>JASWHV010000005.1:63868589-65342312 GCA_030760725.1 Neostapfia colusana
GAATCTGTTTAATGTATTATTCACATTTATTAGTTATAGGGACACATTTTTAAGTAAAGAATAGTTCTGAAAATAGGAAAAATAAATGTAAAATAGTTTACATCAGAGGAAAAGGTCAAAAATATATTAGTAAATATTTTAGATCAGAACCTATTCTGTTTAGATGATGTGTTTTGTTATTTTTATAATAAAGTTCACATTTAGGCATAGGAAATAAATCTGAAAATAAAGCAAATAGTAAATGATAAATGGAGTTCTAAAATCCAAAGAATTCAGTTTAGGGTTGGTAGAAATTATGAAGACACTTATGGAGAAGGAAAATACCTTTCATGCATATTTGGTAGTTAAAAGGTGTAGTTATTGAATATAAGGAATTTATTTAAATTGGAAACTCATATATATAGTATGTAAGTATAAATGTGAACACAAAAGTAGGAATCATATACATATGATTAAAAGTGCATGCAAGCCACAAATCAACACACATAGAGTAACCACAACACATGTAATGGTGAATGACTTTCATAAATATGAATGTGTGGTTTGTATGAAGTGGAAGTGTGAACTATGTCTTATGGGTTGTTGTTCTTCTTTTGCTATGTGTGATGGTATGATGTAGAACCTGCTCAAGAGCATGTTATCCCTTTCCAAGATCAGGACTACCCATTTCAAGAGCAGCAGGAAGGAGGCAAGTGTCCTTGACCACTTTGATCCTATGCTAGGATGTGTAGATAGAATTATTTGCATTGTCAAGTTAAATATGAAACCCATGCTAGGAAGTTTCCCTAGAATTGCATTACCTTGTTCCCTTGTAGCTTGGGATTGGGATTTATTTTATCATGTCATTTATTATTATGCATATGCTTAGCCATGCTTAGAATGGGATATTTGGGATATGAGATCATCCGATTATTTTACCATACTCTTGAATGAGATATTGTGAGTTATGTAGAGGTAGGGATCAAGGCAAGTTGGATGTTTTGGTTGTGTGCTGGGTGCACGAGACTTGGGTTTGTGTTTAGTACTTGCCTGGATCCTAAGGACCGGTTCATGGAGCATGTAACCTGGCTTTACCGTGCCAACCACATGCTGAGATGGGGCAGCTTGGCCAATTAATTAGGTGTATCCCCGGCGTAGTATGGGTGTGTTGGATGGTGCCGGGAGTAGGTGTCAGCTGGACTACCATATGAACCGCAAGGCTCAAGAGGGGGCCACTGCAGAGGAGGTTGGAGCCTCTTGTATGCTGTAAGGGGTGAAACCTCAGTGGGCCCATGCTCATCGGCAATCTCTTTGTAAAGGCTTCGTAGTGATCTCCTGGCTACACACCTGGGAAGTGTGAATGTGGTTCGTAGCCACTGGCATAATGGAGGTTCTTTTAGTCCACCCGGCAACGGGGGATGAAATCACTACATGTGGGTACAGTGGTGCAAACTTTGCAGAGTCAAAACTGTCATGACAGCCGTGCTCACGGTCAAGAGCGTCTTGGACTTATTCATGATTAGAGGATTGATGGTTTTGGAAGTTGTGGATGTTAAGCGGGGAGCTTAACATTGGAAATGATGTTATGGTTATGGGATTATGACGATGGGATGGGAGATTGGGACCATTTCACCTGTGTAGTAATAAGCTAAGGTGATAGGTATTAATTGCATAGTGCTTTAACCATGAGTTCAACTTCTCCTTGTTCTAGCCATGCATGACATAACTTTCCCACACTTGCTGAGTACCATCTGTACTCAACCTTGCATATTTGTTGGTTTATATTGCTGCTCAGGTCAAGATAATGAGGTGGTGTATAATGACCAAGACTTTGGACCCGAAGAAGGTTTCTAGGTTCATGGAGACCCCCGGGCAACGCCTGTGATGGAGCCCTCAAGAATAATATTCCGCTTCTAGTTTATTTACTTGTGATGAACTTATTATTGTCCATCGAGACATTTACTATGTAAGACTTACTTATATTCGACACCTGGCTTGTAATAAATGATGCTTCACTATTTGTCATCACATGTATGAGAAAATGATCCTGGCATACATGTGATATTCACTTGGTTGTTCTTTGGAAAAACCGGGTGTGACATGTGAAAGCAAGTAGCTAATGCATAAGGTTTATCTATTGATAATATCATGTGGCTTTGGTAGGAAGTTCTAATCAAGTGAGGAAACTTTCAAATTGAACCAATTTGTATTTCTCTGGACATTAAGTTTAACTTTGATTAGGATTTAGCAGCTCTAATTGCTATATCATATCTCACAACAACCTAGAATTAGATGTAAGCTTATGATACCCACAAATTCAAAATTCAAGGAAAGACTACTCAAAACCAATGAACTCAATAGTTATAGAATACTAAGTTGTATACTAGGGAATAAACAAAAAAATAAAACAGAACAACTATTCATAATTTCAAATTATGCAAAGGTATAACATTCTTACCGCACATATTTTATTCAATTCAAATCCTATTCTATGTTTTTTAAATGCAATGTTGAAAGGGAAATGATATGCAAATGTAATGTGATCTTGAAGTGTGTTGAGGACGTCTCCTGTCCTCACTTAAAGATCTCCCATCCGTTGAGTGACATCAGTCGTTTCTTGGTTAAGGTCACTATAACCTCTAGCCAAAAAGTAAAGACGATCTAGGGGCATGTTCTTTAGCCTTCTACAGTCCTCCTCGATCAAACGGTGCACGAATTCATCAACCTAGCTGAAATACCCTGAGTTCTTCTTAGCCGCCGTGCAAATCACCTCGGGCGCACGGTGACAAGCTAGCGGTCTTCCCGCACCTTGTGGCATCCATGTCGACCTCTCCCATGAGCCACTTATGCTCTAGAGCCAAGAAACCCAGAGTTTGGAAGGCTAGAGAGACGGGCCGACGTCGCCGAAGCTTCCCCGTAGCCGCCGCCTGTCGCCCGACCATTTCCGGCCACCGGCATCTCGAACTGACCCCACAAACGGGTTCCATGTCCCCCAAAACCCCTAGTATGCGATTCTCCGAGAAGGGGATTGCCGGGAACTATAGAACAGGGCAGCGCCGCAGCTGCCGGTGAGGGGGGGGGGGCGCTCACGCGGCAAATGAGCGGAGAAAGAAGAAAGGGGGGCTGGCCCACTGTCAGCGAGTTAATTTTAAACTGGGATTTGCTGTGGATGCGGATCCGGTGTGACTACACGGTTAAAACCCTGTGACCCCATGTGTCTTCGCACCTCATTGGCTGAGTTTAAAACTGTGGGCCCAGCTAAATTTTCAATAGAAAAGAAATTCCAATTTTTGCTCCAACTTTAGAAATTCATAACTTTTGCTAGGAAACTCCAAATTTAGTGATTCAAATTGGGTTAGATTCAGTTTGAAAAGATCTATCCGAATTTACAACCCAAATTGTATTAAAATTAATATATTCTGGAGAATTCTTTGAATATTTTCTGTAAAAGAATTATTGAGGGAGTTTGGTTCATTCAAAAATCCCCAAAATTTACCAGAATACTCTTTAGCATATTATTGAACTTCTAGCAAAGTTTCAGCTCATCTGGAGTTGATTTGAGTATAATTTTTCAGAGTACAAACTGCTGTACTCCAAAATGTCCAGAAACATTTTCGGAGAAAGTTTCAACTTTGTAAAATCAGTTTTGGGCAATTCTTAGATCAAAAAGTCCTAGGAAAATTCAGGCCTGCTCTATGAACTATGCTTGAAATTTTAGTTCAATTGATTTTGCATGAAAATGAAAATTACTTCATATTTTTTTCCTTTTAGCATAACTTCTTAGTGAATTATTCTGGAAGAACTGCTCAATGAAAAGTTCTGAATTTTGGACCAAAATATTTTCTTGTGACCAGGAACACACATGAAAAGTTTCAGCTCAAGGTGATCCTTAGATCTTCCTGTACTTGTTCTCCATTCTTATGTATATGAGAAAACATAGGAATATTGTGGGAATTGATTGAGACACAATTTCCATCCACTTTATCTGAAATTTGGCAAGCTAAGTCCCTGTTTAATATAGGAAGTTCTATGGAACTTTAAAAGTCATTGGAGTTCAGATTCTTCCAAATCATTTCAGCCTATCTCATATCTCCATATTGAAACATAGAACACTGGAACTGAATTCCCTATGCGCAGGTTGATTTTTGTCTTTATTTTCTCTGCAGAACAGGGACAACCAATTCATTCTTAGTATTCCAACGCATTCCCCTATTCTTAACAAGTTCAAGTTTTTAATTCCTAATTTGCATTGTAAAACTTGTTCATGTGCATGTCGATTGTGCTCAAGACAAAGGCGATCAACGAGGGAGTTCGACGGAGTGAATCACTTGAAGTGTGGATCAACCTCAGGAGGATCAAGTGATTAAGCGTCAAGCGACAAGCAAGCTAACTGAAACATATATATTAGTCACCTGCAAAACAAAGGCAAGCCCCGTTTGCATTTAACAGCTATTAAGTTTTGCTTTGTATACACTATGTTGGTTAGGATTTATTTATGCATTAGGTCTAGATGATATAATACTCCACTTTCATGACCATAGAACTGTGGCGGACCGGAATCCTCTCATCCAGGATCGCAGAGGGTGGTGCCGCACGATGCGACACCCGACAGCACACATCATAAGAACGATATTGTATTACATAGAAAACCAACTGAATATGTACAAACCAGTACAAGACTTCAGTTACAAACAAGTATTTGGGTTACACAAGTGGAAGCTAAGTTTATATAACTCACACCCATCTATCTAGCAGAAGTCGGTTGCCCAGCCCTATGGGCAACCCACACTAGCTGCACTCCTCAGCTCAGCGCGGCGTGTACGGCTCCCACTCAGCCGTGGTCCCCGATGGAGGGTAACCCTCGCCGGTGGACTCGTACCCTGAGTCCATGGGATACTACTCACCTGAAAAACACTTATAGCAGCAACGGTGAGCATGATGGCTCAACAAGACTTAACCGACTCACCTATGCATGAAACTCTACATGCAGTTTACAATGAACATGGGATGGTAATTTGCAGCAAACGGACACGCCTACAAGTTCATCCTTATTTCATCTTTTAGCCACAAGTTAACAGTTCATGAATCTGAAATTTAGTAAGCAATATTTGGTGGCACACATGTAACAATATAATTATACATATCAGCAGAATTGAATCATAACATTCCATAATTTATCTACGTCACGATGCAGTGAACACGCGGTACTCATCACCTTGAGGGACGGTGAATTGACTCGATATACACCTGCAGGGATACGCGAATAGCAAGTCAAGTACGCCCACCCGTGGAGCTGCACAGCACGCTTGCTCGGTGTCATACGGGATAACCTTTCACCAAATAGCCCAAACGTCGAACCGGTCACACCCAAACGGACAGGAGGTTCCCTACACGGAGTATCTCTCTATGCCCGTTAGAAGATTTCCTCCTTGCTGCCCTCAACCTACACCTATAAATCGGTGCGCTATGCCTCGACACCCGGAGGTATAGGTTACATCGGTTTATAAGGACCCATATATCCGACATGCCTTCGGTACGTTCAATACTTGTTCAGCAGGGCCGCACATGGATCGGTCCTCAATCGACACGGACAGGGCTGCGCCCACAAGACTTCCTCTTGCTGCGCCCTTGCCCCTGCCTAGTCTCATTTTCTTTCTAAAGTGATCTCACCTCACTCGAACCAATCCCGTGTGTCCCGAATCCGAACTCATGAGTAGATTCCAGCTACTCGACTTGTACCGAAGTTCTATGAACATTAAGCACAGCCTAACTACTCGAGAACTTATACACTACCCACACTCTTGATGGAACGATCTGGTTATGCATTTGGGGTTTCATCCATCCTACACCTAATGCACATACATACCTCAAACTAAATATGTATATAAAGCAAAACTTTATAAAATTTGTTAATGCAAACTGGGGCTTGCCTTGTTGCTGCTGATCAGATGTTAGGGCTTCGTCTGGAAGAAGAAAGTCCAGAACTTCCGGAGTTTCTTCGCCTTGAGCGACTACATGTCAATTTAAATGCAATGTTTAGAACTAAATATATAATTACCATAACTCTAGCTAGCCATCCACTTTGGTTCTGCAATTTTTACGGTGGCTTGGTAGGGTCCTAACCATAGTCTTGACCAAGTTTCATTTGAAACAAAGTTCATTTGAGCTTTGTACAAATAAAAACCTATTTGGTCATCAGTATAACCTCTAAGGATTTTAAGGACTTTCTGTAACACCCCAAAATCTGCTAAAGAGGTGAATTTAAAAATTTTTGGACGTATTGCATGTGGTGCAAAAATTCAAATTTAAATTGGAATTCAAATTCAAATCAAAACATGAAAGAAAGGAAAAAGGAAAAGAAAAACCCCACCGGCCAGTGGGCCGAAACCCACCAGCCGGCCCACTACTCCCCCGCGCCACCCCACAACCGCGAGCCCTCTCTTCCTCTCACTCACATGCGGGGCCCGTGTGTCATCCCTCACCTCCCGCGCGCCACCAAAAGCCGGACTCTTCTCCGCGACCGATCTCAATGAACTCCGGAAACCCGCGCCCCCAGCCTGAATTCTGGTCCCGAACGTCTGAAACTCGATCCCAACAGACCGCCGCCCTCCCTCGCCTATATAAACGCCGACAATCGCCCTGTTCCCCCCCCCCCGATCGGCCGTTCTCCTCTCCGGTGAGAACCGAAGATTTAATCCCTGTTTTCCTTCGATCATTGCTCGGATTATCTGATCTAACGCGCTGATCGTGCTCCACCGCCCCCAGGGAGCCCTGCACATGAAGGAAACGACAAGTTTCGCGCCCTAGCATCTGTTCCGACGTGCACCGAAGATCGTCGCCGTTGAAGCTCGCCGCCGACCGACTTCCAGGACCTCCGAGTGCTGGAAAACCCCTTGGTGAGCCTCCCCTACCCCTCCGCAGCCGATCCATGCAAAAAGATGCAAGTTCTAACGAGTAGCGGCAAAAGCCGAGGCTGCGCCGGCGAGATCGCCATCCCCGCCGCCGCGCGCTGCCGTGCGCGCGGGCTGGCTCCGGCCAGGGCGACGTGGCCACTTGAGGGCCATCTATTTTAAATCGCACGGTAGAATTAAAACCCGCGCGTACCGGTTCGATGATCTAATCTGAGCCGTCCACTTTAAATCGGACGGTCCACATCAGCCCCGCGTTATAGAGGCCGGGATTCTTATGCGCTACCACCTGGGAATCTCGGAAAACACGAGCTAGCCCCGGAAACTTCTGATCTAGCCCCTGGAACTTCAGAAATTTGTGTAAATTCATTTAAAAATCAGTTTTAGCCCCTGGACTTAATAAAAATTAGGAAAACCCCTCTGTTATGTGTAGTTAGACCCCTGGAAATTTATGAAATAATAAATTAGACCCTGTAGTAGGGTGGATGTACCTTTATGACCCTATGTGATATTAAATTCAGAAATTTGAATATGTGATTAGGATTTAAATTTAAAAAGGTGAGGCAAACACATTGTAAATTCAAATTTAAACTCTCCTAACACTTGGAAAACTTTAGAATGAGTTAAAAATAGATTTTAAGCTGAAATGAATCTGTCTAATTGATTATTCACATTTATTCGTTATAGGGACACATTTTTAGGTTAGGAAATAATTCTGAAAATTAGTAAAATAAATTTAAATTAGTTCACACCAGAGGAGAAGTTCAAAAATATATTATTTAATATTTTGGATCAGAACCTATTCTGTTTAGATGATATGCCCTACTATTTAATATTAAAACTCACTTTTAGGCATAGAAAATAAATCTGGAAAATATAGGAAAATAGGTATGCATAACTGGAAAATGATAAATGAAGTCTCCAAATCCAAAGACTTCAGTTTAGGATTTGGTAGAAGATCTGAAAACCCATTTGGAGTAGGAAATTACCTTCCATGCAAACTTGGTAGCTAAAGAGTGTATTAAAGAATTTGTTTAAATTGGAAATTCATATATAGTGTGCAAACAAAAATCTGAATACAAAAGTTAGAAATCATATACACATGCTTAAAAATGCATTTAGGCCAAAAATCAACACATCTAGGATAACCACAACACTTAGTAATGTGAATGACATTCATAGGTATGTATGGATTGTTGTTTTCTTTTGCTATGTGTATTGGCATGAGTAGAACCTGCCCCAGAGCAAGTTCTCCCCTTCCAAGACCAAGACTTTCCATTCCCAGAGCAGCAGGAAGAAGGCAAGTGTCCTTGACCACTTTGATCCTATATTAGGATGTGTAGATAGAATTATTTTGCATTGTCAATTGAAATATGAAAACCATGCTAGGAAGTTTCCCTAGAATTGCATTACCTTTTTTCCTTGTAGCTTGGGTTGGGATTTGTTTTATCATGTCATTTATTCATATTCTTATGCTTAGCCATGCTTAGAATGGGATAATTGGGATATGAGATCATCAATTTATTTACCTTACTCTTGAATGAGATATCATAAGTTATGTAGAGGTAGGGATCAAGGCAAGTTGGATGATTTGGTTGGTGCTGGGTGCACGAGAATCGGGTTTGTGTTTAGTACTTGCCTAGATCCTAAGGACCGGTTCATGGAGCATGTAACCTGGCTTTACCGTGCCAACCACATGCTGAGATGGGGCAGCTTGACCAATTAATTAGGTGTATCCCCGGCGTAGTATGGGTGTGTTGGTTGGTGCGGGAAATAGGTGTCACCTGGACTATCGTATGAACCGCAAGGCTCAAGAGGGGGCCACTGCAGCGGGGTTGGAGCCTCTTGTATGCTGTTAGGGGTCAAACCTCAGTGGGCCCACGCTCGTCGGGAATCCCTTTGTAAAGGCTTCGTAGTGATCTCCTGGCTACACACCTGGGATGTGTGAATGTGGTTCGTGGCCACTGGCATAATGGAGGTTCTTTTAGTCCACCCGGAAACGGGGGATGAAATCACTACATGTGGGTACAGTGGTGCAAACTCTGCAGAGTCAAAACTGTCATGACAGCCGTGCTCACGGTCAAGAGCGGCTTGGACTTATTCATGATTAGAGGATGATGACTTTGGAAGTTGTGGATGTTAAGAGGGGAGCTTAACATTGGAAATGATGTTATGGTTATTTGATTATGATGATGGGTTGGGAGATTGGGACCATTTCACCTATGTAGTAATATAGGTGCTTAATAAGCTAAGGTGATAGGTATTAATTGTGTAGTGCTTTAACCATGAGTTCAACCTCTCCTTGCTCTAGTCATGCATGACATAATCTTTCCCACACTTGCTGAGTACCCACGGTACTCAAACTTGCATATTTGTTGGTTTAAATTGCTGCTCAGGTCAAGGGGATGATGTGGTGTTCAATGACCAAGACTTCGGACCCGAAGAAGGATTCTAGGTTCATGGAGTCCCCCGGGCAACGCTTGTGATGGAGCCCACAAGAATAACATTCCGTTGCTAGTTTATTTACATGTTATGAACTTATTATCGTCCATCGAGACGTATGCTTTGTAAGACATATTTATATTCAACACCTGGCTTGTAATAAATGATGCTTCATATTTGTCATCACATGTATGAGAAAATGATCCTGGCATACATGTGATATTCACTCGGTTGTTCTTTGGAGAAACCGGGTGTGACACTTTCATAGCTCAAACCCTTACTTTCTGGAAACTAGAAGTTGAAATGGTTCTAATGGATTGTTTCATGTCATTTGAATAATTCTAGATGAAGTTATGCCCTAATCAAGATTTGAGAAAATCTGAAAAATGTTTCTGTACATTTTTCTATTTTGTCAGGGCAGTTCACTTAATCACACCATTAGGGGGACTAAATGAACTTGGATGAGTCTGAAATTTTTCCTGTGACACAAGGAACTTCAAATGAACCTCCCTGCCAAATTTCAAATTTTTTCATAAAGTAATTCTCCAGATAAAATTCACAATGGTTTAAAATTTAGAAAATTAATTCTGGAAAAAGAATAAGTTTCATAAGCTGAAACTTGTTTAAATGGATATTACTCTAAGAGATGAATCCAACAAAATTTGGTTCACTGAATTTGGAGCTTCCTTGCAAAAGTTATAGCTAGTTGAAGTTTGAACCGGCTGGTGAGGTCCCAGGCTATGTGTCAGCACCACAGCCAAACCACACAGGGGTCCGCAGAGTCTCCCGCGTAGTCACATGTGACACCCTTATCTCTGGTGTCAGCATATGTTCATGTTTTATGAAGAGAAAACATTTTAAGAAAAGTAGGAACAGAGAAAAATATCAAAAGGATAGCCAATAAGAGCCGAATCCAGCTCTCAGAGAGCGCCGAAGACAACTTCCGCGGCCCGCTGGCCACATGGCGTGTTCGGAGCTCATCCCTGCAAAGTGGGGAGAGGTCCGCCGCTAAGGTAGGCTACGTGGCAGGCTTGGGGCTCATCTCCGCAAAAGGGGAGAGGTCCGACCCTATGGGACACGTGTTGCCCCCGGAGCTAGTCATCATGGAAATCAGAGGATTGGTCGCGCGGGATACGTGTCGATCTCGGAGCTCACCGCCGAGAGGTCCGGTGCCATCGAACACGTGTCGCCACCGGAGCTTATTTTTGGGAGGTCCGTCGCTGCTAGACACGTGTTAACTTCGGAGCACGTCTCTGAGGAAAGAAGAGAGGAAAGATCTGGCACTGACACGTGGCATGCGCGGAGCCACCTCCGAGTAAGAGGGGAGGTACCGACCGCCAGGATACGTGGCGCACGCGGAGCTCACCTCTGAAGAAGAGGGAAGTCTTGCTCGCTTGACGCGCGGCACAACCGGAGACGTCTCTGCGGAAAGGGAGAGACTAAGCCCGGTGGACACGTGGAGCTTCCGGAACTCATCACCGTGAAGATAACAGGTTCTGAAGCGATTTTGGAATCTGTACGCGTAGAAATACTGGAACAGAAACCGACCTGAATTCCACGATGATACCGCACCAAATCAACTAAAGATAAGTTGTAAGATTCAAACAGGACTCATATTCGGGATACAATCAGATTAGGACTCTTCTCTTCCCGATTATAAATAGAACCTAGAACCCCTGGCCGAAACCAGAAACTTCTTTTCCTGAGCCGACGACTTAGAGCCCTAATTCCCAACCCGCCGAGTAGACCATCGCCGGAGTGCAACAAGGAAGATCGCCGGAGGAAACCCTTTTATAGGAGTTTACTAGTTTTTGTTGAACCACCCTTGTCGCCAGGGATGTTTTATGAGTCGGGTATGGCTTTTGTTTTATGCTTCGCTGAGTCCATGGGATTGGGAAGCGAGATAGATGTGTCTAGCTAACTGCACTCGTAATGATATGAGAAACTAATGATGTTAATGAACATGGATCGGATGGAGATCTAGGCAAGACTGGGTTTGTGAATGAGGTAGCATGAGATGGTGGTTTACTTGCCGTAGATCTAAGGACCGGTTCATGCATGCACATGCTAGGATAACAGTGCCACCACAAGGCCAAGTATGGGTGCGACTTAGCTGAGTAATTAGGTAAGTTGCTAGAGTGTTATGGACTGTGGAAGGCACGGGGAATGGGAGTCGAGTGAGGACTGCCCTAGAAACTGCATGGCACAAGAGGGGGCCCGTGGGTGGGAGAATTGGAGATTCTAGCCTGCCGGTAAAACCTTAGTGAGTCCATACATCAAGTAACCCCTTTGTAAAGGCTATTTTGTGATCTCTTGACCATACACCGACGGTTGTGTACTGGTATAATGGAGGTTCTGCAGTCGCCGACGGGTGATGAAATCACAAACTTGTGGGTAAAGAGGTACAAACTCTGAAGAGTCTAAAACTATCATGATAGCCAAGCTTACGGTCACGAGCACCTGGCCAAACTGCCATGATTTGTTTGGATGGTTATTGGGATGGTTCTTGGTTATGGTTATTGACTTTGGTTATGGTTTGGTTTTGGGACTGTTGAGTCCGGGTGATAAGATGGTTGCATGACTGTTGAGTCATGGCAACGAGATTGGTCTCGGTGTGAGACAAAGTTGTTTATGAAATGAGATGGTAGCGAATACGTGAAGGTATTCGTGAGATGGTAGCGAATACGAGGAGGTATTCGTGAGTAAGAATGAAGTTGGTTAATGTTCGGGTGGAACATGGAAAGTGATGGAGGTATGTTGGTAATTTGATACATGCTGGGATTGCATTCATCTAAAGATAAGTTGCTGTTTTATCATGGTTTTATAAATCTGCTTTTCTGCAAATGAGCCTTTTTATACCTACCTTGTTATGATCTGCATATCATGTTTTTCACGCACTTGCTGAGTACATCATTGTACTCAAACTTGCATTATTATTTCATCATCAGCAGCAGGAGAAGCCTACTATGAAGACCAAGTGGAGCATTCAGGCGTGTGATCTGTTTTCAACCTTGCCTGTGGAGAGTGTAGAGATGGAGCCACTTCTGCTTAGATTTGCTTCCGCATTAGTTGAATTGGTTCCGCATTAGAATAAAGACTTCCTCTGTGAGCATGAGTCCAAGACTCATGAGGTATTGTAATAAACTCTGGTAATATATAATCTGAATTCAGTTTGTGGAATGTATGTGTATGTGTGATGAACATCCTGGGCACACATATGCATTAGTTCTCGGTTCCGTGGTTTTCCACATAATTGAGGGCGTCACAGATTGGTATCAGAGCCACGGGTTGACAGTAGGTTACACGCCTAGATAGAAACCTTAGATTGACATTAGAGCCACGGGTTAACAGTAGGTTACACCCTTAAATAGGAGTCACAGATTGGACACAGATTGGTAGCTAAGCCACGCTGTCCCAAGGAAGCATCCTAGGACGCTTAGATTGGCCTTGAAACAACCTTGGCATAGGAAACCAGCCTTGAATAGGAGTTGTATGAGCCCTTGCAATGATTGTTTGTGACTGTGTGCTTAGTGTGAGTTGTGGGACGTCCCCAAACGTTGTCCATATCCACACGTAAGTAGAAGGAGGTGTGAAATGTTTCGTCACTTGTTCACATCCCCCTATGGGCTAATATATATAGTCCAAATCACCTTGATGCATATAGTTGAAGGGACCTACCTAACTTTCTAACATTCTATTCTATTTTGACCTCTCTCACAGATGGTGAGAGGAAACGCCGGCCGAAGGAACGTCCGTGACACCCAAGAGGATGATCACGAGGAAGTTCCTGTTAACCCCGGAGCTGGCGAGAACAACCTAGAAAGGTTGATGGCCATGCAAAACCAGCTTATGCAAACCATGATCCAAACTTTGGGTCAGTTGCAGGCCAACAACAGCCCTGTTCCGGCACCACCGCCGGCTCACAACAGACTGGGAGAGTTCATGAGGACTCGACCACCCACCTTTGCTCAAGCTAGTGATCCCATGGAGGACGATGATTGGTTGAAATCCATGGAGAAGAAGCTTGCCATTGTTCAGTGCAATGACCAAGAGAAGGTTCTCTTTGCGTCGCACCAACTTATGGGAGCTACCGCTGACTGGTGGGATGCCCTATGCAACGCCCATGCCAACCCGGAGACAATCACTTGGACTGAGTTCAAGGAGAGTTTCCGCTCTCATTACATCCCTGCTGGTGTAATGATGCTCAAGAGGCAGGAGTTCGAAGGTCTCTGCCAAGGACAGAAAATTGTGAATGAGTACCTCAACAAGTTCATACAACTGTCCCGGTATGCCCCTGAAGATGTCAACTCAGATCAGAGGAAGCAGTACCTGCTCATAAGAGGGTTGAACAATGAGATCCAGGTTCAGCTCCTCAACAATGACTACGTGAGCTTCCAGAAGCTGGTTGACAAGGCCATAGTGGTTGAAAACAAAATCCGAGAGATCGAGCGAGAGTGCAAGAGGAAGATGCCATACCAGCCTCAAGGGAGCAACGTACAACCTCGGTACATTTCCCCTGTACCGCAGTATGAATCGACCACTCCTGCATACCGCCCTGGTCAGCCACCACAGCAACAATTCGTTGAACCGGCACCTCGCGTGCCCATGCCTCCTGCGCCCCGACCTAACAATGGCGCTCCTGTTAAAAACCCCCGCCCCAACGTACCTGCTGCCGTAGGCAACAGGGCATGCTTTGCATGCGGGGAGTTAGGACACTTCACGAACCAGTGCCCGAGGAGAGGCCCTGGACAGCAAGGCAACGTGCCCAAGCAGAACCTGCGACCAAACGGAGGGGACAATCAAGGAAATCGGGGACAGCAAAACTATGCTCGCGGCAACGTGAACCATGTCTCTGCTGAGGAAGCACAACAGACTGAGGACGTCGTAATTGGTATGTTCCTTGCCAACTCCAAACCAGCCACTATCTTGTTTGATTCTGGAGCATCACATTCCTTCATATCATCCAAATATGTTGCCAAACATCACCTACCCATATCCCACTTAAAATGTGCTATGTTAGTTAATTCTCCCAGTGGAGAGATGAGGACTAATATAGTATGTCCGAAAGTAAGCCTTAAAATAAGGGGGGTAGACTTCCTTGCCAACCTTATTGTCTTGAATTCTCAAGGGATTGACATTATACTCGGGATGGATTGGTTAAGTAAGCACAACGGGGTAATCCAATGTGCTGAAAGAAGCGTGCAGTTGACCAATAAGCACGGCATCCGTGTCGAGTTTGAGTCAGCCCAACAAACCACTGAAAAGGCAATTTTGAACCACGTCGAAGGAACAACATTGGAGAGCATTCCAGTGGTTTAGGAATTTTCGGACGTGTTCCCGGAAGAGCTCCCAGGTATGCCACCTGACCGGGACATTGAGTTTGCCATTGATTTGGTACCCGGAACTGCACCCATAGCCAAGAGACCCTATAGGATGCCCGTCAATGAACTAGTAGAACTCAAGAAGCAAATTCAAGAGCAGATGGAGAAGGGTTTCATACGTCCAAGCTCGTCACCATGGGGAGCTCCGGTGCTCTTCGTAGACAAGAAGGATGGAACCCAAAGGATGTGCGTGGACTATAGGTCTCTCAACGAGGTAACAATAAAAAACAAATACCCTCTGCCCCATATAGAGGACCTATTCGACCAAATGAAAGGAGCCCGAGTGTTCTCCAAGATTGATCTTCGGTCGGGATATTTCCAGCTGAAGATTAAGCCCTCCGATATACCCAAGACAGCCTTTCGAACACGGTATGGTTCGTATGAATATACCGTCATGTCTTTTGGGTTGACCAATGCACCCACATACTTCATGTACCTTATGAACAAGGTTTTCATGGAGTACTTGGACAATTTTGTCGTGATTTTCATCGACGACATCATGGTGTATTCAAAAAGTGAGGAGGAGCACGAAGAACATTTGAAATTGACCTTGCAGAAATTGCGTGAGCATCAATTGTATGCCAAGCTTAACAAGTGTCAATTTTGGCTAAAGGAAATATCTTTCCTAGGCCACATTATCTCCAAGGAAGGGGTATCGGTTGATCCCGGGAAAGTAAGAGATGTTCTGAAGTGGGACCAACCGCAGAGCGTGAGGGACATTCGGAGTTTTCTTGGGATGGCTGGATACTATCGACGCATCATTAAAAGACTTCTCTAAGATAGCAAAGCCTATGACGGAGTTTCTAATGAAGGGAAAGGTCTTCCAATGGACATCAGCCTGCCAAGGAAGTTTTGAGGAGCTCAAGAAAAGGCTAACCACAGCACCGGTTCTGGTATTGCCAGACGTAAGCAAGAGCTTTGACATATATTGTGACGCATCCAGACAGGGGCTCGGATGTGTGCTCATGCAAGAAGGACAAGTGGTAGCCTATGCCTCACGACAACTAAAGAAGCACGAGCTTAATTATCCTACACATGACTTGGAGCTAGCAGCCGTAATGCATGCATGGAAGATTTGGAGACATTATATCCTTGGTCATCGATGTGAGATCTATACGGATCATAAAAGCCTCAAGTACATATTTACACAAACGGACTTGAATTTGAGGCAACGTCGATGGTTGGAACTCATCAAAGATTACGATGTTGGAATCAACTACCACCCCGGGACGGCCAATGTAGTATCTGATGCATTGAGCCGAAAGGGAGCATGTCACCAACTCACCGTTCGGGAGCTACCACCCGAACTACGTAAGGAGTTCGAATGGTTACACCTCGGATTCTTGAACAACATGGAAATAATGGAGATCCACTCCTCGTTAGAGCAAGAGATAAGAGATGGCCAAGCAACGGATGAGGAGATCAAGGAGATCAAGGAAAGAATCCGACAAGGAATAGAGAAGGATTTCAAAGAAGATGAAAAGGGTACGCTTTGGCTAGGAAAAAGGATTTGTGTGCCTAACATGAAATACCTCCGCAACATGATATTGAAGGAGGCACATGATTCACCCTATTCTATACATCCCGGAAGTACCAAAATGTACAAGGACTTGAAAACTTGTTATTGGTGGGATGGTATGAAGCGGGATATAGCCGAATATGTTGCCCTATGCGACACATGCCAACGGGTGAAGGCCGAACATCAAAAACCCTCTGGATTGTTGCAACCCTTGAAGGTACCCGAATGGAAGTGGGAGGACATCAGTATGGATTTTATCGTCGGATTGCCACGTACTCAGTCGGGTTACGACTGCATCTGGGTTATCATGGACCGATTGACAAAAACCGCCCATTTTCTCCCCGTAAGGGCCAATTACAATGTTGCACAATTAGAAGAGTTGTACATGGAGCAGATCGTGTGCTGTCACGGAGTTCCAAGGAGGATAGTCTCAGATCGAGGTTCTCAGTTTACCTCTAGATTTTGGAGGAAGCTGCAGAAAGCCATGGGTACACGACTGGATTTTAGCTCCATCTATCTCCCACAAACTGATGGACAAACCTAAAGGACAAACCAAATTTTGGAGGACACGTTGAGAGCTTGCACCTTGAAACGTGGGCATAGTTGGGATAGGAGTTTACCGTATGCCAAATTCTCCTATAACAACAGCTATCAAGCTAGCTTGAAGATGTCGCCTTTCGAAGCATTATATGGTAGACGGTGTAGAACACCGCTGTTTTGGAACGAGACAGAGAAAACCAGGTGATTGGACCCGAAGTACTACAAGAAGCTGAAAAGCAAGTCCAAACGGTACGGGAGAACTTAAAAGCTGCTCAGTCACGACAGAAAGGCTATGCGGACAATAGGCGTAGGAAGTTGACCTTTGAAGTAGGAGACTTCGTATACCTTAAGGTATGGTCTATCCGAGGCCAACGATGTTTCAACGTCAAAGTCAAGCTAGCACCTCGCTACATCGGACCATTTAAGATTTTGGACAAGCGAGGAGAAGTAGCCTATCATCTAAAGCTCCCAACTCACCTCTCCGACATACATGACGTGTTTCATGTATGCCAGCTCAAGAAATGCTTGAGAGTACCAGAGGAACAAGTATCAATGGGGGAGCTTGAACTTCAAGAGGACCTGACGACATCGTTGTGTTTTCTTTGCATCTGTTCTTTGATTCCTTTCGAACAGAAGCCTTCTCGTGGACAGATCACTTGATGATCAGGTTGATCTAAAGACAAGATCATCGCCACGTCCACCTTTGATCCGAACACCTCTGTCTATGCAAGCCATGCAAGAACACGTACAGACCAATCTAATAAAACTAATCATAGGATAGCATGCATATGCATCCTCGCATCTAGTTTAAGGTTTGTGCATGATATTGATTGCTGTGAATCTTGTATGTATTTAATCCTACCTAGCAGGACAAGCTCAGGGAGCTGTCTACGACGAACTGCAGCAACAAGGTTTTGAGATCCAAGAACAACCGGAACCGCAAGAACAAGGCAAGTGCTCGTTGACCATATTGATCCTATGTTTTGGGTAAAACTGTTCTGTTTTGCGAAAAGGTGTGTGTGCTGAGTCAAACATGATGGGAAACCCTTTTATAGGAGTTTACTAGTTTTGGTTAAACCACCCTTGCCGCCAGGGATGTTTTATGAGTCGGGTATGGTCTTTGTTTTATGCTTCGCTGAGTCCATGGGATTGGGAAGCGAGATAGATGTGTCTAGCTAACTGCACTCGTAATGATATGAGAAACTGATGATGTTAATGAACATGGATCGGAGGGAGATCTAGGCAAGACTGGGTTTGTGAATGAGGTAGCATGAGATGGTGGTTTACTTGCCGTAGATCTAAGGACCGGTTCATGCATGCACATGCCAGGATAACAGTGCCACCACAAGGCCAAGTATGGGTGCGGCTTAACTGAGTAATTAGGTAAGTTCCTAGAGTGTTATGGACTGTGGAAGGCACGGGGAATGGGAGTCGAGTGAGGACTACCCTGGGAACTGCATGGCACAAGAGGGGGCCCGTGGGTGGGAGAATTGGAGATTCTAGCCTGCAGGTGAAACCTTAGTGAGTCCATACATCTAGTAACCCCTTTGTAAAGGCTATTTTGTGATCTCTTGACCATACACCGACAGTTGTGTACTGGTATAATGTTGGTTCTGCAGTCGCCGATGGGTGACGAAATCACAAATTTGTAGGTAAAGAGGTACAAACTCTGAAGAGTCTAAAACTATCATGATAGCCGAGCTTACGGTCACGAGCGCCGGGCAAAACTATCATGATTAGTTGGGATGGTTATTGGGATGGTTCTTGGTTATGGTTATTGACTTTGGTTATGGTTTGGTTTTGGGACTGTTGAGTCCGGGTGATAAGATGGTTGCATGACTGTTGAGTCATGGCAACGAGATTGGTCTCGGTGTGAGACAAAGTTGTTTATGAAATGAGATGGTAGCGAATACGTGAAGGTATTCGTGAGATGGTAGCTAATACGAGGAGGTATTCGTGAGTAAGAATAAAGTTGGTTAATGTTCGGGTGGAACATGGAAAGTGATGGAGGTATGTTGGTAATTTAATACATGCTGGGATTACATTCATCTAAAGATAAGTTGCTGTTTTATCATGGTTTTATAAATCTGCTTTTCTGCAAATGAGCCTTTTTATACCTACCTTGTTATGAGCTGCATATCATGTTTTTCCCGCACTTGCTAAGTACATCATTGTACTCAAACTTGCATTATTATTTCATCATCAGCAGCAGGAGAAGCCTACTATGAAGACAAAGTGGGGCATTCAGGCGTGTGATCTGTTCTCAACCTTGCCTGTGGAGGGTGTAGAGATGGAGCCACTTCTGCTTAGATTTGCTTCCGCATTAGTTGAATTGCTTCCGCATTAGAATAAAGACTTCCACTGCGTAGAAATAAAGACTTCCGCTGTGAGCATGAGTCCAAGACTCATGAGGTATGGTAATAAACTCTGTTATTCATGGTAATATATAATCTGAATTCAGTTTGTGGAACGTATGTGTATGTGTGATGAACATCCTGGGCACACATATGAATTAGTTCTCGGTTCTGTGGTTTTCCACTGAATTGAGGGCGTCATATCACACGAAATCCCGGCACCACAATAGATCCAGCGCTGTTTTAACAGAGGCCGACACGTGGGGCCCGCAGAGCTTCGTCTACCTCGCGCTCTCGCGGCTCACCGCCGCCACCTTCGCCGGAGAGCTCGCCGCCGGGCATTCTTGTAACACCCTCAAATTCATTTCCATGCATGCATACATTTTTCATATAGAGGAACATTATAAAAGAAGTAGAAATGGAGAAAGAATCATAAAAATAGTGGGGAATGGGAAAAAGATAGCTGAAATGGGCCAATTCCAATCTGCCGAAGTGCGCCATCGACGCTTTCCCGGCACCGTGGGACACGCGGCGCATTCGGAGCTCACCCCTGCGAAAGGGATGAGGTCCGGCCCCGCGGGACACGCGGTGCCTTCGGAGCTCACCTCCGCAGAGGGGGTGAGGTCCGGCACCGCTGGACACATGTCGCCCGCGGAGCTCACCTCCGCGGAGGGGCTGAGGTCCGGCCCCGCTGGACACGTGTCGCTTTCGGAGCTCACCTCCGCGGAGGGGGTGAGGTCCGGCACCGCTGGACACGTGTCGCCCTCGAAGCTCGCCTCATGGGAGAAGTGAGGCCCGACTCTGCTGGATACGTGGCACCCTCGGAGCTCGCCTCTGAGGAGAAGGGAGGCCCGGCCCGCCGGACACGTGGCAGGCCCGGGGCTCGCCTCTAAGGAGAAGGGAGGTCCGACCCCGCTGGATGCGTGGCGTCTTCGGAGCTCGCCCCTGCAGAGGGGGTGAGGCCCAACTCTACTGGACGCGTGGCAGGCCCGGAGCTCGCCTCTAAGAAGAGGGGAGGCTCGGTCCCTGCCGGACACGTGGCACCTCCGGAGCTCACCACTGCGGATATGTGAGGTCCTTAGGCGGTTTTTTCTCCTGTGCGCGGGAGTACCCGGTACTAAGGGTACCGACACAATATCCCCAGGACTGCCGCACCTAACTGAAAAGATAAGTTTGTTGAAATCCAAAATTGAGTTGGACTCTTATTTGAGCTCCAATTGGAGTAGGACTCCTCTTTTTCCCCTTATAAATAGAACCCAAAACTCCCTCCTTGGCCGTAACCCCTTTCTTATTTCCCCCCTCCCAAGTCGACGACTTGGAGGTCCTAGCCCACAACTCGCCGAGTTATACCCCCCCCCCTCGCCGGAGTTCAGGTGAGCCCCCGCTGCTGCCATTGCTAGGAGGAAGGCCCTACCACCAAAGGGAAGTAAGGTAGGTCTTCGTTACCCATCTTACGACATTGTCGCTGTTTCTACGCATCCGTTTTCTTCATCCCCCATCGAGCAGAAACTTTTACGTGTGGACAGATCACGTTTTGATCAGTTTTTGATGGTGGAATTGATCTAGATCTTGAGTCAAGATCATCACCACGTCCACACTTGATCTCTACACCCTTGTTCATCATAAAACCCCATGCAATCCCATTAAAACATGCAAGAACACGTACAAACTGGTTTAATATAACAGCACCCTAAGATTTGCATTCATCGACACCATTGCATCTTGAGTAGAGTTGTGCATGATGTTTAATTGCTGTAAATTTTGTATGTGTGTGGTCATGAGTAGAAGGACAAGCTCAGAAAGCCATCTACGAGGAACTACAGCACCAAGACTTCGAGACGCTTGAGCAACAAGAGCCACGGAAGCAAGGCAAGTGCCCCTTGACCATATTTGATCCCATGTTTTGAAACTGTTTTGTTTGTAAAAACTCGTATGCTTGAGTCAACTTGATGGGACACTGTTTTATAAGATTTTACTAGTTTTGTTAACCATCCTTGTCGCCGGGAAGGTTGATGAGTCAGGTATGGTCATTTTTCCTTTTTGCTCCGCTTAATCCACAGGATACGGGAAGCTGAATTAAAACATGGTTAGCTACTGCACTCATGTGAACAATGATAATGAGAACTTGATGATGTTAATGAGCATGGAGTCGGGGAAGATCTAGGCAAGCTTGGTTCGTGGATGTTGCTGAATGAGATGGTGGTTTACTTGTCGTCGATCTAAGGACCGGTTCATGCCAGCACATGCCAGGAAAACAGTACCACCACAAGGCCAAATATGGGTGCGGCTTAGCTGACTAATTAGGTGTGTTTCTAGCTTTTTATGGACCGTGGATGGCACGGAGAATGGGAGTCGAGAGAGGACTGCCCTGGGAACTGTATGGCAGAAGAGGGGGCCCGTGGGTGGGAGAATGGTCATTCGAGCCTGCCGGTGAAACCTCAGTGAGTCCATACATCTAGTAGCCCCTTTGTAAAGGCTATTTTGTGATCTCTTGGCCATACACCGACGGTTGTGTACTGGTATAATGGAGGTTTAGCAGTCGCCGATGAGTGACGAAATCACAAACTTGTGGGTAAAGTGGTGCCACCTCTGCAGAGTGTAAAACTATCATGATAGCCGTGCTTCCGGTCACAAGAACCTGGCCAACTCACATGATTAGTGGAAAAACTTGGGATGGATGTTCGGTATGGTTATGGTATGGTCATTGGGAATGGTTTTGGGACTGCTTTGAGTTATGGAAATAAGTTTGGTTTCGGTTATACGAATATTAGATGGTTATGAATGTTTATGAGTATGAGATGACCTTGAGAAAGATTAATGGCTGGTTGAGACTTGATAAATGGTGAATTATGATGGAGAAAATGATGCTGAATTGCTTGGTCATGTTGGGATAAATATCACTTCAAAATAGTTTCTTTTTTTATCATGTTGTGAAATAAAATTTGCTTGCTGCAATGAGCCTTTTTATTCCTACCTTATTGTAAGCTACATGTCATACTTTTCCCGTACTTGCTGAGTATGATATGTACTCACCCTTGCATTATCAAATAAACATCAGTAACAGGAGAAGAGTACTTCGAGGACCATGTAGAGTACTAGGCGTGCGAACTACCGTCAACATGCCTGTGGAGTTGAAGATGGAGCCGCTGCTACTTAGTTATTTTCGCTGTCGTTTAGAGATTTCTGCTGCAAGAATAATATAGACAATCATGAGTGAGACAATTAGTCGATGTAATAAAGTACTCAAACACTATTTATTCATGGTTATATTCTGAATTCAGTTTGTGGATTACATGTGTATGTGTGATGAACATCCTGGGCACACATATGCATTAACTTGGTTCTGGTTTCCGGAACCGGGTGTCACAGATTGGTATCAGAGCCACGTTGACCGTAGGATGCAAGACTAGGTAGAATGGACACTCTAAAACACATAGGAACACCCCTCTAAACTGCTATTTTCAAAAATTGCTTGCTGCTGCACTTTTCTTGTCAAGACAGCCACCGTAAAGTGCCATTTTCAACCCCTTTTTTCCCTTCTTTTGGACAACAACACTTTTGATTTCTTGCTTCATAGCTTCTGAAGCTTTGAAGTATTTTCTTCATTCTCTAAAGTTTCTCATGTCCATTTAAAGATGCCGGTGATTAGGAGCACCAGCGCCATCTAACCCTACATGGACTGCCGACTCACCATGGCATGCGCCCATGTATTGACCACCCCCGTCACACAGCGGGAACAGCAGAAGTTCACATGCTTAAGTTTAGGATTCCCATTGAATAAGCTGAATAGGAACGTTTAAATCGTAGTAGCGTGAATAGGAGTGGTGTGTTGACTTTTGTGATGATTTCTTGTGTTTGTGTGCTAGTGTGAGTTGTGGGACGCTTCTGCAAAAGTCCACATCCACACATAGTAGAGAGATGTGAGATGCTTCGGCATGTGTTCACATCCTCATATAGGCTGAAATTAATAAAAGAAGATATTTAGATCACACCCTTGATGCATATAGCTGGGGGAGATCAATCTAAACTTCTATTCTCTATTCTACTCAACGCTCTCTCACAGATGGTGAGGGAAAACGCCAGCCGTCAAAGGAGGAACGTTCGTGGCCACCCTGAACCACAAGAGGATGGAAACGTTGAAGTTCCTGAAAATGCTAACCCCGGGGCTGATGCAAACAACCTTGAACAGTTGATGGCTATGCAGAACCAGCTCATGCAAACTATGATTCAAACTTTGGACAGCTGCAAGCCAACAACCTCAACAATCCTAACCCCGTTCCTGTACCCCCACCACCACCACCACCACCACCGCCGCCGGCTAACAACAGATTGGGAGAGTTCATGAGGACTCGACCGCCTACTTTTGCACAAGCTAATGATCCCATGGAGGCCGATGATTGGTCGAAATCCATGGAAAAGAAGCTTGCTATTATTCAGTGCGATGATCAGGAGAAAGTTCTCTTCGCATCGCACCAACTTATGGGAGCAGCCGCTGACTGGTGGAACGCTCTTTGAAATGCTCATGACAACCAGGAGACTATCACTTGGGCTGAGTTCAAGGAGAGTTTCCGCTCTCATTACGTCCCTGCTGGAGTCATGATGCTTAAAAGGCAAGAGTTTGAAGGTCTCCGCCAAGGAAGGAAGAGCGTGAATGAGTACCTCAACAAGTTCACGCATCTGTCAAGGTATGCTCCCGAAGACGTCAACTCGGATCAAAGGAAGCAGTACTTGTTCATGAGAGGATTGAACAATGAGATCCAAGTTCAGCTGCTCAACAACGATTATGCAAACTTCCAGAAGCTCGTTGACAAAGCTATAGTGGTTGAGAGCAAGATCTGTGAGTTTACCTCATTCTCACAAACCCAGGCTTGCCTAGATCTCCCTCCTATCCTTGTTCATTAACCTCATCAGTTACTTATTATCAGTACGAGTGCAGTTAGCTAGACACATCTATCTCACTTCCCAATCCCATAGACTCAGCGAAGCATAAAGCAAAAACCATACCCGACTCATAAACTTCCCAGGCGACAAGGGTGGTTTAACCAAAACTAGTAAACTCCTATAAAAAGGTTTCCCATCACGTTTGACTCAGCACACACACCTTTTCGCAAAACATAATAGTTTTACCCAAAACATAGGATCAACATGGTCAAGGAGCACTTGCCTTGTTCTTGCGGTTCCGGTTGTTCTTGATTCTCAAAACCTTGTTGCTGCAGCTCGTCGTAGACAGCTTCCTGAGTTTGTCCTGCTCACGTTCTTCTTGTCTTCAGGGTCCTCCTCAGACCGCTTGGTTCTCCTCCGATGATCTCCCTTGTTGTGCTTCGGCGATGTTTTGCTTGGCGAGTTAGGGCTAGGGCTCTAAGTCGTCGGCTCAGGAGTTGAAAGAGAAGTTCGTGGTTTCGGCCAGAGGTTTTGGGTTCTATTTATAATTGGGAAGAGAAGAGTCCTAATCTGATCGGATCCCGAATAAGAGTCTTATTAGGATCTTTGTTAGATCCTGACGTCTTATCTTCGGTAACCATCGTGGATTTTAGATCGGTTTCTGTTGCGTACCGGTGTCCTTACGCATAAAAACCGCTCCAGAACTCGTTACCTCCGTGATGATGAGCTCCGGAAGCTCCACGTGTCCTTCCGGGGCCTGGTATCTTCTCCTCCGCAGAGACGAGCTCCAGTTGTGCCGCGTGTCACGAGCAAGACCTCCCCTTCTTTGGAGGTGAGCTCCGCGCACGCCACATGTTGGCGCTGGTCCTTCCTTTCTTCTTTCCTCAGGGACGGCTCCGAGGTCGACCCGTGTTTAGCAGCGACGGACCTCCCAGAGATAAGTTCCGGTGGCGACACGTGTTCGATAGGACCGGACTTTCCCGGAGATGAGCTCCAAGATCGACACGTATCCCTCGCGACTGGTCCTCTGATTTCCGCGAGGACTAGCTCCGAGGATGACACGTGTCCTATGAAAAATGCCTTTGCTTCTTCCGCAGAGGCTATCTCCGCGGGCAGCACGTGTCCCACATGGTCGGACCTCTTTTCAATTGCGGAGGTGACCCCCGAGCCTGCCACGTAGCTAGTTTAACGGCGGACCTCTCCCAAATTTCTCGGGGATGAGCTCCGAACGCGCCACGTGGTCTGCTGGCCGTGGAAGTTGCCTTCGGTGTTCTCGGAGAGCTTTATTGGCTATCCTTTTGATACTTGTCTCTGTTCCTTCTTTTCTTAAAACGTTTTTCTTCTTCATAAAACATGAACATATGCTGACACCCGAGATGAGGGTGTCACAAATCTACCCCCCTTAAATTGAATCTCGTCCTCGAGATTCGTTAGTAGAAAATAGATGGGGAAATTCTGCCTTGATATCCTCTTCTCGCTCCCATGTGGCTTCAGCTTCAGTGTGATGGCTCCATTGTATCTTGCACCATCGAATCACCTTGTTTCGGGTGACCCTTTCCTTTACGTCCAAGATTCGGACAGGGTGTTCTGCGTAAGTCAGGTCCTCTTGAAGTTCAAGTTCTCCCATCGACACTTGTTCCTCTGGCATTCTCAAGCACTTCTTGAGCTGGGATACATGAAACATGTCATGTACGTCGGAGAGATGGTTTGGGAGCTCTAGTTGATAGGCTACTTCTCCTCGCTTGTCCAAAATCTTAAATGGTCCTATGTAGCGAGGCGCTAGTTTGCCTATGACGTTAAAACGTCGTTGGCCTCGGATAGGTGATACCTTAAGGTATACGAAGTCTCCTACTTCAAGGGTCAACTTCCTACGCCTATTGTCCGCATATCCTTTCTGTCGTGACTGAGCCGCCTTTAAGTTTTCCCGTATCGTTTGGACTTGATTTTCAGCCTCTTGTAGTACTTCGGGTCCAAACACCTGGTTCTCTCCAGTCTCGTTCCAGAACAGTGGCGTTCTACACCGTCTACCATATAAGGCTTCGAAAGGCGACATCTTCAAGCTAGCTTGATAGCTGTTGTTATAGGAGAACTCGACATACGGTAAACTCCTATCCCAACTACACCCACGTTTCAAGGCACAAGCTCTCAGCATGTCCTCCAAAATTTGATTCGTCCTCTCGGTTTGCCCATCTGTTTGTGGGTGATAGGCGGAGCTAAAATCAAGTCGTGTACCCATGGCTTTCTGCAGCTTCCTCCAGAATCTAGAGGTAAACTGAGAACCTCGATCTGAGACTATCCTCTTCGGAACTCCATGACGGCACACGATCTGCTCCATGTACAATTCTGCCAACTGTGTAACGTTGTAACTGGTCTTTATCGGAAGAAAATGGGCGGTTTTCGTCAATCAGTCCACAATGACACAGATGGAGTCGTATCCTGACTGAGTTCTTGGCAATCCGACAATAAAGTCCATACTGATGTCCTCCCATTTCCATTCAGGTATTTTCAAAGGTTGCAACAACCCAGCGGGTTTTTGATGTTCGGCTTTTACCTGTTGGCATGTGTCGCATAGGGCAACGTATTCGGCTATATCCCTCTTCATACCATCCCACCAATAGCAAGTTTTCAGGTCCTTGTACATTTTGGTGCTCCCTGGATGTATGGAATAGGGTGAATCATGTGCCTCCTTCAATATCATGTCGCGAAGGTGTCTTATGTTTGGCACACAAATCCTTTTTCCTAGCCAAAGCGTACCCTTTTCATCCTCCTTGAAATCCTTCTCTATCCCTTGTCGGATTCTTTCCTTGATCTCCTTGATCCCCTCGTCCGTTGCTTGTCCCTTTCTTATTTCTTGCTCCAATGAGGAGTGGATCTCCATTATTTCCATGTTATTCAAGAATCCGAGGTGTAACCGTTCGAACTCCTTACGTAGTTCGGGTGGTAGCTCCCGAACCGTGAGTTGGTGGCATGCTCCCTTTCTGCTCAATGCGTCAGCTACTACATTGGCCTTCTCGGGTGGTAGTTGATTCCTACATCATAATCCTTGATGAGTTCTAACCATCGACGTTGCCTCAAATTCAAGTCCGTTTGTGTAAATATGTACTTGAGGCTTTTATGATCCGTATAGATCTCACATCGATGACCAAGGATATAATGTCTCCAAATCTTCAATGCATGCACCACTGCTGCTAACTCCAAATCATGCGTAGGATAATTAAGCTCATGCTTCTTTAATTGTCGTGAGGCATAGGCTACCACTTGTCCTTCCTGCATGAGTACACACCCGAGCCCTTGTCTAGATGCATCACAATATATGTCAATGCTCTTGCTTACGTCTGGCAATACGAGAACTGGTGTTGTGGTTAGACTTTTCTTGAGTTCCTCAGAAATTTCTTGGCAGGCTTGTGTCCATTGAAAGACTTTTCCCTTCATTAATAACTCCGTCATAGGTTTTGCTATCTTAGAGAAGTTTTTAATGAAGCGCCGATAGTATCCTGCCATCCCAAGGAAACTTCGAATATCCCTCACGCTCTTTGGTTGGTTCCACTTTAGAACATCTCTCACCTTTCCAGGATCAACTGATACCCCTTCTTTGGAGATGATGTGTCCTAGGAAGGATATTTCTTTTAGCCAAAATTGACATTTGTTGAGCTTGGTATACAACTGATGCTCTCGCAACTTCTGCAAGGTCAATCTCAAATGTTCTTCATGCTCCTCCTCACTTTTTGAATACACCATAATGTCGTCGATGAAAACCACGACGAACTTGTCCAAGTACTCCATGAAAACCTTATTCATAAGGTACATGAAGTATGCGGGTGCATTCGTCAATCCAAAAGACATAACGGTATATTCATATGAACCATACCGCGTCCGAAAGGCTGTCTTAGGTATATCGGAGGGCTTAATCTTCAGCTGGAAATATCCCGACCAAAGATCAATCTTGGAGAACACTTGGGCTCCTTTCATTTGTTCGAACAGGTCCTCTATACGGGACAGAGGGTATTTATTCTTGATTGTTACCTCATTGAGAGACCTGTAGTCCACGCACATTCTTTGGGTTCCGTCCTTCTTGTTCACGAAGAGTACCGGGGCTCCCCACGGTGACGAACTTGGACGGATAAAACCCTTCTCCAACTGTTCTTGAATTTGCTTCTTTAGTTCAACTAACTCGTTGACGGGCATCCTATATGGTCTCTTAGCTATGGGTGCAGTTCCAGGTACCAAATCTATGGCAAACTCGATGTCCCGGTCAGGTGGCATACCTGGAAGTTCTTCCGGGAACACATCCGAAAATTCCTGAACCACTGGAATGTTGTCCAATGCTATTCCTTCAACATGGTTCAAATCCGCCCATTTGGTTGATTGCTTGGCTGACTCAAACTCGACACGGATACCGTGTTTGTTTGTCAACTGCACGCTTCTCTCAGCGCATTGGATTACTCCATTGTGCTTGCTTAACCAGTCCATTCCGAGTATGATGTCAATTCCGTGGGAGTCCAAGACAATAAGGTTGGCAAGGAAGTCTACCCCCCTTATTTTAAGGCTTACCTTAGGACATACTATACTAGTCCTCATTTCTCCTCCGGGTGAATTAACTAACATAGCACATTCTAAGTGGGATACGGGTAGATGATGTTTGGCAACATATTTGGACGATATGAAGGAATGTGATGCTCCGGAATCAAATAAAATGGTGGCTGGGTTGGAGTTGGCAAGGAACATACCAATTGCGACGTCCTCAGCCTGTTGTGCTTCCTCAGCAGTGACATGGTTAACGTGGCCACGAGCATAGTTCTGCGGTCCACGGTTCCCTTGGTTATCCCCTCCATTTGGTCGCTGGTTCTGCTTGGGCACGTTACTCTGCTGTCCAGGGCCTCTCTTCGGGCACTGGTTAGCAAAGTGGCCTATTTCCCCGCATGCAAAGCATGCCCTGTTGCCTACGGCAGCAGGTACGTTGGGGTGGGGGTTTTGAACAGGAGCGCCATTGTTAGGCCGGGGCGCAGGAGGAACGGGCACACGAGGTGCCGGTGCAACGAGCCGTTGCTGTGGTGGCTGACCAGGGCGGTACGTAGGAGTGGTCGATCCATACTGCGGTGCAGGGGGCATGTACCTAGGTCGTACGTTGCTTCCTTGGGGCTGGTATGGCATCTTCCTTTTGCACTCGCGCTCGATCTCTCGGATCTTGTTTTCCACCACAATAGACTTATCAACTAGCTTCTGAAAGCTTACGAAGTCATTGTTGAGGAGCTGAACTTGGATCTCATTGTTCAACCCTCTCATGAACAGGTACTGCTTCCTCTGATCTGAGTTGACATCTTCGGGGCATACCGGGACAGTTGTATGAACTTGTTGAGATATTCGTTCACACTTTTCTGCCCTTGGCGGATACCTTCAAACTCCTGCCTCTTGAGCATCATTATGCCAACAGGGATGTAGTGGGAGCGGAAACTTTCCTTGAACTCAGTCCAAGTGATTGTCTCCGGGTTAGCATGGGCGTTGCTCAAGGCATCCCACCAGTCAGCAGCTGCTCCCATCAGTTGGTGCGACGCAAAGAGAACCTTCTCTCGGTCGTTGCACTGTACGATGGCAAGCTTCTTCTCCATGGATTTTAACTAGTCATCGGCCTCCATTGGATCGCTTGCTTGAGAAAAGGTGGGTGGTCGAGTACTCATGAACTCTCCCAACCTGTTATGAGCCGGCGGTGGTGGTGGCGGTGGTGCCGGAACGGGGTGTGGGTTGGCCTGCAACTGACCCAAAGTTTGGATCATGGTTTGCATAAGCTGGTTTTGCATGGCCATCAACCTTTCTAGGTTGTTTTCGCCAGCTCCGGGGTTAGCAGGAACTTCCTCGTGGTCATCTTCCTGGACGTTCCTTCGGCTGGCGTTTCCTCTCACCATCTATGAGAGAGAACAAAATAGAATAGAAGGTTAGAAGATTAGGTAGGTCCTTTCAACTATATGCATCAAGGTGAGTTAGACTATATATATTAGCCCTTTTGAGGATGTGAGCAAGTGCCGAAACATCTCACACCTCCTTCTTCTTACGTGTGGATATGGACAACGTTTTTGAGACGTCCCACAACTCACACTAAGCACATATTCACAAATAATCATCACAAGGGCCCACTCAACTCCTATTCAAGGATGGTTTCCTATGTCAAGGTGGTTTTAAAGGCCAATCTAGGCTATTCACCCTAGGGCGCTTCCTTTGGTCAGCGTGGCTTAGCTACCTGTGACTTCTATTTAGGGGTGTAACTTGCTGTTAACCCGTGGCTCTAATATCAATCTAAGGTTTCTATCTAGACGTGTGACCTACTGTCAACCCGTGGCTCTGATACCAATCTGTGACGCCCTCAATTCTGTGGGCAAACCACGGAACCGAGAACTAATGCATATGTGTGCCCAGGATGTTTATCACACATACACATACATTCCACAAACTGAATTCAGATATATATAACCACGAATAGCAGAGTTTATTACAACGTCTCATGAGTCTTGGACTCATGCTTACAGCGGAAGTCTTATTTCTATGCAGCGGAAGTCCTTATTTTAATGCGGAAGCAAAAACTAATGCGGAAGCAAAACTAAGCAGAAGTGGCTCCATCTCTACTCCCTCCACAGGCAAGGTTGAGAATAGATCACACGCCGTGATACTCCATTTGTTCTTCATAGTAGGCTTGTCCTGCTGCTGATGATGAAATAATAATGCAAGTTTGAGTACAATGATGTACTCAGCAAGTGCGGGAAAACACATGATATGCAGTTCATAACAAGGTAGGTATAAAAGGTTTATTTGCAGAAAAGCAGATTTGTAAAACCATGATAAAACAGCAACTTAACTTTAGATGTAATCTCAGCATGTATTAAATTACCAACATACCTCCATCACTTCCTGTGTTCCATCCGAACATTAACCAATCCTTTATTCATACTCACGAATACCTCCTCGTATTAGCTACCATCTCACCTCGTAAAAAAAACCTCGTCTCACATCGAGACCAATCTCATGTCATGACCCAACAGTCATGCAACCATCTCATCACCCAGACTCAACAGTCCCAAACCATAACCAAATCAATACTCATAACCAAGAACCTTCCCAATAACCATCCCAATATCCATCCCAACTAATCATGGCAGTTTAGCAAGGTGCTCGTGACCGTAAGCTCGGCTATCATGATAGTTTTAGTAACTCTGCAGAGTTTGCACCTCTTTACCCACAAGTTTGTGATTTCGTCACCCGTCGGTGACTGCAGAACCTCCATTATACCAGTACACAACCGCCGGTGTATGGTCAAGAGATCACAAAATAGCCTTTACAAAGGGGTTACTAGATGTATGGACTCACTAAGGTTTCACCGGCAGGCTAGAATCTCCAATTCTCCCACCCACGGGCCCCTCTTGTGCCATGCGGTTCCCAGGGCAGTCCTCACTCGACTCCCATTCCCCGCGCCTTCCACAGTCCATAACACTCTAGCAACTTACCTAATTACTCAGCTAAGCCGCACCCATACTTGGCCTCGTGGTGGCACTGTTATCCTGGCATGTGCATGCATGAACCGGTCCTTAGATATACGGCAAGTAAAACCGCCATCTCATGCTACCTCATTCACAAACCCAGGCTTGCCTAGATCTCCCTCCAATCCTTGTTCATTAACCTCATCAGTTACTTATTATCAGTACGAGTGCAGTTAGCTAGACACATCTATCTCGCTTCCCAATCCCATAGACTCAGCGAAGCATAAAGCAAAAACCATACCCGACTCATAAACTTCCCAGGCGACAAGGGTGGTTTAACCAAAACTAGTAAACTCATATAAAAAGGTTTCCCATCACGTTTGACTCAGCACAAACACCTTTTCGCAAAACAAAATAGTTTTACCCAAAACATAGGATCAACATGGTCAAGGAGCACTTGCCTTATTCTTGCGGTTCCGGTTTTTCTTGATTCTCAAAACCTTGTTGCTGCAGCTCGTCGTAGACAGCTTCCTGAGTTTGTCCTGCTCACGTTCTTCTTGTCTTCGGGGTCCTCCTCAGACCGCTTGGTTCTCCTCCGATGATCTCCCTTGTTGTGCTTCGGCGATGTTTTGCTTGGCGAGTTAGGGCTAGGGCTCTAAGTCGTCGGCTCAGGAGTTGAAAGAGAAGTTCGTGGTTTCGGCCAGAGGTGTTGGGTTCTATTTATAATTGGGAAGAGAAGAGTCCTAATCTGATCGGATCCCAAATAAGAGTCTTATTCAGATCTTTGTTAGATCCTGACGTCTTATCTTTGGTAACCATCGTGGATTATAGATCGGTTTCTGTTGCGTACCGGTGTCCTTACGCGTAAAAACCGCTCCAGAACTCGTTACCTCCGTGATGATGAGCTCCGGAAGCTCCACGTGTCCTTCCGGGGCCTGGTATCTTCTCCTCCGCAGAGACGAGCTCCGGTTGTGCCGCGTGTCACGAGCAAGACCTCCCCTTCTTTGGAGGTGAGCTCCGCGCACGCCACGTGTTGGCGCTGGTCCTTCCTTTCTTCTTTCCTCAGGGACGGCTCCGAGGTCGACACGTGTTTAGCAGCGACGGACCTCCCAGAGATAAGCTCCGGTGACGACACGTGTTCGATAGGACCGGACTTTCCCGGAGATGAGCTCCGAGATCGACACGTATCCCTCGTGACTGGTCCTCTGATTTCTGCGAGGACTAGCTCCGAGGATGACACGTGTCCTATGAAAAATGCCTTTGCTTCTTCCGCAGAGGCTATCTCCGCGGGCAGCACGTGTCCCACAGGGTCGGACCTCTTTTCAATTGCGGAGGTGACCCCCGAGCCTGAGACGTAGCTAGTTTAACGGCGGACCTCTCCCAAATTTCTCGGGGATGAGCTCCGAACGCGCCACGTGGTCTGCTGGCCGTGGAAGTTGCCTTCGGTGTTCTCGGAGAGCTTTATTGGCTATCCTTTTGATACTTGTCTCTGTTCCTTCTTTTCTTAAAATGTTTTTCTTCTTCATAAAACATGAACATATGCTGACACCCGAGATGAGGGTGTCACAATGAGGCCATGGGTACACGGATAAATTTCAGCTCCGCTTATCACCCGCAAACTGACGGGCAAACCAAGAGGACAAATCAAATTTTGGAAGACATGTTGAGAGCTTGCGCCTTGAAACATGGGCGTAGTTGGGATAGGAGCTTGCCGTATGCTGAATTCTCCTGTAATGACAGCTATCAAGCTAGCTTGAAGATGTCACCTTTCGAAGCATTGTATGGTAGACGGTGTAGAACGCCGCTGTTCTGGAATGAGACCAGAGAGAGCCAAATGTTTGGACCCGACGTGCTGCAAGACGCCGAAAAGCAAGTCCAAACGATACGAGAAAATTTGTAGGCTGCTCAGTCACGACAAAAAGGTTATGCGGACAATAGGCGAAGAGGATTGACCTTCAAAGTAGGAGACTTCATGTACCTTAAGGTATCGCCTATCCGAGGCCAATGACGGTTCAACGTCAAGGGAAAATTAGCACCTCGCTACATCAGGCCATTTAAGATTTTGGGCAAGCGAGGAGAAGTAGCCTATCAACTAGAGCTGCCAACGCACCTCTCCGACATACACGACGTGTTTCATGTATCCCAACTCAAGAAGTGCTTAAGAGTACCGGAAGAACAAGTACAGATGGATGAGCTTGAGCTTCAAGAGAATCTGACCTATGCGGAGCACCCCATCAAAATTTTGGACGTGAAAGAAAGGGTCACGAGTTACAAAGTGATCCGTTGGTGCAAGGTACAGTGGAGCCATCACACGGAAGCTGAAACTACATGGGAGCGTGAGGAAGACCTCAAGGCAGAATTCCCTCATATATTCTCTACTCTATCGAATCTCGAGGGCGAGATTCAGTATAAGGGGGGTAGGTTTGTAACACCCTCAAATTCATTTCCATGCATGCATACATTTTTCATATAGAGAAACATTATAAAAGAAGTAGAATGGAGAAAGAATCATAAAAATAGTGGGGAATGGGAAAAAGATAGCTGAAATGGGCCAATTCCAATCTGCCGAAGTGCGCCGTCGACGCTTTCCCTGGCACCGCGGGCCACACGGCGCCTTCGGAGCTCACCCCTGCGGAAGGGATGAGGTCTGGCCCTCTGGGACACGCGGCGCCTTCGGAGCTCACCTCCACGGAGGGGGTGAGGTCCGGCACCGCTGGTCACGTGTCACCCGCGGAGCTCACCTCTGCGGAGGGGGTAAGGTCCGGCCCCGCTGGACATGTGTCACTCTCGGAGCTCACCTCCGCGGAGGGGGTGAGGTCCGGCACCGCTGGACACGTGTCGCCCTCGGAGCTCGCCTCTAGGTAGAAGTGAGGCCCGGTTCCGCTGGACACGTGGTGCCCTCAGAGGTTGCTTCTGAGGAGAATTGAGGCCCGGCCCGCCGGACATGTGGCAGGCCCACGGCTCACCTCTGATGAGAAGGGAGGTCTGACCCCGCTGGACGCGTGGCGTCCTCGGAGCTCGCCCCTGCGGAGGGGACGAGGCCCGGCTCTACTGGACGCGTGGCAGGCTCGGAACTCGCCTCTAAGGAGAGGGGAGGCCCGGCCCCCGCCGGACACGTGGCACCTCCGGAGCTCACCACTGTGGAGATGTGAGGTCCTTAGGCGGTTTTTTCTCCTGTGCACGGGAGTACCCGGTACTAAGGGTATCAACACAATATCCCCAGGACTGCCTCACGTAACTGAAAAGATAAGTTTGTTGAAATCCAAAATTGAGTTGACCTCTTATTTGAGCTCCAATTGGAGTAGGACTCCTCTTTTTCCCCTTATAAATAGAACCCAAAACCCCCTAGTCAACCACTTGGAGGCCCTAGCCCCCAACTCGCCGAGTTATACCCCCCTGACCGGAGTTCAGTCGCCGGTGAGCCCCCGCTGATGCCATTGCTAGGAGGAAGGCTCTATCACCAAAGGGAAGTAAGTTAGGTCTTCGTTACCCATCTTACGACATCGTCGCTGTTTCTATGCATCCATTTTCTTCGTCCCCCTTTGAGCAGAAACTTTTACGTGTGGACAGATCACATTTTCGTCGGTTTTTGACGGTGGAATTGATCTAGATCTTGAGTCAAGATCATCACCACGTCCACACTTGATCTATACACCCTTGTTCATCATAAAACCCCATGCAAGCCCATTAAAACTTGCAAGAACACGTACAAACTGGTTTAATAAAACATCACCCAAGGATTTGCATTCATCGACACCATTGCATCTTGAGTAGAGTTGTGCATGATGTTTGATTGTTGTAAATTTTGTATGTGCGTGGTCGTGAGTAGAAGGACAAGCTCATAAAGCCATCTACGAAGAACTACAGCACCAAGACTTCGAGACGCTTGAGCAACAAGAGCCACGGGAGCAAGGCAAGTGCCCCTTGACCATATTGATCCCATGTTTTGAAACTGTTTTGTTTGCGAAAACTCGTATGCTTGAATCAACTTGATGGGACACCCTTTTATAATAGTTTACTAGTTTTGTTAACCATCCTTGTCGCCGGGAAGGTTGATAAGTCGGGTATGATTGTTTTTCCTTTTTGCTTCGCTTAATCCACGGAATACGGGAAGCTGAAATTAAACATGGTTACCTACTGCACTCATATGAATAATGATAATGAGAACTTGATGATGTTAATGAGCATGGAATCGGGTGAGATCTAGGCAAGCTTGGTTCGTGGATGTTGCTGAATGAGATGGTGGTTTACTTGCCGTAGATCTAAGGACCGGTTCATGCCAGCACATGCCAGGAAAACAGTTCCACCACAAGGCCAAATATGGGTGCGGCTTAGCTGACTAATTAGGTGTGTTGCTAGCTTGTTATGGACCGTGGATGGCGCGGGGAATGGGAGTCGAGAGAGGACTGCCCTGGGAACTGCATGGCACAAGAGGGGGCCCGTGGGTGGGAGAATGGTGATTCGATCCTGCCGGTGAAACCTCAGTAAGTCCATACATCTGGTAGCCACTTTGTAAAGGTTATTTTGTGATCTCTTGGCCATACACCGACGGTTGTGTACGTGTATAATGTAGGTTTTCCAAACTTGTGGGAAAAGTGGTGCCACCTCTGCGGAGTGTAAAACTATCATGATAGCTGTGCTTCCGGTCACAAGCACCTGGCCAACTCACATGATTAGAGGGAAAACTTGGGATGGATGTTCGGTATGGTTATGGTATGGTCATTGGGAATGGTTTTGGGACTGCTTTGAGTTATGGAAATAAGTTTGGTTTCGGTTATACGAATATGAGATGGTTATGAATGTTTATGAGACGAACTTGAGAAAGATTAATGGCTGGTTGAGACTTGATAAATGGTGAGTTATGATGGAGAAAATGATGCTGAATTACTTGGTCATGTTGGGATAAATATAACTTAGAAATAGTTGCTGTTTTTATCATGTTGTGAAATAAAATTTGCTTGCTGCAATGAGCCTTTTTATTCCTATCTTGTTGTATGCTACATGTCATACTTTTCCCGCACTGCTGAGTACGACATGTACTCACCCTTGCATTATCAAATAAACATCAGTAACAGGAGAAGAGTACTTCGAGGACCATGTGGAGTACTAGGCGTGTGAACTACCGTCAACATGCCCGTGGAGTTGAAGATGGAGCCGCTGCTACTTAGTTATTTTCGCTGTCGCTTAGAGATTTCCGCTGCAAGAATAAGATATACAATCATGAGTGAGACAATTAGTCGATGTAATAAAGTACTCAAACACTATTTATTCATGGTTATATTCTTAATTCAGTTTGTGGATTACATGTGTATGTGTGATGAACATCCTGGGCACACATATGCATTAACTTGGTTCTGGTTTCCAGAACCGGGTGTCACAGTTCTGCTGCCCGACCTTTGACGAAACTCGCCGCCTGTGCACGTTTCCGCCTGAGGAACACGTTGGTGCACTCAACGGAGCTCGGCGGTGGCCGGAACAGTGCTCATGACAGTGACAGCGGTCGGGAGCTCATCGGCGACGTTGAACTCGGTGTTCTCTACACCTTTTTTCGACGCGGTTTGCTCAGGGAGCTCCGCTGAGACTTGCTGATCACGGATATGAGCACAGATCCTCATGAAAACGGCCGCAACTAGGACTTCACCGTCGACCTAGGGCTAAAACGGTGGTGATCGGAAAATATCGAAGAACAGCAACCCTAGTCTATGGTTTTCGCCGGTTTTTGATCCTAGGTGACCGTGGACAGGTGCAGAACGTATGTGTAGCTCAGTGTGATGGACCGGAATCCGCACGTCCAGGATCTCAGAGGGTGGTGCCGCCCGATGCGACACCCGACAGCACACATCATAAGAACAACATTGTATTACTTAGAAAACCAACTGAAATGTACAAAGTAGTACAAGACTTCAGTTACAAACTAGTATTTAAATTACAACAGCAGAAGCTAAGTTTATACAACTCACACCCATCTACCTAGCAAAAGTCGGTTGCCCAGTCCTAGGGCAACCCACACTAGCTGCACTCCTCAGCTCAGCGCGGCGTGTACGGCTCCCACTCAGCCGTGGTCCCTGACGGAGGGTAGCCCTCGCCGGTGGACTTGTACCACGAGTCCGTGGGATACTCCTCACCTCAAAAACACTTATAGCAGCAACCATGAGCAAGATGGCTCAACAAGACTTTACCGACTCACCTACACATGAAACTCTATATGCAGGTTATAACAAATATAGGATGGCATGTTGCAGCAAAAGACACGCCTACAAGTTCATCCTTAATTCATATTTTAGACACAAGTTAAAGGTTCAAGAAATCTGAAATTTAGTGAGCAATATTTGGTGGCACACATGTAGCAATACAATTTAACTATATCAGCAATATTGAATCATACCATTTCATATATTAACCTACATCACGACTAAGTGAACAAGCGGTACTCATCACCGCGAGGGACGGCGAATCGACTCGATATACACCTGCAGGGATACCCGAAGAGCACGTCACGTACGCCCACACGCAGAGCTGCACACAGCATGCTCACCCCATGTCGTATGGGACAACCTTTCACCCAACAGCCTAAATGTCGAACCGGTCGCACCGAAATGAGCAGGAGGTTCCCTACACGGAGCATGTCTCTATGCCCGTTAGCAGATTTCCACCTTGCTGCCATCAACCTACATCTATAAATCGGTGTGCTATGCCTCGACGCCCGGAGGTTTAGGTTACATCCGTTTATCGGGGCCCATATATCCGATATGCCTTCAGTACGTTCAATACTTGTTCAGCGGGGCTGCACATGGATCGGTCCTTGTAACACCCCAAAATCCTGTTCAGAGGGGAATTTAAAATTTTTTGGACGTATTGCATGGGCTGCAGAAATTCAAATTTAGTTGGAATTCAAATTCAAATTCAAACCAGAAAAGAAATGGAAAAAGGAAAAGAAAAACAGAAAAAACCGGCCAGTGGGCCGAAACCCACCAGCCGGCCCACCCCACTCCGCGCCAGCCCGCAGCCGCGCGCCCCGTTCCCTTTCTCGCTGACGTGTGGGGCCCGCCATCCTTCTTCCTTCTCGCGCCCGCGCTCGGCCGGCCGGGACTCTTCTCTCCTCCGAATCAAAACCGCCCCGGATACTCGCGTATCCCAGCCGAATTTTGGTTCTGGACGACGCAAACTCGATTACAACCGAACGCCGCCCTTCCCCGGCTATATAAACACCGGCATCTTCCCGATTTTCACCCACGATCAGCCGTTTTTCCTTCCGGTGAGAACCTGAGTTTCTCCAGCCAATTTCGCTCGATCTTCGCTTGGGATTTCTGATCTAACGCGCTGATCTTGATCCACCGCCTCCGGGGAATCATGCAGGTGCAGAAAACTCGGTGGTTTGCGCTTCAAACACAGCGCCCACGAGCCTCGCCATGAATTCACCTCGGACCTCGTTGCCGACCGCCTTCCAGGACCTCCGAGCTCAAGAAAACCCCCGAGGTGAGATCCCCGACCTCCCCTCTACCGATCTATGCCATGAAATCCCAGTTTTAGGAAGAATTGACGAAGACCCGAAGCTCTCCGGCGAGATCGCCGCCTCCCGCCGCCGCGCGCCGGCGGGCAGCACCGCCCGCGCTCGATCAGAGCGACGTGGCCGCTTGAGGGCCGTCTATTATTAAATCGCACGGTAGAATCTAAATCGCCACGTACCGGTTCGACGTTATAATCTCAGCCGTTTGTTTTAAGTCGGACGGTCCACGTCAGCCCCGCGTTATAAAGGTCGGGATTCTTACGCGCTACCCCCTGGGGTTCTCGAAAAATATGAGCTAGCCCCAGAAACTTCTGATCTAGCCCCTGGAACTTCAGAAATTCATGTAAATTCAATTAAAAATCAGTTTTAGCCCCTGGACTTAATAAAAATTAGGAAAACCCCTCTGTTATGTGTAGTTAGACCCCTGGAAATTTATAAAATAATATAGTAGACCCTTTGATGGGGTAAGTTTGCCTTTTTAACCTTATATAATATTAAATTTAGGAATTTGACTATGTAATTAGGATTTAAATTTAAAAAGGGTGAGGCACACACATTGTAAATTCAAGTTTAAACTCTACTAACAGCTGGAAAGCTTTAGAATGAGCTTAAAATAAATTTTAGGCTGAAGTGAAATCTGTTTGGTTGTGTTCATGTTTATTAGATATAGAAACACATTTTTAGGCTAGGAAATAATTCTGAAAATTTGTAAAATAAATGTAAAATAATTCACATCAGAGGAGAAGTTCAAAAATATATTATTTACTATTTTAGATCAGAACCTGTTCTGTTTAGATGATGTGTCTTACTATTTTCATAATAAAGTTCACAATTAGGCATAGAAAGTAAATCTTAAAATATAGGAAAATAGATATGCATAACTAGAAAATGATAAATGAAATCTCCAAAATCCAAAGATTTCAGTTTAGGATTTGGTAGAAGATCTGAAAACCCACTTGGAGTAGGAAAATACCTTCCATGCATACTTGGTAGCTAAGATGTGTATCAATTGAATATAAGGAATTTATTTAAATTGGAAATTCATATATAGTATGCAAACATAAATCTGAATACAAAAGTTAGAAATCATATGCACATGTTTAAAAGTGCATGTAAGCCCAAAATCAACACACATAGAGTAACCACAACACATAGAAATGTGAATGACTTTCATAAATGTGAATGTGTGGTTTGTATGAAGTGAAAGTGTGAACTATGTCTTATGGATTGTTGTTTTCTTTTGCTATGTGTGATGGTATGAGTAGAACCTGCCCCAGAGCAAGTTCTTCCCTTTCAAGATCAGGACTATCCATTCCCAGAGCAGCAGGAAGAAGGCAAGTGTCCTTGACCACTTTGATCCTATGCTAGGATGTGTAGATAGAATTATTTGCATTGTCAATTGAAATATGAAACCCATGCTAGGAAGTTTCCCTAGAATTGCATTATCTTGTTTCCTTGTAGCTTGGGTTGGGTTTATTTTATTATGTCATTCATTCATATTACTTATGCTTAGCCATGCTTAGAATGGGATAAGTGGGATATGAGATCATCAATTTATTTACCTTACTCTTGAATGAGATGTTATGAGTTATGTAGAGGTAGGAATCAAGGCAAGTTGGATGTTTTGGTTGGTGCTGGGTGCACGAGACTCGGGTTTGTGTTTACTACTTGCCTGGATCCTAAGGACCGGTTCATGGAGCATGTAACTTGGCTTTACCGTGCCAACCACATGCTGAGATGGGGCAGCTTGGCCAATTAATTAGGTGTATTCCCGGCGTAGTATGGGTGTGTTGGATGGTGCGGGAATAGGTGTCAGCTGGACTACCGTATGAACCACAAGGCTCAAGAGGGGGCCACTGCAGCGGGGTTGGAGCCTCTTGTATGCAGTTAGGGGTGAAACGTCAGTGGGCCCACGCTCGTCGGGAATCCCTTTGTAAAGGCTTCGTAGTGATCTCCTGGCTACACACCTGGGAAGTGTGAATGTGGTTCGTAGCCACTGGCATATTGGAGGTTCTTTTAGTCCACCCGGCAACGGGGGATGAAATCACTACATGTGGGTACAGTGGTGCAAACTCTGCAGAGTCAAAATTGTCATGACAGCCGTGCTCACGGTCAAGAGCGGCTTGGACTTATTCATGATTAGAGGATGATGACTTTGGAAGTTGTGGATGTTAAGTGGGGAGATTAACATCGGAAATGATGTTATGGTCATTTGATTATGATGATGGGTTGGGAGTTTGGGACCACTTCACCTATGTAGTAATATAGGTGCTTAATAAGCTAAGGTGATAGGTATTAATTGCGTAGTGCTTTAACCATGAGTTCAACCTCTCCTTGTTCTAGCCATGCATGACATAACTTTCCCACACTTGCTGAGTACCATCGGTACTCAACCTTGCATATTTGTTGGTTTATATTGCTGCTCAGGTCAAGAGAATGATGTGGTGTTTAATGATCAAGACTTTGGACCCGAAGAAGGCTTCTAGGTTCATGGAGTCCCCCGGGCAACACCTGTGACGGAGCACATGAGAATAATATTCCGCTGCTAGTTTATTTACTTGTGATGAACTTATTATTGTCCCTCGAGACATATGCTATGTAAGACTTATCTATATTCGACACCTGGCTTGTAATAAATGATGCTTCACTATTTGTCATCACATGTATGAGAAAATGATCCTGGCATACATGTGATATTCACTCGGTTGTTCTTCGGAGAAACCGGGTGTGACAGTCCTCAATCGACACGGATAGGGCTGTGCCCAAAAGACTTCCTCTTGCTGCGCCCTAGCCCCTGCCTAGTCTCATTTTCTTACTAAAGTGATCTCACATCACTCGAACCAATCCCGTGTGTCCTGACACCAATACTCGCGAGTAGATTCCAACTACTCTACTTGTACCTAAATTCTATGAACATTAAGCACAGTGTATACTACTTGAGGACTTAAACGCTACCCTCACTCTCGTGGAAATAATCTGGCTATGCATTTGGGTTTCATCCATCCTACACCTAATGCACATACATACCACATACTAAGTATAAATAAAGCAAAACTTTGTAAAATCGGTTATTGCAAACCGGGGCCTGCCTTGTTGCTGCTGGTCAGAGGTTAGGTCTTCTTCTGGAAGGAGAAAGTCAAGCACCTCCGGGGTCTCCTCGCCTTCAGCGACTACACGTAAACCATATACTATATGTAAATTTAAATTCAATGTTTTAAATTGAATATGTAAAGACCATAACTCTAGCTAGCCCTTCCCTTTGGCTCTAAAATGTTTATGGTGGCTTGGTAGGGTCCAAGCCAGAGTCTTGACCAAGTTTCATTTGAAACAAAGTTCATTTGAGCTCTGCACAAATAAAAGCCTATTTGTTCATTAGTAGAGCCTCTAAGGATTTCCAGGGACTTTCATGGCTCCATCCATTACTTTATGGAAACTAGAGTTTTAGATGGTTCTAATGGAATTTGTTTCATGTCATTTGAAGAATTCTAGATGAAGTTATGCCCTAATCAAAATTTGAGAAAATCTGAAAAATGTTTCTGTACATTTTTCCATTTTCTCAGGGCAGTTCACTTAATCACACCATTAGGGGGACTAAATGAACTTGGATGGGTCTGAAATTTTTACTGTGACTCAAGATTTTCAAATGAACATCCTAGCCAAATTTCAGAATTTTCCATAAAAGAATTCTCCAGATCAAATTCCCAACAGTTTAAACTTTAGGGAATTAATTCTGGAAAACTATTAAGTTTCATGAGCTGAAATTGGTTTTTCTGGAAAGTACTCAAAAGGATGAATCCAAAAAAATTTGGTTCACTGAATTTGGAGCTTCCTAGCAGAAGTTATGTCCATTTGAAGTTTGAACCAAATCTGAAAATTCAAATAAAAGTTTAAACCGGCTGGTGGGTCCCAGGGCTACGTGTCAGTTGTCACACCCGGTTTTTCCGAAGAACAACCAAGTGAATATCACATGTATGCCAGGATCATTTTCTCATACATGTGATGACAAATAGTGATGCATCATTTATTACAAGCCAGGTGTCGAATATAAATAAGTCTTACATAGCAAATGTCTCGATGGACAATAATAAGTTCATCACAAGTAAATAAACTAGCAGCAGAATATTATTCTCGAGGGCTCCTTCACAGGCGTTGCCCGGGGGCCTCCATGAACCTAGAAACCTTCTTCGGGTCCAAAGTCTTGGTCATTATACACCACCTCATTATGTTGACCTGAGCAGCAATATAAACTAACAAAATATGCAAGGTTGAGTACCGATGGTACTCAGCATGTTTGGGAAAGTTATGTCATGCATGGCTAGAACAAGGGGAGGTTGAACTCATGGTTAAAGCACTACGCAATTAATACCTATCACCTTAGCTTATTAAGCACCTACATTACTACACAGGTGAAATGGTCCCAATCTCCCATCCCATCATCATAATCAAATAACCATAACATCATTTCCAATATTAAGCTCCCCGCTTAACATCCACAACTTCCAAAACCATCAATCCTCTAATCATGAATAAGTCCAAGCCGCTCTTGACCGTGAGCACGGCTGTCATGACAGTTTTGACTCTGCAGAGTTTGCACCACTGTACCCACATGTAGTGATTTCATCCCCCGTTGCTGGGTGGACTAAAAGAACCTCCATTATGCCAGTGGCTACGAACCACATTCACACTTCCCAGGTGTGTAGCCAGGAGATCACTATTAATCCTTTACAAAGGGATTCCCGACGAGCGTGGGCCCACTGAGGTTTCACCCCTAACAGCATACAAGAGGCTCCAACCCCGCTGCAGCGGCCCCCTCTTGAGCCTTGCGGTTCATATGGTAGTCCAGCTGACACCTATTCCCCGCACCATCCAACACACCCATACTACGCCGGGGATACACCTAATTAATTGGCCAAGCTGCCCCATCTCAGCATGTGGTTGGCATGGTAAAGCTAGGTTACATGCTCCACGAAACGGTCCTTAGGATCCAGGCAAGTACTAAACACAAACCCGAGTCTCGTGCACCCAGCACCAACCAAAACATCCAACTTGCCTTGATCCCTACCTCTACACAACTCACAATATCTTATTCAAGAGTATAGTAAAATAAACTGATGATCTCATATCCCAAATATCCCATTCTAAGCATGGCTAAGCATATGCATAATAATAAATGGCATGATAAAATGAATCCCAACCCAAGCTATAAGGAAACAAGGTAATGCAATTCTAGGGAAACATCCTAGCATGGGTTTCATATTTTCATTTGACAATGCAAATAATTCTAGCTACACATCCTAACATAGGATCAAAGTGGTCAAGGACACTTGCCTCCTTCCTGCTGCTCTTGAAATGGGTAGTCCTGATCTTCGAAAGGAATAACTTGCTCTTGAGCAGGTTCTACATCATACCGTCACACATAGCAAAAGAAAAACAACAATCCATAAGACATAGTTCACACTTCCACTTCATACAAACCACACATTCACATGTAACAAAGCCATTCACAACTTCTATGTGTTGTGTTTACTCTATGTGTGTTGACGTTTGGCTTACATGCACTTTTAATCATGTGTATATAATTCCTACTTTTGTATTCACATTTACGCTTGCATACTTCATATATGAGTTTCCAATTTAAATAAATTCCTTATATTCAATTACTACACCTTTTAGCTACCAAGTATGCATGAAAGGTATTTTCCTTCTCCATATGTGTCTTCAGAATTTCTACCAACCCTAAACTGAATTCTTTGGATTTTAGAGACTCCATTTATCATTTACTAGTTGCTATATTTTCAGATTTATTTCCTATGCCTAAATGTGAACTTTATTATGAAAATAACAAGACACATCATCTAAACAGAACAGGTTCTGATCTAAAATATTTAATAACATATTTTTGACCTTTTCCTCTGATGTAAACTATTTTACATTTATTTTCCTAATTTTCAGAACTATTCTTCACTTAAAAATGTGTCCCTATAACTAATAAATGTGAATAATAAATTAAACAGATTCATTTCAGCCAAAAATCTATTTTTATCTCACTCCAAAGTTTTCTAAGTACTGAGAAAGTTTTTAATTTAAATTTGACAATATGTTTGTCCCACTTTTTAAATTTTAAATACTAGCCACATATTCAATTTCCTAAATTTAATATCAAACAGGGTTAAAAAGGTAAACTCACCCCACTACAGGGTCTATAATATTATTTTAACAATTTTCAGGGGTCTAGTTACACATAACAGAGGAGTTTTTCCTAATTTTTATTTAGTCCAGGGGCTAAAACTGATTTTTAAATGAATTTACATGATTTTCTGAAGTTCCAGGGGCTAGATCAGAAGTTTCCGGGGCTAGCTCTTATATCCCGAGAACCCCAGGGGGTAGCATGTAAGAATTCCAGTCTTTATAACGCGGGGCTGACGTGGACCGTCCGATTTAAAACAGACGGCTGAGATTATAACGTCGAACCGGTACGCGGGGATTTAAACTCCACCGAGCGATTTAAAATAAACGGCGCTCAAGCGGCCACGTCGCTCTGATCGAGCGCGGGCGGCGCTGCCCGGCGGCGCACGGCGGCGATCTCGCCGGAGAGTTTCGGATCTTCGTCAATTCTTCCTAAAACTGTGATTTTATGGCATAGATCGGTGGAGGGGAGGTCGGGGATCTCACCTCGGGGGTTTTCTTGAGCTCGGAGGTCCTGGAAGGCGGTCGGCGACGAGGTCCGAGGTGAATTCACGGCGAGGCTCGTCGGCGCTGTGTTTGAACCGCAGACCACCGTGTTTTCTGCACCTGCAAGGCTCCCCGGAGGCGGTGGATCAAGACCAGCGAGTTAGATCGGAATTTCCGAGCGTAGATCGGCCAGAATTCACCGGAGGGGCTCGGGTTCTCACCGGAGTAAAAACGGCGGATCGCGTGGGAAAAACAGAACGAGGCCGGGGTTTTATAGACGGGGGAGGGCGGTGAGTTTGTTTAGATCGAGTGGGAGTCCTCCAGAACCAGAATTCGGCCGGAAATCCGGTCAGTTGCGATCGCGCGCGCGCGGGTGAACAGTCCGAGTTTCGGATGATCGGGGGTTAGGGATGACAGGTGGGTCCCACCTGTCTGAGAGAGAGAGAGCGCGGGCGCGCGGCTGCGGGCTGGCACGGGGGCAGGGTGGGCCGGCTGGTGGGTTTCGGCCCACTGGCCGGTTTTTTTCTGTTTTCCTTTTTCTTTTTTCTATTTCTTTTCTGTTTTGAGTTTAATTTGAATTCCAGTTTGAATTTGAATTTTTGCAACACATGCAACACGTCCAAAAATTTTTAAACTCCCCTCTGAACAGGATTTTGGGGTGTCACAGCTCTACCCCCCTTAAAATAAATCTCGTCCTCGAGATTGGTGGTTCTAAGAAAACAATTCCGGAAATTGTGCCTTAAGCTCATCTTCTCGCTCCCAGGTGGCTTCCTCTTCTGAGTGATGCTTCCACTGCACCTTGCACATCCGGATTCTATTATTTCTGGTGAGGCGTTCCATTGTCTCCAAAATCTTGTATGGTTGCTCGGCATAAGACAAATCCTCAGCTACGTCCACTTCATTCATGGGTAACACCTCTTCAGGCGTCCTCAGGCATTTCTTGAGTTGTGACACATGGAATACATCGTGCACATCCGATAGGCGAGCCGGTAATTCCAGTTGATACGCCACTTCGCCTTTCCTCTCCAGAACTTGAAAGGGTCCGATGTATCGAGGTGACAACTTCCCTTTCACCTTGAACCGACGAAGTCCTCGGATAGGGGACACCTTGAGATAGACATAGTCTCCCACGTTGAAAACGAGCTCTCTTCTTCGTACATCAGCATAGCTCTTTTGGCGTGTCTGCGCAATCCTCAAGTTGTTGTGAATTTCCCTCACCTTCGCCTCGGCTTCTTGGAGTACTTCTGGACCAAACACTTTACTTTCCCCTGTTTGGTTCTAAAATAGGGGAGTTCTGCACTTCCTCCCATACAAAGCTTCAAACGGTGACATGTTCATACTAGCTTGATAGCTGTTGTTATGGGAGAATTCCGCATACGGTAAGTTCTTGTCCCAACTCCGATTGTTTTTGAGTGCACATGCCCTCAGCATATCTTCAAGGATCTGATTGATTCTTTCCGTCTGCCCGTCAGTTTGGGGATGATAGGCAGAGCTGAAATTCAGATGGGTTCCCATGGTTTCATGAAATTTTTGCTAGAACCTTGAGGTGAACTGCGTCCCTCGATCCGACAAAATCTTCTTTGGCACTCCACGGTAACACACGATCCTTGACATGTACAACTCTGCCAATTTGGATCTGCTGTAGCTTTATTTCACGGGGATGAAATGAGCTACCTTGGTTAGCCTGTCAATGATGACCCATATTGAATCATATCCTGATTGGGTCCTAGGCAATCCCACTATGAAATCCATACCGATTTCTTCCCATTTCCATACAGGCACTTTGAGTGGTTGCAATAATCCCGCGGGTCGTTGATGTTCTGCTTTCACCAACTGACATGTGTCACATAGGGCAACATGTTCCGCGACATCTCGCTTCATGCCATACCACCAATACCTGCTCTTGAGGTCCTGGAATATCTTCGTATTCCCAGGATGAATGGAATAGTCAGAATCGTGAGCCTCCTTCAAAATTAATTCACGGATCTCCTTTACTTCAGGCACACAGATCTTTTTCCCATGCCACACCGTACCTTGTTCATCCTCTCTGAAACCAGGAGCTTTATTTTCCTTGATGAGTTGCCTGATTTCTTGTATCTTCTCGTCGTTCTTTTGACCATCGCGTATGTCTTGCTCTAGTGTGGAGTCCACTTCCATGGCGATGGCATCACCACTATTCACAAGGCATAGATTGAGCCTTATAACCTCGTCCTTCAATTCTGCAGGCATGTCCTTTAAGCTTAACTTATTGACTTGCACTTGCCGACTTAAAGCATCGGCCACGACGTTTGCTTTCCCAGGATGATAGTTGATGCTCACATCAAAGTCATTGATTAGCTCTAACCATCTCCTTTGTCTGAGGTTGAGATCTGGCTGTGTGAAAATGTACTTCAGACTCTTATGATCCGTATATATCTCTGTCCTCTTCCCCATCAAATAGTGTCGCCAAATTTTCAATGCGTGTACCACTGCAGCTAGTTCTAGGTCATGTGTAGGATAGTTTTTCTCGTGCTTCCGGAGTTGTCGGGATGCATAAGCCATGACATGCCCTTCTTGCATGAGAACACATCCCAACCCGTTTCTAGAGGCATCGCAGTACACCGTGAAATTCTTCTGCATATCTGGCATAACCAACACTGGGGCAGTTGTCAATCTTTTCTTTAGCTCCTGAAAACTCGTCTCGCACTGTGGCGTCCATGTGAATGTGATTCCCTTCTCCAACAGTTTGGTGAGGGGTCTCGAGATCTTAGAGAATCCCTCAATAAACCGTCGATAGTATCCAGCCAATCCCAAAAAGCTTCGAACTTCCCCGACATTTTCAGGGGTCTTCCACTTCTGTATATCCTCGATTTTGGCAGGATCCACGGAGATTCCTCCCTCCGAGATTATATGTCCTAAGAAGGGAACTCTCTTCAGCCAAAACTCACATTTGCTCAACTTGGCATATAGTTGGTGTTCTCTCAGCCTTTGCAACACCAACCTTAGATGTTTCTCATGTTCTTCTTCATCTTTGGAGAAGACGAGAATGTCATCTATGAAAACCACCACAAATTTGTCCAGATATTCCATGAATACTTTGTTCATGAGATACATGAAGTACGCCGGGGCATTAGTTAGCCCGAAAGGCATGACAGTGTATTCATACAATCCGTACCGAGATATGAAAGCTGTCTTGGGAATATCAGATTTCCTTATCTTGAGTTGGTGGTATCCCGACCTGAGATCAATTTTCGAGAACACACAAGCTCCCCTCAACTGATCAAACAAGTCTTCAATGCGGGGTAATGGGTACTTGTTCTTGATGGTTACCTCATTCAAGGCACGGTAATCCATGCATAACCTTTGGGTTCCGTCCTTTTTGGGCACAAATATCACTGGAACTCCCCATGGTGAGGAACTAGGGCGAATATACCCCTTCTCCGTCAATTCTCTCAAATGATCCTTGAGTTCCTCTAGCTGCTTGGAGTCTATCCGATAAGGTCTCTTGTATATCAGGGCTGTACCAGGCACTAGCTCAATTGCGAATTCCACTTCACGATCGGGAGGCATACCTGGCAAATCCTCCGGAAAAACATCTGGATATTCCCTGATGGTCCTGATCTCGTCAATTTTCACCTCAACTTGATTTAATTTAATGTCCCTCCTAGGCTCTTGTATTGTTACAAACTTTACTTTTGTGCCACTAGGGTGCGTTAGTTCCACCATTCTGGTCAAACAATGGATGATTCCTTTATGTTTGGTCAACCAATCCATACCCAAGATAATATCTATCCCTTGTGAATATATCACTATGAGGTTAGCAGTAAATACTACCCCATTAATGTCTAGGTTCACCCTGGGACACACTTGTCTTGTCCTTATTTCTCCACCCGGAGAGTTTACGGCTAGCATATGGTTCATTTGTGTTGTTGCTAGGTCATGCTTCTAAACAAACCCTTGAGCAATGAACGAGTGGGTAGCACCAGAATCAAACAGCAGGGTTGCAATGTGTAAATTGGCAGGAAACTTACCAACTACCACGTCGGGTGCCTCTTGTGCTTCCTCCATAGTGACGTGGTTCACCAGTCCTCTCACTACATTCTGCTGTTGTGGCTGCGCGGGCTTCTTCTTTGGGCACTTATGGGCGTAGTGCCCCACTTCACCACAGTTAAAACATTGCACCCCAACCTTAGGTGCCTGGCCTTTGTTGTCTTGGGGTTGGTTTGGAGGTCCTTGCACTGCTGGTCGAGGTGGATATGCGGGGCGAGGCTGCTGTACAAACTGACGTTGCGGCTGTGCTGGTGCTGCCGGAGGCCTGTAGTTCGGGTTGTACCCTCTTGGTGCTGAGTAGGGTACCGCAGCACGGTTCATCTGCCCTGCAGGTTGCTGCATCAGACGTGGGCGGGTGTTGCTCCCTGAGGCTTGATGTGACCACCCGGCCTTCCTCTTATTCTCATTTTCCAAGGCCTTCAGCTTCCTTTCTACCACAAACGCTCTGTCCACCATCTTTTGGAAGCTTTCATACTCATTTGAGGACATTGCACACTGCATTTCTGCGGTAAGTCCTTCCACGAAACAATCTTGTTTCTGCTCATCAGTCTCTATGTCTCGTGGGGCATAACGGGATAGTTGAGTAAATTTAGTGAGGTATTCCCTCACCGTCATGTTTCCCTGCTGCAGTCCCAAGAACTCCTTCCTCTTGTTTTTGAGTTCACCTCTTGGGATGTAATGGTTGCGGAAGCTACGCTTGAACTCTTCCCAAGTGATGTTCTCAGGGTCATGATGGGCGGCCACAAAGGCGGTCCACCAATCAGCAGCAGGTACATGCAATTGATGAGAGGCAAACATCACCCTCTCGTACCCTTGGCACTGTATGATTCTCATCTTGCTCTCAATGGTCTTAAGACAATCATCTGCCTCCAGAGGTTCAGCAGCACTTGCAAACTTTGGAGGTTGAGTTCCTAGAAACTCACTCAACCTTGGTTGGCGTGGTGCAGCTTGTGGAGGTGGAACTTGATGCAAGTTGGCCAACACTTGAGTCAAGTTCTGGATGAGCTGATTTTGATTCTCCAGCATTTGGTAGAGGGGATCAACTCCTTCACGGCGACCACCCCTGTCCTGGCCTCCAGAAAGATGAGGGTTGGAGGCCTCATCGTTGTTGTTGGCGGGGTTGGCAGCACGTCCTTTTCCTCTTCCGGCCATCTGGCATGATCAACCAAGGTTAATTTAAAGCATTACGTATCATCTTACTACTTTCACTTGTTTGTACTTTGAAGTGTTGAGGCTTTGTTATACTTTTCTGAGGGTTCATATCTCACACACAAAAAATGCAATATTATTTCATGTGGGTTCACACACCAAAGCAAAACAATCTGGAGACGAGGCTGTGGACAGTTGCTCATGGCTTCTACAACTCACGTCACACACCAATCATTAACACACCATTAACTAAGATAACGACTCGACTACTTGACATCCTGCTAAACTAAGGGAAGGACTCTACACTACTCGTATTCACTGAGCTGGCTCCTCAGGGTCTTCCTCATCATTGTGGCTGCCTTCTGACTCTGCTTTGGGTGGGGAAGCTGCGGGTGGAGAAGTGCGACGACGCCTAATCACCCGGCGATCTGGGGAGTCAGGAGTCCATGTATCATTCACAGTGACACACAGTTCATTCCCAACTCCTCTTTCTCTCGCCCTTAAGCAGGCTCACAGCAACGCCTCCGTTTCCTTCAGGGTGTCCCGAACATCCTGAAGTTCTTGCTGACACTCCTGCAGTCGAGTGCTGAGCATAGCAGCATCCTCCAAGCACAAGTCCATGTGCTCATGGGAAGTCCCTTGCTGCACTGGCGGGTACTTATACTCCGTTGTACCACTCTCACGCTGGAGGACATACATGTACTCAGTCCTCTCCAGGTGGCGACGATAGATGTGACTCTGGCAGGTGATGGCCTCCCAGGTGACATCCTTCTCCGCATCGACCTGTGTTGCTCGACAAGCTGGAGAGCGGTGGATCTTGAGCGGCTGATTTTCATGGATAATCCTCATTTCTGAACTCCATTCTTCCCGCTTCTCCCAGATGGTCCTGGTGGAGCTATAGTGTATGATTAGCTTGCCCATATTGCCGGCGGCTTCGAGCATACGTCGAAGACGGCGCAACAAGCCTCCTACTGCCAATCCGTAGGAAAGGTACGTCACCGGACGGCTCTCCTCTCTTTCGGCAAGGGCAACTACGGGGACTCTCCCTCCTGTGGACTTGCGAGCGGTGCGAATCATGCGAACCATCTAAAACAAAAAGCATTTAAACTTAGGTTAGTTAAACTTTTAAACAAAAATCCTATTTTGAATGAAAGTTGGGTTAAGATGAAGAAAGTGGCTCCATTAAATAACACTTTTCAACACACACCTTGTAAAATAGTTTTTAAGAAAATAGGGCCCTTAAATACGTCCATTTCTACCTAGGTCCACGTTCCTACGGGCAACCTTGGCTCTGATACCACTTCTGTCACACCCGGTTTTTCCGAAGAACAACCAAGTGAATATCACATGTATGCCAGGATCATTTTCTCATACATGTGATGACAAATAGTGATGCGTCATTTATTAGAAGCCAGGTGTCGAATATAAATAAGTCTTACATAGCAAATGTCTCGATGGACAATAATAAGTTCATCACAAGTAAATAAACTAGCAGCGGAATATTATTCTCGACGGCTCCTTCACAGGCGTTGCCCGGGGGTCTCCATGAAACTAGAAACCTTCTTCGGGTCCAAAGTCTTGGTCATTATACACCACCTCATTATCTTGACCTGAGCAGCAATATAAACCAACAAAATATGCAAGGTTGAGTACCGATGGTACTCAGCAAGTGTGGGAAAGTTATGTCATGCATGGCTAGAACAAGGGGAGGTTGAACTCATGGTTAAAGCACTACGCAATTAATACCTATCACCTTAGCTTATTAAGCACCTACATTACTACACAGGTGAAATGGTCCCAATCTCCCATCCCATCATCATAATCAAATAACCATAACATCATTTCAAATATTAAGCTCCCCGCTTAACATCCACAACTTCCAAAACCATCAATCCTCTAATCATGAATAAGTCCAAGACGCTCTTGACCGTGAGCACGGCTGTCATGACAGTTTTGACTCTGCGGAGTTTGCACCACTGTACCCACATGTAGTGATTTCATCCCCCGTTGCCGGGTGGACTAAAAGAACCTCCATTATGCCAGTGGCTACGAACCACATTCACACTTCCCAGGTGTGTAGTCAGGAGATCACTACGAAGCCTTTACAAAGGGATTCCCGACGAGCGTGGGCCCACTGAGGTTTCACCCCTAACAGCATACAAGAGGCTTTAACCCCGCTGCAGTGGCCCCCTCTTGATCCTTGCGGTTCATATGGTAGTCCAGCTGACACCTATTCCCCGCACCATCTAACACACCCATACTACGCCGGGGATACACCTAATTAATTGGCCAAGCTGCCCCATCTCAGCATGTGGTTGGCACGGTAAAGCTAGGTTACATGCTCCATGAACCGGTCCTTAGGATCCAGGCAAGTACTAAACACAAACCCGAGTCTCGTGCACCCAGCATCAACCAAAACATCCAACTTTCCTTGATCCCTACCTCTACATAACTCACAATATCTCATTCAAGAGTATAGTATAATAAACTGATGATCTCATATCCCAAATATCCCATTCTAAGCATGGCTAAGCATATGCATAATAATAAATGGCATGATAAAATGAATCCCAAGCCAAGCTACAAGGAAACAAGGTAATGCAATTCTAGGGAAACATCGTAGCATGGGTTTCATATTTTCATTTGACAATGCAAATAATTCTAGCTACACATCCTAACATAGGATCAAAGTGGTCAAGGACACTTGCCTCCTTCCTGCTGCTCTTGAAATGGGTAGTCCTGATCTTGGAAAGGAATAACTTGCTCTTGAGCAGGTTCTACATCATACCATCACACATAGCAAAAGAAAAACAACAATCCATAACACATAGTTCACACTTCCACTTCATACAAACCACACATTCACATGTAACAAAGCCATTCACAACTTCTATGTGTTGTGTTTACTCTATGTGTGTTGACCTTTGGCTTACATGCACTTTTAATCATGTGTATATGATTCCTACTTTTGTATTCACATTTATGCTTGCATATTTTATATATGAGTTTCCAATTTAAATAAATTCCTTATATTCAATTACTACACCTTTTAGCTACCAAGTATGCATGAAAGGTATTTTCCTTCTCCATATGTGTCTTCAGAATTTCTACCAACCCTAAACTGAATTCTTTGGATTTTAGAGACTCCATTTGTCATTTACTAGTTGCTATATTTTCAGATTTATTCCCTACGCCTAAATGTGAACTTTATTATGAAAATAACAAGACACATCATCTAAACAGAACAGGTTCTGATCTAAAATATTTAATAACATATTTTGACCTTTTCCTCTGATGTAAACTATTTTACATTTATTTTCCTAATTTTCAGAACTATTCTTCACTTAAAAATGTGTCCCTATAACTAATAAATGTTAATAATAAATTAAACAGATTCATTTCAACCAAAAATCTATTTTTATCTCACTCCAAAGTTTTCTAAGTACTGAGAAAGTTTTTAATTTAAATTTGACAATATGTTTGTCCCACTTTTTAAATTTTAAATACTAGCCACATATTCAATTTCCTAAATTTAATATCAAACAGGGTTAAAAAGGTAAACTCACCCCACTACAGGGTCTATAATATTATTTTAACAATTTTCAGGGGTCTAGCTACACATAACAGAGGAGTTTTCCTAATTTTTATTTAGTCCAGGGGCTAAAACTGATTTTTAAATGAATTTACATGATTTTCTGAAGTTCCAGGGGCTAGATCAGAAGTTTCCGGGGCTAGCTCTTATATCCCGAGAACCCCAGGGGGTAGCACGTAAGAATTCCAGTCTTTATAACGCGGGGCTGACGTGGACCGTCCGATTTAAAACAGACGGCTGAGATTATAACGTCGAACCGGTACGCGGGGATTTAAACTCTACCGTGCGATTTAAAATAAACGGCGCTCAAGCGGCCACGTCGCTCTGATCGAGCGCGGGCGACGCTGCCCGGCGGCGCACGGCGGCGGGAGGCGGCGATCTCGCCGGAGAGTTTCGGATCTTCGTCAATTCTTCCTAAAACTGTGATTTTATGGCATAGATCGGTGGAGGGGAGGTCGGGGATCTCACCTCGGGGGTTTTCTTGAGCTCAGAGGTCCTGGAAGGCGGTCGGCGACGAGGTCCGAGGTGAATTCACGGCGAGGCTCGTCGGCGCTGTGTTTGAACCGCAAACCACCGTGTTTTCTGCACCTGCAAGGCTCCCCGGAGGCGGTGGATCAAGACCAGCGAGTTAGATCGGAATTTCCGAGCGTAGATCGGCCAGAATTCGCCGGAGGGGCTCGGGTTCTCACCGGAGTAAAAACGGCGGATCGCGTGGGAAAAACAGAACGAGGCCGGGGTTTTTATAGACGGGGGAGGGCGGTGAGTTTGTTTAGATCGAGTGGGAGTCCTCCGGAACCAGAATTCGGCCGGAAATCCGGTCGGTTGCGATCGTGCGCGTGCGGCTGAACAGTCCGAGTTTCGGACGATCGGGGGTTAGGGATGACAGGTGGGTCCCACCTGTCTGAGAGAGAGAGCGCGGGCGCGCGGCTGCAGGCTGGCGCGGGGGCAGGGTGGGCCGGCTTGTGGGTTTCGGCCCACTGGCCGGTTTTTTTCTGTTTTCCTTTTTCTATTTCTTTTCTGTTTTGAGTTTAATTTGAATTCCAGTTTGAATTTGAATTTTTGCAACACATGCAACACGTCCAATAAATTTTAAACTCCCCTCTGAACAGGATTTTGGGGTGTCACATCATTTCTGCAGTTACGCCACACAGGGGTCCACTGAATTTTCCCACGTAGTGGCACGAGATCCCGGCCACAACCGATCTGATGTTTAAACTATTGGTCGCTGACACGCAGGGCCCACCCGAGTCTTCTTCTTCCTCGGGTTATTTCCCGCCCCCGCGCTGCTACCTTCCCGGGCCCTCACCGGAGCTCGCCGGATCGGCGTTTCTGGCAAACTCTCGGCCTGAGGCTCGCCGCCTCTAGGTTTGCAGCTACGGGGAACCGTTTGGTGGGGTCTGCGTTGGCGCTAGGGAGCCGGAAACATGCCGGCGACGTGTGGCGGCCTCGGGAGAAGTCCGGCTCTGTTGGCTGGGGCTCCTAGCGCGCCACAAGCTTGGGTGATTGGCTATAGAGCATCCTTGGGTGCTAGGGAAGCTCGTCAAAGACACAAACAAGCGCGGAAACAATGGCTACTATGATTTCACCATGCGCCTGAGAGTTGTGGCGACGGTTGAGCTCGGGAAGACATGAAATATCTCGCACCCCGTCAGTCTCTAGCTAGGGTTGTGAAGGAAAATCGACCGCTAGCCAGTCTAGTTCACGTGTGCACGGTTTGGTGGCCTGAAAACAAGAATTGCGATCGAATTTTGAGGATTTCTCACCCGAGGTCACTTTACATGTGCCGAGGGTAAATCACCACAGTCTTGCCCGGACGATCACGGCTTGAGTTGAAGGTTGGCAATGAGTAGCAGGGAGTTCTGACGGTCCTCTGGGTGTCCTAGCTCTGGCGTGAAAGCCCCTCGGTTGCCCTGTCCACGTGAGCACCTAATGGCAGCAAAACTCGGCCTTTGCGAAGAACAACCCGAGCAGGGTCGGGGAGCCTGAAACTTGAGCGTTTTCGTGCCGAGGTTATGGAGGGTGATCACTCAGTACCATTTTGCGGTTTCGAGAGGCGTTGTGCGGCTGCGTTTACCAGCTCCCGATCGATTGCCCGAGGCGGCCATGAGCGGCGGCTCTGTTTTGCTCGAGGGAGAAACTGGGCAGGGCAGCTCGGTTCAGTGGGCAACATATACACACTGAAAGGGGATGAGGGCGCCTAGCTGCTCTCCAGTGCTGCTCAAGAAGCTGGGAGGTGGCGGCAACTCCCCCTCCCCTCAGTGGTGTGCGCTCCCTCTGAACTGGTTCGAGTCTGAACAGAGAAAGAAGAAATTCCCTCGGTTACTTCAAGTGAACAGGAAGAGGTGACTTAGGGTGCAAGTTTGGTTGTCTCCATGACATGTGGGCCTCACCTTGGACTCTAGTTCGTATCCCTCTCGGTTGATCCCAAGTTTGACGGTTGATCCAAATCACGTGGTGAAGTGTACTTCGCGTGCGGACGAGTTTTTGTCGAGGGACACGTGATAATGGATGACAGCTGGGGGGAGACGGTTGGTGCGGTAACGCGAACACGCTCCAGGCTTGAGCCGATAAGGGCAAGGGAAACAAGTCGTAGTTCGCTCGGGAGGAGGTGGTGACACTTCCCTCGATGGCGCACGCTGGTTGACTCGGTGTCCGAGCACCGACTTAATTGCTTCCGTGGAAAATAAGGGATGGAGACTTAGGGGGCAAGTCTAGTTGGCTCTATGACCTGTGGGCCCCACTGTCCCCTTATCCCCTCAAAATTTCTCCAAGTTGGAAGATTACCGAATTCAGTTATGGGGGCTACAATCTGAACTCAATTTGGATACTAGATCAAGTTTCATCCTCATTTGAATTTGTAGTTGAATTCCTAGGCCATTTATAGTCCATTTGAGAAATGGGTAGCAAAACAATCTCCAAACTTTATGAGGATTTGCCTCCCCACCAATTTGGACCCAAGGAATTCAAATAGGAAACTTGATTTCTGGTTTGGCTGCTGTACATGAGGTTTTGAGAACCACCGTTTGCATTCCTATCGGTTGTCCTAATTTAAAATTTGAGTTGAACAATTTGTGTTCAAACTCTGAATTTCATTCCCTCTTGCACATGAGAGCTTACCCAGGGGTTTGAAATTAACTTTCTTCCCCAACACTCAATTGCTCCTAGGGTAGATTGGTGGGTCACTCATGTGTGTCATCACATGTGGAAAATTTTATACCAGTCCCAATTTTTATGAACCCGAAACACAATGATGCTCAAACATCCATTTCTTTGCATTCACGTTTTTGGGACTTTTACATTCCTCCCCCCCTTAAAAAGAATCTCGTCCTCAGATTCCAATAGGAGAAAGAGACGGGAGAGGTAATTCTATGCTGTACGACTATAAAAGTTCCGGATTGTTCATGCGGAGGTAATCTTTGCTTTCCACGTTGTTTCTTCCGTGGTATGATTACTCCACAGCACCTTGTAAAATCTTAATGTTTGATTCCAGGTGTTCCGGATCCTTTCCTTGATAGTCTCAACCGGTCAATCGGTTAGGCACCATCCGGCCTCAACTGGTCGATTTCTTTGGTGCGGACAGCAATGGTAACTTTGAGGCACTTCCGCAGCTGTGACACATGAACTATGTCGTAGACTCCCGCAAAACATGCCGGTAGTTCCAGCCGGTAGGCTATGGGTCCGCACTTCCCCGTGATGGCAATTGAATCTAAACTTAGGGAAGCAAAATCTCCCTTTTACATCGAACCAGTGAATTCCTTTCATCGGCGACACACGAAGCTAAACGTGTTCCCTGATGTCGAAATGCAACCGTCGTAGATTTTCTATCACGATTATTCAGCCTTCAAGTTCACTTCTATTGTTCGAACTCTGTCATCAGCTTTGTTAACTAATCAACCCCGAAAAGTATCCTTCTGCTGTACTCACACCACTTCAGCGGTGTGCGTGTAACACCCTCAAATTCATTTCCATGCATTGCATACATTTTTCATGTAAAGAAGCATTATAAAAGAAGTAGAAATGGAGAAAGAACTATAGAAATGGAGAAAGAACCATAGAAATGGAGAAAGAACCATAGAAATGGAGGAAGGAACCATAGAAATGGAGAAGGGCATATAGAAATGGAGAATGGGGCATAGAAATGGAGAGTGGGACATAGAAATGGAGAGGGGAATGTATAAATGGAGTAAGTGACATAGAATTGGTGAGGAATGGGAAACAGATAGCTGAAATGAGCTATTTTCAATTTCCCCCAATTTTCCCCAAATCCTCCAAATTCCCCAATTCCCCCAAAAAGGGGAATTTTCCCCACATTTGGGGAATTCCCCCCACATTGCTGCCGCACCAAATCAATTAGGGAAAAGTTTGTTAGGATTTTGCTCCAATTGGAGTAGGATTCTCCCCCCCCCCTTTATAAATAGAACCCAAACCCCCCCTTTGCCGCAGCCCCCTCTCCCTCTCCCCCCCAAGTCTGCGACTTGGAGGCCCTAGCCCCCAACTCGCCGATTTGGACCCCCCTCGCCGGAGTTCAGTCGCCGGTGAGCCCCGCTGGTGAGCCCTGCCGACGAGCCCCTCCGTCGAGCCCTGCCGGCGAGCCCCGTCGTCGAGCCCCACCGACGAGCCCCGTCACGCTTCGCCGTCGCCGGAAAAGAGCCGACAATCTGTCCTGCCCTAATCATCCATAGAAAAACTTGCAGCTGCTGCCATTGCTAGAAGGAAGGCCCTGCCACCAAGGAGGAAGTGAGGTAGGTCCCCATTACCCCTCTTACGACGTCGCCTCTGTTTCTACGCATCCGTTTTCTTCGCCCACTTCAAATAGAAACTTTTACATGTGGACATATCGTGTTTTGATCGATTTTTAACGGTGGAACTGATCTAGATCTTGAGTCAAGATCATCACCACGTCCACACTTCATCCCAGCACCCTTGTTCATCATAAAACCCCATGAAACCCCATTAAAACATGCAAGAACACATACAAACTGGTTTAATAAAACCGCACCATAGAATTTGCATTCATCTACCCCATTGCATCTAGAGTAAAGTTTGTGCATAATGTTTGATTGCTGTAAATTTTGTATGTGCATGATCGTGAGTAGAAGAACAAGCTCAAGAGGCCATCTACGAGGAACTACAGCACCAAGACTTCGAGACACTCAAACAACAAGAACCACGGGAGCAAGGAAAGTGCCCCTTGACCATATTGATCCCATTTTTGAAACTGTTTTGTTTGCGAAAACGTGTACGCTTGAGTCAACTTGATGGGACACCCTTTTATAGGAGTTTACTAGTTCTTTTAACCATCCTTGTCGCCAGGAAAGTTGATGAGTCGGTTATGGTCATTTTTCCTTTTTGATTCGCTTAATTCACGGGATACGGGAAGCTCAAATAAAATATGTCTAGCTACTGCACTGATATGAATAATGATGATGAGATCTTGATGATGTTAATGGGCATGGAATCGGGGATATCTAGGCAAGCTTGGTTCGTGAATGTTGCTGGATGAGATGGTGGTACTTGCCGTAGATCTACGGACCGGTTCATGCGAGAATATGCCAGGAAAACAGTGCCACCACAAGGCCAAGTATGGGTGCGTCTTAGCTGATTAATTTGGTGTGTTGCTAGCTTGTTATGGACCGTGGATGGCGCGGGGAATGGGAGTCGAGGAGGACTTCTCTGGGAACTGCATGGAACAAGAGGGGGCCCGTGGGTGGGAGAATGGTGATTCGAGCCTGCCGGTGAAACCTCAGTGAGTCCAGACATCTAGTAGCCCCTTTGTAAAGGCTATTTTGTGATCTCTTGGACATACACCGACAGTTATGTACTGGTATAATGGAGGTTCTGCAGTCGTCGACAGGTGACAAAATCACGAACTTGTGGGTAAAGTGGTGCCACCTCTGCAGAGTGTAAAACTATCATGATAGCCGTGCTTCCGGTCACAAGCACCTGTCCAACTTCCATGATTAGAGGGAAAAAGTTGGGATGGTTATTCGGTACGGTTGTGGTATGGTCATTGGGATTGGTTTTGGGACTGTTTTGAAGTCATGACACTGAATTTGGTTTCAGTTATAAGAATATGAGATGGTTATGAATATTTATGAGTATGAGATGGACTTGAGAAAGATTAATGGCTGGACGAGACTTGATAAATGGTGAATTATGATGAGAGAATGTTGCTGAACTACTTGATTATTAGGGGATAAATTTCACCTAGAAATAGTTGCTGTTTTTTATCATGTTTGTGAAATAAAATTTGCTTGCTGCAATGAGCCTTTTTGTTCCATACCTTGTTGTAAGCTACATGTCATACTTTTCCCGCACTTGCTGAGTACAACATCTACTCACCGTTGCATTATCACATAAACATCAGCAACAGGAGAAGAGTACTTCGAGGACCATGTGAAGTACTAGGCGTGCGAACTACCGTCAACATGCCTGTGGAGTTGAAGATGGAGCCTGCTGCCTTTATTGATTGTTCCGCTGTCGTTTAGAGACTTCCCGCTGCAATAATAAGTTAGAGATTCATGAGTGAGACATTGAGTCATTGTAATAAAGTACTTAAACACTATTTATTCGTGGTTATATTCTGAATTCAGTTTGTGGATTACATGTGTATGTGTGATGAACATCCTGGGCACACATATATATTCACTTGATTCTATTTTCAGAACAGGGTGTCACAGATTTGTATCAGAGCCACGTTGACCGTAGGACGCAAGCCTAGGTAGAATGGACACTATAAAACACATAGGCACACCCCTCTAAACCGCTATTTTCAAAAATTGCTTGCTGCTGCACTTTTCTTGTCAATTCAGCCACCGCAAAGTGCTATTTTCAGCCCTTCTTTTATCTTCTTTTGGACAGCAACGCCTTTGCTTCTTGCTCCATAGTTTCTGAAGTTTTGGGAGTTATTTCTTCCTTCTCTAAAGTTTCTCATATCTTATTTATAAATGCCGGTGACCAGGAGCACAGCACGCATAAGAGCTCGTCCACCACCATGTGGGAGTGCTCTTAACCCCATTGAGGTGTCTGATGGACCATATTGGGAGGAAGTGAAGACGGAACCTCATGATGAAGATGAAGTCAATAGCTATATGCATGAGGAAGAGGATCCGGAAGAGGTGGAACCATTCGAAGATGATATGGAGGATGATCCACAGGAACAGCATTGGTACGCACCTCAGGAGGAGTTTCACGTGGGCTTACACCCCGTGGAGCCTCATGAAGTTATGACGGGAGGAGATGAACCCGAGGAGGAGCCACCCCTTGCTGAGATCAGTAATAAAGGTGATGAATGGGCCAACCATTCAAGTCAAGAATTTCGCTCTGATGGAATGGAAGGAGGACACACATCCAGGGAGCTCAAAGAATTTCTGGATTGCTGCAGCTTATACCCGGAGTATCTCCTCAAGAAAGTCCCTCGTCGCGGACATGAAGAGTGGAAGGCTGATGTAACCATCCTATCTAACGGTAGGGTTGTCACTCGGCACTTCACACCCACATGGAGAGCTACAAGGGCAGAATCTATCGGTGATGCTGCATGGGAAGCACTCACCGGACTGTGCTACGCCTTCCATGAGCAGCTTGAAGGCACCACTTTTGAGCTGCACTAGTGTCGGAAGAGTGGCACAAGGGAGATCATTGGACCCCATGTAACAGCCCTTTCCAACCCACAAGCTGCTGACAAGTCTCAGAGGTTGCTCGTGGAGTTGGGAAACCGCTATGCAAGCGCACAAGAAGAGATCTGTTACCTCCGCAAGAAGCTGTATTTGCTGGAGAAACAAGAGGAGACTCGTGCCAACGCGGGAGCAAATGGAGCATCAGCGTCATCTAACCCTACATGGACAGCCGACTCACCATGGCGTGTGCCCATGTATGGACCACCCCCGTCACACGGCGGGAATAACACCAGTTCACATGCTTAAGTTTAGGATTCCCATTGAATAAGCTGTAATAGGAACGTTTAAATCGTAGTAACGTGAATAGGATTGGTGTGTTGAACTTTTGTGATGATTTCTTGTGTTTGTGTGCTAGTGTGAGTTGTGGGACGCTTCTACGAAAGTCCACATCCACACATAGTAGAGAGATGTGAGATGCTTCGGCATGTGTTCACATCCTCATATAGGCTGAAATTAATAAAAGAAGATATTTAGATCATACCCTTGATGCATATAGCTGGGGGGATCAATCTAAACTTCTATTCTCTATTCTACTCAAATCTCTCTCACAGATGGTATGGGAAAATGCCAGCCGTCAAAGGAGGAACGTTCGTGGCCACCCTGAACCACAAGAGGATGGCAACGTTGAAGTTCCTGAAAATGCTAACCCCGGGGCTGATGCAAACAACATTGAACGGTTGATGGCTATGCAGAACCAGCTCATGCAAACTATGATATTAACGTTGGGACAGCTGCAAGCCAACAACAACAACAATCCTAACCCCGTTCCTGCACCCCCACCGCCACCACTGACAGCTCACAACAGATTGGGAGAGTTCATGAGGACTAGGCCGCCTACTTTTGCACAAGCTAATGATCCCATGGAGGCTGATGATTGGTTGAAGTCCATGGAAAGAAGTTTGCTATTGTTCAGTGCAAGATCGGGAAAAAGTTCTCTTTGCATCGCACCAACTTATGGGAGCAGCCGCTGACTGGTGGGACGCTCTTTGCAATGCTCATGTCAACCAGGAGACTATCACTTGGGCTGAATTCAAGGAGAGTTTCTGCTCTCATTACGTCCCTGCTGGAGTGTGACGCCCCGGGTTCTGAGAGGAAAACTCTCGGAACTGAGACTGATGCGTATGTGTGCCCAGGATGTTCATCACACATACACATATCATCCACAAACTGAATTTCAGAATAATACCACGAGTAACAGGGTTTATTACAATGTCTCATGAGTCTTGGACTCATTCTAGCAGCGGAAGTTTTATCTTAGCAGCGGAAGTCTTCTAAACTATTGCGGAAGCAAACTAAGCAGCAGCAGCGGCTCCATCTCCTACACCATCCCCACAGGCAAGTTGATGGTGGATCACACTCCGAATACTCCACATGGTCTTCATAGTACTCCTCTCCTGTTGCTGATGATGTATGATAATGAAAGTTTGAGTACATGAAGTACTCAGCAAGTGCGGAAAGTATGACATGTAGCTTACAACAAGGCAGGTATAAAAAGGCTCATTGCATAAAAGCAAAGTTTATTTCTCAAAACACGATAAAAACAGCAACTTAGCTTTAAATGAATGTAATCCCAACATGTATTTAAACACCAACATACCTCCATCATGTTCCATCACTTTCATGTCTCTTTTATCTTTCTCAACTTTTCTCAAGCTCATGAATACCATCTCGTATTCACTACCATTTCATCTCATATTTAATTCCATCGCATACCGAGACCAATGCTCATTGCCATGACTCAACAATCATGCAACCAATCTCATTACCCGGACTCAACAGTCCCGAAAACCAAATCCAAAGACCAAACCATAATCAAACCAAAAACCATAACCTCCCAATAACCATCCCATCTAATCATGTGGGTTGTCCAGGCGCTTGTGACCGTAAGCTCGGCTATCATGATAGTTTTAGACTCTGCAGAGTTTGTACCACTTTACCCACAAGTTTGTGAATTCGTCACCCGTTGGCGACCGCAGAACCTCCATTATACCAGTACACAACCGTCGGTGTATGGCCAAGAGATCACAAAATAGCATTTACAAAAGGGCTACTAGATGTATGGACTCACTAAGGTTTTACCAGCAGGCTAGAATCTCCAATTCTGCCACCCACGGGCCCCCTCTTGTGCCATGCAGTTCCTAGGGCAGTCCTCACACGACCCCCATTCCCCGCGCCTTCCACGGTCCATAACAATCTAGCAATTTACCTAATTAGTCAGCTAAGCCGCACCCATATTTGGCCTTGTGGTGGCACTGTATTCCTGGCATGGCTCGCATGAACCGGTCCTTAGATCTACGGCAAGTAACCGCCATCTCATACTACCTCATCCACAAACCAAGCTTGCCTAGATCTCCCTCCGATTCATGTTCATTAACAACATCAGTTTCTCATTATTCTTACGAGTGCAGTTAGCTAGACACATCTATCTCGCTTCTGTGACACCCTCATTTTTTATTTCTGCATATATTCATATTTTATATATAGAGAAAGCATTTTAAAATAAGTTGAAACAGAGAAAATATTAAAAAGAGCCAATTCCAGTTCACCGAGGAGCGCTGTAGAAAATTTCCGCGGCCGTTAGCCACGTGGCGTGTCCGGAGCTCATCCCTGCAGAGGGGGAGAGGTCCGCCACCAAACTGGCTACGTGGCAGGCTTGGGGCTCGTCTCTGTGAAAAAAGGCGAGGTCCGACCCCATGGGACACGTGTTGCCCCAGGAGCTAGCCTCTGCAGGAAGAGCGAGGCCAGTCCTGCAGGACACGTGTCGTCACCAGAACTAGTCACCGTGGAAAAGAAAGTTCCAGCCGCGCGGGACACGTGTCGCTCTCGGAGCTAACCTCCGAGAGGTCCAGTCCTACTGTACACGTGTCACCTCCGGAGCTCACCTCCGGGAGGTCCGACACTACCAGACACGTGTCACCTCCGGAGCTCATCTCCGGGAGGTCCGACGCTGATGAACACGTCCAAACCTCGGAGCTCGTCTCTGAGGAGAAAGGAATTTTGGTGCTACTGGACACGTGGCATTCTCGGAGCCCACCTCTGAAGAGAGGGGAGGTCCGGCACTGACACGTGGCACCCCCGGAGCCACCTCGGAAGAGAGGGGAGGTCCGGAACTGACATGCGGCGTTCGCGGAGCTCGTCTCTATTGAGAGGGGAGGTCCCGACCCACCAGACATGTGGCGCATGTGGAGCTCGTCTCTGGAGAGAGGGGAGGTTCCCGCCCGCCAGGACGCGTGGCGCACGCGGAGCTCACATCTGAGTAAGAGGGAGGTCCCGCCCGCCTGACACGCGGCACAACCGGAGCCCGCCGCTGCGGAAAAGGGAAGCCCAGGCCTCTGCAAGACACGTGGAGCCTCCGAAGCTTATCCCTGCGGAAGGACGCGGTTCAGAAGCGGTTTTCCTTTGTACGTGAGTACCCGTTACTGAGGAAACCGACACGAACTCTTCTATGTTGATACTGCAACCAAATCAATTGAAGATAAGTTGTTAAGATTCAAAAACAATTTGAATGGGACTCTTATTCGAATTCCAATCAGATTAGGACTCTTCTCTTCCCAATTATAAATAGAACCGAAAACCTTTGGCTGCAACCACGAACTTCTTTTCCACCTCCTGAGCCGACAACTTAGAGCCCTAGCCCCCAGCTCGCCGAGTAAACCCCTTCGCTGGAGTACAACCGCTGGAGAGACCAACGACGAGCCTGGATCACGATTGCCATCGCAGGAGTAGAGCCTACGATCTGTTTTCCTGGAGGAAGGACCCGAAGGAAGTAAGGTAGGTTTCCAATACCACCTTACGACATCATCACGTTTTCTTTGCATCTTTTCTTCAATTCCTTTGAACAGAAGCTTTTTCATGGACAGATCACGTGTTGATCGATCTAGATCTTAAGTCAAGATCATCGCCACGTCCACATTTGATCCATACACCTTTGTTCATCGTAAAACCCCATGCAAGTCATGCAAGAACACGTATAAACTAAGCTGCATCATAGGATTAACATACATATGCATCATTGCATCTTAAAGTAGAGTTTTTGCATGATGATTGATTGCTATGAATCTTGTATGTGCGTGATCGCGTATAGAAGGACAAGCTCAGGGAGCTACCTACGACGGACTACAACAGCAAGAATTTGAGCAACAAGATCCGCAAGAACAAGGCAAGTGCTCCTTGACCATATTGATCCCATGTTTTTGGAAAACTGTTTTGTTTGCAAAAAGGTGTGTGTGCTTGAGTCAACATGATGGGAAACCCTTTCATAGGAGTTTACTAGTTTTGGTTAAACCACCCTTGTCGCCAAGGAAGTTTATGAGTCGGGTATGGTTTTTGCTTTTATTGTTCGCTGAGTCCATGGGATACGGGAAGCGAGATAGATGTGTCTAGCTAACTGCAATTGTATGAATAATAAGAAAACGGATATTGCTAATGAACATGAATCGGAGGGAGATCTAGGCAAGATTGGGTTTGTGAATGAGGTAGGATGAGATGGTGGTTACTTGCCGTAGATCTAAGGACCGGTTCATGCCAGCCATGCCAGAATAACAGTGCCACCACAAGGCCACGTATGGGTGCGGCTTAGCTGAGTAATTAGGTAAGTTGCTAGATTGTTATGGACCGTGGAAGGCGCGGGGAGTGGGAGTCGAGTGAGGACTGCCCTGGGAATTGCATGGCACAAGAGGGGGCCCGTGGGTGGGAGAATTGGAGATTCTAGCCTGCCGGTGAAACCCTAGTTAGTCCATACATCTAGTAGCCCCTTTGTAAAGGCTATTTTGTGATCTCTTGACCATACACCGACGGTTGTGTACTGGTATAATGAAGGTTCTACAGTCGCCGACGGGTGACAAAATCACAAACTAGTGGGTAAAGTGGTACAAACTCTGCAGAGTCTAAAACTATCATGATAGCCGAGCTTACGGTCACGAGCGCCTGGACAACTCACATGATTAGTTGGGATGGTTTTTGGGATGGTTTTTGGTTTTGGTTTGGTCTTTGGATTGGGTTTTTGGGACTGTTGATTCCAGGTAATGAGATTGGTTGCATGACTGTTGAGTCATGGCAACGAGATTGGTTCTCGGAATGAGACATAATTGATTATGAGATGAAATGTTAGTGAATACGAGATGGTATTCATGAGATGGTAGTGAATACGAGATGGTATTCATGAGCAAAGTTGATGTCTGGTTGAGACATGAAAAGGGATGAATCATAATGGAGGTATGTTAATGTTTAAATACATGTTGGGATTACATTCACTTAAAGCTGAGTTGTTGTTTTTATCGTGTTTTGAGAAATAAACTTTGCTTTCTGCAATGAGCCTTTTTGTACCTGCCTTGTTGTAAGCCACATATCATATTTTTCCGCACTTGCTGAGTACATCATGTACTCAAACTTGCATTATTACTTCATCATCAGCAACAGGAGAGGAATGCTATATAGACCAAGTGGAGCATGAGGCGTGTAATTTGTCCTCAACCTTGCCTGTGGGGATGGAGTAGAGATAGAGCCGCTGCTGCTGCTTAGTTGCTTCCGCATTAGTTTAGAAGACTTCTGCTGCTAGAATAAAGACTTCCGCTGCTAGAATAAGACTTCCGCTGCTAGATTAAGACTTCCGCTGCTAGAATGAGTCCAAGACTCATAAGACATTGTAATAAACCCTGTTATCATGGTAATATATATTCTGAATTCAGTTTGTGGAACATATGTATATGTGTGATGAACATCCTGGGCACACATATGCATCAGTCTCAGTTCCGAGAGGTTTCCTCTCAGAACAGGGGCGTCACAGATTGGTATCAGAGCGGTTGATGGTATGTTACACGCCTAGATAGAAAACACAAATTGGTATCAACCTGCCACGGGTTGATTGTAGATCACACACCTAGATAAGTCACAGATTGGTATCACCCTACCACGGGTTGATCGTAGGACACACGCCTAGATAGAAATCACAGATTGATATTAGAGCTGCCATGCCTAGACACAGATTGGTACAATCCTCAGATTGGTATCAAGCTACCACGGTTGACTTTAGATCACAAGCCTAGATTGATCACAGATTGGTAGCTGAACCACGTTGACTGTAGGACGCACCCCTAGTAAAAGATTGGTATTAGAAGCCACGTTGACCATAGGATGCAAGCTTAGGTAAAATGCATAGATTGGCATTGGAACCACCTTGAGAAGGGTGAAATCACGGATTGGTATCACCCCAAAACCCCATAGGACCCCCATTGAGTAAGCCTTGAATAGGAGTTGTGTGAACCTTTGTGATGATTGTTTGTGATTGTGTGCCTAGTGCGAGTTGTGGGACGTTTTAGCGTTGTCCATATCCACACATAGTAGGGAGGTGTGAGATGCTTCAGAACTTGTTCACATCCTCATATAGGACGATATATAGTCCATCAACCTTGATGCAAATAGTTGGGAGCGATCCATCTAAACTTCTAAACCTCTATTCTATCCAACTCTCTCTCAAGATGGTAAGAGGGAACATCGGCCGTCAAGGGAGGAGCGTCCGTGACAACCGAGAGGATGATCACGTCAAAGTTCCCCAAAATGAAAATCCCGGAGCTGGTGCAAACAACTTGGAACGGTTGATGGCCATGCAAAATCAGCTTATGCAAACAATGATCCAAACTTTGGGTCAGTTGCAAGCCAACAATAATAACCCCGTTCCTGCACCACCGCCACCACCACCGGCTCACAACCGACTGGGAGAGTTCATAAGGACTCGACCACCCACTTTTGATCAAGCTTATGATCCCATGGAGACCGATGATTGGCTGAAGTCCATGGAGAAGAAGCTTTCCATCGTCCAGTGCAATGACCAAGAGAAAGTTCTCTTCGCGTCGCACCAACTCATGGGAGCAGCCGTTGACTGGTGGGATGCCCTTTGTAAGGCTCATGTCGACCCGGAGACTCTTACTTGGACTGAGTTCAAGGAGAGTTTCTGCTCTCATTACATCCCTGCTGGAGTAATGATGCTCAAGAGACAGGAGTTCGAAGGTCTCTCCGCCAAGGGCAGAAAAGCGTGAATGAGTACCTAAACAAGTTCACGCAACTGTCCCGGTATGCCCCCGAAGATGTCAACTCGGACCAAACGAAGCAGTACTTGTTCATGAGAGGGTTGAACAATGAGATCCAGGTTCAGCTCCTCAACAATGACTATGTGAGCTTCCAGAAGCTAGTTGACAAAGCCATAGTGGTTGAGTGCAAGATCCGAGAGATCGAGCAAGAGGGCAAAAGAAAGATGCCATACCATCCACAAGGGAGCAACGTACGCCCTCGGTACATGCCCCCAGCTGCGCCGCAGTATGGATCGCCCACTCCTACTTTTCGCCCTAACTAACCACCACAACAACGACCATTCATGCAAGCACCTCGTGTGCCTTTGCCTCCTGCACCCCAACCCAATGTGGGCAATCTTGTTCAAAACCCCCGCCCAACGTCCCTGCTGTCTTGGGCAACAAGGCATGCTTTGCATGCGGAGAAACAGGACATTTCGTGAGCCAGTGCCCGAGGAGAGGTCCTGGACAGCAAGGCAACATGCCCAAGCAGAACCCACGGCCGAACAGAGGAGCCAATCAAGGAAACCGTGGACAGCAGAACTACGCTCGCGGCAACGTGAACCATGTCTCTGCTGAGGAAGCGCAACAGGCTGAGGACGTCGTGATTGGTAAGTTCCATGCCAACTCCAACCCATCCACCATTCTATTTGATTCTGGAGCATCACATTCATTCATATCATCCAAGTATGTTGCCAAGTATAATCTACCCATATCACACTTGAAATATACTATGTTGGTTAATTCCCCCGTGGAGAGATGAGGACTAATATAGTATGTCCAAAAGTAAACCTTAAAATAAGGGGGGTAGACTTCCTTGCCAACCTCATTGTCTTGGAGTCCCAAGGGCTTGACATAATACTCGGAATGGATTGGTTAAACAAGCACAATGGAGTAATCCAATGTGCCAGGAGGAGCGTGCAGTTGACAAACGAGCACGGAACCCATATCGAGTTTGAGTCAGCCCAACTAACAGCCGAGAAGGCGGAATTCTCTCATCTATTCTCCACTAGCGAATCTCGAGGGCGAGATTCAATTTAAGGGGGGTAGATTTGTGACACCCTCATTTTTTATTTCTGCATATATTCATATTTTATATAGAGAGAAACCATTTTAAAATAAGTTGAAACAGAGAAAATATTAAAAAGATAGCCAAAAAGAGCCAATTCCAGTTCGCCAAGGAGCGCTGTAGAAAATTTCCGCGGCCGCTGGCCACGTGGCGCATCCGGAGCTCATCCCTGCAGAGGGGCAGAGGTCCGCCGCCAAACTGGCTATGTGGCACGCTTGGGGCTCGTCTCTGTGAAAAAGGGCGAGGTCCGACCACATGGGACACGTGTTGCCCCAGGAGCTAGCCTCTGCGGGAGGAGCGAGGCCAGTGCCGCAAGACACGTGTCATCACCGGAGCTAGTCACCGCGGAAAAGAAAGTTCCAGCCGCGCGGGACACGTGTCGCTCTCGGAGCTAACCTCCAAGAGGTCCGGTCCTACTGGACACGTGTCACCTCCGGAGCTCGCCTCCGGGAGGTCCGACACTACCAGACACGTGTCACCTTCGGAGCTCATCTCCGGGAGGTCCGACGCTGATGAACACGTGTCAACCTTGGAGCTCGTCTCTGAGGAGAAAGGAAGTTTGGCACTACTGTACACGTGGCATTCTCGGAGCCCACCTCCGAAGAGAGGGGAGGTCCGGCACTAACACATGGCACCCCTAGAGCCACGTCCGAAGAGAGGGGAGGTCCAGAACTGACATGTGGCGTTCCCAGAGCTCGGCTCTGTTGAGAGGGGAGGTCTCGACCCACCAGACACTTGGCGCACGTGGAGCTCGTCTCTGAAGAGAGGGGAGGCTCCTGTCCACCAGGACGCATGGCGCACGTGAAGCTCACCTCTGAGTAAAAGGGAGGTCTCCCCCGCCTGACACGGCACAACCGGAGCCCGCCTGTGCGGAAAAGGGAAGCCCAGGCCTCTGCAGGACACGTGGAGCCTCCGGAGCTTATCCCTGCGGAAGGACGCGGTTCTGAAGCGGTTTTCCTTTGTATGTGAGTACCCGTTACTGAGGAAACCGACATGAACTCTTCTATGTTGATACTGCAACCAAATCAATTGAAGATAAGTTGTTAAGATTCAAAAACAATTTGAATGGGACTCTTATTTGAATTCCAATCAGATTTGGACTCTTCTCTTCCCGATTATAAATAGAACCGAAAACCTTTGGCCGCAACCAAGAACTTTTTTTCCACCTCCTGAGCCGACAACTTAGAGACCTAGCCCCCAGCTCGCTGAGTAAACCCCTTTGCTGGAGTACAACCGCCGGAGAGACCGCCGACAAGCGTGGATCACGATTGCCATCGCCGGAGGAGAGCCGACGATCTGTTTTTCTAGAGGAAGGACCCGAAGGAAGTAAGGTAGGTTTCCAATACCACCTTACGACATCATCGCATTTTCTTTGCATCTGTTCTTTGATTCCTCCGAACAGAAGCTTTTTCGTGGACAGATCACATGTTGATCGATCTAGATCTTAAGTCAAGATCATCGCCACATCCACATTTGATCCATACACCTCTGTGCATCGTAAAACCCCATGCAAGCCATGCAAGAACACGTATAAACTAAACTGCATCATAGGATTAACATGCATATGCATCATTGCATCTTAAAGTAGAGTTTGTGCATGATGATTGATTGCTATGAATCTTGTATGTGAGTGATCGCGTATAGAAGGACAAGCTCAGGGAGCTACCTACGACGGACTACAACAGCAAGAATTTGAGCAACAAGATCCGCAAGAACAAGGCAAGTGCTCCTTGACCATATTGATCCCATGTTTTTGGAAAACTGTTTTGTTTGCAAAAAGGTGTGTGTGCTTGAGTCAACATGATGGGAAACCCTTTCATAGGAGTTTACTAGTTTTGTTTAAACCAGCCTTGTCACCAGGGAAGTTTATGAGTTGGGTATGGTTTTTGCTTTTATGCTTCGCTGAGTCCATGGGATACGAGAAGCGAGATAGATGTGTCTAGCTAACTGCACTCGTATGAATAATAAGAAAACGGATATTGTTAATGAACAAGAATCGGAGGGAGATCTAGGCAAGATTGGGTCTGTGAATGAGGTAGAATGAGATGGTGGTTACTTGCCGTAGATCTAATGACCGGTTACTGCCAGCCATGCCAGGATAACAGTGCCACCACAAGGCCAAGTATGGGTGCGGCTTAGCTGAGTAATTAGGTAAGTTGCTAGATTGTTATGGACCGTGGAAGGCGCCGGGAATGGGATCGAGTGAGGACTGCCCTAGGAACTGCATGGCACAAGAAGGGGCCCGTGGGTGGGAGAATTGGAGATTCTAGCCTGCCGGTGAAACCTTAGTGAGTCCATACATCTAGTAGCCCCTTTGTAATGGCTATTTTGTGATCTCTTGACCATATACCGACGGTTGTTTACTGGTATAATGGAGGTTCTGCAGTCGCCGATAGGTGACGAAATCACAAACTTGTGGGTAAAGTGGTACAAACTCTGCAGGGTCTAAAACTATCATGATAGTCGAGCTTACGGTCACGAGCGCCTGGACAACTCACATGATTAGTTGGGATGGTTTTTGGGATGGTTTTTGGTTTTGGTTTGGTCTTTGGATTGGGTTTTTGGGACTGTTGAGTCCGGGTAATGAGATTGGTTGCATGACTGTTGAGTCATGGCAATGATATTGGGTCTCGGAATGAGGCAGAATTGAATATGAGATGAAATGGTAGTGAATATGAGATGGTATTCATGAGATGGTAGTGAATACGAGATGGTATTCATGAGCAAAGTTGATGTCTGGTTGAGACATGAAAATGGATGAGTCATAATGGAGGTATGTTGATGTTTAAATACACGTTGGGATTACATTCACTTAAAGCTGTGTTGATGTTTTTATCGTGTTTTGAGAAATAAAGTTTGCTTTCTGCAATGAGCCTTTTTGTACCTGCCTTGTTGTAAGCCACATATCATATTTTCCCGCACTTGCTGAGTACATCATGTACTCAAACTTGCATTGTTACTTCATCATCAGCAACAGGAGAGGAATGCTATGAAGACCAAGTGGAGCATTAGGCGTGTAATCTGTCCTCAACCTTGCCTGTGGGGATGGAGTAGAGATGGAGCCGCTGCTGCTGCTTAGTTGCTTCCACATTAGTTTAGAAGACTTCTGCTGCTAGGATAAAGATTTCCGCTGCTAGAATAAGACTTCCGCTGCTAGAATGAGTCCATGACTCATAAGACATTGTAATAAACCCTGTTATTCGTGGTAATATATATTCTGAATTTAGTTTGTGGAGCATATGTATATGTTTGATGAACATCCTGGGCACACATATGCATCAGTCTCAGTTCCGAGAGGTTTCCTCTCAGAACAGGGGCGTCGCAGCTTCTCATATCCCATGGACTCGGCGAAGCATAAAAGCAAAAACCATACCCGACTCATTAACTTTCCCAGTGACAAGGGTGGTTAACAAAACTAGTAAACTCCTATAAAAGGATTTCCCATCAAGTTGACTCAAGCATTCACAATTTTCGCAAACCAAACAGTTTTCCAAAAAAACATGGGATCAATATGGTCAAGGGTACTTGCCTTGTTCTTGCGGCTTCTGTTGCTCTGGGATCTCGAAGTCTTGAGGTTGTAGTTCGTCATAGATAGCTCCCTGAGCTTGTCCTTCTACTCGCGATCACACATATACAAGGTTCACAGCAATCAATTATCATGTACAAACTTTACTTAAGATGAAATGATGCATATGCATGCTAATCCTATGATGCAGTTTTTATTAGATCAGTTTGTACGTGCTTTTGCATATTTGCATGGTTTGCATGGGGTTTCATGATGAACAGAGGTGTAAAGATCAAATGTGGACGTGGTGATGATCTGGACTCAAGATCTAGATCAAACCGATCAACACGTGATTTGTCCATGATAAAGCTTCTGTTCGAAAGGATCGAAGGAACAGATGCAAAGAAAACGCGATGACGTCGTAAGGTGGTAATGGAGACCTAGCTTACTTTCTTCGGGTCCTTCCTCTAGCAAAAACAGATCGTCGGCTCTCCTCCGGCAATGGCGATCGTGTCTGGGCTCGTCGGTGGTCTCTCCGGCAACTGAACTGCGGCGAAGGGGTTGAGCTCGGCGAGTTTGGGGGCTAGGGCTCTAAGGCGTTGGCTTAGGAAAGATGTTACGACCAAGGGGTTGTTTCGGGTTCTATTTATAATCGGGAAGAGAAGAGTCCTAATCTGATTGGATTTCGAATAAGAGTCCTATTCAAATTGTTTTTGAATCTTAACAACTTATCTTAAATTGATTTGGTGCGGTAGCAACGTGGAATTCGAGTCGGTTTCCTTCCGTGTCAGTATTCCCGCACGTACAGAAGCAAAAACCGCTTCAGATCTCGTCACCTCCACGGTGATGAGCTCCGGAGGCTCCACGTGTCCTGCGGGGGCCTGGTTTCCCTTTTCTGCAGAGGCCGGCTCCGGTTGTGCCGCGTGTCAGGCGGGTGAGATCTCCCTCTCCTCAGAGGCAAGCTCCGCATGCGCCACACGTCCTGGCGGGCGGGAACCTCCCCTCTTTGCAGAGACGAGCTCCACATGCGCCACGTGTCTGGTGGGTCGGGACCTCCCCTCTCAACAGAGGCGAGTTCCGATACGCCACGTGTCAGTGCCGGACCTCCCCTCTTTTCGGAGGTGAGCTCCGATAGTGCTATGTGTCAGAGCCGGACCTCCACTCTCTTTGGAGGTGGGCTCCGAGAAAGCCTCGTGTCCAGTAGCATCAGACTTCCTTTCTCCTCAGAGATGAGCTCCGAGGTCGACACGTGTCTAACAGTGACGGACCTCCCGGAGGTAAGCTCCAGAGGTGACACATGTCCAATAGGATCGGACCTCCCGGAGGTGAGCTCCGGAGGTGACATGTGTCCCATAGTGTCGGACCTCTCAGAGATGAGCTCCGAGGGTGACACGTGTCTGGCGGGGCCAGACCTCTCGGAGGTGAGCTCCGAGAGCGACACGTGTGCCGCGCTGCTAGACCTTTCTCTCCGCAGTGACTAGCTCCGGGGGCAACACGTGTCCCACGGAGGTCGGACCTCTCCCCCTTTGCGGGAATGAGCTCCGAACCTGCCACGTAGCCAGTTTAGCGGCGGGAAATGTCTACGGCACTCTAGGCGAACTGGAATTGGCTCTTTTTGGCTGTCTTTTTGATTCTTTCTCTGTTTCAACACATTTAGAAATGTTTTCTCTATATAAAATATGAATGCATGCAGAAATCAAAATTGAGGGTGCCACAAATCTACCCCCCTTAAATTGAATCTCGCCCTCGAGATTCGGTAGTAGAGAATAGATGAGGGAATTCTGCCTTGATGTCTTCCTCACGCTCCCATGTAACTTCTGCTTCCGTATGATGGCTCCATTGTACCTTGCACCAACGGATCACTTTGTTCCTCGTGACCCTTTCCTTTACATCCAAAATTTGGACAGGGTGCTCTACATAGGTTAGGTCCTCTTGAAGTTCGAGCTCATCCATTGGTAGTTGCTCTTCTGGTACTCTCAAGCACTTCTTGAGCTGGGATACGTGAAACACGTCACGCACTCGTAGAGGTGCATCGGGAGCTCTAGTTGATAGGCTACTTCTCCTCGCTTGTCCAAAATCTTAAATGGCCCGATATAGCGAGGTGCTAGCTTGCCTTTGACGTTGAAACGTCGTTGGCCTCGGATAGGTGATACCTTAAGGTATACGAAGTCTCCTACTTCGAAGTTCAACTTCCTTCGCCTATTGTCCACGTAGCCTTTCTGTCTTGACTGAGCAGCCTTCAAGTTCTCCCGTATTATTTGGACTTGCTTCTCAGCTTCATGTAGCACTTCGGGTCCAAACACTTGGTTCTCCCCTGTCCCGTTCCAAAACAGCGGTGTTCTACACCGTCTACCATACAACGCTTCTAAAGGTGACATCTTCAAGCTAGCTTGATAGCTGTTGTCATAGGAGAATTCGGCATACGGCAAGCTCCTATCCCAACTATGCCCATGTTTCAAGGCGCAAGCTCTCAACATGTCTTCCAAAATTTGGTTTTTCCTTTCGGTTTGTCCATCAGTCTGTGGGTGGTAAGCGGAGCTAAAATCCAGCCGTGTACCCATCGCCTCATGCAGCTTCCTCCAAAACCTAGAGGTAAACTGAGAACCCCGATCTGAGACTATCGTCTTCAGGACTCCATGGCGGCACATGATTTGCTCCATGTACAGCTCGGCTAGTTGTGCAATGTTGTACACGGTCTTAACAGAAAGAAGATGGGCTGTTTTCATCAATCGGTCCATGATAACCCAGATGGAGTCGTAACCCGACCGAGTACGTGGCAATCCGACGATGAAATCCATACTGATGTCCTCCCATTTCCACTCGGGTACTTTCAATGGTTGCAACAGTCCAGTGGGTTTTTGATGTTCGGCCTTCACCCGTTGGCATGTGTCACATAGGGCAACATATTCAGCTATGTCGCTCTTCGTACCATCCCACCAATAACAAGTCTTTAGGTCCTTGTACATCTTGGTACTTCCGGGATGTATGGAATAAGGTGAATCATGTGCCTCCTTTAATATCGTGTCGCGGATGTGCTTCACGTTGGGCACACAAATCCTTTTTCCTAGCCAAAGCGTACCGTTCTCGTCTTCCTTGAACTCCTTTTCTATGCCTTGTCAGATTCTTTCCTTCATCTCCTTGATCTCCTCATCCGCTGCTTGGTCATCTCTTATCTCTTGTTCTAATGAATAGTGGAGTTCCATCACTTCCATCTCGTTCAAGAATCTGAGATGTAACCATTCGAACTCCTTGCGTAGCTCGGGTGGTAGCTCCCGAACCGTGAGATGGTGACATGCTCCCTTTTGGCTCAGCGCATCAGCTACTACATTGGCCTTTCCGGGGTGATAGTTGATTCCAACATCATAATCCTTAATGAGTTCCAACCATCGACGTTGCCTCAAATTCAAATCCGTTTGAGTGAATATGTACTTGAGTCTTTTATGATCTGTATAGATCTCACATCGATGGCCAAGGATATAATGTCCCCAAATCTTCAATGCATGCACCATGGATGTGAGTTCCAAGTCATGTATAGGGTAATTGAGCTCGTGCTTCTTTAATTGTCGTGAGGCATAGGCTACCACTTGTCCTTCTTGCATGAGCACGCATTCGAGCCCTTGTCTTGATGCGTCACAATATATGTCAAAGCTCGTGCTCACGTCCGGCAATACAAAAACCGGCGCTGTGGTTAGCCTTTTCTTGAGCTCCTCAAAGCTTTCTTGGCACGCTGATGTCCACTGGAACGCCTTCCCCTTCATCAATAGCTCCATCATAGGCTTCGCTATCTTGGAGAAGTCCTTGATGAAGCGTCGGTAGTATCCATCCATCCCAAGAAAACTCCGAATATCCCTCACATTTTGCGGTTGGTTCCACTTCAGAACATCTCCCACTTTTCCGGGATCAACCGATACTCCTTCCTCGTTGATGATATGTCCTAGGAACGATATCTCCTTTAGCAAAAATTGGCATTTGCTTAGCTTGGCATACAATTGATGCTCTCGCAGTTTTTACAATGTCAACCTCAAATGTTCTTCGTGTTCCTCCTCGCTTTTCGAATACCCCATGATGTCGTCGATGAAAACTACGATGAACTTGTCCAAGTACCCCATGAAGACTTTGTTCATGAGGTACATAAAGTATGCGGGTGCATTCGTTAACCCAAAAGACATAACAGTATATTCATATGAACCATACCGTGTTCGAAAGGCAGACTTGGGTATGTCGGAGGGTTTAATCTTCAGCTAGAAATATCCCGACCGAAGATCAATCTTGGAAAAAGTCTCGGGCTCCCTTCATTTGGTCGAACAGGTCCTCTATACGTGGCAGAGGGTACTTCTTCTTAATTGTCACCTCATTGAGAGACCTATAGTCCACGTACATCCTTTGGGTCCCATCCTTCTTGTCTGTGAAGAGCACGGGGGCTCCCCACGGTGATGAACTTGGACGTATAAAATCGTTCTCTTTCTGCTCCTGGATTTGCTTCTTGAGCTCCACTAGTTCACTTACGGGAATCCTGTAGTGTCTCTTTGCTATAGGTGCAGTTCCCGGTACCAAGTCAATGGAAAACTCAATGTCCCGTTCAGGTGGCATAGCTGGAAGTTCTTCCGGGAACACGTCCGAGAATTCTTGAACCACTGGAATACTTTTCAGTGTTGCTCCTTCGACGTGGTTCAACGTTGTCTTCTCGGTTACCGGTTGGGCTGACTCGAACTCGATACGAGTACCATGCTCGTTTGTCAACTGCACGCTTCTCTCGGCACATTGGATTACTCCGTTGTGCTTGCTTAACCAATCCATTCTGAGTATTATGTCAAGCCCTTGGGAATCCAAGACAATGAGGTTGGCAAGGAAGTCTACCCCCCTTATTTTAAGGTTTATTTTCGGACATACTATATTAGTCCTCATCTCTCCATCGGGAGAATTAACCAACATAGTATATTTCAAGTGTGATATGGGTAGATGATATGAATGAATGTGATGCCCCATAATCAAATAAAATGGTGGCTGGTTTGGAGTTGGCAAGGAACATACCAATCACGACGTCCTCAGCCTGTTGCGCTTCCTCAGCAGAGACATGGTTCACGTTGCCGCGAGCGTAGTTCTGCTGTCCACGGTTTCCTTGATTGGCTCCTTCGTTCGGCCGTGGGTTCTGCTTGGGCACGTTGCTTGGTTATCCAGGACCTCTCTTCAGGCACTGGCTCGCAAAGTGTCCCGTCTCTTCGCATGCAAAGCATGCCTTGTTGCCCACGACAGCAGGTACGTTAGGGCGGGGGTTTTGAACAGGAGCGCCCATGTTCGGTTGGGGCACAGGAGGCTTAGGCACACGAGGTGCTTGCATGACAGGGCGTTTCTGTGGTGGTTGATTAGGGCGAAAAGAAGGTGTGGATGATCCATACTGTGGTGCAGCTGGGGGCGTGTACCGAGGACGTACATTACTCCCTTGTGGCTGGTATGGCATCTTTATTTTGCCCTCTTGCTCGATCTCTTGGATCATCTCTCAACCACTATAGCTTTGTCAAACAGCTTATGGAAGCTCGCATTGTCATTGTTGAGGAGCTGAACCTGGATCTCATTGTTCAACCCCCTCACGAACAAGTACTGCTTCCGTTGGTCCGAGTTGACATCTTCGGGGGCATACTGTGACAGTTAGGTGAACTTGTTAAGGTACTCATTCACACTCTTCTGTCCTTGGCGGAGACGTTCAAACTCTTGCCTCTTGAGCATCATGACTCCGGCAGGGATATAATGAGAGCAGAAACTCTCCTTGAACTCAGTTCAAGTAATAGTCTCCGGGTTGTCATGAGCATTGTAAAGGGCATCCTACCAGTCAGCGGCTGCTCCCATGAGTTGGTGCGACGTGAAGAGAACCGTCTTTCGGTCATTGCACTGAACTATCGCAAGCTTCTTCTCCATGGATTTCAACCAATCGTCAGCCTCCATGGGGTCATTAGCTTGAGCAAAAGTGGGCGGTTCAGTCCTCATGAACTCCGCCAGTCGGTTGTGGGCCGGTGGTGGTGGCGGTGGTGGTGGCAGTGGTGCAGGAACGGGGTTGTTGTTTTTGGCTTCCAGCTGACCCAAAGTTTGGATCATTGTTTGCATAAGCTTATTCTTCATAGCCATCAACCGTTCCAGGTTGTTCTCACCAGCCCCGTGGTTGTAATTTTGAGGAACTTCAACGTGGTCCTCTTCTTGGTTGCCACGGACGTTCCTTCCCACGTAGTCGCACTAGATCTCAGCCACAACCGATCTGATGTTTAAACTATTGGTTGCTGACACGCGGGACCCACCCGAGTCATCTTCTTCCTTGGGTTATTTCCCGCCCCCACGCTGCTACCTCGCCGGGCCCTCACCGGAGCTCGCCGGATCGGCGTTTCCGGCCGACTCTCGGCCTGAGGCTCGCCGCCTCTAGGTTTGCAGCTATGGGGAACCGTTTGATGGGGTCTGCGTCGGCGCTAGGGAGCCGGAAACATGCCGGCGACGTGTGGCGGCCTCGGGAGAAGTCCGGCGCTGTTGGCTGGGGCTCCTAGCGCGCCACAAGCTTAGGTGATTGGCTATAGAGCATCCTTGGGTGCTAGGGAAGCTCGGCAAAGAAATAAACAAGCGCAGAAACAACGGCTACTATGATTTCATCGTGCGCCCGAGAGTTGTGGCGACGGTTGAGCTCGGGAAGACATGAAATACCTTGCACCCCGTCGGTTTCTGTGACGCCCCGGTTCTGTGGAAAAACCACGGAACCCGGTGTGACACCCTCATTTTTTTTATTTCTGCATGTATTCTTGTTCCATGTAGAAAAACAATTTTAAAATAAGTTGAAACAGAGAAAGAATAAAAAAGATAGCCAAAAAGAGCCAAATCCAGTTTACAGAGAGCGCCAAAGACAACTCCCGCGGCTCGCTGGCCACGTGGCGAGTTTGGAGCTCGTCTCTGCAAATGGGGAGAGGTCCGACCCCGTGGGACACGTGTTACCCCCGGAGCTAGCCTTGCGAAGAAGCGAGGCCAGTCCTGCAGGACACGTGTCGCCTTCGGAGCTAGTCACCACAGAAAACAGAAGACCAGCCGCGCGGGACACGTGTCGCCCTCAGAGCTCACCTCCGAGAGGTCCGGCCCTGCTAGACACATGTCGCTCTCGAAGCTCACCTTCGAGAGATCCGACACTACTGGATACGTGTCACCTCCGGAGCTTATCTCCGGGAGGTCCGTCACTGTTGGACACTTGTCAAGCGTGGCGCACGCAGAGCTCGTCTGTGGAAATAGAGGAGGTTCCCGCCGGCAGGACGCGTGGCGCACGTGGAGACCGCCTCTGAGAAAGAGGGAAGACTCGCTCGCTTGACACACGGCAAAACCGGAGCTCGTCTTTGCGTAAAAAGGGAGACCAGGCCCCAATGGACCCGTGGAGCTTCCGGAAGCCCATCACCGTGTAAGGACGCGATTCTGAAGCGGTGTTCTTCTGTACCCGTGGGAATCCCTGGTACTGAGGAAACCGACATGAATTCCACAATGTTACCGCACCAAATCAACTAAAGATAAGTTGTTAAGATTCAACGACAATTTGAATAGGACTCTTATTCGAAATACAATCAGATTAGGACTCTTCTCCTCCCGATTGTAAATAGAACCCAGAACCTTTGGCCGAAACCACAAATTTCTTTTCAACTCCTGAGCCGACAACTTAGAGCCCTAGCCCCAGCTCGCCGAATAAAACCCTTCGCCGGAGTTCAGTCGAGGGAGATCGCCGGAAGAAAGCCCCAACAATCAGTCTTGCTAGGAGAAGGACCCCGAGACCAAGAAGGATGCAAGGTAGGTCTCCAATACTACCTTACAACATCATCGCGTTTTCTTTGCATCTGTGCTTCGATTCCTTTCGAACAGAAGCTTTTTCATGGACAGATCACTTGTTGATCGGTTTGAACTAAGTCAAGATCATCGCCACGTCCACAATTGATCTCTACAACTCTGTTCATCATAAAACCCATGCAAACATACAAGGACACATACAACCGATCTAATAAGAACTGTATCATAGGAATTGCATGCATATGCATCATCACATCTAGTTAAATTTTGTGCATGATATTGATTGTTGTAAATCTTGTATGTGCATGATCATGTATAGAAGGACAAGATCAGGGAGCTACCTACGACGGACTACAACAACAAGATTTTGAGCAACCGGAACAGCCAGAACAAGGCAAGTACCCCTTGACCATATTGATCCTATGTTTTGGGAAACTATATTGTTTTTGCGAAAAGGTGTGTGTGCTGAGTCAAACATGATGGGAAACCCTTTTATAGGAGTTTACTAGTTTTGGTTAACCCACCCTTGTCGCCGGGGAAGTTTATGAGTCGGGTATGGTTTTTGCTTTTATGCTTTGCTGAGTCCATGGGATTACGGGAGGCGAGATAGATGTGTCTAGCTAACTGCACTCGTAAGAATGATGAGAAACTGATGTTGTTAATGACCATGGATCGGAGGGAGTATAGGCAAGACTGGGTTTGTGAATGAGGTAGAATGAGATGGTGGTTACTTGCCGTAGATCTAAGGACCGGTTCATGCGAGCATATGCTAGGATAACAGTGCCACCACAAGGCCAAGTATGGGTGCGGCTTAGCCAAGTAATTAGGTAAGTTGTTAGATTGTTATGGACCGTGGAAGGCGTGGGGAATGGGACTCGAGTGAGGACTGCCCTGGGAACTGAATGGCACAAGAGGGGGCCAGTGGGTGGGAGGATTGGAGATTCTAGCCTGCCGGTGAATCCTTAGTGAGTCCATACATCTAGTAACCCCTATGTAAAGGCTATTTTGTGATCTCTTGACCATACACCGACGGTTGTGTACTGGTATAATGGAGGTTCTGCAGTCACCGACGGGTGACGAATTCACAAACTTGTGGGTAAAGAGGTGCAAACTCTGCAGTCTAAAACTATCATGATAGCCAAGCTTACGGTCACGAGCGCCTGACAAACTTCCATGATTAGTTGGGATGGTTATTGGTTATGGTTTTGGTTATGGTTTGTCTTTCGGGACTGTTGAGTCCGGGTGATAAGATTGGTTGCATTACTGTTGGGTCATGGCAACGAGATTAGTCTCGGTGTGAGATGGAATTGTTTATGAGATGAAATGGTAGCGGACACGAGATGGTATTCGTGAGATGGTAGCGAATACTAGAAGGTTTTCGTGAGCAAGAATGAAGTTGATTAATGTCTGGTTGGGACATGGAAAGTGATGAACATAATGGAGGTATGATTGGTATTTTAATACATGTTGGTATTACGTTCACTTAAAGTTAAGTTGTTGTTTTACCGTGGTTTTGATAAATAACTTTGTTTTCTGCAATGAGTCTTTTTATACCTACCTTGTTGTGAGCTACATATCATATTTTCCCGCACTTGCTGAGTACATCATTGTACTCAAACTTGCATTATTGTTTCATCATCAGCAACAGGAGAAGATTACTATGAAGACCAATTGGAGCATTAGGCGTGTAATCTGTCCTCAACCTTGCCTGTGGGGATGGAGTAAAGATGGAGCCACCGCTGCTGCTTAGATTGCTTCCGCATTAGTTAGAAGACTTCTGCTGTGAGATTAAGACTTCCGCTGTGAGCATGAGTCCAAGACTCATGAGACATTGTAATAAACTCTGTTATTGATGGTTATATATATTCTAAAATTCAGTTTGTGGATGATGTGTATATGTGTGATGAACATCCTGGGCACACATATGCATCAGTTCTCGGTTCCGTGGTTTTTCCATAGAATTGAGGGTGTCACACCCGGACTGATGCGTATGTGTGCCCAGGATGTTCATCACACATACACATATAATCCACAAACTGAATTCAGAATAGTACCACGAATAACAGGGTTTTATTACATTGTCTCATGAGTGTCTAACTCCTACTAGCAGCGGAAGTCTTATTCTAGCAGCAGAAGTCTTTATTCTAGCAGCGGAAGTCTTCTAGACTATTGCGGAAGCAAACTAAGTAGAAGCAGCGGCTCCATCTCCTACTCCACAGGCAAGTTGACGGTGGATCACACGCCTAGTACTCCACATGGTCTTCGAAGTACTCCTCTCCTGTTGCTGACGATGAAGTAATAATGCAAGTTTGAGTACATGACGTACTCAGCAAGTGCGGGAAAATATGATATGTACCTCACAGAAAGGTAGGTATAAAAAGGCTCATTGCGGAAAGCAAAGTTTATTTCACAAAACATGATAAAAACAGCAACTAGCTTTAAGTGAATGTAATCCCAACATTTATCCAATTAAAACATCAACATACCTCCATCATGTTCCACCTTTTTTCATGTCTCATCAGACATTCATCTTTCTCAACTTTTCCTTATGGTCATGAATACCATCTCGTATTCATTACCATCTCATCTCATATTCAATTTCGATCTCATAACCGAGACCAAAGCTCATTATCATGACTCAACAGTCATGAAACCAATCTCATCACTAAGACTCAACAGTCCCGAAACCAATGTCCAAACCAAATACCATCCCAATCTCCATCCCAATAAACATCCCATCTAATCATGTGCGATGGCCAGGCGCTTGTGAGCGTAATCTCGGTTATCATGATAGTTCTAGACCCTGCAGAGTTTGCACCACTTTACCCACAAGTTTATGATTTCGTCACCCGTCGGCGACTGCAGAACCTCCATTATACCAGTACACAACCGTCGGTGTATGACCAAGAGATCACAAAATAGCCTTTACAAAGGGGCTACTAGATGTATGGGCTCACTAAGGTTTCACCAGCAGGATAGAATCTCCAATTCTCCCACCTACGGGCCCCATCTTGTGCCATGCAGTTCCCAGGGCTGTCCTCACTCGACTCCAATTCCCCGCGCCTTCCGCGGTCCATAACAATCTAGCAACTTACCTAATTAGTCAGCTAAGCCGCACCCATATTTGGCCTTGTGTAACACCCCAAATTTTGATTCAAAACCCTAAACCATGTTCAGAGGGGAGTTTAAAAATTTTTGGACGTGTTGCATGTTTTGCAAAAATTCAAATTCAAACTGGAATTCAAATTAGACTCAAAACAGAAAAGAAATGGAAAAAGAAAAAGAGAAAACGGGAAAAAACCGGCCAGTGGGCCGAAATCCGCCAGCCGGCCCAGTTTCCCCCGCGCCAGCCCGCAGCCGCGCGCCCGCGCTATCCTTCACAGACAGGTGGGACCCACCTGTCATCCCTAACCCCGCGACCCCGGACTCTCCCGCGCGCGCGCGATCTTAACCGATCGGAATACCGCGTCCCTCAGCCCGAATTCCGGTCCCAGAAGAATCAAACTCGATCACAACTGACCCACCGCCCTTCCCCGGCTATAAAAACCCCAGCCCCGATCGGTTTTTCCCACGCGATCGCCGATTTTTACTCCGGTGAGCACCGAGACTTCACCGGTGAATTCTGGGCGATCTAAGCTCGGAAACTCTGATCTAACTCGCTGGTCTTGATCCACCGCCTCCGGGAAGCTTTGCAGGTGCAGAAAACTCGGAGAATTACGGTGTAAACACAGCGCCGATGAGCTTCGCCGTGGTTTTGCCTCGGACCTCGCCGCCGATCACTTTCCAGGACCCCCGAGCTCGAGAAAACCCCCGAGGTGAGATCCCTGACCTCCCCTCTACCGATCTATGCCATAAGATCACAGTTCTAGGCAGAATTCTCGAGGATCCGAAACTTTCCGGCGAGATCGCCGCTTCCCGCCGCCTTGCGCCGCCGGCAGCGCCGCCCGCGCTCGATCAGAGCGACGTGGCCGCTTCTGCGCCGTTTATTTTAAATCGCACGGTAGACTTTAAATCCCCGCGTACCGATTCGATGTTATAATCTCAGCCATCGGTTTAAAATCGGACGGTCCACGTCAGCCCCGCGTTATAAAGACTGGAATTCTTACGTGCTACCCCCTGGGGTTCTCGGGAAATAAGAGCTAGCCCCGGAAACTTCAGATCTAGCCCCTGGAACTCCAGAAAATCATGTAAATTCATTTAAAAATCAGTTTTAGCCCCTGGACTTAATAAAAATTAGGAAAAACACCTCTGATAAGTGTAGCTAGACCCCTGGAAATTATGAAAATAATATTATAGACCCTGTAATGGGGTGAGTTCATTATTTTAGCCCTGTTTAGTATTTAATTTAGAAAATTGAATATGTAACTAGTGTTTAAAAATTAAAAAGTGGGACAAACATAATTGTCAAAATTAATTAAAAGCTTTCTCAGTACTTAGAAAACTTTGGAGTGAAATAAAAATATATTTTGGGCTGAAATGAATCTGTTTCATTTATTAATCACATTATTTAGTATAGGGACACATTTTTAAGTAAAGAATAGCTATAGAAAAATAGGGAAAATAATTATGAAATAGTTTACATCAGAGGCCAAGGTCAAAATATGTTATTCAATTATTTAGGACCAAAACCTATACTGTTTAGATGATGTGTATTACTAATTTCATAATAAAATACACAATTATGCATAGGAATATAAATCTGAAAATATAGCAACTAGTAAATGATAAATGGAGTTTTTAAAATTCAAAGAGTTCAGTTTAGGGTTGATAGAAATTATGAAGGCACATATGGAGAAGAAAAATACTTTTATTACATACTTGGTAGTTTAATATAAGGAATTTATTTAAAACTGAAACACACACATATATATATATATATAGTATGTAAGTATAAATATGAACACCAAAGTAGGAATCATATACATATAAATAAAAGTGTGTGCAAGCCACAGATCAACACACAAAGTAACCACAACACATTTAATGGTGAATGAATTTCATAAATATGAATGTGTGGTTTGTATGAAGTAAGAAGTGTGAACTATGTCTTATGATTGTTGTTTTTCTTTTGCTATGTGTGATGGTATGAAGTAGAACCTGTTCAAGAGCAAGTTATTCCTTTCCAAGATCAGGACTACCCATTTCAAGAGCAGCAAGAAGGAGGCAAGTGTCCTTGACCACTTTGATCCTATGCTAGGATGTGTAGATAGAATTATTTGCATTGTCAAATGAAATATGAAACCCATGCTAGGGAAGTTTCCCTAGAATTGCATTATCCTGTTTCCTTGTAGCTTGGGTTGGGATTTATTTTACCATGTCATTTATTTCCATGCATATGCTTAGCCATGCTTAGAATGGGATATTTGGGACATGAGAATCATCAGTTTATATTACCATACTCTTGAATGAGACATTGTGAGTTATGTAGAGGTAGGGATCAAGGCAAGTTGGATGTTTTGGTTATGTGCTGGGTGCACGAGACTTGGGTTTGTGTTTAGTACTTGCCTGGATCCTAAGGACCGGTTCATGGAGCATGTAACCCGGCTTTACAGTGCCAACCACATGCTGAGATGGGGCAGCTTGGCCAATTAATTAGGTGTATCCCCGGCGTAGTATGGGTGTGTTGGATGGTGCGGGGAGTGGGTGTCAGCTGGACTACCATATGAACCGCAAGGCTCAAGAGGGGGCCACTGCAGCGGGGTTGGAGCCTCTTGTATGCTGTTAGGGGTGAAACCTCAGTGAGCCCACGCTCGTCGGGAATCCCTTTGTAAAGGCTTCGTAGTGATCTCCTGGCTGCACACCTGGGAAGTGTGAATGTGGATCGTAGCCACTGGCATAATGGAGGTTCTTTTAGTCCACCCGGCAACGGGGGATGAAATCACTACATGTGGGTACAGTGGTACAAACTCTGCAGAGTTAAAACTGTCTTGACAGCCGTGCTCACGGTCAAGAGCGGCCTGGACTTATTCATGATTAGGGGATTGATGGTTTTGGAAGTTAAGCGGGGAGCTTGACATTGGAAATGATGTTATGGTTATTGGATTATGGTAATGGGTTGGGAGATTGGGACCATTTCACCTGTGTAGTAATGTAGGTGCTTAATAAGCTAAGGTGATAGGTATTAATTGCGTAGTGCTTTAACCATGAGTTCAACCTCCCCTTGTTCTAGCCATGCATGATATAATTTTCCCACACTTGCTGAGTACCATTGGTACTCAACCTTGCATATTTGTTGGTTTATATTGCTGCTCAGGTCAAGATAATGAGGTGGTGTATAATGACCAAGATTGTGGACCCGAGGAAGGTCTTTAGGTTCATGAAGACCCCGGGCAACGCCTGTGATGGAGCCCTAAAGAATAATATTCCGCTGCTAGTTTATTTACTTGTGATGAACTTATTATTGTCCATCGAGACATTTACTATGTAAGACTTATTTATATTCGACACCTGGCTTGTAATAAATGATGCTTCACTATTTGTCATCACATGTATGAGAAAATGATCCTGGCATACATGTGATATTCACTTGGTTGTTCTTCGGAAAAACCGGGTGTGACAGAGGTGGTATCAGAGCCAAGGTTGCCCGTAGGAACGTGGACCTATGTAGAAATGGACGTAATTAAGGGCCCTATTTTCTTAAAAATTATTTTCCAAGGTGTGGGTTGAAGAGTGTTATTTAAGGAGTCATTTTCTTCATCTTACCCCAAATTTTCATTCAAAATGGGATTTTTGTTTAAAAAGTTTATCTAACCTAAATTTAAATTCTTTTTGTTTTAGATGGTTCGCATGATTCACACCGCCCGCAAGTCCACAGGAGGGAGAGTTCCCGTAGTTGCCCTTGCCGAAAGAGAGGAGAGTCGTCCACTGACGTACCTTTCCTACGGATTGGCAGTAGGAGACTTGTTGCGCCGTCTTCGACGTATGCTCGAAGCCGCAGGCAATACGGGCAAGCTAATCATCCACTATAACTCCACCAGGACCATCCGTGAGAAGAGGGAAGAATGGAGTTCGGAGATGAGGATTATACACGAGAATCAGCTGCTTAAGATTCACCACTCTCCAGCTTGCCGAGCAACACAAGTTGACGCGGAGAAAGATGTCACCTGGGAGGCCATCACCTGCCAGAGTCACATCTATCGTCGCCACCTGGACAAAACTGAGTACATGTATGTCCTCCAACGTGAGAGTGGTACCACGGAGTACAAGTACCCACCGGTGCAGCAAGGGACTTCCCATGAGCACATGGACTTGTGTTTGGAGGATGCTGCTATGCTCAGCACTCGACTGCAGGAGTGTCAACAAGAACTTCAGGATGTTCGAGACACCCTGAAGGAAACGGAGGCGTTGCTGCGAGCTTGCTTAAAGGCGAGAGAAAGAGGAGATGGGAATGATCTGTGTGTCACTGTGAATGATACATGGACTCCTGACTCCCCGGATCGCCGAGCAATCAGGCGTCGTCGCACTTCTCCACCAGCAGCCTCCCCACCCAAAGCAGAGTCAGAAGGTAGCCGAAATGAGGAGGAAGATCCCGAGGAGCCAGCTCAAGAGGACGAGTAGTGTAGAGTCTTTCCCCTAGCTAACAAGAGGTCGAGTAGTCGAGTCGTTACATAGTTAATGGTGTGATAATGCTTGGTGTGTGACGTGAGTTGTGGAAGCCATGAGCAATTGTCCACAGCCTCGTCTTCAGATTGTTTTGCTTTGGTGTGTGAACCCACAGGAAATAATAGTGCATTTATTTGGTGTGAGATATAAACCCTCGTAAAATTTTAACAAAGCCTCAACACTTCAAAGTACAAACAAGTGAAAGTAGTAAGATGATACTAAATGCTTTCAAATTAACATTGGTTGATTCTGCCAGATGGCCGGAAGAGGAAAAGGATGTGCTGCCAACCCCGCCAACAACAATGATGAGGCATGCAACCCTCATCTTTCTGGAGGCCAGGACCGGGGTGGTCGCCGTGAAGAAGTTGATCCTCTCCACCAAATGCTGGAGAATCAAAATCAGCTCATCCAGAACTTGACTCAAGTGGTGGCCAACTCGCATCAAGTTCCACCTCCACAAGCTGCACCACGCCAACCAAGGTTGAGTGAGTTTCTAGGAACCCAACCTCCAAAGTTTGCAAGTGCTGCTGAACCCCTGGAGGCAGATGATTGGCTGAAGACCATTGAAAGTAAGATGAGGATCATACAGTGCCAAGGGTATGAGAGGGTGCTGTTTGCCTCTCATCAATTGCATGGACCTGCTGCTGATTGGTGGACCGCCTACGTGGCCGCCCATCATGACCCTGAGAGCATCACTTGGGAAGAGTTCAAGCGTAGCTTCCGCAACCATTACATCCCAAGAGGTGAACTCAAAAACAAGAGGAAGGAGTTTTTGGGACTGCAGAAGGGAAACATGACGGTGAGGGAATACCTCACTAAACTTACTCAACTATCCCGTTATGCTCCACGAGACATAGAGACTGATGAGCAGAAACAAGATTGTTTCGTGGAAGGACTTACCGCAGAGATGCAGTGTGCAATGTCCTCAAATGAGTATGAAAGCTTCCAAAAGATGGTGGACAGAGCATTTGTGGTAGAAAGGAAGCTAAAAGCCCTGGAAAATGAGAATAAGAGGAAGGCCGGGTGGTCACATCAAGCCTCAGGGAGCAACACCCGCCCACGTATGATGCAGCAACCTACGGGGCAGACGAGCCGTGCTGCGGTACCCTATTCAGCACCAAGAGGGTACAACCCAAACTACAGGCCTCCCGCAGCACCAGCACAGCCACCACGTCAGTTTGTGCAGCAGCCTCGCCCCGCATATCCACCTCGACCAGCAGTGCAAGGACCCCCAAACCAACCCCAAGACAACAAGGGCCAAGCATCTAAGATTGGGGTGCAATGTTTCAGCTGTGGTGAAGTGGGGCACTACGCCCATAAATGCCCAAAGAAGAAGCCTGCGCCGCCACAACAGCAGAATGTATTGAGAGGACGGGTGAACCATGTCAGTATGGAGGAAGCACAAGAGGCACCCGACGTGGTAGTTGGTAAGTTTCCTGCCAATTTACACCTTGCAACTCTGCTGTTTGATTCTGGTGCTACCCACTCGTTCATTGCTCAAGGGTTTGTTAAGAAGCATGACCTAGCCACCACACAAATGAACCATATGCTAGCCGTAAACTCTCCAGGCGGAGAAATAAGGACAAGACAAGTGTGTCCCAAAGTGAGCCTAGACATTAATGGGGTAGTATTTACTGCTAACCTCATAGTGATAGATTCACAAGGGATAGATATTATTTTGGGTATGGATTGGTTGACCAAACATAAAGGAATCATCCATTGTTCGACCAGAACGGTGGAATTAACTCACCCCAGTGGCACCAGAGTAAAGTTCATAACAATACACGAGCCTAGGAGGGACATCAAATTAAATCATGTGGAGGTGAAAGTTGAGGAGATCAGGACTATCAGGGAATATCCGGATGTTTTTCCGGAGGAATTGCCAGGTATGCCTCCCGACCGTGACGTGGAATTCGCAATTGAGCTAGTACCGGGAACAGCCCCGATATTAAAGAGACCTTATCGAATGGACTCCAAGCAGCTAGAAGAGCTCAAGGATCATTTGAGAGAATTGACGGAGAAGGGGTATATTCGCCCTAGTTCCTCACCCTGGGGAGCTCCGGTGATATTTGTGCCTAAGAAAGACGGAACCCAAAGGTTATGCGTGGATTACCGTGCCTTGAATGAGGTAACCATCAAGAACAAGTACCCATTGCCTCGCATTGAAGACTTGTTTGATCAGTTGAGGGGAGCTTGTGTGTTCTTGAAAATTGATCTCAGGTCGGGATACCACCAACTCAAGATAAGGCAATCTGATATTCCCAAGACAGCTTTCGTATCTCGGTACGGACTGTATGAATACACCGTCATGCCTTTCGGGCTAACCAATGCCCCGGCATATTTCATGTACCTCATGAACAAGGTATTCATGGAATATCTGGACAAATTTGTGGTGGTTTTCATAGATGATATTCTCGTCTTCTCCAAAGATGAAGAAGAACATGAGAAACATCTAAGGTTGGTGTTACAGAGGCTGAGAGAACACCAACTATATGCCAAGTTGAGCAAGTGTGAGTTTTGGCTGAAGAGAGTTCCCTTTTTAGGACATATAATCTCGGAGGGAGGAATCTCCGTCGATCCCGCCAAAATCGAGGATATCCAGAAGTGGAAGACCCCTGAAAATGTCGGGGAAGTTCGAAGCTTTTTGGGGTTGGCTGGATACTATCGACGGTTTATTGAGGGATTCTCCAAGATCTCGAGACCTCTCACTAAACTGTTGGAAAAGGGAATCACATTCACCTGGACGCCACAGAGCGATACGAGCTTTCAGGAGCTAAAGAAGAGATTGACAACAGCCCCAGTGTTGGTTATGCCAGATATGCAGAAGAATTTCACAGTGTACTGCGATGCCTCTGGGCATGGGTTGGGATGTGTTCTCATGCAAGAAGGACATGTCGTGGCATATGCATCCCGGCAGCTTCGGAAGCACGAGAAGAACTATCCTACACATGACCTAGAACTAGCTGCAGTGGTACACGCGTTGAAAATTTGGCGGCACTATTTGATGGGGAAGAGGACAGAGATATATACGGATCATAAGAGTTTGAAGTACATATTCACACAGCCAGATCTCAACCTCAGACAAAGGAGATGGTTAGATCTAATCAATGACTTTGATATAGGCATCAACTATCATCCCGGGAAAGCAAACGTCGTGGCCGATGCTTTAAGTCGTAAAGTGCAAGTCAATAAGTTGAGCTTAAAAGATATGCCTGCAGAATTGAAGGACGAGGTTATAAGGCTCAATCTATGTCTAGTAAATAGTGGTGAAGCCATCGCCATGGAAGTGGACTCCACACTCGAGCAAGACATACGCGAGGGGCAAAAGAATGATGAGAAAATACAAGAGATCAGACAGCCCATTAAGAAAAATAAAGCTCCTGGTTTTAGAGAGGATGAACAGGGAACGGTGTGGCACGGGAAAAGGATCTGTGTGCCAGAAGTAAAGGAGATCCGTGAATTAATTTTGAAGGAGGCTCACGATTCTGACTATTCCATTCATCCTGGGAGTACGAAGATGTACCAGGACCTCAAAAGCAGGTATTGGTGGTATGGCATGAAGCGAGATGTCGCGGAACATGTTGCCCTATGTGACACATGTCAGTTGGTGAAAGCAGAACATCAACGACCCGCGGGATTACTGCAACCACTCAAAGTGCCTGAATGGAAGTGGGAATAAATCAGCATGGATTTTGTCGTGGGATTGCCTAGGACCCAATCCGGGTATGATTCAATATGGATCATTATTGATCGGCTAACCAAGGTAGCTCATTTCATTCCTGTGAAAGAAAGCTACAGCGGATCCAAATTGGTAGAATTGTACATGTCAAGGATCGTGTGTTACCATGGAGTGCCAAAGAAGATAGTGTCGGACCGAGGGACACAGTTCACCTCGAGGTTTTGGCAAAAGTTGCATGAAACCATGGGAACCCATCTGAACTTCAGCTCTGCCTATCATCCCCAAACTGACGGGCAGACGGAGAGAACCAATCAGATCCTTGAAGATATGTTAAGGGCATGTGCACTCAAAAACAATAGGAGTTGGGACAAGAACTTACCGTATGCGGAGTTTTCCTATAACAACAGCTATCAAGCTAGTATGAAAATGTCACCATTTGAAGCTTTGTATGGAAGGAAGTGCAGAACTCCCCTATTTTGGAATCAAACAGGAGAAAGTAAAGTGTTTGGTCCAGAAGTGCTACAAGAAGCCGAGGCAAAGGTGAGGGAGATCCGCAACAATTTGAGGATAGCACAAACACGCCAAAAGAGCTATGCCAATGTACGAAGAAGAGAGCTCGTTTTCAACGTAGGAGACTATGTTTATCTCAAGGTGTCCCCTATCAGAGGGCTTCATCGGTTCAAGGTGAAAGGGAAGTTGTCACCTCGATACATCGGACCCTTTCAAGTTTTGGAAAGAAAAGGCGAAGTGGCGTACCAACTAGAGTTACCGGTTCATCTATCGGATGTACACGATGTATTCCATGTGTCACAACTCAAGAAATGTCTCAGGACGCCTGAAGAGGTGTTACCCATGAATGAAGTGGATGTAGCTGAGGATTTGTCTTATGCCAAGCAACCATACAAGATTTTGGAAACGATGGAACGCCTCACCAGAAACAAGAGAATCCGGATGTGTAAGGTGCAGTGGAAGCATCACTCAGAAGAGGAAGCCACCTGGGAACGGGAAGATGAGCTTAAGGCACAATTTCCGGAATTGTTTTCTTAGAAACACCAATCTCGAGGACGAGATTTCTTTTAAGGGGGGTAGAGCTGTAACACCCCAAATTTTGATTCAAAACCCTAAACCATGTTCAGAGGGGAGTTTAAAAATTTTTGGACGTGTTGCATGTTTTGCAAAAATTCGAATTCAAACTGGAATTCAAATTAGACTCAAAACAGAAAAGAAATGGAAAAAGAAAAAGAGAAAACGGGAAAAAAAACGGCCAGTGGGCCGAAACCCGCCAGCCGGCCCAGTTTCCCCCGCGCCAGCCCGCAGCCTCGCGCCCGCGCTATCCCTCACAGACAGGTGGGACCCACCTGTCATCCCTAACCCCGCGACCCCGGACTCTCCCGCGCGCGCGATCTTAACCGATCGGAATACCGCGTCCCTCAGCCCGAATTCCGGTCCCAGAAGAATCAAACTCGATCACAACTGACCCACCGCCATTCCCCGGCTATAAAAACCCCAGCCCCGATCGGTTTTTCCCACGCGATCGCCGATTTTTACTCCGGTGAGCACCGAGACTTCACCGGTGAATTCTGGGCGATCTAAGCTCGGAAACTCTGATCTAACTCGCTGGTCTTGATCCACCGCCTCTGGGGAGCTTTGCAGGTGCAGAAAACTCGGAGAATTACGGTGTAAACACAGCGCCGACGAGCTTCGCCGTGGTTTTGCCTCGGACCTCGCCGCCGATCACTTTCCAGGACCCCCGAGCTCGAGAAAACCCCCGAGGTGAGATCCCTGACCTCCCCTCTACCGATCTATGCCATAAGATCACAGTTCTAGGCAGAATTCTCGAGGATCCGAAACTTTCCGGCGAGATCGCCGCTTCCCGCCGCCGTGCGCCGCCGGCAGCGCCGCCCGCGCTCGATCAGAACGACGTGGCCGCTTGTGCGCCGTTTATTTTAAATCGCACGGTAGACTTTAAATCCCCGCGTACCGGTTTAATGTTATAATCTCAGCCGTCGTTTTAAAATCGGACGGTCCACGTCAGCCCCGCGTTATAAAGACTGGGATTCTTACGTGCTACCCCCTGGGGTTCTCGGGAAATAAGAGCTAGCCCCGGAAACTTCAGATCTAGCCCCTGGAACTCCAGAAAATCATGTAAATTCATTTAAAAATCAGTTTTAGCCCCTGGACTTAATAAAAATTAGGAAAAACACCTCTGATAAGTGTAGCTAGACCCCTGGAAATTATGAAAATAATATTATAGACCCTGTAATGGGGTGAGTTCATTATTTTAGCCCTGTTTAGTATTTAATTTAGTAAATTGAATATGTAACTACTGTTTAAAAATTAAAAAGTGGGACAAACATAATTGTCAAAATTAATTAAAAGCTTTCTCAGTACTTAGAAAACTTTGGAGTGAAATAAAAATATATTTTGGGCTGAAATGAATCTGTTTCATTTATTAATCACATTATTTAGTATAGGGACACATTTTTAAGTAAAGAATAGCTATAGAAAAATAGGGAAAATAATTATGAAATAGTTTACATCAGAGGCCAAGGTCAAAATATGTTATTCAATTATTTAGGACCAAAACCTATACTGTTTAGATGATGTGTATTACTAATTTCATAATAAAATACAAAATTATGCATAGGAATATAAATCTGAAAATATAGCAACTAGTAAATGATAAATGGAGTTTTTAAAATTCAAAGAGTTCAGTTTAGGGTTGATAGAAATTATGAAGGCACATATGGAGAAGAAAAATACTTTTCTTACATACTTGGTAGTTTAATATAAGGAATTTATTTAAAACTGAAACACACACATATATATATATAGTATGTAAGTATAAATATGAACACCAAAGTAGGAGTCATATACATATAAATAAAAGTGTGTGCAAGCCACAGATCAACACACAAAGTAACCACAACACATTTAATGGTGAATGAATTTCATAAATATGAATGTGTGGTTTGTATGAAGTAAGAAGTGTGAACTATGTCTTATGATTGTTGTTTTTCTTTTGCTATGTGTGATGGTATGAAGTAGAACCTGTTCAAGAGCAAGTTATTCCTTTCCAAGATCAGGACTACCCATTTCAAGAGCAGCAAGAAGGAGGCAAGTGTCCTTGACCACTTTGATCCTATGCTAGGATGTGTAGATAGAATTATTTGCATTGTCAAATGAAATATGAAACCCATGCTAGGAATGTTTCCCTAGAATTGCATTATCCTGTTTCCTTGTAGCTTGGGTTGGGATTTATTTTACCATGTCATTTATTTCCATGCATATGCTTAGCCATGCTTAGAATGGGATATTTGGGACATGAGAATCATCAGTTTATATTACCATACTCTTGAGTGAGACATTGTGAGTTATGTAGAGGTAGGGATCAAGGCAAGTTGGATGTTTTGGTTGTGTGCTGGGTGCACGAGACTTGGGTTTGTGTTTAGTACTTGCCTGGATCCTAAGGACCGGTTCATGGAGCATGTAACCCGGCTTTACAGTGCCAACCACATGCTGAGATGGGGCAGCTTGGCCAATTAATTAGGTGTATCCCCGGCGTAGTATGGGTGTGTTGGACGGTACGGGGAGTGGGTGTCAGCTGGACTACCATATGAACCGCAAGGCTCAAGAGGGGGCCACTGCAGCGGGGTTGGAGCCTCTTGTATGCTGTTAGGGGTGAAACCTCAGTGGGCCCACGCTCGTCGGGAATCCCTTTGTAAAGGCTTCGTAGTGATCTCCTGGCTGCACACCTGGGAAGTGTGAATGTGGATCGTAGCCACTGGCATTATGGAGGTTCTTTTAGTCCACCCGGCAACGGGGGATGAAATCACTACATGTGGGTACAGTGGTACAAACTCTGCAGAGTTAAAACTGTCTTGACAGCCGTGCTCACGGTCAAGAGCGGCCTGGACTTATTCATGATTAGGGGATTGATGGTTTTGGAAGTTAAGCGGGGAGCTTGACATTGGAAATGATGTTATGGTTATTGGATTATGGTAATGGGTTGGGAGATTGGGACCATTTCACCTGTGTAGTAATGTAGGTGCTTAATAAGCTAAGGTGATAGGTATTAATTGCGTAGTGCTTTAACCATGAGTTCAACCTCTCCTTGTTCTAGCCATGCATGATATAATTTTCCCACACTTGCTGAGTACCATTGGTACTCAACCTTGCATATTTGTTGGTTTATATTGCTGCTCAGGTCAAGATAATGAGGTGGTGTATAATGACCAAGATTGTGGACCCGAGGAAGTTTTTTAGGTTCATGAAGACCCCGGGCAACGCCTGTGATGGAGCCCTAAAGAATAATATTCCGCTGCTAGTTTATTTACTTGTGATGAACTTATTATTGTCCATCGAGACATTTACTATGTAAGACTTATTTATATTCGACACCTGGCTTGTAATAAATGATGCTTCACTATTTGTCATCACATGTATGAGAAAATGATCCTGGCATACATGTGATATTCACTTGGTTGTTCTTCGGAAAAACCGGGTGTGACACCTTGTGGTGGCACTGTTATCCTGGCATGTGCTGGCATGAACCGGTCCTTAGATCTACGACAAGTAAACCATCATCTCATTCTACCACATCCACAAGCCAAGCTTTCCTAGATCTCCCCCGATTCATGTTCATTATCATCAAGTTCTCATTAACATTATGAGTGCAGTAGCTAGACACATTCTATCGCTTCCCATATCCCGTAGATTAGCAAAGCAGAAAAGAAAAACGACCATACCCGACTCATAAACTTTCATGGCGGCAAGGGTGGTTAAAAAACTAGTAAACTCCTATAAAAGGGTTTCCCATCAAGTTGACTCAGCATACACAATTTTCGCAAACAAAACAGTTTCCAAAAACATGGGATCAATATGGTCAAGGGACACTTGCCTTGTTCCTGTGGTTTCTGTTGCTCTTGGATCTCAAAGTCTTGGTGTTGAAATCCTTCGTAGACATCTCCCCGAGCTTGTCCTTCTACTCACGATCACACATATACAAGATTTACAGAGATCAATCATCATGCACAAACTTTACTCAAGATGCAATGGTGCATATGCATGCTAATCCTATGGTGCTGTTTTTATTAGATCAGTTTGTACATGTTCTTGTATGGCTTAATGGCTTGCATGGGGTTTTACGGTGATCAAGGGTGTAAAGATCAAATGTGGACGTGGTGATGATCTAGACTCAAGATCTAGATCAAACCGATCAACACGTGATCTGTCCACGAAAAAGCTTCTGTTCGAAGGGATCGAAGGGAATAGATGCGAAGAAAACCGCGATGAGGTCATAAGGTGGTAACAAAGACCTACCTCACTTCTCCTTGGTCTCAGGGTCTTCCTCCTAGCAAGACAGATCGTCGGGCTCTCTTCCGGCGACGGTGAGCTCGTCGGTGATCTCCGGTGACTGGACTCCGGCGAAGGGAATTAACTCGACGAGTTGGGGGCCAGGGCCTCTAAGTCGTCGACTTGGGAATAGATGGTACGGCCAAGGGGTGTTTCGGGTTCTATTTATAACCGGAAAAAGAAGAGTCCTATTCCGATTGGATTTCAAATAAGAGTCCTATTGGATTTGTGTTTGGATCTTAACAACTTATCTTCAATAGATTTGGTGCGATATACATCGTAGAAAAAATTGTGTCGGTTTCCTCAGTACAGATGTTCCCGCGCGTACAGGAGAAAAACTGCTTAAGATCTCGTCACCTCTGCAGTGATGAGCTCCGGAGGCTCCACGTATCTAGCAGAGGTGGGGCCTCCCTTTTCCGCAGAGGCAGGCTCCGGTTGTGCCGTGTGTCAGGCAGGTGGGACCTCCCCTCTCCTCTGAGCTGAGCTCCGCGTGCGCCACGTGTCCTTATGGGCGGGACCTCCCTCTCCCTCAGAAGCGAGCTTCGCGTGCGCCACGGGTCTGGTGGGTCAGGACCTCCCCTCTTTCCAGGGACGAGCTCCATGTACGCCACGTGTCAGTGCCGGACCTCCCCTCTCTTCGGAGGTGGGCTTCGGAAGTGCCACGTGTCCTAGCAGTGCCGGATCTCCTTTCTTCCCAGAGATGAGCTCCGAGGTCGACACGTGTCCAACTGCGTCGGACCTCTCTTCTCCCCGGAGGTAAGCTCCGAGAATGACACGTGTCAAGCGGTGTCGGACCTCTCGGAGGTGAGCTCCGAGGATGACACGTGTTCTTCGGGACCTTCTCCTCGGAGGTGAGTGTGACACCCTCATCTCTGGTGTCAGCATATGTTCATGTTTTATTAAGAGAAAACATTTTACGAAAAGTAGGAACAGAGAAAAATATCAAAAGGATAGCCAATAAGAGCCGAATCCAGCTCTTAGGGAGCACCGAAGACAACTTCCGCGGCCCGCTGGCCACGTGGCGTGTTCGGAGCTCATCCCTGCGATGTGGGGAGAGGTCCGCCGCTAAAGTAGGCTACGTGGCAGGCTCGGGGCTCATCTCCGCAAAAGGGGCGAGGTTCGACCCTATGGGACACGTGTTGCCCCCAGAGCTAGTCATTATGGAAACCAGAGGACTGGTCGCGCGGGATACGTGTCGATCTCGGAGCTCACCTCCGAGAGGTCCGGTTCTATCGAACACGTGTCGCCACCGGAGCTTATCTCCGGGAGGTCCGTTGCTGCTGGAGCTTAACCTCGGAGTTCGTCTCTGAGGAAAGAAGAGAGGAAAGGTCCGGCAATGACATGTAGCGTGCGCGGAGCCACCTCCGAGTAAGAGAGGAGGTCTTGACCGCCAGGATACGTGGCGCACGCGGAGCTCACCTCCGAAGAAGAGGGAAGTCTTGCTCGTTTGACACGTGGCACAACCGGAGCCCGTCTCTGCAGAAAGGAAGAGACCAGGCCCGGTGGACACGTGGAGCTTCCGGAGCTCATCACCGCGAAGGTGACGGGTTCTGAAGCGATTTTGGAATCTGTACGCGTAGAAATACCGGAACAGAAACCGACCTGAATTTCACGATGATACCGCACCAAATCAACTAAAGATAAGTTGTAAGATTCAAACAGGACTCATATTCGGGATACAATCAGATTAAGACTCTTCTCTTCCCGATTATAAATAGAACCCAGAACCCCTGGCCGAAACCACAAACTTCTTTTCCAACTCCTGAGCCGATGACTTAGAGCCCTAAGTCCCAACCCGCCGAGTAGACCATCGACGGAGTGCAGCAAGGAAGATCGCCGGAGGAAAGCCCAACGATCTGAGGAGGACCTCGAGACAGAGAAGAACGTAAGGTAGGTCTCCAATACCACCATACGACATCGTTGTGTTTTTTGCATCTGTTCTTTGATTCCTTTCGAACAGAAGCCTTTGTCACACCCGGTTTTTCCGAAGAAACAACCAAGTGAAATCACATGTATGCCAGGATCATTTTCTCATACATGTGATGACAAATAGTGAAGCATCATTTATTACAAGCCAGGTGTCGAATATAAATAAGTCTTACATCGCAAATGTCTCAATGGACACTAATGCTTCATCACAAGTAAATAAACTAGCAGCGGAATATTATTATTTAGGGCTCCATCACAGGCGTTGCCCGGGGGTCTTCATGAACCTAAAAGCCTTCCTCGGGTCCAAAATCTTGGTCATTATACACCACCTCATTATCTTGACCTGAGCAGCAATATAAACCAACAAATATGCAAGGTTGAGTACCAATGGTACTCAGCAAGTGTGGGAAAATTATATCATGCATGGCTAGAACAAGGATAGGTTGAACTCATGGTTAAAGCACTACGCAATTAATACCTATCACCTTAGCTTATTAAGCACCTACATTACTACACAGGTGAAATGGTCCCAATCTCCCATCCCATCATCATAACCAAATAACCATAACATCATTTCCAATGTTAAGCTCCCCGCTTAACATCCAAAACCATCATTCCTCTAATCATGAATAAGTCCAGGCCGCTCTTAACCGTGAGCACGGCTGTCAAGACAGTTTTTACTCTGCAGAGTTTGTACCACTGTACCCACAAGTAGTGATTTCATCCCCCGTTGCCGGGTGGACTAAAAGAACCTCCATTATGCCAGTGGCTACGATCCACATTCACACTTCCAAGGTGTGTGGCCAAGAGATCACTACGAAGCCTTTACAAAGGGATTCCCGACGAGCGTGGGCCCACTAAGGTTTCACCCCTAACAGCATACAAGAGGCTCCAACCCCGCTGCAGTGGCCCCCTCTTGAGCCTTGCGGTTCATATGGTAGTCCAGCTGACACCTACTCCCCGCACCATCCAACACACCCATACTACGCCGGGGATACACCTAATTAATTGGCCAAGCTGCCCCATCTCAGCATGTGGTTGGCACTGTAAAGCCGGGTTACATGCTCCATGAACCGGTCCTTAGGATCCAGGCAAGTACTAAACACAAACCCAAGTCTCGTGCACCCAGCACACAACCAAAACATCCAACTTGCCTTGATCCCTACCTCTACATAACTCACAATGTCTCATTCAAGAGTATGGTAATATAAACTGATGATCTCATATCCCAAATATCCCATTCTAAGCATGGCTAAGCATATGCATGTGTATAAATGACATGACAAAATAAATCCCAACCCAAGCTTCAAGGAAACAAGGTAATGCAATTCTAGGGAAACTTCCTAGCATGGGTTTCATATTTAACTTGACAATGCAAATAATTCTATCTACACATCCTAGCATAGGATCAAAGTGGTCAAGGACACTTGCCTCCTTCTTGCTGCTCTTGAAATGGGTATTCCTGGTCTTGGAATTGAATAACTTGTTCTTGAACAGGTTCTACTTCATACCATCACACATAGCAAAAGAAAAACAACAATCCATAAGACATAATTCACACTTACACTTCATACAACCCACACATTCACATTTATGAAATTCATTCACCATTATATGTGTTGTGGTTACTTTACGTGTGTTAAGTTGTGGCTTGCATGCACTTTTAACCATGTATATATGATTCCTACTTTTGTGTCCACATTTATACTTGCATACAATGTGCCTTCACAATTTCTATCAACCCTAAACTGAATTCTTTGTATTTTAGAAACTCCATTTATCATTTACTAGTTGCTATATTTTCAGATTTATATTCCTATGCATAATTGTGTATTTTATTATTAAATTAGTAATACACATCACCTAAACAGATTAGGTTCTGGTCCTAAATAATTTAAAATCATATTTTGACCATAGCTTATGATGTATACTATTTCATAATTATTTTCCCTATTTTTCTTTAACTATTCTTTACTTAAAAATGTGTCCCTATACTATTAAATGTGAATAATAGATAAAACAGATTTATTTCAGCCCAAAAATATATTTTTATCTCACTCCAAAGTTTTCTAAGTACTGAGAAAGTTTTTAATAAATTTTGACAATTATGTTTGTCCCCCTTTTTAATTTTTAAACACTAGTTACATATTCAATTTTGTAAATTAAATACTAAACAGGGTTAAAAAGTAAACTCACCCATTACAGGGTCTATAATATTATTTTCATAATTTCCAGGGGTCTAGCTACACTTAACAGAGGTGTTTTTCCTAATTTCTATTAAGTCCAAGGGTTAAAACTGATTTTTAAATGGATTTACCTGATTTTCTGGAGTTCCAGGGGCTAGATCTGAAGTTTCCGGGGCTAGCTCTCAATTCCAGAGAACCCCAGGGGGTAGCCCGTAAGAATTCCAGTCTTTATAACGCGGGGTCGACGTGGACCGTCCGACTTTAAACCGACGGCTGAGATTATAACATCGAACCGGTACGCGGGGTTTTAAAGTCTACCATGCGATTTAAAATAAACGGCGCACAAGCGGCCACGTCGCTCTGATCGAGCGCGAGCGGCGCTGCCGGCGGCGCACGGCGGCGGGAAGCGGCGATCTCGCCGGAAAGTTTCGGGTCCTCGAGAATTCTGCCTGGAACTGTGATCTTATGGCATAGATCGGTAGAGGGGAGGTCAGGGATCTCACCTTGGGGGTTTTCTCGAGCTCGGGGGTTCTGGAAAGTGATCGGCGGCGAGGTCCGAGGCAAAACCACGGCGAGGCTCGTCGGCGCTGGGTTTACACCGTAACTCTTCGGGTTTTCTGCACCTGCAAAGTTCCCCGGAGGCGGTGGATCAAGACCAGCGAGTTAGATCAAAGTTTCCGAGCTTAGATCGGCCAGAATTCACCGGCGAAGTCTTGGTGCTCACCGGAGTAAAAATCGGCGATCGCGTGGGAAAAACTGATCGGGGCTGGGGTTTTTATAGCCGGGGGAGGGCGGTGGGTCTGTTGTGATCGAGTTGGAGTCCTCTGGGACCAGAATTCGGGCGGCGGGACGCGGTTTCCAGTCGGTTGCGATCGCGCGCGCTCGGGGGAAAAGTCCGGGGTCGCGGGGGCTCAGGGTTGGGGATGACATGTGGGTCCCACCCGTCGGTGAGAGGCAGCGCGGCGCGCGCGGGGGCGGGCTGGCGCGGGGAAAGCTGGGCCGGCTGGCGGGTTTCGGCCCACTGGCCGGTTTTTTTCCCGTTTCTCTTTTTCTTTTTCCATTTCTTTTCTGTTTTGAGTATAATTTGAATTCCAGTTTGAATTTGAATTTTTGCAAAACATGCAACACGTCCAAAAAATTTTATTCCCCTCTGAACATGGTTTTGGGTTTTGAATCAAAATTTGGGGTGTTACAGCTCTACCCCCCTTAAAAGAAATCTCGTCCTCGAGATTGGTGTTTCTAAGAAAACAATTCCGGAAATTGTGCCTTGAGCTCATCTTCCCTTTCCCAGGTAGCTTCCTCTTCTGAGTGATGCTTCCACTGCACCTTGCACATCCGGATTCTCTTGTTTCTAGTGAGGCGTTCCATTGTCTCCAAAATCTTGTATGGTTGCTCAGCATAAGACAAATCTTCAGTTACCTCCACTTCATTCATGGGTAACACCTCTTCAGGCGTCCTCAGACATTTCTTGAGTTGTGACACATGAAATACATCGTGTACATCCGATAGATGAATCGGTAACTCTAGTTGGTACGCCACCTCGCCTTTCCTTTCCAAAACTTGAAAGGGTCCGATGTATCGAGGTGACAACTTCCCTTTCACCTTGAACCGACGAAGTCCTCTGATAGGGGACACCTTGAGATAAACATAGTCTCCCACGTTGAAAACGAGCTCTCTTCTTCGTACATCAGCATAACTCTTCTGGCGTGTTTGTGCTATCCTCAAGTTGTTGCGAATCTCCCTCACCTTCGCCTCGGCTTCTTGTAGCACTTCTGGACCAAACACTTTACTTTCTCCTGTTTGGTTCCAAAATAGAGGAGTTCTGCACTTCCTTCCATACAAAGCTTCAAACGGTGACATCTTCATACTAGCTTGATAACTGTTGTTATAGGAAAACTCCGCATACGGTAGGTTCTTGTCCCAACTCCTATTGTTTTTGAGTGCACATGCCCTTAACATATCTTCAAGGATCTGATTGGTTCTCTCCGTCTGCCCGTCAGTTTGGGGATGATAGGCAGAGCTGAAATTCAGATGGGTTCCCATGGTTTCATGCAACTTTTGCCAAAACCTCGAGGTGAACTGTGTCCCTCGGTCCGACACTATCTTCTTTGGCACTCCATGGTAACACACAATCCTTGACATGTACAATTCTGCCAATTTAGATCCACTGTAGCTTTCTTTCACAGGGATGAAATGAGCTACCTTGGTTAGCCTATCAATAATGACCCATAGTGAATCATACCCGGATTGGGTCCTAGGCAATCCCACGACAAAATCCATGCTGATTTCTTCCCACTTCCATTCAGGCACTTTGAGTGGTTGCAATAATCCCGCGGGTCATTGATGTTCTGCTTTCACCAACTGACATGTGTCACATAGTGCAACATGTTCCGCGACATCTCGCTTCATGCCATACCACCAATACCTGCTTTTGAGGTCCTGGTACATCTTCGTACTCCCAGGATGAATGGAATAGTCAGAATTGTGAGCCTCTTTCAAAATTAATTCACGGATCTCCTTTACTTCTGGCACACGGATTCTTTTCCCGTGCCACACCATTCCTTGTTCATCCTCTCTAAAACCAGGAGCTTTATTTTACTTAATGAGCTGTCTGATCTCTTGTATCTTCTCATCATTCTTTTGGCCCTCGCGTATGTCTTGCTCGAGTGTGGAGTCCACTTCCATGGCGATGGCTTCACCACTATTTACTAGACATAGATTGAGCCTTATAACCTCGTCCTTCAATTCTGCGGGCATGTCCTTCAAACTCAACTTATTGACCTGCACTTTCCGACTCAAAGCATCGTCCACGACGTTTGCTTTTCAGGGATGATAGTTGATGCCTATGTCAAAGTCATTGATTAGCTCTAACCATCTCCTTTGTCTGAGGTTGAGATCTGGCTGTGTGAATATGTACTTCAAACTCTTATGATCCGTATATATCTCTGTCCTCTTCCCCATCAAATAGTGCCGCCAAATTTTCAACGCGTGTACCACTGCAGCTAGTTCTAGATCATGTGTAGGATAGTTCTTCTCGTGCTTCCGAAGCTTCCGGGATGCATATGCCACGACATGTCCTTCTTGCATGAGAACACATCCCAACCCATTTCCAGAGGCATCGCAGTACACTGTGAAATTCTTCTGCATATCTGGCATAACCAGCACTGGGGCTGTTGTCAACCTCTTCTTTAGCTCCTGAAAGCTCGTATCGCACTGTGGCGTCCAGGTGAATGTGATTCCCTTTTCCAACAGTTTGGTGAGAGGTCTCGAGATCTTGGAGAATCCCTCAATAAACCGTCGATAGTATCCAGCCAATCCCAAAAAGCTTCGAACTTCCCCGACATTTTTGGGGGTTTTCCACTTCTGGATATCCTCGATTTTGGTGGGATCTACGGAGATTCCTCCCTCCGAGATTATATGTCCTAAAAAGGGAACTCTCTTCAGCCAAAACTCACACTTGCTCAACTTGGCATATAGTTGGTGTTCTCTCAGCCTCTGTAACACCAACCTTAGATGTTTCTCATGTTCTTCTTCATCTTTGGAGAAGACGAGAATATCATCTATGAAAACCACCACAAATTTGTCCAGATATTCCATGAATACCTTGTTCATGAGGTACATGAAATATGCCGGGGCATTGGTTAGCCCGAAAGGCATGACAGTGTATTCATACAGTCCGTACCGAGATACGAAAGCTGTCTTGGGAATATCTGATTGCCTTATCTTGAGTTGGTGGTACCCCGACCTGAGATCAATTTTCGAGAACACACAAGCTCCCCTCAACTGATCAAACAAGTCTTCAATGCGGGGTAATGGGTACTTGTTTTTGATGGTTACCTCATTCAAGGCACGGTAATCCACGCATAACCTTTGGGTTCCGTCTTTCTTGGGCACAAATATCACCGGAGCTCCCCATGGTGAGGAACTAGGGCGAATATACCCCTTCTCCGTCAATTCTCTCAAATGATCCTTGAGCTCTTCTAGCTGCTTGGAGTCCATTCGATAAGGTCTCTTGTATATCGGGGCTGTTCCTGGTACTAGCTCAATCGCGAATTCCACATCACGGTCGGGAGGCATACCTGGCAATTCCTCCGGAAAAACATCTGGATATTCCCTGATAGTCCTGATTTCCTCAACTTTCACTTCCACTTGATTTAATTTAATGTCCCTCCTAGGCTCGTGTATCGTTATGAACTTTACTCTTGTGCCATTGGGGTGAGTTAGTTCCACCGTTCTGGTCGAACAATGGATGATTCCTTTATGTTTGGTCAACCAATCCATACCCAAAATAATATCTATCCCTTGTGAATCTATCACTATGAGGTTAGCAGTAAATACTACCCCATTAATGTCTAGGCTCACTTTGGGACACACTTGTCTTGTCCTTATTTCTCCACCTGGAGAGTTTACGGCTAGCATATGGTTCATTTGTGTGGTTGCTAGGTCATGCTTCTTAACAAACCCTTGAGCAATGAACGAGTGGGTAGCACCAGAATCAAACAGCAGAGTTGCAAGGTGTAAATTGGCAGGAAACTTACCAACTACCACGTCAGGCGCCTCTTGTGCTTCCTCCATAGTGACGTGGTTCACCCGTCCTCTCACTACATTCTGCTGTTGTGGCGGCGCAGGCTTCTTCTTCGGGCACTTATGGGCATAGTGCCCCACTTCACCACAGCTAAAACATTGCACCCCAACCTTAGGTGCTTGGCCTTTGTTGTCTTGGGGTTGGTTCGGGGGTCCTTGCACTGCTGGTCGAGGTGGATATGCGGGGCGAGGCTGCTGCACAAACTGACGTTGCGGCTGTGCTGGTGCTGCGGGAGGCCTGTAGTTTGGGTTGTACCCTCTTGGTGCTGAATAGGGTACCGCAGCACGGCTTGTCTGCCCCGTAGGTTGCTGCATCATACGTGGGCGGGTGTTGCTCCCTGAGGCTTGATGTGACCACCCCGCCTTCCTCTTATTCTCATTTTCCAGGGCCTTTAGCTTCCTTTCCACCACAAACGCCCTGTCCACCATCTTTTGAAAACTTTCATACTCATTGGAGGACATTGCACACTGCATCTCTGCGGTAAGTCCTTCCACGAAACAATCTTGTTTCTGCTCATCCGTCTCTATGTCTCGTGGAGCATAACGGGACAGTTGAGTAAATTTAGTGAGGTATTCCCTCACAGTCATGTTTCCCTGCTGCAGTCCCGGAAATTCCTTCCTCTTGTTTTTGAGTTCACCTCTTGGGATGTAATGGTTGCGGAAGCTACGCTTGAACTCTTCCCAAGTGATGTTCTCAGGGTCATGATGGGCGGCCACGTAGGCGGTCCACCAATCAGCAGCAGGTCCCTGCAATTGATGAGAGGCAAACAACACCCTCTCATACCCTTGGCATTGAATAATCCTCATCTTACTTTCAATGGTCTTCAGCCAATCATCTGCCTCCAGAGGTTCAGCAGCACTTGCAAACTTTGGAGGTTGAGTTCCTAGAAACTCACTCAACCTTGGTTGGCGTGGTGCAGCTTGTGGAGGTGGAACTTGATGCAAGTTGGCCACCACTTGAGTCAAGTTCTGGATAAGCTGATTTTGATTCTCCAGCATTTGGTGGAGAGGATCAACTTCTTCACGGCGACCACCCTTGTCCTGGCCTCCAGAAAGATGAGGGTTGCATGCCTCATCGTTGTTGTTGGCGGGGTTAGCAGCACGTCCTTTTCCTCTTCCGGCCATCTGGCAGAATCAACTAATGTCAATTTGAAATCATTTAGTATCATCTTACTACTTTCATTTGTTTGTACTTTGAAGTGTTGAGGCTTCGTTAAAATTTTACGAGGGTTTATTTCTCACACAAAAACAAATGCAATATTATTTCATGTGGGTTCACACACCAAAGCAAAACAATCCGAAGACGAGGCTGTGGACAATTGCTCATGGCTTCCACAACTCACGTCACACACCAAGCATTATCACACCATTAACTACGTAACGACTCGACTACTCGACCTCTTGCTAGCTAAGGGAAAGACCCTACACTACTCGTCCTCTTGAGCTGGTTCCTCGGGATCTTCCTCCTCATTTCGGCTACCTTCTGACTCTGCTTTGGGTGGGGAGGCTGCTGGTGGAGAAGTGCGACGACGCCTGATTGCTCGGCGATCCGGGGAGTCAGGAGTCCATGGATCACTCACGGTGACACACAGTTCATTCCCATCCCCTCTTTCTCTCGCCTTTAAGCAAGCTCGCAGCAACGCCTCCGTTTCCTTCAGGGTGTCTCGGACATCCTGAAGCTCTTGTTGACACTCCTGCAGTCGAGTGCTGAGAATAGTAGCATCCTCCAAGCACAAGTCCATGTGCTCATGGGAAGTCCCTTGCTGCACCGGTGGGTACTTGTACTCCGTGGTACCACTCTCACGTTGGAGGACATACATGTACTCAGTTTTGGCCAAGTGGCGACGATAGATGTGACTCTGGCAGGTGATGGCCTCCCAGGTGACATCTCTCTCCGCGTCAACTTGTGTTGCTCGACAAGCTGGAGAATGGTGGATCTTCAGCAGCTGATTCTCGTGTATAATCCTCATCTCCGAACTCCATTCTTCCCTCTTCTCACGGATGGTCCTGGTGGAGTTATAATGGATGATTAGCTTGCCCGTATTGCCGGCGGCTTTGAGCATACGTCGAAGACGGCGCAACAAATCTCCTACTGCCAATCCGTAGGAAAGGTACGTCACTGGGCGACTCTCCTCTCTTTCGGCAAGGGAAACTACGGGAACTCTCCCTCCTGTGGACTTACGAGCGGTGCGAATCATGCGAACCATCTAAAAACAAAAGAATTTAAAATTAGGATAGATAAATTCTCAAACAAAAATACTATTTTGAATGAAAGTTGGGGTAAGATGAAGAAAATGACTCCTTTAATAACACTTTTCCACCCACACCTTGGAAAATAGTTTTTAAGAAAATAAGGCCCTTAAATACGTCCATTTCTACCTAGGTCCACGTTCCTACGGGCAACCTTGGCTCTGATACCACCTCTGTCACACCCGGTTTTTCCGAAGAAACAACCAAGTGAATATCACATGTATGCCAGGATCATTTTCTCATACATGTGATGACAAATAGTGAAGCATCATTTATTACAAGCCAGGTGTCGAATTTAAATAAGTCTTACATCGCAAATGTCTCAATGGACACTAATGCTTCATCACAAGTAAATAAACTAGCAGCGGAATATTATTATTTAGGGCTCCATCACAGGCGTTGCCCGGGGGTCTTCATGAACCTAAAAACCTTCCTCGGGTCCAAAATCTTGGTCATTATACACCACCTCATTATCTTGACCTGAGCAGCAATATAAACCAACAAATATGCAAGGTTGAGTACCAATGGTACTCAGCAAGTGTGGGAAAATTATATCATGCATGGCTAGAACAAGGATAGGTTGAACTCATGGTTAAAGCACTACGCAATTAATACCTATCACCTTAGCTTATTAAGCACCTACATTACTACACAGGTGAAATGGTCCCGATCTCCCATCCCATCATCATAACCAAATAACCATAACATCATTTCCAATGTTAAGCTCCCCGCTTAACATCCAAAACCATCATTCCTCTAATCATGAATAAGTCCAGGCCGCTCTTAACCGTGAGCACGGCTGTCAAGACAGTTTTTACTCTGCAGAGTTTGTACCACTGTACCCACAAGTAGTGATTTCATCCCCCGTTGCCGGGTGGACTAAAAGAACCTCCATTATGCTAGTGGCTACGATCCACATTCACACTTCCCAGGTGTGTGGCCAAGAGATCACTATGAAGCCTTTACAAAGGGATTCCCGACGAGCGTGGGCCCACTAAGGTTTCACCCCTAACAGCATACAAGAGGCTCCAACCCCGCTGCAGTGGCCCCCTCTTGAGCCTTGTGGTTCATATGGTAGTCCAGCTGACACCTACTCCCCGCACCATCCAACACACCCATACTACGCCGGGGATACACCTAATTAATTGGCCAAGCTGCCCCATCTCAGCATGTGGTTGGCACTGTAAAGCCGGGTTACATGCTCCATGAACCGGTCCTTAGGATCCAGGCAAGTACTAAACACAAACCCAAGTCTCGTGCACCCAGCACACAACCAAAACATCCAACTTGCCTTGATCCCTACCTCTACATAACTCACAATGTCTCATTCAAGAGTATGGTAATATAAACTGATGATCTCATATCCCAAATATCCCATTCTAAGCATGGCTAAGCATATGCATGTGTATAAATGACATGACAAAATAAATCCCAACCCAAGCTTCAAGGAAACAAGGTAATGCAATTCTAGGGAAACTTCCTAGCATGGGTTTCAAATTTAACTTGACAATGCAAATAATTCTATCTACACATCCTAGCATAGGATCAAAGTGGTCAAGGACACTTGCCTCCTTCTTGCTGCTCTTGAAATGGATATTCCTGGTCTTGGAATTGAATAACTTGTTCTTGAACAGGTTCTACTTCATACCATCACACATAGCAAAAGAAAAACAACAATCCATAAGACATAATTCACACTTACACTTCATACAACCCACACAATCACATTTATGAAATTCATTCACCATTATATGTGTTGTGGTTACTTTACGTGTGTTAAGTTGTGGCTTGAATGCACTTTTAACCATGTATATATGATTCCTACTTTTGTGTCCACATTTATACTTGCATACAATGTGCCTTCACAATTTCTATCAACCCTAAACTGAATTCTTTGTATTTTAGAAACTCCGTTTATCATTTACTAGTTGCTATATTTTCAGATTTATATTCCTATGCATAATTGTGTATTTTATTATTAAATTAGTAATACACATCACCTAAACAGATTAGGTTCTGGTCCTAAATAATTTAAAATCATATTTTGACCATAGCTTATGATGTATACTATTTCATAATTATTTTCCCTATTTTTCTTTAACTATTCTTTACTTAAAAATGTGTCCCTATACTATTAAATGTGAATAATAGATAAAACAGATTTATTTCAGCCCAAAAATATATTTTTATCTCACTCCAAAGTTTTCTAAGTACTGAGAATGTTTTTAATAAATTTTGACAATTATGTTTGTCCCCCTTTTTAATTTTTAAACACTAGTTACATATTCAATTTTGTAAATTAAATACTAAACAGGGTTAAAAAGTAAACTCACCCATTACAGGGTCTATAATATTATTTTCATAATTTCCAGGGGTCTAGCTACACTTAACAGAGGTGTTTTTCCTAATTTCTATTAAGTCCAGGGGTTAAAACTGATTTTTAAATGGATTTACATGATTTTCTGGAGTTCCAGGGGCTAGATCTGAAGTTTCCGGGGCTAGCTCTCAATTCCAGAGAACCCCAGGGGGTAGCACGTAAGAATTCCAGTCTTTATAACGCGGGGTCGACGTGGACCGTCCGACTTTAAACCGACGGCTGAGATTATAACATCGAACCGGTACGCGGGGTTTTAAAGTCTACCGTGCGATTTAAAATAAACGGCGCACAAGCGGCCACGTCACTCTGATCGAGCGCGGGCGGCGCTGCCGGCGGCGCACGGCGGCGGGAAGCGGCGATCTCGCCGGAAAGTTTCGGATCCTCGAGAATTCTGCCTAGAACTGTGATCTTATGGCATAGATCGGTAGAGGGGAGGTCAGCGATCTCACCTTGGGGGTTTTCTCGAGCTCGGGGGTTCTGGAAAGTGATCGGCGGCGAGGTCCGAGGCAAAACCACGGCGAGGCTCGTCGGCGCTGGGTTTACACCGTAACTCTTCGGGTTTTCTGCACCTGCAAAGTTCCCCGGAGGCGGTGGATCAAGACCAGCGAGTTAGATCAGAGTTTCCGAGCTTAGATCGGCCAGAATTCACCGGCGAAGTCTCGGTGCTCACCGGAGTAAAAATCGGCGATCGCGTGGGAAAAACTGATCGGGGCTGGGGTTTTTATAGCCGGGGGAGGGCGGTGGGTCTGTTGTGATCGAGTTGGAGTCCTCTGGGACCAGAATTCGGGCGGCGGGACGCGGTTTCCAGTCGGTTGCGATCGCGCACGCTCGGAGGAAAAGTCCGGGGTCGCGGGGGCTCAGGGTTGGGGATGACATGTGGGTCCCACCCGTCGGTGAGAGGCAGCGCGGCGCGCGCGGGGGCGGGCTGGCGCGGGGAAAGCTGGGCCGGCTGGCGGGTTTCGGCCCACTGGCCGGTTTTTTCCCGTTTCTCTTTTTCTTTTTCCATTTCTTTTCTGTTTTGAGTATAATTTGAATTCCAGTTTGAATTTGAATTTTTGCAAAACATGCAACACGTCCAAAAATTTTTAAATTTCCCTCTGAACATGGTTTTGGGTTTTGAATCAAAATTTGGGGTGTTACAGCCTTCTCGTGGACAGATCACTCTATGATCAGGTTGATCTAAAGACAAGATCATTGTCACGTCCACCTTTGATCCGAACACCTCTGTCCATGCAAGCCATGCAAGAACACGTACAGACCAATCTAATAAAACTAATCATAGGATAGCATGCATATGCATCCTCGCATCTAGTTTAAGGTTTGTGCATGATATTGATTGCTGTGAATCTTGTATGCACGTGATCCTACCTAGCAGGACAAGCTCAGGGAGCTGTCTACGACGAACTGCAGCAACAAGGTTTTGAGACCCAAGAACAACCGAAACCGCAAGAACAAGGCAAGTGCTCCTTGAACATATTGGTCCTATGTTTTGGGTAAAACTGTTTTGTTTTGCGAAAAGGTGTGTGTGCTAAGTTAAACATGATGAGAAACCCTTTTATAGGAGTTTACTAGCTTTGGTTAAACCACCCTTGTCGCCAGGGAAGTTTATGAGTCGGGTATGGTTTTTGTTTTATGCTTCGCTGAGTCCATGGGATTGGGAAGCGAGATAGATGTGTCTAGCTAACTGCACTCGTAATGATAATGAGAAACTGATGATGTTAATGAACATGGATCGGAGGGAGATCTAGGCAAGACTGGGTTTGTGAATTAGGTAGCATGAGATGGTGGTTTACTTGCCGTAGATCTAAGGCCAAGTATGGGTGCGGCTTAGCTGAGTAATTAGGTAAGTTGCTAGAGTGTTATGGACTGTGAAAGGCGTGGGGAATGGGAGTCGAGTGAGGACTGCCCTGGGAACTGCATGGCACAAGATGCCCCTTTGTAAAGGCTATTTTGTGATCTCTTGACCATACACCGACGGTTGTGTACTGGTATAATGGAGGTTCTGCAGTCGCCGACGGGTGACGAAATCACAAACTTGTGGGTAAAGAGGTGCAAACTCTGCAGAGTCTAAAACTATCTTGATAGCCGAGCTTACGGTCACGAGCGCTTGGCCAAACTTCCATGATTAGTTGGGATGGTTATTGGGATGGTTCTTGGTTATGGTTATGTATTTTGGTTATGGTTTGGTTTTGGGACTGTTGAGTCCGGGTGATAAGATGGTTGCATGACTGTTGAGTCATGGCAACGAGATTGGCCTCGGTGTGAGACGAAGTTGTTTATGAGATAAGATGGTCGCGAATACGGGAAGGTATTCGTGAGATGGTAGCAAATACGAGGAGGTATTCGTGAGTAAGAATGAAGTTGGTTAATGTTCGGGTGGAACATGGAAAGTGATGGAGGTATGTTGGTAATTTAATACATGCTGGGATTACATTCATCTAAAGTTAAGTTGCTGTTTTATCATGGTTTTATAAGTCTGCTTTTCAGCAAATGAGCCTTTTTATACCTACCTTGTCATTACATATCATGTTTTTCCCGCACTTGCTGAGTACATCATTGTACTCAAACTTGCATTATTATTTCATCATCAGCAGCAGGAGAAGCCTACTATGAAGACCAAGTGGAGCATTAAGCAGTGTGATCTGTTCTCAACCTTGCCTGTGGAGGGAGTAGGGATAGAGCCACTTCTGCTTAGATTTTCTTCCGCATTAGTTAAATTGCTTCCTCATTAGAATAAATACTTCCGCTGCGTAGAAATAAAGACTTCCTCTGTGAGCGTCAGTCCAAGACTCATGAGGTATTGTAATAAACTCTGTTATTCGTGGTAATATATAATCTGAATTCAGTTTGTGGAACGTATGTGTATGTGTGATGAACATCCTGGGCACACATATGCATTAGTTCTCGGTTCCGTGGTTTCCCGCAGAATTGAAGGCGTCACAGATTGGTATCAGAGCCACGGGTTGACTGTAGGTTACACGCCTAGATAGAAACCTCAGCTTGCTATTAGAGCCACGGGCTAACAGTAGGTTACACACCTAAATAGGAATCATAGACTGGTATTAGATACCGGTTGGTAGTCAAGCCACGCTGACCAAAGGAAGCACCCTAGGACACTTAGATTGGCTTTAAAAACTACCTTGGCTTAGGAAACCAGCCTTGAATAGGAGTTGTATGAGCCCTTGCAATGATTGTTGTGATTATATGCTTAGTGTGAGATATGGGATGTCTCCAAACGTTGTCCATATCCACACGTAAGTAGAAAGAGGTGTGAGATATCTCGGCACTTGCTCACATCCTCATATGTGCTATTATATATATATACAGTCCAACTCACCTTGTGCATATAGTTGAAGGGACCTACCTAACCTTCTAACCCTCTATTCTATTTCAATCTCTCTCACAGATGGTGAGAGGAAACACGGGCCGAAGGAACGTCCATGACAACCAAGAGGATGGTCACAATGAAGTTCCTGTTAACCCCGGAGCTGGCGAGAACAACCTGGAAAGGTTGATGGCCATATAAAACCAGCTTATGCAAACCATGATCCAAACTTTGGGTCAGTTGCAGGCCAACAACAACCCTGTTCCGGCACCACCGCCACCACCACCACCGGCTCACAACAGACTGGGAGAGTTCATGAGGACTCGACCACCCACCTTTGCTCAAGCGAGTGATCCCATGGAGGCCGATGACTGGTTGAAATCCATGGAGAAGAAGCTTGCCATTGTTCAATGCAATGACCGAGAGAAGGTTCTCTTTGCATCGCACCAACTTATGGGAGCTGCCGCTGACTGGTGGGATGCTCTATGCAACGCCCATGTCAACACGGAGACAATCACTTGGACTGAGTTCAAGGAAAGTTTCCGCTCTCATTACATCCCTGCTGGTGTAATGATGCTCAAGAGGCAGCAGTTCGAAGGTCTCCGTCAAGGACAGAAAAGTGTGAACGAGTACCTCAACAAGTTCATACAACTGTCCCGGTATGCCCCCGAAGATGTCAACTCAGACCAGAGGAAGCAGTACCTATTCATGAGAGGGTTGAACAATGAGATCAAGGTTCAGCTCCTCAACAATGACTTCGTGAGCTTCCAGAAGCTGGTTGACAAGGCCATAGTGGTTGAAAACAAGACTCGAGAGATCGAGCGAGAGTGCAAGAGGAAGATGCCATACCAGCCTCAAGGGAGCAACGTACGACCTTGGTACATGCCCCCTGCACCGCAGTATGGATCGACCACTCCTGCATACCGCCCTGGTCAGCCACCACAGCAACAATTCGTTGCACCAGCACCTCGCGTGCCCATGCCTCCTGCGCCCCGACCTAACAATGGCACTCCTGTTCAAAACCTCCGCCCCAATGTACCTGCTGCCGTAGGCAACAGGGCATGTTTTGCATGCGGAGAAATAGGACACTTTGCGAACCAGTGTCCGACGAGAGGCCCTGGACAGCAAGGCAACGTGCCCAAGCAGAACCCGTGACCGAACGGAGGGGACAATCAAGGAAATCGGGGACAGCAGAACTATGCTCGCGGTAACGTGAACCATGTCTCTGCTGAGGAAGCACAACAGGCTGAGGACGTCGTAATTGGTATGTTCCTTGCCAACTCCAACCCAGCCACCATCTTATTTGATTCTGGAGCATCACATTCCTTCATATCATCCAAATATGTTGCCAAACATCACCTACCCATATCCCACTTAAAATGTTCTATGTTAGTTAATTCTCCCGGTGTAGAGATGAGGACTAATATAGTATGTCCGAAAGTAAGCCTTAAAATAAGGGGGGGTAGACTTCCTTGCCAACCTTATTGTATTGGACTCACAAGGGATTGACATAATACTCGGGATGGATTGGTTAAGCAAGCACAACAGAGTAATCCAATGTGCTGAAAGGAGCGTGCAGTTGATAAATGAGCACGGCACCCGTGTCGAGTTTGAGTCAGCCCAACAAACCACTGAAAAGGCAAAATTTGAACCACGTCGAAGGAACAACATTGGACAACATTCCTGTGGTTCAGGAATTTTCGGACGTGTTCCCGGAAGAGCTTCCAGGTATGCCACCTGACCGGGACATTGAGTTTGCCATTGATTTGGTACCCGGAACTGCACCCATAGCCAAGAGACCCTATGGGATGCCCGTCAATGAACTAGTAGAACTCAAGAAGCAAATTCAAGAGCAGTTGGAGAAGGGTTTCATACGTCCAAGCTCGTTGCCATGGGGAGCTCCGGTGCTCTTCGTAGACAAGAAGGATGGAACCCAAAGGATGTATGTGGACTATAGGTCTCTCAACGAGGTAACAATCAAAAACAAATACCCTCTGCCTCGTATAGAGGACCTATTCGACCAGATGAAAGGAGCCTGAGTGTTCTCCAAGATTGATCTTCGGTCGGGATACTTCCAGCTGAAGATTAAGCCTTCTGATATACCCAAGACAGCCTTTCGAACACGGTATGGTTCGTATGAATATACCGTCATGTCTTTTGGGTTGGCCAATGCACCCACATACTTCATGTACCTTATGAACAAGATTTTCATGGAGTACTTGGACAAGTTCGTCGTGGTTTTCATCGACGACATTATGGTGTATTCAAAAAGTGAGGAGGAGCATGAAGAACATTTGAAATTGACCTTGCAGAAATTGCGTGAGCATCAATTGTATGCCAAGCTTAACAAGTGTCAATTTTGGATATAGGAAATATCTTTCCTACGCTACATTATCTCTAAGGAAGGGGTATTGGTTGATCCCGGAAAAGTGAGAGATGTTCTGAACTGGGACCAGCCGCAGAGCGTGAGGGATATTCAGAGTTTTCTTGGGATGGCTGGATACTATCAACGCTTCATTAAAGACTTCTCTAAAATAGCAAAGCCTATGACGGAGTTGCTAATGAAGGGAAAGGTCTTCCAATGGACACCAGCCTGCCAAGGAAGTTTTGAGGAACTCAAGAAAAGGCTAACCACAGCGCCGGTTCTGGTATTGCCAGACGTAAGCAAGAGCTTTGACATATATTGTGAAGCATCCAGACAGGGGCTCGGATGTGTGCTCATGCAAGAAAGACAAGTGGTAGCCAATGCCTCATGACAATTAAAGAAGCACGAGCTTAATTATCCTACACATGACTTGGAGCTAGCAGCAGTAGTGCATGCATTGAAGATTTGGAGATATTATATCCTTGGTCATCGATGTGAGATCTATACGGATCATAAAAGCCTCAAGTACATATTTACACAAACGGACTTGAATTTGAGGAAACATCGATGGTTGAAACTCATCAAGGATTACGATGTTGGAATCAACCACCACCCTGGGAAGGCCAATGTAGTAGCTGATGCATTGAGCCGAAAGGGAGCATGTCACCAACTCACGGTTCGGGAGCTACCACCCGAACTACGGAAGGAGTTCGAACGGTTACACCTCGGAATCTTGAACAACATGGAAATAATGGAGATCCACTCCTCATTGGAGCAAGAGATAAGAGATGGCCAAGCAACGGATGAGGAGATCAAGGAAAGAATCTGACAAGGAATAGAGAAGGATTTCAAAGAAGATGAAAAGGGTACGCTTTGGCTAGGAAAAAGGATTGGTGTGCCTAACATGAAACACCTCCGCGACATGATATTGAAGGAGGCACATGATTCACCTATTCTATACATCCCGGAAGTCCCAAAATGTACAAGGACTTGAAAACTTGTTATTGGTGGGATGGTATGAAGCGGGATATAGCCGAATACGTTGCCCTATGCGACACATGCCAACGGGTGAAGGCCGAATATCAAAAACCCGCTGGATTGTTGCAACCCTTGAAGGTACCCGAATGGAAGTGGGAGGACATCAGTATGGATTTTATCATCGGATTGCCACGTACTCAGTCGGGTTACGACTCCATCTGGGTTATCGTGGACCGATTGAAAAAAAACCGGCCATTTTCTCCCTGTAAGGGCCAATTACAACGTTGCACAATTAGCAGAGTTGTACATGGAGCAGATCGTGTGCCGTCATGGAGTTCCGAGGAGGATAGTTTTAGATCGAGGTTCTCAGTTTACCTCTAGATTTTGGAGGAAGCTGCAGAAAGCCATGGGTACACGACTGGATTTTAGCTCCGCCTATCACCCACAAACTGATGGACAAACCGGAAGGACAAACAAAATTTTGGAGGACATGTTGAGAGCTTGCGCCTTGAAACGTGGGCGTAGTTGGGAAAGGAGTTTACCGTATGCCGAATTCTCCTATAACAACAGCTATCAAGCTAGCTTGAAGATGTCGCCTTTCGAAGCATTATATGGTAGACGGTATAGAACGCCGCTGTTTTGGAACGAGACCGGAGAAAACCAGGTGTTTGGACCCGAAGTACTACAAGAAGCTGAAAAGCAAGTCCAAACGATACGGGAGAACTTAAAGGCTGCTCAGTCACGACAGAAAGGCTATGCGGACAATAGGCGAAGGAAGTTGACCTTCGAAGTAGGAGACTTCGTATACCTTAAGGTATCGCCTATCCGAGGCCAACGACGTTTCAACGTCAAAGGCAAGCTAGCACCTCGCTACATCGGACCATTTAAGATTTTGGACAAGCGAGGAGAAGTAGCCTATCAACTAGAGCTCCCAACCCACCTCTCCGACGTACATGACGTGTTTCATGTATACCAGCTCAGGAAATGCTTGAGAGTACCAGAGGAACAAGTATCAATGGGAGAGCTTGAACTTCAAGAGGACCTGACTTATGCGGAACACCCTGTCCGAATCTTGAACATGAAGGAAAGGGTCACCCGGAACAAGGTGATTCGATGGTGCAAGGCACAATGGAGCCATCACACCGAAGCTGAAGCCACATGGGAGCGTGAAGAGGATATCAAGGCAGAATTTCCCCTTCTATTCTCTACTAACAAATCTCGAGGGCGAGATTCAATTTAAGGGGGGTAGATTTGTGACACCCTCATCTCTGGTATCAGCATATGTTCATGTTTTATGAAGAGAAAACATTTTAAGAAAAAGTAGGAACAGAGAAAAATATCAAAAGGATAGCCAATAAGAGCCGAATCCAGATCTCAGAGAGCGCCGAAGACAACTTCCGCGGCCCGCTGGCCACGTGGCGTGTTCGGAGCTCATCCCTGCGAAGTGGGGAGAGGTCCGCCGCTAAAGTAGGCTACGTGGCAGGCTCGGGGCTCATCTCCGCAAAAGGGGCGAGGTTCGACCCTATGGGACACGTGTTGCCCCCAGAGCTAGTCATTATGGAAACCAGAGGACTGGTCGCGCGGGATACGTGTCGATCTCGGAGCTCACCTCCGAGAGGTCCGGTTCTATCGAACACGTGTCGCCACCGGAGCTTATCTCCGGGAGGTCCGTTGCTGCTGGACACGTGTTAACCTCAGAGCTCGTCTCTGAGGAAAGAAGAGAGGAAAGGTCCGGCACTGACACATGGCGTGCGCGGAGCCACCTCCGAGTAAGAGAGGAGGTCCCGACCGCCAGGATACGTGGCGCACGCGGAGCTCACCTCCGAAGAAGAGGGAAGTCTTGCTCGTTTCACACGTGGCACAACCGGAGCCCGTCTCTGCGGAAAGGAAGAGACCAGGCCTGGTGGACACGTGGAGCTTCCGGAGCTCATCACCGCGAAGGTGACGGGTTCTGAAGCGATTTTGGAATCTGTACGCGTAGAAATACCGGAACAGAAACCGACCTGAATTCCACGATGATACCGCACCAAATCAACTAAAGATAAGTTGTAAGATTCAAACAGGACTCATATTCAGGATACAATCAGATTAGGACTCTTCTCTTCCCGATTATAAATAGAACCCAGAACCCCTGGCCGAAACCACAAACTTATTTTCCAACTCCTGAGCCGACGACTTAAAGCCCTAAGTCCCAACCCACCGAGTAGACCATTGCCGGATTGCAGCAAGGAAGATCGCCGGAGGAAAGCCCAACGATCTGAGGAGGAACTCGAGACAGAGAAGAACGTAAGGTAGGTCTCCAATACCACCTTACGGCATCGTTGTGTTTTCTTTGCATCTGTTCTTTGATTCCTTTCGAACAGAGGCCTTCTCATGGACAGATCACTTGATGATCAGGTTGATCTAAAGACAAGATCATTGCCACATCCACCTTTGATCCGAACACCTCTGTCCATGCAAGCCATGCAAGAACATGTACAGACCAATCTAATAAAACTAATCATAGGATAGCATGCATATGCATCCTCGCATCTAGTTTAAGGTTTGTGCATGATATTGATTGCTGTGAATCTTGTATGCACGTGATCCTACCTAGCAGGACAAGCTCAGGGAGCTGTCTACGACGAACTGCAGCAACAAGGTTTTGAGATCCAAGAACAACCGGAACCACAAGAACAAGGCAAGTGCTCCTTGACCATATTGATCCTATGTTTTGGGTAAAACTGTTTTGTTTTGCGAAAAGGTGTGTGTGATAAATCAAACATGATCGGAAACCCTATTATAGGAGTTTACTAGCTTTGGTTAAACCACCCTTGTCGCCAGGGAAGTTTACGAGTCGGGTATGGTTTTTGTTTTATGCTTCGCTGAGTCCATGGGATTGGGAAGCGAGATGGATGTGTCTAGCTAACTGCACTCGTAATGATAATGAGAAACTGATGATGTTAATGAACATGGATCGGAGGGAGATCTAGGCAAGACTGGGTTTGTGAATGAGGTAGCATGAGATGGTGGTTTACTTGCCGTAGATCTAAGGACCGGTTCATGCATGCTCATGCCAGGATAATAGTGCCACCACAAAGCCAAGTATGGGTGCGGCTTAGCTGAGTAATTAGGTAAGTTGCTAGAGTGTTATGGACTATGGAAGGCGCGGGGAATGGGAGTCGAGTGAGGACTGCCCTGGGAACTGCATGGCACAAGAGGGGGCCCGTGGGTGGGAGAATCGGAGATTCTAGCCTGCCGGTGAAACCTTAGTGAGTCCATACATCTAGTAACCCCTTTGTAAAGGCTATTTTGTGATCTCTTGACCATACACCGATGGTTGTGTACTGGTATAATGGAGGTTCTGCACTCGCCGACGGGTGACGAAATCACAAACTTGTGGGTAAAGAGGTGCAAACTCTGCAGAGTCTAAAACTATCATGATAGCCGAGCTTACGGTCACGAGCGTCTGGCCAAACTGCCATGATTAGTTGGGATGGTTATTGGGATGGTTCTTGGTTATGGTTATTGATTTTGGTTATGGTTTGGTTTTGGGACTGTTGTGTCCAGGTGATAAGATGGTTGCATGACTGTTGAGTCATGGCAACGAGATTGGTCTCGGTGTGAGATGAAGTTGTTTATGAGATAAGATGGTAGCGAATACGGGAAGGTATTCGTGAGATGGTAGCGAATACGAGGAGGTATTCGTGAGTAAGAATGAAGTTGGTTAATGTTCGGGTCGAACATGGAAAGTGATGGAGGTATGTTGGTAATTTAATACATGCTGGGATTACATTCATCTAAAGTTAAGTTGCTGTTTTATCATGGTTTTATAAATCTGCTTTTCTGCAAATGAGCCTTCTTATACCTACCTTGTTATGAGCTACATATCATGTTTTTCCCGCACTTGCTGAGTACATCATTGTACTCAAACTTGCATTATTATTTCTTCATCAGCAGCAGGAGAAGCCTACTCTAAAGACCAGGTGGTGCATTAAGGCGTGTGATCTGTTCTCAACCTTGCCTGTGGAGGGAGTAGGGATAGAGCCACTTCTTCTTAGATTTGCTTCCGCATTAGTTAAATTTCTTACGCATTAGAATAAAGACTTCCGCTGCGTAGAAATAAAGACTTCCGCTATGAGAATGAGTCCAAGACTCATGAAGTATTGTAATAAACTCTTATTCGTGGTAATATATAATCTGAATTCAGTTTGTGGAACGTATGTGTATGTGTGATGAACATCCTGGGCACACATATGCATTAGTTCTCGGTTCCGTGGTTTCCCACAGAATTGAGGGCGTCACAGTGAGCTCCGAGGATAACACGCGTTCAGTAGTGTCGGACCTCTCGGAGGTGAGCTCCGAGAGCGACACGTGTCAAACAGGGCCGGACCTCTCGGAGACGAGCTCTGAGAGCGACACGTGTCCCATGAGTTGGACCTCCCGCTTCTCCGCAGTGACTAGCTCCGAAGGAGACACGTGTCCTGTGGGGCTGGCCTCGATCCTCCGCATAGGCTAGCTCCGGGGGCAACACGTGTCCCATGGGGTCGGACCTCGCCCCTTCCACAGAGGCAAGCTCCGGGGGCAACACGTGTCCCATGGGGTCGGACCTCGCCCCTTCCGCAGAGGCAAGCTCCGAGCCTGCCACGTGGCCAGTTAGCGGCGGACCTCTCCCCCTCCGCGGGGATAAGCTCCGAACACGCCACGTGGCCAGCAGGTGGCGGGAAGTTTCTACAGCGCTCCTCAGCGAACTGGAACTGGTTCTTTTTAGCTATCTTTCTTATTCCTTCTTTGTTTTTACTTATTTTAAAATGTTTCTCTACATGAAATATGAATGCATGTATGAATTACAAAATTGAGGGTGTTACAATTTCTAGCTAGGGTTGTGAAGGAAAATCGACCGCTAGCCAGTCTAGTTCACGTGTGCACAGTTTGGTGGCCTAAAAACAAGAATTGCGACCGAATTTTGAGGATTTCTGTAAGGGCCTCAGTTTTTGACACACATTTGCAGTGTTCATCACCACACCACACACCTCATTTGAGGAAGAATGATGAACACAAATGAAGAGCAAGTAACAATTATCAACATGCTCATTAGAGAACAAACTTACACATTGCAAAAGTGGTATTTCCCACATGTGATATAGATGGGCTGGACATATAAAAACTCCTACACTTTACTAAGGATGTCCATGCCAAGTTTCACCCAAATTCAAAACCTTTTTGAGGTCAGTTTGGGTATAGTTAGGAAGAGGGCAGTTTGAAACCATATTCAAATTCAAACTGTTTTTATCCAATGAATTTAAAAGTGGGGGGCATATTCTTACTCAGTACATTTTTGTGAGCTCACACACCAATTTTCACTCCATTTGGAGTTGATCTTGACATGAGCTAAGTGGGAGAAATTCAAACTTTATTTGAATTTCAAACTGAACTTGTGCTGAAATTCATTCAAACCAAACCTCATTTGAACTTTGATCAATTCAAATGGCTCATGGGTGAATAATTTGAATTGCCAACGGTAGTATGGGGTTCACTGTTTACAACAGTGATTAGGAGTAAATTTCAGAGGTTAAAACTGGAGGTGGGACCCACATGTCAGCCACTGCTCAGATCAAACCGACTGAGACTTTCTCACTCGGGTCGCCGAGCCGCAGCGATGATCGCCACCGAGGCCAGCCGCCGCGCCACCAGCTGCTTGCCCACGCGCGGGCATGAGGCGGTGCAGAGCCTTCTTAAGGCGCCTGCCCCCTCCTCGGCCGAGGCACCACCGTTCTTCCCCGCAAGAACTCAGCGCCGGCCGAAAACTTCCGCAGCTCGGACTTGATCGGAGAACGCCGATCGCAGCTCCCTCCTTCCACTCCAGAGCCCCAGCAAGGTACTAGAGACCTTCCTCCATCCTCCCCGTTGCTAGGATTCGGTTGAAACCGAGTGATATCAGCTGTGCCGAAAGATCAAAATCGGAACTTGGAACCGCCGCACCTCGGGCTCTCGTGGACAGCCCAACCAGGGCGTTTTCACGCCCGAGCCAAGGCACCCTTGGACGCGCGGGTGACCGGTGCTGCTCATCCCCGAGCCACAGCTCGAGTGGTTGCTCACCGGCGGCGAATTTCCACTTTTCCCCTTTCTGTGTGCAGAACGACCTTCGGGTACGATTCTGTTTAATTCGTGCTCTAGGAAGGATTAGAGGGCCTCAGGCCGCTCTCACACGAGCTAGACACGGTAACGCACAAGTTGCCTTCACAACTCTGGGCCGGAGAACCTTTGTGCCCGGCGGAATTTGAGGTCTACTAATGGTGGAGCGAACGGGCGGCATCGGGCGCACGGTGAGGACCTATTTCGGGCCTTCCCCGAGCTGCCTCGAGCTCATGTCGACCTTCTCTGAGGTCCACTGATGCTCCCCGACCGATTTCCCAAGTAGCTGAGGTGCTAGAGAAGTCAGCCGACATGGCCGAAGTCATTCCGAGGTGGCGGCTCGTCGCCAACCATGCTCTGGCCATTGTCTTGAGCAGATGACCCTAGAATCCTGTTCCCCGAGTAAAAGTAGGCAGGGGCGGCCAGAATCAAGAAGTTTGGAGCTGTACAGCAGCCGGCGGCGAGCTCTCCGGCGAGATCCCTCGGCGGCGGGGCGCGGGTGTCGCGAGGTTGAAGAAGGGGGTGGACCCCAGCTGTCAGCGGCCGATATTTTGAATCGGGATCCGGCTGCGGCCAGGATCGGGTGTGCTGGCATGCAAAATCCTTGTGGGCCGCGATGTGCCATCGCCTAGGCGTGCGACGCGTGTCCCCTGGGCCCATGCGCGAGTTTAAACTTTTCCCCGATTTTCAGATTTCCTTCAAACTTCAAATCCTTATAACTTTGGCTAGAAAGCTCCAAATTGAGTGAACCAAATTTTTCTGGATTCAGCTCTCTGAGTACTTTCCAGAAAATCAAGTTTCACTTCATTTAATTCCTTATTTCTCCAGAATTAATTTCTTAAAATTTAAACTGTTAGGAATTTTAACTGGAGAATCCTTTGGAGGAAAATCCTGAAATTTTGTTGAGATGTTCACCACACTATCCTTGAACTACCATAAAAATTTCAGATCCATTTGAGCTCATTTAATCCACCTAATGGTGTGATTAGTGAAACTGTTCCAGAGAAAATAGAAAATGTTCAGAAACATTTTCAGAATTTTCTCTGAAATTGTTTAGCTCATATCTTTAGTTAGAGACTTCCAAATTAAGTGAGACCAACTCCATTAGAACCCTCTGAAAATCTAGTTCTCAGAAAGTCATAGTTTGTCTCATGAAAATTCCTAGAACACCCTAAGAGTCCCAATTAAGGTCAAGGACATACTTATTTGTGGAGGGCTCAAATGAGCTTTGCTGCAACTAAAACTTGACCAGGTCCCTGTTTAGGTTGTAACCAAGCCACAGTAAAAGTTTCACAGTCATTAGGTCTGTCTAGCAAGGGTTATAGACTTCACAACTTCAAAGTTAATACAAATGCATTTAAATTGATACATATGTTTCTTATATCATGTAGTCGCTAAGGTCGAGGAGGAACCCGAAGTCCTAGACTTCGTTACTCCGGAGGAACAGCTAGCCTACGACCAAGAGCAGCAAGGCAAGCTCCGGTTTGCATTAACTTTTTTTCAAATGTTTATTGTTCTGAGCACATCTTTGAATATTGTTCTGTGCATTAGAGTCTTGATTGGAAACCCAACTGCATAGCCAAGAAAACCATGGGTTGGGTTTAGGATTGCAAACCCCGTTAGCCACTGCATTGCTAGGATAGAGTAGGATTCGGTACAAGTCGAGTAGTTGGAACTACTCGCGAGAATAGGCTAGAGGCACATTGCTCGGGTAGAGATAGCACATGATACACATGGCAAGAAAATGAGACCGAGCGGAGAGTAAAGGCAGCAGGACTTTGGGGCCTGTGTGCTGTAGCTCCGCTTGTGTCGATTGAGGACCGAGCCGTGTGCGGGCCTGTTGAATAAGCTAGAACAGTACCGAAGACCTACCGGCTATATGGGAACCGGGAAACTGATGTAACTCGGGTAGCTGGGTATTGAGGCATTGCCCGTCGTTCAGAGGGTAGGTTGAGAGCTCGAGGTGTAAATCGGCTGGCGGCACGGAGATGCGCGTGCAGAGACCTCTTGCTCGGGACGATGGGACCGGTTCAATATTTGGCTGACGGGTGAAAGGTAGTCGCGTACGGCGTCCGTGATGGTTGTTGTAGGCAACATCGAGTACGGGCGTACGTGACGGGTTGTTCGGGTAACCCTGCACGTGTAAATCGATTATAATCGCCGTCCCTCGCGGTCAGTGAGTACCACTTGTTCACTGTACCGTGACGTAGAAAGAACAGGCTAGTTACATGTTAAAATGTTTCTGATTGAAAGCTGGACATTGATTGTTAATGATATGCTGTAGCTTAGAGCTAATTAAAGTTCTTTTCAACTTTGGGCAAAGTACATGAGAGAAATGCGTTTCTTGTTTGATTGCGGCTCTCTCATGTGCCTTAGCGTAAGGTTCTCCACAACCTGCTGCTAAAACTTGAAAGTAAGGTTCTACTAATTAGGCGAGTCCTTGCAAATGATTTTTACCTCATGCAACCCATTACCCTCATGTAGAAGTTCCATGTTTAGGTGAGACGGGCCAGACTTGCTGAGCCTTCGTGCTCACTGCTTGTGTTTGAAGCTTTTGCAGGGTTCTATGAGGAAGGGACTCCCGAAGAGGAGACGGAACCCCAGGAGGGGAACCCCGTCGAGTGGGAGTCGTGCACGCCGCAGAGTTAGTGTGCGTGTGTGCTAGCAAGGACACGTTCGAGGGCTGAACGTGCACTTGATGCTTAGTCTACGCCCGCGAGTGTAGACTGAACTTATTTTGATGTAAACATGTTCATAAACTTGTTTATGTAATAAAACTTCCGCTTCCGCTTTGCACCTTTGACATGTGTTATACGGTGCTGTGCAACGCAGCACCCCTCAGCGTGATCCTGGCTCGACAGGACCATTGGGGTCGTGTCAGCGTGGTATCAGAGCTCGCTTGAGGTTTAACACAGTACAAAGGTCGTCTTTTTCAAAAATCCAGTGAGGAATGAGTTAGTAGCCCATATAAGGATGTTATTAGTATATAGAAAGTGGCTTATTAACCTATTTGTTATGTCGGAAAATCGTGCATCCCGGGATGTTCATGTCTTGGGGGGTGCACGTAAGCGCTGTCCACCAGTGCGCACAAGCTGAAGGGTGGAGCCCCACGGGTGGCAGGTAACCCGACCCGCTTTAGTATCCTCTACGACTCTTCATGTCGTTTGGGGTATTCGAGCAACGTCTGTCCCTGGCGTGCGTGGTGCAACATGGGAGACCCCGTCACGTGGTCTGAAACGTGAACACGTAACTCAAGGCGTGTTTGGCTTGAGAACATCCGGGCGAGTGATGACGGCCGGGTGTACCAACTGTATGGATTCCGGGCTCGGTGTGCAGCCGAGTCTGATGATTGTTTGAGTTTCTGCAGGTAGCCTGACCACGAAACGGTAGACGTGTAGCATCCGTGTGCGAGTGACGTTTAGTGCCACTGAAATAACGAAGCCGGCTAAGTCCGGTATAGGTTTTTCTTTGTGAGGACGTAGTACCGACAAAATCTGGTGACACATCGACGTCACACCCAACTAAATAAACCACTTCATTGTAAAAACTGGAAGGTTTTAATTCAAAGTAGTAAAACTTGATGTAACTCCTTCCCTTGAACAGGATATTCAAAGTTAACAAGCTTTCAACTTATAGGATGTTAAGGACAGAGCACTCTGTTTTCAGCTGAATCAAGGCCGAAGTTAATCAGAGGTTAGAGGTTGAGTTCTTTCGAGGTTGGGGTCGTATGATACATTTCTGGAAAGCGTTGGAAGAGCTTTACAACTCTTCTGTTGAGGTCCATAGGTGTTTCATCCCTTAACCACTCGAAAAATGCAGTAGAGTTGAAACTGTCCAGAAAACAGGACAGAGCAAAGACTCTCTGTAAACTCTCTGTAAATTAAGCATAACTTCCTGCTTAAAAATCCAAAAATAGGAAATGAGGTACTTCTGGAAAACTTATGAGATGGGTTACGACTTTGTAACAGAAAGTTTTGTCAAATTGCGAACAGAATTAACTGGGATTCTTGGATCTATTCAGTACCTAAAGCAGGGAGGTGCTGTCCAATTGATTCCAGAAATTCTGTTAACTTTGACATCTCATAACTTTTGAACCAGGACAGATCTTAGGTCAACCAAATACTTTCTGGAAAGCTATTGAAGTTAACTTTAACTTTGATGTTGAGCTCCAGAATTGGTTCTGCTTTAACATGGCCTAAATCAGGTTGATATGGAAACTGGTCACGGCTGTCATGGGAACAGCAGATCAGCAGTCAAATTTGTTTAAAAAATTTGAACTATGTTTCCAAGTGTTATGGGTTCAATGACATATCTTATGTTATAACTCAATGGTTTACTGTTTAAATAAATATTTGACATTTCTCAAATATATTTTTACAGATGGCAGCAGATAAACAGTTGGAGAACGGGTGGGTAGTTTCCCACTGTTCTGACCGTAGTGGCTACCCGGAAGCATTGTGGCAAATGCTCCAATATTTCGGGTACAACCAGATGCCGCAATACTTCGCCAAGGAAGAAGGCGAAGAGGGGAACAAAACGTGGATGATCCATGTCGAGGTTCCCGCAGGACCTACGCCACCCGGTTGGGTGCCATTCACCGTCACGGTGAGAGGAAGACAACCGGAAGGGATGTGGCAAGTGGCAGCCCGTGACACTATGTCACGTTTCTGCCAACTACATGTGCAGGCTATGGAGGGTACTCCATACGCACTCGTTCTGGTGGAGGGACGAGCTCAGCATGTGTGGGAAGAGAGGTACCTGGAGGCAACAGACCCGAGTTGCCCAAGGTACAACCCCGCGGAGGCAAATCTCAGCCTCCAAATGAGGGCGGGAAACGCTGTGATGGACAGCCAAGCTGTTCATACGGAGCATCTCGCCACCAAGCTCAAGGAGAGCACAAGCCGTGGAGATCAATTCGAGAGTGCTCACAGCGCACTCCGCAATGTGCTCCTTCCGACGATCAAGCGACTGAATGAACAACACAATCAGTTGCGTCGTCTGAAGAAGGCAAAGAAGAAGAGCCGTGTTGACATCGCGGCGTTGCAAGAGCTGGTGCAGACCCTAACCCAGCAGAATGAGGACCTTGCTCAGGAGCGGGACGACGCTATCGAGGAAGGCCAAGGTTGGGAAGAGGACTACAACCAAGCTATGGACGAGGTGCATGCCTTGCAGGACCTCGTGCCCCCGGTATTGGGCGTACCGGTAGTCTTGGGTCTTCCAGCCATGGGAGAACCCGGAATGGGAGAAGAGGTGGTAGACCCCGAGCCACCAGCCGAGGTACCGGAGGAGGACGACCCACAGGAGGTCGAGTTGTACTCCGAGTAGGGGGTTACGGTTGCCAAGTAGGGCAGCTAGGGTAGCGTAACCCAACTTTTGTAATCGGTGACATGTCGTGTAGACAGTAGCGTATGTATAGGTAGTGACGACATGAGCACAACTTCTCGGAGATCCGAGAATAATGTATCTTGTATAAAGTTTATGCTTTATCAATATATGTGAATGTTGTGCAAGTTAATCATGCGTCGCTTCAATACCTACTGCTGTTTATGGAATTTTGAGTAAGACATGTGCTAATTGCTGCTGTGTTGAATTTCAGAATGACGCGTACTCGTGCCAACCCTGATGTTGGAGGTACTAGCCAAGGGGGAGAGACCTCCCAACCACCTCCCGAGGACTCCTCGGGACAGCAGCAGCAACAGCAACAGCAAACACCGCCACCGCCACTGCCAACGGTTACATTGGCCGACATTGTCGCGGCAATGGCGGGCTCGCATCAGCAGCACACAGAGTTGCTGCAGACTCTCATCGCCAATACGTCTCGCCCAGAGAGACGTCAAGAGCGTGAGGAGCGCCAACAGAGCTCCTACTCCGACTTCCTGGCGACTCATCCCCCTGTATTCTCAAGGGCGGATGAACCACTTGACGCGGACAACTGGCTCCGCACCATAGAGATGAAGTTCGGGCTGCTCCAAATCAGCGAGCAGCACAAGACTCAGTTCGCGGTCCAGCAGCTCCAAGGATCCGCGAGCGCGTGGTGGGCCAACTTCTGTGCTTCCCAGCCCACCGACTGAGTGATGACCTGGGCGGAGTTCCGGACGGCCTTCAGGGCCTATCATATACCGCCCGGTTTGATGAAGAGGAAGACGCAGGAGTTCCTACACCTGCAACAAGGGAGCCGGAACGCGCTGGAATACTCCAGGGCGTTTAACGATCTCGTGCTATATGCGTCGTATCATGCTGATACCGACGAGAAGCGGCGAGACCATTTTTACCAGGGGCTTAACCCGCTCATGAAGGACAAGTTGGCGATGTTCAATCGCGGCAGCCTCAACGACATCATTGATGCTGCGATTGTTCAGGAGGACTCCGGCAAGGAGTTGGCGGCGGCAGAGCGAAAGCGAAGCGCGCCGCAGAGCAGCGGAGAAGGAGGCGGTCCTTCTCAGAAGTTTCGGATGGTGAATCGCCCACCATCAGGCCCACGCTGGCAACCACCACAGCGGTCGATGCCGTTCCGCAGTCGGCCGTACTCTTCACCGGCATTCCGGCCGGCACTGCCAGTACCACCGCAACAACAACAGCAGCAGTGGGCGATGCCGCGTGCGTTTGCACCTCCGCAACGCATGCCGGGTTTTCGTCCACCGAGTACTCCACCAGCAGCGGCCACATGTTACAAGTGTGGTCGTCCAGGACACTTCGCGAGCAGTTGCCCGGAGAGGCAAGGCGGCGGAGTGGCACCACAGTTTCCGGGGAGGAATCAACCCCGGAACCCTACTAATGCGCGGCGGGCAAACCCTAGGCCCGGCACTGTCCACCAGCTTGCCATTGAGGACGTGCCGGAGGGCGAGCCTATCCTTGGGGGTATGTTCCGACTCCACCAGCATCCCGCTATAGTACTGTTTGATTCAGGCACCACGCATAATTTTATTAGCCAAGCTTTCATTGCTAAACACAGTTTGCCAATACTACCCACCGATAGTCCATATTTAATTTGCTCACCGGGTGGGAAGATTTCAGCAAGCGTAATGGTCTCCAAAGCACCATTATGCTTAGCGGGTAGAGTGTACCCCACGTCTCTCATTATCTTAGAGGGACAGAAGGTCGATGTCATCCTAGGGATGTCGTGGTTAACCCGCCACGGCGCTGTTTTAGACACCGTCCTTCGAGTTGTGCACTTAAACTCAGAGGTGTACGGTTCTCACTCATTATTTCTGGACAGTCCAGAAATAAAACTTCCAAGTGTCTATCAAGCCACAACCATCAGATTGGAAGACATTCCAGTGGTCCGAGAGTTCCCTGATGTATTCCCGGACGATTTGCCGTGGATGCCACCCGATAGAGAGGTGGAGTTCAAGATTGAACTTGCACCGGGAACCATGCCAATATCCCGAAGGCCATACAAGATGGCGCCCAAGGAGTTGGCTGAACTGAAGACTCAGCTCACGGACCTTCTGGAGAAGGGTTTTATTAGGCCGAGCTCCTCGCCATGGGGCTGTTCGGCATTATTTGTCAAAAAGAAGGATGAAACGTTGCGGCTTTGCGTGGACTACCGTCCATTAAATGCCGTAACCATCAAGAACAAGTACCCGTTGCCACGGATCGACATGTTGTTTGATCAGTTGGTCGAAGCAAAGATCTTTTCCAAGATGGATTTAAGATCCGGGTATCATCAGATTAAGATAAGGGCGGAGGACATTCCAAAGACAGCTTTCTCGACAAGGTACGGACTTTATGAGTACCTGGTCATGTCCTTTGGCCTCACCAATGCTCCAGCTCACTTCATGTACTTAATGAACTCGGTGTTCATGCCGGAGCTGGACAAGTTTGTCGTGATCTTCATCGACGACATCCTGGTATACTCCAAGTCGGAGGAAGATCACAAGAAACATCTGCGTATAGTCTTACAACGGCTGCGGGATCACAAGTTATACGCAAAGTTCAGCAAATGCGAGTTTTGGATATCGCAAGTGCCTTTCCTCGGGCATATCATCTCAGCGGAGGGTATCGCTGTGGACCCGAGCAAGATCACGCAAGTGCTGAATTGGAAATCCCCGAGAACTGTTCATGAGGTACGGAGTTTCCTCGGACTCGCGGGATATTATTGGAGGTTCATTCCGAACTTCTCGAAGATTGCCAAGCCAATGACAGAGCTGCTGAAGAAGGCTACCAAATATGTTTAGAGTCCAGCATGTGAAGCAGCATTCAAGGCTTTAGTCAAGCACCTGACATCAGCACCGGTTTTGGCGCAGCCAGACACAACAAAACCGTTCGATGTGTACTGCGATGCATCCAGCATTGGGCTCGGATGTGTGCTGATGCAAGACCGAAGGGTGGTCGCGTATGGATCACGGCAGCTTAGGAACCATGAGCAAAATTATCCAACTCACGACTTGGAGCTCGCTGCCGTGGTACTTGCACTAAAAATGTGGAGGCACTACCTACTCGGTAACCTCGTACATTTATATACCGACCACAAAAGCCTCAAGTACATATTCACTCAGAAGGAGCTGAACATGAGGCAACGAAGATGGTTAGAACTGATAAAGGATTACGAGATAGAGATCCATTATCATCCGGGCAAGGCAAACGTTGTGGCAGATGCGCTGAGCCGCAAGTCACACGTCAATAATCTGACCATCACACCGTTGGAAGAGAGCGAACCACCACTACATGTGATTCCACACGGAGCTCTCTACAACCTAGCTTTGATCCCCACCATCCGTGAAGAGATAGCGGCAGCCCAGAAGAATGACAAGGGCATGTCACATTTATGGAGACGTGTAGACAGTGGGGAGTTGAAATGTTTCCGGAAGGACGGAGACGGCGTCCTATGGTTCAAGGACCGGATCGTCGTACCCCGAAACCCGGAGTTACGGAAGAAAATCTTTGATGAGGCTCACTTATCAAAGTTTTCTATTCACCCCGGCAGCAACAAAATGTATCAAGAACTCAGAAGCAAGTTTTGGTGGACACGGATGAAGCGCGAGACTGCAAAATACGTGTCCGAGTGTGATACATGTCGAAGGGTGAATGCAGACCACATGCGGAAACCGGGACTGCTGCAACCACTGGGCATTCCTGCCTGGAAGTGGGAGGACGTGAGCATGGATTTCGTCGTCGGTTTACCCACCACCTTACAGAAACATGATTCGGTGTGGGTGATCGTCGATCGGCTCACCAAAGTTGCCCATTTCATCCCGGTCAACACCAACTACAACGCCAAGAAGTACGCTGAACTGTACATATCACGGATCCTATGCTTATACGGCGTACCCCGTACCATCATATCGGACCGGGGCACTTTATTTGTGTCCCGTTTTTGGGAGCAGCTACACGCTGCCTTGGGGACGAAGCTGATCCGTAGTTCAGCCTACCACCCACAGACGGATGGGCAAACCGAGCGGGTAAATCAAATCCTACAAGACATGCTACGAGCTTGCGCTATCAACCACGGCAAGAATTGGGATGATCACTTGCCGTTAGCCGAGTTCTCGTACAACAATGGGTACCAAGCCAGCATCAAGATGGCGCCCTACGAGGCGCTATACGGAAGAAAATGCCGCACACCATTGAACTGGTGTGAGTCTGGCGAAAGGGTTATCTTCGGGATTGACCTTGTCAACAACGCGGAAGAAAAGGTTCGACTAATTCAAGCGAACCTAAAAGCCGCTCAATCCCGTCAGAAACAGTATGCGGACCGGAGAAGGCGCCCATTACAATTCGAAGTTGGAGATCACGTATATCTACGGGTGTCTCCAATGAAGGGCGTAAACAGATTTGGGGTGAGAGGAAAGTTGGCACCCCGATTCATCGGTCCATTCCAGATTACCGAAAGATGTGGATCGGTGGCATACCGGCTGAAATTACCAGAAGCACTTTCCGGTGTGCACGACGTCTTTCACATTTCCCAGCTGAGGAAGTGTCTCAAGCTATCAACTACCGTTCAGCTGGAAGACATTGAAGAACTGCAACCGGATCTCACCTATCGGGAGGAACCGGTGCAGATTATTGATGAAAAGGCCCGAACCACACGCAACCGTACGTTTTGGTTCTACAAGGTTCTATGGAGTAATCACTCCATGGACGAAGCGACATGGGAGAGCGAAGAATTCCTTCGCACTAACTACCCCGACTTTTTCACGTCACATATCCGGTAATTTTCCACCGTCCTCTCCCTCATTTTCACCTTATAATCTCGGGACGAGATTCTTTTAAGGGGGGAGGAATGTAAGGGCCTCAGTTTTTGACACACATTTGCAGTGTTCATCACCACACCACACACCTCATTTGAGGAAGAATGATGAACACAAATGAAGAGCATGTAACAATTATCAACATGCTCATTAGAGAAAAAACTTACACATTGCAAAAGTGGTATTTCCCACATGTGATATAGATGGGCTGGACATATAAAAACTCCTACACTTTACTAAGGATGTCCATGCCAAGTTTCACCCAAATTCAAAACCTTTTTGAGGTCAGTTTGGGTATAGTTAGGAAGAGGGCAGTTTGAAACCATATTCAAATTCAAACTGTTTTTATCCAATGAATTTAAAAGTGGGGGGCATATTCTTACGCAGTACATTTTTGTGAGCTCACACACCAATTTTCACTCCATTTGGAGTTGATCTTGACATGAGCTAAGTGGGAGAAATTCAAACTTTATTTGAATTTCAAACTGAACTTGTGCTGAAATTCATTCAAACCAAACCTCATTTGAACTTTGATCAATTCAAATGGCTCATGGGTGAATAATTTGAATTTCCAACGGTAGTATGGGGTTCACTGTTTACAACAGTGATTAGGAGTAAATTTCAGAGGTTAAAACTGGAGGTGGGACCCACATGTCAGCCACTGCTCAGATCAAACCGACTGAGACTTTCTCACTCGGGTCGCCGAGCCGCAGCGGTGATCGCCACCGAGGCCAGCCGCCGCGCCACCAGCTGCTTGCCGACGCGCGGGCATGAGGCGGTGCAGAGCCTTCTTAAGGCGCCTGCCCCCTCCTCTGCCGAGGCACCACCGTTCTTCCCCGCAAGAACTCAGCGCCGGCCGAAAACTTCCGCAGCTCGGACTTGATCGGAGAACGCCGATCGCAGCTCCCTCCTTCCACTCCAGAGCCCCAGCAAGGTACTAGAGACCTTCCTCCATCCTCCCCGTTGCTAGGATTCGGTTGAAACCGAGTGATATCGGCTGTGCCGAAAGATCAAAATCGGAACTTGGAACCGCCGCACCTCGGGCTCTCGTGGACAGCCCAACCAGGTCGTTGTCACGCCCGAGCCAAGGCACCCTTGGACGCGCGGGTGACCGGTGCTGCTCATCCCCAAACCACAGCTCGAGTGGTTGCTCACCGGCGGCGAATTTCCACTTTTCCCCTTTCTGTGTGCAGAACGACCTTCGGGTACGATTCTGTTTAATTCGTGCTCTAGGAAGGATTAGAGGGCCTCAGGCTGCTCTCACACGAGCTAGACACGGTAACGCACAAGTTGCCTTCATAACTCTGGGCCGGAGAACCTTTGTGCCCGGCGGAATTTGAGGTCTACTAATGGTGGAGCGAACGGGCGGCATCGGGCGCACGGTGAGGATCTATTTCGGGCCTTCCCCGAGCTGCCTCGAGCTCATGTCGACCTTCTCTGAGGTCCACTGATGCTCCCCGACCGATTTCCCAAGTAGGTGAGGTGCTAGAGAAGTCAGCCGACATGGCCGAAGTCATTCCGAGGTGGCGGCTCGTCGCCGACCATGCTCCGGCCATTGTCATGAGCAGCTGACCCTAGAATCCTGTTCCCCGAGTAAAAGTAGGCAGGGGCGGCCAGAATCAAGAATTTTGGAGCTGTACAGCAGCCGGCGGCGAGCTCTCCGGCGAGATCCCTCGGCAGCGGGGCGCGGGTGTCGCGAGGTTGAAGAAGGGGGTGGACCCCAGCTGTCAGCGGCCGATATTTTGAATCGGGATCCGGCTGCGGCCAGGATCGGGTGTGCTGGTGCGCAAAATCCTTGTGGGCCGCGATGTGCCATCGCCTAGGCGTGCGACGCGTGTCCCCTGGGCCCACGCGCGAGTTTAAACTTTTCCCCGATTTTCAGATTTCCTTCAAACTTCAAATCCTTATAACTTTGGCTAGAAAGCTCCAAATTGAGTGAACCAAATTTTGCTGGATTCAGATCTCTGAGTACTTTCCAGAAAATCAAGTTTCACTTCATGAAATTCCTTATTTCTCCAGAATTAATTCCGTAAATTTTAAACTGTTAGGAATTTTAACTGGAGAATCCTTTGGAGGAAAATCCTGAAATTTTGCTGAGATGTTCACCAAAATATCCTTGAACTACCATAAAAATTTCAGATCCATTTGAGCTCATTTAATCCACCTAATGGTGTGATTAGTGAAACTGTTCCAGAGAAAATAGAAAATGTTCAGAAACATTTTCAGAATTTTCTCTGAAATTGTTTAGCTCATATCTTTAGTTAGAGACTTCCAAATTAAGTGAGACCAACTCCATTAGAACCCTCTCAAAATCTAGTTCTCAGAAAGTCATAGTTTGTCTCATGAAAATTCCTAGAACACCCTAAGAGTCCCAATTAAGGTCAAGGACATTATTATTTGTGGAGGGCTCAAATGAGCTTTGCTGCAACTAAAACTTGACCAGGTCCCTGTTTAGGTTGTAACCAAGCCACAGTAAAAGTTTCACAGTCATTAGGTCTGTCTAGCAAGGGTTATAGACTTCACAACTTCAAAGTTAATACAAATGCATTTAAATTGATACATATGTTTCTTATATCATGTAGTCGCTAAGGTCGAGGAGGAACCCGAAGTCCTAGACTTCGTTACTCCGGAGGAACAGCTAGCCTACGACCAAGAGCAGCAAGGCAAGCTCCGGTTTGCATTAACTTTTTTTCAAATGTTTATTGTTCTGAGCACATCTTTGAATATTGTTCTGTGCATTAGAGTCTTGATTGGAAACCCAACTGCATAGCCAAGAAAACCATGGGTTGGGTTTAGGATTGCAAACCCCGTTAGCCACTGCATTGCTAGGATAGAGTAGGATTCGGTACAAGTCGAGCAGTTGGAACTACTCGCGAGAATAGGCTAGAGGCACATTGCTCGGGTAGAGATAGCACATGATACACATGGCAAGAAAATGAGACCGAGCGGAGAGTAAGGGCAGCAGGACTTTGGGGCCTGTGTGCTGTAGCTCCGCTTGTGTCGATTGAGGACCGAGCCGTGTGCGGGCCTGTTGAACAAGCTAGAACAGTACCGAAGACCTACCGGCTATATGGGAACCGGGAAACTGATGTAACTCGGGTAGCTGGGTATTGAGGCATTGCCCGTCGTTCAGAGGGTAGGTTGAGAGCTCGAGGTGTAAATTGGCTGGCGGCACGGAGATGCGCGTGCAGAGACCTCTTGCTCGGGACGATGGGACCGGTTCAATATTTTGCTGACGGGTGAAAGGTAGTCGCGTACGGCGTCCGTGATGGTTGTTGTAGGCAACATCGAGTACGGGCGTACGTGACGGGTTGTTCGGGTAACCCTGCAGGTGTAAATCGATTATAATCGCCGTCCCTCGCGGTCAGTGAGTACCACTTGTTCACTGTACCATGACGTAGAAAGAACAGGCTAGTTACATGTTAAAATGTTGCTGATTGAAAGCTGGACATTGATTGTTAATGATATGCTGTAGCTTAGAGCTAATTAAAGTTCTTTTCAACTTTGGGCAAAGTACATGAGAGAAATGCGTTTCTTGTTTGATTGCGGCTCTCTCATGTGCCTTAGCGTAAGGTTCTCCACAACCTGCTGCTAAAACTTGAAAGTAAGGTTCTACTAATTAGGCGAGTCCTTGCAAATGATTTTTACCTCATGCAACCCATTACCCTCATGTAGAAGTTCCATGTTTAGGTGAGATGGGTCAGACTTGCTGAGCCTTCGTGCTCACTGCTTGTGTTTGAAGCTTTTGCAGGGTTCTATGAGGAAGGGACTCCCGAAGAGGAGACGGAACCCCAGGAGGGGAACCCCGTCGAGTGGGAGTTGTGCACGCCGCAGAGTTAGTGTGCGTGTGTGCTAGCAAGGACACGTTCGAGGGCTGAACGTGCACTTGATGCTTAGTCTACGCCCGCGAGTGTAGACTGAACTTATTTTGATGTAAACATGTTCATAAACTTGTTTATGTAATAAAACTTCCGCTTCCGCTTTGCACCTTTGACGTGTGTTATACGGTGCTGTGCAACGCAGCACCCCTCAGCGTGATCCTGACTCGACAGGACCATTGGGGTCGTGTCAATTTCTCACCCAAGGTCACTTAACATGTGCCGAGGGGAAATAGCCAAATTCTTGCCTGGACGATCACGGCTTGAGTTGAAGGTTGGCGATGAGTAGCAGGGAGTTCCGACGCTCCTCTGGGTGTCCTAGCTCGGGCGTGAAAGCCCCTCGGTTGCCCTGTCCATGTGAGCACCTAATGGCGGCAAAACTCGGCCTTTGTGAAGAACAACCCGAGCAGGGTCGGGGAGCCCAAAATTGAGCGTTTTCGTGCTGAGGTTATGGAGGGTGATCACTCAGTACCATTTTGCGGTTTTGAGAGGCGTTGAGCGGCTGCGTTTACCGGTTCCCGATAGATTGCCCAAGGCGGCCATGAGCGGCGGCTCTGTTTTGCTCGAGGGAGAAACTGGGTACGGCAGCTCGGTTCAGTGGGCAACATATACACGCTGAAAGGGGATGAGGGCGCCTAGCTGCTCTCCAGCGCTGCTCAAGCAGCTGGGAGGTGGCGGCAACTCCCCCCCCCCCCTCAGTGGTGTGCGCTCCCTCTGAACTGGTTCGAGTCTGAACAGAGAAGAAAGAAATTCCCTCGGTTGCTTCAAGTGAACAGGAAGAGGTGACTTAGGGTGCAAGTTTGGTTGTCTCCATGACATGTGGGCCCCACCTTGGACTCTAATTCTTATCCCTCTCGGTTGATCCCAAGTTTAGCGGTTGATCCAAATCACGTGGTGAAGTGTACTTCGCGTGCGGACGAGTTTTCGTCGAGGGACACGTGATAATGGACGACAGCTGGGGGGAGACGGTTGGTGCGGTAACGTGAACGCGCTCCAGGCTTGAGCCAATAAGGGCAACGGAAACAAGTCGAAGTTCGCTCGGGAGGTGGCGGTGACACTTCCCTTGGTGGCGCACGCTGGTTGGCTCGGTGTCCGAGCACCGACTTAATTGCTTCCGTGGAAAACAAGGGATGGAGACTTAGGGGGAAATTCTAGTTGGCTCTATGACCTGTGGGCCCCACTGTCCCCCTTATCCCCTCAAATTTTCTCCAAGTTGGCAAATTACCGAATTCAGTTGTTGGGGCTACAATTAATCTGAACTCAATTTGGATACTATATCAAGTTTCATCCTCATTTGAATTTGTAGTTGAATTCCTACGCCATTTAAAGTCCATTTGAGAAATGGGTAGCAAAACAATCTCCAAACTTTATGAGGCTTTGCCTCCCCACCAATTTGGACCCAAGGAATTCAGATATTAAACTTGATTTCTGGTTTGGCTGCTGCACATGAGGTTTTGAGCACCATCATTTGCATTCCTATCGGTTGTCCTAATTTGAAATTTGAGTTGAACAATTTGGGTTCAAACTCTGAATTTCATTCCCCCTTGCACATGAGAGCTTACCCGGGGTTTGAATTTAACTTTCTTCCCCAACACTAAATTGCTCCTAGGGTAGATTGGTGGGTCACTCATGTGTGTCATCACATGTGGAAAATTTTAAACCAGTCCCAATTTTTATGAACCTGAAACACAATGATGCTCAAACATTCGTTTCTTTTCATTCACGTTTTTGGGACTTTTACACTCAGAATCCTCTGTGGCGGACTAGCCATTACGAATTTCAGAGTTTCAAACTACTCGATTCTTTGAACACCGAATGGATAACCGGACGAATTCTACCCCGGCGAGGCAAGAGAGGAGGAGCGGTTGGCACGAGCGTGTTAAGCACCTTGGAGCGGACCTTTTTTGTGACGCCATCGTTTCTGTGGAAAACCACGGAACCGAGAACTGATGCATATGTGTGCCCAGGATGTTCATCACACATATACATATGTTCCACAAACTGAATTCAGAATATATATTACCACGAATAACAGGGTTTATTACAAAGTCTCATGAGTCTTGGACTCATGCTAACAGCGGAAGTCTAAATCTAAGCAGCGGAAGTCTTTATTCTAGTGCGGAAGCAATCTAAGCAGCAGCAGTGGCTCCATCTCTACTCCATCCCCACAGGCAAGGTTGAGACAGACTACACGCCTAAAGGCTCCACTTGGTCTTCATAGTAATCTTCTCCCCTAGCTGATGATGAAGTAATAATGCAAGTTTGAGTACAATGATATACTCAGCAAGTGCGGGGAAATATGATATGTAGCTCACAACAAGGAAGGTATAAATGGCTCATTGCAGAAAGCAAAGTTATTTCTCAAAACCACGATAAAACAGAAACTTAACTTTAAGTGAATGTAATCCCAACATGTATTAAAATACCAACATACCTCCATTATGTCTCATCACTGTCCATGTCTCAACCAGACATTAATCAACTTTATCTTTGCTCACGAATACCTTCTCGTATTCGCTACCATCTCACGAATACCATCTCGTATTCGCTACCATCTCACGAATACCATCTCATATTCGTTACAATTCAATTCTGTCTCACACCGAGACCAATCTTGTTGCCATGACTCAACAGTCATGCAACCAAATCTTATCACCCGGACTCAACAGTCCCGAAAACCAAACCATAACTGTGACACCCTCATTTTTGGTTTCTGCATGTATTCATGTTTCTTGTAGAGAAAACATTTTAAAAGAAATGGGAACAGAGAAAGAATCAAAAAGATAGCCAAAAAGAGCAAAATCCAGTTCACCAAGAGTGCCGAAGACAACTCCCGTGGCCCGCTAACCACGTGGCGCTTTCGGAGCTCATCTCCGCAAATGGGGAGAGGTCCACCGCTAAACTGGCTACGTGGCAGGCTCGGGGCTCATCCCCGCAAAGGGGGAGAGGTCCGACCCCGTGGGACACGTGTTTCACGGGGTCAGATCTCTCCCCCTTTGTGGAGATGATCCCTGAGCCTGCCACGTAGCCAGTTTAGCAGCGGACCTCTCCCCACTTTGCAGGGATGAGCTCCGAACACGCCACGTGACCAGCGAGCCGCGGAAGTTGTCTTCGGCGCTCTCTATGAACTGGATTCGGCTCTTTTTGGCTATCTTTTTGATATTTTTCTCTGTTCCCACTTCTTTTAAAACGTTTTCTCTACATGAAACATGAATACAAGCAGAAACCAGAAATGAGGGTGTCACAAATCTACCCCCCTTAAATTGAATCTCGCCCTCGAGATTCGTTAGTAGGGAATAGATGAGGAAATTCTGCCTTGATGTCTTCTTCACTCTCCCATGTGGCTTCTGCTTCGGTGTGATGGCTCCATTGTACCTTGCACCATCGGATCACTTTGTTCCTGGTGACCCTTTCCATTACATCCAAAATTCGGACAGGGTGCTCTGCATAAGTCAGGTCCTCTTGAAGTTCAAGCTCTTCCATTGGTTTTTGCTCCTCTCGTACTCTCAAGCACTTCTTGAGCTGGGATACATGAAACACGTCATGTACATCGGAGAGATATGTTGGGAGCTCTAGTTGATAAGCCACTTCTCCTCGCTTGTCCAAAATCTTAAATGGTCCGATGTAGCGAGGTACTAGCTTGCCTTTGACGTTGAAACATCGTTGGCCACGGATAGGCGATACCATAAGGTATACGAAGTCTCCTACATCGAAAGTCAACTTCCTTCGCCTATTGTACGCATAGCCTTTCTGTCGTGACTGAGAAGCCTTTAAGTTCTCCCGTATCGTTTGGACTTGCTTTTCAGCGTCTTGTAGCACTTTGGGTCCAAACACTTGGTTCTCTCCGGTCTCGTTCCAGAACAGCGACGTTCTACACCGCCTACCATACAATGCTTCGAAAGGCGACATCTTCAAGCTAGCTTGATAGCTGTTGTTATAGGAGAATTCGGCGTACGGTAAACTCCTATCCCAACTACACCCACATTTCAAGGTGCAAGCTCTCAACATGTCCTCCAAAATTTTGTTTGTCCTTTCGGTTTGTCCATCAGTTTGTGGGTGATAGGCGGAGCTAAAATCCAGTCGTGTACCCATAGCTTTCTGCAGCTTCCTCCAGAATCTATAGGTAAACTGAGAACCTCGATCTGAGACTATCCTCCTTGGGACTCCATGACGGCACACGATCTGCTCCATGTACAACTCGTCTAATTGTGCAACGTTGTACTTGGCCCTTATACGGAGAAAGTTGGCGGTTTTCGTCAATCGGTCCACGATAACCCAGATAGAGTCATAACCCGACTGAGTATGTGGCAATCCGACGATGAAATCCATACTGATGTCCTCCCATTTCCACTCGGGTACCTTCAGGGGTTGCAACAATCCAGCGGGTCTTTGATGTTCGGCCTTCACCTGTTGGCATGTGTCGCATAGGGCAACGTATTCGGCTATGTCCCTTTTCATACCATCCGACCAATAACAAGTCTTCAAGTCCTTGTACATTTTGGTACTTCCGGGATGTATGGAATAGGGTGAATCATGTGCCTCTTTTAATATCATGTCGCGGATGTACTTCATGTTAGGCACACAAATCTTTTTTTCAAGCCAAAGCATACCCTTCTCATCTTCTTTGAAATCCTTCTCTATTCCTTATCGGATATTTTCCTTGATCTCCTTGATCTCCGTATCCGTTTTCTGGCCTTCTCTTATCTCTTGCTCCAATGAAGATTGGATCTCCATGAATTCCATCTTGTTCAAGAATCCGAGGTGTAACCGTTCAAACTCCTTACGTAGTTCGGGTGGTAGCTCCCGAACCGTGAGTTGGTGACATGCTCCCTTCCGGCTCAATGCATCAGCTACTACATTGGCCTTCCTAGGGTGGTAGTTGATTCCAACATCGTAATCTTTAATGAGTTCCAACCATCGACGTTGCTTCAAATTCAAGTCCGTTTGTGTAAATATGTACTTGAGGCTTTTATGATCCGTATAGATCTCGCATTGATGACCAAGGATATAATGTCTCCAAATCTTCAATGCATGCACTACTGCTGCTAGCTCCAAGTCATGTGTAGGATAATTAAGCTCGTGCTTCTTTAATTGTCGTGAGGCATAGGCTACCACTTGTCCTTCTTGCATGAGCACACATCCGAGCCCTTTTCTGGATGCGTCACAATATATGTCAAAGCTCTTGCTCGCGTCCGGCAATACCAAAACCGGCACTGTGGTTAGCCTTTTCTTGAGTTCCTCGAAACTTTCTTGGCATGCTTGTGTCCACTGGAAGGCCTTTCCCTTCGTTAGCAACTCCGTCACAGGCTTTGTTATCTTAGAGAAGTCCTTGATGAAGCGTCGGTACTATCCAGCCATCCCATGAAAACTCCAAATATCCATCACGTTTTGCGGTTATTCCCACTTCAGAACATCTCTCACTTTTCCGGGATCAACCGATACCCCTTCTTCGGAGATAATTTGGCCTAGGAACGATATTTCCTTTAGCCAAAATTGACACTTGTTAAGCTTGGCATACAATTGATGCTCACACATTTTCTGCAAGGTCAATTTCAAATGTTCTTCATGCTCCTCCTCACTTTTTGAATACACCATAATGTCGTCGATGAAAACCACGACGAACTTATCCAAGTACTCCATGAAAATCTTGCTCATAAGGTACATGAAGTATGCAGGTGCATTTGTTAACCCAAAAGACATGACGGTATATTCATACGAACCATACCGTGTTCGAAAGGCAGTCTTGGGTATATTGGAGGGCTTAATCTTTAGCTGGAAGTATCCCAACCGAAGATCAATCTTAGAGAACCCTCGATCTCCTTTCATTTGGTCGAATAGGTCCTCTATACAGGGCAGAGTGTATTTGTTCTTGATTGTTACCTCATTGAGAGACCTATAGTCCACGCACATCCTTTGGGTCAATCCTTCTTGTCTACGAAGAGCACGGGGGCTCCCCATGGTGACGAGCTTGGACGTATAAAACCCTTTTCCAACTGCTCCTGAATTTGCTTCTTGAGTTCCACTAGTTCATTGACGGGCATCCTATAGGGTCTCTTTGCTATGGGTGCAGTTCCGGGTACCAAATCAATGGCAAACTCAATGTTCCGATCAGGTGGCATAACTGGAAGCTCCTCTGGAAACACGTCCGAGAATTCTTGAACCACTAGAATGCTGTCCAATGTTGCTCCTTCGACGTGGTTCAAGATTGCCTTTTCGGTTGTTTGTTGGGCTGACTCAAACTCGGCACGAATACCGTGCTCATTTGTCAACTGCACGCTTCTTTCAGCACATTGGATTACCCCGTTGTGCTTGCTTAACTAATCCATCCCGAGTATTACGTCAATCCCTTGGGAATCCAAGACAATGAGGTTGGCAAGGAAGTCTACCCCCCTTATTTTAAGGCTTACTTTCGGACATACTATATTAGTCCTCATCTCTCCACCAGGAGAATTATCGAACATAGCACATTTTAAGTGTGATATGGGTAGATTATGCTTGGCAACATACTTGGATGATATGAAGGAATGTGATGCTCCAGAATCAAATAAGATGGTGGCTGGGTTGGAGTTGGCAAGGAACATACCAACTACGACGTCCTCAGCCTGTTGTGCTTCCTTAGCAGAGACATGGTTCACGTTGCCACGAGCATAGTTCTGCTGTCCACGGTTACCTTGATTGTCCCCTCCGTTCGGTCACGGGTTCTGCTTGGGCACGTTGCCTTGCTGTCCAGGGCCTCTCCTCGGGCACTGGCTCACGAAGTGTCCTGTTTCCCCGCATGCAAAGCATGCCCTGTTGCCTATGGCAGCAGGTACATTGAGGCGGGGGTTTTGAACAGGATCGCCCATGTTGGGTCGGGGCACAGGAGGCAAGGGCACACAAGGTGCTTGTGCAATGGGTCGTTGCTGTGGTGGCTGCCAGAGCGGTATGCAGGAGCGGTCGATCCATACTGCGGTGCAGCTGGGGGAATGTACCGAGGTCGTACGTTGCTCCCTTGAGGCTGGTATGGCATCTTCCTCTTGCACACTCGCTCGATCTCTTGGATCTTGCTTTCGACTACTATAGCCTTGTCAACCAACTTCTGGTTCTGGAAACTCGCGTAGTCATTGTTGAGGAGCTGAACCTGGATCTCATTGTTCAACCCTCTCATGAACAGGTATTGCTTCCTCTTGTCTGAGTTGACATCTTCGGGGGCATACCGGGACAGTTGTGTGAACTTGTTGAGATACTCATTCACGCTTTTCTATCCTTGGCGGAGACCTTCAAACTCATGTCTCTTGAGCATTATTACACCAGCAGGGATGTAATGAGAGCGGAAACTCTCCTTGAACTCAGTCCAAGTGATCACTTCCGGGTCGACATGAGCGTTGCATAGGGCATCCCACCAGTCAGCGGCAGCTCCCATGAGTTGGTGCGACGCAAAAAGAACCTTCTCTCGGTCATTGCACTGCACTATGGCAATCTTCTTCTCCATGGATTTCAAACAGTCGTCGGCCTCCCTGGGGTTGTTAGCTTGAGCAAAGGTGGGTGGTCGAGTCCTCATGAACTCACCTAGTCTGTTATGTGCCGGCGGTGGTGGTGGCGGTGGTGCCGGAACGGGGTTGTTGTTGTTGGCCTACAACTGACCCATAGTTTGGATCATGGTTTGCATAAGTTGATTCTGCATGGCCATCAACCGTTCCAGGTTATTCTCACCATCTCCGGGGTTAACAGGAATTTCATCGTGGCCATCCTCTTGGTTATCACGGACGTTCCTTCGGCCGGCGTTTCCTCTCACCGTCTATGAGAGAGATCGAAATAGAATAGAAGGTTAGAAGGTTAGGTAGATCCCCTCAACTATATGCATCAAGGTGGGTTGGACTATATATATTAGCCCATATGAGGATGTGAACAAGTGCCAAAGCATCTCACTCCTCTTTCTACTTGTGTGTGGATATGGACAACGTTTTGAGACGTCCCACAACTCACACTAAGCACACAATCACAAACAATCATCACAAGGGCTCACACAACTCCAATTCAAGGCTTTGTTCAATGGGGGTCCTATATGACTTAGGGTGATATCAAATTTGTGATCCAACTATGGCTTCTCCTCGGCTTGTATCCTATGTCAAGGTAGTTTCAAGGCCAATCTAAACACCCTAGGCTTGCATCCTATGGTCAGCGTGGCTTAGCTACCAATCTGTGTCTATCTAGGTTGTGTGATCTATCCGTGGCAGGTTGATACCAATCTGTGCCTGATACCAATCTGTGATCTATCCTACCTTCAACCTGTGGCTTTTGATACCAGTCTGTGATTGTATCTAGGTGTGTAATCTACCCTCAACCATGGCTCTGATACCAATCTGTGACACCCTCAATTCTGTAGAAAACCACGGAACCGAGAACTGATGCATATGTGTGCCCAGGATGTTCATCACACATACACATATGTTCCACAAACTGAATTCAGAATATATATTACCACGAATAACAGAGTTTATTACAACGTCTCATGAGTCTTGGACTCATGCTCACAACGGAAGTCTTAATCTAACATCGGAAGTCTTATTTCTATGCAGTGGAAGTCTTTATTCTAATGTGGAAGCAATCTAACTAATGCGGAAGCAATTCTAAGCAGCAGTGGCTCCATCTCTACTTCATCCCCATAGGCAAGGTTGAGAACAGATCACACGCCTAAGGCTCCACTTGGTCTTCATAGTAATCTTCTCATGTTGCTGATGATGAAATAATAATGCAAGTTTTAGTACGATGATGTACTCAGCAAGTGCAGAAAAATATGATATGTAGCTCATAACAAGGTAGGTATAGAAAGGCTCATTGCAGAAAGCAAAGTTATTTATCAAAACCATGATAAAACAGCAACTCATCTTTAAGTGAATGTAATCCCAACATGTATTAAAATACCAATCATACCTCCATTATGTTCATTACCTTCCATGTCACAACCAGACATCAATCAACCTCATTCTTGCTCACAAATACCTCCTCGTATTCGCAACCATTTCATCTCAGAAACAACTTCGTCTCCCTCCGAGACCAACCTTGTTGCCATGACTCAACAGTCATGCAACCCATCTTATCACCCTGACTCAACAGTCCCGAAAACCAAACCAAAACAAAACCATAACCAATAACCATATCCAATCACCATCCCAACTAATCATGGAAGTTGGCCAGACGCTCGTGACCGTAAGCTCGGCTATCATGATAGTTTTTAGACTCTGCAGAGTTTGCACCTCTTTACCCACAAGTTTGTGATTTCGTCACCCGTCGGCGACTGCAGAACCTCCATTATACCAGTACACAACCGTCGGTGTATGGCTAAGAGACCACAAAATAGCCTTTACAAAGGGGCTACTAGATGTATGGACTCACTAAGGTTTCACCGGCAGGCTAGAATCTCAAATTCTCCCACCCACGGGCCCCCTCTTGTGCCATGCAGTTCCCAGGACAGTCCTCACTCGACTCCCATTCCCCGCGCCTTCCACGGTCCATAACAATCTAGCAACTTACCTAATTAGACAGCTAAGCCGCACCCATACTTGGCCTTGTGGTGGCACTGTTATCCTGGCATGTGCTCGCATGAACCGGTCCTTAGATCTACGGCAAGTAAACCACCATCTCATGCTAGCTCATTCACGAACCCAGTCTTGCCTAGATCTCCCTCCGATCCATGTTCACTAACAACATCAGTTTCTCATTATCATTACGAGTGCAGTTAGCTAGGCACATCTATCTCGCTTCACAATCCCATGGATTCAGCAAAGCTTAAAAGTAAAACCATACCCAACTCATAAACTTCCCTAGCGACAAGGGTGGTTTAACCAAAACTAGTAAACTCCTATAAAAGGGTTTACCATCATGTTTGACTCAGCACACACACCATTTCACAAAACAAAACAGTTTTTCCCAAAACATAGGATCAATATGGTCAAGGGGCACTTGCCTTGTTCTTGCGGTTCCGGTTGCTCTTGGATCTCAAACCTTGTTGTTGCAGCTCGTCGTAGACAGCTCCCTGAGCCTGTCCTTCTATACAGGATCACGCACATACAAGATTCACAGCAATCAATATCATGCATAAACTTTAACTAGATGCGATGATGCATATGCATGCTATCCTATAATCAGTTTTATTAGATCAGTTTGTATGTATTCTTGCATGGTTTGCATGGATTTTATGATGAACAGAGGTGTTCGGATCAAATGTGGATGTGGCGATGATCTTGTCTTTAGATCAACCCGATCAACAAGTCATCTGTCCACGAGAAAGCTTCTGTTCGAAAGGAATCGAAGAATAGATGCAAAGAAAACACGATGATGTCGTAAGGTGATATTGGAGACCTACCTCACGTTCTTCGTGGTCTCGGGGTCCTTCTCTTAGCAAGACAGATCGTTGGGCTCCCTTCCGGCGATATTCCTCCACTGAACTCCGGCGATCGTTTTACTTGGCGAGTTGTGGGCTAGGGCTTTAAGTCGTCGGCTCAGGAGTTGAAGAAGAAGTTCGTGGTTTCGGCCAAGGGTTCTGGGTTCTATTTATAATCGGGAGGAGAAGAGTCCTAATCTGATTGTATTCCGAATAAGAGTCCTATTCAGATTGTCGCTGAATCTTAACAACTTCTCTTTAGTTGATTTGGTGCGGTAACATTGTGGAATTCAGGTCGGTTTCTTCTCCGTACCGATATTTCTATGCGTACAGAATCCAAAAACCGCTCCATAACTCGTTACCTCCGCGGTGATGAGCTCCGGAAGCTCCACGTGTCTACCGGGACCTGGTCTCCCCTTTTCCGCAGAGACGAGCTCCAGTTGTGCCACGTGTCAAGCGAGCGAGACCTCCCTCTCCTTTGGAGGTGAGCTCCGCGTGTGCCACGTATCTTGGCGGTCGGGACCTCCTCTCTATTCGGAGGTGGCTCCACGCACGCCACGTGTCAGTGCCGGACCTTCCCTCTCTCCTGAGGTGGCTCCAGGTGTGCCATGTATCCATTTCGGATGTTCCTCTCTTCGGAGGCGAGCTCCGTGAATGCCACGCGTCGAGTAGCGTCGGACTTCCTATTTCCTCAGAGATGAGTTCCGGTCGACACGTGTCCATCAGTGTCAGACCTCCCGGAGATAAGATCCGGTGGTGACATGTGTCCAATAGAACCGGAGCTTCTCGGAGGTGAGCTCCGAGATCGACACGTATCCCGCGCGACTGGTCCTCTGATTTCCGCGGTGACTAGCTCCGAAGGTGACATGTGTTCTGTGGCTGGCCTTGCTTCTCCGCATAGGCTAGCTCCGGGGGCAACACGTGTCTCACGGGGTTGGATCTCTCCCCCTTTGCGTAGATGAGCCCCGAGCCTCCCACGTAGCCAGTTTAGCGGCGGACCTCTCCCCACTTCGCAGGGATGAGCTCCGAACATGCCACGTGGCCAGCGAGCCGCGGAAGTTGTCTTCGGCGCTCTTTGTGAACTGGATTCAGCTCTTTTTGGCTATCTTTTTTATATTTTCTCTGTTCCCACTTCTTTTAAAATGTTTTCTCTACATGAAACATGAATACATGCAGAAACCAGAAATGAGGGTGTCACATTGGCGCTCTCTGTAAACTGGATTTGGCTCTTTTTGTCTATCTTTTTGATTCTTTCTCTGTTTCAACTTTTTTCAAAAATGTCTTTCTACATGAAACGTGAATACATGCAGAACCCAAAAATGAGGATGTGACATTTTTCATGTAGCTCGTCGGGCACGAAACGACTTCTAGCTCTCGGACACCGGGGAGCAGAGGGGGTCGGCCGGCGATGGTTTCTTCGCGCGCGGGAGCGGATGCAGCAGCGCTAGCTGATTAAGGAAGCAAAGTCCGCATGTGCAGCGTACGTGGGTGCTAGAAATGAGCGCGAGCTGATCCTCAGCAGCGCTGGCGCGTGCGTGGTCGTGGGGGGTGAGGGGGAAGCGTTCCTGGCAGCCGACCGAAGGCAGCAGAGGTGGTTCTCTTCTTCTTCAGTCTCTGACCAGTGGGCCTTTCCCCTCTAATTCCCTTTTTTTGTTTTTCATTTCTGTTTTCACTGAAAAGATCTCAGCTACTCACAATACAATGAGAGACATAGCCACCAAGTCATGGTTTGAATTTGATTTCCTCAATTTGAAATTGGTTTGGCTAAATTTGCTGCCCATCTGAATTTGAAATTCAAATTCACTTTGAATTAATGCAAATTTAGCTCCCAACAAGATGAACTCCAATGAGGATGAAAATTTGTGGACTAACTCAGAAAAATGTGCTGAGTTTGAATATGAAGTCAACTTTTGAATTCAAGTGATGAAAGTGACTGTAATTTGAATTTGTATTCAAATTGGCCCCTTTTCAAATGTCCCCAAAAATGCCTTAATAAGCTTGGATTTGCATGAATTTTGGCCTGAGCCTTCCCAATACTATTTAAGGTCTAGGGGTGAGCTCAACCTTTCATATTTATGTGTATGACTCCTACTTTTTGAAGTTAGAGCTTTTCCTTCTAATCACCCTCTTGATGGTGTTTACTTGCTCTTCTCAAAAGTTCAAGAGCTATCCACCAAATGAACTGTGGTGGGGTGATGTGATGAAATGAACACTTTTGCAAGTCCATTTATTGGGCTTTTACATTCCTCCCCCCTTAAAAGAATCTCATCCCGAGATTATAAAATAAGAGACTACGATGTAAGAGGAGATTTCCCGTGATGAGAAGCCATGAAATCCGGGTAGTTTGAGCGAAGGAATTCCTTGCTCTCCCACGTCGCTTCTTCGGTGGTGTGGTTACTCCAAAGTATCTTGTAGAACCACAGCATTCGGCTATGTGTGGTCCGAGCCTTCTCATCAATAATTGCCACCGGATATTCAGCATACGTCAAATCCAGTTGCAACTCGCCCATGTCTTTGGTGGGAACAGCAGCCGTATACTTCAGACATTTCCGTAGTTGTGATACATGGAAAGCGTCATGCACACCAGCGAGAGATTCCGGTAGGTCCAGTCTATACGCCACTGATCCACACTTCTCAGTGATAGCATAGGGTCCAATAAATCTTGGGGCGAGCTTCCCCTTCACGCCGAATCGGTGCACGCCTTTCATCGGAGATACATGGAGATACACGTGTTCCCCGATGTCAAGTGCAGCGGCCTACGCCTGTTATCAGCGTAGCTTTTCTGCCGGGATTGAGCGGCCTTCAAGTTGGCTTGAATCATCCGAACGCACTCTTCGGTGTCGTTCACCACATCAACCCCGAATGTGACCCTTTCACCGGACTAGCACCAGTTTAATGGGATGCGGCATTTACGACCGTAGAGAGCCTCATATGGTGCCATCTTGGTACTCGCTTGATTGCCATTGTTGTACGAGAATTCCGCCAACGGTAGATGATGATCCCAGTTTCTACCGTGGTGGATGGCACAAGCTCTCAGCATGTCTTCTAGTACTTGGTTCACCCTCTCTGTTTGCCCATCTGTCTGAGGGTGATAGGCGGAGCTTCTAATCAGCTTAGTACCCAATGCAGCGTGCAACTGCTCCCAGAAACGAGATACAAACAGTGCGCCTCAATCTCAGATTATAGTCTTGGGTACCCCATGTAAGCATTGAATCCTTGCAATGTACAACTCCGCATACTTGCTGGCATTGTAACGTGTATGCACGGGAATGAAGTGAGCCGACTTGATTAACTCGGTCAACGATTACCAAATGGAATCATGCTTGTTGGAAGTCAGGGGTAATCCCACAATGAAATCCATGCTCACATCTTCCCACTTCCATGCCGGAATTTTCAGGGGTTTGCAACAGCCATGATTTCCTCATGTGATCCGCTTTCACTCGTCTACACGTATCACACTCGGATACGTATTTAGCCACTTCCATCTTCATCCGTGTCCACCAAAGTTTTCTCTTCAAATCTTGGTACATTTTGTTGCTGCCCGGATGAATGGATAATTTAGACAAGTGAGCTTCATCAAGTATCTTCTTCCTTAGCTCCATATTCCGGGGTACGACTATGCGGTCATTAAACCACAGCGTCCCCTCATCATCTTTCCGGAAACATTTGATTTCCCCATTGTCTATCTGTCTCCGGAGATGTGCCATACCCTTGTCAACTTTCTGAGCTACAATGACATCCTCCCTAATGGTAGGGATGAGAGCAAGGTTGTAGAGTGATCTATAAGGAACCAAGTATAAACTTGGCTTTTCCTGCTCCACCGGTGTAATGGTGAGGTTATGGACATGTGATTTCCGACTCAGCGCACCGGCAACCACATTCGCCTTGCCGGGGTGGTAATGAATCTCAATCTCATAATATTTAATTAGTTATAACCACCTCCTTTGCCTCATATTCAGCTCCTTCTGGGTGAAGATATACTTCAACCTCTTGTAGTCGGTGTAGAGATGCACCAAATTCCCCAGGAGATAGCGCCTCCACATTTTTAGCGCCAGAACCACAGCAGCGAGCTCAAGATCATGAGTCGGATAGTGCTGCTCATGGTTTCGAAGTTAGCATGAGCCATATGCGACCACACGTCCTTCCTGCATCAACACGCAGCCGAGCTCGATACCAGATGCATCACAATACACGTCGAAGGGCTTGGTCGTATCCGGTTGAGCTAAGACCGGGGCTGTTGTGAGATGCTTCACTACTTGGAACGCCCCTTCACATGCTGCGTTCCAAACATACTTTGTTCTGTTTTTCAGTAACTCTGTCATCGGCTTAGCAAGCTTGGAGAAGCTTGGAATGAACCCCCGGTAATATCCTTCTAAACTGAGGAAGCTTCTGACTTCATGGACAGAAGTAGGGGCTTTCCATTTCAGCACTTGTTCAATTTTGCTTGGGTCAACCGCAATGCCTTCCGCTGAGATGATATGTCCCAAAAATGGCACTTGGCTGATCCAAAACTCACATTTGCTGAACTTGGCATAGAGTTTATGGTCCCGCAATCGTTGAAGAACGATTCTCAAGTGTTCGGCGTGTTCTATTTCTGTCTTGGAGTAAACCAAGATATCATCATTGAACACCACAACGAACTTGTCCAGCTCCAGCATGAACACCGAGTTCATGAGATACATGAAATGTGCCGGAGCATTGGTGAGACCAAAAGACATGTCGAGATATTCGTATAGTCCATATCTTGTCGAGAATGCCGTCTTCGGGATATCCTCCACGCGGATTTTTATTTGATGATAACTGGAGCGAAGGTCCATCTTTGAGAACACACTTGCACCCACAAGCTGATCAAACAGGATGTCAATGCGGGGCAGTGGATATTTGTTCTTAATGGTGACGGCGTTGAGCGGCCGGTAATCCACACACAGCCTCAAGGTTTCATCCTTCTTCTTGATGAACAGCGCCGAGCATCCCCAAGGCGAGGAACTCGGTCTAATGAAACCTTTTCTCAACAGATCATTGAGCTGTTCTTTCAATTCAGACAGCTCGTTCGGAGCCATTTTATACGGTCTCCGTAAGATAGGAATAGTCCCGGGTGCAAGCTCAATCTTGAACCCCACATCCCACTCAGGTGGCATGCCCGGAAAATCATCCGGAAACACGTCGGTGTATTCCCGGACTTCGGGGATGTCTTCTAGCTTGGAAGCTTCAGTAGTATAGGCGGCTGTAACTTCCCGGACTGGATGGTCTAGTATGAGGGACTGCGGACGGTGTAGTGGGGAGTTGAGGTGCACCGTCCATGATAAGGTTTCTAGGACAGCGCCATGGTAACTTAACCATGACATCCCTAAGATTGCATCAATCTTCTGCCCTTCAAGAATAATCATAGTGGTGGGATATATCTTCCCACCTAAGCACAGTGGTTCTTTTGGAATCATCATAGTTTCTGAAATCCTTCCTCCCGGTGAGCAGATCATATAAGAGCACTCGGTTGGAAAGGCTTCCAGTTGATGCTTACCCACATATGAAATAATATGATGATTGCTTGATCATTGAGAGTGAACGTACCCGCCAGCACGTTTTCTCCCTCTGGGGCGTCCTCATTGTTGTCACACCCGGTTTCTCCGAAGAACAATCGAGTGAATATCACATGTATGCCAGGATCATTTTCTCATACATGTGATGACAAATAGTGAAGCATCATTTATTACAAGCAAGGTGTCGAATATAAATAAGTCTTACATAGCATACATCTCGATAGACGATAATGAGTTCATAATATGTAAATAAAACAGCAGCGGAAATATTATTCTTATGGGCTCCGTCACAGGCGTTGCCCGGAGGACTCCATGAACCTAGAATCCTTCTTCGGGTCCGAAGTCTTGGTCATTGAACACCACATCATCCCCTTGACCTGAGCAGCAATTTAAACCAACAAATATGCAAGGTTGAGAATCGTTGTTACTCAGCAAGTGTGGGAAAGTTATGTCATGCATGGCTAGAACAAGGAGAGGTAGAACTCGTGGTTAAAGCACTACACAATTAATACCTATCACCTTAGCTTATTAAGAACCTACATTACTACACAGGTGAAATGGTCCCAATCGCCCATCCCATCATCATAATCAAATAACCATAACATCATTTCCAATGTTAATCTCCCCGCTTAACATCCACAACTTCCAAAGTCATCATCCTCTAATCATGAATAAGTCCAAGCCGCTCTTGACCGTGAGCACGGCTGTCATGACAGTTTTGACTCTGCAGAGTTTGCACCACTGTACCCACATGTAGTGATTTCATCCCCCGTTGCCGGATGGACTAAAAGAACCTCCATTATGCCAGTGGCCACGAACCACATTCACACTTCCCAGGTGTGTAGCCAGGAGATCACTATGAAGCCTTTACAAAGAGATTTCCGACGAGCGTGGGCCCACTGAGGTTTCACCCCTAACAGCATACAAGAGGCAAGTACTAAACCCCGCTGCAGTGGCCCCCTCTTGAGCCTTGTGGTTCATATGGTAGTCCAGCTGACACCTAATTCCCCGCACCATCCAACACACCCATACTACGCCGGGGATACACCTAATTAATTGGCCAAGCTGCCCCATCTCAGCATGTGGTTGGCACGGTAAAGCCAGGTTACATGCTCCATGAACCGGTCCTTAGGATCGAGGCAAGTACTAAACACAAACCCGAGTCTCGTGCACCCAGCACCAACCAAAATCATCCAACTTGCCTCGAACCTACCTCTACATAACTAATAATATCTCATTCAAGAGTAAGGTAATTAAATTGATGATCTCATATCCCAAATTATCCCATTCTAAGCATGGCTAAGCATAAGTAATATGAATGAATGACATAATGAAACAAATCCCAACCCAAGCTACAAGGAAACAAGTTAATGCAATTCTAGGGAAACTTCCTAGCATGGGTTTCATATTTCAATTGACAATGCAAATAATTCTATCTACACATCCCAGCATAGGATCAAAGTGGTCAAGGACACTTGCCTTCTTCCTGCTGCTCTGGGAATGGATAGTCCTGATCTTGAAAGGGGAGAACTTGCTCTGGGGCAGGTTCTACTCATGCCAACACACATAGCAAAAAGAAAACAACAATCCATAAGACATAGTTCACACTTTCACTTCATACAAACCACACATTCACACCTATGAAAGTCATTCATATTTCTAAGTGTTGTGGTTACTCTATGTGTGTTGATTTTTATCTTGCATGCACTTTTAAACATGCGTATATGATTTCTAAGTTTTGTATTCAGATTTAAAATAGACGGCGCACAAGCGGCCACGTCGCCCTGGCCGTGCGCGGGCGGCGCTGCCCGGCGGCGCGCGGTGGGGGGAGGCGGTGATCTCGCCGGAAAACTTCGGATCTTCGTCTATTCTTCCTAAAACTGGGATATCATGGCATAGATTGGTAGAGGGGAGGTCGGGGATCTCACCCCTGGGTTTTTCTTGAGCTCAGAGGTCCTGGAAGGCGGTCGGTGACGAGGTCCGAGATGAAATCGCGGCGATGCTCGTCGGTGCTGTGTCTGGAGCGCAAACCACCGAGTTTTCTGCACCTGCGTGATTCCCCGGAGGCGGTGGAACAAGCTCGGCGCGTTAGATCAGAAATCCCGAGCGAAGATCGAGAGAAAACGGCCGGAGAAGCTCTGGTTCACACCGGGAAGAAAAGCAGCCGATCGTGGGGAAAAAACGGGGCGATGCCGGCGTTTTTATAGACGAGGGAGGGCGGCGGGTTTGTTTAGATCGAGTTTGAGTCGTCCGGGACCGGGAGTCGGGCTGGGGGACGCGGATTTCCAGGTTAGTTACGATCGGGCACGCGCGCGGAAGAGTCCGGCGGTTGGCGCGAGCTGGAGGTCAGGGATGACACGTGGGTCCCGCGTGTCAGTGAGAGGGAGAGCGGGGCGCGCGGCTGCGGGCTGGCGCGGGGGTGGGTGGGCCGGCTGGTGGGATTCGGCCCACTGGCCGGGGGGTTTTGTTTTTTTTCTTTTTCTTTTTCTTTTCTGTTTTGAGTTAAATTTGAATTCCAATTTGAATTTGAATTTGAATTTGAATTTCTGCACCACATGCAATACGTCCAAAAATTTTTAAATTCCCCTCTTAACGGGTTTTGGGGTGTTACAGCTCTACGCCCCTTAAAAGAAATCTCGTCGTCGAGATTGGTGGTTCTAAGAAAATAATTCCGGAAACTGTGCCTTAAGCTCGTCTTCTCGCTCCCATGTGGCTTCCTCTTCCGAGTGATGCTTCCACTGCACCTTGCACATCCAAATTCTTTTATTTATTGTGAGGCGTTCCATTGTCTCCAAAATCTTGAACGGTTGTTCGGCATAAGACAGATCCTCAGCTACGTCAACCTCGTTCATGGGTAACATCTCTTCAGGCGTCCTTAGGCATTTCTTGATCTGTGACACATGGAATACATCATGCACGTCCGATAGGCGAGGTGGTAATTCTAGTTGATATGACTTCGCCTTTCCTCTCCAGAACTTGAAAGGGTCCGATGTATCAAGGTGATAACTTCCCTTTCACCTTGAACCGACGAAGTCCTCGAATAGGGGACACCTTGATATAGACATAGTCCCCCATGTTGAAAACGAGCTCTCTTCTCCGTACATCGGCATAGCTGTTTTGTCGTGTCTGTGCTATCCTCAAGTTGTTGCGGATTTCCCTCACTTTCGCCTCGGCTTCTTGTAGTACCTCGTGTCCAAACACTTTATTTTCCCCGGCTTGGTTCCAAAATAGGGGAGTTCTGCACTTCCTCCCATACAAAGCCTCAAAGGGTGACATTTTCATACTAGCCTGATAGCTGTTGTTATAGGAGAACTCCGCATACGGTAAATTCTTATCCCAACTCCTATTGTTTTTTAGTGCACACGCTCTCAGCATATCTTCAAGGATCTGATTGGTTCTTTCCGTCTGCCCGTCAGTTTGGGGATGATAGGCAGAACTAAAATTCAGATGAGTTCCCATGGTTTCATGCAACTTCTGCCAGAACCTTGAGGTGAACTGTGTCCCTCGATCTGACACTATCTTCTTTGGCACTCCATGGAAACACACGATCCTTGACATGTATAATTCTGCCAATTTGGATCCGCTGTAGCTTTCTTTCACAGGGATGAAATGAGCTACCTTGGTTAGCCTGTCAATGATGACCCATATCGAATCATATCCTGATTGGGTCATGGGTAATCCCACTATGAAATCCATACCGATTTCTTCCCATTTCCATTCAGGCACTTTAAGTGGTTGCAATAATCCCGAGGGTCATTGATGTTCTGCTTTCACCAACTGACATGTGTCACATAGGGCAACATGTTCCGTGACATCTCGCTTCATGCCATACCACCAATACCTGCTCTTGAGGTCATGGTACATCTTCGTACTCCCAGGATGAATGGAATAGTCTGAATCATGAGCTTCCTTCAAAATCAATTCACGGATCTCCTTTACTTCAGGCACACAGATTCTTTTCCCGTGCCACACCGTACCTTGTTCATCCTCTCTGAACCCAGGGGCTTTATTTTCCTTGATGAGTTCTCTAATCTCTTGTATCTTCTCGTCATTCTTTTGACCATTGCGGATGTCTTTCTCTAAGGTGGAATCCACTTCCATGGCTATGGCTTCACCACTATTCACCAGACATAGATTGAGTTTTATAACCTCTTCCTTCAATTCTGTGGGCATGTCCTTCAAGCTTAACCTATTGACCTGCACCTTCCGGCTTAAAGCATCTGCCACGACGTTCGCTTTCTCAAATTGATAGTTGATGCCCACATCAAAGTCGTTGATTAGTTCTAACCATCTCCTTTGTCTGAGGTTGAGATCTGGCTGTGTGAAAATGTACTTTAAGCTCTTATGATACGTATATATCTATGTCCTTTTCCCCATCAAGTAGTGCCGCCAAATCTTCAACGCGTGTACCACTGCGGCTAGTTCTAGGTCATGTGTAGGATAGTTCTTCTCGTGTTTCTGGAGCTGCCGGGACGCATAAGCCACGACATGCCCCTCTTGCATGAGAACACATCCCAACCCGTTTCCAGAGGCATCGCAGTACACCGAAAAGTTTTTCTGCATATCTGGCATAACTAGCACTGGGGCTGTTGCCAATCTTTTCTTCAGTTCCTGGAAACTCGTCTCGCACTGCGGCGTCCATGTGAATGAAATTCCCCTCTTAACGGGTTTTGGGGTGTTACAGCTCTACGCCCCTTAAAAGAAATCTCGTCGTCGAGATTGGTGGTTCTAAGAAAATAATTCCGGAAACTGTGCCTTAAGCTCGTCTTCTCGCTCCCATGTGGCTTCCTCTTCCGAGTGATGCTTCCACTGCACCTTGCACATCCAAATTCTTTTATTTATTGTGAGGCGTTCCATTGTCTCCAAAATCTTGAACGGTTGTTCGGCATAAGACAGATCCTCAGCTACGTCAACCTCGTTCATGGGTAACATCTCTTCAGGCGTCCTTAGGCATTTCTTGATCTGTGACACATGGAATACATCATGCACGTCCGATAGGCGAGGTGGTAATTCTAGTTGATATGACTTCGCCTTTCCTCTCCAGAACTTGAAAGGGTCCGATGTATCAAGGTGATAACTTCCCTTTCACCTTGAACCGACGAAGTCCTCGAATAGGGGACACCTTGATATAGACATAGTCCCCCATGTTGAAAACGAGCTCTCTTCTCCGTACATCGGCATAGCTGTTTTGTCGTGTCTGTGCTATCCTCAAGTTGTTGCGGATTTCCCTCACTTTCGCCTCGGCTTCTTGTAGTACCTCGTGTCCAAACACTTTATTTTCCCCGGCTTGGTTCCAAAATAGGGGAGTTCTGCACTTCCTCCCATACAAAGCCTCAAAGGGTGACATTTTCATACTAGCCTGATAGCTGTTGTTATAGGAGAACTCCGCATACGGTAAATTCTTATCCCAACTCCTATTGTTTTTTAGTGCACACGCTCTCAGCATATCTTCAAGGATCTGATTGGTTCTTTCCGTCTGCCCGTCAGTTTGGGGATGATAGGCAGAACTAAAATTCAGATGAGTTCCCATGGTTTCATGCAACTTCTGCCAGAACCTTGAGGTGAACTGTGTCCCTCGATCTGACACTATCTTCTTTGGCACTCCATGGAAACACACGATCCTTGACATGTATAATTCTGCCAATTTGGATCCGCTGTAGCTTTCTTTCACAGGGATGAAATGAGCTACCTTGGTTAGCCTGTCAATGATGACCCATATCGAATCATATCCTGATTGGGTCATGGGTAATCCCACTATGAAATCCATACCGATTTCTTCCCATTTCCATTCAGGCACTTTAAGTGGTTGCAATAATCCCGAGGGTCATTGATGTTCTGCTTTCACCAACTGACATGTGTCACATAGGGCAACATGTTCCGTGACATCTCGCTTCATGCCATACCACCAATACCTGCTCTTGAGGTCATGGTACATCTTCGTACTCCCAGGATGAATGGAATAGTCTGAATCATGAGCTTCCTTCAAAATCAATTCACGGATCTCCTTTACTTCAGGCACACAGATTCTTTTCCCGTGCCACACCGTACCTTGTTCATCCTCTCTGAACCCAGGGGCTTTATTTTCCTTGATGAGTTCTCTAATCTCTTGTATCTTCTCGTCATTCTTTTGACCATTGCGGATGTCTTTCTCTAAGGTGGAATCCACTTCCATGGCTATGGCTTCACCACTATTCACCAGACATAGATTGAGTTTTATAACCTCTTCCTTCAATTCTGTGGGCATGTCCTTCAAGCTTAACCTATTGACCTGCACCTTCCGGCTTAAAGCATCTGCCACGACGTTCGCTTTCTCAAATTGATAGTTGATGCCCACATCAAAGTCGTTGATTAGTTCTAACCATCTCCTTTGTCTGAGGTTGAGATCTGGCTGTGTGAAAATGTACTTTAAGCTCTTATGATACGTATATATCTATGTCCTTTTCCCCATCAAGTAGTGCCGCCAAATCTTCAACGCGTGTACCACTGCGGCTAGTTCTAGGTCATGTGTAGGATAGTTCTTCTCGTGTTTCTGGAGCTGCCGGGACGCATAAGCCACGACATGCCCCTCTTGCATGAGAACACATCCCAACCCGTTTCCAGAGGCATCGCAGTACACCGAAAAGTTTTTCTGCATATCTGGCATAACTAGCACTGGGGCTGTTGCCAATCTTTTCTTCAGTTCCTGGAAACTCGTCTCGCACTGCGGCGTCCATGTGAATGTGATTCCTTTCTCCAACAGTTTGGTGAGGGGTCTCGAGATCTTGGAGAAACCCTCAATAAACCGTCGATAATACCCAGCCAATCCTAAGACGCTTCGAACTTCCCCGACATTCTCAGGGGTCTTCCACTTCTGTACATCCTCGATCTTGGCGGGATCTACGGAGATTCCTCCCTCCGAGATTATATGTCCTAAGAAGGGAACTCTCTTCAGCCAAAACTCACACTTGCTCAGCTTGGCATATAGTTGGTGTTCTCTCAGCTTCTGCAACACCAACCTTAGATGTTTCTCATGTTCTTCTTCATCTTTGGAGAAGACTAGAATGTCATCTATGAAAACCACCACAAATTTGTCCAGATATTCCATGAATACCTTGTTCATGAGATACATGAAGTATGCCGGGGCATTAGTTAGCCCGAAAGGCATGACGGTGTATTCATACAGTCTGTACCGAGATACGAAAGCTGTCTTGGGAATATCAGTTTGCCTTATCTTAAGTTGGTGGTATCCCGACCTGAGATCAATTTTCGAGAACAAACAAGCTCCCCTCAACTGATCAAACAAGTCTTCAATGCGGGGTAATGGGTACTTGTTCTTGATGGTTACTTCATTCAAGGCACGGTAGTCTACGCATAACCTTTGGGTTCCGTCCTTCTTGGGCACAAATATCACTGGAGCTTCCCATGGTGAGGAACTAGGACGAATGTACCCTTTCTCTGTCAACTCTCTTAAATGATCCTTGAGTTCTCCCAGCTGCTTGGAGTCCATCCGATAAGGTCTCCTGTATATCGGAGCTGTCCCAGGCACTAGCTCAATCGCGAATTCCACTTCACGATCGGGAGGCATACCTGGCAACTCCTCCGGAAAAACGTCTGGATATTCCCTGATAATCCTGATCTCCTCCACTTTCACCTCAACTTGATTTAATTTAATGTCCCTCCTAGGCTCTTGTATTGTTATGAACTTTACTCTTGTGCCACTAGGGTGAGTTAGTTCCACCGTTCTGGTCGAACAATGGATGATTCCCTTATGTTTGGTCAACCAATCCATGCCCAAAATAATATCTGTCCCTTGTGAATCTATCACTATGAGGTTGGCAGTAAATACTACCCCATTAATGTCTAGATTCACCTTGGGACACACTTGTCTTGTCCTTATTTCTCCCCCTGGAGAGTTTACGGCTAGCATATGGTTCATTTGTGTTGTTGCTAAATCATGATTCTTAACAAACCCTTGGGCAATGAATGAGTGGGTAGCACCAGAATCGAACAACAGGGTTGCAATGTGTAAATTGGCAGGAAACTTACCAACTACCACGTCAGGTGCCTCTTGCGCTTCCTCCATGGTCACGTGGTTCACTCGTCCTCGCATCACATTCTGTTGTTGTGGCTGCATGGGCTTCTTCTTTGGGCACTTATGGGCGTAGTGCCCTACTTCACCAGAGTTCAAGCATTGCACCCCAACTTTAGGTGCCTGGCCTTTGTTGTCTTGGGGTTGGTTCGGTGGTCCTTGTCCTGCTGGTCGAGGTTGATATGTGGGGCGAGGCTGCTGTACAAACTGACGTTGTGGCTGTGCTGGTGCTGACGGAGGCCTGAACTTTGGGTTGTACCCTCTCGGTGCAGAGTAGGGTACCGCAGCACGGCTCGTCTGCCCTGCGGGTTGCTGCATCAGACGTGGGCGGGTGTTGCTACCCGAGGCTTGGTGTGACCATCCCGCCTTCCTCTTGTTTTCATTTTCCAAGGCCTTCAGCTTCCTCTCCACCACAAATGCTCTGTCCACCATCTTTTGGAAGCTTTTGTACTCGTTGGAGGACATTGCACACTGCATTTCCGCTGTAAGTCCTTCCACAAAGCAGTCCTGTTTCTGCTCATCAGTCTCTATGTCATGTGGTGCATATCGGGATAGTTGAGTGAATTTAGTGAGGTATTCCCTGACCGTCATGTTTCCTTGCTGCAGCCCCAAGAACTCATTTCTCTTGTTTTTAAGTTCACCCCTTGGTATGTAGTGGTTGCGGAAGCTACGCTTGAACTCTTACCAAGTGATGTTCTCAGGGTCATGATGGGCGGCCACGTAAGCTATCCACCAATCAGCAGCAGGTCCATGCAATTGGTGAGAGGCAAACAGCACCCTCCATATCCTTGGCATTGTATGATCCTCATCTTGCTCTCAATGGTCTTTAGCCAATCATCTGCCTCCAGAGGTTCAGCAGCACTTGCAAACTTGGGAGGTTGAGTTCCTAGAAACTCACTCAACCTTGGTTGGCGTGGTGCAGCTTGTGGAGGTGGAGCTTGGTGCAAGTTGGCCACCACATGAGTCAGGCTCTGGATGAGCTGATTCTGATTTTCAAGCATTTGGTGGATGGGATCAACTCCTTCATGGCGACCACCCCTGTCTTGTCCTCCAGAAATATGAGGGTTGCCGGTCTCATCGTTGTTGTTGGCGGGGTTGGCAGCACGACCCTTTCCTCTTCCATCCATCTATCATGATCAACCAGATGTTAACTTGAAGCATTACGTATTAACTTCCCAATTTGCTTGTTTTAATCTTAAAATTTTGAGACCTTAATATATTTATATTTTCTGAGGGTTTCATATCTCACGCGAAATAAATGCACTGTTTATTCATAGGGGTTCACACATCAAAGCAAAACAATCCTGAAGATGAGGTTGTGGACAATTGCCCATGGTTCCACAACTCTCGTCACACACCAAGCATTAACACACCATTAACTAAGGTAACGACTCGACTACTCGACAACCTGCTAAACTAAGGGAAAGGACTCTACACTACTCGTATCACTGAGCTGGCTCCTCGGGATCTTCCTCGTTATTCCGGCCGCCCTCTGACTCCACTTTGGGTGGGGAAGCTGCTGGTGGAGAAGTGCGGCGACGCCTGCTCTCCCGGCGATCTGGGGAGTCAGGAGTCCATGTGTCATTCATAGTGACACACAGTTCATTCCCATCTCCTCTTTCTCTCGCCTTCAAGCTGGCTCGAAGCAACGCCTCAGTCTCCTTCAGGGTGTCACGAACATCCTGAAGCTCCTGCTGGCACTCCTGCAGTCGAGTGGTGAGCATAGCAGCATCCTCCAAGCACAGGTCCATGTGCTCATGGGAAGTCCCCTGCTGCACTGGCGGGTACTTGTACTCCGTTGTACCACTCTCACGCTGGAGGACATACATGTACTCAGTCCTGTCCAGGTGGCGACGATAGATGTGACTCTGGCAGGTGATGGCCTCCCAGGTGACATCCTTCTCGGCATCAACCTGTATCGCTCGACAAGCTTGAGAGTGGTGGATCTTGAGCAGCTGATTTTCATGGATAATCCTCATTTCTGAACTCCATTCTTCCCGCTTCTCACGGATGGTCCGGGTGGAGCTGTAGTGTATGATTAGCTTGCCCATATTGCCGGCGGCGTGGAGCATACGTCGAAAACGGCGCAACAAGCCTCCTACTGCCAATCCGTAGGAGAGATACGTCACCGGACGGTTCTCCTCTCTCAGGGCAAGGGCAACTACGGGAACTCTCCCTCCGGTGGACTTGCGAGCGGTGCGGATCATGCTAACCATCTAAAACATAAAGCATTTAAAATTTAAGTTAGATAAGATTTTAAATAAAAAACGTGTTTTGAATAGAGTTGGGGCAAGGTGAATAAAGTGACCCATTAAATAACACTTTTCAACCCACACCTTTGTAAAATAGTTTTTAAGAAAATAGGGTCCTTAAATACGCCCATTTCTACCTAGGTTCACGTTCCTACGGGCAACCTTGGCTCTGATACCAATTCTGTCACACCCGGTTTCTCCAAAGAACAACCGAGTGAATATCACATGTATGCCAGGATCATTTTCTCATACATGTGATGACAAATAGTGAAGCATCATTTATTACAAGCCAGGTGTCGAATATAAATAAGTCTTACATAGCATACGTCTCGATGGACGATAATGAGTTCATAATATGTAAATAAAACAGCAGCGGAAATATTATTCTTATGGGCTCCGTCACAGGTGTTGCCAGGGGACTCCATGAACCTAGAATCCTTCTTCGGGTCCGAAGTCTTGGTCATTGAACACCACATCATCCCCATGACCTGAGCAGCAATTTAAACCAACAAATATGCAAGGTTCAGTACCGTTGGTACTCAGCAAGTGTGGGAAAGTTATGTCATGCATGGCTAGAACAAGGAGAGGTAGAACTCATGGTTAAAGCACTGCACAATTAATACCTATCACCTTAGCTTATTAAGCACCTACATTACTACACAGGTGAAATGGTCCCAATCTCCCATCCCATCATCATAATCAAATAACCATAACATAATTTCCAATGTTAAGCTCCCCGCTTAACATCCACAACTTCCAAAGTCATCATCCTCTAATCATGAATAAGTCCAATCAGCTCTTGACCATGAGCACGGCTGTCATGACAGTTTTGACTCTGCAGAGTTTGCACCACTGTACCCACATGTAGTGATTTCATCCCCCATTGCCGGGTGGACTAAAAGAACCTCCATTATGCCAGTGGCCACGAACCACATTCACACTTCCCAGGTGTGTAGCCAGGAGATCACTACGAAGCCTTTACAAAGGGATTCCGGACGAGCGTGGGCCCACTGAGGTTTCACCCCTAACAACATACAAGAGGCTCCAACCCCGCTGCAGTGGCCCCCTCTTGAGCCTTGTGGTTCATATGGTAGTCCAGCTGACACCTAATCCCCGCACCATCCAACACACCCATAATACGCCGGGGATACACCTAATTAATTTGCCAAGCTGCCCCATCTCAGCATGTGGTTGGCACGGTAAAGCCAGGTTACATGCTCCATGAACCGGTCCTTAGGATCCAGGCAAGTACTAAACACAAACCCGAGTCTCGTGCACCCAGCACCAACCAAAATCATCCAACTTGCCTCGATCCCTACCTCTACATAACTCATAATATCTCATTCAAGAGTAAGGTAACCAAATTGATGATCTCATATCCCAAATTATCCCATTCTAAGCATGGCTAAGCATAAGTAATATGAATGAATGACATAATGAAACAAATCCTAACCCAAGCTACAAGGAAACAAGTTAATGCAATTCTAGGGAAACTTCCTAGCATGGGTTTCATATTTCAATTGACAATGCAAATAATTCTATCTACACATCCTAGCATAGGATCAAAGTGGTCAAGGACACTTGCCTTCTTCCTGCTGCTCTGGGAATGGATAGTCCTGATCTTGGAAGGGGAGAACTTGCTCTGGGGCAGGTTCTACTCATGCCAACACACATAGCAAAAAGAAAACAACAATCCATAAGACATAGTTCACACTTTCACTTCATACAAACCACACATTCACACCTATGAAAGTCATTCACATTTCTAAGTGTTGTGGTTACTCTATGTGTGTTGATTTTTAGCTTGCATGCACTTTTAAACATGCGTATATGATTTCTATGTTTTGTATTCAGATTTCTGTTTGCACAATATATATGAATTTCCAAATTTGAACAACTTCCTTGTATTCAATTGATACCCTTCTTAGCTACCAAGTATGCATGGAAGGTATTTCCCTACTCCAATTGGGATTTCAGATCTTCTACCAAATCCTAAACTGAAATCTATGGATTTGGAGACTTTATTTATCATTTTCTAGTTATGCATACCCATTTTCTTATAATTTCAGATTTATTTTCTATGCCTAAATGTGAACTTTATTATGAAAATAGTAAGACACATCATCTAAACAGAATAGGTTCTGATCTAAAATATTAAATAATATATTTTGGAACTTCTCCTCTGATGTGAACTGATTTAAATTTATTTTACCAATTTTCAGAATTATTTCCTAACCTAAAAATGTGTCCCTATAACTAATAAATGTGATCAATCAATAAAACAGATTCATTTCAGCTTAAAATCTACTTTTAACTCATTCTAAAGTTTTCCAAGTGCTAGGAGAGTTTAAATTTGAATTTACCATGTGTTTGTCTCTCCTTTTAAATTTTAAATCACAATCACATAATCAAATTCCTAAATTTAATATCATATAGGGTTAGAAAGGTAAACTCATCCCACCACAGGGTCTATTATATTATTTCATAAATTTCCAGAGGTCTAACTACACATAACAGAGGGGTTTTCCTAATTTTTATTAAGTCCAGGGGCTAAAACTGATTTTTAATTGAATTTACATGAATTTCTGAAGTTCTAGGGGCTAGATCAGAAGTTTCGGGGGCTAGCTCGTATTTTCCGAGATCCCCAGGGGGTAGCGCATAAGAATCCCGGCCTTTATAATGCGAGGCCAAAGTGGACCGTCCGATTTAAAATAGACGGCTGAGATTATAACGTCGAACCGGTACGCGGGGGTTTCAGTTCTACCGTGCGATTTAAAATAGACGGTGCACAAGCGGCCACGTCGCCCTGGCCGTGCGCGGGCGGCGCTGCCCGGCGGCGCGCGGCGGCGGGAGGCGGTGATCTCGCCGGAAAACTTCGGATCTTCGTCTATTCTTCCTAAAACTGGGATTTCATGGCATAGATCGGTAGAGGAGAGGTCGGGGATCTCACCCCTGGGTTTTTCTTGAGCTCGGAGGTCCTGGAAGGCGGTCGGCGACGAGGTCGGAGATGAAATCGCGGCGATGCTCGTCGGTGCTGTGTCTGGAGCGCAAACCACCGAGTTTTCTGCACCTGCGTGATTCCCCGGAGGCGGTGGAACAAGCTAAGCGCGTTAGATCAGAAATCCCGAGCGAAGATCGAGAGAAAACGGCCGGAGAAGCTCTGGTTCTCACCGGGAAGAAAAGCAGCCGATCGTGGGGAAAAAACGGGGCGATGCCGGCGTTTTTATAGACGAGGGAGGGTGGCGGGTTTGTTTAGATCGAGTTTGAGTCATCCGGGACCGGGAGTCGGGCTGGGGGACGCGGATTTCCGGGTTAGTTACGATCGGGCGCGCGCGCGGAAGAGTCCGGCGGTTGGCGCGAGCGGGAGGTCAGGGATGACACGCGGGTCCCGCGTTTCAGTGAGAGGGGGAGGGGGGCACGCGGCTGCGGGCTGGCGCGGGGGTGGGTGGTTCGGCTGGTGGGTTTCGGCCCACTGGCCGGGGGGTTTTGTTTTTTTTTCTTTTTCTTTTTCTTTTCTGTTTTGAGTTAAATTTGAATTCCAATTTGAATTTGAATTTCTGCACCACATGCAATAAGTCCAAAAATTTTTAAATTCCCCTCTTAACGGGTTTTGTGGTGTTACAATTGTCGAGGTTGCGAACACCCCCAGTTCGCTGACCATCCTTCTTGACCGGAGGTCAGCATCGAGCACCGCCCTAATACTGGGCTTGCCCGCTGTTCTGCTGCCCCTGGGGACAGTCCTTCGAGAAATGGCCCGCCTGGCCACACGTGTAGCAGTTGTATGAGGCGGTCCTCCGCTGATCGGCGGACAGAAACCCGGGGCGCGTTGTGGCAGTGGAAATGCCTGGGGTACCATCTGCTAATGACCCCTGAACAGCTGAGGTCGCGCCGGTGGATGCCACTGCTGACCGGATGGTATCCGATACACCATGCGGTATTTCTGAGGAGCTCCACCCCCACTGATGGGTGGAGTGCTGCGCTTTCGCTGCTCAGCCGCCAATTCACGCTGAGCGTCTTCTTGCATGATCGCGGCGTTGACGAGATCTTTGAACGTGCCACGATTGCATTGGACGAGATGCGTCTTCATCTCGGGATTTAATCCCCGGTAGAAGTGCTCTCACTTCTTCTCCTCAGTGGAGACATAATCTGACGCATACTGCGCCAGATGATTGAAGGCACGGGATTAGTCATGGGCACTCCTCCCGCCCTGCTTCAGCTCCAAGAACTCTTGGAACTTCTGCTTCATTATCCCGGGAGGGATATGGTAGGCGCGGAATGTCTCCCGGAATTCTTCCCACTCCACGGCATGGCCAGCCGGCAGTGAGGCGACATAGTTCGCCCACCACGCACCAGCGGCACCGTGAAGCTGCTGCGCCGCGAAGAGAGTCTTTTTCCGCTCCGTGCATTGGAGCAGCACGAAATTAGACTCAATCGTTCGCAGCCAGTTGTCGGCCTCCAGGGGTTCTGCTGCTTCAGTGAACACCAGAGGGTGCGTACTCATGAAGTCTGAGTACGTCACAACGTTGGGCTCACGAGGCCCCCTCTCTTGACTGCCCCCCACCTGGGACGTATTTTGCACGATCGTGGGGAGCAGATCGGTCTGCTCCTCATGATTACCCCACCAGGGCCGCGATCACATCCGCTAGTGTAAGCGGAGGCGGCTGTGGTGGTTGTTGCTGCAGGGTGCTGTCGCAGGCAGGTGGCTGGGAGTCATCGCCCCCTGCTGGCTAGAGCCACCGACCTCATGCGTGGCCCGAGTGCGAACTATCTGCAGCCATACGACAATAAAAATCAGTCCCGCAACATACTTCATGCATTCCAATAAAATAGGCGTAAAACACAATGACAGTAAAACATACGATACATCTCGTATATAGATAAGGTAATAACTTTGCACAAGCTACATTATTACCAGACCAAATACAAGCTAGTTCAATCCAAATTGACGGACTTCCACTTTGGAAGTTCATCTCAACTAGGTTTGGTCACTACGAGATGTTAATATCGCTTTGTCATCATGTATACTACCCTTTTATCTTCAATACGACACAAACATGGTCTCTAGCAAAAGAAACTTGAGTAGGACACATACTCAAATCTTTCACTAGTTGAATATAACCACTCATGAGTATGTTTTACCCCATTGGAAGTACTTAAACCTCCTAGGGTACAACAATCTCTCAAATGAGTTCAACTGTCATCCCTCTGCCTGAACGACCCGTTTCTACATATTCCGGAGTTTGATCTGGTGCTGGGCATTTTCATGACTCAAGATGAATACCAAAGTTAAAGTTAACTCCAGTATATTTCCAACGAATATTCATTGGCCCTCAGATCAGCTCTGGTTAAAAAGTTATGATAATTCAAAGTCAACAGAATTTCTGGAAGAATTTCAACAGCACCTCCTATGGAAGTTGTTATTTTCAACTCTAACTTCCACTGAATTCCGTGCTGCAATTGCAGATACTTTGAATAACAAAGATATAACACATCTCCTCCCTTTACAAAGATGTATCATATGATAATTTTAGATTTTTCTACAGGAATTTATGCTTGAAAAACAGAACAGTCCAAAGAGTGTTTTGAATCTGTCCTGGTTCTAGACAGTTTACAATCATCTGGAATTTCAGCCAGTTTAAGGTGTGATTCAGCTCTGGAAGTCTACAAAAATGTTGTAGAGCACTTAAAATCCTTTCCAGAACTATATCCCACACCTCCATTGGCTAAATAATCTGTGAGTTATGCTCTGTCAAAATTCAGCAAACTTGTTGCCAAACAGAGCACTCTGTTTTTCAATCTCTTTGAACTAAACTGATCAACTAAATAATTTTTCTACCCAACCAGGGTCCTAAATATTGAAACTTGGTTATTTTAGTTCCTTGTTACCATTATCTTTCATGCAAATGCCTATTATATGCCGGTACTATGTTCCTCACAAAAAGAAAATCCTAACCAGATTATACCGGCATATACGTCTCAATTGTGGAACTAAACAGTCTCTCGCACACGTATACTACACGGGATACATACGTGGTTAGTACCTGCAGAAGAACACACAATAATGATGCACACACCGGTTATTTTCATTTCAGGCAGGTCCATATTTGAAAGTAAATACAAACGCCCGTATCATTGCCATACGGCCGTCCTTGAGTTAAGCCACGTCTCAAGGTACGTGATCGTGTTTTCACACCACATGACGGGGAACCCGAGTAGATCGTGAACGGGTCATCACGGTTGGGAATTTTATCAACCCAACAGATACCACCTACTGCCCTGTAGGGCACGCCGATGGCAAGTGCTGCATATGTCCTCCTAGGCTATTTCCAGAAGAACACACTATCGTGTTACTGACCACATGATGGGGTCTCCACTTTCTTGCCTAATGCACGCTAGGGATCAGCATTTCATATGAACTTAGGAACATGAAGAGTCCAAGAGTTTCATATTAACGTCTCACACCAAGCTGTGAGACCTATCCCTGAACCACATTCCTCGCCAGGGGAGCTAACCGAAATTGAACCGCTTTCGGTGGCGTTCCATACCATTTTTACCTGAACGTAGGTGTGTCGTTACATAATCAAAATTCAGAATTATAACACATATGTTAGCCTTGCCACTTTAAGTAACTATGCTAATATAGTCCTTACTTGGGCAAACTACCGAATCCTCACTGTAAGCCTAAGTTTTCCCCGTAATACAGTCCTTAATTAGTGTGCTATCCCAAATGCGGCTCTGGTACCAGCCTGTGGTGGACCGGGATCCGCTCATCCAGGATCACAGAGGGTGGTGCCGCACGATGTGACATCCGACATCACACATCATAAGAACGATATTGTATTACATAGAAAACCAACTGAATATGTACAAACTAGTACAAGACTTCAGTTACAAACTAGTATTTGGGTTACAAAAGCGGAAGCTAAGTTTATACACCTCACACCCATCTATCTAGCAAAAGTCTGTTGCCCAGCCCTATGGGCAATCCACACTAGCTGCACTCCTCAGCTCAGCGCGGCGTGTACGTCTCCCACTCAGCCGTGGTCCCCGACGGAGGATAGCCCTCGCTGGTGGACTCGTACCCCGAGTCCGTGGGATACTCCTCACCTGAAAAACACTTATAGCAGCAATGGTGAGCACGATGGCTCAACAAGACTTAACCGACTCACCTATGCATGAAACTCTACATTCAGTTCACAACAAACATGGGATAGTAATTTGCAGCAAATGGACATGCCTACAAGTTCATCCTTATTTCTTCTTTTAGCCACAAGTTAACAGTTCATGAATCTGAAATTTAGTAAGCAATATTTGGTGGCACACATGTAACAATACAATTATACATATCAGCAGAATTGAATCATAACATTTCATAATTTATCTACGTCACGATGCAGTGAACAAGCGGTACTCATCACCGCGAGGGACGGCAAATCGACTCGATATACACCTGCAGGGATACCCGAATAGCACGTCACGTACGCCCACCCGTGGAGCTGCACAGAACGCTCGCTCGGTGTCGTACGGGACAACCTTTCACCAAACAGCCCAAACATCGAACCGGTCCACCCAAACGGACAGGAGGTTCCTACACGGAGCATCTCTCTATGCCCGTTAGCGGATTTCCATATTGCTGCCCTCAACCTACACCTATAAATCGGTGCGTTATGCCTCAACGCACGGAGGTATAGGTTACATCGGTTTATCAGGGCCCATATATCCGATATGCCTTTGGTACGTTCAACACTTGTTCAGCATGGCCGCACATGGATCGGTCCTCAATCGACACGGACAGGGATGCACCCACAAGACTTCCTCTTGCTGCACCCTAGCCCCTGCCTAGTCTCATTTTCTTTCTAAAGTGATCTCACCTCACTCGAACCAATCCCGTGTGTCCCGAATCCTAACTCGCGAGTAGATTCGAACTACTCGACTTGTACCAAAGTTCTATGAACATTAAGCACAGCCTAACTACTCGAGAACTTATACACTCCTCACTCTTGTTGGAATGATCTGGTTATGCATTTGGAGTTTCATCCATCCTACACCTAATTCACATACATACCTCAAACTAAATATGTATATAAAGCAAAACATTATAAAATATGTTAATGCAAACCGGGGCTTGCCTTGTTGCTGCTGGTCAGATTTTAGGGCTTTGTCCGGAAGAAGAAAGTCCAGCACTTCCGGAGTTTCTTCGCCTTCAGCAACTACACGTAAGCAATATACTACATGTCAATTTAAATGCGATGTTTAGAACTGAATATGTAATTACCATAACTCTAGCTAGCCCTCCCCTTTGGTTCTGCAATTTTTATGGTGGCTTGGTAGGGTCTTAACCAGAGTCTTGACCAAGTTTCATTTGAAACAAAGTTCATTTGAGCTTTGTACAAATAAAAATCTATTTGGTCATTAGTATAATGTGACACCCTCATCTCGGGTGTCAGCATATATTCATGTTTTATGAAGAGGAAAACATTTTTAGAAAAGAGAGAACAGAAACAAGTATCAAAAGGATAGCCAGTAAAGCTCCCTGAGAGCGCCGAAAGCAACTTCCACGGCCAGCAGACCACGTGGCGCGTTCGGAGCTCATCCCCGAAGAGATTGGAGAGGTCCGACGCTAAACTGGCTACGTGGCAGGCTCGGGGGTCACCTCTGCAATTGGAAAGAGGTCCGACCCTGTGGGACACGTGCTGCCGCGGAGCTAGCCTCTGCGGAAGAAGCAAAGGCATTTTTTTTCTGAGGGCACGTGTCATCCTCGGAGCTAGTCGTCGCGGAAGTCAGGGGACCAGTCACACGGGATACGTGTTGATCTCGGAACCCATCTCCGAGAAGTCCGGATCTATTGAACACGTGTCGCCACCGGAGCTTATCTCCGGAGGTCCGTCGCTGCTGGACACGTGTCGACCTCGGGGCATGTCCCTGAGGGAAGGAAAGGCGGAAAGACCGGCACCCACACGTGGCGTGCGCGGAGCTCGTCTCCGAAGAAGAGGGAGGTCTCGATCGATTGACACGCGGCACAACCGGATCTCGTCTCTGCGGATGAGGAGATACCAGGCCCGGAGGACACGTGGAGCTTCCGGAGCTCATCATCACAGAGGTAGCAAGTTCTGGAGCGGTTTTTACGCGTAAAGATACCGGTACGCAACAGAAACCGATCTAAATTCCACGATGTTACCAAAGATAAGACGTCAGGATCCAACAAGATCTGAATAAGACTTTTATTCAGGATCCAATTAGATTAGTACTCTTCTCTTCTCGATTATAAATAGAACCCGAAACCTCTGGCCGAAACCACGAACTTCTCTTTCAACTCCTGAGCCGATGACTTAGAGCCCTAGCCCTAACTCGCCGAGCAAAACATCGCCGAAAGCACAACAAGGGAGATCATCGGAGGAGAACCAAGCGGTCTGAGGAGGACCCCGAAGACAAGAAGAATGTGAGGTAGGACTTCAATACCACCTTACGATATCATGTTGTTCATCTCTTTGCGTCTGTTCTTTGATTCCTTTCGAACAGAAGCCTTTTCATGGGCAGAACACTCGATGATCAGTTTGATCTAAAGACAAGATCATCGCCACGTTCATCCTTGATCTGAACACCTTTGACCATACAAGCCATGCAAGAACACCAGATCAATCTAATAGAACTAATCGTAGGATAGCATGCATGTGCATCATCGCATCTAGTTTAGGGTTTGTGCATGATATTGATTGCTGTGAATTTGTGTGCACGTGAATCCTACATAGCAGGACAAACTCAGGAAGCTATCTACGACGAGCTGCAGCAACAAAGTTTTGAGAATCAAGAACAACCGGAACCGCAAGAACAAGGCAAGTGCTCCTTGACCATGTTGATCCTATGTTTTGGGTAAAACTATTTTTGTTTTGCGAAAAGGTGTGTGTGCTGAGTCAAACATGATGGGAAACCCTTTTTATAGGAGTTTACTAGTTTTGGTTGAACCACCCTTGTCGCCCGGGAAGTTTATGAGTCGGGTATGGTTTTTTGCTTTAAGCTTCGCTGAGTCCATGGGATTGGGAAGCGAGATAGATGTGTCTAGCTAACTGCACTCGTAGTGATAATAAGTAATTGATGAGGCTAATGAACATGGATCGGAGGGGGGGGATCTAGGCAAGCCTGGGTTTGTGAATGAGGTAGCATGAGATGGTGGTTTTGCTTGCCGTAGATCTAAGGACCGGTTCATGCATGCACATGCCAGGATAACAGTGCCACCACAAGGCCAAATATGGGTGCGGCTTAGCTGAGTAATTAGGTAAGTTGCTAGAGTGTTATGGACTGTGGAAGGCGCGGGGAATGGGAGTCGAGTGAGGACTGCCCTGGGAACTGCATGGCACAAGAGGGGGCCCGTGGGTGGGAGAATTGGAGATTTTAGCCTGCCGGTGAAACCTCAGTGAGTCCATACATCTAGTAACCCCTTTGTAAAAGATATTTTGTGATCTCTTGACCATACACCGACGGTTGTGTACTGGTATAATGGAGGTTCTGCAGTCGCCGACAGGTGACGAAATCACAAACTTGTGGGTAAAGAGGTACAAACTCTGCAGAGTTACTAAAACTATCATGATAGCCGAGCTTACGGTCACGAGCACCTGGCTAAACTGCCATGATTAGATGGGACGATTATTAGGAAGGTTATTGGGATGGTTATTAGGATGGTTATTGGGAAGGTTCTTGGTTATGGTTATGGGTTTGGTTATGGGTTGGTTTGGAATTGTTAAGTCTGGATGATGAAAGGGTTGCATGACTGGTGGGTCATGATATGAGATTGGTCTCGGTGCGAGACCAGGTTGTTTCATGAGGTGAGATGGTAGCGAATACGAGGAGGTATTCGTGAGTATGGGTAAAGGATTTGGTTAATGTGAGAATGGAACACGGGAAGTGATGGAGGTATGTTGGAAATTTCATACATGCTGGGACTACATTCATCTAAAGTTAAGTTGCTGTTTTATCACGGTTTTATAAATCTGCTTTTCTGCAAATAAGCCTTTTATACCTACCTTGTTTATGAGCTGCATATCATGTGTTATTCCCGCACTTGCTGAGTACATCATTGTGCTCAAACTTGCATTATTATTTCTTCATCAACAGAAAGAGAAGGCTACTATGAAGATCAAGTAGAGCATTATGGTGTGTGATCTGTTCTCAACCTTGCCTGTGGAGGGAGTAGAGATGAAGCCACTTCTGCTTAGTTTTGCTTCCGCATTAGTTTTTGCTTCCGCATTTAAATAAAGATTTCCGCTGCGTAGAAATAAAGACTTCCGCTGTGAACATGAGTCCAAGACTCATGAGGTGTTGTAATAAACTCTGTTATTCGTGGTAATATATAATCTGAATTCAGTTTGTGGAACGTATGTGTATGTGTGATGAACATCCTGGGCACACATATGCATTAGTTCTCGGTTCCTTGGTTTTCCACAGAATTAAGGGCGTCACAGATTGGTATCAGAGCCACGGGTCGACAGTAGGTTACACGCCTGGATAGAAACCTTAGATTGATATTAGAGTCACGGGTTAACAGCAAGTTACACTCCTAAATAGAAGCCACGCTGACCAAAGGAAGCGCCCTAGGGAGAATAGCCTAGATTGGCCTTTAAAACCACCTTGACATAGGAAACCATCCTTGAATAGGAGTTGAGTGGGCCCTTGTGGTGATTATTTGTGAATATGTGCTTAGTGTGAGTGGTGGGACGTCTCAAAAACGTTGTCCATATCCACACATAAGAAGAAGGAGGTGTGAGATGTTTCGGCACTTGCTCACATCCTCATAAGGGCTAATATATATAGTCCAACCCACCTTGATGCATATAGTTGAAAGGACCTATCTAACCTTCTAACCTTCTATTCTACTTTGTTCTCTCTCACAGATGGTGAGAGGAAACGCCAGCCGAAGGAACGTCCAGGAAGATGACCACGAGGAAATTCCTGCCAACCCCGGAGCTGGCGAAAACCACCTAGAAAGGTTGATGGCCATGCAAAACCAGCTTATGCAAACCATGATCCAAACTTTGGGTCAGTTACAGGCCGACCAAAACTCCGTTCCGGCACCACCGCCACCACCCCCGCTGGCTCATAACAGGTTGGGAGAGTTCATGAGGACTCGACCACCCACCTTTGCTCAAGCAAGCGATCCAATGGAGGCCGATGATTGGTTGAAATCCCTGGAGAAGAAGCTTGCCATTGTTCAGTGCAACGACCGAGAGAAGGTTCTCTTTGCGTCGCACCAACTGATGGGAGCAGCTGCTGACTGGTGGGATGCCTTGAGCAACGCCCATGCCAACCCGGAGACAATCACTTGGACTGAGTTCCAGGAAAGTTTCCGCTCCCACTACATTCCTGTTGGCATAATGATGCTCAAGAGGCAGGAGTTTGAAGGTCTCCGCCAAGGACAGAAAAGAGTGAACGAATATCTTAACAAGTTCATACAACTGTCCCGGTATGCCCCCGAAGATGTCAACTCGGATCAAAAGAAGCAGTACCTGTTCATGAGAGGGTTGAACAATGAGATCCAAGTTTAGCTCCTCAACAATGACTATGTAAGCTTCCAGAAGCTGGTTGATAAGGCTATTGTGGTGGAAAACAAGATCCGAGAGATTGAGCGCGAGTGCAAAAGAAAGATGCCATACCAGCCCCAAGGGAGCAACGTACGACCTAGGTACATGCCCCCTGCACCGCAGTATGGACCAACCACTCCTATGTACCGCCCTGGTCAGCCATCACAGCAACGGTTTGTTGCACCGGCACCTCGAGTGCCCATGCCTCCTGCGCCCTGGCCTAACAATGGCGCTCCTGTTCAAAACCCCCGCCCCAACGTACCTGCTGCCGTAGGCAACAGGGCATGCTTTGCATGCGGGGAAGTAGGCCACTTCGCTAACCAGTGTCCGAAGCGAGGCCCTGAACAGCAAGGTAACGTGCCCAAGCAGAACCAGCGACCAAACGGAGGGGACCACCAAGGGAACCGTGGACCGCAGAACTATGCTCGTGGCCACGTTAACCATGTCACTGCTGAGGAAGCACAACGGGCTGAGGACGTCGCAATTGGTATGTTCCTTGCCAACTCCAACCCAGCCACCATTTTATTTGATTCCGGAGCATCACATTCCTTCATATCATCCAAATATGTTGCCAAACATCATCTACCCGTATCCCACTTAGAATGTGCTATGTTAGTTAATTCTCCCGGAGGAGAAATGAGGACTAATATAGTATGCCCAAAAGTAAGCCTTAAAATAAGGGGGGTAGACTTCCTTGCCAACCTTATTGTCTTGGACTTCCACGGAATTGACATCATACTCGGAATGGACTGGTTAAGCAAGCACAATGGAGTAATCCAATACGCTGAGAGAAGCGTGCAATTGACAAACGAACACGGTATCCGTGTCGAGTTTGAGTCAGCCCAGCAAGCGACCGAACGGGCGGATCTGAACCATGTTGAAGGAGTAGCATTGGACAACATTCCAGTGGTTCAGGAATTTTCGGATGTGTTCCCGGAAGAACTTCCAGGTATGCCACCTGACCGGGACATTGAGTTTGCCATAGATTTGGTACCTGGAACTGCACCCATAGCTAAGAGACCATATAGGATGCCCGTCAACGAGTTAGTTGAACTCAAGAAGCAAATTCAAGAACAGTTGGAGAAGGGTTTTATCCGTCCAAGTTTGTCACCATGGGGAGCCCCGGTACTCTTCGTGGACAAGAAGGACGGAACCCAAAGAATGTGCGTGGACTACAGGTCTCTAAACGAGGTAACAATCAAGAATAAATACCCTCTGCCCCGTATAGAGGACCTGTTCGATCAAATGAAAGGAGCCCAAGTGTTCTCCAAGATTGATCTTCGGTCGGGATATTTCCAGCTGAAGATTAAGCCCTCTGATATACCTAAGACAGCCTTTCGGACGCGGTATGGTTCATATGAATATACCGTTATGTCTTTTGGATTGACGAATGCACCCGCATACTTCATGTACCTTATGAATAAGGTTTCATGGAGTACTTGGACAAGTTCGTCGTGGTTTTCATCGACGACATTATGGTGTATTCAAAAAGTGAGGAGGAGCATGAAGAACATCTGAGATTGACCTTGCAGAAGTTGCGAGAGCATCAGTTGTATGCCAAGCTCAACAAATGTCAATTTTGGCTAAAAGAAATATCCTTCCTAGGCCACATCATCTCCAAGGAAGGGGTATCGGTTGATTCTGGAAAGGTGAGAGATGTTCTGAAGTGGGACCAACCGGAGAGCATGAGGGATATTCGGAGTTTCCTTGGGATGGCAGGATACTATCGGCGATTCATTAAAGACTTCTCTAAAATAGCAAAACCTATGACGGAGTTGCTAACGAAGGGGAAGATCTTTCAATGGACACAAGCCTGCCAAGAAAGTTTTGAGGAACTCAAGAAAAGGCTAACCACAGCACCAGTTCTGGTATTGCCAGACGTAAGCAAGAGCTTTGACATATATTGTGATGCATCCAGACAAGGGCTCGGGTGTGTACTCATGCAGGAAGGAGAAGTGGTAGCCTATGACTCACGACAATTAAAGAAGCATGAGCTTAACTATCCTACGCATGATTTAGAGTTAGCAGCAGTGGTGCATGCATTGAAGATTTGGAGACATTATATCCTTGGTCATCGATGTGAGATCTATACGGATCATAAAAGCCTCAAGTACATATTTACACAAATGGACTTAAATTTGAGGCAACGTCGATGGTTAGAACTCATCAAGGATTATGATGTAAGAATCAATTACCACCCCGGGAAGGCCAATGTAGTAGCTGACGCATTGAGCAGAAAGGGAGCATGCCACCAACTCACGGCCGGGGGCTACCACCCGAACTACGTAAGGAGTTCGAACGGTTACACCTCGGATTCTTGAATAACATGGAAGTGATGGAAATCCACTCCTCATTGGAGCAAGAAATAAGAAAGGGACAAGCAACGGACGAGGGGATAAAGGAGATCAAGGAAAGAATCCGACAAGGGATAGAAAAGGATTTCAAGGAGGATGAAAAGGGTACGCTTTGGCTAGGAAAAAGGATTTGTGTGCCAAACATAAGACACCTTCGCGACATGATATTGAAGGAGGCACATGATTCACCCTATTCCATACATCCAGGGAGCACCAAAATGTACAAGGACTTGAAAACTTGCTATTGGTGGGATGGTATGAAGAGGGATATAGCCGAATACGTTTCCCTATGCGACACATGCCAACGGGTAAAAGCCGAACATCAAAAACCCGCTGGATTGTTGCAACCTTTGAAAATACCTGAATGGAAATGGGAGGACATCAGTATGGACTTTATTGTCGGATTGCCACGAACTCAGTCAGGATACGACTTCATCTGGGTCATTGTGGACCGGTTGACGAAAACCGCCACTTTTTCTTCCGGTAAAGGCCAGTTACAACGTTACACAGTTGGCAGAGTTGTACATGGAGCAGATCGTGTGCCGTCATGGAATTCCGAAGAGGATAGTCTCAGATCGAGGTTCTCAGTTTACCTCTAGATTCTGGAAGAAGCTGCAGAAAGCCATGGGTACACGACTGGATTTTAGCTCTGCCTACCACCCACAAACAGATGGACAAACCGAAAGGACGAACCAAATTTTGGAAGACATGTTGAGAGCTTGCGCCTTGAAATGTGGGCGTAGTTGGGATAGGAGTTTACCGTATGCCGAGTTCTCCTATAACAACAGCTATCAAGCTAGCTTGAAGATGTCGCCTTTCGAAGCCTTATATGGTAGACGGTGTAGAACGCCACTGTTCTGGAACGAGACTAGAGAGAACCAGGTGTTTGGACCCGAAGTACTACAAGAAGCTGAAAAGCAAGTCCAAACGATACGGGAGAACTTAAAGGCTGCTCAGTCACGACAGAAAGGCTATGCGGACAATAGGTGTAGGAAGTTGACCTTTGAAGTAGGAGACTTCGTATACCTTAAGGTATCGCCTATCCGAGGCCAACAACGTTTTAACGTCAAAGGCAAACTAGCGCCTCGCTACATCGGACCATTTAAGATTTTGGATAAGCGAGGAGAAGTAGCCTATCAACTAGAGCTCCCAAACCACCTCTCCGACGTACATGACGTGTTTCATGTATCCCAGCTCAAGAAGTGCTTGAGAATACCAGAGGAACAAGTGGCAATGGGAGAACTTAAACTTCAAGAGGACCTGACTTACGCAGAACACCCTATCCGAATCTTGGACGTAAAGGAAAGGGTCACCCGAAACAAGGTGATTCGATGGTGCAAAATACAATGGAGCCATCACACTGAAGCTGAAGCCACATGGGAGCGTGAAGAGGATATTGAGGCTGAATTCCCCTTTCTATTTTCTACTAACGAATCTCGAGGGCGAGATTCAATTTAAGGGGGGTAGATTTGTGACACCCTCATCTCGGGTGTCAGCATATATTCATGTTTTATGAAGAGGAAAACATTTTTAGAAAAGAGGGAATAGAAACAAGTATCAAAAGGATAGCCAGTAAAGCTCCCTGAGAGCGCCGAAAGCAACTTCCACGGCCAGCAGACCACATGGCGCATTCGGAGCTCATCCCCGAAGAGATTGGAGAGGTCCGACGCAAAACTGGCTACGTGGCAGGCTCGGGGGTCACCTCTGCAATTGGAAAGAGGTCCGACCCTGTGGGACACGTGCTGCCACGGAGCTAGCCTCTGCGGAAGAAGCAAAGGCATTTTTTTTCAGAGGGCACGTGTCATCCTCGGAGCTAGTCGTCGCGGAAGTCAGGGGACGAGTCGCACAGGATACGTGTTGATCTCGGAACCCATCTCCGAGAAGTCCGGATCTATTGAACACGTGTCGCCACCGGAGCTTATCTCCGGAGGTCCGTCGCTGCTGGACACATGTCGACCTCGGGGCATGTCCCTGAGGGAAGGAAAGGCGGAAAGACCGGCACCCACATGTGGCGTGCGCGGAGCTCGTCTCCGAAGAAGAGGGAGGTCTCGATCGATTGACACGCGGCACAACTGGAGCTCGTCTCTGTGGATGAGGAGATACCAGGACCGGAGGACACGTGGAGCTTCCGGAGCTCATCATCACGGAGGTAGCAAGTTCTGGAGCGGTTTTTACGCGTAAAGATACCGGTACGCAACAGAAACCGATCTAAATTCCACGATGTTACCAAAGATAAGACGTCAGGATCCAACAAGATCTGAATAAGACTTTTATTCGGGATCCAATTAGATTAGGACTCTTCTCTTCTCGATTATAAATAGAACCCGAAACCTCTGGCCGAAACCACGAACTTCTCTTTCAACTCCTGAGCCGACGACTTAGAGCCCTAGCCCTAACTCGCCGAGCAAAACATCGCCGAAAGCACAACAAGGGAGATCATCGGAGGAGAACCAAGCGGTCTGAGGAGGACCCCGAAGACAAGAAGAACGTGAGGTAGGACTTCAATACCACCTTACAACATCATGTTGTTCATCTCTTTGCGTCTGTTCTTCGATTCCTTTCGAACAGAAGCCTTTTCGTGGGCAGAACACTCGATGATCAGTTTGATCTAAAGACAAGATCATCACCACGTTCATCCTTGATCTGAACACCTTTGACCATACAAGCCATGCAAGAACACCAGATCAATCTAATAGAACTAATCGTAGGATAGCATGCATGTGCATCATCGCATCTAGTTTAGGGTTTGTGCATGATATTGATTGCTGTGAATTTGTGTGCACGTGAATCCTACATAGCAGGACAAACTCAGGAAGCTATCTACGACGAGCTGCAGCAACAAAGTTTTGAGAATCAAGAACAACCGGAACCGCAAGAACAAGGCAAGTGCTCCTTGACCATGTTGATTCTATGTTTTGGGTAAAACTATTTTGTTTTGCGAAAAGGTGTGTGTGCTGAGTCAAACATGATGGGAAACCCTTTTTATAGGAGTTTACTAGTTTTGGTTGAACCACCCTTGTCGCCCGGTAAGTTTATGAGTCGGGTATGGTTTTTGCTTTATGCTTCGCTGAGTCCATGGGGATTGGGAAGTGAGATAGATGTGTCTAGCTAACTGCACTCGTACTGATAATAAGTAATTGATGAGGCTAATGAACATGGATCGGAGGGGGGGGGATCTAGGCAAGCCTGGGTTTGTGAATGAGGTAGCATGAGATGGTGGTTTTTCTTGCCGTAGATCTAAGGACCGGTTCATGCATGCACATGCCAGGATAACAGTGCCACCACAAGGCCAAATATGGGTGCGGCTTAGCTGAGTAATTAGGTAAGTTGCTAGAGTGTTATGGACTGTGGAAGGCGCGGGGAATGGGAGTCGAGTGAGGACTGCCCTGGGAACTGCATGGCACAAGAGGGGGCCCGTGGGTGGGAGAATTGGAGATTCTAGCCTGCCGGTGAAACCTCAGTGAGTCCATACATCTAGTAACCCCTTTGTAAAAGCTATTTTGTGATCTCTTGACCATACACTGACGGTTGTGTACTGGTATAATAGAGGTTCTGCAGTCGCCGACGGGTGACGAAATCACAAACTTGTGGGTAAAGAGGTACAAACTCTGCAGAGTTACTAAAACTATCTTGATAGCCGAGCTTACGGTCACGAGCACCTGGCTAAACTGCCATGATTAGATGGGACGGTTATTAGGAAGGTTATTGGGATGGTTATTAGGATGGTTATTGGGAAGGTTCTTGGTTATGGTTATGGGTTTGGTTATGGTTTGGTTTGGAATTGTTAAGTCTGGATGATGAAAGGGTTGCATGACTGGTGGGTCATGATATGAGATTGGTCTCGGTGCGAGACCAGGTTGTTTCATGAGGTGAGATGGTAGCGAATACAAGGAGGTATTCGTGAGTATGGGTAAAGGATTTGGTTAATGTGAGAATGGAACACGGGAAGTGATGGAGGTATGTTGGAAATTTCATACATGCTGGGACTACATTCATCTAAAGTTAAGTTGCTGTTTTATCACGGTTTTATAAATCTGCTTTTCTGCAAATAAGCCTTTTATACCTACCTTGTTTATGAGCTGCATATCATGTGTTATTCCCGCACTTGCTGAGTACATCATTGTGCTCAAACTTGCATTATTATTTCTTCATCAACAGAAAGAGAAGGCTACTATGAAGATCAAGTAGAGCATTATGGCGTGTGATCTGTTCTCAACCTTGCCTGTGGAGGGAGTAGAGATGAAGCCACTTCTGCTTAGTTTTGCTTCCGCATTAGTTTTTGCTTCCGAATTTAAATAAAGATTTCCGCTGCGTAGAAATAAAGACTTCCGCTGTGAACATGAGTCCAAGACTCATGAGGTGTTGTAATAAACTCTGTTATTCGTGGTAATATATAATCTGAATTCAGTTTGTGGAACGTATGTGTATGTGTGATGAACATCCTTGGCACACATATGCATTAGTTCTCGGTTCCGTGGTTTTCCACAGAATTGAGGGCGTCACATATAACCTCTAAGATTTTTAAGGACTTTCATGGCTCAAACCCTTACTTTCTGGAAACTAGAAGTTGAAATGGTTCTAATGGAATTGGTTTCATGTAATTTGAAAAATTCTAGATGAAGTTATGCCCTAATCAAGATTTGAGAAAATCTGAAAAATGTTTCTGTACTTTTTTCTATTTTGTCAGGGAAGTTCACTTAATCACACCATTAGGGGGACTAAGTGAACTTGGATGAGTCTGAAATTTTTCCTGTGGCTCAAGGAATTTCAAATGAACCTCCCAGCCAAATTTCAGAATTTTTCATAAAGTGATTCTCCAGATAAAATTACCAACAGTTTAAATTTAGGAAATTAATTCTGGAAAAAGAATAAGTTTCATAAGCTAAAACTTGTTTTGCTGGATAGTACTCTAAGAGATGAATCCAACAAAATTTGATTCACTGAATTTGGAGCTTCCTAGCAAAAGTTATAGCTAGTTGAAGTTGGAACCAAATTCTGAAATTCAAATAAAAGTTTAAACCGGCTGGTGGGGTCCCAGGCTACGCGTCAGCACCACAGCCAAAACACACGGGGGTCCGCAGAGTCTCCCGTGTAGTCACACGAAATCCCGGCGCCACAATAAATCCACCGCTGTTTTAACAGAGGCTGACACGTGGGGCCCACGGAGCTTCGTCTACCTCGTGCTCCCGCGGCTCACCGCCGCCAACTTCGCCGGAGAGCTCGCCGCCGGGTGTTCTGCTGCCCGACCTTCGAGGAAACTCGCCGCCTGTGCATGTTTCCGCCTGAGGAACAAGTTGGTGCACTCACCGGAGGTCGGCGATGGCCGGAACAGTGCTCGCGACGGTGACAGCGGCCGGGAGCTCATCGGCGACGTCGAACTCGGTGTTCTCTACACCTTTTTCGATGCCGTTTGCTCGGGGAGCTCCGCTGAGACTTGGCGATCACGGATATGAGCACAGATCCTCGTGAAAACGGCCGCAACTAGGACCTTACCGTCGACCTAGGGCTAAAACGGCGGTGATCAGAAAATTTTGAAGAACAGCAACCCTAGTCTATGGTTTTCGTCGGTTTTTGATCCTAGGTGGCCGTGGACAGGTGCAGAACGTATGTGTAGCTCAGAATCCTCTGTGGTGGACTAGCCATTACGAATTTCAGAGTTTTGAACTACTCGGTTCTTTGAACACCGAATGGATAACCGGACGAATTCTACCCGGCAGCGTTCCCGGCAGCCGACCGAAGGCAGCAGAGGCGGTTCTCTTCTTCTTCAGTCTCTGACTAGGGGCCCCTCCCCTCTAATTCCTTTTTTTTTTTGTTTTTCATTTCTGTTTTCACTGAAACGATCTCAGCTACTCACAATTGAATGACAGACTTAGCTACCAAGTCATGGTTTTAATTTGATTTTCTTAATTTGAAATTGGTTTGGCTAAATTTGCTGCCCATCTGAATTTGAAATTCAAATTCAGTTTGAATTAATCCAAATTGGGCTCCCGACAAGATGAACTCCAATGAGAATGAAAATTTGTGGACTAACTCAGAAAAATGTGCTGAGTTTGAATATGAAGTCAACTTTTGAATTCAAGCAATGAAAGTTGCTGCAATTTGAATTTGTATTCAAATTGGCCCCTTTTTTCAAATGTCTCCAAAAATGCCTCAAAAGGCTTGGATTTGGATGAAATTTGGCATGAGCCTTCCCAATACTATTTAAGGTCTAGGGTTGAGCTCAACCTTTAATGTTTATGTGTATGACTCCTACTTTTGAAGTTAGAGCTTTCCCTTCTAATCACCCTCTTGATGGTGTTTACTTGCTCTTCTCAAAAGTTCAAGAGCTATCCACCAAATGAACTGTGGTGGGGTGATGTGATGAAATGAACACTTTTGCATGTCCATTTCTTGAGCTTTTACATCCCGATGGAGTTTTTGGGTAGTTGTCATTTTATCGTGTAGACACTGCCATGCTTATTTAGGGTTCGAGTAGTAGGACTCTACTCGCATGAATAGGAAATTGGGGCACATGGGATTGGTTCGAGAAATTGTTAGCAAGCTGAAGTTGAGACCGGGCAGGTTGTAGGAGCAACAATACATAGGGGCCTGCGTGCGTTAGCCCTGCCCATGTCGGTCAAGGACCGATTCGTGTCCGGCCCTGTTGGGCAGGTTTGAGTTGTGTACCAGACGCATGCTGGCTATATGGGACCCAGAAAACCAATGTACCTCGGGAAGTTTGCGTTGAAATTTTTTCGGTCACCTTAGGCGTTCGGCCTTTATGCAGTAGTGGGTAACTCTCTCATGAAATTTTCACGTCAGGAGGTGCACAATGAGGTGGGGCTACGGTCTGGGACGATCGAATCGATTCAATGTGGGTGAAAATTGGGAAAGGTTGCCATGTACGACGCCCGTGGAGTTCACAGAGGTGACTTCCAGTACAGGCGTACATGTCGTGTAGTGCGGGCGTCTTTTGATTCGAATCACCGTTGCTTGCAGTTATTTGAGCATACTTGTTCTCACGGTCGTGACGTAGTAATTACATGCATTTTAGATAAGAATAAATCCCTGCTGTTTTGAAGTTTATACTAGCATTGCATTGATTCGCTTGTAGGAATTAGATTATGTGCAAACCCGATTCAGTTCCACTTTGAGCACTTGACAACGGGAGAAAGCGTTTCTTGTTTGATTGTGGACTTCCGATGTTGAGGTGCCCAAGGTTATTGTTAACCTGCTTCTAATAAGATCCGAAAATAAGGATCCACATTTAGGCGAGTCCATTATGCAACTTGCCGCCTATGTTTATTGTTAGAAGAGAGGTAATGCTTCTGAATTGTGTGTTGTATATTCAGGCCACCATGGGGTACAATATATAGGGTGAGGACCCTAAGAGGGGGTGGCGGCTAGGTGGAAACCCTAGTGGAGGGGGCGGCGGCTAGGGGGAAACCCTAGGGGCTGGTGCTCCTATTGCCTTGACTATGGGATGGGCCTACCTCACGCAGGAGAGGCCCAGAAGACTGATAATACTCTAACACCCCCCTCCCCCCCCCCCCCCCCCCGCAGTCACAACTCAACCACCGTATATGTTGAGACTGGGTTGAAACTCATTAAACACCAAGGAAGGGAGACCCTTTGTGAAGATGTCGGCGAACTGTGATGTCGTCGGGACATGGAGGACGTGGACTTGTAAAAATGGCCACCTTCTCTCGGAAGAAATGAAGATCAATCTCTACATGTTTTGTGCGCTGATGCTGAACGGGGTTGGTTGAGAGGTACACGGCGCTGATGTTGTAGCAGTAGACGAGGGTGTAGCGTGATGGTGGAATCTGGAGCTCATGCAAGAGCTGGCGCAACCAAGTAGCTTCTGCGACACCATTGGCGACAGCACGATACTCCGCTTCGGCGCTGGAGCGGGAGAGGACCATCTGCCGCTTGGCAGACCAAGAGACCAGGTTGTCCCCGAGGAAGACAGCATAGACTGACGTATAGCGACGAGTATCCGGGAAGCCCATGTAAGGGCCTAGGTTTTTGCACATATTCAAAGTGTTCATCACACCACACAACCCTCATTTGAGGAAACTTTATGAATACATTTGAAGAGCAAGTAAACACAATCAACATGGTCATTAGAGGAGAAACTCACAAAATGCAAAAGTGGCATTTCCCACATGCATCATATAGGGGCTGGGCATATGAAAAACTCCTACACCTTGCTAGGAATGCCCATGCCAAATTTCACCCAAAGCCAAAACATTTTGAGGTATTGTTGGGTATAATTAGAAAGGGGTTAGTTTGAACCCAAATTCAAATTCAAACCACTTCCATCCCATAAGTTCAAAAGTGGGAAGCATGTTCTTACTCAGCACATTTTTGTGAGCTCACACACCAATTTTCACTCCATTTGGAGTTGATCGTTACATGAGCTAATTTTAGCAAATTCAAACTCAATTTGAATTTCAAACTGCGTATGTGCTGAAATTATATTCAAACAGTCTACAGTTTGAATTCTATCCAATTCAAATGGCCAGTTGGTAGATAATTCAAATACAAAAGGGTATTTGGGTCTCTACTGTTTAGAGCAGTGGGGAAATTCAATTTCAGAGGTTAAAACCGGAGTGGGACCCACATGTCAGCCTCACTAGTGTTTTAACCGACTCAAGTCACCGAGGCTCGGTTCTTGTGCGCGGCCACGCGATCGCCACGGCGCTGCACGACCGCTGCCACCTCCTGGTCGCCGATCAGAGCCACAAACCAACTCCCTCAGCTATTTAGCTTTGAGCTGCCACCGGCAGCAGCCCGTTTTCCTGCTGCCTCGACATTTCCAGCGCTTAGAAACCCGAGCAGGTCGCCGCATACCCCCACCTCACCACCTCGCCGTCGACCGGCCAAAGCAGTTCCTTCCATCGCAATCTGAGGCCACAAACGGCACCGCCGGTCTTTGCTCGACGTGCTACATCCTTTAGCTGCTCGTGATCAGCTTCGGTTGAGCTTGTCCGAGCCGATCTTCCATCGCTCTGTCAACCCGACAGCCCCTCCAACTCGACGCCGCCGTCCGAGCAGCTCTAAGCTTCTCCAGCACGGAAAACGTGTCTCTGAGGTTAGCACCGAAGTCCAGTAGCTCTCCCCGAACTCCCTAGCTCCCTCTTAGCGCCGGTTAGCCGGAATTTCAATTCTTCCGATGATCACCGTATAGACCACCGAGAACCAAAACTCAAAATTCATCTCGATCACTGGTAATTCTGGTCGAGCTGAAGCTAGAGTAGCACCTCACGGTCACCTCAGCCAAATCCTAGGAGTGATAATCAACCCAGTGAGCAGAGCACCTGAGTTTGGCCACCGCCGGTGAAAACGGCTCGGGTCGCCGGTGAAGTCTACTTTCCCGGCGATCTCCAGCCAAGGGGAGGGCAGGGATAGCTTCCCCGTGCCCCAGTGGTGCTTTGCGACCCATTGGTTGATCGTGTTCACCATCGAAACGAGCTAGCACCGTCGGACACGAGCTCATGTTCCGCCTCCACCGTCGCCGACCATGTTTCCGGCGATGTCGAGGTCCAAGAAGTTGCCCGGTGTGTGCACCGTGCTCCAAGGATCACGTAGGAAGAAACCGTGTCAAAAATTAGGCAGTAGTGGCCGTTAAACATTTCCCCGATTTTCAGTTTTAGTTCAAACTTCAAACCCACATAACATTGGCTAGGAAACTCCAAATTGAGTGAACCAAATTTTGTTGGATTCAGATCTCTGAGTAATTTCCAACGAATTAAGTTTCACTCTATGAAAATCCTTATTTCTCCAGAATTAATTCTTCAAAGTTTAAACTGTTTAGAATTTTAACTGGAGGACCCTTTGGAGGAAAATTATGAAACCTTGCTAGGATGTTCACCAAAATATCCCTGAGCTACCATAAAAAGTTTATATCCATTTGATCTCATTTGATCCACCTAATGGTGTGATTAATAAAACTGTTCCAGAGAAAATAGAAAATGTCCAGAAACATTTTCAGAATTTCTCTGAAATTGTTTAGCTCATATCTTTAGCTAGGAACCTTCAAATTTAGTGAAACCAATTTCATTAGAATCCCTTGAAAATATAGTTTCAAGAAAGTCATGGCTTGTTCCATGAAAATCCCTAGAACACCCTAGGAGCTCAAATTAAGGCCAAGTACATAATTATTTGTGGAGGACTCAAATGAGTTTTGCTGCAAATGAAACTTGGCCAAGTCTCTGTTTAGGTTGTATCCAAACCACAGTAAAAATTTCAGAGTCATTGGTCTGTCTAGCAAAACTTATAGCCTTCACATGTTTAACTTCAATTCAAATGCATCTAAATTGACACATGTTTATATTTATCATATGTAGTCGCTAAGGTTGAGAAGGAACCCGAAGTCTTAGACTTCGTCACTCTGGAAGAACAGCTAGCCTACGACCAAGAGCAGCAAGGCAAGCTCCGGTTTGCATTAACCATTTTACAAATTTTACTGTTTTGAGAACTTACTTTGAGCACCCACTTAATTCTTGCATTAGAGTCTTGTTTGAAACCCAAATGCATAGCCAAGAAAACCCTGGGTTGGGATTAGGTTTGAAAAACCTCGTAGCTACTGCAATGCTAAGATAGTGTAGGATGCGGTACAAGTTGAGTAGTTGGAACTACTCGCAAGAATAGGCTAGAGGCACATTGCTCAGGTAAAGATAGCAAATGAATCACATGGCAAGAAAAATCGTCTGGCGGCACTGCAGATGAGCGCGCAGAGACCTCTTGCTCGAGACGATAGGACCGGTTCAATATTTGGCTGACAGGTGAAATGTGGTTGCGTACGACGTCCGTGATGGTTGCGGTAGGCAAAATCGAGTACGGGCGTACGTGACGGATTATTCGGGTAACCCTGCAGGTGCAAATCGATTATAATCACCTTCCCTCGCTGTCAGTGTCACACCCGGTTTCTCCGAAGAACAACCGAGTGAATATCACATGTATGCCAGGATCATTTTCCCATACATGTGATGACAAATAGTGAAGCATCATTTATTACAAGCCAGGTGTCGAATATAAATATGTCTTACAAAGCATACGTCTCGATGGACGATAATAAGTTCATAACATGTAAATAAAACAGTAGCGGAATATAAATCTTGTGGGCTCCGTCACAGGCGTTGCCCATGAACTCCGTGAACCAAGAATCCTTCCTCGGGACCAAAGTCTTGGTCATTAAACACCACATCATTCTCTTGACCTGAGCAGCAATATAAACCAACAGAAAAGCAAGTTTGAGTACCGTAGGTACTCAGCAAGTGTGGGAAAGTTATGTCATGCATGGCTAGAGCAAGGAGAGGTTGAAGTCATAGTTAAAGCACTACGCAATTAATACCTATCACCTTAGATTATTAAGCACCTACATTACTACACAGGTTAAATGGATCCCTATCCCTCAACCCATCATCATTATCAAGTAAACATAATCTCATCTCCAATGTTAAGCTTCCCGCTTAACATCCACAACTTCCCAATTCATAAATCTCTAGTCATGAATAAGTCCAAGCCGCTCTTGACCGTGAGCACGGCTGTCATGACAGTTTTGACTCTGCAAAGTTTGCACCACTGTACCCACATGTAGTGATTTCATCCCCCGTTGCCGGGTGGACTAAAAGAACCTCCATTATGCCAGTGGACGCGAACCACATTCACACTTCCCAGGTGTGTAGCCAGGAGATCACACGAAGCCTTTACAAAGGGATTCCCGACGAGCATGGTCCCACTGAGGTTTCACCCCTAACAGCATACAAGAGGCTCCAACCACGCTGCAGTGGCCCCCTCTTGAGCCTTGCGGTTCATATGGTAGTCCAGCTGACACCTATTCCCCGCACCATCCAACACACCCATACTACGCCGGGGATACACCTAATTAATTGGCCAAGCTGCTCCATCTCAGCATGTGGTTGGCACGGTAAAGCTAGGTTACATGCTCCATGAACCGGTCCTTAGGATCCAGGCAAGTACTAAACACAAACCCGTGTCTCGTGCACCCAGCACCAACCAAATCATCCAACTTGCCTCGATTCCTACCTCTACAAAATCTCACAATATCTCATTCAAGAGTAAGGTAAATAAATTGATGATCTCATATCCCCATTATCCCATTCTAAGCATGGCTAAGCATAAGCATATAAATAAATTACATGATAAAATAAATCCCAACCCAAGCTACAAGGAAGCAAGGTAATGCAATTCTAGGGAAACTTCCTAGCATGGGTTTCATATTTCAATTGACAATGCAAATAATTCTATCTACACATCCTAGTATAGGATCAAAGTGGTCAAGGACACTTGCCTTCTTCCTGCTGCTCTGGGAATGGAAAGTCTTGGTCTTGGAAAGGGAGAACTTGCTCTGGGGCAGTTTCTACTCATGCCAATACACATAGCAAAAGAAAACAACAGTCCATAAGACATAGTTCACACTTTCACTTCATACAAACCACACATACATACCTATGAAAGTCATTCACATTTCTAAGTGTTGTGGTTACTCTACATGTGTTGATTTTTGACCTACATGCACTTTTAACATATGTATATGATTTCTAACTTTTGTATTCAGATTTCTGTTTGCACACTATATATGAATTTCCAATTCGAACAAATTCTTTATATTTAATACACTTCTTAGCTACCCAGTTTGCATGAAAGGTAATTCCCTACTTCAAATAGGTTTTCAGATCTTCTACCAAATCCTAAACTGAAGTGTTTGGATTTGGAGACTTCATTTATCATTTTCTAATTTTGCATACCTATTTTCCTATATTTTTCAGATTTATTTTCTATGCCTAAAAGTGAGGTTTAATATTAAAAAGTAGGACATATCATCTAAACAGAATAGGTTCTGATCTAAAATATTAATAATATAATTTTGAACTTCTCTGATGTGAACTAATTTAAATTTATTTTTTTTTCAGTTTTTAGAATTATTTTCTAACTTAAAAATGTGTTTCTAGAACTAATAAATATGAACAACATTTAGGTAGATTTCATTTCAGCCTAAAATCTATTTTAACTCATTCTAAAGTTTTCCAAGTGCTAGGAGAGTTTAAATTTGAATTTGTACATGTGTTTGCCTTACCTTTTAAATTTAAATTCTAGTCACATATTCAAATTTCTGAATTTAATATCATATAGGGTCAAAAAGGTAAATCCACCCTACTGCAGGGTCTAACTTGCTATTTCATAAATTTCCAGGGGTCTAACTACACGTAACAGAGGGGGTTTCCTAATGTTTATTAAGTCCAGGGGCTAAAACTGATTTTTAAATGAATTTACACGAATTTCTAAAGTTCCAGGGGCTAGATCAGAAGTTTCTGGGGCTAGCTCGTGTTTTCCGAGATCCCCAGGGGGTAGCGCGTAAGAATCCCAGCCTTTATAACGCGGGGCTGATGTGGACCGTCCGATTTCAAATAGACGGCTCAGTTTAGATCGCAAAACCGGTACGCACGGGTTTTATTTCTACCGTGCGATTTAAAATAGACGGCCCTCAAGGGGCCACGTCGCCCTGGCCGGAGCCAGCCCGCGCGCGGTGGCGGGGGTGGCGATCTCGCCGGCGCAGCTTTGGTTCCTTGCCGCTATACGTTAAATCTTGCAGTTTTTCACATGGATCGACTGCGGAGGGGTAGGGGAGCTCACCTAGGGGTTTCTTGGGCTTGGGGAGGTTGGAATTCGGCTCTGCGACGACGATGGTTGAAGCTGCTCCTCGGTGCTCGTCGGAACCGATGCTAGGGCGCGAAACTTGTTGCTTCCTTCACGTGCAGGGCTCCCTGGGGGCGGTGGAGCACGATCAGTGCGTTAGATCAGAAAATCCGAGCAAGGATCGAAAGAAAACGGTGATCGAAGCTTTGGTTCTCACCGGAGAGAAGAACGGCCGATCGGGGGGGGGGGGGGGGGGAACAGGGCGATTGTTGGCGTTTATATAGGCGAGGGAGGGCGGCGGTCTGTTAGGATCGACTTGGAGACGTCCGGGACCAGAAATCGGGCAGGGGGCACGGGTTTCCGGAGTTTGTTGCGATCGGGCGCGAGGGAAGAGTCCGGTCGGTTGGCGCGCGGGAGGTAGGAGATGACACGCGGGCCCCACGTGTCAGTGAGAGGAAGAGAGGGGGCGCGCGGTCTTGGGCTGGCGCGGGGCATTGGGCCGGCTGGTGGGTTTCGGCCCACTGGCCAGTTGGGGTTTTTCTTTTTCTTTTTCTTTTTCCTTTTCTTTTCTGTTCTAATTTGAATTTGAATTCCAGTTTGAATTTGAATTTCTGCACCACATGCAATACGTCCAAATTTTTTTAAATTCCTCTTTAACAGGTTTTGGGGTGTTACAGCTCTACCCCCCTTTAAAGGAATCTCGTCCTCGAGATTGGTGGTTCTAGGAAAACAATTCCGGAAACTGTGCCTTAAGCTCGTCTTCTCGCTCCCATGTGGCTTCCTCTTCCGTGTGATGCTTCCACTGCACCTTGCACATCCAAATTCTTTTATTTCTTGTGAGGCGTTCCATTGTCTCCAAAACCTTGACCGGTTGCTCGGCATAAGACAGATCCTCTCCTACGTCAACCTCACTCATGGGTAACATCTCCTCAGGCGTCCTCAGACATTTCTTGAGATGTGACACATGGAATACGTCGTGCACATCCGATAGGCGAGCCGGTAGTTCTAGTTGATATGCCACTTCACCTTTCCTCTCCAGAATCTGAAAGGGTCCGATGTATCGAGGTGATAATTTCCCTTTTACCTTGAACCGATGAAGTCCTCGGATAGGGGACACCTTGAGATAGACATAGTCCCCCTCGTTGAAAATGAGCTCTCTTCTCCATACATCGGCATAACTCTTTTGTCGGGTTTGTGCTATCCTCAAGTTGTTGCGGATTTCCCTCACTTTCGCCTTGGCTTCTTGTAGTACTTCGGGTCCAAACACTTTACTTTCCCCGGTTTGGTTCCAAAATAGTGGAGTTCTGCACTTCCTCCTATACAAAGCCTCAGATGGTGACATCTTCATACTAGCCTGATAGTTGTTGTTATAGGAGAACTCTGCATACGGTAAGTTCTTATCCCAACTCCTATTGTTCTTGAGCGCACACGATCTCAGCATATCCTCAAGGATCTGATTGGTTCTTTTCGTCTGCCCGTCAGTCTGGGGGTGATAGGCAGAACTAAAATTTAGATGGGTTCCCATGGTTTCATGTAACATCTGCCAGAACCTTGAGGTGAACTGTGTCCCTCGGTCCGACACTATCTTCTTTGGCACTCCATGGAAACACACGATCCTTGACATGTACAATTCCGCCAATTTGGATCCGCTTTAGCTTTCTTTCACGGTGATGAAATGAGCTACCTTGGTTAGCCTGTCGATGATGACCCGTATCGAATCATATCCCGATTGGGTCCTGGGTAGTCCCACTATGAAGTCCATACCTATTTCTTCCCATTTCCATTCAGGCAATTTGAGTGGTTCCAATAATCCCGCGGATCGTTGATGTTCTGCTTTCACTAACTGACATGTGTCACATAGGGCAACATGTTCCGCGACATCTCGCTTCATGCCATACCACCAATACCTGCTCTTGAGGTCATGATACATCTTCGTACTCCCAGGATGAATGGAATAGTCAGAATCATGAGCCTCCTTCAAAATCAATTCACGGATCTCCTTCACTTCAGGCACACAGATTGTTTTCCCATGCCACACCGTACCTTGTTCATCCTCTCTGAACCTAGGGGCTTTATTATCCTTGATGAATTCTCTAATCTCTTGTATCTTCTCGTCATTCTTGTGATCGTTGCGTATGTCTTGCTCTGATGTGGAGTCCAATTCCATGGCGATGGCCTCACCGCTATTCACCAGACATAGATTGAGTTTTACAACCTCTTCCTTCAATTCTGTAGGCATGACCTTTAAGCTCAACCTATTGACCTGCACCTTCCGGCTTAAAGCATCTGCCACGACATTCGCTTTCCCAGGATGATAGTTGATGCCCACATCAAGGTCGTTGATTAGCTCTAACCATCTCCTTTGTCTGAGGTTGAGATCTGGCAGTGTGAAAATATACTTTAAGCTCTTATGATCCGTATATATCTCTGTCCTCTTCCCCATCAAGTAATTCCGCCAAATCTTCAACGCGTGTACCACTGCGGCTAGCTCTAGGTCATGCGTAGGATAGTTCTTCTCGTGTTTCTGGAGCTGCCGGGACGCATAAGCCACGACATGCCCCTCTTGCATGAGAACACATCCCAACCCATTTCCAGAGGCATCGCAGTACACCGAAAAGTTCTTCTGCATATCTGGCATAACTAGAACTGGGGCTGTTGTCAATCTTTTCTTTAGTTCTTGAAAACTCGTCTCGCATTGCGGTGTCCATGTGAATGTGATTCCCTTCTCTAACAATTTGGTGAGGGGTCTCGAAATCTTGGAGAAACCCTTGATAAACCGTCGATAATACCCAGCCAATCCTAAGAAGGTTCGAACTTCCCCGACATTTTTAGGGGTCTTCCACTTCTGCACATCCTCGATCTTGGCGGGATCTATGGAGATTCCTCCCTCCGAGATTATATGTCCTAAGAAGGGAACTCTCTTCAGCCAAAACTCACACTTGCTCAACTCGGCATATAGTTGGTGTTCTCTCAGCTTTTGCAACACCAACCTTAGATGTCCCTCATGTTCTTCTTCATCTTTGGAGAAGACGAGAATGTCATCAATGAAAACCACCACAAATTTGTCCAGATATTCCATGAATACCTTGTTCATGAGATACATGAAGTATGCCGGGGCATTAGTTAACCTGAAAGGCATGACGGTGTATTCATACAGCACGTACCGAGATACGAAAACTGTCTTTGGAATGTCGGTTTGTCTTATCTTAAGTTGATGGTATCCTGAGGATCAATTTTTGAGAACACACAAGCTCCCCTCAACTGACCAAATAATTCTTCAATGCGGGGTAATGGGTACTTGTTCTTGATGGTTACTTCATTCAGCGCACGGGAGTCTACGCATAACCTTTGGGTCCCGTCCTTCTTGGGCACAAATATAACTGGAGCTCCCCATGGTGAGGAACTAGGACGAATGTACCCCTTCTCTGTCAATTCCCTTAAATGTTCCTTGAGTTCTTCCATCTGTTTGGAGTCCATCCGATAAGGTCTCTTGTATATCGGGGCTGTTCCAGGCACTAGCTCAATCGTGAATTCCACTTCACAATCGGGGGGCATACCTGGCAACTCCTCTGGAAAAATATCTGGATATTCCCTGATGATCCTGATCTCTCCCACTTCAACCTCAACGTGATTGAGTTTAAGGTCCCCCCTAGGTTCTTGTACAGTTGTGAACTTCACTCTTGTGCCACTAGGGTGAGTTAGTTCCACCGTTCTTGTCGAACAATGGATGATTCCCTTATGTTTGGTCAACCAATCCATACCCAAAATAATATCTATGCCTTGTGAGTCTATTACTATGAGGTTTGCATTAAATACTACCCCATTAATGTCTAGATTCACCTTGGGCACACTTGTCTTGTCCTTATTTCTCCCCCTGGAGAGTTCACAGCTAGCATATGGTTCATTTGTGTTGTTGCTAGATCATGCTTCTTAATGAACCCTTGAGCAATGAACGAGTGGGTAGCACCAGAATCAAACAACAGGGTTGCAATGTGTAAATTGGCAGGAAACTTACCAATTACCACGTCAGGTGCCTCTTGCGCTTCCTCCATGGTCACGTGGTTCATCCGTCCTCGCATCACATTCTGCTGTTGTGGCTGCATGGGCTCCTTCTTTGGGCACTTGTGGGCGTAGTGCCTCACTTCACCACAGTTGAACCATTGCACCCCAACCTTAGGTGCCTGGCCTTTGTTGTCATGGGGTTGGTTCGGTGGTCCTTGTCCTGCTGGTTGAGGTTGATATGTGGGGCGAGGCTGCTGTACAAACTGTCGCTGCGGCTGTGCTGGTGCTGACGGAGGCCTGAAATTCGGGTTGTACCCTCTGGGTGCTGAGTAGGGTACCACAGCACGGCTCATCTGCCCTGCGGGTTGCTGCATCAAACGTGGGCGTGTGTTGCTACCTGTGGCTTGGTGTGACCATCCCGCCTTCCTCTTGTTTTCATTTTCCAAGGCCTTCAGCTTCCTCTCCACAACAAATACTCTGTCTACCATCTTTTGGAAACTTTCATACTCGTTGGAGGACATTGCACACTGCATTTCCATAGTAAGTCCTTCCACAAAGCAGTCCTGTTTCTGCTCATCAGTTTCGATGTCCCGTGGTGCATAACGGGATAGTTTGGTGAATTTAGTGAGGTATTCCCTCACAGTAATGTTTCCTTGCTGCAGTCCCAAGAACTCCTTTCTCTTGTTTTTAAGTTCACCCCTTGGTATGTAATGGTTGCGGAAGCTGTGCTTGAACTCTTCCCAAGTGATGTTCTCGGGGTCATGATGGGCTGCCACGTAAGCGGTCCACCAATCAGCAGCAGGTCCATGCAATTGGTGAGAGGCAAACAGCACCCTCTCATACCCTTGGCACTGTATGATCCTCATCTTGCTTTCTATGGTCTTTAACCAGTCATCTGCCTCCAGAGGTTCAGCAGCACTTGCAAACTTTGGGGGTTGAGTCCCCAGAAACTCACTCAACCTTGGTTGGCGTGGTGCAGCTTGTGGGGGTGGAGCTTGGTGCAAGTTGGCCACCACTTGAGTCAGACTCTGGATGAGCTGATTCTGATTTTCAAGCATTTGGTGGATAGGGTCAGCTCCTTCACGGCGACCACCCCTGTCCTGTCCTCCTGAAAGATGAGGGTTTCCGGCCTCATCGTTGTTGTTGGTGGGGTTGGCACCACGACCCTTTCCTCTTCCAGCCATCTATCATGATCAACCAAATGTTAACTTAAAGCATTACGTATTAACTTCCCAAATTGCTTGTTTAAATTTAAACTTTTGAGGTCTTAATATATTAACATTTTCTAAGGGTTTCACGTAGATTTTTGGGAGTCACGTCTCACGCAAAAAATAAATGCACTCTTAATTCATAGGGGTTCACACATCAAAGCAAAGCAACCTAAAGACGAGGTTGTGGACAAATGCCCATGGCTTCCACAACTCACGTCACACACCAAACATTAACACACAAACAGCCAAGGTATTGACTCGCCTACTCGATAATTTGCTGGAATAAGGGAAAGAACTCTAAACGACTCGTATCACTGAGCTGGCTCTTCGGGGTCTTCCTCATTATTGCAGCTGCCCTCTGATTCCGCTTTGGGTGGGGAAGCTGCTGGTGGAGAAGTGCGGCGACGCCTGCTCGCCCGGCGGTCTGGGGAGTCTCATTCCCATCTCCTCTTTCTCTCGCCCTCAAGCTAGCTCGAAGCAACGCCTCAGTCTCCTTCAGGGTGTCACGAACATCTTGGAGCTCCTGCTGGCACTCCTGCAGTCGAGTGCTGAGCATAGCAGCATCCTCCAAGCACAGGTCCATGTGCTCATGGGAAGTCCCCTGCTGCACTGGCGGGTACCTGTACTCCGCTGTACCGCTCTCACGCTGGAGGACATACATGTACTCAGTCCTGTCCAGGTGGCGACGGTTGATGTGACTCTAGCAGGTGATGGCCTCCTAGGTGACATCCTTCTCAGCATCGACCTGTGTCGCCCGACAAGCTGGAGAGCGGTGGATTTTGAGCAGCTGATTTTCATGGATAATCCTCATTTCTGAACTCCATTCTTCCCGCTTCTCACGGATGGTCCGGGTGGAGCTGTAGTGTATAATTAGCTTGCCCGTATTGCCGGCAGCATGGAGCATACGCTGTAGACGGCGCAACAGGCCTCCTATTGCCAACCCGTAGGAGTGGTACGTCACCGGACAGTTTTCCTCTCTCAGGGAAGGGGCAACTACAGGAACTCTCCCTCCAGTGGACTTGCGGGCGGTGCGAATCATGCGAACCATCTAAAACATAAAACATTAAAATTAAGTTAGATAAGAGTAATACAAAAATTGTATTTTGAATAAAAGTTGGGGTAAGATGAATAAAGTGACCCCATTAAATAACACCTTCCACCCACACTTTTGTAAAATAGTTTTTAAGAAAATAGAGTCCTTAAATACGTCCATTTCTCCCTAGGTCCAGGTTCCTACGGGCAACCTGGCTCTGATACCACTTCTGTCACACCCGGTTTCTCCAAAGAACAACCGAGTGAATATCACATGTATGCCAGGACCATTTTCTCATACATGTGATGACAAATAGCAAAGCATCATTTATTACAAGCCAGGTGTCGAATATAAATATGTCTTACAAAGCATACGTCTCGATGGACGATAATAAGTTCATAACATGCAAATAAAACAGCAGCGGAATATAAATCTTGTGGGCTCCGTCACAGGCGTTGCCCGGGGACTCCGTGAACCTTGAATCCTTCCTCGGGACCAAAGTCTTGGTCATTAAACACCACATCATTCTCTTGACCTGAGCAGCAATATAAACCAACAGAAAAGCAAGTTTGAGTACCGTAGGTACTCAGCAAGTGTGGGAAAGTTATGTCATGCATGGCTAGAGCAAGGAGAGGTTGAACTCATGGTTAAAGCACTACGCAATTAATACCTATCACCTTAGCTTATTAAGCACCTAAATTACTACACAGGTGAAATGGATCCCTATCCCTCAACCCATCATCATTATCAAGTAAACATAATCTCATCTCCAATGTTATGCTTCCCGCTTAACATCCACAACTTCCCAATTCATAAATCTCTAATCATGAATAAGTCCAAGCCGCTCTTGACCGTGAGAATGGCTGTCATGACAGTTTTGACTCTGCAGAGTTTGCACCACTGTACCCACATGTAGTGATTTCATCCCCCGTTGCCGGGTGGACTAAAAGAACCTCCATTATGCCAGTTGCCGCGAACCACATTCACACTTCCCAGGTGTGTAGCCAGGAGATCACTACGAAGCCTTTACAAAGGGATTCCCGACGAGCATGGGCCCACTGAGGTTTCACCCCTAACAGCATACAAGAGGCTCCAACCCCGCTGCAGTGGCCCCCTCTTGAGCCTTGCGGTTCATATGGTAGTCCAGCTGACACCTATTCCCCGCACCATCCAACACACCCATATTACACCGGGGATACACCTAATTAATTGGCCAAGCTGCCCCATCTCAGCATGTGGTTGGCACGGTAAAGCCAGGTTACATGCTCCATGAACCGGTCCTTAGGATCCAGGCAAGTACTAAACACAAACCCGAGTCTCGTGCACCCAGCACCAACCAAATCATCCAACTTGCCTCGATCCCTACCTCTACAAAATCTCACAATATCTCATTCAAGAATAAGGTAAATAAATTGATGATCTCATATCCCCATTATCCCATTCTAAGCATGGCTAAGCATAAGCATATAAATAAATGACATGATAAAATAAATCCCAACCCAAGCTACAAGGAAGCAAGGTAATGCAATTCTAGGGAAACTTCCTAGCATGGGTTTCATATTTCAATTGACAATGCAAATAATTCTATCTACACATCCTAGTATAGGATCAAAGTGGTCAAGGACACTTGCCTTCTTCCTGCTGCTCTGGGAATGGAAAGTCTTGGTCTTGGAAAGGAAGAACTTGCTCTGGGGCAGGTTCTACTCATGCCAATACACATAGCAAAAGAAAACAACAATCCATAAGACATAGTTCACACTTTCACTTCATACAAACCACACATACATACCTATTAAAGTCATTCACATTTCCAAGTGTTGTGGTTACTCTACATGTGTTGATTTTTGACCTACATGCACTTTTAACATATGTATATGATTTCTAACTTTTGTATTCAGATTTATGTTTGCACACTATATATGAATTTCCAATTTGAACAAATTCTTTATATTTAATACACTTCTTAGCTACCCAGTTTGCATGAAAGGTAATTCCCTACTCCAAATAGGTTTTCAGATCTTCTACCAAATCCTAAACTGAAGTTTTTGGATTTGGAGATTTCATTCATCATTTTCTAATTATGCATACCTATTTTCCTATATTTTTCAGATTTATTTTCTATGCCTAAAAGTGAGTTTTAATATTAAATAGTAGGACATATCATCTAAACAGAATAGGTTCTGATCTAAAATATTAAATAATATATTTTTGAACTTCTCCTCTGATGTGAACTAACTTAATTTTTTTTTCAGTTTTTAGAATTATTTCCTAGCTTAAAAATGTGTTTCTAGAACTAATAAATATGAACAACACTTAGGTAGATTTCATTTCAGCCTAAAATCTATTTTTAACTCATTATAAAGTTTTCCAAGTGCTAGAAGAGTTTAAATTTGAATTTGTACATGTGTTTGCCTTACCTTTTAAATTTAAATCTTATTCACATATTCAAATTTCTGAATTTAATATCATATCGGGTCAAAAAGGTAAATGCACCCTACTGCAGGGTCTAATTTGCTATTCCATAAATTTCCAGGGGTCTAACTACACATAACAGAGGGGTTTTCCTAATTTTTATTATGTCCAGGGGCTAAAACTGATTTTTAAATGAATTTACATGAATTTCTGAAGTTCCAGGGGCTAGATCAGAAGTTTCCGGGGCTAGCTCGTGTTTTCCGAGACCCCCAGGGGGTAGCACGTAAGAATCCCAGACTTTATAACGTGGGTCTGATGTGGACCGTCCGATTTAAAATAGACGGCTCAGATTAGATTGCCGAACCGGTACGCACAGGTTTTATTTCTACCGTGCGATTTAAAATAGACGGCCCTCAAGGGGCCACGTCGCCCTGGCCGGAGCCAGCCCGCGCACGCGGCAGCGGGGGTGGCGATCTCGCTGGCGCAGCTTCCGTTCCTTGCTGCTATACGTTAAATCTTGCAGTTTTTCACATGGATCGACTGCGGAGGGGTAGGGGAGCTCACCTAGGGGTTTCTCGGGCTTGGGGAGGTCGGAATTCGGCTCTGCGACGATGATGGTTGAAGCTGCTCCTCGGTGCTTGTCGGAACCGATGCTAGGGTGCGAAACTTGTTGCTTCCTTCACGTGCAGGGCTCCCTGGGGGCGGTGTAGCACGATCAGTGCGTTAGATCAGAAAATCCGAGCAAGGATCGAAAGAAAACGGTGATCGAAGCTTCGGTTCTCAAAGGAGAGAAGAACGGCCGATCGGGGGGGGGGGGGGAGGAACAGGGCGATTGTCGGCGTTTATATAGGCGAGGGAGGGCGGCGGTCTGTTGGGATCGAGTTGGAGACGTCCGGGACCGGAAATCGGGCTGGGGGCGCGGGTTTCCGGAGTTTGTTGCGATCGGGCGCGAGGGAAGAGTCCGGTCGGTTGGCGCGCGGGAGGTAGGAGATGACACGCGGTCCCCGCGTGTCAGTGAGAGGAAGAGAGGGGGCGCTGTCTTGGGCTGGCGCGGGGGATTGGGCTGGCTGGTGGGTTTCGGCCCACTGGCCGGTTGGGGTTTTTCTTTTTCTTTTTGCCTTTTCTTTTCTGTTCTTATTTGAATTTGAATTCCAGTTTGAATTTGAATTTCTGCACCACATGCAATACGTCCAAAAAATTTTAAATTCCCCTCTTTAACAGGTTTTGGGGTGTTACAGTCAGTGAGTACCAATTGTTCACTGTACCGTGACGTAGAAAGAACAGGCTAGATACATGTTAAAAGTTTGCTGATTTGAAAGATATACTTTGCTTGTTAATGTCTTGTTGTAGTTTAGAGCTAATTAAAGTTCTTTTCAACTTTGGGCAAAGTACATGAAAAGAAATGCGTTTCTTGTTTGATTGCGGCTCTCTCATGTGCCTTAGCGTAAGGTTCCCCACAACCTGCTGCTAAAACTTGAAACTAAGGTTCAAATAATTAGGCGAGTCCTTTGCAACTTATTTTACCTCATGTACCCTAAAACCATTCATGTAGAAGTTTTATGTATAGGAGAGACTGGTCAGTCTTGCCGAGCCATCGTGCTCACTGCTTGTGTTTGAAGCTTTTACAGGGGTTTATAAGGAAAGGACTCCCAAGGTGGAGACGGAACCCCAGGAAGGGAACCCCGTCGAATAGGAGACGTGAACGCCGCCATGTTAGTGTGTGTGCGTGCTAGCGAGGACACGTTCACGGGCTGAATGTGAACTCGACGCATAATCTACGCCCGTGAATGTAGAGTGGACTTATTTTTGTTGTAAAATGTTCATAAACTGGTTTATGTAATAAAACTTTGCTTCCGCTTTGTATCTTTGATGTGCTTTATCCGGTGCTGTGTAACGCAGCACCCCTCAGCGTGATCCTGGGTCGACGAGGACATGGGGCCGCGTCAGCGTGGTATCAGAGCTCGCTTGAGGTTTAACGCACTACAAAGGTCATCTTTTTCAAAAATTCGGTGAGGAACGAGTTAGTAGCCCATATAAGGATGTTATTAGTGTATACAAAGTGGCATACTAACCTATTTGCTTATGTTGGAAAATTGTGTATCTCAGGACGCTTTATGTCTTGGGGGGTGCAAGTAAGCGCTGTCCACCAGTGCGCACAAGCTAAAGGGTGGAGCCCCACGGGTGGCATGTAACCCAACCCGATTTAATATCCTCTACGACTCTTCATATCGTTTGGGGTATTCGAGCAACGTCTTTCCTGGGCATGCTTTTGGCAAATTTGGTAGACCCCGTCACGTGGTCAGTAACGTGAACACGTAGCTCAAGGCGTGTTTGGCTTGAGAATATCCGGGCGAGTGATGACGGCCAGGTGTATGAACTGTATGGATACCGGGCTCAGTGTGCAGCCGAGTCTGATGATTGTATGAGTTATTTGCAGGTAGTCTAACCATGAAACGGTAGACGTGTAGCATCCGTGTGCGAGAGACGCTTAGTGCCACTGAACTAACGAAGCCGGCTCAGCCCGGTAAGGGTTTTTCTTTGTGAGGACGTAGTACCGACATGAACTGGTGACACATCGACGTCGACCCCACTTAATGAGAAACTTCATTTTAAAACTGAAAATTTTCAACCTAGAGCACTAAAATTTTTATGTAACTCCTTCCCTTAACTAGGACATTCAAAGTTAACAAGTTTTCAAGTTATAGGATACTAAGGACTGTGTCCCCTGTTTTCAGCTAAAATAAGGTTGAAGTAAATAAGAGGTTAGAGGTTGAGCTATCTCAAGGTTGGGGGCATATGATACATTTCTGGAAATCTTTGGAAGAGCTTTACAACTTTTCTGTTGATGTCCAGAGGTGTTTCATTCCTTAACCAGTCGAAAAATGCAGTAGAGTTGAAACTGTCCAGAAAACAGGGCATAGCAAACACTCTCGGTAACTCTCTGTAAATTGATCATAACTTCCTGCATAAAAATCCAAAAATACAAAATTAGGTAGTTATGAAAATTTTATGAGATGGGTTACAACTTTGTAACAGAGAGTTTTGTCAAATTTAGTGTAGAACTAACTGGAATTCTTGGATCAAATCTGTACCTCAAGCAGGGAGGTGCTGTCCAATTTTGTCCAGAAATTCTGTCAACTTTGACATCTCATAACTTTTGAACCAGGACAGATATTAGGACAAGCAAATACTTTCTGGAAAGCTATTGAAGTTATATTTAACTTTGATGTTGATATCCAGAATTGGTTTTGCTTCTAGCATGGCCTAAATCAGGTTGAAATGGAAACTGGTAAGAGCTGTCTCCTTGGACAGCAGATCAGCAGTCAAATTTGTTTAAAGTTTGAACTATGTTTCCCGTTTTTATGAGTTCAATGGCATGTTTTATGTTATAGCTCAATGGCTTACTGTTCAAATAAATATTTGACATTTCTCAAATATATTTCTACAGATGACAGCGGATAAACAATTGGAGAACGGGTGGGTTGTATCCCACTGTTCTCACCGCAGTGGTTATCCGGAAATGTTGAGGCAAATTCTTCAATATTTCGGGTACAGCGAGATGCCGCAGTTCTTCGCCCAGGAAAAGGCGAGGAGGGGAACAAGACGTAGACAATACATGTCGAAGTTCCTGCAGGACCTACGCCACCCGGTTGGGCACCGTTCACCGTCATGGTGAGAGGTAGACAGCCGGAGAGGATATGGCAAGTGGCAGCCCGCGACACCCTGTCGCGTTTCTGCCAACTACACGTGAGAGCTATGGAGGGCACTCCATACGCGCTCATGCCGGTGGAGGGACAAGCTATTCATGTGTGGGGGGAAAGGTACATTGAGGCAACAGATCTGGGTTGCCCAAGGTACAACCCCGCGGAGGCAAACCTCAGCCTCCAATTGAGGGCGGGAAAGGCCGTGATGGACAGCCAAGCTGTTCATACGGAATGTCTCGCTGTGAAGATCAAGGAGAGCAACAGCCGTGGAGATCGTTTCGAGCATGCTCACAGTGCACTCCACAAAGTTCTCCTTCCGACGATAAAGCAACTGAATGAGGAACACAATCAGTTGCATCGTCTGAAGAAGGCAAAGAGGAAAATCCGCGTCGATATCATGGCTTTACAACAACAATTTCAGGCTCTGACCCAGCATAATGAGGTTCTCACTCAAGAGCGTGATGATGCGATTGAGAGGGGCAAGGCTGGGAAGAAGACTACAACCAGGCCATGGACGAGGTGCACGCGTTGCAGGACCTCATACCTCCGGTAATGGGCATACCGGTGGTAGGTGCCATACCCGTAGTTTTGGGTCTTCCAGCAATGGGAGAACCTGAACCGGAAGAGGAGGTTATGGACCCGGAGCCACCAGCAGAGGTAGGGGAGGAGGACGACCCACAGGAGGTCGATTTCTACTCTGAGTAGAGGGTTACTGTTGCCAAGTAGGGCAGCGAGGGTGGTGGAAGAGAAAACTTTTGTAATCGGTGACATGTCGTGTAGAAAGTACTGTATGTATAGGTAGTGACGACATGAGCATGACGTCTCGGAGACCCGAGAATAATATATCTTGTATAAAGTTTATGATTTATCAATATATGTGAATGTTGTGCAAGTTATTCATGTGTCACTTAAATACCTACTGTTTCATATGGAATTTTAAGTATGACATGTGCTGATCGCTGCTGGTTTTGAATTTCAGAATGACTCACACTCGTGCCAACCCAGACGTTGGGGGTTCCAGTCAGGGGGGAGAAACCTCCCAACAGCCTCCCGAGGATTCCTCGGGACAGCAACAGCAACAACCGCCACCGCCACCGCCAATGGTTACTTTGGCTGATATCGTGGCAACGATGGCAGGTTCTCATCAGCAGCACACTGAGTTGCTGCAGACCCTTATCGCGAATACGTCTCAACCAGAGAGGCGTCAAGATTGCGAGGAGCGCCAACAAAGCTCCTACTCCGATTTTCTGGCTACTCATCCCACGGTATTCTCAAGGGCGGATGAACCCATCGATGCGGACAACTGGCTCCGCACGATGGAGATGAAGTTTGGGCTGTTCCAAGTGAGTGAGCAGCGCAAGACTCAATTCACGGTCCAACAGCTTCAGGGATCCGCGAGCGCTTGGTGGGCGAATTTCTGCGCCTCGCAACCCACCGAGCGAGTTATGACCTGGACGGAATTCAGGACGGCCTTCAGGGCCTATCACATACCGCCGGGTATCATGAAGAGGAAGACACAGGAGTTCCTACGCCTGCAGCAAGGAATCCGGAACGCGCTGGAATACTCCAGGGCGTTCAATGATCTTGCACTCTATGCTTCGTATCATGCCGATACCGACGAGAAGCGGCGGGATCATTTCTACCAGGGGCTTAACCCGCTCCTGAAGGACAAGCTGGCGATGTTCAATCGTGGCAGCCTCAATGATATTATTGATGCTGCAATTGTTCAGGAGGACTCCGGCAAGGAGTTAGCGGCGGCAGAGAGGAAGCTAAGCGTGCCGCAAAGCAGCGGAGAAGGAGGTGGTCCTTCTCAAAAATACCAGATGGTGAATCGCCCACCATCGGGTCCATGATGGCAGCCACCACAGAGGCCGATGACATTCCGTAGTCGGCCATATTCTCCACCGGCATTCAGGCCGGCACTGCCAGCACCACCTCCGCAGCAACAACAGCAGCAGCGAGCGATGCCGCATACGTATGCGCCTCAGCAGCGCATGCCGGGCTTTCGTCCCCCAAGCACCGCTCAGGCAACAGCCACATGCTACAAGTGTGGTCGCCCAGGACACTTCGCCAACAATTGTCCTGAGAGGCAAGGCGGCGGAGTTGCACCGCAGTTTCCGTGGAGGAATCAGCCCCGGAACCCCACTAATGCGCGGCGGGCAAATCCTAGCACTACAGGAATCTGGACAATAGACGATGGCCAAAAATCGTCGTCAATAAGAACATTACCGTCGTCAATAACTTATTGACGACGGTAAAACTTTATAGACGACGGTTTACGGCTGTTGTCAATTATTAGTCGTCAATAATCTTATTGACAACGGTAACCGTCGTCAATAAGCATATTGACGACAGCTAAATTTAGCTGTCGTCAATAAGCTAGCTTATTGACGACAGCCTAGTTTTGAACCGTCGTCAGTAACGATGGCTTATTGACGACGGTTTCTGGTACTTGGCCGTCGTAAAAAACAATGGCTTATTGACGACAGCTAAATCATGCTGTCGTCAATAAGCTAGAGCAGAATATTGACGACAGCCAGAGTCAGGCTCTCGTCAATAAGCTAGCTTATTGATCACAGCCAGGATTTGAACCGTCGTCAGTAACCATGGCTTATTGACGACGGTTTCTACTTGGCCGTCGTCAATAACAATGGCTTATTGACGAAGGTTTCTGGTACCTCGCCGTCGTCAATAATAATGGCTTATTGACAACGGCCAAGTACCAGAAACCGTCGTCAATAAGCTTTGCAATTTTTTTTAAAAACAGAAAATCCTGCCCTGGCTTTGAGGCTAGCCCTGGCTCGACGGCCAGATCACAGGCAATCAAATACATCACAGGCAGGCACAAAAACACTATACGCACGCCACACTACCCTACGCTACCCCGACCGCTGCCACCGGAGTCCAGGAAGTCGTCGTGCGCTCGTCCAAACACTGGTTGCTGAGAGGATGGAGTTTCCTGAGCCCGCGTCGCCGATCCCTATGATGTACATGTGTAGTTACACAAATTAGAAGTTCACACATGTGTATATGATTAAATAAACTCATTACAAGTTAGAATTGAGCAAGTTAGCTAGATTTGGCTATGTTTGAGTAAGTTTGCTCATATTTTACTAAGTTTGAGAAGTATGGACTAGTAGTGTTTGTGTTTGAGCTAGTTCAAATAGTTTTGGCTATGTTTGAGTAAGTTTGGTCATATTTGACTATAGTTGAGTAAGTTGTACCATATTTTACTCAGTTTGAGGATGTTTAACTAGTTTTCTCTAAGTTTGAGTAAGTTTGATCAAATTCAACTAAATTTGAGCAAGTTTGACTAGTTGTAGCTATTATGAGAAATTTTGTACCTGTGCTCCTGACGTCGGCCCCTGTGGTAGCTGTATCGGTGGCGGCGCCCACTGAGGAAAGACAACAGGCTGTCCTGTGGCCATAGCCTGCAAATATGAAGTAAATTATTATACATGTCATTTATATATTAGAAACGTTGAGTACAACGATCTGAACTTACCTGCATGGCAGCTTGCAGCTATAGCATGTACGAGTGTTGATACTCATCCCTAGCCCGGAGCTCGGGTGTCTGCCTCTCGTTCTCGAGCCTCAGCGCTTCCTGCGTCCTCTGGAGCTCCTCCTAGACACTCTGGAGCTCCAGATCACGGCTTCCACGCCTGCTGGATCCACCCTGCGATGAAGAGGCCCTCGAGTAAGACCGCGCCTCCCTCGAGTCGACTACTCCATCGAAGATGGCCAACCTACACAACGAAGTAAGAGTATTAAAGTTTCGTGTCTCGAAGTTCATGAAAGTAAATAAAAAACAACATAACTCACCGGCCATGAGGTTTACTGCCACCGCTTGCATAGGCGGCTTCAGGTACGATCGGCGAGTTCTGCCAATCGTAATCGTCGCCTCGAAGCCTCCGCACCTCCTCCCCATACTTTTCCTGAAAATACAGAAAATTAAAGTCATCAGAAGTTTTAAAGAGAACACAATTAAGTCAACTAAAGAACTCACCAAAGTCTCCATCGCTGTCTGAGAAGACAGCTGATCAGGCTGCGAGGGGTCACTTCCCATGTGACCCCTCCTCCACACCTGGATAGCGGTCGGCTCCTGACCGATCTTGCGCTCCTATCGATACGTGTTAGCACAATGATAGCGATAGAAATTAACTAGAATATAATTCGAGTATCACTTACCATCCGTTTAGCAAGGCGTATGTAGCCGTCCCCGCCAAGACGGTGTTTCCCGTCCGTCCCTCAACTCTGTTGACGGGTCATCGACACGCCTTGGAAGCCCTGGCTCGCCCAACGAGCACACAGGGAACTGTAGGCGTCCGGACAGGACTCAAGCCACGGTACGCTGACCTGCACACATTTCTTATTGGATGAAAACATTGATGAAAATTGGATAATGAAGCAAAGTAAAATAAAGAATTTACCTCTGCGTACTGTGCCTCCGTCAAGTACTTGTCCGCCACATCCCTAAACTGCCCCGGCTGACCCTCGTCCGGATGCAACTTATAGTACGCCTTCGTAGCCTGAATACGAGCTGTTAAAATCGTCTGCGTCAGGAGCTTCCTAGCGTTCTTGTTGAAGACCAGGCGAGCGTGATCCAGCTGGGCCTCGTCCTCCAAATGGTAATATTTCTACAAGAAGAAATATACAAGTTAATGTATTTAACATATAATAGGTTCGCATTTAACGAATAGACGATTTACTTACCATGAATTCATGCCACACATGCTCCTGGTGGTTGCCGTAGGTAATGTCCTGGGCCGTAGCGTAATCGTCCCAAGACGTAGCAACCCGTCCGTTCACTAGACCGGGGTAGTGACAACAGATGAGCTGGCCCAGGACAGCGTTGACCTGGCGGTGGCGTCCTTGACCCGTGAACGAGTCATCGGCCCAAGACCTAATACACGATTCTCAATTAGTACATATATAAGTATTAAAATATCTAAATTGATTTGTTATAGATTTATTTACCTATCGCCAAACGGACGAATAACGACCCGATCTTCTGGCCGTGTAGGAACCGGTCCTCCAATAACGCTGCTGTGGAGCCGGCTCAACATCAGGCTGTTTGGAAGGCTCCGAAGCAGGGTCTGAAGCCTGCGGTGCCGGAACCTGAAGAGGATCCAAAGCAGGATCTGGAACAGGCTCCGAAACCTGTGGTGTCTGAAGAGGACCCCTGGCCTTCGTCTCCTCAGACGTAGAGTCGTCCTAAAAATTTGAAGATTGGTAATATAGATTTAAGAAGTTATTTATATAATTTATGTAATTTAATATTCTTTATCTATCGTGACCGCTCTCGTGAACCCTGGCCTCTGTCGAGGCCCAACAGCTGAGACAGTCTACCATTGCTAGACTGACAGCCCTGGAAAACGGAGTCTGCTCTCGGGTGCAGAAAGCCCCGCGTCCCCCGATCTACTGCTCGACGACATCCTGATGAAAGGAAATTTGATAATGAATTTAAAGGAAAATATAGAAGACGAAAGAAGAGATGAAGGAAACGTTACTTGTACTCAATTTCAAAATTCATCAGTATCACGATCATGTAGTCTACTTTGTAAACCGGACCATCGATCTTTTGTCGTGGTTGTTCGCCGTTTTCGTTTTTTCACATTATGAGTCTGTACATCTTCTGCATCTCCAACTAATTCATCGAGTCGTAGACCAGGCTCAACGACAAAAGAATCCGGCAACTCTTCTTCTTGGTAAACAACATCAGCCTCATCAATGTAACCAGTATTGTCCGGTGTATATAACCGCTCACGAGGATTCACCTTTTGTACAACCCACCATGCACTAAGCTTTTCACATGGATATTGTAGATAGTACACTTGTTCGACTTGGTGTGCAAGGACAAAGGTGTCGTAGCCTCATAGTCGGTCCTTGTGTTTGACTTCTACCATGCCAAATTGGTTTTGTCGAGTTCCATTGTTATTATCAAACCAATCGCAGTCAAAGAAGACTACTTTAAGGTCTTTACTCCCGGCAAAACTAAATTCTAGGATTTTGTTTATGATCCCATAGAAATTAATTTCACGTCCTTCGGCATCGGCGGCCCTCGTCACAACTCCGGTGTTTGATGTTGCCCTTAGAGGACGTTGAGCTTCAAATTGAGTTGAACGAAATCGGAACCCATTGACATCATATCGACCAAAGGGTTTAACTTTAATGGATCCGTTGGACAGTTGTCACAAATCTTCATGAACACCGGCTTGTGTCTTGCACTGTCCAACATATGAAGTAAGAAGACTATTTTATGATATACGAACATAATTACTAAGAGGAACAAGACAAGGAAAACGTTACATGATTTCAAAACTAGGTTTGGAAGTTAGGTCCTCCATTTACTCCATAATGTCGCATTGTTTGTATTTGCTTGTTAGTAGGTTGCTGCTTAGACTTCTAATTTTGTCGATCGAACTCACTAAAAAAGGTCAAAACAGAATTATTAGCATAGATGTATAACACACCATGCAAATTAGTATAGATGTTGAACAACCACTTACTGAAAAAAATTGTTCATCCCATCTATGTTAGCGTACATGTATAACAAAGCAGCTGTCTTTTCATCTGTTGAAGCATCATAGCTCATGCCACTACCAACAGTGGTGCCTCTCGTTTGAAAAAGTGAGAGTTTGCTACAAGATGTTGCTTCAGCCATATTGTACCGCAACACCGATGCATTAACATTGTGTTCTTCTACAAAGTAGACACTTGAAAAGTATCCTATCTCCTGAAGTGTAAATGCTTCGGCGATGCATCCTTCAACCCTTGCCCTATTACGAACCATCGGTTTTAGACATCTGAGTGCTCTTTCAATGTGGTACATCCACCTATATTGAACAGGGCCGCCTACTTTAGCTTCATATGAAAGATGGATTAGAAGGTGTTGCATTGGATTGAAGAACCCTGGAGGAAATACTTTTTCCATCTTACATAAAAGCACGGGTATCTCTTTTTCCAACTTCTCCATTATCTCCCTTTTAATTTCTTTAGCACAAAGCTGTCTATAAAAATAGCTAAGCTCGGCTAACACCTTCCACACCTCATCGTCAAGATAGCCTCGAAACATAACCGGCAGAAGTCTTTCCATGATTATGTGATAATCATGACTCTTCAAACCAGTAAGATTTCCAGTCTTAACATTAACGGCTCTTCTCAGGCTAGCAGCATAACCGTCTGGGAACTTCAACTGTTTCAACCACTTGAAGACTTCTTTCTTTTCTTTTGGTCGAAGGCAGAAAGAAGCTCGTGGTTTGCCACCAGCTTCAGAGAGCTCAAGACTTGGTCGGTTACAAACCTCTGTCAAATCCTTCCGAGCTTTTATATTGTCTTTTGTTTTGCCCGTCATATCCAAGCACGTGCTTATGATGCATTCACCCATGTTACGTTCCTGGTGCATGACATCAATGTTATGCATTAGAATTAAAGACTTCATATATGGTAACTCCCATAGTGCACATATATGAGTCCAATTGTGATCCTCTCCGTAACCAACAAAATATCCAGGACGACCTTCATCTGGCACTAGATTGTTGAGCTGTTTAACAATTTCCGACCCGTTCAGACGTTGTGGTGGTCCCTTTTTTACAATGGTACCCTTCCTGAAGGCATTTCTCTGTTGCCTAAACACGTGATTTGGCGGTAACCAACGTCTATGACAATCAAAGTAGCATATCTTGCCACCATGACTTAGACGAAAACAATCCGTGTCGGAAGCACGCATTGGACATGTCAATCGACCATGAGTGCTCCAGCCAGAAAACATGCCGTAAGCTGGAAAATCATGACAGACCACAAGTACGCAGCTCGAAGGTTGAATTTCTGTTTTCTATAACAGTCGTACGCTTCGACTCCTGTCCATAACATTTTCAACTCTTCAATCAATGGCTGCATCATCACGTTCAGTCGTGAACCAGGATGTTCCGGTCCAGGTACAATAAGGCATAGGAACATGAACTCATACTTCATACAAAGAGATGGTGGTAAGTTGTACGGAAGAGCGAACACGGGCCAACAAGAGTATGGTGTGGCTTTTGTACCGAGCCATTTGTCGCCAACCCAAAGCGAATATTTCTCGCGTCATTGGTGAAATCTGGATTGAAGCGGTAAAGCGCCTTCCATGCCTCACCGCCTGACTGGTGCACCATCATGCCGTTGTTCTCACGTACACCTTCTTTATGCCACCTCATGTGTCTAGCTGTTTTTTAGATAGAAACAAACGCTTGAACCTAGGTGTGACAGGCAAGTAGCGAAGCTGCTTCTGTGCGACTTGAGTCATTACTTTTGAAGCGTCGTCATTAACAACTTCGACAAATCTCGCTTTACCACATTTTAAGCACTTGTTCTCGTTGGCATGCTCTCTCCAAAAAAGCATGCAATTGTCTAGACACATATCAATCTTCTCATATTTCATACCCAGACCAGAAATCAACTTCTTAGATTGATAAAATCTTTAGGCACTTTATGTGGTTGTGGAAGGATATCGCTGATCAATTTGATGAGATCGTTGTAGCAGTTATTGGAGAAGAAATACATAGACTTAATGGCCATAAATCCAGTCATGAAAGTAAGGAGCATCACTTCGGTGTGTTCATGCAATGGCTCTTCTGAAGCTTTGAGAACCGACTCAAGTCACCGAGGCTCGGTTCTTGCACGCGGCCACACGATCGCCACGGCGCTGCACGACCGTGTAAAAGCCCAAGAAAAGGGACTTGCAAAAACTTTTCATCACCCACAACACCACAGTTTTGTTGTGGATATGTTGTGAACATATTGTGAAGAGCAAGGAACCTCCATCAAAAGGGTGAGGGTTCAAACTCTCCGCACATGGGATAACACATGAGAGATGATTCTAAAACCAACTTAGAGTCATTCACATGTTGGACCCTAGTTGGATCAAGACCACTGAGTTGAAGTACTCAAGTGCAATGGGAGGGTTTGAAAATCAGAATTTGAACTAATGTCCAACTCAAAATTCAAATGAGGGGAGGACATAATGGTGATTCAAAACTGTTGTACTCAAACTCATGGTTGCAGCAGCTAACACAAGAATCAAAGTGCATATTTGGGTTCCTTAGGTCCAAATTAGTGGGGAGGCAAAGTTTCAATAAATTGTGAAAAGGTTTTCTACCCATTTTTCCAAAAAGGATCCAAATGTGCAAGGAATTCAAATTACATTTGAATTTGGGGGAAATTTGCCCAACCATACAAATGTAGGTCAGTTTGAGACTGCAAACATTTGAATTCATCCCTTACCAAGTTTGTGGAGATCTTTGAGGGGTGGGGGAGCACTGACAAGTGGGTCCCACATGTCATTGGGGAGGTTAAAAATGCACAAGGATCAATAGCCTTAGGGATTAAGTCTTGCACTCGGAACAGAGCCGAGGTTCCACCGTGACTCACCGAGGAGCATCGGGCGACAGCTCCTGCTCTCCCTTCGCGCGCTGGCGATCTCCTCGTGGGGGCGCAGTAACTCTCAGCCGTGCCCCAGCTTGCCACAGCACCGAGCCGATCCCCAGCCACCGTCCTCTCGCACGACAGAACGCCGAGGAGCCACCGCTGTGATCAAGTCGCTCGGGAGCGATTTCCTCTTGCGTACAAACGTCGGCAACTCAGCAAACCAGAACCCCCAGACCTCCCACGACTTCCCCACACCAGTTCCAGTCGAGCTGAGCCCCCACATCCCGAGCAAACGGTGTTCTTCGCGGCGGCCGGGAAGAACTGAGCAAAGGTGCTCCTGTGGGCAGCTCGGCAGAGGGCTTGTCACGACCAAGAAGGAGCGGTTTTGGACGCGTCCAGGCTCCACGCTCCTCAACCCTGAAGCCTAGACCTAGTGACCGATCGTTGCCGGTGAATTTCGCAAAACACTTCCGGTCGGTGCAGAACCACCTTCTGGTAAGAAACAAGCAAATTCCCGACGTATAATTGCTTAGAGCACGTCATACTGCACTCACAGGAGCTAGACTTGACGGCGCCCAAGTTTGCTTCGCAACCCTAGCTTAATTTTGGCTGTAGCCGGCGTATTTCCCGGTTTTCCAACCGCGGTTATGGCGGGAAGGGTCGGGCTCACGGTGACGGCTAGGTTAGAGCTCTCTCCGAGCCTTTGCACGGCCTTGTCCACCTTCCCTGAGATCCCCCGGTGCTGTAGAACCCTTCTACCGAGGTTTTGGCGGGCTAACCTGGCCGGGTGACATAGCCGAAGTGACCCCCAGCCGCTGCATCATCGCCGGCTAGGTTAGGGCCACCGCCGGCCGGAGCAGTTGGTGCCATCGTGTTCAGCGCACAAAATTAGGCCCAGGCGGCGAATTTCCAGCCGAGAGAGGGCCGGGAAGCCGAGTCCGGCGAGCTTCAGTGAGCTGCCGGCGAGGGGGCGGCGCGGGAAAAGGGGCTGGCGCGAGGAAGAAGACGAGCCGGCCATGCCCGCTCGTCAGACACTGAATACACAGTGGGGGGATTCTCTGTTGCACCGGATCATCTGTGATAACGCGGAGAATAGTCCTGTGGCCCCGTGTGGCGCAGCCGAGGTGGTGACACGTGGGGGCTGGGCCCGCTGTCGGGAATTTGAACTTTTGCCGGTTAATTCGAATTCCAGAATTTTCCCAAACATTAGAACCTTATAACTTTTGCTAGGAAGCTCCAAATTTAGTGATTCAAATTGGGTTGGATTCATCTTGCATATCTCTATCCAAATATGCAACCTAATTTGTATGAAACCCATTATTTAATTCTGGAAAATTCTTTAAACTTTTCAGCAAAACAATTTTAGAGGGAGTTTGATTCATCCAAAAATCCCCAAATTTTGCCAGAATGCTCTATAGGATGTTAGTGAACCTCTGTAAAAGTTTCAGACCATTTGGAGTTGATTTGATCAGAGCAATTCAAATTTGAAGGTGCTGTGTTCATTTGAATACAGAGACATTTTCAGAGAATTTCCAAAACTTGGAAATTCAGTTCTGGGCAAATCTTAGCTCCTAAAATGCAAGGAAAATTCATGCAAACTCTATGAGCTATAATTGAAATTGTAGTTCACTAAGTTGGGCATAAACCGTGGTGTTACCTCAGAATTAATTCTTCTTTGCTTATTTGCTAAAAGAATTATTCTGAACAAACCACTCAATGAAAAGTGCTCAATTTTGATCCAGAGAGTTTTCTTGTGACAAGGAACTCACACAAAAATTCTCAGCTCCGTTGGAGCTCTGGATCACCCCTATTCTGTGGAACCACTTGAGGGATTAATATGGAAGAGGGGGAAAACCACTTAGCACTTAATCATGTGCTTAGGTCCAAACCCAAACCACTAGCCCCAGTTTCATTTTTAAATTCTCGAACAGAGTTCCAGTTGTTAAAAACTTGTTATTAGAACTAATAGCAGAAGCATTACAATAAACTTATGTGCATATCCATTAACATGTAGTATTTCATTAACGTGTAGTCGCTGAAGGCGAGGAAGCTCCGGAGGTACTCGACTTCCTACTTCCGGAAGAAGAACTAACTCCTGACCAACAGCAACAAGGCAAGCCCCAGTTTGCATTAAGCCTTTTATAAAGTTTTACTTTGTTTACATGTGTCATATGAGGTATGAATGTGCATAAGGTATAGGATCAATGAAACCCCACGTGCATAACCAAAAAGTTTCCGGTAAGAGTGAGGATAGTGTCTAAGACCTCGAATAGACAGGCTATGCTTAATGATTCATAGGACTTCGGTACAAGTCAAGTAGTTGGAATCTACTCGTGAGTTAGGCTTGGGACACACGCGATTGGTTCGAGTGATGTGAGATCACCTTAATAACGAAAATGAGACTTGGCAGGAGCTAGGGCGCAGCAAGAGGGAGTCTTGTGTGCGCAGCCCTGTCCGTGTCAATTGAGGACCGATCCGTGTGCGGCCCACGCTGATCAAGTTTGAATGTACTGAAGGCATATCAGATATATGGGCCCCGATAAACCGATGTAGCCTAAACCTCCGTGCATCGAGGCATAACGCACCAATTTATAGGTGTAGGCTGAGGGCAGCAAGGTGGAAATCTGCCAACGGGCATAGAGAGATGCTCCGTGTGGGGAACCTCCTGTTCGTTTCGGTGCGACCGGTTCGACGTTTGGGCTGTTGGGTGAAAGGTTGTCCCGTACGACATCGAGTGAGCGTGTTGTGCAGCTCCACGGGTGGGCGTACGTGACGTGCTCTTTGGGTTTCCCTGCAGGTGTATATCGAGTCGATTCGCCGTCCCTCGCGGTGAAGAGTACCACTTGGTCACTGAGTCGTGATGTAGGCTAATGTATGAAATATGATGATTCAGTATTTCTGATTTATATAATTGTAATGCTACATGTGTGCTACCAAATACTGCTTACTAAATTTCAGATTCCCGAACTGTTAACTTGTGGCTAAAAGATGAACTAAGGATGAACTCGTAGGCGTGTCCATTTGTTGCCATGTTACTATCCTATGTTCATTGTACACCTCATGTAGAGTTTCATGCCTAGGTGAGTCGGTTAAGTCTTGTTGAGCCCTCGTGCTCACGGTTGCTGCTTAAGTTTTTTCAGGTGAGGAGCCACCCACGGACTCGGAGTACGAGTCCACCGGCGAGGGTTACCCTCCGTCGGGGACCACGGCTGAGTGGGAGCCGTACACGCCGCGCTGAGCTGAGGAGTGCAGCTAGTGTGGGTTGCCCTAGGGCTTGGCAACCGCCTTTTTGACACGACCCCACGGTCTTGTCAAGCCAGGATCACGCTGAGGGGTGCTGCGTTGCACAGCACCGGATAACACACATCAAAGGTACACAGCGGAAGCAAAGCTTTATTACATAAAGTGGTTTATGAACATTTTTACATCAAAATACGTCCAGTCTACACTCACGGCGTAGACTATGTATCAAGTTCACGTTCAGCCCGTGAATGTGTCCTTGCAAGCACACACGCACACTAACTCTGCGGCGTGCACGGCTCCCACTCGACGGGGTTCCCCTCCTGGGGTTCCGTTTCTTCTTCGGGAGTCCCTTCCTCATAGAACCCTGCAAAACCTTCAAACACCAGCAGTGAGCACGAAGGCTCAGCAAGACTGACCCGTCTCTCCTAAACATGGAACTTCTACATGAGGGGTGATGGGTACATGAGATAAAACAATTTGCAAAGGACTCGCCTAATTATTGGAACCTTACTTTCAAGTTTTAGCAGCAGGTTGTGGAGAACTTTACGCTAAGGCACATGAGAGAGTCGCAATCAAACAAGAAACACATTTCTCTCATGTACTTTGCCCAAAGTTGAAAAGAACTTTAGTTAGCTCTAATCTACAACAAATCATTAGCAATCATGTCCATCTTTCAATCAGCAACATTTTAACATGTAACTAGCCTGTTCTTTCTACGTCACGGTACAGTGAACAAGTGGTACTCACTGACCGCGAGGGACGGCGATTATAATCGATTTACACCTGCAGGGTTACCCGAACAACCCGTCATGTACACCCGTACTCGATGTTGCCTACAACAACCATCACGGACGCTGTACGCAACTACCTTTCACCCGTTAGCCAAATGTTGAACCAGTCCAATCGTCCCGAGCAAGAGGTCTCTGCACGCGCATCTCTGTGCCGCCAGCCGATTTACACCTCGAGCTCTCAACCTACCCTCTGAACGACCAGCTATGCCTCAACACCCAGCTACCCGAGTTACATCGGTTTCCCGGTTCCCATATAGCCTGTAGGTCTTTGGTACTGTTCTAGCTTGTTCAACAGGCCCGCACACGGCTCGGTCCTCAATTGACACAAGCGGAGCTATAGCACCCAGGCCCCAAAGTCCTGCTGCCCTTACTCTCCGCTCGGTCTCATTTTTCTTGCCATGTGTATCATGTCCTACCTCTACCCGAGTCGAGTGCCTCTAGCGTATCCTCGAGAGTAGTTCCAACTACTCGACTTGTACCGAATCCTACTCTAACTTAGCTTTGCAGTATCTAACGGGGTTTGCAATCCTAAACCCAACCCATGGTTTTCTTGGCTATGCAATTGGGTTTCCAAACAAGACTCTAATGCAAGGAATCATAATACTTAAGTAAGTGCTCAAAACAATAAAAATTTGTAAAAGGGTTAATGCAAACCGGAGCTTGCCTTGCTGCTCTTGGTCGTAGGCTAGCTGCTCCTCCGGAGTGACAAAGTCTAGGACTTCGGGTTCCTCCTCGACCTTAGCGACTACACGATATAGGAAGTACATGTATTAATTTAAATGCATTTGAATTGAGTTTGAAACTTGTGAAGTCTATAACTCTTACTAGACCAACCAAATGACTGTGAAACTTTTACTGTGGCTTGGTTACAACCTAAACACAGACTTGGTCAAGTTTTTAGTTGCAGCAAAGCTCATTTGAGCCCTCCACAATTAATTATGTACTTGACCTTAATTGAAGGCTTGTAGGGTGTTCTAAGGATCTTCATGAAACAACTATGACTTTCTGAAAACTAGATTTTCAGAGGGTTCTAATGGAGTTGGTCTCACTTAATTTGTAGGTTCCAAGCTAAAGATATGAGCTAAACAATTCCAGGGGAAATTCTGAAAATGTTTCTGAACATTTTTTATTTTCTCTGGAACAGTTTCACTAATCACACCATTAGGTGGATCCAATGAGCTCAAATGGATCTGAAATTTTTATGGTAGCTCAGGGATATTTTGGTGAACATCCCAGAAAAATTTCAGAATTTTCCTCCAAATAATTCTCCAGTTAAAATTCCAAACAGTTTAAGATTTGAGGAATTAATTCTGGAGAAATAAAGATTTTCATTAAGTGAAACTTGATTTGCTGGAAAGTGCTCAGAGAGCTGAATCCAACAAAATTTGGTTCACTCGATTTGGAGCTTTCTAGCCAAAGTTATGAGGATTTGAAGTTTGAAGGAAATCTGAAAATCGGGAAAAAGTTTAAACTTGCGGATGGGCCCCGGGGACACGCGTTGCACACTGAGGTGACGGCACACCGTAGTCTGAGGGGTTCCTGTGCGCCAGCACAACGGATCCCAGCCACACCTGATCCCGATTTAAATTTTTAAGCCACTGACGCGTGGGCCAGCCGGCTTCGTCTTCCTCCCGATGCGCCCTCGCGCCCGCGCCGCCTCCCCTCGCCGGAGCAGACCTGGAGCTCGCCGGCTTGCCGCTGCCGGCCATCACATGGTCTGAAACTCGCCGCCAGGGGGTTGTCGACGTCAAGGAGCACGTCTGTGGGGTCAGTTCGAGCTGGCGGTGACCGGAAATAGCCCGGCGACACGCGGCGGCCTCGGTTGAGGTTCGGCGCCGTCGGCCGTGGGTTCTAACCCGCCAAAACCTCGAACAATCGGTTCTACAGCATCAGTATACCTCTAGGAAGCTCGACAAGGTGTCAAACGGGTTCAAAGATGGCGGCAAGTCGGTCGGCACCGTGTGACCGAGCGTGCCCGCCATGAGCGCCCTTGATAGAGCTCAAAATTCGTCACTCCTAGTCGGTTTTATACCACGGATGCAGAAAGGAAATTGATCGCCGGCTAGTCCAGCGCCTATGTGCAAGATTTGATAACTAAAGAAGGATCATAGCGCGAGAATTTGAAGAATCCGTACCGGAAGCTCTGTTTAAGGTCGCCGAAGCAAAAGCTGGAAATTCGCAGTGGATTCTTCACGGTTTGCTTCCAAACTTGGAGGAGAGCAACACGGTGGTCGCGCGCTCCTGTTGCCTCTCTTGCTGGACCGTGAAAGCTCCTGTGGAACGCTGTCCACGAGCGCCTGACCATCAGCTGAGGTTAGGTCACCGCTGTGGCGATCGTTCTCGGGCAAGGGAGGTCGGAGCTCAGGGTTTTTGTCGTTGGGGAGGTGGAGTGCGATCTCAGGGTGCTGTCTAGCAGCTCAGGGACGGAAAGGGGCGATCGTTTGCTGAGTTTTCCCGATCGACCGAGAGCTTGGGGAGAAAAGACTGCCGCTGCTTGAGGTCGCACGCGAGGGGATAAAGCCAGCCGGTCTTCGCTCGGGCTGAGGTGGTGCCGGTCGCGTGGAGGCGCGAGCAGGCCGCCCTGGGCGCCAGCGCACGAAGGGAGAAGCAGCTGGTGGCGCCGGTTGCTTCTCTGTGGTACAGCCGGCAGCTGCTCGGTGGAATTTCCCACCGAGCTGTGACTTTGTGTGCAAGTCTCCCCCCTATCTCTATGACATGTGGGTCCCACACTCAAGTTTAACCTCTGAAATTAACTCCTCATCACTGTTGTAAACAGGAAGCCCCAAAATGCCCATGGTGATTCAAATTATTCACCCTTTGAGCCATTTGAATTGACTAGAATTCAAATTGGGTTTGGTTTGGATAAATTTCAGCACATGTTCAGTTTGAAATTCAAATAAAGTTTGAATTTGCCCCACTTAGCTCATGTCAAGATCAACTCCAAATGGAGTGAAAATTGGTGTGTGAGCTCACAAAAATGTGCTGAGTAAGAATATTCCTCCCACTTTTGAATTTATGGGATCAAAACAGTTTGAATTTGAATGTAGTTCCAAACTGCCCTTTTTCTAACTACACCCAAAATGACCTCAAAAAGGTTTTGAATTTGGGTGAAACTTGGCATGGACATTCCTAGCAATGTGTAGGAGTTTTTCACATGCCCAGCCCCTATATTACATGTGGGAAATACCACTTTTGCAATATGTGAGTTTGTTCTCTAATGAGCATGTTGATGGTGGTTACTTGCTCTTCAAATGTGTTCATCAACTTTCCTCAAATGAGGTGTGTGTGTGTGGTGATGAACACTTTAAACATGTGTCAAAAACTGCGGCCCTTACATTCCTCCCCCCTTAAAAGAATCTCGTCCCGAGATTATAAGGTGAAAATGAGAGAGAGGACGGTGGAAAATTACCGGATATGCGACGTGAAAAAGTCGGGGTAGTTAACGCGAAGAAATCCTTTGCTCTCCCATGTCGCCTCGTCCATGGAGTGATTACTCCATAGAACTTTGTAGAACCACAACGTACGGTTGCGTATGGTTCGGGCCTTCTCATCAGTAATCTGAACCGGTTCCTCCCGATAGGTGAGATCCGGTTGCAGTGCTTCAATGTCCTCCAGCTGAACGGTAGTTGATAGCTTGAGACACTTTCTCAGCTGGGAAATATGAAAGACGTCGTGCACACTGGAAAGTGCTTCTGGTAGTCTCAGCCGGTATGCTACTGATCCACATCTTTCAGTAATCTGGAATGGACCGATGAATCGGGGTGCCAACTTTCCTCTTACCCCGAATCTGTTTACGCCCTTCATTGGAGACACACGTAGATATACGTGATCCCCGACTTCGAATTGTAATGGGCGTATTCTCCGGTCCGCATACTGTTTCTGACTGGATTGGGCGGATTTTAGGTTCGCTTGAATCAGTCGAACCTTCTCTTCCGCGTTGTTGACAAGGTCAATCCCGAAGGTAACCCTTTCGCCAGACTCACACCAATTCAGTGGTGTGCGGCATTTCCGCCCGTATAGCGCCTCGTAGGGCGCCATCTTTATGCTGGCTTGGTACCCATTGTTGTACGAGAACTCGGCTAACGGCAAGTGATCATCCCAATTCTTGCCGTGGTTGATAGCGCAAGCTCGTAGCATGTCTTCTAAGATCTGATTTACCCGCTCGGTTTGCCCATCCGTCTGCGGGTGGTATGCTGAACTACGGAACAGCTTTGTCCCCAAGGCAGCGTGCAGCTGCTCCCAAAAACGGGACACAAATAAAGTGCCCCGATCCGATATGATGGTACGGGGTACGACGTACAAGCATAGGATCCGTGAGATGTACAGTTCAGCGTACTTCTTGGTGTTGTAGTTGGTGTTGACCGGGATGAAATGGGCAACTTTGGTGAGCCGGTCGACGATCACCCACACAGAATCATGTTTCTGAAATGTGGTGGGTAAACCGACGATGAAGTCCATGCTCACATCCTCCCACTTCCAGGCAGGAACGCCCAGTGGTTGTAGCAGTCCCGGTTTCCACATATGGTCTGCTTTCACCCTTCGAGATGTATCACACTCAGACACGTACTTTGCGATTTCCCGCTTCATCCGTGTCCACCAAAACTTGCTTCTGAGTTCTTGATACATTTTGTTGCTGCCGGGGTGAATAGAAAATTTTTATAAGTGAGCCTCATCAAAAATTTTCTTCCGTAGCTCCGGGTTACGGGGTACGACGATCCGGTCCTTGAACCATAGGACACCGTCTCCGTCCTTCCGGAAACATTTCAGCTCCCCACTGTCTACACGTCTCCGCAAATGCGACATGCCCTTGTCATGTTTCTGAGCTGCCGCTATTTCTTCACGGATGGTGGGGATCAAAGCTAGGTTGTAGAGAGCTCCATGTGGAATTACATGCAGTGGTGGTTCGCTCTCTCCCAACGGTGTGATGGTCAGATTGTTGACGTGTGACTTGCGGCTCAGCGCATCTGCCACTACGTTTGCCTTGCCTGGATGATAATGGATCTCTATTTTGTAATCCTTTATCAGTTCTAACCATATTCTCTTCCTCATATTCAGCTCCTTCTGAGTGAATATGTACTTGAGGTTTTTGTGGTCGGTATATAGATGTACGAGGTTACCGAGTAGGTAGTGCCTCCAGATTTTCAGTGCAAGTACCACGGCAGCGAGCTCCAATTCGTGAGTTGGATAATTCTGCTCATGGTTTCTAAGCTGCCGTGACCCATACGCGACCACTCTTCGGTCTTGCATCAGCACACATCCGAGCCCAATGCCGGATGCATTGCAGTACACATCGAACGGTTTTGTTGTGTCTGGCTGCGCCAAAACCGGTGCTGATGTTAGGTGCTTAGCTAAAGCCTTGAATGCTGCTTCACATGCCGGACTCCAAACATATTTGGTAACCTTCTTCAGCAGCTCCGTCATAGGCTTGGCAATCTTCGAGGAGTTCGGAATGAACCTCCGATAATATCCCGCGACTCCGAGGAAACTCCGTACCTCGTGAACAGTTCTCGGGGATTTCCAATTCAGCACTTGAGTGATCTTGCTCGGGTCTACAGCGATACCCTCCGCTGAGATGATATGCCCGAGGAAAAGCACTTGCGATATCCAGAATTCACACTTGCTGAATTTCGCGTATAGCTTGTGATCCCGCAGCCGTTGCAAGACTATACGCAGATGTTTCTTGTGATCTTCCTCCGACTTGGAATATACCAGTATGTCGTCGATGAAGACCACGACAAACTTGTCCAGCTCCGGCATGAATACCGAGTTCATCAAATACATGAAGTGAGCTGGAGCATTGGTGAGGCCGAAGGACACGACCAGGTACTCATAAAGTCCGTACCTCGTCGAGAAAGCAGTTTTCGGAATGTCCTCCGCTCTTATCTTAATCTGATGGTACCCGGATCTTAAGTCCATCTTGGAAAAGATCTTTGCTTCGACCAACTGATCAAACAACATGTCGATCCGTGGCAACGGGTACTTGTTCTTGATGGTTACGGCATTTAATGGACGATAGTCCATACAAAGACGCAACGTCTCATCCTTCTTTACAAATAATGCCGAACAGCCCCATGGCGAGGAGCTCGGCCTAATAAAACACTTCTCCAGGAGGTCCGTGAGCTGAGTCTTCAGTTCAGCCAACTCCTTGGGCGCCATCTTGTACGGCCTTCGGGATATTGGCATAGTTCCCGGTGCAAGTTCAATCTTGAACTCCACCTCTTTATCGGGCGGCATTCCCGGTAAATCATCCGGGAACACGTCAGGGAACTCTCGGACCACTGGAATATCTTCCAATCTGATGGTTGTGGCTTGATAGACACTTGGAAGTTTTATTTCTGGACTGTCCACAAACAAGGAGTGAGGTTCGTGCACTTCTGAGTTTAAGTGCACAACTCGGAGGACGGTGTCTAAAACAGCGCCGTGGCGGGTTAACCACGACATCCCTAGAATGACATCGACCTTTTGTCCCTCTTGGATTATGAGAGACATAGGTTAAACTCTACCCTCTAAGCACAATGGCGCTTTTGGGACCATCATGCTTGCTGAAATTTTCCCACCCGGTGAACAGATCACATAAGGACTATCCGTGGGTAGTATTTGCAAGCTATATTTATCAATGAAAGCTTGGCTAATGAAGCTATGCGTGGCGCCTGAATCAAATAGTACTATGGCGGGATGCTGGTGGAGTTGGAACATACCCGCAAGGATTGGCTCACCCTCCGGCACGTCCTCTATGGCAAGCTGGTGGACGGTGCCGGGCCTAGGGTTTGCCCGCCGTGCATTAGTAGTGTTCCGGGGTTGATTCCTCCACGGAAACTGCAGTGCAACTCCGCCGCCTTGCCTCTCCGGACAACTGCTGGCGAAGTGTCTTGGACGACCACACTTGTAACATGTGGCCTCTGTTGGTGTGGTGCTCGGGGGACGAAAACCCGGCATGCGCTGCTGAGGTGCATACGCACGCGGCATCGCCCGCTGCTGCTGTTGTTGCGGAGATGGTACTGACAGTGCCGGCCTGAATGCCGGTGAAGAGTACGGCCGCCTGCGGAATGGCATCGACCTCTGTGGTGGCTGCCAGCGTGGGCCTGATGGTGGGCGATTCACCATCCGAAACTTCTGAGAAGGACCGCCTCCTTCTCCGCTGCTTTGCGGCGCGCTTCGCTTTCTCTCCGCCGCCGCTAACTCCTTGCCGGAGTCCTCCTGGACAATCGCAGCATCAATGATGTCGTTGAAGCTGCCGCGATTGAACATCGCCAGCTTGTCCTTTAGGAGCGGGTTAAGCCCCTGGTAAAAGTGGTCCCGCCGCTTCTCATCGGTATCGGCGTGATACGACGCATAGAGCGCGAGATCATTGAACGCCCTGGAATATTCCAACGCGTTCCGGCTCCCTTGCTGCAGGTGTAAGAATTCCTGCGTCTTCCTCTTCATCAGACCTGGCGGTATGTGATAGGCCCTGAAGGCCGTCCGGAACTCCGTCCAGGTCATAACTCGGTCGGTGGGCTGTGAAGCACAAAAGTTTGCCCACCACGCGCTCGCGGATCCTTGGAGCTGCTGGACCGTGAACTGAGTCTTGCGCTGCTCACTTATCTGGAGCAGCCCGAACTTCATCTCTATTGCACAGAGCCAGTTGTCCGCGTCAAGAGGTTCATCCTCCCTTGAGAATACCGGGGGATGAGTAGCCAGGAAGTCGGAGTAGGAGCTCTGTTGACGCTCCTCATGATCTTGACGTCCTTCTCGGCGAGACGTATTGGCAATAAGAGTTTGCAGCAACTCCGTGTGCTTCTGATGTGAACCCGCCATTACCGCGACGATGTCGGCCAATGTAACCGTTGGCAGTGGCGGTGGCGGTGTTTGCTGTTGCTGCTGTTGTTGCTGCGGTCTGGAGGAGTCCTCGGGAGGCGGTTGGGAGGTCTCTCCCCCTTGGCTAGTACCCCCAACGTCCGGGTTGGCACGAGTATGCGTCATTCTGAAATTCAAAACAGCAGTGATTAGCACATGTTTTACTTAAAATTCCATATGCAACAGTAGGTATTGAAGTGACACATGAATAATTTGCACAACATTCACATATATTAATAAAGCATAAACTTTATACAAGATTCATTATTCTTGGGTCTCCGAGAAGTCGTGCTCATGTCGTCACTGCCTATATATACGCTACTGCCTACACGACATGTCACCGATTACAAAAGTTGGGTTACACTACTCTAGCTGCCCTACTTGGCAACTGTAACCCCCTACTCGGAGTAGAACTCGACCTCCTGCAGGTCGTCCTCCTCCGGTAACTCTGCTGGTGGCTCTGGATCCACCACCTCCTCTCCCATCTCGGGTTCTCCCATTGCTGGAAGGCCCAAGACCACCGGTATACCCAACGCTGACACGACCCCACGGTCTTGTCGAGCCAGGATCACGCTGAGGGGTGCTGCGTTGCACAGCACCGGATAACACACATCAAAGGTACACAGCGGAAGCAAAGCTTTATTACATAAAGTGGTTTATGAACATTTTTACATCAAAATATGTCCAGTCTACACTCACGGCGTAGACTATGCATCAAGTTCACGTTCAGCCCATGAACGTGTCCTTGCTAGCACACACGCACACTAACTCTGCGGCGTGCATGGCTCCCACTCGACGGGGTTCCCCTCCTGGGGTTCCGTCTCCTCTTCGGGAGTCCCTTCCTCATAGAACCCTGCAAAAGCTTCAAACACAAGCAGTGAGCACGAAGGCTCAGCAAGACTGACCCGTCTCTCCTAAACATGGAACTTCTACATGAGGGGTGATGGGTACATGAGATAAAACAATTTGCAAAGGACTCGCCTAATTATTGGAACCTTACTTTCAAGTTTTAGCAGCAGGTTGTGGAGAACCTTACGCTAAGGCACATGAGAGAGCCGCAATCAAACAAGAAACGCATTTCTCTCATGTACTTGGCCCAAAGTTGAAAAGAACTTTAGTTAGCTCTAATCTACAACAAATCATTAGCAATCATGTCCATCTTTCAATCAGCAAAATTTTAACATGTAACTAACCTGTTCTTTCTACGTCACGGTACAGTGAACAAGTGGTACTCACTGACTGCGAGGGACGGCGATTATGATCGATTTACACCTGCAGTGTTACCCGAACAACCCGTCACGTACGCCCGTACTCGATGTTGCCTACAACAACCATCACGGACGCCATACGCAACTACCTTTCACCCGTTAGCCAAATGTTGAACCGGTCCAATCGTCCCGAGCAAGAGGTCTCTGCACGCGCATCTCAGTGCCGCCAGCCGATTTAAACCTCGAGCTCTCAACCTACCCTCTGAACGACCAGCTATGCCTCAACACCCAGCTACCCGAGTTACATCGGTTTCCCGGTTCCCATATAGCTCTTGTGAAGTCTATAACTCTTACTAGACAAACCCAATGACTGTGAAACTTTTACTGTGGCTTGGTTACAACCTAAACACAGACTTGGTCAAGTTTTTAGTCGCAGCAAAGCTCATTTGAGCCCTCCACAATTAATTATGTACTTGACCTTAATTGAAGGCTTGTACGGTGTTCTAAGAATCTTCATGAAACAACTATGACTTTCTGAAAAATAGCTTTTCAGAGGGTTCTAATGGAGTTGGCCTCACTTAATTTGAAGGTTCCTAGCTAAAGATATGAGCTAAACAATGCCAGGGGAAATTCTGAAAATGTTTCTGACATTTTCTATTTTCTCTGGAACAGTTTCACTAATCACACCATTAGGTGGACCAAATGAGCTCAAATGGATCTTAAATTTTTATGGTAGTTCTGGAATATTTTGGTGAACATCCCAGAAAATTTCAGAATTTTCCTCCAAAGGATTCTCCAGTTAAAATTCCAAACAATTTAACATTTGAGGAATTAATTCTGGAGAAATAAGGATTTTCATGAAGTGAAACTTGATTTGCTGGAAAGTACTCAGAGAGCTGAATCCAACAAAATTTGGTTCACTCAATTTAGAGCTTTCTAGCCAAAGTTATGAGGATTTGAAGTTTGAAGGAAATCTGAAAATCCGGAAAAAGTTTAAACTTGCGGATGGGCCCTGGGCACACGCGTCGCACACCGAGGTGACGGCACACCGTGGTCTGCGGGGTTCCTGCGCACCAGCACAACAGATCCCAGCCACACCCGATCCCGATTTAAATTTTTAAGCCGCTGACGCGTGGGCCAGCCGGCTTCGTCTTCCTCCCGATGCGCCCTCGCGCCCGCGCCGCCTCCCCTCGCCGGAGCAGACCCGGAGCTTGCCGGCTTGCCGCTGCCGGCCATCACATGGTCTGAAACTCGCCGCCAGGGGGTTTTCGACGTCGAGGAGCACGTCTGTGGGGTCAGTTCGAGCTGGCGGTGACCGGATATAGCCCGGCGACGTGCGGCGGCCTCGGTTGAGATTCGGCGCCGTCGGCCGTAGGTTCTAACCCGCCAAAACCACAAACAATCGGTTCTACAGCATCAGTATACCTCTAGGAAGCTCGACAAGGTGTCAAACGGGTTCAAAGATGGCGGCAAGTCGGTCGGCACCGTGTGATCGAGCGTGCCCGCCATGAGCGCCCTTGATCGAGCTCAAAATTCGTCACTCCTAGTCGGTTTTATACCACGGATGCAGAAAGGAAATTGATCGCCGGCTAGTCCAGCGCCTATGTGCAAGATTTGATAACTAAAGAAGGATCATAGCGCGAGAATTCGAAGAATCCATACCGGAAGCTCGGTTTAAGGTCGCCGGAGCAAAAGCTGGAAATTCGCAGTGGATTCTTCACGGTTTGCTTCCAAACTTGGATGAGAGAAACACGGTGGTCGCGCGCTCCTGTTGCCTCTCTTGCTGGACCGTGAAAGCTCCTGTGGAACGCTGTCCACGAGCGCCTGACCTTCGGCTAAGGTTAGGTCGCCGCTGTGGCGATCGTTCTCGGGCAAGGGAGGTCGGAGCTCGGGGTTTTTGTCATTGGGGAGGTGGAGTGCGATCTCAGGGTGCTGTCTAGCAGCTCAGGGACGGAAAGGGGTGATCGTTTGCTGGGTTTTCCCGATCGACCGAGAGCTCGGGGAGAAAAGACTGCCGCTGCTTGAGGTCACATGCGAGGGGATAAAGCCAGCCGGTCTTCGCTCGGGCTGAGGCGGTGCCGGTCGCGTGGAGGCACGAGCAGGCCGCCCTGGGCGCCAGCGCATGAAGGGAGAAGCAGCTGGTGGCGCCGGTTGCTTCTCTGTGGTACAGCCGGCAGCTGCTCGGTGGAATTTTCCACCGAGCTGTGACTTTGTATGCAAGTCTCCCCCCCCCTATCTCTATGACATGTGGGTCCCATACTCAAGTTTAACCTCTGAAATTAACTCCTCATCACTGTTGTAAACAGTAAGCCCCAAAATGCCCATGGTGATTCAAATTATTCACCCTTTGAGCCATTTGAATTGACTAGAATTCAAATTGGGTTTGGTTTGGATAAATTTCAGCACATGTTCAGTTTGAAATTCAAATAAAGTTTGAATTTGCCCCACTTAGCTCATGTCAAGATCAACTCCAAATGGAGTGAAAATTGGTGTGTGAGCTCACAAAAATGTGCTGAGTAAGAATATGCCTCCCACTTTGAATTTATGGGATCAAAACAGTTTGAATTTGAATGTAGTTCCAAACTGCCCTTTTTCTAACTACACCCAAAATGACCTCAAAAAGGTTTTGAAGTTGGGTGAAACTTGGCATGGACATTCCTAGCAATGTGTAGGAGTTTTTCACATGCCCAGCCCCTATATTACATGTGGGAAATATCACTTTTGCAATATGTGAGTTTGTTCTCTAATGAGCATTTTGATGGTGGTTACTTGCTCTTCAAATGTGTTCATCATCTTTCCTCAAATGAGGTGTGTGTGTGTGTGGTGATGAACACTTTAAACATGTGTCAAAAACTGAGGCCCTTACACTTTTGCTAGGTAGGCGGGCGTGAGTTGTAGAATAGTAGACTTCCGCTGTGTAATAAAGATAATAGTTTGTAACTGAGTATTGTACCGTTTTTACAGCTCAGTTGTTTTCCCATGTATATATTGTGTTCTTATGACGTATGCTGTCAGGTGTCGCATCGTGCAGCACCACCCTCTGCGATCCTGGATGGGTGGATCCCGGTCCGCCACAGCCTGGTATCAGAGCTGCATTGGGGATAGCACAGTACCTAAGGACTGTATTATGGGAAAACTTAGGTTACGGTGAGGATTCGGTAGTTGCCCAAGTAAGGACTATAATAACATAGTTACTTAAAGTGGCAAAGACTAACCTATGTGTTATAATTCGGAATTTTAATTATGTAACGACGCACCTACGCTCTGGTAAGAATGGTAAGGAACGCCACCGAAAGCGGTTCAATTTCGGTTAGCTCCCCTGACGAGGAACGTGGTTCAGGGATTTGTCTCACAGCTTGGTGTGAGACGTCAATATGAAACTCTTGGACTCTTCATGTTCCTGAGTTCATATGAAACGCCGATCCCTTGCGTGCATTAGGCAAGTAAGTGGAGACCACATCGCGTGGTCAGTAACGCGAGAGTGTGTTCATCTGGAAATAGCCCAGGAGGATATACGCAGCGCTTGCCATCGGCGTGCCCTGCAGGGCAGTAGGTGGTATCTGTTGGGTTGATAACATTCCCAACTGTGACGACCCTTTCATGACATACCCGGGTTCCCCGTCGTGTGGTGTTGAAACACGATCATGTACCTTGCGACGTGGCTTAACTCAAGGACGGCCGTATGATAATGATACGGGCGTTTGTATTTATTTTTAAATATTGTCCTGCCTGAAATGAACAACCCTTGAGTGCATCAACATTGTGTGGTCTTCTGCAGGTACTAACCACGTATGTATCCGTGTAGCAAACGTGTGCGAGAGACCGTTTAGTGCCACACTTGAGACGTATATGCCGGTATAATCCGGTTAGGATTTTCCTTTTGTGAGGAACGTAGTACCGAGATATCATAGGCATATGCATAAAAATAATGATAACAAGGAATTAAAATCACTATGTTCGACATTTAGGACCCTGGTTGGGTAGCAAAATTGGATAGTAACGAGTGTAGTTCCAAAAAACAGAAAAACGGAGTGCTCTGTTTTGGGCAGTAAGTTTGCTGATCTTCAACAGGGCATAACTCACAGGTCTTTTAGCCCAGGGAGGTGTGGTATATAGTTCTGGAAAGGTATTTAAGTACTCTACAACTTTGTTGTAGACTTCCAGAGCTGAAACACACCTTAAGATGGCTTAAATCCCAGATAAATGTAAACTGTCCAGAATCAGGGCAGAGTTAAACACTCTCTGGACTGTTCTGTTTTTCAAACATAACTCCCAGTAAAAAAATATAAAATTGTCATATGATACATCTTTAGAAAGGGTAGAAGATGTGTTATATCTTTGCAATTCAAAGTTTCTGAAATTTCAGTACAGAATTCAGTGGGAGATCAGAGTTGAAAACAGCAACTTCCCAAAGGAGGTGCTGTTAAAATTCTTCCAGAAATTCTGCTGACTTTGAATTACCATAACGTTTTAACCGAAGCTGATCTGGGGGCAAATGAGTACTCTTTGGAAAGATATTGAAGTTAAATTTAACTTTGGTATTTAGCTTGAGTCATGAAAATGCCCAGAACCAGATCAAAATCTCGGATATGTAGAAACTGGTCATTCTGACAGAGGAATGACAGTTGAACTCATGTGAGAGATTGTTGTACCCTAGAGGGGGTTTGAATACTTCCAATGGGAAAGAACATGCTCATAAGAGGTTATCTTCAACTAGTGAAAGATATGAGTATAGGTCTCACTCAAGTTTCTTTTACTAGAGACCATGTTTGTGTTGTATTGAAGATAAAAGGGTAGTATACGTGATGACAACGCGATAGTAATGTCTTGTAGTGACCAAACCTAGTTGTGGTGAGCTTCCAAAGAGGAGGTTCATCAAGTTGGATTAAACTAGCTTGTATTTGGTCTGGTAATGGTGTAGCTTGTGCAAAGTTATTACATTATCTACATACGAGATGTATTGCATGTTTCATTGTCATTATGTTTTTACGCCTATTTCAATTGACTGCATTGAAATATGTTGCAGGACTGATGTCTATTGTCGTATGGTTGCAGATGGTTCGCACTAGGACCACGCACGAGGTTGGTGGCTCTAGCCAGCAGGGAGACAATGACTCCCAGCCACCACCGCCGCCTCCGCTTACTCTAGCAGATGTGATAGTGGCACTGGTGGGAGGTCGTGAGGAGCAGACCGACCTGCTCCGCACGATTGTGCAGAATACGTCCCAGGCGGGGGGGGGGGGGGGGGCATCAAGACAGAGGGCCTCGTGAGCCCCGTGAGGTGTCGTACTCGGACTTCATGAGTACGCACCCTCCAGTGTTCACAGAAGCTGAAGAACCACTGGAGGCTGACAACTGGCTGCGGACCATCGAGTCCAAGTTCGGGCTGCTCCAATGCACGGAGCGGTAAAAGACTTCGTTCGCAGCACAGCAACTTCACGGTGCCGCTGGTGTATGGTGGGCGAATTATGTCGCCTCACGTCCGGCTGGCCATGCCGTGGAGTTGGAAGAGTTCCAGGAGGCGTTCCGCTCCTATCATATCCCTCCTGGGATAATGAAGAGGAAGTTCCAAGAATTTTTGGAACTGAAGCAGGGCGGGAGGAGTGCCCATGACTACTCCCGTGCCTTCAACCATCTGGTGCAATATGCGTCAGACTACATATCCACTGAAGAGAAGAAGCGGGAACATTTCTATCGGGGGTTATACCCCGAAATGAAGACACATCTCGTTTAGTGGAATCGCGGCACCTTCAATGACCTAGTCAATGCCGCGATTATGCAAGAGGATGCTCAGCGGGAGTTGGCAGCTGAGCAGAGGAAGCGCAGCGCTCCACCCGTCAGTGGGGGTGGCGCTCCCCAGAAGTACCGCATGGTGTATCGGACACCATCCGGGCAGCAGTGGCATCCACCGGCGCGACCTCAACGGTTCGGGGGACGTCCTTTTCAGTCACCTCCGTTCTGTCCGCCGATGCCACCACCAAGACAACAGCAGCAGCAGAAGGCATCCCGGGTGTTTCCACCGCCACAACATGCCCCGGGTTTCCGTCCACCGATCAGCGGGGGACCGCCCCGTTTCACTTGCTTCACGTGTGGCCAGGCGGGCCACTTCGCGAAGGACTGTCCCCAGGGGCAGCAAAGCAGCGGGCAAGACCAGTTCCAGGGCGGTGCTCGAGGCCGACCTCCGGCCAAGAAGGTTGGTCAGCGGACTGGGGGCGTTCGCCACCTCGACAATGAGGATGCCCCGGAGGGAGACAACGTGCTGGCGGGTACGTTCACTCTCAACAATCAAGCCATCATCATACTTTTTGATTCTGGTGCAACCCACAACTTCATAAGTGCATCATATGTGGTTAAGCATCAGCTGGAAGCCTTTCCAACCGAGTGTTCTTATATGATCTGCTCACCGGGAGGAAAGATTTCAGCAACGATGATGGTTCCGAAAGCACCATTGTGTTTAGGTGGGAAGATATATCCCACCACTATGATTATCCTTGAGGGGCAGAAGATTGATGCAATCTTGGGAATGTCATGGCTAAGCTACCATGGCGCTGTCCTGGAAACTTTAGCGCGGACGGTTCACCTCAACTCCCCACTACAACGTCCGCAGTCCCTCCTATTAGATAATCCAATCCGAGAGGTTTCAGCGATCAACAATACTGAAGCTCTCAAGTTGGAGGACATCCCCGTAGTCCGGGAGTACCCCGACGTGTTTCCGGATGATCTTCCGGGCATCCCACCTGAGTGGGATGTCGAGTTCAAGATCGAGCCCGCACCCGGGACTACGCCCAAATCACGGAGGCCATACAAGGTGGCTCCAAACGAGCTGGCTGAATTAAAAGAACAGCTCAATGATCTGTTGAGCAAAGGTTTCATTAGGCCGAGTTCCTCGCCTTGGGGATGCTCGGCGCTGTTCATAAAGAAGAAGGATGAAACCTTGAGGCTGTGTGTGGATTACCGGCCGCTCAACACCGTCACCATCAAGAATAAGTACCCACTGCCCCGCATCGACATATTGTTTGATCAACTTGTGGGTGCAAGTGTGTTCTCCAAGATGGACCTTCGATCTGGATATCATCAGATAAAGATCCGGGCGGAGGATATTCCGAAGACGGCCTTCTCAACGAGATATGGATTATATGAATATCTCGTCATGTCCTTTGGTATCACAAATTCTCCAGCCCATTTCATGTATCTCATGAACTTGGTGTTCATGCCGGAGCTGGACAAGTTCATCGTAGTGTTCATCGATGATATCATGGTTTACTCCAAGACAGAAGCCGAACATGCCGAACACTTGAGGATCGTTCTTCAACGATTGTGAGACCACAAGCTCTACGCCAAGTTCAGAAAATGCGAGTTTTGGATCAGCCAAGTGCCATTCTTGGGACATATCATCTCCGAGGAAGGCATTGTGGTTGACCCAAGCAAGATATAGCAAGTGCTGAAATGGAAAGCTCCCACTTCAGTTCATGAAGTCAGAAGCTTCCTCGGGTTAGCGGGATACTATCGGAGATTCATTCCAAGCTTTTCCAAGCTCGCTAAGCCGATGACAGAATTGCTGAAGAAAGGGACGAAATATGTTTGGAACACGGCGTGTGAAGGAGCGTTCCAAGCATTGGTGAAGCATCTCACAACAGCCCCGGTCAGCTCAGCCGGATACAACAAAGCCCTTCGACGTGTATTGTGACGCGTCCGGTATTGGGCTCGGCTGTGTGTTGATGCAGGAAGGACGTGTGGTCGCATATGGCTCACGCCAACCTCGGAACCATGAGCAGAATTATCCTAGTCATGATCTTGAGCTTGCTGCCGTGGTGTTGGCGCTAAAAATGTGGAGGCACTATCTCCTGGGGAATCTGGTACATCTCTACACCGACCACAAGAGTTTGAAATACATTTTCACCCAGAAGGAGCTGAACATGAGACAAAGGAGGTGGTTAGAACTGATCAAAGATTATGAAATTGAGATTCACTACCACCCCGGCAAGGCGAATGTGGTCGCCGACACGCTGAGTCGGAAATCACATGTCCATAACCTCACCATTACACCGGTGGAGGAGGAAGAGCCGAGTTTATACTTGGTTCCTTATGGATCGCTGTATAACCTTGCCCTCATCCCTACTATTAGGGAGGACATCATTGCAGCTCAGAAAGATGATAAAGGCGTGGCACATCTCCGGAGACGGATAGACAATGGAGAGATCAAATGTTTCCGGAAGGATGATGAGGGGACGCTATGGTTCAATGACCGCATAGTCGTACCCCCAGATATGGAACTGAGGAAGAAGATCCTCGATGAAGCTCACTTGTCTAAATACTCCATTCATACGGGCAGCAACAAAATGTACCAGGATTTGAAAAAGAAATTTTGGTGGACATGGATGAAACGGGAGGTAGTGAAGTACGTATCCGAGTGTGATACGTGTAGACGAGTGAAGATGGATCATATGAGAAAGTCAGGGCTGATGCGACCCCTGAAAATTCCAGCATGGAAATGGGAAGATGTGAGCATGAATTTCATTGTGGGATTACCCTTAACATCCAACAAACATGATTCCATTTGGGTGATCGTTGACCGACTAACCAAGTCAGCTCACTTCATTCCTGTGCATACACATTTCCTTGCCAACCGGTATGCGGAGTTATATATTGCCAGGATTCTATGCTTGCACGGGGTACCCAAGACCATAGTCTCAGACCGAGGTGCATTGTTTGTATCTCGTTTTTGGAAGCAGTTGCATGCTGCTTTGGGTACTAAACTAATTAGAAGCTCCGCCTACCACCCTCAGACAGATGGCCAGACAGAGAGGGTGAATCAAGTTCTGGAAGACATGTTGAGAGCATGTGCCATCCACCACGGTAGGAACTGGGACGATCACCTACTGTTGGCGGAATTCTCGTACAACAACGGCTATCAGGCGAGTATCAAGATGGCACCCTACGAAGCTCTCTACGGTCGCAAATGCCACACCCCATTAAATTGGTGTGAGTCCGGTGAAAGGGTCACATTCGGGGTTGATGTGGTGAACGACGCCGAAGAGCGCGTTCGGACGATTCAAGCCAACTTGAAGGCCGCTCAATCCCGACAGAAGAGCTACGCTGATAAGAGGCGTAGACCGTTGCACTTTGACGTTGGTGAACACGTGTACCTCCGCGTGTCCCCGATGAAAGGCGTGCACCGGTTCGGTGTCAAGGGGAAGCTCTCCCCCCGTTTCATTGGACCCTATGCTATCACCGAGAAGTGCGGACCAGCGGCGTATCGATTGGAGCTACCGGCATCCCTTGCTTGTGTCCATGATGTTTTCCATGTTTCGCAACTGCGAAAATGTTTAAAGCATACAGCTGCTGTTCCTACTGAAGACATCGGCGAGCTGAAACCGGATTTGACATATGATGAGTATCCGGTGACAATTCTTGATGAGAAAGCCTGAACCACGCGTAGAAGAACGCTGTGGTTCTACAAGATCCTCTGGAGCAACCACACCGCCGAAGAAGCGACGTGGGAGAGCGAGGAATTCCTTCGCTCAAATTACCCAGAGTTCATGGTGTCTCAACACGGGTAAGTCCCTATTACGTCGCTGTCTCTTCTTTTATAATCTCGGGACGAGATTCATTTAAGGGGGGAGGGATGTAAAGCCCAAGAAAAGGGACTTGCAAAAACTTTTCATCACCCACAACACCACAGTTTTGTTGTGGATATGTTGTGAACATATTGTAAAGAGCAAGGAACCTCCATCAAAAGGGTGAGGGTTCAAACTCTCCAAACATGGGATAACACATGAGAGATGACTCTAAAACCAACTTAAATTCATTCACATGTTGGACCCTAGTTGGATTAAGACCACTGAGTTGAAGTACTCAAGTGCAATGGGAGCGTTTGAAAATCAAAATTTGAACTAATGTCCAACTCAAAATTCAAATGAGGGGAGGACATAATGGTGATTCAAAACTGTTGTACTCAAACTCATGGTTGCAGCAGCTAACACAAGAATCAAAGTGCATATTTGGGTTCCTTAGGTCCAAATTAGTGGGGAGGCAAAGTTTCAATAAATTGTGAAAAGGTTTTCTACCCATTTTTCCAAAAAGGATCCAAATGTACAAGGAATTCAAATATACATTTGAATTTGGGGGAAATTTCCCAACCATACAAATGTAGGTCAGTTTGAGACTCCAAACGTTTGAATTCATCCCTTGCCATGTTTGTGGAGATCTTTTGAGGGGTGGGGGAGCACTGACAAGTGGGTCCCACATGTCATTGGGGAGGTTAAAAATGCACAAGGATCAATAGCCTTAGGTATTAAGTCATGCACTCGGAACAGAGCCGAGGTTCCACCGTGACTCACCGAGGAGCACCGGGCGACAGCTCCTGCTCTCCCTTCGTGCGCTGGCGAGCTCCTCGTGGGGGCGCAGTAACTCTCAGCCGTGCCCCAGCTTGCCACAGCACCGAGCCGATCCCCAGCCACCGTCCTCTCGCACGACAGAACGCCGAGGAGCCGCCGCTGTGATCAAGTCGCTCGGGAGCGATTTCCTCTCATGTACAAACGTCGGCAACTCAGCAAACCAGCACCCCCAGACCTCCCACGACTTCCCCGCACCAGTTCCAGTCGAGCTGAGCCCCCACAGCCTGAGCAAACGGCATTCTTCGCAACGGCCGGGAAGAACCGAGCAAAGGTGCTCCCGTGGGCAGCTCGGCAGAGGGCTTGTCATGACCAAGAAGGAGCGGTTTTGAACGCGCCCAGGCTCCACGCTGCTCAACCCCGAAGCCTAGACCTAGTGACCGATCGTCGCCGGTGAATTTCGCAAAACACTTCCGGTCGGTGCAGAACCACCTTCTGGTAAGAAACCCACAAATTCCCGACGTATATTTGCTTAGAGCACGTCAGACTGCACTCACAGGAGCTAGACTTGATGGCGCCCAAGTTTGCTTCGCAACCCTAGCTTAATTTTGACTGTAGCCGGCGTATTTCCCTGTTTTCCAACCGCGGTTATGGCGGGAAGGGTCGGTCTCACGGTGACGGCTAGGTTAGAGCTCTCTCCGAGCCTTTGCACAGCCTTGTCGACCTTCCCTAAGATCCCCCGGTGCTGTAGAACCCTTCCACCGAGGTTTTGGCGGGCTAAGTTGGCCGGGTGACATAGCCGAAGTGACCCCGAGCCGCTGCATCGTTGCCGGCTAGGTTAGGGCCACCGCTGGCCGGAGCAGTTGGTGCCATCGTGTTCAGCGCACAAATATTAGGCCCAGGCGGTGAGTTTCCGGCCGAGAGACGGCCGGGAAGCCGAGTCCAGCGAGCTTCAGTGAGCTGCCGGCGAGGGGGCGGCGCGGGAAAAGGGGCTGGCGCGAGGAAGAAGACGAGCCGGCCGTGCCCGCTCGTCAGACACTGAATACACAGTGGGGGGATTCTCTGTTGCACTGGATCATCTGTGACAACGCGGAGAATAGTCCTGTAGCCCCGTGTGGCGCAGCCGAGGTGGTGACATGTGGGGCCGGGCCCGCTGTCGGGAATTTGAACTTTTCCCGGTTAATTCGAATTCCAGAATTTTCCCAAACTTTAGAACCTTATAACTTTTGCTAGGAAGCTCCAAATTTAGTGATTCAAATTGGGTTGGATTCATCTTGCATATCTCTATCCAAATATGCAACCTAATTTGTATGAAACCCAATATTTAGTTCTGGAAAATTCTTTAAAGCTTTTCAGCAAAACAATTTTAGAGGGAGTTTGATTCATCCAAAAATCCCCAAATCTTGCCAGAATGCTCTATAGGATGTTAGTGAACACCTGTAAAAGTTTCAGACCATTTGGAGTTGATTTGATCAGAGCAATTGAAATTTGAAGGTGCTGTGTTCATTTGAATACAGAGACATTTTCAGAGAATTTCCAAAACTTGGAAATTCAGTTCTGGGCAAATCTTAGCTCCAAAAATGCTAGGAAAATTCATGCAAACTCTATGAGCTATAATTGAAATTGTAGTTCACTAATCTGGGCATAAACAGGGGTGTTACCTCAGAATTAATTCTTCTTTGCTTATTTGCTAAAAGAATTATTCTGAACAAACCACTCAATGAAAAGTGCTAAATTTTGATCCAGAGAGTTATCTTGTGACAAGGAACTCACACAAAAATTCTCAGCTCCATTGGATCTCTCGACTTCCTACTTCCGGAAGAAGAACTAACTCCTGACCAACAGCAACAAGGCAAGCCCTGGTTTGCATTAAGCCTTTTATAAAGTTTTACTTTGTTTACATGTGTCATATGAGGTATGAATGTGCATTAGGTATAGGATGAATGAAACACCACTTGCATAACCAAAAAGTTTCCGGTAAGAGTGAGGGTAGTGTGTAAGACCTCGAATAGACAGGCTATGCTTAATGATTCATAGGACTTTGGTACAAGTCGAGTAGTTGGAATCTACTCGCGAGTTAGGCTTGGGACACACGGGATTCGTTTGAGTGATGTGAGATCACCTTAGTAATGAAAATGAGACTTGGCAGGGGCTAGGGCGCAGCAAGAGGGAGTCTTGTGTGCGCAGCCCTGTCCGTGTCGATTGAGGACCGATCAGTGTGCGGCCCACGCTGATCAAGTTTGAACGTACCGAAGGCATATCAGATATATGAGCCCCGATAAACCGATGTACCCTAAACCTCCGGGCGTCGAGGCATAACGCACCAATTTATAGGTGTAGGCTGAGGGCAGCAAGGTGGAAATCTGCCAATGGGCATAGAGAGATGCTCTGTGTGGGGAACCTCCTGTTCGTTTCGGTGCGACCGGTTCGACGTTTGAGCTGTTGGGTGAAAGGTTGCCCCGTACGACATCGAGTGAGCGTGCTGTGCAGCTCCACGGGTGGGCGTACGTGACGTGCTCTTTGGGTTTCCCTGCAGGTGTATATCGAGTCGATTCGCCGTCCCTCGCGGTGAAGAGTACCACTTGGTCACTGAGTCGTGACGTAGGCTAATGTATGAAATATTATGATTCAATATTGCTGATTGATATAATTGTAATGCTACAAGTGTGCCACCAAATACTGCTTACTAAATTTCAGATTCCCGAACTGTTAACTTGTGGCTAAAAGATGAACTAAGGATGAACTCGTAGGCGTGTCCTTTTGTTGCCATGTTACTATCCTATGTTCATTGTACACCTCATGTAGAGTTTCATACCTAGGTGAGTCGGTTAATTCTTGTTGAGCCCTCGTGCTCACGGTTGCTGCTTAAGTGTTTTCAGGTGAGGAGCCACCCACGGACTCAGAGTACGAGTCCACCGGCGAGGGTTACCCTCCGTCGGGGACCACGGCTGAGTGGGAGCCGTACACGCCGCGCTGAGCTGAGGAGTGCAGCTAGTGTGGGTTGCCCTAGGGCTGGGCAACCGACTTTTGCTAGGTAGGCGGGCGTGAGTTGTAGAATAGTAGACTTCCACTGTGTAATAAAGACAATAGTTTGTAACTGAGTATTGTACCGTTTGTACAGTTCAGTTGTTTTCCCATGTAATATATTGTGTTCTTATGACGTGTGCTGTCGGGTCTCGCATCGTGCGGCACCACCTTCTGCGATCCTGGATGGGCGGATCCCGGTCCGCCACAGACCGCTGCCACCTCCTGGTCGCCGATCAGAGCCACGAACCGACGCCCTCAGCTATTTAGCTTCGAGCTGCTGCCGGCAGCAGCCCGTTTTCCCGCTGCCTCGACGTTTCCAGCGCTGAGAAACCCGAGAAGGTCGCCGCACACCCCCACCTCACCACCTCGCTGTCGACCGGCCAAAGCAGTTCCTTCCACCGCAAGCTGAGGCCACAAACGGCACCGCCGGTCTTTGCTCGACGTGCTACAACCTTCAGCTGCTCGTGATCAGCTTCGGTTAAGCTTGTCCGAGCAGATCTTCCATCGCTCTGTCAACCCGACAGCCCCTCCAACTCGCATCGCCGTCCGAGCAGCTCTAAGCTTCTCCCGTGCAGAAAACGTGCTCTGAGGTTAGCACCGAAGTCCAGTAGCTCTCCCCAAACTCCCTAGCTCCCTCTTAGCGCCGGTTAGACGGAATTTCAATTCTTCCGATGATCACCGTATAGACCACCGAGAACCAAAACTCAAAATTTGTCTCGATCACTTGGTCACTGGTAATTCTGGTCGAGCTGAAGCTAGAGTAGCACCTCACAGTCACCTCAGCCAAATCCTGGCAGTGATGATCAACTTAGTGAAAGAGCACCTGAGTTTGGCCACCGCCGGTGAAAACGGCTCGGGTCGCCGGTGAAGTCTACTTTCCCGGCGATCTCCGGCCAAGGCGAGGGCAGGGATAGCTTCCCTGTGCCCCAGTGGTGCTTTACGACCCATTGGTTGATCGTGTTCACCATCGAAACAAGCTAGCACCGTCGGACCCCGAGCTCATGTTCCGCCTCCATCATTGCCGCCCATGTTTCCGGCGATGTCGAGGTCCGAGAAGTTACCCGATGTGTGCGCCGTGCTCCAAGGATCACGTAGGAAGAAACTGTGTCGAAAATTAGGCAGTAGCGGCCGAGAATGAACCGTGCCACCGTCGCTGGGCGTCGCGCGCTCGGGCGCTGGCGGGAGGTAGACGAAGACACTGTGTGTGGGACCCAAGTGCAGTGTTTTAAACATTTCCCCGATTTTCAGTTTTAGTTCAAACTTCAAACCCACATAGCTTTGGCTAGGAAACTCTAAATAGAGTGAACCAAATTTTGTTGGATTCAGCTCTCTGTACTTTCCAACAAATCAAGTTTCACTCCATGAAAATCTTTATTTCTCCATAATTGATTCTTCAAAATTTAAACTGTTTAGAATTTTAACTGGAGGACCCTTTGGAGGAAAATTCGGAAATTTTGCTAGGATATTCACCAAATTATCCCTGAGCTACCATAAAAATTTCAGATCCATTTGAGCTCATTTGATCCACCTAATGGTGTGATTAATAAAACTGTTCCAGAGAAAATAGAAAATGTCCAGAAACATTTTCAGAATTTCTCTGAAATTGTTTAGCTCATATATTTAGCTAGGAACCTTCAAATTAAGTGAAACCAATTCCATTATAATCCCCTGAAAATCTAGTTTCCAGAAAGTCATGGCTTGTTCCATTAAAATTCCTAGAACACCCTAGGAGCTCCAATTAAGGCCATGAACATAATTACTTGTGGAGGGCTCAAATGAGTTTTGCTGCAAATGAAACATGACCAAGTCTCTATTTAGGTTGTATCCAAACCACAGTAAAAATCTCAGAGTCATTAGGTCTTTCTAGCAAAACTTATAGCCTTCACAAGTTTAACCTCAATTCAGATGCATCTAAATTGACACATGTTTATATTTATCATATGTAGTCGCTAAGGTTGAGGAGGAACCCGAAGTCTTAGACTTCGTCACTCCGGAAGAACAGCTAGCCTACGACCAAGAGCAGCAAGGAAAGCTCCGGTTTGCATTAACCCTTTTACAAATTTTACTGTTTTGAGAACTTACTTTGAGCACCCACCTAATTCTTGCATTAGAGTCTTGTTTGAAACCCAAATGCATAGCCAAGAAAACCCTCGATTGGGATTAGGTTTGAAAAACCTCGTAGCTACTGCAATGCTAAGATAGTGTAGGATTCGGTACAAGTCGAGTAGTTAGAACTACTAGCGAGAATAGGCTAGAAGCACATTGCTCGGGTAAAGATAGCAAATGAATCACATGGCAAGAAAAATGAGACTGAGCGGAGAGTAAGGGCAGCAGGACTTTGGGGCCTGGGTGCCATAGCTCTGCTTGTGTCGATTGAGGACCGAGCCGTGTGCGGGCCTGTTGAACAAGATAGAACAGTACCGAAGACCTACCCGCTATATTAGAACCGGGAAACCGATGTAACTCTGGTAGCTGGGTATTGAGGCATAGCCTGTCGTTCAGAGGGTAGGTTGAGAGCTTGAGGTGTAAATCGGCTGGCAGCACTGAGGATGTGCATGCAGATACCTCTTGCTCGGGACAATAGGACCGGTTCAATATTTGGCTGACGGGTGAAAGGTGGTTGTGTACAATGTCCGTGATGGTTGCTGTAGGCAACATCGATTATGGGCGTATGTGACGGGTTATTCGGGTAACCCTGCAGGTGTAAATCGATTATAGTCGCCGTCCCTCACGGTCAGTGAGTACCACTTGTTCACTGTACCATGACGTAGAAAGAACAGGCTAGATACATGTTAAAAGTTTGCTGATTTGAAAGATATACTTTGCTTGTTAATGTCTTTTTGTAGTTTAGAGCTAATTAAAGTTCTTTTCAACTTTAGGCAAAGTACATGTAACACCCCAAAACATAGTAAAGAGGGGAATTTAAAAATTGTTGGACGTATTGCATGTGGCGCAGAAATTCAAATTCAAACTGGAATTTAGATTTGAATCAAACCAGAAAAAGGAAAAGAAAAAGAAAAAGAAAACCGAAACCGGCAAGTGGGCCGAAACCCGCCAGCCGGCCGAAGACCGTGCACGGCAGCCCAAACCCACGCGCCCCCTCTCTTCCTCTCACTGACACGCGGGGCCCGTGTGTCATCCCTCTCCTCGCGCGCACGCCCAACTGCCGCGCGACTTCCGCGCCGATCACAGCACCCCCGCCGATTTTCTGGCTCCGGATGCCGCGATCTCCAGCCATGCGCTGCGGAACATCCAAACAAACCCAAGCCGCCCTCCCTCGTCTATTTAAACGCTGACAATCGCCTCCCCCCCCCCCCCCCCCCGATCGGCCGTTTTTCTCTCCGGTGAGAACCGAAGCCTCTACCGCCTATTTCTTTTGATCCTTGCTCAAATTTCCTGATCTAACCTGCTGATCACGTCCCACCGCCGCCAGGGAGCCATGCATGTGAAGGAAACGACGTGTCTTGCGCCCCAACTACCACTCCGACGTGCACCGAAGACCATCGCCGTTGAAGCTCGCCGCCGACCGACTTCCAGGGCCTCCGAGTGCAGGAAAACCCCTCGGTGAGCATCCCCTAACCCTCCGCGGCCAATCCATGCAAAAAGATGCGAGTTCTAGCGTGTAGCGGCAAAAACCGAGGCTGCGCCGGCGAGATTGCCACCCCCCGCCGCCGCGCGCGGGCTGGCTCCGGCCAGGGCAACGTGGCCTCTTGGGGCCGTCTATTTTAAATCGCACAGTAGAAATAAAACCGACGCGTACCGGTTCGACGATCTAATCTGAGCCGTCTATTTTAAATCGGACGGTCCACCTCAGCCCCGCGTTATAAAGGCCGGGATTCTTACGCGCTACCCCCTGGGGATTTCGGAAAACACGAGCTAGCCCCAGAAATTTCTGATCTAGCCCCTGGACCTTCAGAAATTCGTGTAAATTCATTTAAAAATCATTTTAGCCCCTGGACTTAATAAAAATTCAGAAAACCCCTCTGTTATGTGTAGTTAGACCCCTGGAAATTTAGGAAATAGTAAATTAGACCCTGCAGTAGGGTGGATTTGCCTTTTTAACCCTATATGATATTAATTTCAGAAATTTGAATATGTGACTAGAATTTAAATTTAAAAGGTAAGGCAAACACATGTGCAAATTCAAATTTAAACTCTCCTAGCACATGGAAAACTTTAGAATGAGTTAAAAATGGATTTTAGGCTGAAATGAAATCTGCCTAAGTGCTTCTCATTTTTTATTTTCTCTAGAGACACATTTTAGGCTAGGAAATAATTCTAAAAACTAGTAAAATAAATTTAATTAGTTCCACATCAGAGAGGAAGTTCAAAAATATATTATTGAACATTTTAGATCAGAACCTATTCTGTTTAGATGATATGTCTTACTATTTTCATAGTAAAGTTCACTTTTAGGCATAGAAAATAAATCTAAAAATAATGGAAAATAAGTATGCATAATTAGAAAATGATAAATGAGGTCTCCAAATCCAAAAACTTCAATTTAGGATTTGGTAGAAGATCTGAAAACCTATTTGGAGTAGGAAATTATCTTTCATGCAAACTTGGTAGCTAAGAAGTGTATTAATTAAATATAAAGAGTTTGTTCAAATTGGAAATTCATATATAGTGTGAAAATAGAAATCTGAATACAAAAGTTAGAAATAATATACATATGTTTAAAAGTGCATATAGGCCAAAAATCAACACATGTAGGGTAACCACAACACTTAGAAATGTGAATGACTTTCATATGTATGTATGTATGGTTTGCATGAGCGAAAGTGTGAACTATGGCTTATGGATTGTTGTTTTCTTGCTATGTGTATTGGCAGTAGTAGAACCTGCCCCAGAGCAAGTTCTCCCCTTTCAAGACCAAGACTTTCCATTCCCAGAGCAGCAGGAAGAAGGCAAGTGTCCTTGACCACTTTGATCCTATACTAGGATGTGTAGTTAGAATTTAATTGCATTGTCAAGTTGAAATATGATACCCAAGCTAGGAAGTTTCCTTAGAATTGCATTATCTTGTTTCCTTGTAGCTTGGGATGGGACTTGTTTTATTATGTCATTCATTCATATTACTTATGCTTAGCCATGCTTAGAATGGGATAAGTGGGATATGAGATCATCAACTTGTTTACCTTACTCTTGAATGAGACATTATGAGTTATGTAGAGGTAGGGATGGAGGCAAGTTGGATGATTTGGTTTGTGTTGGGTGCACGAGACTCGGGTTTGTGTTTAGTACTTGCCTGGATCCTAAGGACCGGTTCATGGAGCATGTAACCTGGCTTTACCGTGCCAACCACATGCTGAGATGGGGCAGCTTGGCCAATTAATTAGGTGTATCCCCGGCGTAGTATGGGTGTGTTGGATGGTGCGGGGAATAGGTGTCAGCTGGACTACCATATGAACCGCAAGGCTCATGAGGGGGCCACTACAGCAGGGTTAGAGCCTCTTGTATGCTGTTAGGGGTGAAACCTCAGTGGGCCCACGCTCGTCGAGAATCCCTTTGTAAAGGCCTCGTAGTGATCTCCTGGCTACACACCTAGGAAGTGTGAATGTGGTTCGTGGCCACTGGCATAATGGAGGTTCTCTTAGTCCACCCGGCATCGGGGATGAAATCACTACATGTGGGTACAGTGGTGCAAACTCTGCAGAGTCAAAACTGTCATGACAGTCGTGCTCATGGTCAAGAGCGGCTTGGACTTATTCATGATTAGAGGATGATGAATTGGAAAGTTGTGGATGTTAAGCGGGAAGCTTAACATTGGGGATGAGACTTTTTATGTCACACCCGGTTTCTCCGAAGAACAACCGAGTGAATATCACATGTATGCCAGGATCATTTTCTCATACATGTGATGACAAATATTGAAGCATCATTTATTACAAGACAGGTGTCGAATATAAATATGTCTTACAAAGCATGCGTCCCGATGGATGATAATAAATTCATAACATGTAAATAAACTACCAGCGGAATATTATTCTTGTGGACTCCGTCACAGGAGTTGCCCGGGGGACTCCATGAACCTAGAATCCTTCTTCGGGTCCGAAGTCTTGATCATTGAACACCACATCATTCTCTTGACTTGAGCAGCAATATAAACCAACAAATATGCAAGTTTGAGTACCGTTGGTACTCAGCAAGTGGAGGAAGGTTATGTCATGCATGGCCAGAGCAAGGAGAGGTTGAAATCATGGTTAAAGCACTACACAATTATTACCTACCACCTTAGCTTATTAAGCACCTACATTACTACACAGGTGAAATGGTCCCAATCTCCCATCCCATCATCATAATCAAATAACCATAACATCATTTCCAATGTTAAGCTCCCCGCTTAACATCCACAACTTCCAGAGTCATCATCCTCTAATCTTGAATAAGTCCAAGCCGCTCTTGACCGTGAGCACGACTGTCATGACAGTTTTGACTCTGCAGTGTTTGCACCACTTTACCCACATGTAGTGATTTCATCCCCCATTGTCGGGTGGACTAAAAGAACCTCCATTATGATAGTGGCCACGAACCACATTCACACTTCCCAGGTGTGTAGCAAGGAGATCACTACGAAGCCTTTACAAAGGGATTCCCGATGAGCGTTGGCCCACTGAGGTTTCACCCCTAACAGCATACAAGAGGCTCCAACCCCGCTGCAGTGGCCCCCTCTTGAGCCTTGCGGTTCATATGGTAGTCCAGCTGACACCTATTCCCTGCACCATCCAACACACCCATACTACGCCAGGGATACACCTAATTAATTGGCCAAGCTGCCCCATCTCAGCATGTGGTTGGCATGGTAAAGCCAGGTTACATGCTCCATGAATCGGTCCTTAGGATCCAAGCAAGTACTAAACACAAACCCGAGTCTCGTGCACCCAGCACCAACCAAATCATCCAACTTGACTCGATCCCTACCTCTACATGTCTCATAATATCTCATTCAAGAGTAAGGTAAATAAATTGATGATCTCATATCCCACTTATCCCATTCTAAGCATGGCTAAACATAAGTAATATGAATGAATGATATGATAAAATAAATCCCAACCCAAGCTACAAGGAAACAAGGTAATGCAATTCTAGAGAAACTTCCTAGCATGGGTTCCATATTTCAATTGACAATGCAAATAATTCTATCTACACATCCTAGTATAGGATCAAAGTGGTCAAGGACACTTGCCTTCTTCTTGCTGCTTTGAGAATGGAAAGTCTTGGTCTTGGAAGGGGAGAACTTGCTCTGGGGCAGGTTCTACTCATGCCAATACACATAGCAAAAGAAAACAACAATTCATAAGACATAGTTCACACTTTCACTTTATGCAAACCACACATACATACCTATGAAAGTCATTCACATTACTAAGTGTTGTGGTTATCCTAGATGTGTTGATTTTTGGCCTACATGCACTTTTAAACATATGTATATTATTTCTAACTTTTGTATTCAGATTTCTGTTTGCACACTATATATGAATTTCCAATTTAAACAATTTCTTTAATACACTCTTTAGCTACCAAGTTTGCATGGAAGGTAATTTCTTATTCCAACTGGGTTTTTTAAACCTTCTACCAAATCCCAAACTGAAGTCTTTGGATTTGGAGACTTCATTTATCATTTTCTAATTATGCATACCTAATTCCCTTTATTTTCCAGATTTATTTTCTATGCCTAAAGTGAGTTTTAAATATTAAATAGTAGGGCATAACATCTAAACAGAATAGGTTCTGATCTAATATATTAAATAATATGTTTTTGAACTTCTCCTCTGATGTCAACTAATCTAAATTTATTTTACCCATTTTCAGAATTATTTATTAACCTAAAAATGTGTTCCTAAAACTAATAAATATGAACACACCCAAACAGAGTTCATTTCAGCCTAAAATTTATTTTTAGTTCATTCTAAAGTTTTCCAAGTGTTAGTAGAGTTTAAACTTGAATTAGCACATGTGTTTGTCTTTCCTTTTAAATTTAAATCCTAGTAACACATTCAAATTTCTAAACTTAATACCATACAGGGTCAAAAAGGTAAGTTCACCCTACTGTATGGTCTAATTTATTATTTTACAAATTTCCAGGGGTCTAACTATGCATAACAGAGGGGTTTTGCTAATTTTTATTAAGTCTAGGGGCTAAAACTGATTTTTAATTGAATTTACATGAATTTCTGAAGTTCCAGGGGCTAGATCAGAAGTTTCCGGGGCTAGCTCGTATTTTCCGAGAACCCCAGGGGGTAGCGCGTAAGAATCCCGGCCTTTATAATGCGGGGCCAACGTGGACCGTCCGATTTAAAACAGACGGCTGATATTATAACGTCGAACCGGTACGCGTTAGATCTAATAGGAACCGCACGATTTAAAATGGACGGGCCTCAGGGGGCCACGTCGCCCTGGCCGAAGATCTTTGGATTTTCGTCTATACCTCCTAAAACTTGGATTTCATGGCACAGATCGGTAGAGGGGAGGTCGGGGATCTCACCTTGGGGTTTTTCTTGAGCTCGGAGGCCCTGGAAGGCGGTCAGCGACGAGGTCCGAGATGGAATAGTGTTGATGCTCGTCAGAGCTGTGTCTAGGGTGCAATCTACCGAGTTTTCTGCACCTGCATGATTCCCCGGAGGTGGTGGAACAAGCTCGGCATATTAGATCAGAAATCCCGAGCGAAGATCGAGAGAAAACGGCCGGAGAAGCTCTAGTTCTCACCGGGAGGAAAAACAGCCGATCGGGATGAAAAAAACGGGCGATGCCGATGCTTATATAGACGAGGGAGGGCGGCGTTCGGTTGGGATTGAGCTGGAGTCGTCTAGAACCGAAATTCGGCTGGGGGAACACGGTTTTCCGGGGTGGTTTGGATTCGGCGCGCGGAGGAGTCCTGGCGGTTGGCGCGATCGCGCGAGGAGGAAGATGACCGCGGGCCCCGCGTGTCAGTGAGAAAGAGAGGGGAGCGCGCGGCTGCGGGCTGGCGCGAGAAAAGATGGGCCGGCTGGTGGGTTTCAGCCCACTGGCCGGGGTCTTCTGTTTTCTTTTTCTTTTTCCATTTCTTTTCTAGTTTTGATTTGAATTTGAATTCGAAATTAAATTTGAATTTCTGCACCACATGCAATACGTCCAAAAAATTTTAAATTCCCCTCTTAACAGGATTTTGGGGTGTTACAGCTCTACCCCCCTTAAAAGAAATCTCGTCCTCGAGATTGGTGGTTCTAGGGAAACAATTCCGGAAACTGTGTCTTAAGCTCGTCTTCTCGCTCCCATGTGGCTTCCTCTTCCGAGTGATGCTTCCACTGCACCTTGCACATCCGGATTCTTTTATTTCTTGTGAGGCGTTCCATTGTCTCCAAAATCTTGACCGGTTGCTCGGCATAAGACAGATCCTCTCGTACGTCAACCTCATTCATGGGTAACATCTCTTCAAGCGTCCTTAGACATTTCTTGAGCTGTGACACATGGAATACATCATGCACATCCGATAGGCGAGCCGGTAGTTCTAGTTGATATGCCACTTCGCCTTTCCTCTCCAGAACTTGAAAGGGTCCGATGTATCGAGGTGATAACTTCCCTTTCATCTTGAACCGACGAAGTCCTCGAATAGGGGACACCTTGAGGTAGACATAGTCCCCCACGTTGAAAACGAGCTCTCTTCTCCGTACATCGGCATAGCTCTTTTGTCGTGTCTGTGGTATCCTCAAGTTGTTGCGAATGTCCCTCACTTTCGCCTCAGCTTCTTGTAGTACCTCGGGTCCAAACACTTTACTTTCCTCGGCTTGGTTCCAAAATAGTGGAGTTCTGCACTTTCTCCCATACAAAGCCTCAAACGGTGACATCTTCATACTAGCCTGATAGCTGTTGTTATAGGAGAACTCCGCATACGGTAAGTTCTTATCCCAACTACGATTGTTTTTGAGTGCACACGCTCTCAGCATGTCCTCAAGGATCTGATTGGTCCTTTCCGTTTGTCCGTCAGTCTGAGGATGATAGGCAGAGCTAAAATTCAGATGAGTTCCCATGGTTTCATGTAACTTCTGCCAGAACCTTGAGGTGAACTGTGTCCCTCGATCTGACACTATCTTCTTTGGCACTCCATGGTAACACACGATCCTTGACATGTATAATTCTGCCAGTTTGGATCCGTTGTAGCTTTCTTTCACGGGAATGAAATGAGCAACCTTGGTTAGCTTGTCAATGATGACCCATATCGAATCATATCCTGATTGGGTCCTAGGTAGTCCCACTATGAAATCCATACCGATTTCTTCCCATTTCCATTCAGGCACTTTGAGTGGTTGCAATAATCCCGCAGGTCGTTGATGTTTTGCTTTCACCGACTGACATGTGTCACATAGGGCAACATGTTCCGCGACATCTCGCTTCATGCCATACCACCAATACCTGCTCTTCAGGTCATAGTACATCTTCGTACTCCCAGGATGAATGGAATAGTCGGAATCATAAGCCTCCTTCAAAATCAATTCACGGATCTCCTTCACTTCAGGCACACAGATTCTTTTCCCGTGCCATACCGTACCTTGTTCATCCTCTCTGAAACCAGGGGCTTTATTATCCTTGATGAGTTCTCTGATTTCTTGTATCTTCTCATCATTCTTTTGACCATCGCGTATGTGTTGCTCTAATGTGGAGTCCACTTCCATGGCGATGACTTCACCACTATTCACCAGACATAGATTGAGTTTTATAACCTCTTCCTTCAATTCTGTAGGCATGTCCTTCAAGCTCAACCTATTGACCTGCACTTTCCGGCTTAGAGCATCCGCCACGACGTTTGATTTCCCAGGATGATAGTTGATGCCCACATCAAAGTCGTTGATCAGCTCTAACCATCTTCTTTGTTTGAGGTTGAGATCTGGCTGTGCAAAAATATACTTTAAGCTCTTATGATCCGTATATATCTCTGTCCTCTTCCCCATCAAGTAATGCCACCAAATCTTCAACGCGTGTACCACTGCAGCTAGCTCTAGGTCATGTGTAGGATAGTTCTTCTAGTGTTTCCGAAGCTGCCGAGACGCATAAGACACGACATGCCCTTCTTGCATGATAACACATCCCAACCCGTTTCCAGAAGCATCACAGTACACCGAAAAGTTCTTCTGCATATCTGGCATAACTAGCACTGGGGCTGTTGTCAATCTTTTCTTCAGTTCTTGAAAACTCGTCTCGCACTGCGGTGTCCATGTGAATGTGATTCCTTTCTCCAACGTTTTGGTGAGCGGTCTCGAAATCTTGGAGAAACCCTCGATAAACCGTCGATAGTATCCAGCCAATCCTAAGAAGCTTCGAACTTCCCCGACATTCTCAGGGGTCTTTCACTTCTGTACATCCTCGATCTTGGCGGGATCTACGGAGATTTCTCCCTCCGAGATTATATGTCCTAAGAAGGGAACTCTCTTTAGCCAAAACTCACACTTGCTCAACTTGGCATATAGTTGGTGTTCTCTCAGCTTTTGCAACACCAACCTTAGATGTTTCTCATGTTCTTCTTCATCTTTGGAGAAGACGAGAATGTCATCTATGAAAACCACCACAAATTTGTCCAGATATTCCATGAATACCTTGTTCATGAGATACATGAAGTATGCCGGGGCATTAGTTAGCCCAAAAGGCATGACTGTGTATTCATACAGTCCGTACCGAGATATGAAACCGTCTTTGGAATATCAGTTCGCCTTATCTTAAGTTGGTGGTATCCCGATCTGAGATCAATTTTCGAGAACACACAAGCTCCCCTCAACTGATCAAACAAGTCCTCAATGCAGGGTAATGGGTACTTGTTCTTGATGGTTACCTCATTCAACGCACGGTAGTCCACGCATAGCCTTTGGGTTCCGTCCTTCTTGGGCACAAATATCACTGGAGCTCCCCATGGTGAGGAACTAGGACGAATGTACCCCTTTTCTGTCAATTCTCTTAAATGTTCCTTGAGTTCTTCCAGCTGTTTGGAGTCCATCCGATATGGTCTCTTATATATCGGAGCTGTTCCAGGCACTAGCTCAATCGCGAATTCCACTTCACATCGGGGGGCATACCGGGCAACTCCTCCGGAAAAACATCTGGATATTCCCTGATGATCCTGATCTCCTCCACTTCCACCTCAACTTGATTTAATTTAATGTCCCTCCTAGGCTCTTGTATTGTTATGAACTTTACTCTTGTGCCACTAGGGTGAGTTAGTTCCACCGTTCTGGTCGAACAATGAATGATTCCTTTATGTTTGGTCAACTAATCCATGCCCGAAATAATATCTATCCCTTGTGAATCTATCACTATGAGGTTGGCAGTAAATACTACCCCATTAATGTCTAGATTCATCTTGGGACACACTTGTCTTGTCCTTATTTCTCCCCCTGGAGAGTTTATGGCTAGCATATGGTTCATTTGTGTTGTTGCTAAATCATGCTTCTTAACAAACCCTTGGACAATGAACGAGTGGGTAGCACCAGAATCGAACAACAGGGTTGCAATGTGTAAATTGGCAGGAAAGTTACCAACTACCACGTCAGGTCCCTCTTGCGCTTCCTCCATGGTCACTTGGTTCACCCGTCCTCGCATCACATTCTGCTGTTGCGGCTGCACGGGCTTCTTCTTTGGGCACTTATGGGCGTAGTGCCCCACTTCACCACAGTTAAAGCATTGTACCCCTACCTTAGGTGCCTGTCCTTTGTTGTCTTGGGGTTGGTTTGGGGGTCCTTGTACTGCTGGTCGAGGTTGATATGTGGGGCGAGGCTGCTGTACAAACTGATGTTGTGGCTTTGCTGGTGCTGACGGAGGCCTGAAGTTCGGGTTGTACCCTCTGGGTGCTGAGTAATGTACCGCAGCACGGCTCGTCTGCCCTGCGGATTGCTGCATCAGACGTGGGCGTGTGTTGCTACCCGAGGCTTGGTGTGACCATCCCGCCTTCCTCTTGTTTTCATTTTCCAAGGCCTTCAGCTTCCATTCCACAACAAATGCTCTGTCCACCATCTTTTAGAAGCTTTCATACTCGTTGGAGGACATTGCACACTGCATTTCCGCTGTAAGTCCTTCCACAAAGCAGTCCTGTTTCTGCTCATCAATCTCTATGTCCCGTGGTGCATAACAGGATAGTTGGGTGAATTTAGTGAGGTATTCCCTCACCGTCATGCTTCCTTGCTGCAGCCCCAAGAACTCCTTTCTCTTGTTTTTAAGTTCACCCCTTGGTATGTAATGGTTGAGGAAGCTACGCTTGAACTCTTCCCAAGTGATGTTCTCAGGGTCATGATGGGCGGCCACGTAAGCGGTCCACCAATCAGCAGCAGGTCCATGCAATTGGTGAGAGGCAAACAGCACCCTCTCATGTCCTTGGCATTGTATGATCCTCATCTTGCTCTCAATGGTCTTTAGCCAATCATCTGCCACCAGAGGTTCAGCAGCACTTGCAAACTTTGGAGGTTGAGTCCCTAGAAACTCACTCAACGTTGGTTGGTGTGGTGCAGCTTGTGGAGGTGGAGCTTGGTGCAAGTTGACCACCACTTGAGTCAGGCTCTGGATGAGCTGATTCTGATTTTCAAGCATTTGGTGGATGGGATCAACTCCTTCCCGACGACCACCCCTGTCTTGCCCTCCGGAAAGGTGAGGGTTGCCGGCTTCATCGTTGTTGTTGGCGGGGTTGGCACCACGACCCCTTCCTCTTCCGGCCATCTATCATGATTAACCAAATGTCAATTTAAAGCATTACGTATTAACTTACCAATTTTGCTTGCTTAAACTTTAAAATTTTGAGACCTTATTTCATTTATATTTTCTGAGGATTTCATGTCTTACACGAATATAAATGCCCTCTTAATTCATATGGGTTCACACACCAAAGCAAAACAACCTGAAGACGAGGTTGTGGACAAACGCCCATGGCTTCCACAACTCACGTCACACACCAAGCATTAACACACCCTTAACTAAGGTAACGACTCGACTACTCGACAACCTGCTAAACTAAGGGAAAGGACTCTACTCTACTCGTATCACTGAGCTGGCTCCTCGGGATCTTCCTCGTTATTGCGGCTGCCCTCTGACTCCGCTTTGGGTGGCTAAGCTGCTGGTGGAGAAGTGCGGCGATGCCTGCTCGCCCGACGATCTGGGGAGTCAGGAGTCCATGTGTCATTCACGGTGACACATAGTTCATTCCCATCTCCTCTTTCTCTCGCCCTCAAGCTGGCTTGAAGCAACGCCTCAGTCTCCTTCAGGGTGTCAGGTACATCCTGAAGCTCCTGCTGACACTCCTGCAGTCGAGTGCTGAGCATAGCAGCATCCTCCAAGCACAAGTCCATGTGATCATGGGAAGTCACCTGCTGCACTGGTGGGTACTTGTACTCCGTTGTACCACTCTCACGCTGGAGGACATACATGTACTCAGTCCTGTCCAGGTGGCGACGATAGATGTGACTCTGGCAGGTGATTGCCTCCCAGGTGACATCCTTCTCCGCATCGACCTGTGTCGCTCGACAAGCTGTAGAGCGGTGGATCTTGAGCAGCTGATTTTCGTGGATAATCCTCATTTCTGAACTCCATTCTTCCCGCTTCTCACGGATGGTTCGGGTGGAGCTGTAGTGTATGATTAGCTTGCCCGTATTGCCGGCGGCTTGGAGCATGCGTCAAAGACGGCGCAACAAGCCTCCTACTGCCAATCCGTAGGAGAGATACGTCACCGGACGGTTCTCCTCTCTCAGGGCAAGGACAACTACGGGAACTCTCCCTCCGGTGGACTTGCAGGCGGTGCGGATCATGCGAACCATCTAAAACATAAGGCATCTGAAATTAAGTTAGATAAGATTTTAAACAAAAATCCTATTTTCGAATAAATGTTGGGGTAAGATGAATAAGGTGACCCCATTAAATAACACTTTTCAACCCACACCTTTGTAAAATAGTTTTTAAGAAAATAGGGTCCTTAAATACGTCCCTTTCTAACTAGGTCCACGTTCCTACGGGCAACCTTGGCTCTGATACCACTTCTGTCACACCCGGTTTCTCCGAAGAACAACCGAGTGAATATCACATGTATGCCAGGATCATTTTCTCATACATGTGATGACAAATAGTGAAGCATCATTTATTACAAGCCAAGTGTCGAATATAAATATGTCTTACAAAGCATGCGTCTCGATGGACGATAATAAATTCATAACATGTAAATAAACTAGCAGCGGAATATTATTCTTGTGGACTCCGTCACAGGAGTTGCCCGGAGGACTCCATGAACCTAGAATCCTTCTTCGGGTCCAAAGTCTTTGTCATTGAACACCACATCATTCTCTTGACCTGAGCAGCAATATAAACCAACAAATATGCAAGTTTGAGTACCGTTGGTACTCAGCAAGTGGGGGAAGGTTATGTCATGCATGGCCAGAGCAAGGAGAGGTTGAAATCATGGTTAAAGCACTACACAATTATTACCTACCACCTTAGCTTATTAAGCACCTACATTACTACACCGGTGAAATGGTCCCAATCTCCCATCCCATCATCATAATCAAATAACCATAACATCATTTCCAATGTTAAGCTCCCCGCTTAACATCCACAACTTCCAAAGTCATCATTCTCTAATCATGAATAAGTCCAAGCCGCTCTTGACCGTGAGCACGGCTGTCATGACAGTTTTGACTCTGCAGAGTTTGCACCACTGTACCCACATGTAGTGATTTCATCCCCCGTTGCCGGGTGGACTAAAAGAACGTCCATTATGCTAGTGGCCACGAACCACATTCACACTTCCCAGGTGTGTAGCCAGGAGATCACTACGAAGCCTTTACAAAGGGATTCCCGACGAGCGTGGGCCCACTGAGGTTTCATCCCGAACAACATACAAGAGGCTCCAATCCCGCTGCAGTGGCTCCCTCTTGAGCCTTGCGGTTCATATGGTAGTCCAGCTGACACCTATTTCCCACACCATCCAACACACCCATACTACGCCGGGGATACACCTAATTAATTGGCCAAGCTGCCCCATCTCAGCATGTGGTTGGCACGGTAAAGCCAGGTTACATGCTCCATGAACCGGTCCTTAGGATCCAGGCAAGTACTAAACACAAACCCGAGTCTCGTGCACCCAGCACAAACCAAATCATCCAACTTGCCTCGATCCCTACCTCTACATGTCTCATAATATCTCATTCAAGAGTAAGGTAAATAAATTGATGATCTTATATCCCACTTATCCCATTCTAAGCATGGCTAAGCATAAGTAATATGAATGAATGACATGATAAAATAAATCCCAACCCAAGCTACAAGGAAACAAGGTAATGCAATTCTAGAGAAACTTCCTAGCATGGGTTCCATATTTCAATTGACAATGCAAATAATTCTAACTACACATCCTAGTATAGGATCAATGTGGTCAAGGACACTTGCCTTCTTCCTGCTGCTCTGGGAACGAAAAGTCTTGATCTTGAAAGGTGAGAACCTGCTCTGGGGCTGGTTCTACTCATGCCAATACACACATAGCAAAAGAAAACAACATTCCATAAGCCATAGTCCACACTTCCACTCATGCAAACCACACATACATACATGTGAAAGTCATTCACATTTTTAAGTGTTGTGGTTACCCTAGATGTGTTGATTTTAGGCCTACATGCACTTTTAATCATATACATTATTTCTAACTTTTGTATTCAGATTTCTAAGTGCACACTATATATGAATTTCCAATTTGAACAAATTCTCTATATTTAATTAATACACTTCTTAGCCACAAAATTTGCATGAAAGATAATTTCCTACTCCAAATAGGTTTTCAGATCTTCTACAAAATCTTAATTTTAAGTTTTTGGATTTGGAGACCTCATTTAACATTTTCTAATTATGCATACCTATTTTCCTATATTTTCAGATTTATTTTCTATGCCTAAAAGTGAACTTTAATATTAAAATAGTAAGACATATCACCTAAACAGAATATGTTCTGATTTAAAATGTTCAATAAAATATCTTTGAACTTCCTCTCTGACGGGGATCAAATTAAATTCATTTTACCCATTTTCAGAAATATTTTCTAGCCTATTAATGAATTTCCTGCAATAATAAAAGTAACCAGCACTTAGTCAGATTTCATTTCAGCCTAAAATCAGTTCTCAACTCATTCTAAATGTTTTCCAAGTGCTAGGAAAATTTACATTTGTATTTGCACATGTGTTTACATCACCATTTGAATTTAAATTCTACTCATATGTTCAAATTTCTGAATTTAATATCCTATCGGGTCTGAAGTTCAAATCCACCCTACTGCAGGGTCTAATTTACTATTTCCTAAATTTCCAGGGGCCTAATTACACAAAACAGAGAGGTTTTCCTAATTTTTATTAAGTCCAGGGGGTAAAACTGATGTTTAAACGGGTTTGCATAAATTCCCGAGGGTCCAGGGGCTAGATCAGATGTTTTCCGGGGGTAGATCCATTTTCCTCAGAACCCCAGGGGGTAGCGCGTAAGTTTCCCAGAGTTTATTATGCGGGGCTGATGTGGGTCGTTGGATTTAAAACGGACGGCTGAGATTATAAAGCGAAGGGGTACGCGGGGGTTCTGTTTTCATCCGCCCGATTTAAAATGGACGGGCCACAGAGGGCCACGTCGCCCTAGCCGTGTGCGGGCGGCACTGCCCGGCGGCGCGCGGCGGCGGGAGGCGCCGATCTCGCCGGAATTTCCCGAAATCTCATCTACCAGCCCTAGACTACCGTTTTCTCTGTAAAATTCGGAGGAGGGGGAGTAGGGGATGGGGGTTTTCTTGAGCTCGGAGGTCCTGGAAGGCGGTCGGCGATGAGGTCCGAGGAGGACACTCGGCGGTGCTCACCGGAGCTGTGTCTAGAGCGCAAAACACCGGGTCTTCTTCACAGCATGACTCCCCGGCGGCGGCAGGACGCACTACACGCATTAGATCAGAGAGAACGGACGATGATCGAAAGAAAACAGGGATGGGAGCTTCGGTTCTCACCGGGAACTGACGCGGGTCGATCGGGGAGAAAGGGGGCAGATTTCGGCGCTTAAATGGGCGAAGGAGGGCGGCGGGGGTTGGTTTAGATGTGCAGCAACGCGTGGGCTGGAGATCGCGGCTCTGGGGCGAGGAAATCGGGTGTGGCAACGGCGATCGGCGCGGGAGTATCGGGGTGGTTTTGCGCACGCGCGGGGAAAAGATGACACGCGGGCCCCGCGCATCAGGGAGAGGGGGAGGGAAAAACAGCCGCGGGCTGTTGGGCCGACTGGGAGGGTTTCGGCCCACTGGCCATTTTTCTTTTTCTTTTTTCTTTTCTGTTTGATTCAAATTTGAACTCTAGTTTGAGTTTGAATTGTTTCACCACATGCATTACGTCCAAAAATTTTAAATTCCCCTCTTTAACAGATTTTTGGGTGTTACAACTCTACCCCCCTTAAAAGAAATCTCGTCCTCGAGATTGGTGACTCTAGGAGAACAAATCTGGAAACTGTGCCTTGAGCTTGTCTTCTCGCTCCCATGTGGCTTCTGCTTCCGAGTGATGCTTCCACTGCACTTTGCACATTCGGATTCTTTTTTTTCTTGTGAGGCATTCCATTGTCTCCAGAATCTTGACCGGTTGCTCGGCATAAGAAAGATCCTCTCGTACGTCCACCTCATTCATGGGTAACATCTCTTCGGGTGTTCTTAAACATTTCTTGAGTTGTGACACATGGAATACATCGTGCACATCTGATAGGCGATCCGGTAGTTCTAGCTGATATGCCACTTCACCTTTCCTCTCTAGAATCTGAAAGGGTCTGATGTATCGAGGTGATAATTTCCCTTTCACCTTGAACCGACGAAGCCCTCGAATAGGGGACACCTTGAGATAAACATAGTCCCCCACGTTGAAAATGAGCTCTCTTCTCCGTACATCGGCATAGGTCTTTTGTCGGGTCTGGGCTATCCTCAAATTGTTGCGGATTTTTCTCACTTTCGCATCGGCTTCTTGTAGTACCTCGGGCCCAAACACTTTACTTTCCCCAGTTTGGTTCCAAAATAGTGGAGTTCGGCACTTCCTCCCATACAACGCCTCAAATGGTGACATATTCATACTAGCCTAATAACTGTTGTTGTAGGAGAACTCTGCATACGGTAAGTTCTTATCCCAACTCCTATTGTTCTTGAGTGCACAAGCTCTCAGCATATCCTCAAGGATCTGATTGGTCCTTTCGGTCTGTCCGTCAGTCTGGGGGTGATAGGCAGAACTAAAATTCAGATGAGTTCCCATGGTTTCATGTAACTTCTGCCAGAACCTTGAGGTGAACTGTGTCCCTCGGTCTGACACTATCTTCTTTGGCACTCCATGAAAACACACAATTCTTGACATGTACATTTCTGCCAACTTGGATCCGCTGTAGCTTTCTTTCACGGGGATGGAATGAGCTACTTTAGTCAGTCTGTCGATGATGACCCATATCGAATCATATCCCGATTGGGTCCTAGGCAGTCCCACTATGGAGTCCATACCTATTTCTTCCCATTTCCATTCAGGCACTTTGAGTGGTTGCAACAGTCCCGCGGGTCTTTGATGTTCTGCTTTTACTAGCTGACATGTGTCACATAGGGCGACATGTTCCGCGACATCTCGCTTCATGCCATACCACCAATATCTGCTCTTGAGGTCATGATACATCTTCATACTCCCAGGATGAATGGAATAGTCGGAATCATGAGCCTCCTTCAAAATCAGTTCACAGATCTCCTTCACCAAAGGCACACAGATTCTTTTCCCATGCCACACCATACCTTGTTCATCCTCTCTGAACCCAGGAGCTTTATTCTCTTTGATGAGTTCTCTGATTTCTTGTATCTTCTCATCATTCTTCTGACCGTTGCGTATGTCTTGCTCCAATGTGGAGTCCACCTCCATGGCGATGGCCTCACCACTATTCACCAGGCATAGATTGAGTTTTGCAATCTCTTCCTTCAACTCCATAGGGGTGTCATTTAAGCTCAATACGTTGACATGCACCTTCCGGCTTAAAGCATCTGCCACGACGTTCGCTTTCCCAGGATGATAGTTGATGCCCACATCAAAGTCGTTGATTAGCTCTAACAATCTCCTTTGTCTGAGGTTGAGATCTGGCTGTGTGAAAATGTACTTTAAGCTCTTATGATCTGTATATATCTCTGTCCGCTTTCCTGTCAAGTAATGCCGCCAAATCTTCAATGCGTGGACCACTGTGGCTAGTTCTAGGTCATGCGTAGGATAGTTGTTCTCGTGTTTTCGGAGCTCCCAGGACGCATAGGCATAACTAGTACTGGGGCTGTTGTCAATCTTTTCTTCAGCTCTTGGAACCTTGTCTCACACTCCGGTGTCCATGTGAATGTGATTCCCTTCTCTAACAATTTGGTGAGAGGTCTCGAGATCATAGAAAATCCCTCAATGAACCGTCGATAATACCCGGCCAATCCTAAAAAGCTTCGAATTTCCCCAACATTTTCAGTGGTCTTCCACTTCTGAACATCCACGATCTTGGCGGGATCCACTGAGATTCCTCCCTTCGAGATTATATGTCCGAAGAAGGGAACTCTCTTCAGCCAAAACTCACACTTGCTCAACTTGGCATATTGTTGGTGTTCTCTCAACTTTTGCAACACCAGTCTTAAATGTCCCTCATGTTCTTCTTCATCTTTGGAGAAGACGAGAATGTCATCAATGAAAACCACTACAAATTTGTCTAGGTATTCCATGAATACCTTGTTCATGAGATACATGAAATACGCCGGGGCTTCAGTTAGCCCGAATGGCAAGACGGTGTATTCATACAGCCCGTACCGAGATATGAAAGCTGTCTTTGGAATGTCAGTTTGCCTTATCTTCAGTTGGTGGTATCCCGACCTGAGTTCAATTTTTGAGAACACACAAGATCCCCTCAACTGATCAAATAAGTCTTCAGTGCGGGGTAATGGGTACTTGTTCTTGATGGTTACTTCATTCAACTCACGGTAGTCTGCGCATAACCTTTGGGTTACGTCCTTCTTGGGCACAAATATCACTGGAGCTCCCCATGGTGAGGAACTAGGACGAATATACCCCTTCTCTGTCAATTCTCTTATATGTTCCTTGAGCTCTTCCAGCTGTTTGGCCGATAAGGCCTCTTGTATATTGGGGCTGTTCCAGGTACTAGTTCAATCGCGAATCCCACTTCACGATCGGGAGGCATACCTGGCAACTCCTTCCAAAAAACATCTGGATATTCCCTGATAATCATTATCTCTTCCACTTCCACCTCAACTTGATTGAGTTTAATGTCCCTCCTAGGTTCTTGCACGGCTATGAACTTCACTTTTGTGCCGCTAGTGTGAGTTAGTTCCACCGTTCTTGTCGAACAATGGATGATACCTTTATGTTTGGTCAACCAATCCATACCCAAAATAATATCTATCCCTTGTGAGTCTATCACTATGAGGTTTGCAACAAATACTACCCCATTAATGTCTAGATTCACCTTGGGACACACTTGTCTTGTTCTTATTTCTCCCCCTGGAGAGTTCACTGCTAACATATGATTCATTTGTGTTGTTGCTAGATCATGCTTGTTAACAAATCCTTGAGCAATGAATGAGTGGGTAGCACCAGAATTGAACAATAGGGTTGCAATGTGTAAATTTGCAGAGAACTTACCAATTACCACATCAGGTGCCTCTTGCGCTTCCTCCATGGGCACGTGGTTCACTTCTTTGGGCACTTATGAGCGTAGTGCCCCACTTCACCACAGTTGAAGCATTGCACCCCAACTTTAGGTGCCTAGCTTTTGTTATCTCGGGGTTGGTTCTGTGGCCCTTGTCCTGCTGGTCGAGGTTGATAAGTGGGGCATGGCTGCTGCACAAACTGACGCTGCGGCGGTACTGGTGCTGATGGAGGATTGAAGTTCGGGTTGTACCCTCTCGGTGTCGGGTAGGGTACCACAGCATGGCTCGTCTGCCATGCAGGTTGCTGCATCAGACGCGGACGGGTGTTGCTGCTTGATGCTTGGTGTGACCATCCCATCTTTCTGTTGTTTTCATTCTCCAATGCCTTCAGCTTCCTCTCCATGACAAACGCTCTGTCTACCATCTTTTGAAAACTTTCATATTCGTTGGAGGACATTGCACATTGCATTTTCATGGTAAGTCCTTCCACAAAACAGTCCTGTTTCTGCTCATCAGTTTCGATGTCCCGTGGTGCATAACGGGATAGTGGGTGAACTTGGTGAAGTATTCCCTCACAGTCATGTTGCCTTGCTGCAGTCCCAAGAACTCCTTTCTCTTGTTCTTGAGTTCACGTCTTGGTATGTAGTGGTTGCGGAAACTGCGCTTGAACTCTTCCCAAGTGATGTTCTCAGGGTCGTGATGGGCTTCCACGTAAGCGGTCCACCAATCAGCAGCGGGCCCATGCAATTGGTGCGAGGCAAACAGCACCCTCTCATACCTGTGGCATTGTATGATCCTCATCTTGCTCTCAATGATCTTTAGCCAATCATCTACCTCCAGAGGTTCAGCAGCACTTGCAAACTTTGGGGGTTGAGTTCCCAGAAACTCACTCAACGTTGGTTCACGTGGTGCAGCTTGTGGGGGTGGAGCTTGGTGTAAGTTGGCCACCACTTGAGTTAAACTTTGGATGAGCTGATTCTGATTTTCGATCATTTGGTAGATAGGATCAGCTCCTTCACGGCGATCACCCCTGTCTTGCCCCCAAGGAAGGTGAGGATTGGCGGCCTCATCGTTGTTGTTGTTGGGGTTGGCACCACGACCTTTTCCTCTTCCAGCCATCTATCATAATCAACCAAATGTTAACTTTAGTCATTACGCATTAACTTCCCAAATTGCTTGTTTAAACTTAAACTTTTGAGGCCTTAATATCTAGACAATTTCTGAAGATTTCACATAGGTCTTTGGGCGTCATGTTTCACGTGAAAATAAATGCACTATTGATTCATAGGGGTTCACATACCATAGCAAAGTAACTTAAAGACGAGGTTGTGGACAAGTGCCTATGGCTTCCACAACTCACGTCACACACCAAACACTAACAAGCAAATAGATGGGTCCTTGACTCGACTAGTCGATAATCATGCGGAAATAAGGGAAATGACTCTAATAACTCGTATCTCTGAGCTGGCTCGTCGGGGTCTTCCTCAACATTGCGGCTGCCCTCTGATTGTGCTTTAGGTGGGGAAGCTGCTGGTGTAGAAGGGTGGCGACGCTTGCTCGCCCGGCGGCCTGGGGAGTCAGTGTAACACCCCAAAATTTTGATTCAAAACCCTAAATCATGTTAAGAGGAGGATTTAAAAATTTTTGGACGTGTTGCATGTTTTGCAAAAATTCAAATTCAAACTGGAATTCAAATTAAACTTAAGTCAGAAAAGAAATAGAAAAAGAAAAAGAGAAAACAGAAAAAAACCGGCCAGTGGGCCGAAACCCACCAGCCGGCCCAGCCAGCGCCCGCGCCAGCCCGCAGCCGCGCGCTCTGCTTCCTCACACTGACAGGCGGGACCCACCCGATCTTCGTCTACCTCGCGACAACGCCGGACTCCCTCGCACCCGAATCAAAACCGATCGGGATTTCGGCGTATCCCCGCTGAATTCTGTTCGTAGGCGACGCGGACATGATCTAAACCACCCCGCCGCCCTCCCCCGTCTATAAAAACCCCGGCCTCGTTCTGTTTTTCCCCCGCAATCGCCGATTTTTACTCCGATGAGAACCGAGACTTCTCCGGCGAATTCTGGCCGATCTAAGCTCGGAAATTCCGATCTAACTCGCTGGTCTTGATCCACCGCCTTCGGGGAACCTTGCAGGTGCAGAAAACTCGGTGACTTGCGGTGTAAACACAGCGCCGACGAGCTTCGCCGTGGTTTCGCCTCGGACCTCGTCGCCGATCACTTTCCAGGACCTCCGAGCTCAAGAAAACCCCCGAGGTGAGATCCCCGACCTCCCCTCTACCGATCTATGCCATAAAATCACAGTTCTAGGAAGAATTCTCGAAGATCCGAAAGTCTCCGGCGAGATCGCCGCTTCCCGCCGCCGTGCGCCGCCGGCAGCGCCACCCGTGCTCGATCAGAGCGACGTGGCCGCTTGTGCGCCGTTTATTTTAAATCGCACGGTAGGGTTTAAACCCCCGCGTACTGGTTCGGCGTTATAATCTCAGCCGTCGGTTTAAAATCGGACGGTCCACGTCAGCCCCGCGTTATAAAGACTGGAAATCTTACGTGCTACCCCCTGGGGTTCTCAGGAAATAAGAGCTAGCCCCGGAAACTTCTGATCTAGCCCCTGGAACTCCAGAAAATCATGTAAATTCATTTAAAAATCAGTTTTAGCCCCTGGACTTAATAAAAAATAGGAAAAACACCTCTGATAAGTGTAGCTAGACCCCTAGAAATTCTGAAAATAATATTATAGACCCTGTAGTGGGGTAAGTTTATCTTTTTAGCCCTGTTTAGTATTTAAATTAGGAAATTGAATATGTGGCTAGTGTTTAAAAATTAAAAAGTGGGACAAACATATTGTCATAATTAAATTAAACACTTTCTCAGTATTTAGAAAACTTTGGAGTGAGATAAAAACATATTTTGGGCTGAATTGAATCTGTTTAATTTATTATTCACATTTAGGGACACATTTTTAAGTAATGAATAGTTTTAAAAAATAGGGAAAATAATTGTGAAATAGTTTATATCTGAGGCAAAGGTCAAGATATGTTATTAAATTATTTAGGACCAGAACCTATTCTGTTTAGATGATGTGTATTACTAATTTCATAATAAAGAACACATTTATGTATAGGAAAATAAATCTGAAAATATAGCAACTAGTAAATGATAAATAGAGTTTCTAAAATCCAAAGAATTCAGTTTAAGGTTGGTAAAAATTCTAATGGCACATATGGAGAAGAAAAATACTTTTCATACATACTTGGTAGTGAAAAGGTGTAGTAGTTGAATATAAGGAATTTATTGGAAACTCATATATAAATAGTAGGTAAGTATAAATGGGAACACAAAAGTAGGAATCATATACACATGATTAAAAAAAGCATGCAAGCCACAACTCAACACACATAAAGTAACCACAACACATATAATGGTGAAGGACTTTCATGAATGTGAATGTGTGGTTTGTATGAAGTAGAAGTGTGAACTATGTCTTATGATTGCTGTTTTTCTTTTGCTATGTGTGATGGTATGATGTAGAACCTGCTCAAGAGCAAGTTATTCCTTTCCAAGACCAGGACTACTCATTTCAAGAGCAGCAAGAAGGAGGCAAGTGTCCTTGACCACTTTGATCCTATGCTAGGATGTGTAGATAGAATTATTTGCATTGTCAAGTTAAATATGAAACCCATGCTAGGAAGTTTCCCTAGAATTGCATCACCTTGTTTCGTTGTAGCTTGGGTTGGGATTTATTTTATCATGTCATTTATTATTATGCATATGCTTAGCCATGCTTAGAATGGGATATTTGGGATATGAGATCATCAGTTTATATTACCATACTCTTGAATGAGATATTGTGAGTTATGTAGAGGTAGGGATCAAGGCAAGTTGGATGTTTTGGTTGTGTGCTTCGTGCACGAGACTCGGGTTTGTGTTTAGTACTTGCCTGGATCCTAAGGACCGGTTCATGGAGCATGTAACCTGGCTTTACAGTGCCAACCACATGCTGAGATGGGGCAGATTGGCCAATTAATTAGGTGTATCCCCGGCGTAGTATGGGTGTGTTGGATGGTGCGGGGAATAGGTGTCAGCTGGACTACCATATGAACCGCAAGGCTCAAGAGGGGGCCACTGCAGCGGGGTTTGAGCCTCTTGTATGCTGTTAGGGGTGAAACCTTAGTGGGCCCACGCTCGTCGGGAATCCCTTTGTAAAGGCTTCGTAGTGATCTCCTGGCTACACACCTGGGAAGTGTGAATGTGGATCGTAGCCACTGGCATAATGGAGGTTCTTTTAGTCCACCCGGCAACAGGGGATGAAATCACTACATGTGGGTACAGTGGTACAAACTCTGCAGAGTCAAAACTGTCATGACAGTCGTGCTCACGGTCAAGAGCGGCTTGGACTTATTCATGATTAGAGGATTGATGGTTTTGGAAGTTGTGGATGTTAAGCGGGGAGCTTAACATTGGAAATGATGTTATGGTTATTTGGTTATGATGAAGGGATGGGAGATTGGGACCATTTCACCTGTGTAGTAATGTAGGTGCTTAATAAGCTAAGGTGATAGGTATTAATTGCGTAGTGCTTTAACCATGAGTTCAACCTCTCCTTGATCTAGCCATGCATGATATAATTTTCCCACACTTGCTGAGTACCATTGGTACTCAACCTTGCATATTTTGTTGGTTTATATTGCTGCTTAGGTCAAGATAATGAGGTGGTGTATAATGACCAAGACTTTGGACCCGAAGAAGGTTTCTAGGTTCATGGAGACCCCCGGGCAACACCTGTGAAGGAGCCCTCAAGAATAATATTCCGCTGCTAGTTTATTTACTTGTGATGAACTTATTATTGTCCATCGAGACATTTGCGATGTAAGACTTATTTATATTCGACACCTGGCTTGTAATAAATGACGCTTCACTAATTGTCATCACATGTATGAGAAAATGATCCTGGCATACATGTGATATTCACTTGGTTGTTTCTTCGGAAAAACCGGGTGTGACAGAGGTGGTATCAGAGCCAAGGTTGCCCGTAGGAACGTGGACCTAGGTAGAAATGGACGTATTTAAGGGCCCTATTTCCTTAAAAACTATTTTACAAGGTGTGTGTTGAAAAGTGTTATTTAATGGAGTCACTTTCTTCATCTTACCCCAACTTTCATTCAAAATAGGATTTTTGTTTGAGAGTTTATCTAACCTAAATTTAAATTCTTTTTGTTTTAGATGGTTCGCATGATTCGTACCGCTCGCAAGTCCACAGGAGGGAGAGTTCCCGTAGTTGCCCTTGCCGAGAGAGAGGAGAGCCGTCCGGTGATGTACCTTTCCTACGGATTGGCAGTAGGAGGCTTATTGCGCCGACTTCGGCGTATGCTCGAAGCCGCCGGCAATACGGGCAAGCTAATCATCCACTATAACTCCACCAGGACCATCCGTGAGAAGAGGGAAGAATGGAGTTCGGAGATGAGGATTATACACGAAAATCAGCTGCTTAAGATCCACCACTCTCCAGCTTGTCGAGCAACACAGGTAGATGCGGAGAAAGATGTCACCTGGGAGGCCATCACCTGCCAGAGTCACATCTATCGTCGCCTCTTGGACAAAACTGAGTACATGTATGTCCTCCAGCGTGAGAGTGGTACCACGGAGTACAAGTACCCGCCGGTGCAGCAAGGGACTTTCCATGAGCACATGGACTTGTGCTTGGAAGATGCTTCTATGCTCAGCACTCGACTGCAGGAGTGTCAACAAGAGATTCAGGATGTCCGGGACACCCTGAAGGAAACGGAGGCGTTGATGCGAGCCTGTTTGAGGGCAAGAGAAAGAGGAGATGGGAATGAACTGTGTGTCACCGTGATTGATACATGGACTCCTGACTCCCCAGATCGCCGAGCGATCAGGCGTCGTCGCACTTCTCCACCAGCAGCCTCCCCACCCAAAGCAGAGTCAGAAGGCAGCCGAAATGAAGAGGAAGATCCCGAGGAGCCAGCTCAAGAAAACGAGTAGTGTAGAGTCCCTCCCTTAGTCAGCAAGATGTCGAATAGGCGAGTCATTAAGATAAGTTAATGGTGTGATAATGCTTGGTGTGTGACGTGAGTTGTGGAAGCCATGAGCAATTGTCCACAGCCTCGTCTTTAGATTGTTTTGTTTTGGTGTGTGAACCCACATGAAATAATATTGCCTTTATTTTTGTGTGAAAAGTGAACCCTTAGAGAAGAATAACAAAGCCTCAACACTTCAAAATACAAACAAATGAAAGTAGTAAGATGATACTAAATGCTTTCAAATTTACATTGGTTGATTCTGCCAGATGGCCAGAAGAGGAAAAGGACGTGCTGCCAACCCCGCCAACAACAACGATGAGGCATGCAACCCTCATCTTTCTGGAGGCCAGGACCGGGGTGGTCACCGTGAAGGAGTTGATCCCCTCCACCAAATGCTGGAGAATCAGAATCAGCTCATCCAGAACTTGACTCAAGTGGTGGCCAACTTGCATCAAGTTCCACCTCCACAAGCTGCACCACGCCAACCAAGGTTGAGTGAGTTTCTAGGAACTCAACCTCCAAAATTTGCAAGTGCTGCTGAACCTATGGAGGCAGATGATTGGCTGAAGACCATTGAAAGTAAGATGAGGATCATACAGTGCCAAGGGTATGAGAGGGTGCTGTTTGCTTCTCATCAATTGCATGGACATGCTGCTGATTGGTGGACCGCCTACGTGGCCGCCCATCATGACCCTGAGAACATCACTTGGGAAGAGTTCAAGCGTAGCTTCCGCAACCATTACATCCCAAGAGGTGAACTCAAAAACAAGAGGAAGGAGTTTTTGGGACTGCAGCAGGGGAACATGACGGTGAGGGAATACCTCACTAAATTTACTCAACTATCCCGTTATGCCCCACGAGACATAGAGGCTGATGAGCAGAAACAAGATTGTTTCGTGGAAGGACTTACCGCGGAGATGCAGTGTGCAATGTCCTCAAATGAGTATGAAAGCTTCCAAAAGATGGTGGACAGAGCATTTGTGGTAGAAAGGAAGCTAAAGGCCTTGGAAAATGAGAATAAGAGGAAGGCCGGGTGGTCACATCAAGCCTCAGGGAGCAACACCCGCCCACGTCTGATGCAGCAACCAGCAGGGCACACGAACCGTGCTGCGGTACCCTACTCAGCACCAAGAGGGTACAACCCGAACTACAGGCCTCCGGCAGCACCAGCACAGCCGCAACGTCAGTTTGTGCAGCAGCCTCGCCCCGCATATCCACCTCGACCAGCAGTGCAAGGACCCCCAAACCAACCCCAAGACAACAAAGGCCAGGCACCTAAGGTTGGGGTGCAACGTTTTAGCTGCGGTGAAGTGGGGCACTACGCCCACAAATGCCCAAAGAAGAAGCCCGCGCAGCCACAACAGCAGAATGTAATGAGAGGACGGGTGAACCACGTCACTATGGAGGAAGCACAAGATGCACCCGACGTGGTAGTTGGTAAGTTTCCTGCCAATTTACACCTTGCAACCCTGCTGTTTGATTCTGGTGCTACCCACTCGTTTATTGCTCAAGGGTTTGTTAAGAAGTATGACCTAGCAACAACACAAATGAACCATATGCTAGCCATAAACTCTCCAGGTGGAGAAATAAGGACAAGACAAGTGTGTCCCAAGGTGAATCTAGACATTAATGGGGTAGTGTTTACTGCTAACCTCATAGTGATAGATTCCCAAGGGATCGATATTATTTTGGGCATGGATTGGTTGACCAAACATAAGGGAATCATTCATTGTTCGACCAGAACGGTGGAACTAACTCACCCTAGTGGCACAAGAGTAAAGTTCATAACAATACACGAGCCTAGGAGGGACATTAAATTAAATTAAGTTGAGGTGAAAGTTGAGGAAATCAGGACTATCAGGGAATATCCAGACGTTTTTCCGGAAGAATTGCCAGGTATGCCTCCCGATCGTAAAGTGGAATTTGCAATTGAGCTAGTGCCTGGAACAGCCCCGATATACAAGAGACCTTATCGGATGGACTCCAAGCAGCTAGAAGAATTCAAGGATCATTTGAGAGAATTGACGGAGAAGGGGTATATCCGCCCTAGTTCCTCACCATGGGGAGCTCCGGTGATATTTGTGCCCAAGAAAGACGGAACCCAAAGGTTATGCGTGGATTACCGTGCTTTGAATGAGGTAACCATCAAGAACAAGTACCGATTACCTCGCATTGAAGACTTGTTTGATCAGTTGAGGGGAGCTTGTGTGTTCTTGAAAATTGATATCAGGTCGGGATACCACCAACTCAAGATAAGGCAATATGATATTCCCAAGACAGCTTTCGTATCTCGGTACGGACTGTATGAATACACCGTCATGCCTTTCGGGCTATCTAATGCCCCGGCATACTTCATGTATCTCATGAACAAGGTATTCATGGAATATCTGGACAAATTTGTGGTGGTTTTCATAGATGACATTCTCGTCTTCTCCAAAGATGAAGAAGAACATGAGAAACATCTAAGGTTGGTGTTGCTAAGGCTGAGAGAACACCAACTATATGCTAAGTTGAGCAAGTGTGAGTTTTGGCTGAAGAGAGTCCCCTTCTTAGGACATATAATCTCATAGGGAGGAATCTCCGTAGATCCCGCCAAAATCGAGGATATACAGAAGTGGAAGACCCCTGAAAATGTCGGGGAAGTTCGAAGCTTCTTGGGATTGGCTGGATACTATCGACAGTTTATTGAATGATTCTCCAAGATCTCGAGACCTCTCACTAAACTGTTGGAGAAGGGAATCACATTCACATGGACGCCGCAGTGCGAGAAGAGTTTTCAGGAGTTAAAGGAAAGATTGACAACAGCCCCAGTGCTGGTTATGCCAGATATGCAAAAGAGCTTTACGGTGTACTGCGATGCCTCTGGAAACGGGTTGGGATGTGTTCTCATGCAAGAAGGGCATGTCGTGGCATATGCATCCCGGCAGCTTCGGAAGCACGAGAAGAACTATCCTACACATGACCTAGAACTAGCCGCAGTGGTACACGCGTTGAAAATTTGGTGGCACTATTTGATGGGGAAGAGGACCGAGATATATACGGATCATAAGAGTTTGAAGTACATATTCACACAGCCAGATCTCAACCTCAGACAAAGGAGATGGTTAGAGCTAATCAATGACTTTGATGTAGGCATCAACTATCATCCTGGGAAAGCAAACGTCGTGGCCGATGCTTTAAGTTGGAAAGTGCAGGTCAATAAGTTGAGCTTGAAGGAAATGCCTGCAGAATTGAAGGACGAGGTTATAAGGCTCAATCTATGTCTAGTAAATAGTGGTGAGGCCATCGCCATGGAAGTGGACTCCACACTAGAGCGAGACATACGCGAGGGTCAAAAGAATGATGAGAAGATACAGGAAATCAGGCAACTCATCAAGGAAAATAAAGCTCCAAGTTTCAGAGAGGATGAACAAGGTACGGTGTCGCACGGGAAAAGGATCTGTGTGCCTGAAGTAAAGGAGATCCGTGAATTGATTTTGAAGGAGGCTCACGATTCCGACTATTCCATTCATCCTGGGAGTACGAAGATGTACCAGGACCTCAAGGGCAGGTATTGGTGGTATGGCATGAAGCGAGATGTCACGGAACATGTTGCCCTATGTGACACATGTCAGTTGGTGAAAGCAGAACATCAACGACCCGCGGGATTATTGCAACCACTCAAAGTGCCTGAATGGAAATGGGAAGAAATCAGCATGGATTTCATCGTGGGATTGCCTAGGACCCAATCAGGATATGATTCAATATGGGTCATCATTGATAGGCTAACCAAGGTAGCACATTTCATCCCCGTGAAGGAAAGCTACAGTAGATCCAAATTGGCAGAGTTGTACATGTCAAGGATCGTGTGTTACCATGGAGTGCCAAAGAAGATTGTGTCGGATCGAGGGACACAGTTCACCTCAAGGTTCTGGCAGAAGTTGCACAAAACCATGGGAACCCATCTGAACTTTAGTTCTGCCTATCATCCCCAAACTGACGGGCAGACGGAAAGAACCAATCAGATCCTTGATGATATGCTAAGGGCATGTGCACTCAAAAAGAATCAGAGTTGGGACAAGAACTTACCGTATGCGGAGTTTTCCTATAACAATAGCTATCAAGTTAGTATGAAGATGTCACCGTTTGAAGCCTTGTACGGGAGGAAGTGCAGAACTTCCCTATTTTGGAATCAAACGGGGGAAAGTAAAGTGTTTGGTCCATAAGTACTACAAGAAGCCGAGGCAAAGGTAAGGGAAATTCGCAACAATTTGAGGATAGCACAGACACGCCAAAAGAGTTATGCTGATGTACGAAGAAGAGAGCTCGTTTTCAACGTGGGAGACTATGTTTATCTCAAGGTGTCCCCTATCCGAGGACTTCGTCGGTTCAAGGTGAAAGGAAAGTTGTCACCTCGATACATCAGACCCTTTCAAGTTTTGGAAAGGAAAGGCGAAGTGGCGTATCAACTAGAGTTACCGGCTCATCTATCGGATGTGCACGATGTATTCCATGTGTCAGAACTCAAGAAATGTCTGAGGACGCCTGAAGAGGTGTTACCCATGAATGAAGTGGATGTAGCTGAGGATTTGTCTTATGCCGAGCAACCATACAAGATTTTGGAGACAATGGAACGCCTCACCAGAAATAAAAGAATCCGGATGTGCAAGGTGCAGTGGAAGCATCACTCAGAAGAGGAAGCCACCTGGGAGCGGGAAGATGAGCTCAACAATTTCCGGAATTGTTTTCTTAGAACCACCAATCTCGAGGACGAGATTTCTTTTAAGGGGGGTAGAGCTGTAACACCCCAAAATTTTGATTCAAAACCCTAAATCATGTTAAGAGGGGGATTTAAAAATTTTTGGACGTGTTGCATGTTTTGCAAAAATTCAAATTCAAACTGGAATTCAAATTAAACTCAAATCAGAAAAGAAATAGAAAAAGAAAAAGAGAAAACAGAAAAAAACCGGCCAGTGGGCCGAAACCCACCAGCCGGCCCAGCCAGCGCCTGCGCCAGCCCGCAGCCGCGCGCGCTGCTTCCTCACACTGATAGGTGGGACCCACCCGATCTTCGTCTACCTCGCGACAGCGCCGGACTCCCTCGCACCCGAATCAAAACCGATCGGGATTTCGGCGTATCCCCGCTGAATTCTGTTCGTAGGCGACGCGGACATGATCTAAACCACCCCGCCGCCCGCCCCCATCTATAAAAACCCCGGCCTCGTTCTGTTTTTCCCCCGCAATCGCCGATTTTTACTCCGGTGAGAACCGAGACTTCTCCGGCAAATTCTGGCCGATCTAAGCTCGGAAATTCCGATCTAACTCGCTGGTGACTTGCGCTGTAAACACAGCGCCGACGAGCTTCGCCGTGGTTTCGCCTCGGACCTCATCGCCGATCACTTTCCAGGACCTCCGAGCTCAAGAAAACCCCCGAGGTGAGATCCCCGACCTCCCCTCTACCGATCTATGCCATAAAATCACAGTTCTAGGAAGAATTCTCGAAGATCCGAAAGTCTCCGGCGAGATCGCCGCCGTGCGCCGCCGGCAGCGCCACCCACGCTCGATTAGAGCGACGTGGCCGCTTGTGCGCCGTTTATTTTAAATCGCACGGTAGGGTTTAAACCCCCGCGTACCGGTTCGGCGTTATAATCTCAGCCGTCGGTTTAAAATCGAACGGTCCACGTCAGCCCTGCGTTATAAAGACTGGAAATCTTACGTGCTACCTCCTGGGGTTCTCGGGAAATAAGAGCTAGCCCCGGAAACTTCTGATCTAGCCCCTGGAACTCCAGAAAATCATGTAAATTCATTTAAAATCAGTTTTAGCCCCTGGACTTAATAAAAATTAGGAAAAACACCTCTGATAAGTGTAGCTAGACCCCTAGAAATTCTGAAAATAATATTATAGACCCTGTAGTGGGGTAAGTTTAACTTTTTAGCCCTGTTTAGTATTTAAATAGGAAATTGAATATGTGGCTAGTGTTTAAAAATTAAAAAGTGGGACAAACATATTGTCATAATTAAATTAAACACTTTCTCAGTATTTAGAAAACTTTGGAGTGAGATAAAAACATATTTTGGGCTGAATTGAATCTGTTTAATTTATTATTCACATTTAGGGACACATTTTTAAGTAATGAATAGTTTTAGAAAATAGGGAAAATAATTGTGAAATAGTTTATATCTGAGGCAAAGGTCAAGATATGTTATTAAATTATTTAGGACCAGAACCTATTCTGTTTAGATGATGTGTATTACTAATTTCATAATAAAGAACACATTTATGTATAGGAAAATAAATCTGAAAATATAGCAACTAGTAAATGATAAATGGAGTTTATAAAATCCAAAGAATTCAGTTTAAGGTTGGTAAAAATTCTAAAGGCATATATGGAGAAGAAAAATACTTTTCATACATACTTGGTAGTGAAAAGGTGTAGTAGTTGAATATAAGGAATTTATTGGAAACTCATATATAAATAGTAGGTAAGTATAAATGGGAACACAAAAGTAGGAATCATATACACATGATTAAAAAAAGCATGCAAGCCACAACTCAACACACATAAAGTAACCACAACACATATAATGGTGAAGGACTTTCATGAATGTGAATGTGTGGTTTGTATGAAGTAGAAGTGTGAACTATGTCTTATGATTGCTGTTTTTCTTTTGCTATGTGTGATGGTATGATGTAGAACCTGCTCAAGAGCAAGTTATTCCTTTCCAAGACCAGGACTACCCATTTCAAGAGCAGCAAGAAGGAGGCAAGTGTCCTTGACCACTTTGATCCTATGCTAGGATGTGTAGATAGAATTATTTGCATTGTCAAGTTAAATATGAAACCCATGCTAGGAAGTTTCCCTAGAATTGCATCACCTTGTTTCGTTGTAGCTTGGGTTGGGATTTATTTTATCATGTCATTTATTATTATGCATATGCTTAGCCATTGCTTAGAATGGGATATTTGGGATATGAGATCATCAGTTTATATTACCATACTCTTGAATGAGATATTGTGAGTTATGTAGAGGTAGGGATCAAGGCAAGTTGGATGTTTTGGTTGTGTGCTGGGTGCACGAGACTCGGGTTTGTGTTTAGTACTTGCCTGGATCCTAAGGACCGGTTCATGGAGCATGTAACCTGGCTTTACAGTGCCAACCACATGCTGAGATGGGGCAGCTTGGCCAATTAATTAGGTGTATCCCCGGCGTAGTATGGGTGTGTTTGATGGTGCGGGGAATAGGTGTCAGCTGGACTACCATATGAACCGCAAGGCTCAAGAGGGGGCCACTGCAGCGGGGTTGGAGCCTCTTGTATGCTGTTAGGGGTGAAACCTCAGTGGGCCCACGCTCGTCGGGAATCCCTTTGTAAAGGCTTCGTAGTGATCTCCTGGCTACACACCTGGGAAGTGTGAATGTGGATCGTAGCCACTGGCATAATGGAGGTTCTTTTAGTCCTCCCGGCAACGGGGGATGAAATCACTACATGTGGGTACAGTGGTACAAACTCTACAGAGTCAAAACTGTCATGACAGCCGTGCTCACGGTCAAGAGCGGCTTGGACTTATTCATGATTAGAGGATTGATGGTTTTGGAAGTTGTGGATGTTAAGCGGGGAGCTTAACATTGGAAATGATGTTATGGTTATTTGGTTATGATGAAGGGATGGGAGATTGGGACCATTTCACCTGTGTAGTAATGTAGGTGCTTAATAAGCTAAGGTGATAGGTATTAATTGCGTAGTGCTTTAACCATGAGTTCAACCTCTCCTTGATCTAGCCATGCATGATATAATTTTCCCACACTTGCTGAGTACCATTGGTACTCAACCTTGCATATTTTGTTGGTTTATATTGCTGCTCAGGTCAAGATAATGAGGTGGTGTATAATGACCAAGATTTTGGACCCGAAGAAGGTTTCTAGGTTCATGGAGACCCCCGGGCAACACCTGTGAAGGAGCCCTCAAGAATAATATTCCGCTGCTAGTTTATTTACTTGTGATGAACTTATTATTGTCCATCGAGACATTTGTGATGTAAGACTTATTTATATTCGACACCTGGCTTGTAATAAATGATGCTTCACTATTTGTCATCACATGTATGAGAAAATGATCCTGGCATACATGTGATATTCACTTGGTTGTTTCTTCGGAAAAACTGGGTGTGACAGTCTGGAGTCCACGTGTCATTCACGGTGACACACAGTTCATTCTCATCTCTTCTTTCTCTCGCCCTCAAGCTGGCGCGAAGCAACACCTTAGTCTCCTTCAGGGTTTCACGAACATCCTGAAGCTCCTGCTAGCACTCCTGCAGTCGAGTGCTAAGCATAGCTGCATCCTCTAGGCACAGGTCCATGTGCTCATGTGAAGTCCCCTGCTGCACTGGCAGGTAATTGTACTCCGCGGTGCCACTCTGACGCTGGAGGACATACATGTACACAGCCCTGTCCGAGTGGCGACAGTTTATGTAACTCTGGCAGGTTATGTCCTCCCAGGTGACATCCTTCTCAGCATCGGCCTGAGTCGCCCGACAAGCTGGAGAGCGGTGGATCTTGAGCAGCTGGTTTTCATGGATAATCCTCATCTCTGAGCTCCATTCTTCACGCTTCTCACGGATGGTCCTGGTGGAGCTGTAGTGTATGATCAGCTTGCCAACATTGCCGGCGGCGTGGAGCATACGCCGAAGACGACGCAACAAGCCTCCTACTGCCAACCCGTAGGAGTGGTATTTCACCGGGCGGTTCTCCTCTCTCAAGGCAAGGGCAGCTACAGGAACTCTCCCTCCGGTGGACTTGCGGGCGGTGTGGACCATGCGAACCATCTAAAACATAAAGCATTTAGAATCCAGTTAGATAAGAATTAAATAAAGATTGTATTTTGAATAAAAGTTGGGGCAAGATGAACAAATAAAGTGACCCCATTAAATAACACTTTCAACCCACATCTTTTATAAAATAGTTTTTAAGAAAATAGGGTCCTTAAATACGTCCATTTCTACCTAGGTCCACGTTCCTACGGGCAACCTTGGCTCTGATACCACTTCTGTCACACCCGGTTTGTCCAAAGAACAACCGAGTGAAAATCGCATGTATGCCAGGATCATTCTCTCATACATGTGATGACAAATAGTGAAGCATCATTTATTACAAGCAAAGTGTTTGAATATAAAATAAGTCCTACATAGCATAATGTCTCGATGGACGATAATATGTTCATAACATGTAAATAAAACAGCAGCGAAATATAAATCTTGTGGGCTCCATCACAGGTGTCGCCCGGGGGACTCCGTGAACCTAGAATCCTTCTTCGGGTCCGAAGTCTTGGTCATTGAACACCACGTCATCCCTTTGACCTGAGCAGCAATTTAAACCAACAAAAAAGCAAGCTTGAGTACCGTTGGTACTCATCAAGTGTGGGAAAGTTATGTCATGCATGGCTAGAGCAAGGAGAGGTTGAACTCATGGCTAAAGCACTACGCAATTAATACCTATCACCTTAGCTTATTAAGCACCTACATTACTACACAGGTGAAATGGTCCCAATCCCTCACCCATCATCAATATCAAGTAACCAAAATCTCATCTCCAATGTTAGCTTCCCGCTTAACATCCTCAACTTCCCAATTCATCATCCTCTAATCATGAATAAGTCCTAGCCGCTATTGACCGTGAGCACGGCTGTCATGACAGTTTTGACTCTGCAGAGTTTGCACCACTGTACCCACATGTAGTGATTTCATCCCCCGTTGCCGGGTGGACTAAAAGAACCTCCATTATGCCAGTGGTCACGAACCACGTTCACACATCCGAGGTTTGTAGCCAGAAGATCACTACGAGGCCTTTACAAAGGGATTCCCGACGAGCGTGGGCCCACTGAGGTTTCACCCCTAACAGCATACAAGAGGCTCCAACCCCGCTGCAGTGGCCCCCTCTTGAGCCTTGCGGTTCATATGGTAGTCCAGCTGACACCTATTCCCCGCACCATCCAAACACCCATACTACGCCAAAGATACACTTAATTAATTGGCCAAGCTGCCCCATCTCAGCATGTGGTTGGCACGGTAAAGCCAGGTTACATGCTCCATGAACCGGTCCTTAGGATCCAGGCAAGCACTAAACACAAACCCGAGTCTCGTGCACACAGCACGAACCAAATCATCCAACTTGCCTCGATCCCTACCTCTACATTATTCATAATATCTCATTCAAGAGTAAGGTAAACAAGTTGATGGTCTTATATCCCACTTATCCCATTCTAAGCAGGGCTAAGCATAAGTAATATGAATGAATTACATAATAAAATAAATCCCAACCCAGGCTACAAGGAAGTAAGATAATGAAAATCTAGGGAAACATTCTAGCTTGGGTACCATATTCCAAATTGACAATGCAATTAATTAAATTCTAACTACACATCCTAGTATAGGATAAAAGTGGTCAAGGACACTTGCCTTCTTCCTGCTGCTCTGGTAATGGAAAGTCTTGATCTTGAAACGTGAGAACCTGCTCTGGGGCTGGTTCTACTCATGCCAATACACACATAGCAAAAGAAAACAACATTCCATAAGCCATAGTCCACACTTCCACTCATGCAAACCACACATACATACATATGAAGGTCATTAACATTTTTAAGTGTTGTGGTTACCCTAGATGTGTTGATTTTAGGCCTACATGCACTTTTAAACATATACATTATTTCTAACTATTGTATTCAGATTTCTAAGTGCACACTATATATGAATTTCCAATTTGAACAAATTCCCTATATTTAATTAATACAATTCTTAGCCACAAAATTTGCATGAAAGATAATTTCCTACTCCAAATAGGTTTTCAGATCTTCTACAAAATCTTAATTTGAAGTTTTTGGATTTGGAGACCTCATTTAACATTTTCTAATTATGCATACCTATTTTCCTATATTTTCAGATTTATTTTCTATGCCTACAAGTGAACTTTAATATTAAAATAGTAAGACATATCACCTAAACAAAATATGTTCTGATCTAAAATGTTCAATAAAATATCTTTGAACTTCCTCTCTGACAGGGATCAAATTAAATTCATTTTACCCAATTTCAGAATTATTTTCTAGCCTAAAAATGAATTTCCAGCAATAATAAAAGTAACCAGCACTTAGTCAGATTTCATTTCAGCCTAAAATCAGTTCTCAACTCATTCTAAATGTTTTCCAAGTGCTAGGAAAATTTACATTTGTATTTGCACATGTGTTTACATCACCATTTGAATTTAAATTCTACTCATATGTTCAAATTTCTGAATTTAATATCCTATAGGGTCTGAAGTGCAAATCCACCCTACTGCAGGGTCTAATTTACTATTTCCTAAATTTCCAGGGGCCTAATTATACAAAACAGAGAGGTTTTCCTAATTTTTATTAAGTCCAGGGGCAAAAACTGATGTTTAAACGGGTTTGCATAAATTCCCGAGGATCCAGGGGCTAGATCAGAAGTTTTCCAGGGCTAGATCCGTTTTCCTCAGAACCCCAGGGGGTAGCGCGTAAGTTTCCCAGGATTTATTATGCGGGGCTGATGTGGGCCGTTGGATTTAAAACGGACGGATGAGATTATAACGCGAAGGGGTACGCGGGGGTTCCGTTTTCATCCGCCTGATTTAAAATGGACGGGCCACAGAGGGCCACGTCGCCCTAGCCGTGTGCGGGCGGCGCTGCCCGGCGGCGCACGGTGGCGGGAGGCGGCGATCTCGCCGGAATTTCCCGAAATTTCATCTAGCGGCCCTAGACTACCGTTTTCTCTGCAAAATTCGGAGGAGGGAGTAGGGGATCTCACCTCGGGGGTTTTCTTGAGCTCGGATGTCCTGGAAGGCGGTCGGCGACGAGGTCCGAGGAGGAAACTCGGCGGTGCTCTCCGGAGCTATATCTAGAGCGCAAAACACTGTGTCTTCTTCACCTGCACGACTCCCCGGCGGCGGCAGGAAGCACTACACGCATTAGATCGGAGAGAACGGACGAAGATCAAAAGAAAACGGGAATGGGAGCTTTGGTTCTCACCGGGGATAGAGGCGGGTCGATCGGGGAGAAAGGGGGTGGATTTCGGGGCTTAAATGGGCGAAGGAGGGCGGCGGGGGTTGGTTTAGATGTGCAGCAACGCGTGGGCTGGAGATCACGGCTCTGGGGCGAGGAAATCGAGCATGGCAACGGCGATCGGCGCGGGAGTATCGAGGTGGTTGGGCGCGCGCGCGGGGAAGAAGATGACACGCGGGCCCCGCGCGTCAGAGAGTGGGGGAGGGGAAAAACAACCGCGGGCTGTTGGGCCGGCTGGGAGGGTTTCGGCCCACTGGCCGTTTTCTTTTTTTCTTTTTCCTTTTTCTTTTCTGTATGATTCAAATTTGAATTCCAGTTTGAGTTTTAATTGTTTCACCACATGCATTACGTCCAAAATTTTTAAATTCCTCTCTTTAACAGATTTTGGGGTGTTACATAAGGTTCTCCACAACCCGCTGCTAAAACTTGAAAGTAAGGTTCAAATAATTAGGCGAGTGCTTTGCAACTTATTTTACCTCATGTACCCTAAAACCATTCATGTAGAAGTTTCATGTATAGGAGAGACGGGTCAGTCTTGCTGAGCCATCGTGCTCACTGCTTGTGTTTGAAGCTTTTACAGGGGTTTATGAGGAAGGGACTCCCGAGGAGGAGACGGAACCCCAGGAAGGGAACCCCGTCGAATGGGGGTCGTGCACGCCGCCGTGTTAGTGTGTGTGCGTGCTAGCGAGGACACGTTCACGGGCTGAACGTGAACTAGATGCATAGTCTACGCCCGTGAGTGTAGACTGGACTTATTTTGTTGTAAAAATGTTCATAAACTGGTTTATGTAATAAAACTTTGCTTCCGCTTTGTATCTTTGATGTACGTTATCCGGTGCTGTGCAACGCAACACCTCTCAGCGTGATCCTGCCTCGACGAGGCCATGGGGCCACGTCAGCGCGCCCAGTTAGCGTCGGTGTAGACGACCAGGTTGGAGCTGGCCGAGCGCCGTAGAAACAAGCTGAAGTCATGGGTCCCACGAAGGTAGCGCAAGATGCGCTTCATGGCCGTCAGGTGGGGCTTCCGTGGATCATGCATGTGCAAGCAGATTTGAGATAAGTTCCAGTACGGGCGTACGTGTCGTGTAGTCCTGGTGTCTTTTGATTCGAATCACCGTCGCTCGCGGTTATTTGAGCATACTTGTTCTCACAGTCGTGATGTAGTAATTACTTGCATTTGAGATAATATTAAATCCCAGCTGTTTTGAAGTTTATACTAGCATTGTATTGATCAGCTTGTAGGAATTAGATTAAGTGCAAACCCGATTCAGTTCCACTTTGAGCATTTGACATCGGGAGAAAGGGTCTCTTGTTTGATTGTGGACTTCTGATGTTGAGGTGCCCAAGGTTATTGTTAACCTGCTGCTAATAAGATCTAAAAATAAGGATCCACATTTAGGCGGGTCCATTATGCAACTTGCTGCCTATATTTATGTCTTTACCCTCATGTAGAGTTTCATGATTAGGTTCAACGGTTAAGTCTTGATATGCTTTATGCTCACTGATACTATACTAGTTGTTTTGCAGATATTAACCCCTATGCTTATGAATACAGTTGTACAATGAGATTCGGAACCCTCCAACTGGTAAACTCATGGAAACCCTGCCGCTGTTGTACCTCTTCGTGTTGCTAGTAAGAAGAGTCCGCTGGCTGTACGGCCTCTTGGTTGCTTAGCCTAGATATGAGACTTGAGTTGTATTAGTCTTCCGCTATAGTGTACTTTAAAGTAAAGTATTTGTAAACTTAAGACTTTGTAAGCTTCCACAATGATTCATGTAATATGATGCTTTATTATGTGTGTTGTTGGGTGTCGCATCGCATGGCACCACCCAATGCGATTCTCGGGAAGTGGGGACTTTGAAGGAGTCCCCACAGAGCATGGTATCAGAGCCGCATTGAGAATAGTGCACTAAATAAGGATCGTATTACGAGAAAAACTTAGGATACGGTGAGAAAACGGTACTAGGCCCACATAAGGACTACTATTAGCATAAGTTTTGGAAGGTGGCAAACCTAACCTATTTGTTACATCGGAATACATGCATCTCGGGACATTCTATATCTTGGGGGTGCATGGCTGCGCTGTCCACCAGTGCACACAGGATAAAGGGTGGAGCCTCACGGGTGGCATGTAACCCGGCCAGCTTATGTATTCTCTACGACTCTTCATATCGTTTGGAGTATGTGAGCAACGCCATTTCCCGGCGTGCTTCGGGCAAGTAGGCGGAGACCCCATCACATGGTTAGTAACATGAACACGTAGCTCAAGGTGTGTTTGGATTGAGAACATCAGTGTGACTGACAACATACGGGCGTATTAAACTGTTTATGGAGCCGGGTTCAGTTTTGTGAATGGACCCGATGATTGTGTGTCTTCTGCAGGTACACTAACCACGATAACTGTATTATGAGTAGAACACGTTTGCGAGTGACCAATTTTAGTGCCACCTATGGAGACGTATATGCCGGTGTAATCCAGTTAGGATTTTCTTTTAGTGAGGCAATGTAGTACCAATATATGTCTTACGGTGCATCGACACCATACTACACTTGATAATCTTCTTTCTTATGAGAAATTACTCATGAACTAACTTTAAACTAAAAATGGAAGTCTTGAGACCAATATTAGTTACTGAGATCTTAATTTGAACTAAGACTCAAATGAGAGATTTGATAGGATTCAAAAATTCCAAAAGCAGAGTACTCTGTTTCTGGCAGGAAATCTTGCTGGACTTTGACAGAGCATAACTCTGAGTAGATTTACCCAATGGAGGTGTATGATACAGTTCTGAAAATGATTTTAAGTGCTCTACAACTTCTCTGTAGACTTCCAGAGGAAAATCTCAAGCCAAACTGATGGAGTGTCCAGTTGAATGCAAACTGTCCAGAAACAGGAAAGGCTCAAACCTCTCTGGACATTTCTGTATATCATCCATAACTTTCTGTAGAAAAATCCCTAAGGGTCCTATGATACACCGTTGTAAAGGTTATCATATGTTCAACAATTCTGTAATTCAAAGTTTATTCAGAATTGTATTATATTTTGTGTACAACAATGATAAAAACAACCACATTCAGGAGAAATGCTGCCAAATTTTATCCAGAAATTCTGTCAACTTAGAGCAATCATAACTTTTGATCCATAAATGATATATAAATACTTGTTCAAAATATATTGAAGTTAACTTTTACTTTGGTATTCAACTTGAGTTATGAAAATGCTGTTAACTGGATCAAAATATGGGTGAAGTGCAGACTGGTCTGTTCTGTCCAGAAAAGCTGACTAGCTATGCCTACGTTAAGGAGATGTGTAAACATGAATTTTTGTTTTGGTTTAATAAAGTTTTAGCATGTTCATGCTTTACATATCTTCATATACTGCTGAGATCAAGTTTTGATTCCTCTAAAAATATACTTTTGCAGTATAGTTCGTACTCGCTCTTCAAGTAAGGCCGAAGGTTCTCGCCGAGATGGTGATGATTCGACTCCACCGCGAGCACCGCCATCAATGGTATGGGTGAATGTCATGGCTCAGGTGGTCGAGTCGAATCAAGAGAATACAAGATTACTCCAAGCGTTGGTACAGTAAGGCATACTTCAACGAATGCAACAAGTCGTTCCACCTCGGAACGCCTATTTAGATTTCTTGGTTACTCAACCGCCAATCTTCACGGAAGCTACCGAACCAGTGAAAGCGGATCAGTGGCTTCATGTAATGGAGTCTAAATTTGGAGTGTTCGAGTGTGATGAGTACCAGAAGACATTATTTGCCGCTCAACAACTTCATGGAGCCACCGGAAATTGGTGGGTTGAATATCTCGCCACTATTCCGGAAGGCCATCAAGTGGCATGGATTGAATTTCGTGAAGCTTTCCGTGCTCGTCACATACCTATGGGTATTATCGAGACCAAGCGGGAGGAATTCAAGAAATTAAAGCAAGGGGATATGAATGTCCTTGATTATGTCAAAAGGTTCAACCATTTGGCATAATACGCTCCCGATTATGTGACGACCAAAGTGGCGAGGTGTGATTATTTCTTCTATGGCCTGAGTGTCATATTAAGGGACAAATTGGCCTTGTTCAATAAAGGAAATTACACCGAGCTGGTCAGTGCAGCCATCTTGCATGAACAGATGACACTCGAGTGTCAAGCAGAGAAGAGGAACATGAGTGATGTGCAAGACAACACAACTAATATTCCTCGTAAATACTGTGTCGCACTCGGTTTCTCTAAAGAACGACCGAGTGATTATCACATGTGTGCCAGGATCATTCTCTCATACATGTGATGACAAATAGTGAAGCATCAATTTATTACAAGCCAAGTGTTCGGATATAAATAAGTCTTACATAGCATAATGTCTCGATGGACGATAATATGTTCATAACATGAAAATAAAACAGCAGCGGAATATAAATCTTGTGGGCTCCATCACAGGGCGTTGCCCAGGGGACTCCGTGAACATAGAATCCTTCTTCGGGTCCGAAGTCTTGGTCATTGAACACCACATCATTCCCTTGACCTGAGCAGCAATTTAAACCAACAGAAAAGCAAGCTTGAGTACCGTTGGTACTCAGCAAGTGTGGGAAAGTTATGTCATGATGGCTAGAGCAAGGAGAGGTTAAACTCATGGTTAAAGCACTACGCAAATAACACCTATCACCTTAGCTTATTAAGCACCTACATTACTACACAGGTGAAATGGTCCCAATCCCTCACCCATCATCAATATCAATTAACCATAATCTCATCTCCAATGTTAAGCTTCCCGCTTAACATCCTCAACTTCCCAATTCATCATCCTCTAATCATGAATAAGTCCAAGCCGCTCTTGACCGTGAGCACGGCTGTCATGACAGTTTTGACTCTGCAGAGTTTGCACCACTGTACCCACATGTAGTGATTTCATCCCGCGTTGCCGGGTGGACTAAAAGAACCTCCATTATGCCAGTGGCCGCGTACCACGTTCAAACTTCCGAGGTGTGTAGCCAGAAGATTACTACGAGGCCTTTACAAAAGGATTCCCGACGAGTGTGAGCCCACTGAGGTTTCACCCCTAACAGCATACAAGAGGCTCCAACCCCGCTGCAGTGTCCCCCTCTTGAGCCTTGCGGTTCATATGGTAGTCCAGCTGACACCTATTCCCCGCACCATCCAAACACCCATACTAAGCCGGAGATACACCTAATTAATTGGCCAAGCTGCCCCATCTCAGCATGTGGTTGGCACGGTAAAGCCTGGTTACATGCTTCATGAACCGGTCCTTAGGATCCAGGCAAGCACTAAACACAAACCCGAGTCTCGTGCACATAGCACCAACCAAATCATCCAACTTGCCTCGATCCCTACCTCTACATAACTCATAATATCTCATTCAAGAGTAAGGTAAACAAGTTGATGATCTCATATCCCACTTATCCCATTCTAAGCATGGCTAAGCATAAGTATATAAATAAATGACATAATAAAATAAATCCCAACCCAGGCTACAAGGAAATAAGATAATGAAAATCTAGGGAAACTTCCTAGCTCGGGTATCATATTCCAAATTGACAATGCATTAAATTCTAACTACACATCCTAGTATAGGATCAAAGTGGTCAAGGACACTTGCCTTCTTCCTGCTGCTCTGGGAATGGAAAGTCTTGATCTTGAAAGGTGAGAACCTGCTCTGGGGCTGGTTCAACTCATGCCAATACACACATAGCAAAAAGGAAACAGCATTCCATAAGCCATAGTCCACACTTCCACTCATGCAAACCACACATACATACATATGAAAGTCATTCACATTTTTAAGTGTTGGGGTTACCCTAGATATGTCAATTTTAGGCCTACATGCACTTTTAAACATATATATAACTTCTAACTTTAATATTCAAATTTCTAAGTGCACACTATATATGAATTTCCAATTTGAACAAATTCTCTATATTAGATAATACATTTCTTAGCCACAAAATTTGCATGAAAGATAATTTCCTACTCCAAATAGGTTTTCAGATCTTCTACAAAATCTTAATTTGAAGTTTTTGGATTTGGAGACCTCATTTAACTTTTTCTAATTATGCATGCCTATTTTCCTATATTTTCAGATTTATTTTCTATGCCTACAAGTGAACTTTAATATTAAAATAGCAAGACATATCACCTAAACAGAATATGTTATGTCAATAAAATATCTTTGGGCTTCCTCTCTGGTGGGGATCAAATTAAATTTATTTTACCCATTTTCAGAATTATTTTCTAGCCTAAATATCAATTTCCAGCAATAGTAAAAGTAAACAGCACTTAGTCAGATTTCATTTCAGCCTAAAATCAGTTCTCAACTTATTCTAAATATTTTCCAGTGCTAGGAAAATTTAAATTTGTATTTGCACATGTGTTTGCATCACCCTTTGAATTTAAATTCTACTCATATGTTCAAATTTCTGAATTTAATGTCCTATAGGGTCTGAAGTGCAAATTCACCAAACTGCAGGGTCTAATTTACTATTTCCTAAATTTCTAGGGGCCTAATTACACAAAACAGAGAGGTTTTCCTAATTTTTATTAAGTCCAGGGGCTAAAACTGATGTTTAAACGGGTTTGCATAAATTCCCGAGGGTCCAGGGGCTAGATCAGAAGTTTTCCGGGGGTAGATCCGTTTTCCTCAGAACCCCAGGGGGTAGCGCGTAAGTTTCCCGGGGTTTAATATGCGAGGCTGATGTGGGCCGTTGGATTTAAAACGGAGGGCTGAGATTAGATCGTGAAGCAGTACGGGTTAGATCTATTAGGGACCGCATGATTTAAAATGGACGGGCCTCAAGGGGCCACATCGCCCTTGCCGGAGCCAGCCTGCGCGTGCGGCGGCGGGGCGGTGATCTCGCCGGCGGAGTGTCACACCCGGTTTCTCCGAAGAACAACCGAGTGAATATCACATGTATGCCAGGATCATTTTCTCATACATGTAATGACAAATAGTGAAGCATCATTTATTACAAGCCAGGTGTCGAATATAAATAAGTCTTACATAGCATATGTCTCGATGGACGATAATAAGTTCATAATATGTAAATAAAATAGCAGCGGAATATTATTCTTGTGGGCTCCGTCACAGGCGTTGCCCGGGGGACTCCATGAACCTAGAATCCTTCTTCGCGTCCGAAGTCTTGGTCATTGAACACCACATCATCCCCTTGACCTGAGCAGCAATTTAAACCAACAAATATGCAAGGTTGAGTACCATTGGTACTCAGCAAGTGTGGGAAAGTTATGCCATGCATGGCTAGAACAAGGAGAGGTTGAACTCATGGTTAAAGCACTACGCAATTATTACCTACCACCTTAGCTTATTAAGCACCTACATTACTACACAGATGAAATAGTCCCAATCTCCCATCCCATCATCATAATCAAATAACCATAACATCATTTCCAATGTTAAGCTGCCCACCTAACATCCACAACTTCCAAAGTCATCATCTTCTAATCATGAATAAGTCCAAGCCGCTCTTGACCGTGAGCACGGCTGTCATGACAGTTTTGACTCTGCAGAGTTTGCACCACTGTACCCACATATAGTGATTTCATCCCCCGTTGCCGGTTGGACTAAAAGAACCTCCATTATGCCAGTGGCTACGAACCACATTCACACTTGCCAGGTGTGTAGCAAGGAGATCACTACGAAGCCTTTACAAAGGGATTCCCGACGAGCATGGGCCCACTGAGGTTTCACCCCTAACAGCATACAAGAGGCTCCTACCCCGCTGCAGTGGCCCCCTCTTGAGCCTTGCGGTTCATATGGTAGTCCAGCTAACACCTATTCCCCGCACCATCCAACACACCCATACTACGCCGGGGATATACCTAATTAATTGGCCAAGCTGCCCCATCTCAGCATGTGGTTGGCACGGTAAAGCCAGGTTACATGCTCCATGAACCGGTCCTTAGGATCCAGGCAAGTACTAAACACAAACCCGAGTCTCGTGCACCCAGCACCAACCAAATCATCCAACTTGCCTCGATCCCTACCTCTACATAACTCATAATATCTCATTCAAGAATAAGGTAAATAAATTGATGAGATCGTATCCCAATTATCCCATTCTAAGCATGGCTAAGCATAAGCATATAAATAAGTGACATGACAAAATAAATCCCAACCCAAGCTACAAGGAAACAAGGTAATACAATTCTAGGGAAACTTCCTAGCATAGGTTTCATATTTCAATTGACAATGCAAATAATTCTATCTACACATCCTAGTATAGGATCAAAGTGGTCAAGGACACTTGCCTTCTTCCTGCTGCTCTGGGAATGGATAGTCCTGATCTTGGAAGGGAAGAACTTGCTCTGGGGCAGGTTCTACTCATGTCAACCCACATAGCAAAAGAAGATAACAATCCATAAGACATAGTTCACACTTTCACTCCACACATACATACATATGATAATCATTCACATTTCTAAGTGTTGTGTTTACCCCAGCTGTGTTGATTTTTAACCTTCATGCACTTTTAAACATATGTATATGATTTATAACTTTTGTATTTCAGATTTCTGTTTGCACACTATATATGAATTTTCAATTTGAATAAATTCTTTGTATTAAATTAATATACTTCTTAACTATCAAGTTTGCATGGAAGGTACTTTCTTACTCCAAATGGGTTTTCAGATCTTCTACCAAGTCCTAAACTGAAATCTTTGGATTTGGAAACTTCATTTATCATTTTCTAGTTATGCATACCCATTTTTTCTATATTTTCAGATTTATTTTCTATGCCTAAATGTGAACTTTATTATAAAAATAGTAACACACATCATCTAAACAGAATAGGTTCTGGTCTAAAATATTAAATAATATATTTTTGAACTTCCCCTCTGATGTGAACTAATTTAAATTTATTTTACCCATTTTCAGAATTATTTCCTAACCTAAAAATGTGTTCCTATAAGTAATAAATATGAACAATCAATTAGACAGATTCATTTCAGCTTAAAATCTACTTTTGAACTCATTCTAAAGTTTTCCAAGTGCTAGGAGAGTTTAAATTTGAATTTACCATGTGTTTGTCTCACCCTTTTGAATTTAAATCTTAATTACATATCCAAATTTCTAAATTTAATGTCATATATGGTTAAAAAGGTAAACTCACCCCACTACAGGGTCTATTATATTATTTTATAAATTTCCAGGGGTCTAGCTACACATAACAGAGGAGTTTTCCTAATTTTTATTAAGTCCAGGGGCTAAAACTGATTTTTAAATGAATTTACATGAATTTCTGTAGTTCCAGGGGCTAGATCAGAAGTTTCCGGGGCTAGCTCGTATTTTCCGAGATCCCCAGGGGGTAGCACGTAAGAATCCAGGCCTTTATAATGCGGGACTGATGTGGACCGTCCGATTTAAAACAGACGGCTCAGATTAGATCGCCGAACCGGTACGCGCGGGTTTTAATTCTACCGTGCGATTTAAAATAGACGGCGCATAAGCAGCCACGTCGCTCTGACCGTGCGCAGGCGGCGCTGCCCGGCGGCGCGCGGCGGCGGGAGGCGGTGATCTCGCCGGAATACTTCGGATCTTCGTCTATTCCTCCTAAAACTGGGATTTCATGGCATAGATCGGTAGATGGGAGGTTGGGGATCTCACCTCGGGGTTTTTCTTGAGCTCGGAGGCCCTGGAAGGCGGTCGGCGACGAGGTCCGAGATGGAATCGCGGCGATGCTCATCGGCGCTGTGTCTGGGGCGGAATCTACCGAGTTTTCTGCACCTGTGTGATTCCCCGGAGGCGGTGGAACAGGTTCGGCGTGTTAGATCAGAAAACCCGAGCAAAGATCGAGAGAAAACGGTGATCAGAGCTTCGGTTCTCACCGGGAGGAAAAACAGCTGATCGGGTGGGGAAAACAGGGCGACGCCGGCGTTTATATAGACGGGGAAGGGCGGCGTGTCGGTTGTGATCGAGTTTGAGTCGTCCGGGACCAGAATTCAGCTGGGGAACGCGGGTTTCCGGGGTGGTTTGGATTCGGAGCGCGGAGGAGTCCCGGCGGTTTGCGCGATCGCGCGAGGAAGACGATGACCGCGGGCCCCGCGTGTCAGTGAGAAAGAGAGGGGGGCGCGGGGGCGGGTGGGCCGGCTGGTGGATTTCGGCCCACTGGCCGGGGGTTTTGGTTTTTTTTTTCTTTTTCTTTTTCTTTTTCTTTTCTGTTTTGATTTGAATTTGAATTTCTGCACCACATGCAATACGTCAAAAAAATTTTAAATTCCCCTCTTAACAGGTTTTGGGGTGTTACAGCTCTACCCCCCCTAAAAAAATCTCGTCCTCGAGATTGGTGGTTCTAGGAAAACAATTCCGGATACTGTGCCTTAAGCTCGTCTTCTCGCTCCCATGTGGCTTCCTCTTCCGAGTGATGCTTCCACTGCACCTTGCACATCCAAATTCTTTTATTTCTTGTGAGGCGTTCCATTGTCTCCAAAATCCTGAATGGTTGCTCGACATAAGACAGATCCTCAACTACGTCAACCTCATTCATGGGTAACATCTCTTCAGGCGTCCTCAGACATTTCTTGAGCTGTGACACATGGAATACGTCATGCACATCTGATAGGCGAGCCGGCAGTTCTAGTTGATATGCCACTTCGCCTTTCCTCTCCAGAACTTGAAAGGGTCCGATGTATCGAGGTGATAACTTCCCTTTCATCTTGAACCGATGAAGTCCTCGGATAGGGGACACCTTGAGGTAGACATAGTCCCCCACGTTGAAAACGAGCTCTCTTCTTCGTACATCGGCATAGCTCTTTTGTCATGTATGTGCTATCCTCAAGTTGTTGCGGATTTCCCTAACTTTCGCCTCGGCTTCTTGTAGTACTTCGGGCCCAAACACTTTACTTTCCCCCGTTTGGTTCCAAAATAGGGGAGTTCTACACTTCCTCCCATACAAAGCCTCAAATGGTGACATTTTCATGCTAGCCTGATAGCTGTTGTTATAGGAAAACTCCGCATACGGTAAGTTCTTATCCCAACTCCTATTGTTTTTGAGTGCACACGCTCTCAGCATATCCTCAAGGATCTGATTGGTTCTTTCCGTCTGCCCGTCGGTTTGAGGATGATAGGCAGAACTAAAATTCAGATTAATTCCCATGGTTTCATGCAACTTCTGCCAGAACCTTGAGGTGAACTGCGTCCCTCGATCTGACACTATCTTCTTTGGTACTCCATGGAAACACACGATCCTTGACATGTACAATTCTGCCAATTTGGATCCGCTGTAGCTTTCTTTCAAGGGGATGAAATGAGCTACCTTGGTTAGCCTGTCGATGATGACCCATATCGAATCATATCCGGATTGGGTCCTGGGTAGTCCCACTATGAAATCCATACCGATTTCTTCCCATTTCCATTCAGGCACTTTGAGTGGTTGCAATAATCCCGCGGGTCGTTGATGTTCTGCTTTCACCAACTGACATGTGTCACATAGGGCAACATGTTCCGCGACATCTCGCTTCATGCCATACCACCAATATCTGCTCTTGAGGTCATGATACATCTTCGTACTCCCAGGATGAATGGAATAGTCGGAATCATGAGCCTCCTTCAAAATCAATTCACGGATCTCCTTCACTTCAGGCACACAGATTCTTTCCCCGTGCCACACAGTACCTTGTCATCCTCTCTGAACCCAGGGGCTTTATCATCCTCTCATCAGTCTTTTGACCGTTGCGTATATCTTGCTCTAATGTTGAATCCACTTCCTTGGCGATGGCTTCACCACTATTCACCAGACATAGATTGAGTTTTATAACCTCTTCCTTCAATTCTGTAGGCATGTCCTTCAAGCTCAACCTATTGACCTGCACCTTCCGGCTTAAAGCATCTGCCACGATGTTCGCTTTCCTAGGATGATAGTTGATGCCCACATCAAAATTTTTGATCAGCTCTAACCATCTCCTTTGTCTTAGGTTGAGATCTGGCTGTGTAAAAATGTACTTTAAGCTCTTATAGTCCGTATATATCTCTGTCCTTTTCCCCATCAAGTAATGCCGCCAAATCTCCAACGCGTGTACCATTGCGGCTAGCTCTAGGTCATGCGTAGGATAGTTCTTCTCGTGTTTCAGGAGCTGCCGGGACGCATAAGCCACGACATGCCCCTCTTGCATGAGAACACATCCCAACCCGTTTCCAGAAGCATCACAGTACACCGAAAAGTTCTTCTGCATATCTGGCATAACTAGCACTGGGGCTGTTGTCAATCTTTTCTTCAGTTCCTGAAAACTCGTCTCGCACTGCGGTGTCCATGTGACTGTGATTCCTTTGTCCAACAGTTTGGTGAGGGGTCTCAAAATCTTGGAGAAACCCTCGATAAATCGTCGATAGTATCCAGCCAATCCTAAGAAGCTTCGAACTTCCCCGACATTCTCAGGGGTCTTCCACTTTTGTACATCCTCGATCTTGGCGGGATCTACGGAGATTCCTCCCTCCGAGATTATATGTCCTAAGAAGGGAACTCTCATTAGCCAAAACTCACACTTGCTCAACTTGGCATATAGTTGGTGTTCTCTCAGCGTCTGCAACACCAACCTTAGATGTTTCTCGTGTTCTTCTTCATCTTTGGAGAAGACGAGAATGTCATCTATGAAAACCACCACAAATTTGTCCAGATATTCCATGAATACCTTGTTCATAAGATACATAAAGTATGCCGGGGCATTAGTTAGCCCAAAAGGCATGACGGTGTATTCATACAGTCCGTACCGAGATACGAAAGCTGTCCTTGGAATATCAGTTTGCCTTATCTTAAGTTGGTGGTATCCCGACCTGAGATCAATTTTCGAGAACACACAAGCTCCCCTCAACTGATCAAACAAGTCTTCAATGTGGGGTAATGGGTACTTGTTCTTGATGGTTACTTCATTCAAGGCACGGTAGTCTACGCATAACCTTTGGGTTCCGTCCTTCTCGGGCACAAATATCACTGGAGCTCCCCATGGTGAGGAACTAGGACGAATGTACCCCTTCCCTGTCAATTCTCTTAAATGATCCTTGAGTTCTCCCAGCTGCTTGGAGTCCATCCGATAAGGTCTCTTGTATATCGGAGCTGTTCCAGGCACTAGCTCAATCGCGAATTCCACTTCATGATCGGGAGGCATACCTGGCAACTCCTCCGGAAAAACGTCTGGATATTCCCTGAAAATCCTGATCTCCTCCACTTTCACCTCAACTTGATTTAATTTAATGTCCGTCCTAGGCTCTTGTATTGTTATGAACTTTACTCTTGTGCCACTAGGGTTAGTTAGTTCCACCATTCTGGTCGAACAATGGATGATTCCCTTATGTTTGGTCAACCAATCCATGCCCAAAATAATATCTATCCCTTGTGAATCTATCACTATGAGGTTGACAGTAAATACTACCCCATTAATGTCTAGATTCACCTTGGGACATACTTGTCCTTTTCCTTATTTCTCCACCTGGAGAGTTTACTGCTAGCATATGGTTCATTTGTGTTGTTGCTAGATCATGCTTCTTAACAAACCCTTGGGCAATGAACGAGTGGGTAGCACCAGAATCGAACAACAGGGTTGCAATGTGTAAATTGGCAGGAAACTTACCAACTACCACGTCGGGTGCCTCTTGCGCTTCCTCCATGGTCACGTTGTTCACCCGTCCTCGCATCACATTCTGCTGTTGCGGCTGCACGGGCTTCTTCTTTGGGCACTTATGGGCGTAATGCTCCACTTCACCACAGTTAAAGCATTGCACTCCAACTTTAGGTGCCTGGCCTTTGTTGTCTTGGGATTGGTTTGGGGGTCCTTGTACTGCTGGTCGAGGTGGATATGCGGGGCGAGGCTGCTGTACAAACTGACGTTGTGGCTGTGTTGGTGCTGACGGAGGCCTGAAATTTGGGTTGTACCCTCTCGGCGCGGAGTAGGGTACCGTAGCACGGCTCATCTGCCCTGCGGGTTGCTGCATCAGACGTGGGCGGGTGTTGCTACCCGAGGCTTGGTGTGACCATCCCGCCTTCCTCTTGTTTTCATTTTCTAGGGCCTTCAGCTTCCTTTCTACAACAAACGCTCTGTCCACCATCTTTTGGAAGCTTTCATACTCGTTGGAGGACATTGCACACTGCATTTCTGCTGTAAGTCCTTCCACGAAGCAATCCTGTTTCTGCTCATCAGCCTCTATGTCCCGTGGGGTATAACGGGATAGTTGGGTGAATTTAGTGAGGTATTCCCTCACAGTCATGTTTCCTTGCTGCAGCCCCAAGAACTCCTTTCTCTTGTTTTTGAGTTCACCCCTGGGTATGTAATGGTTTCAGAAGCTACGCTTGAACTCTTCCCAAGTGATGTTCTCAGGGTCATGATGGGCGGCCACGTAAGCGGTCCACCAATCAGCAGCAGGTCCATGCAATTGGTGAGAGGCAAACATCACCCTCTCATATCCTTGGCATTGTATGATCCTCATCTTGCTCTCAATGGTCTTTAGCCAATCATTTGCCTCCAGAGGTTCAGCAGCACTTGCAAACTTTGGAGGTTGAGTCCCTAGAAACTCACTCAACCTTGGTTGGCGTGGTGCAGCTTGTGGGGGTGGAGCTTGGTGTAAGTTGGCCACCACTTGAGTTAGGCTCTGGATGAGCTGATTCTGATTTTCAAGCATTTGGTGGATGGGATCAGCTCCTTCACGGCGACCACCCCTGTCTTGTCCTCCAGAAAGATGAGGGTTGCTGACCTCATCGTTGTTGTTGGCGGGGTTGGCACCATGACCCTTTCCTCTTCCGGCCATCTATCATGATCAACCAGATGTTAATTTAAAGCATTATGCATTAACTTCCCAATTTGCTTGTTTAAACTTAAACTTTTGAGGCCTTATTATATTTACATTTTATGAGGGTTTCACGTCTCACGCGAAAATAAATGCACTCTTAATTCATAGGGGTTCACACATCAAAGCAAAACAACCTGAAGACGAGGTAGTGGACAAATGCCCATGGCTTCCATAACTCATGTCACACACCAAACATTAACACACCATTAACTAAGGTATTGACTCGACTACTCGATAACCTGCTGAACTACGGGAAAGGACTCTACACGACTCGTATCACTGAGCTGGCTCCTTGGGATCTTCCTCATTATTGCGCCTGTCCTCTGACTCCGCTTTGGGTGGGGAGGCTGCTGGTGGAGAAGTGCGGCGACGCCTACTCGCCCGGCGATCTCGGGAGTCAGGAGTCCATGTGTCATTCACGGTGACACACAATTCTTTCCCATCTCCTCTTTCTCTTGCCCTCAAGCTGGCTCGAAGCAATGCCTCAGTCTTCTTCAGGGTGTCAAGAACATCCTGAAGCTCCAACTGGCACTCCTGCAGTCGAGTGCTGAGCATAGCAGCATCGTCCAAGCACAGGTCCATGTGCTCATGGGAAGTCCCCTGCTGCACTGGCGGATACTTGTACTCCGTTGTACCACTCTCACGCTGGAGGACATACATGTACTCAGTCCTGTCCAGGTGGCGACGGTAGATGTGAATCTGGCAGGTGATGGCCTCCCAGGTGACATCCTTCTCCGCATCGACCTGTGTCGCTCGACAAGCTGGAGAGCGGTGGATCTTAAGCAGCTGATTTTCATGGATAATCCTCATTTCTGAACTCCATTCTTCCCGCTTCTCACGGATGGTCCGGGTGGAGCTATAGTGTATGATTAGCTTGCCCGTATTGCCGGCGGCTTGGAGCATACGTCGAAGACAGCGCAACAAGCCTCCTACTGCCAATCCGTAGGAGAGGTACGTCATCAGACGGTTCTCCTCTCTCAGGGCAAGGGCAACTACAGGAACTCTCCCTCCGGTGGACTTGCGAGCGGTGCGGATCATGCGAACCATCTAAAACATAAAGCATTTAAACTTAAGTTAGATAAGATTTTAAACAAAAATCCTATTTTGTGTAAAAGTTGGGTAAGATGAATAAAGTGACCCCATTAAATAACACTTTTCAACCCACACCTTTGTAAAAATAGTTTTTAAGAAAATAGGGTCCTTAAATACGTCCATTTCTACCTAGATCCACGTTCCTACGGACAACCTTGGCTCTGATACCACTTCTGTCACACCCGGTTTCTCCGAAGAACAACCAAGTGAATATCACATTTATGCCAGGATCATTTTCTCATACATGTGATGACAAATAGTGAAGCATCATTTATTAGAAGCCAGGTGTCGAATATAAATAAGTCTTATATAGCATATGTCTCGATGGACGATAATGAGTTCATAACATGTAAATAATAGCAGCGGAATATTATTCTTGTGGGCTCCGTCACAGGCGTTGCCCGGGGGACTCCATGAATCTAGAATCCTTCTTCGGATCCGAAGTCTTGGTCATTGAACACCACATCATCCCCTTGACCTGAGCAGCAATTTAAACCAACAAATATGCAAGGTTGAGTACCGTTGGTACTCAGCAAGTGTGGGAAAGTTATGTCATGCATGGCTAGAACAAGGAGAGGTTGAACTCATGGTTAAAGCACTACGCAATTATTACCTACCACCTTAGCTTATTAAGCACCTACATTACTACACAGGTGAAATGGTCCCAATCTCCCATCCCATCATCATAATCAAATAACCATAACATCATTTCCAATGTTAAGCTCCCCACCTAACATCCACAACTTCCAAAGTCATCATCTTCTAATCATGAATAAGTCCAAGCCGCTCTTGACCATGAGCATGGCTGTTATGACAGTTTTGACTCTGCAGAGTTTGCACCACTGTACCCACATGTAGTGATTTCATCCCCCATTGCCGGTTGGACTAAAAGAACCTCCATTATGCCAGTGGCTACAAACCACATTCACACTTCCCAGGTGTGTAGCCAGGAGATCACTACGAAGCCTTTACAAAGGGATTCCCGACGAGCGTGGGCCCACTGAGGTTTCACCCCTAACAACATACAAGAGGCTCCTACCCCGCTGCAGTGGCCCCCTCTTGAGCCTTGCGGTTCATATGGTAGTCCAGCTGACACCTATTCCCCGCACCATCCAACACACCCATACTACGCCGGGGATACACCTAATTAATTGGCCAAGCTGCCCCATCTCAGCATGTGGTTGGCACGGTAAAGCCAGGTTACATGCTCCATGAACCGGTCCTTAGGATCCAGGCAAGTACTAAACACAAACCCGAGTCTCGTGCACCCAGCACCAACCAAATCATCCAACTTGCCTCGATCCCTACCTCTACATAACTCATAATATCTCATTCAAGAATAAGGTAAATAAATTGATGAGATCATATCCCAATTATCCCATTCTAAGCATGGCTAAGCATAAGCATATAAATAAGTGACATGATAAAATAAATCCCAACCCAAGCTACAAGGAAACAAGGTAATACATTTCTAGGGAAACTTCCTAGCATAGGTTTCATATTTCAATTGACAATGCAAATTATTCTATCTACACATCCTAGTATAGGATCAAAGTTGTCAAGGACACTTGCCTTCTTCCTGCTGCTCTGGGAATGGATAGTCCTGATCTTGGAAGGGAAGAACTTGCTCTGGGGCATGTTGTACTCATGTCAACCCACATAGCAAAAGAAGATAACAATCCATAAGACATAGTTCACACTTTCACTCCACACATACATACATATGATAATCATTCACATTTCTAAGTGTTGTGTTTACCCCAGCTGTGTTGATTTTTAACCTTCATGCACTTTTAAACATATGTATATGATTTCTAACTTTTGTATTTCAGATTTCTGTTTGCACACTATATATGAATTTTCAATTTGAATAAATTCTTTATATTAAATTAATATACTTCTTAACTATCAAGTTTGCATGGAAGGTACTTTCCTACTCCAAATGGGTTTTCAGATCTTCTACAAAGTCCTAAACTGAAATCTTTGGATTTGGAAACTTCATTTATCATTTTCTAGTTATGCATACCCATTTTTTCTATATTTTCAGATTTATTTTCTATGCCTAAATGTGAACTTTATTATAAAAATAGTAAGACACATCATCTAAACATAATAGGTTCTGGTCTAAAATATTAAATAATATATTTTTGAACTTCTCCTCTGATGTGAACTAATTTAAATTTATTTTACCTCATTTTCAGAATTATTTCCTAACCTAAAAATGTGTTCCTATAACTAATAAATGTGAACAATCAATTAGACAGATTCATTTCAGCTTAAAATCTACTTTTGAACTCATTCTAAAGTTTTCCAAGTGCTAGGAGAGTTTAAATTTGAATTTACCATGTGTTTGTCTCACCCTTTTAAATTTAAATCTTAATTACATATCCAAATTTATAAATTTAATGTCATATAGGGTTAAAAAGGTAAACTCACCCCACTACAGGGTCTATTATATTATTTCATAAATTTCCAGGGGTCTAGCTACACATAACAGAGGGGTTTTCCTAATTTTTATTAAGTCCAGGGGCTAAAACTGATTTTTAAATGAATTTACATGAATTTCTGTAGTTCCAGGGGCTAGATCAGAAGTTTCCGGGGCTAGCTCGTGTTTTCCGAGATCCCCAGGGGGTAGCGCGTAAGAATCTCGTCCTTTATAATGCGGGGCTGATGTGGACCGTCCGATTTAAAACAGACGGCTTAGATTAGATCGCCGAACCGGTACGCACGGGTTTTAATTCTACCGTGCGATTTAAAATAGACGGCGCATAAGCGGCCACGTCGCTCTGACCGTGCGCAGGCGGCGCTGCCCGGCGGCGCGCGGCGGCGGGAGGCGGCGATCTCGCCGGAAAACTTCGGATCTTCGTCTATTCCTCCTAAAACTGGGATTTCATGGCATAGATCGGTAGAGGGGAGGTCGGGGATCTCACCTCGGGGTTTTTTTTGAGCTCGGAGGCCCTGGAAGGTGGTCGGCGACGAGGTCCGAGATGGAACCGCGGCGATGCTCGTCGGCGCTGTGTCTAGGGCGAAATCTACCGAGTTTTCTGCACCTGCGTGATTCCCCGGAGGCGGTGGAACAGGATCGGCGTGTTAGATCAGAAAACCCGAGCAAAGATCGAGAGAAAACGGTGATCGGAGCTTCGGTTCTCACCGGGAGGAAAAACAGCTGATCGGGTGGGGAAAACGGGGCGACGCCGGCGTTTATATAGACGGGGGAGGGCGGCGTGTCGGTTGTGATCAAGTTTGAGTCGTCCGGGACCAGAATTCGGCTGGGAACGCGGGTTTCCGGGGTGGTTTGGATTCGGCGCGCGGAGGAGTCCCGGCGGTTTGTGTGATCGCGCGAGGAAGATGATGACCGCGGGCCCCGCGTGTCCGTGAGAAAGAGAGGGGAGCGCGGGGCTGCGGGTGGCGCGGGGGCGGGTGGGCCGGCTGGTGGGTTTCGGCCCACTGGCCGGGGGTTTTGTTTTTTTTTCTTTTTCTTTTCTGTTTTGATTTGAATTTGAATTCCAATTTGAATTTGAATTTCTGCACCACATGCAATACGTCCAAAATTTTTTAAATTCCCCTCTTAACAGGTTTTGGGGTGTTACACGGAGCTTCGGTTCCTTGCCGCTACACGCTAAAACTTGAGGTTTTTCACACGGATCGACTGCGGAGGGGTAGGGGAAGCTCACCTAGGGGTTTCTCGGGCTTGGAGAGGTCGGAATTCGGCTCTGCGACGACGGTGGTTGGGGCTGCTCTTCGGTGCTCGTCGAAGTCGATGCTAGGGTGCAAGACTCGTCGCTTCCTTCACCTGTAGGGCTCCCCGGCGGCGGTGGAACACGACAAGCCCGTTAGATCATAGAAACCGGACGAGAATCGGATGAAAACGGCCGAGGATGCCTCGGTTCTCACCGGAGAGAAAGATGGAGCGGGTAAGGGGAAACCTGCGAGTTTTCTTGCGTTTAAATGCACGAGGAGGGGCGGCGGGGGTTGGTTTAGATGTGCAGCAGCGCTTTGCCGAAGATCGGGCGTGGAAATCGGGTGAAGCAGCAGCGATCGGCGCGGGAAGATCGGGGCAGTTGGGGGCGCGCAGGGGAGGGGAGGGGAAGAAGATGACATGCGGGCCCTGCACGTCAGAGAGAGAGGGAGGGGGGAAACAGCCGCGGGCTGTTGGGCCAGCTAAGGAAGGTTTCGGCCCACTGGCCGTTTTTCTTTTTCCTTTTCTTTTCTGTTTTGATTCAAATTTAAATTCCAGTTTGAGTTTGAATTGTTTCACCACATGCACTACGTCCAAAAATTTTAAATTCCCCTCTTTAACAGGTTTTGGGGTGTTACAACTCTACCCCCCTTAAAAAAATCTCGTCCTCGAGATTGGTGACTCTAGGAAAACAATTCTAGAAACTGTGCCTTGAGCTCGTCTTCTCGCTTCCATGTGGCTTCTGCTTCCGAGTGATGCTTCCACTGCACTTTGCACATTCGGATTCTTTTATTTCTTGTGAGGCGTTCCATTGCCTCCAGAATCTTGACCGGTTGCTCGGCATAAGAAAGATCCTCTCGTACGTCTCATTCATGGGTAACATCTCTTGGGGTGTTCTTAAACATTTCTTGAGTTGTGACACATGGAATACATCGTGCACATCTGATAGGCGAGCCGGTAGTTCTAGCTGATATGTCACTTCGCCTTTCCTCTCCAGAATCTGGAAGGGTCCGATGTATCGAGGTGATAATTTCCGTTTCACCATGAACCAACGAAGCCCTCGGATAGGGGACACCTTGATATAAACATGGTCCCCCACGTTGAAAACGAGCTCTCTTCTCCGTACATCGGCATAGCTCTTTTGTCGGGTCTGGGCTATCCTCAAATTGTTGCGGATTTCCCTCACTTTTGCCTCGGCTTCTTGTAGTACCTCGGGCCCAAGCACTTTACTTTCCCCAGTTTTGTTCCAAAATAGTGGAGTTCGGCACTTCCTCCCATACAACGCCTCAAATGGTGACATCTTCATACTAGCCTGATAACTGTTGTTGTAGGAGAACTCCGCATACGGTAAGTTCTTATCCCAACTCCTATTGTTCTTGAGTGCACAAGCTCTCAGCATATCCTCAAGGATTTGATTGGTTCTTTCCGTCTGCCCATCAGTATGGGGGTGATAGGCAGAACTAAAATTCAGATGAGTTCCCATGGTTTCATGTAACTTCTGCCAGAACCTTGAGGTGAACTGTGTCCCTCGATCTGACACTATCTTCTTTGGCACTTCATGAAAACACACAATTCTTGACGTGTACAATTCTGCCAATTTGGATCCGCTGTAGCTTTCTTTCACGGGGATGAAATGAGCTACCTTAGCTAGCCTGTCGATGATGACCCATATCGAATCATATCCTGATTGGGTCCTAGGCAGTCCCACTATGAAGTCCATACCGATTTCTCCCCATTTCCATTCAGGCACTTTGAGTGGTTGCAATAGTCCCGCGGGTCGTTGATATTCTGCTTTCACCAACTGACATGTGTCACATAGCGCAACATGTTCCACGACATCTCGTTTCATGCCATACCACCAATATCTGCTCTTGAGGTCATGATACATCTTCGTACTCCCAAGATGAATGGAATAGTCGGAATCATGAGCCTCCTTCAAAATCAGTTCACCAATCTCCTTCACCTCAGGCACACAGATTCTTTTCCCATGCCACACCGTACCTTGTTCATCCTCTCTCAACCCAGGGGCTTTATTTTCTTTGATGAGTTCTCTAATTTCTTGTATCTTCTCGTCATTCTTCTAACCGTTGCGTATGTCTTGCTCTAATGTGGAGTCCACCTCCATGGCGATGGCCTCACCACTATTCACGAGGCATAGATTGAGTTTTGCAATCTCTTCCTTCAACTCTGTAGGCGTGTCATTTAAGCTCAACATGTTGACGCGCACCTTCCGGCTTAAAGTATCTGCCACGTTGTTCGCCTTCCCAGGATGATAGTTGATGCCCACATCAAAGTCGTTGATTAGCTCTATCCATCTCCTTTATCTGAGGTTGTGGTCTGGCTGTGTGAAAATGTACTTTAAGCTCTTACGATCTGTATATATCTCTGTCCTCTTTACCATCAAGTAATGCCGCCAAACCTTCAATGCGTGGACCACTGCGGCTAGTTCTAGGTCATGCGTAAGATAGTTGCTATCGTGTTTTCGTAGCTGTCGATACGCATAGGCAACGACATGCCCCTCTTGCATGAGAACACATCCCAACCCGTGTCCAGATGCATCGCAATACACCGAAAAATTCTTCTACATATCTGGCATAACTAGCACTGGGGCTGTTGTCAATCTTTTCTTCAGCTCTTGGAAACTCGTCTCACACTCCGGTGTCCATGTGAATGTAATTCCCTTCTCTAACAATTCGGTGAGGGGTCTCGAGATCTTGGAGAAACCCTCAATGAACCGTTGATAATACCTAGCCAATCCTAGGAAGCTTTGAATTTCCCGACATTTTCAGGGGTCTTCCACTTCTGCACATCCTCGATCTTGGCGGGATCAACGGAGATTCCTCCCTCCGAGATTATGTGTCCCAAGAAGGGAACTCTCTTTAGTCAAAACTCACACTTGCTCAACTTGGCATATAGTTGGTGTTCTCTCAACCTTTACAACACCAATCTTATATGTCCCTCATGTTCTTCTTTGGAGAAGACGAGAATGTCGTCAATGAAAACCACCACAAATTTGTCTAGATATTCCATGAATACCTTGTTCATGAGATACATGAAATACGCCGGGGCATTAGTTAGCCCGAACGGCATGACGGTGTATTCATACAGCCCGTACCGAGATACGAAAGCTGTCTTGGGAATGTCGGTTGGTCTTATCTTCAGTTGATGATATCCCGACCTGAGATCAATTTTTGAGAATACACAAACCCCTCTCAACTGATCAAATAGGTCTTCAATGCGGGGTAATGGATACCTGTTCTTGATGGTTACTTCATTCAACGCACGGTAGTCTACGCATAACCTTTGGGTTCCGTCCTTCTTAGGTACGAATATCACTGGAGCTCCCCATGGTGAGGAACTAGGACGAATATACCCCTTCTCTGTCAATTCTCTTATATGTTCTTTGAGTTCTTCCAGCTGGTTGGAGTCCATCCGATAAGGCCTCTTGTATATTGGGGCTGTTCCAGGTACTAGTTCAATCACGAATTCTACTTCACGATCTGGGGGCATACCTGGCAACTCCTCCGGAAAAACATCTAGATATTCCCTGATAATCCTTATCTCTTCCACTTCCACCTCAACTTGATTGAGTTTAATGTCCCTCCTAGGTTCTTGCACGGGTATGAACTTCACTTTTTTGCCACTAGTGTGAGTTAGTTCCACCGTTCTTGTCGAACAATGGATGATACCTTTATGTTTGGTCAACCAATCCATACCCAAAATAATATCTATCCCTTGTGAGTCTATCACTATGAGGTTTGCAGTAAATACTACCCCATTAATGTCTAGATTCACCTTGGGACACACTTGTCTTGTTCTTATTTCTCACCCTAGAGAGTTCACTGCTAACATATGGTTCATTTGTGTTGTTGCTAGATTATGCTTCTTAACAAACCCTTGAGCAATGAACGAGTGGGTAGCACCAGAATCGAACAATAGGGTACAATGTGTAAATTTGCAGGAAACTTACCAATTACCACGTCAGGTGCCTCTTGCGCTTCCTCCATGGTCACGTGGTTCACCCGTCCTCACATCATATTCTGCTGCTGTGGCTGCATGGGCTTCTTCTTTGGGCACTTATGAGTGTAGTGCCCCACTTCACCACAGTTGAAGCATTGCACCCCAACTTTAGGTGTATGGCCTTTGTTATCTTGGGGTTGGTTCTGTGGCCCTTGTCCTGCTGGTCGAGGTTGATAAGTGGGGCGTGGCTTCTGCACAAACTGACGCTGCGGCTGCACTGGTGCTGACGGAGGCCTGAAGTTCGGGTTGTACCCTCTCGGTGTCGGGTAGGGTGCCACAGCACGGCTCGTCTGCCCTGCAGGTTGCTGCATCAGACATGCATGCATGTTGCTACTTGATGCTTGGTGTGACCATCCCATCTTCCTCTTGTTTTCATTCTCCAAGGCCTTCAGGTTCCTCTCCACGACAAACGCTCTGTCTACCATCTTTTGGAAACTTTCATATTCATTGGAGGACATTGCACATTGCATTTCCATGTTAAGTCCTTCCACAAAACAGTCCTGTTTCTGCTCATCTGTTTCGATGTCCCGTGGTGCATAACAGGATAGTTGGGTGAACTTGGTGAGGTATTTCCTCACAGTCATGTTGCCTTGCTGCAGTCCCAAGAACTCCTTTCTCTTGTTCTTGAGTTCACCCCTTGGTATGTAGTGATTGCGGAAACTGTGCTTGAACTCTTCCCAAGTGATGTTCTCGGGGTCGTGATGGGCTGCCATGTAAGCGGTCCACCAATCAGCAGCAGGTCCATGCAATTGGTGAGAGGCAAACAGCACCCTCTCATACCCTTGGCATTGTATGATCCTCATCTTGCTCTCAATGGTCTTTAGCCAGTCATCTGCCTCCAGAGGTTCAGCAGCACTTGCAAACTTTGGGGGTTGAGTTCCCAGAAACTCACTCAACCTTGGTTGACGTGGTGCATTTTGTGGGGGTGGAGCTTGGTGTAAGTTGGCCACCACTTGAGTTAAACTCTGGATGAGCTGATTCTGATTTTCGATCATTTGGTAGATAGCATCAGCTCCTTCACGACGATCACCCCTGTCTTGCCCTCCAGGAAGGTGAGGATTGGCGGCCTCATCGTTGTTGTTGTTGGGGTTGGCACCACGACCTTTTCCTCTTCCAGCCATCTATCATGATCAACCAAATGTTAACTTTAATCATTACGCGTTAACTTCCCAAATTGCTTGTTTAAACTTAAACTTTTGAGGCCTTAATATCTAGACAATTACTAAAGATTTCACTTAGATCTTTGAGCGTCATGTCTCACGCAAAAATAAATGCACTATTGATTCATAGGGGTTCACACACCAAAGCAAAGCAAACTTAAAGACGAGGTTGTGGACAAGTGCCTATGGCTTCCACAACTCACGTCACACACCAAACGCTAACAAGAAAAATAAATGGGTTCTTGACTCGACTACTCGATAATCATGCGGAAATAAGGGAAATGACTCTAACAACTCGTATCACTGAGCTGGCTCGTCGGGGTCTTCCTCATCATTGCGGCTGCCCTCTGATTCCGCTTTAGGTGGGGAAGCTGCTGGTGTAGAAGTGCGGTGATGCTTGCTCGCCCGGCGGTCTGGGAAGTCAGGAGTCCACGTGTCATTCACGGTGACACACAGTTCATCCCCATCTCCTCTTTCTCTCGCCCTCAAGCTGGCGTGAAGCAACGCCTCAGTCTCCTTCAGGGTGTCATGAACATCCTGAAGCTCTTGCTGGCACTCCTGCAGTCGAGTGCTGAGCATAGCTGCATCCTTCAGGCACAGGTCTATGTGCTCGTGGGAAGTCCCCTGCTGCACTGGCAGGTACTTGTACTCTGCAGTGCCACTCTCACGCTGGAGGACATACATGTACTCAGTCCTGTCTAGGTGGCGACGGTTGATGTAACTCTGGCAGGTGATGGCCTCCCAGGTGACATCCTTCTCAGCATCAGCCTGAGTCGCCTGACAAGCTAGAGAGCGGTGGATCTTGAGCCGCTGGTTTTCATGGATAATCCTCATCTCTGAGATTCATTCTTCCCGCTTCTCACGGATGGTCCTCGTAGAGCTGTAGTGTATGATCAGCTTGCCAACATTGCCGGCGGCGTGGAGCATACGCCGAAGACGGCGCAACAAGCCTCCTACTGCCAACCCGTAGGAGTGGTACGTCACCGGATGGTTCTCCTCTCTCAAGGCAAGGGCAGCTACAGGAACTCTCCCTCCGGTGGACTTCCGGGCGGTGCGGACCATGCAAACCATCTAAAACATAAAGCATTTAAAATTAAGTTAGATAAGAATTAAATAAAGATTATATTTTGAATAAAGTTGGGGCAAGATGAATAAAGTGACCCCATTAAATAACACTTTCAACCCACACCTTTGTAAAATAGTTTTTAAGAAAATAGGGTCCTTAAATACGTCCATTTCTACCTAGGTCCACGTTCCTACGGGCAACCTTGGCTCTGATACCACTTCTGTCACACCCAGTTTCTATAAAGAACGACCGAGTGATTATCACATGTATGCCAGGTTCATTCTCTCATACATGTCATGACTAATAGTGAAGCATCAATTTATTATAAGCCAAGTGTTCGGATATAACTAAGTCTTACATAGCATAATGTCTCGATGAACGATAATATATTCATAACATGAAAATAAAACAGCAGCGGAATATAAATCTTGTGGGCTCCATCACAGGTGTTTCCCGGGGGACTCCGTGAACCTAGAATCCTTCTTCGGGTCCGAAGTCTTGGTCATTGAACACCACATCATCCCCTTGACCTGAGCAGCAATTTAAACCAACAGAAAAGCAAGCTTGAGTACAGTTGGTACTCAGCAAGTGTGGGAAAGTTATGTCATGCATGGCTAGAGCAAGGAGAGGTTGAACTCTTGGTTAAAGCACTACGCAAATAACACCTATCACCTTAGCATATTAAGCACCTACATTACTACACAGGTGAAATGGTCCCAATCCCTCACCCATCATCAATATCAATTAACCATAATCTCATCTCCAATGTTAAGCTTCCCGCTTAACATCCTCAACTTCCCAATTCATCATCCTCTAATCATGAATAAGTCCAAGCCGCTCTTGACCGTGAGCACGACTGTCATGACAGTTCTGACTCTGCAGAGTTTGCACCACTGTACCCACATGTAGTGATTTCATCCCCCGTTGTCGGGTGGACTACAAGAACCTCCATTATGCCAGTGGTCGCGTACCACGTTCACACTTCCGAGGTGTGTAGCCAGGAGATCACTACGAGGCCTTTACAAAGGGATTCCCGACGAGTGTGAGCCCACTGAGGTTTCACCCCTAACAGCATACAAGAGTCTCCAACCCCGCTGCAGTGTCCCCCTCTTGAGCCTTGCGGTTCATATGGTAGTCCAGCTGACACCTATTCCCCGCACCATCCAAACACCCATACTATGCCGGAGATACACCTAATTAATTGGCCAAGCTGCCCCATCTCAGCATGTGGATGGCACGGTAAAGCCAGATTACATGCTCCATGAACCGGTCCTTAGGATCCAGGCAAGCACTAAACACAAACCCGAGTCTCGTGCACACAGCACCAACCAAATCATCCAACTTGCCTCGATCACTACCTCTACATAACTCATAATATCTCATTCAAGAGTAAGGTAAACAAGTTGATGATCTCATATCCCACTTATCCCATTCTAAGCATGGCTAAGCATAAATATATAAATAAATGACATAATAAAATAAATCCCAACCCAGGCTACAAGGAAATAATATAATGAAAATCTAGGGAAACTTCCTAGCTTGGGTATCATATTCCAAATTGACAATGCAATTAAATTCTAACTACACATCCTAGTATAGGATCAAAGTGGTCAAGGACACTTGCCTTCTTCCTGCTGCTCTGGGAATGGAAAGTCTTGATCTTGAAAGGTGAGAACCTGCTCTGGGGCTGGTTCTACTCATGCCAATACACACATAGCAAAAATGAAACAACATTCCATAAGCCATAGTCCACACTTCCACTCCTGCAAACCACACATACATACATATGAAAGTCATTCACATTTTTAAGTGTTGGGGTTACCCTAGATATGTCGATTTTAGGCCTACATGCCCTTTTAAACATATATATTATTTCTAACTTTAATATTCAAATTTCTAAGTGCACACTATATATGAATTTCCAATTTGAACAAATTCTCTATATTAGATAATACATTTCTTAGCCACAAGATTTGCATGAAAGATAAATTCCTACTCCAAATATGTTTTCAGATCTTCTACAGAATCTTAATTTGAAGGTTTTGGATTTGGAGACCTCATTTAACATTTTCTAATTATGCATGCCTATTTTCCTATATTTTCAGATTTATTTTCTATGCCTACAAGTGAACTTTAATATTAAAATAGCAAGACATATCACCTAAACAGAATATGTTCTGATCTAAAATGTGTCAATAAAATATCTTTGGACTTCCTCTCTGATCGGGATCAAATTAAATTTATTTTACCCATTTTCAGAATTATTTTCTAGCCTAAAAATGAATTTCCAGCAATAGTAAAAGTAAACAGCACTTAGTCAGATTTCATTTCAGCCTAAAATCAGTTCTCAACTCTTTCTAAATGTTTTCCAGTGCTAGGAAAATTTAAATTTGTATTTGCACATGTGTTTGCATCACCCTTTGAATTTAAATTCTACTCATATGTTCAAATTTCTGAATTTAATGTCCTATAGGGTCTGAAGTGCAAATCCACCCTACTGTAGGGTCTAATTTACTATTTCATAAATTTCCAGGGGCCTAATTACACAAAACAGAGAGGTTTTCCTAATTTCTATTAAGTCCAGGGGCTAAAACTGATGTTGAAACGGGTTTGCATAAATTCCCGAGGGTCCAGGGGCTAAATCAGAAGTTTTCCGGGGCTAGATGCGTTTTCCTCAGAACCTCAGGGGGTAGCGCGTAAGTTTCCCGGGGTTTAGTATGCGGGGCTGATGTGGGCCGTTGGATTTAAAACGGAGGGCTGAGATTAGATCGTGAAGCGGTACGGGTTAGATCTATTCGGGACCGCACGATTTAAAATGGATGGGCCTCAGGGGGGCCACGTCGCCCTGGCCGGAGCCAGCCCGCGCGCGCGGCGGCGCGCGGCGGCAGGGGCGGTGATCTCGCCGGCGCAGCTTCGGTTCCTTGCTGCTACACGCTAAAACATGCGGTTTTTCACACGGATCGACTGCGGAGGGGTAGGGAAAGCTCACCAAGGGGTTTCTCGGGCTTGGAGAGGTCGGAATTCGGCTCTGTGACGACGGTGGTTGGGGCTGCTCCTCGGTGCTCGTCGAAGTCGATGCTAGGGCGCAAGACTCGTCGCTTCCTTCACCTGCAGGGCTCCCCGGCGGCGGTGGAACACGACAAGCCCGTTAGATCAGAGAAACCGGACGAGAATCAGAAGAAAATGGCCGAGGATGCCTCGGTTCTCACCGGAGAGAAAGATGGAGCGGGTAAGGGGAAACCTGCGAGTTTTCTTGCGTTTAAATGCACGAGGAGGGGCGGCGGGGGTTGGTTTAGATGTGCAGCAGCGCTTTGCCGAAGATAGGGCGTGGAAATCGGGTGAAGCAGCAGCGATCAGCGCGGGAAGATCGGGGCAGTTGGGGGCGCGCGGGGGAGGGGGGAAGAAGATGACATGCGGGCCCAGCGTGTTAGAGAGAGAGGGAGGGGGGAACAGCCGCGGGCTGTTGGGCCGGCTGAAGCAGGTTTCGGCCCACTGGCCGTTTTTCTTTTTCCTTTTCTTTTCTGTTTCGATTGAAATTTAAATTCCAGTTTGAGTTTGAATTGTTTCACCACATGCACTACGTCCAATAATTTTAAATTCCCCTCTTTAACAGGTTTTGGGGTGTTACATACTGTTTGGTGTACCGAACACCATCCGGTCAAATTTGGCGGCAACCAGCATCAAAAAAATTCTATTCAAGAACCATGTTTTGAAGCACACTTACAGCCGCAGCAACGAGTGATTTCTAGTACCTCATTGCTGCAGCCAAGTACATCAACTTCTCAACCACAAGGCAGCGGAGAACCAAAGAAACATCCGTGTTTTACTTGTGGCTGTGTTGGGCATTTTACTCAGGAATGCAGGGAGAAGTTTCTGCACAGGGGACAACGATCATCATCATGTGGTATGCAGCCACGTGCTCAATTTGGAAAGACAGCATTGCAAACCGGAAGTGTGCAACATCTAGCTATCGAGGATGTCCCGAGAGAGAACTGGTGTTAGTGGGCATGTTCACTATCAAAGGGATACCCGTCCTCATACTTTTTTATTCCGGTGCTACCCACAACTTCATCAGTAAATCATGTGTGGATAAGTACCAATTATCCACCGGTACTACCACAAATAGTTATCTTATATGTTCACCGGGAGGAAGTATCTCTGCCAGTCAGGTTGTTCCCCGAGCAGATCTATGTTTGGGATGAAAAATATATCCAACATCGCTGATTATGTTAGATGGGAAGAAGATAGATGCAATATTGGGTATGTCATGGTTAAACCATCACAGTGCCGTACTTAATATCAGTAACCGGACTGTTCAAATTGACTCTCCAATTCACGGACAGCACACGCTATTTTTAGACAGCGAGGAGTAGGAAATGGCTGTTGCATACAGCACGGAAGTGATTAAACTTGGAGACTTCCAGTGGTCCGTGAATACCCCTATGTGTTTCCCGATGATTTACCAGGCATGCCGCCCGAACGGCACATCTGTGACGCCCTCAATTCTGTGGAAAACCACGGAACCGAGAACTGATGCATATGTGTGCCCAGGATGTTCATCACACATACACATATGCTCCACAAACTAAATTCAGAATATATATAACCACGAATAACAGAGTTTATTACAATGTCTCATGAGTCTTGGACTCATGCTCACAGCGGAAGTCTTTATTTCTATGCAGCGGAAGTCTTCTAACTAGTGCGGAAGCAATCTATGCAGTAGCAGCGGCTCCATCTCTACTCCATTCCCCACGGGCAAGGTTGAGGAAAGATTACACGCCTAATGCTCCAATTGGTCTTCATAGTAATCTTCTCCTGTTGCTGATGATGAAATAATAATGCAAGTTTGAGTACAATGATGTACTCAGCAAGTGCGGGAAAATATGATATGTAGCTCACAACAAGGTAGGTATAAAAGGCTCATTTGCAGAAAGCAAAGTTATTTATCAAAATTATGATAAAACAGCAACTTAATTTTAAGTGAATGTAATCCCAACCAACATACCTCCATTACGTTCATCACTTCCCATGTCTCAACCAGACATTAATCAACTTCATTCTTGCTCACGAATACCTTTACATATTTGCTACCATCTCACGAATACCATCTCGTATTCGCTACCATTTCATCTCATAAACAAATCCGTCTCACACCAAGACCAATCTCGTTGCCATGACTCAACAATCATGCAACCTCTTATCACCCGGACTCAACAGTCCCGAAAGTCAAACCATAACCAAACCATAACCAATAACCATAACCAATAACCATAACCATAACCATCCCAACTAATCATGGAAGTTGGCCAGGCGCTCGTGGCCGTAAGCTCGGCTATCATGATAGTTTTAGACTCTGCAGAGTTTGCACCTATTTACCCACAAGTTTGTGATTTCGTCACCCGTCGGCAACTGAAGAACCTCCATTATACCAGTACACAACCGTCGGTGTATGGCCAAGAGATCACAAAATATCCTTTACAAAGGGGCTACTAGATGTATGGACTCACTAAGGTTTCACCGGCAGGCTAGAATCTCCAATTCTCCCACCCACGGGCCCCCTCTTGTGCCATGCAGTTCCTATGGCAGTCCTCACTCGACTCCCATTCCCCGCGCCTTCCACGGTCCATAACAATCTAGCAACTTACCTAATTACTCAGCTAAGCCGCACCCATACTTGGCCTTGTGGTGGAACTGTTATCCTGGCATGTGCTCGCATGAACCGGTCCTTAGATCTACGGCAAGTAAACCACCATCTCATTCTACCTCATTCACAAACCTAGGCTTGCCTAGATCTCCCTCCGATCCATGTTCATTAACAACATCAGTTTCTCATCATTCTTACGAGTGCAGTTAGCTAGACACATCTATCTCGCTTCCCGTAATCCCATGGACTCAACGAAGCATAAAAGCAAAAACCATACCCGACTCATAAACTTCCCTGGCGACAAGGGTGGTTTAAACAAAACTAGTAAACTCCTATAAAAGGGTTTCCCATCATGTTTGACTCAGCACCCACACCTTTTCGCAAACAAAATAGTTTTCCAAAACATAGGATCAATATGGTCAAGGGGCACTTGCCTTGTTCTGGATGTTTCGGTTGCTCAAAATCTTGTTGTTGTAGTCCGTCATAGGTAGCTCCCTGAGCTTGTCCCTCTATACATGATCACGCACATACAAGATTCACAACAATCAATATCATGCACAAATTTTAACTAGATGCGATGATGCTTATGCATGCTATCCTGTGATCAGATTCTATTAGATCAGTTTGTACGTGTTCTTGCATGGGTTTTACGATGAACAGAGGTGTTCGGATCAAATGTGGACGTGGCGATGATCTTGACTCTAGGTCAAACCGATCAACACGTGATCTGTCCACGAAAAATCTTCTGTCCGAAAGGAATCAAAGAACAGATGCAAAGAAAACGTGATGATGTTGTAAGGTGGTATTGGAGACCTACCTTACGTTCTTCTTGGTCTCGGGGTCCTTCTCCTAGCAAGAAAGATCATTGGGGCTCTCTTCCGGCGATCACCCTAGACTGAACTCCGGTGAAGGTTTTACTCGGCGGGCTGGGGCTAGGGCTCTAAGTCGTCGGCTCAGGAGTTGGAAAAGAAGTTTGTGGTTTCGGCCAAAGGTTCTGGGTTCTATTTATAATCGGGAATAGAAGAGTCCTAGTCTGATTGTAGTTCGAATAAGAGTCCTATTCAACTTTCGTTGTATCTTAATAACTTATCTTCCGTACTGGTATTCGTGTCGGTTTCCTCCCATACCGGTATTCCCACGCGTACAGAAGCAAAAACCGCTCCAGAACTCATTACCTTCGCGGTGATGAGCTCCGGAAGCTCCACGTGTCCATCGGGGGCCTAGTCTCCCCTCTTCGCAAGGATGAGCTCCGGTTGTGCCGCGTGTCAAGCGAGCAAGACATCCCTCTTTCTCAGAGGCGGGCTTCGCGTGCGCCACGTATCCTGGCGGTCGGGACCTCCTCTCTATTCGGAGGTGGCTCCACGCATGCCACGTGTCAGTGCTGGACCTCCCCTCTCTTCGGAGGTGGCTCCGGGTGTGCCACGTGTCCTAACAGTGCCAGATTTCCTTCCTTCTCAGAGACGAGCTTCGAGGTTGACACGTGTCCAACAGTGATGGAGCTCTCGGAAATAAGCTCCGGAGGTGACATGTGTCCAATAGTGACGGATTTCTCGGACATAAGCTCCGGAGGTGACACGTGTCCAATAGGACCGGACCCCTCGGAGGTGAGCTCCGAGATCGACACATATCCCGCGTGACTGGTCCTCTGTTTTTCTGCGGTGAATAGCTCCTAAGGTGACACGTGTCCTGCGGGACTGGCCTTGCTTCTCCGCAGAGGCTAGCTCCGAGGGCAACACGTGTACCACGGGGTCCTCTCCCCCTTTGCGGGGATGAGCCCCGAGCCTGCCACGTAGCCAGTTTAGCGGCGGACCTCTCCCCATTTGCGGAGATGAGCTCCGAAGGCGCCACGTGGCCAGCGAGCCGCGGAAGTTGTCTTTGGCGTTTTCCGTAAACTGGAATTTGCTCTTTTTGGCTAACTTTTCGATCCTTTCTTGATTTCAACATATTTTAAAAATGTTTTTCTACATATAAAATATGAATATATGCAGAACCGAAAATGAGGGTGTCACAAATCTATCCCCCTTAAATTGAATCTTGCCCTCGAGATTCGTTAGTAGAGAATAGATGAGGGAATTCTTCCTTGATATCTTCTTCACGCTCCCATGTGGCTTCAGCTTCCGTGTGATGGCTCCATTGTACCTTGCACCATCGGATCACTTTGTTCCTTGTGACCCTTTCCCTTACGTCCAAAATTCGGATGGGGTGCTCTGCATAGGTCAGTTCCGCTTGAAGTTCAAGTTCATCCATTGGTACTTGCTCCTCTGGTACTCTCAAGCACTTCTTGAGCTGGGATACAGGAAACACGTCATGTACGTCGGAGATATATGTTGGGAGCTCTAGTTGATAGGCTACTTCTCCTCGCTTGTCCAAAATCTTAAATGGTCCGATGTAGCGAGGTTCTAGCTTGCCTTTGACGTTGAAACGTCGTTGGCCACGGATAGGTGATACCTTAAGGTATACGAAGTCATCTACTTCGAAAGTCAACTTCCTTTGCCTATTGTCCGCATAGCCTTTCTGTCGTGACGGAGCAGCCTTTAAGTTCTCCCGTATCGTTTGGACATGCTTTTCAGCTTCTTGTAGCACTTCGGGTCCAGACACCTGGTTCTCTCCAGTCTCGTTCCAAAACAGCTGTGTTCTACACCGTCTACCGTAGAATGCTTCAAAAGGCGACATTTTCAAGCTAGCTTGATAGCTGTTGTTATAGGAGAATTCGGCGTACGGTAAACTCCTATCCCAACTACGCCCATGTTTCAAGGCGCAAGCTCTCAACATGTCCTCCGAAATTTGGTTTGTCCTTTCGGTTTGCCCGTCGGTCTGTGGGTGATAGGCGGAGCTAAAATCCAGTCGTGTACCATAGCTTTCTGCAGCTTCCTCCAAAACCTAGAGATAAACTAAGAACCTCGATCTGATACTATCCTCCTCGGGACTCCATGACGGCACACGATATGCTCCATGTACAACTCGGCTAATTGTGCAACGTTGTACTTGGCCCTTACAGGGAGAAAATGGGCTGTTTTTGTCAATCGGTCCATGATAACCCAGATGGAGTCATAACCCGACTGAGTACGTGGCAATCCGACAATGAAATCCATACTGATGTCCTCCCACTTCCACTCGGGTACCTTCAAGAGTTGCAACAATCCAGCGGGTCTTTGATGTTCGGCCTTCACCCGTTGGCATGTGTCGCATAGGGCAACGTATTCGGCTATGTCCCTTTTCATACCATCCCACCAATAAAAAGTCTTCAAGTCCTTGTACATTTTGGTGCTTCCGGGATGTATGGAATAGGGTGAATCATGTGCCTCTTTTAATATCATGTCGCGGATGTGCTTCACGTTAGGCACACAAATTCTTTTTCCTAGCAAAAGCGTACCCTTCTCATCTTCTTTGAAATCCTTCTCTATTCCTTGTCGGATCCTTTCCTTGATCTCCTTGATCTCCTCATCTGTTGTTTGTCCATCTCTTATCTCTTGCTCCAATGAAGAGTGGAGTTCCATCACTTCCATCTTGTTCAAGAATCCGAGGTGTAACCGTTCGAACTCCTTGCGTAGTTCGGGTGGTAGCTCCCGAACCGTGAGTAGGTGACATGCTCCCTTCCGGCTCAATGCATCAGCTACTACATTGGCCCTTCCAGTGTGGTAGTTGATTCCAACATCATAATCCTTGATGAGTTCCAACCACTGACATTGTCTCAAATTCAAGTCCGTTTGTGTGAATATGTACTTGAGGCTTTTATGATCTGTATAGATCTCACATCGATGACCAAGGATATAATGTGTCCAAATCTTCAATGCATGCACTACTGCTGCTAGCTCCAAATCATGTGTAGGATAATTAAGCTCGTGCTTCTTTAATTGTCATGAGGCATAGGCTACCACTTGTCCTTCTTGCATGAGCACACATCCGAGCCCTTGTCTAGATGCGTCACAATATATGTCAAAGCTCTTGCTTACGTCCGGTAATACCAAATCCGGCGCTGTGGTTAGCCTTTCCTTGAGCTCCTCAAAACTTTCTTGGCATGCTGGTGTCCATTGGAAGGCTTTTCCCTTCGTTAGCAACTCCGTCATAGGCTTTGCTATCTTAGAGAAGTCCTTGATGAAGCGTCGGTAGTATCCAGCCATCCCAAGAAAACTCCGAATATCCCTCACGTTTTGCGGTTGTTTCCACTTCAGAACATCTCCCACTTTTCCGGGATCAACCGATACTCCTTCCTCGGAGATAATGTGGCCTAGGAACGATATCTCCTTTAGACAAAACTGACACTTGTTAAGCTTGGCATACAATTGATGCTCGCGCATTTTCTGCAAGGTCAATCTCAAATGTTATTCATGCTCCTCCTCACTTTTTGAATACACCATAATGTCGTCGATAAAAACCATGACAAACTTATCCAAGTACTCCATGAAAACCTTGTTCATAAGATACATGAAGTATGCGGGTGCATTTGTTAACCCAAAAGACATGACGGTATACTCATACGAACCATACCGTGTTTGAAAGGCAGTCTTGGGTATAACGGAGGGCTTAATCTTCAGCTGGAAGTATCCTGACCGAAGATCAATCTTAGAGAACACTCGAGATCCTTTCATTTGGTCGAATAGGTCTTCTATACGGGGCAGAAGGTATTTTTTCTTGATCGTTACCTCGTTGAGAGACCTATAGTCCACGCACATCCTTTGGGTCCCATCCTTCTTGTCTACGAAGAGCACGGGGCTCTCCATGGTGACGAGCTTGGACGTATAAAACCCTTCTCCAACTGCTCCTTAATTTGCTTCTTGAGTTCCACTAGTTCATTGGTGGGCATCCTATAGGGTCTCTTTGCTATGGGTGCAGTTCCGGGTACCAAATCAATGGCAAACTCAATGTCCCGGTCAGGTGGCATACCTGGAAGCTCTTCTGGAAACACGTCCGAGAATTCTTGAACCACTGGAATGCGGTCCAATGTTGCTCCTTCGACATGGTTAAAACTTGCCTTAGATTGTTTGTTGGTCTGACTTAAACTCGATACGAATACTGTGCTTGTTTGTCAACTGCACGCTCCTCTCAGCACACTGGATTACCCCGTTGTGCTTGCTTAACCAATCCATCCCGAGTATTATGTCAAGCCCTTGGAAATCCAAGACAATGAGGTTGGCACGGAAGTCTACCTCCCATTATTTTAAGGCTTACTTTCGGACATACTATATTAGTCCTCATCTCTCCACCGGGAGAATTAACTAACATAGCACATTTTAAGTGTGATATGGGTAGATTATGCTTGGCAATATACTTGGATGATATGAAGGAATGTGATGCTCCAGAATCGAATAAAATGGTGGCTGGGTTGGAATTGGCAAGGAACGTACCAATTACAACGTCCTTAGCCTGTTGTGCTTCCTCAGCAGAGACATGGTTCACGTTGCTTTGAGCATAGTACTGCTGTCCACGGTTTCCTTGATTGTCTCCTCCGTTTGGTCACGGGTTCTGCTTGGGCATGTTTCCTTGCTATCCAGGACCTCTCCTCGGGCACTGGCTCGCGAAGTGTCCTGTTTCCCCGCATGCAAAGCATGCCCTGTTGCCCACGGCAGCGGGTACGTTGGGGCAGGGGTCTTGAGCAGGAGCGCCCATGTTGGGTCGGGGCACAGGAGGCAAGGGCACACGAGGTGCTTGTGCAACGGGTCGTTGCTGTGGTGGATGACTAGGGCGGTGTGCAGGAATGGTCGATCCATACTGTGATGCAGCTGGGGGCATGCACCGAGGTCGTATGTTGCTCCCTTGGGGCTGGTATGGCATCTTCCTCTTGCACTCTCGCTCGATCTCTCGGATCTTGCTTTCAACCACTATAGCCTTGTCAACCAGCTTCTGGAAGCTCGCGTAGTCATTGTTGAGGAGCTGAATGATGTGTACAGGGGTCCCGATCTTCCGAAAGGTTCTGATAACTCTCGATTTGGTGGAGACTTGACACAAATCGATCCGGCTTCTGAACAACACGTTCTGAATCCTGCAATCGCAGCACCACGTCTCCTCAAGTTATCAACCTATATTGCACAGTTGACCTCGCCAAGAAGGCTAATCCTTTCCTGCGAATCGAAGAACACAAGCAAGAACAAGAAAGAATGCAACCAAATTGCTGAAAGATATAAAGCACTCAAGTTGGGGTCTCACAAACTGATGAACGGCGAAACTGTTCTTGACAGAATAATCTAAGCAAAACCCAGCTGTTTGTGACGGTGGCTAGGGGGTATAAAGGAGGTGGAGGACAACCAGGGGGTGCTGGGGTCGTGACCTAACCCTAAGACACGTACATAATGGACTTGGACTCGATACAGGGCCAAAAGGCCCAACTAGGTGATGCAACACCCTTATAGACTCTAAACTTTATATTGTTTTGAAGTTTCCCGTTGACTCCTTTTGAATTTTGACGTGGGGCCAGTTCCATTGGAAAGTTTATCCTCTCATATTTCCGTGCATATGTAGAACGTCAAAAACAGAGTCCGTATGCCTCCTGTGCATTCATTTTAAGGTGGACTGCTCCTGGGCCCGAATTGGACTCGAGTTTGAGTTGGGCTCGGTCTCTTAGTTCTTGTTGGCGTATTTTATGGTCCTCCATGCCTCCAAACCACTCTCCATGTATCTCCATGTCCTCTCCATGGTTCCTAATCATAATTAATCCATTAGGTAGCAACATACTATCAAAATTCACATATAAAGAATTGTTCAGGAACGAGCTCACCTCTAAATTCAATTGTCGTGCTCGAGCTCTAGTAATTGGACCTTGCATGTCTACCATGTGAGTGTTGTGTATATCTACAGGAGTGATGTCCACATCACTGAACCTGGATCTCATTGTTCAACCCTCTCATGAACAGGTATTGCTTCCTTTGGTCTGAGTTGACATCTTTGGGGGCATACCGGGACAGTTGTGTGAACTTGTTGAGATACTCATTCACGCTTCTCTGTCCTTGGCGGAGACCATCGAACTCCTGTCTCTTGAGCATCATTACACCAGTAGGGATGTAATGAGAGCGGAAACTCTCCTTAAACTCAGTCCAAGTGATCGTCTCTGGGTCGACATGAGCGTTGCATAGGGCATCCCACCAGTCAGCGGCAGCTCCCATGAGTTGGTGCGACGCAAAAAGAACCTTCTCTCGGTCATTGCACTACACTATGGCAAGCTTCTTCTCCATGGATTTCAACCAGTCGTTGGCCTCCATGGGGTTGTTAGCTTGAGCAAAGGTGGGTGGTCGAGTCCTCATGAACTCTCCCAGTCTGTTATGAGCCGGCGGTGGTGGGGGCAGTGGTGCCGGAACGGGGTTGTTGTTGTTGGCCTGCAACTGACCCAAAGTTTGGATCATGGTTTGCATAAGTTGATTCTGCATGGCCATCAACCGTTCCAGGTTATTCTCACCAGCTCCAGGGTTAACAGGAACTTCATCGTGGCCATCCTCTTGGTTGTCACGGACGTTCCTTCGGCCGGCGTTTCCTCTCACCATCTGTGAGAGAGAATGAAATAGAATAGAGGTTAGAAGGTTAGATGGATCCCCCTAACTATATGCATCAAGGTGGATTGGACTATATATATTAGCCCATATGAGGATGTGAACAAGTTCCGAGGCATCTGACACCTCTTTCTACTTATGTGTGGGTATGGACAACGCCTGAGACGTCTCACAACTCACACTAAGCACACAATCACAAGCAATCATCACAATGGCTCACACAACTCCTATTCAAGTCTTATTCAATGGGGGTCCTATATGGCTTAGGATGATGCCAATTTGTGATCCAACTATGGCTTCTCCTAGGCTTGTATCCTAAGTCAAGGTAGTTCTAATGCCAATCTATGCATCCTAGGCTTGCATCCTATGGTCAGCGTGGCTTAGCTTACCAATCTGTGATCTATCTAGGTTGTGTGATCTACAATCAACCCATGGCAGGTTGATACCAATCTGTGTCTGATACCAATCTGTGTCAACCCGTGGCTCTGATACCAATCTGTGACGACCTCAATTCTGTGGAAAACCACAGAACCGAGAACTGATGCATATGTGTGCCGAGGATGTTCATCACACATACACATATGCTCCACAAACTGAATTCAGAATATATATAACCATGAATAACAGAGTTTATTACAATGTCTCATGAGTCTTGGACTCATGCTCACAGTGGAAGTCTTAATCTAACAGCGGAAGTCTTTATTTCTATGCAGCGGAAGTCTTCTAACTAGTGTGGAAGCAATCTAAGCAGTAGCAGCGGCTCCATCTCTACTCCATTCCCCACAGGCAAGGTTGAGGACAGATTACATGCCTAATTCTCCAATTGGTCTTCATAGTAATCTTCTCCTGTTGCTGATGATGAAATAATAATGCAAGTTTGAGTACAATGATGTACTCAGCAAGTGCAGGAAAATATGATATGTAGCTCACAACAAGGTAGGTATAAAAGGCTCATTTGCAGAAAGCAAAGTTATTTATCAAAATTATGATAAAACAGCAACTTAACTTTAAGTGAATGTAATCCCAACCAACATACCTCCATTACATTCATCACTTCCCATGTCTCAACCAGACATTAATCAACTTCATTCTTGCTCACGAATACCTTCTCGTATTCGCTACCATCTCACGAATACCATCTCGTATTCGCTACCATTTCATCTCATAAACAAATCCGTCTCACACCGAGACCAATCTCGTTGCCATGACTCAACAGTCATGCGACCAAATCTTATCACCCGGACTCAACAGTCCTGAAAGCCAAACCATAACCAAACCATAACCAATAACCATAACCATCCCAACTAATCATGGAAGTTGGCCAGGTGCTCGTGACCGTAAGCTCGGCTATCATGATAGTTTTAGACTCTGCAGAGTTTGCACCTCTTTACCCACAAGTTTGTGATTTTGTCACCCGTCGGTGACTGCAGAACCTCCATTATACCAGTACACAACTGTCGGTGTATGGCCAAGAGATCACAAAATAGCCTTTATAAAGGGGCTACTAGATGTATGGACTCACTAAGGTTTCACCGGCAGGCTAGAATCTCCAATTCTCCCACCCAAGGGCCCCCTCTTGTGCCATGCAGTTCCCAGGACAGTCCTCACTAGACTCCCATTCCCCGCGCCTTCCACGGTTCATAACAATCTAGCAACTTAACTAATTACTCAGCTAAGCCGCACCCATACTTGGCCTTGTGGTGGCATTGTTATCCTGGCATGTGATCGCATGAACCGGTCCTTAGATCTACGGCAAGTAAACCAACATCTCATTCTACCTCATTCACAAACCCAGGCTTGCCTAGATCTCCCTCCGATCCATGTTCATTAACAACATCAATTTCTCATCATTCTTACGAGTGCAGTTAGCTAGACACATCTATCTCGCTTCCCGTAATCCTATGGACCCAGCGAAGCATAAAAGCAAAAACCATACCCGACTCATAAACTTCCCTGGCGACAAGGGTGGTTTAACCAAAACTAGTAAACTCCTATAAAAGGGTTTCCCATCATGTTTGACTAAGCACCCACACCTTTTCGCAAACAAAATAGTTTTCCAAAACATAGGATCAATATGGTCAAGGGGCACTTGCCTTGTTCTGGCTGTTCTGGTTGCTCAAAATCTTGTTGCTGTAGTCCGTCGTAGGTAGCTCCCTGAGCTTGTCCTTCTATACATGATCACGCACATACAAGATTCACAACAATCAATATCATGCACAAATTTTAACTAGATGCGATGATGCTTATGCATGCTATCCTATGATCAGTTTATATTAGATAAGTTTGTACATGTTCTTGCATGGTTTGCATGGGTTTTACGATGAACAGAGGTGTTCGGATCAAATGTGGACGTGGCGATGATCTTGACTCTAGATCAAACTAATCAACACGTGATCTGTCCACGAAAAAGCTTCTGTTCGAATGGAATCAAAGCTCAGATGCAAAGAAAACGCGATGATGTCGTAAGGTGGTATTGGAGACCTACCTTACGTTCTTCTTGGTCTCGGGGTCCTTCTCCTAGCAAGACAGATCGTTGGGGCTCTCTTCCGGTGATCTCCCTCGACTGAACTCCGGCGAAGGTTTTACTCGGCGAGTTGGGGCTAGGGCTCTAAGTCATCGGCTCAGGAGTTGGAAAAGAAGTTTGTGGTTTCGGCCAAAGGTTCTGGGTTCTATTTATAATCGGGAAGAGAAGAGTCCTAATCTGATTGTATTTCGAATAAGAGTCCTATTCAACTTGCCGTTGAACCTTAACAACTTATCATTAGTTGATTTGGTGCGGTAACATTGTGAAATTCGTGTCGGTTTCCTCCCGTACCGGTATTCCCACACGTACTGACGGGACCCCGCTAGTCCCGTACCACAGGGACGGGGCACCTCACCCGGGAATCGCATTGGTTGGTGCCGTGTTATGCGGCACCCAACAGCACACATATAAGGAACACTGTATTACATAATTCAAAAGCGGAAGCTTACAATTGTTCCTTGTAAATAATTTACATAAAATAGCTACAGAGGAAGTCTATAAACAGCTCACGTCAAATAACTAAGAAGCACTCGAGAAGAGGTCCAGCCCGCGGACTCCTTTCGCTAGCAACACGAAGACATGGCAGCGACTAGGTCCTCCATGTGTAACATGACTCGGACGTTTCTGAGTCTCACCGGACAACCTTCTTTATAGCATCGTATTAACCTGCAAAACCACTCATATAGTAAGAGTGAGCACAAAGGCTCAGCAAGACTTAACCGTCTCTCCTAAAGCATGCAACTCTACATGAGGGTAACTTAAGACCTAATCCTGAAATTGGCGAAAAGACTCGCCTACAAGTTCATCCTTAACTTCTATATTTTAGCCATAATAGTCTTGACCTTGCGCCCAGCAACATTGGAACTCCACAATCAAACAAGAAACACTTCATTCCAATGTTACTTGTCCCAAGGTGGAAATTAACTTTAGTTTGCTCTATCTCTACCTCAAACAAGGTTTTCATGCAACTTACAATAATCATAGCAGCAGTTAAACTTTGTAAACTGTTTCCACACAAGTTGATTACTACGTCACAACATGGGAGCAAGCGGTACTCAATAACCACGAGGGACGGTGATTCAATCAAACACTGCACGGATAACTCGACACATACGCCCGCCTCTGAAGACCCAATCTGGCGTCCTTCATTACGTCATATGTGGCAACCTTTCTCAGGACACTAGACTGTAGAACCAGTCGCGCCGTCTCGGCACATAGGTCTAACGAGACGATGTGGTATGCCTCTCCAATCCAGTGAACCTGGTACATCGGTTTCCTGGTTCTCATATATCAGTAAGCATCCGGTACACAACTCAATACTTGCTCCTGGATGCGGCACACGCATCGGTCCTTAACCGACACAGGAAGAGCTACTCGACCAAGACCTCGTCTTGTCGCTGCTTAATCCCCACTGCCCGGTCTCATCTTTAGAAATGTAAACTTTAGTTTGCCTCTCTCTTCCAGCCATTGTTATGTGATCCTGAACTATAGCTCACGAGTAGATTCCAACTACTCGACTTCTACCGGATGTCCTAAGCTAATTAGCATGACATTATTCTTCAGAGATAACACCTTTCTACCCTTGACCTCAGGGTTCATTTTTGGGTTATGCAAGTGGAGTATAAAACATCCTTGACCTAATGCACATACAAACCTTGACCCATAGTAATGAACAAATGAAAAACTTTATAAAACAACTTAAATGCAAACCGGGGCTTGCCTTGGTTTTGCAGGTGACTAAAGTCAGATAATATGAAGTTAGTTGCTGATGACTTCAAGCTTAATCCCTGCCCTTCTTGCTCCTTGATTCAAGCTTAACTCCTCCTTCACTTCTCCACGTTTAATCACTACACGGTATCAATAAGCATACATATTTAAATATAAAACTTTTGCTAACAAGTGCTAAAGACAAGTTTAAAACTGGAACTCTGTTTAAGAATTTAAAATGACACTGGGGATAGTGGTTTGGGTTTGGGTTAAAGTACTAGGATCAAGTGATAAGTGGGGTTTCATCACTTGGGTGGTGATCACCTAATTTGATTGAACAGAACACTACTGATCCATGGATTCAATGGGGCTGGAAATTTTCTTATGAGTTCCTTATCACAAGAAAATCATCTGGACCAAAATATAGAATATTTCACTAAGTAGATCACCCAGATCAATTCCCTAAGCATTTAGGCAGAAAGGAATTAATTTTGAATCAATTTGCACTTTCATGCAAATTCAAGTGAACTAAAATTTCAAACATAGCTCAGGGAGCATGCATGAATTTTCCTAGGATTTTTGGAGCTAAGAATTTCCTAGAACTGAATTTCCAAGTTTTGGAAATTCTCTGAAATTGTTTCTGTATTTATTTGAACACAGAAACTTGATTTCAGAATTATCCTAACTAAATCAACTCCAAATGAGCTGAAACGTTTACAGGAGTTTCCTAACATCCTAAAGAATATTCTGGCAAATTATGGGTATTTTTGGATGGACCAAAGTCCTCCAAATATTCTTTTGCTGAAAGTTTTTAAAGAATTTTCCAGAATTTTCTATTGATTTTCATACAAATTGGGTTGCATATTTAGATTGAGTTTTTCATCCTGAATCCAGCCCAATTTGAATCACTAATTTTGGAGCTTCCTAGCAAAGGTTATGAGGCTCTAAAGTTTGAACTGAATCTGAAAATCCAAATAATTCGGGAAATATTCAAACTCTGACTGTGGGTCCATCATACACGTGTCAGCTGCAGGAACTGAGCCACACGGGGTCACAGACCCCTTCCCGTGCAGCCACACTGGACCCCGGAGCCACAGCGGGTCGGTGTTTTAAAATTTAGTCCCTGACATGCGGGACCCCCCGGTCATCTTCAACCTTCGGCTGCCCGCACGTCCCCCGCCGCCGAGCTCGCCGGAGAACTTCGGAACCCGGTCTTCCGTTCACCCCTAGTGCTCAAACTCGCTGCCTGGGGGTTTCCATCTACAAGGAATTTATTGGTGTGGTGGTCTCGGGCTGCTGGTGAACGGAAATCGGTCGGCGACGTGCGCACACCTCGGTGAGGCTTCGGCGCCGTGGTCCGAGCACCCTAGCCCGCCAAAGGTTCGGAGGATTTGCTCTAAAGCATCAGTGGAGGACAGGATAGCTCGGCAAGGCCTCAATATTGCTCGGTGACGGCAGCAAGTGGGGGTTCACCGTGTGCCTGAATGTCCCCGCCATGGCCGCCGATGGAAGAACTCGAAATTAGCTGCCACTACTCACTTTTAAGCTAGGGTTGCGAAGGAAACAGGTTCCCTATCCTCTCTAGCCCCTGTGTGCGCAAAGCAGTTCTAACCGAAAATTGAGTATCAATTTCAAAAATTCTTACCCGCGGTTAAGTTTTTCCGGCCGAAAGAAGAACTCGAAATTCTCGAGCTACGGTGCACGGATTGCTCTGAAATTTGGAGAGGAGCAGCGCAGAGAGTTGGCACGCCTTGGGGTGCACTCGTTCGGTCTTGAAACTGCCCGGTGTGAGCTGCCCATGAGAGCCCGACGTCAGTTTCCACCGTTTGCACCTCGGCTTCGGCATTTATCTTCAAATACGGCCAACAGCAGTCCTGAACGTCGGAGCTGAGGTGAGGGAACTCTTGTACACATGCTGACGCTCCCTTTTCATGTTGATAGCTCGAGCAGCCGGGGAGCGACGCTGGCTCACGATCGATACGAACAGACGCGGCGCCGGCGGCTCGTTTTCTCGGGAGGGGGCAGAACAGGGGCTCGGTGTGGCGGTTTTGTGACCGACAGAGCGCTACGTGGAAGGATGAGGCACGGTGAAACATCGATCAGGTATCCAGCGCGACAAGGAAACCAGGAGGTGGCCTCCCCGTGCGGTCTCGGTGTCGGCCTGCAGTCGGTTGCTCCGAGCTCGGTCTGAACAGAAGAATTGGTTTGCTTCAGTGGTAAGTTTCCTCCCAATGACATGTGGGTCCCACAGCTCCTCTCCCAAATATCTCCCAATTTTGGCACATTGCAAATTCAGCTATGGGGAACTCAAATTCAAAAGCCATTTGGCAATTTGACAAGTTGTGCCTCAGCTTCAAATTTGAATTCAAATTTAAATGAAAATTCACAAGTCTCTTTGATATACATATCCAAGTACCTCCAAATTTTCTCAAAGTTTGTCTCCCTCCTAATTTGGACCTGAGGAATTCAATTATGCCCTCTGATTCTTGAGTTGGCCATTGCAAATACAACTTTTCAAACAACAGTTTGAATTTCCCCTTTTTGAAAATGGCCCTCTTCTCTTTAAAGTGAACCCTTTAGCTCAAACTGAATTTAAAGTCCTATTGCACATGCCAACACTTATATGATTAAACAAAAGTTTTTGCAAGTCCCAAACCTTGAAATGATACTCAGCTTTATTCCCAACTCAAGTTTTGCATTTACAGGTTTTTGGGACTTTTACATTCCTCCCCCCTTAAAAAGAATCTCGTCCTAAGATTCATGATTAAGGACAACATGGAGAGGACAACTATCCAACATAAGCCTCTAACAACTCTGGATGATTGCGTTGTAAATATTCCTCGCTTTCCCATGTAGATTCGTCGGACGTGTGATTTTCCCATAGCACCTTGAAAAATCGCAGCGTCTGGTTTCTGGTCTCGCGAGTCTTTTCATCAATGATCCGGGTTGGATGCTCAACATAAGTGAGGTCCGGCTTCAAATCTGCTATGTCTCCCGTGAGAATCTCCATTGGAACTTTCAAACACTTCCGCAACTGAGATATGTGGAAGACGTTATGAAATACGGCTAGGGCTGCCGGTAGCTCCAAACGGTATGCCACGGGTCCACACCTTTCAATGATGGCGAAAGGACCGATAAAACGCGGAGCTAATTTCCCTTTCACTCCGAATCGGTGAATGCCCTTCATAGGAGATATGCGGAGGTATACGTGGTCCCCAACATTGAAGTTCAGAGGACGATGTCTCTTATCCACATAGCTCTTTTGCCTGGACTGAGCGGCTTTAATATTTGCTTGAATAAGCCTTACCCGCTCTTCTGCTTCATTTACGAGATCAATCCCGTAAATTACCCTCTCGCCAGATTCACACCAGTTCAAGGGTGTGCGGCACTTCTGGCCATAGAGAGCTTCATAAGGTGCCATTTCTATGCTCGTTTGATAACCGTTGTTATACGAGAACTCGGCCAACGGTAAGTGATCATCCCAGCTCTTACCGTGGTGGATGGCACACGCCCTTAGCATATCTTCAAGGATTTGATTCACCCTCTCAGTTTGCCCATCGGTTTGAGGGTGATACGGGGAGCTTCGAATCAATTTGGTTCCCAAGGATGCATGTAGCTGTTCCAGAAATGGGATACGAACAGCGATCCTCTGTCAGAGACAATGGTACAGGGAACTCCATGCAAGCATAAGATTCGTGCTATGTACAACTGTGCATACTGCTTGGCGCTGTAGCTGGTATGCACCGGAATGAAACGTGCCGATTTGGTTAATGGTCAACGATTACCCAAATCGAATCATGGTGGTGGGAGGTCACCGGCAACCCGACGATGAAATCCATACTCAAGTCTTCCCACTTCCATGCCGGTATTTGTAGCGGTTGCAACAGGACTGACTTCTTCACATGGTCGGCCTTAACTCTTCAACACGTATCACATTCTGAAACGTATTTTGCAACTTCACGTTTCATACGTGTCCACCAAAACTTCTTCCGGAGGTCTTGGTACATTTTATTGCTGCCCGGATGAATAGAAAATTTGTATAAGTGAGCCTCATCCAAAATTTTCTTCCGCAGCCACATATCACGGGGTTCGACTATCCGGTCCTTGAGCCATAAGGTATCGTCATCATCTAACCAGAAACATTTCATCTCCCCGTTCTTCAACCTCGTTTTGATATGAGCCATGCCCTTGTCTTTCTTTTGAGCTTCCATAACCTCCTCTCTTATTGTGGGTATGAGAGCTAGATTATGTAGAGCTCCATATGGAACCAAGTAGAGACTTGGTTCTTCCTCTTCTATCGGCGTAATGGTCAGGTTATGAATATGAGACTTCCGGCTGAGTGCATCGGCAACTACATTTGCCTTGCTCGGATGATAATGAATTTCAATCTCATATTCCTTGATCAGATCCAACCATCGCCGTTGTCGCATATTCAACTCTTTCTGAGTGAACATGTACTTCAAGCTTTTGTGGTCAGTGTAGAGACGAACCAGATTTCCCAATAGGTAATGTCTCAACATCTTCAAAGCTAATACCACGGCAGCAAGCTCGAGATCATGAGTTGGATAATGTTGCTCATGATTCCGTAACTGCCGTGATCCATATGCAACCACGCGTCCTCCTTGCATGAGTACACAACCAAGTCCGATGCCTGATGCATCACAATAAACATCAAAGGACTTGGTTGTGTCCGGTTGAGCTAAAACCGGGGCTTTTGTGAGGTGTTTCACCAACGCTTGAAAAGCTTCCTCACATGGCTTGCTCCAATCATATTTGATGCCCTTTTTCAGTAGCTCCGTCATAGGTTTGGAGATTTTTGAGAAGCCCGGGATGAACCTCCGATAATATCCCGCCAAACCCAAGAAGCTACGAAATTCATGGACTGATGTTGGAGACTTCCATTGCAGCACTTGTTCGATCATGCTCGGATCAACAGCAATGCCTTCCACTGAAATAATATGTCCAAGAAACTGCACTTGGTTGATCCATAAGTCATATTTACTAAACTTTGCATAGAGCTTGTGATCTCTCAAGCATTGGAGCACACTATGCAAATGTTTAGCGTGTTCCTCTTCTGATTTGGAATAGACCAAGATGTCGTCGATGAATACCACAACGAACTGATCCAGCTCCAGCATGAACACCGAGTTCATAAGATACATAAAGTGAGCCGGAGCATTGGTCAACCCAAATGACATGACAAGATACTCATAGAGTCCATATCTTGTCGAGAATGCTGTTTTCGGGATATCGTCTGCTCGAATCTTGATTTGATGATATCCCGACCTTAAGTCCATCTTGGAGAGACCTTAGCACCCACTAGCTGATCGAAGAGAACATCGATTCTTGGTAGTGGATACTTGTTCTTTATTGTCACAACATTTAGAGGACGATAATCGACGCATAGCCTCAGCGTCTCATCCTTCTTCTTCACAAATAAAGCCGAGCAACCCCATGGTGATGAACTTGGATGAATGAACCCCTTGTCCATCAGATCTTTGAGTTGCTCCTTCAGCTCAGCTAATTCTTTCGGAGCCATTTTGTATGGTCTCCGAGAGATCGGCGTGGTTCCCGGTATCAACTCTATTCTGAACTCCACCTCGCGCTCAGGTGGTAAGCCTGGAAGATCTTCGGGAAACACGTCTGGATATTCACGGACTACCGAAATGTCTTCTAACTTGCAAGCCTCGGCATTACATACTTCCAGGTCTTTGGAAGCTACTTTGCCGAGATACAATGTTTGACGCCCGTGAAGTGGAGAGTCCAAGTGAACACTCCTGTTCTCGATGTCCAGAACAGCCTTATGGAAGGTCAACCATGAAATTCCCAATATGGCATTGATTCCTTGATCTTCGAGAATAATGAGGGTGGTAGGATAAGTTTTTCCACCCAAACAAAGTGGTGCTCGAGAAATGACTTTATTAGTCGATATGTCTCCACCTGGCGAATGAATAAGGTAAGAACCTTTTGTGATAGTTGTGGAGATCTGATCCCGGATCTCCATCGCCCTGCTAATGAAGTTATGTGTTGCACCAGAGTCGAATAAAATGACAACCGGCTTGTCATTTAAGGTGAACCTGCCGGCAAGAACAGGTCCTCCCTTTGGCAGATCATCGACTGACACATAATTAACTGTGCCCACTTTGGACATGGCTTTTCTTTGCTGTCCAAGATCACTCTTTGGAACTTGACCCACAGACATAATGTTGCTGCTCGATTCAGTTGCTTCATTGACGTTGAGTTCATGGTCCATATGAAGTGGGACACTACTCGGTTCAGCTGAGAAATCACCATGATCATTTTCAGCATTTTGAGGGAAATAATATTCTGGCGCACCTTGCTGATACTGAGGTGCATGACAAATAAGTTGCTGCTGCGGTGGAGGTGAATAAAACCTCTGGGGAGTAGAAGAGTCGTCACACTCCCAGAATGACTGCACCTCTTGCGGGACCTCTCGACCGGAAGGTGAACGGATTACCAACCTATACTTCTGAGGCAGATAATTGCATTCGCCCTGTGATGAGTCCCTCTCCCTCTTTTCTTTAAGGTAGAGATTGGAATAATATTCCTGAGTGATAGCACAGCTAACAAACTCATCAAAATTCTCTTGGCTAACTTGAGCCAACTCACATCGCAGCCTAGCAGTCAGCCCTCGATAAAAATGATAACCCTTCAAGGATGGTGATTTCACATAGTCAGGGACATATTGAGCTAAGCAAGTGAATTCCTTCGCATACTCAATAACACTCATGTCCCCTTGCTTCAGACTCCAGAATTCATCCAGGCTGGTTTGCATGCCCGCAGGAATGAAACGAGCACGAAATGCAGCCTGGAAGTCCGCCCATGTGACACGATGCCCTGCTGGTTGGACAGCAAGGTATTCTGCCCACCATGCTCCAGCAAATCCGTGAAGCTGCTGAGCGGCAAATAGGGTCTTCGAGAATTCATCACATTGGATCAACCCAAACTTGGACTCAATGACACGTAACCAGTGATTTGCTTCACAATGGTCAGCCGCTTCGGAGAATACCGGCGGTTGTGTCGCCAAGAAATCCAGATAAGTGCTCGGGGTTGGCACGTGATGTTGAGCTTCTCTATTTATGCCTTGCTGAACTATAGTTTGGATAGTTTCATTCATCCTTGCCATAATTTCAGCCAATCCGGTTGGCGATGGCTCTTGTGATGAAGTCGAGTCATTCCCACCTCGACTCGAACCTCCAATCTCCATTTGAGAATGTGTGTGTACCATACTGCATGAAACAAAATTCTGAGTTAATAAAAATTCTATCTCAGTAGTAAGTAAAGATAAGTAGAACATGAACATGTCATGAACTTTATGAAAGCATAACCACATTCATGTTTAAACAAATCTTAAGTACGCTAAACCAATCAGCTTGACTACCCTGACCAGTTCACACAAACTCCCAACTTTACTCAAGTTAACTGCAGATTCATGAATTGAGTTCGATACCAAAGGTTCAGTAAACTTCAGTATCTTTCCAACTAGTACTCATAGGCCTCTATATCATCTTTGGATCAAAAGTTATGATTGCTCAAAGTTGACAGAATTCCTGGATAAAATTTGCCAGCATCTCCTTTGTATGTGGCTACCTTTATCACAGTTGTATATGCAAATACAATAAGAATCTGCTCAAACTCTGAACTACAACAATGTTTCACATTTCATAACCTTTCCAACGGTGTATCATAGGCTCCTTAAGGATTCTTCTACAGGAAGTTATGGCTTAAAAACAGAAAGGTCCAGAAAGGTTTTTGGTACTGTCCTGGTTCTGAACAGTTTGCCTTCAACTGGACTTTTCACCAACTTAACGTGTGATTTTGCTCTGGAGGTCTACCAAGAAGTTGTAGAGTACTTAAAAATATTTCCATAACTGTATCATACACCTTAATTGGGTCAAGCTACTCAGAGTTATGTTCCGTTAAAGTCCAGCAAGAATTTCTGCTATAAACAGGGCACTCTGTTTTTGAAAACTTTGACGCCTAGTCATGCTCTCATTTGAATCTTAGCTCAAAATAAGAGTTCAGTAACTAATATTTGTTTCAATCTTCCATTTTTAGTTGAAAGTTAGTTCATGAATCATTTCTTCATAGGGAAGAGGTTATTAAATGTAGTACGGTGTCGATGCACCATAAGAAACATGTCGGTACTACGTGGCCTCACCAAAAGAAAAATCCTAAACGGATTACACCGGCATATACGTATTATCAGTGGCACTAAGACGGTCTCTCGAACACGTGTACTACACAGGATACGTACGTGGTTAGTACCTGCAGAAGAACACTCAATAGTGGTGCACTCAAAGGTTGTTTCATTTCAGGCAGTTCCATATTTGAATGTAAATACAAACGCCCGTATCATTGCCATATGGCCGTCCTTGAGTTAAGCCATGTATCAAGGTACGTGATCGTGTATCTACACCACATGACGGGGAACCCGAGTATATAATGAACGGGTCATCACGGTTGGGAATGTTATCAACCCAACAGATACCACCTACCCTGCAGGGCACGCCGATGGCAAGCGCTGCGTATGTCCTCCTGGGCTATTTGCAGACGAACACACTATCGCGTTACTGACCACACGATGGGGTCTCCACTTTCTTGCCTAATGCACGCTAGGGGTCAGCGTTCCATATGAACTCAGGAACATGAAGAGTCCAAGAGTTTCATATTGACGTCTCACACCAAGCTGTGAGACCTATCCCTGAACCACATTCCTCGTCAGGGGAGCTAACCGAAATTGAACCGCTTTCGGTGGCGTTCCTTACCATGCTTACCAGAGCGTAGGTGCGTCGTCACATAATTAAAATTCAGAATTATAACAAGTATGTTAGTCATACCACTTTAAGTAACTATGCTACTATAGTCCTTATTTGGGCATAATACCATTTTCCTCACCGTATCCTAAGTTTTTGTCGTAATAGGATCCTTATTCCGTGCGCCATTACCAATGCGGCTCTGGTACCACGCTGACAAGGGACCCCGCCAGTCCCGTACCACGGGGACGGGGCACCTCACCCGGGAATCCCATTGGGTGGTGCCGTGTTATGCGGCACCCAATAGCACACATATAAGGAACACTGTATTACATAATTTAAAAGCGGAAGCTTACAATTGTTCTTTGTAAATAATTTACATAAAATAGCTACAGCGGAGGTCTATAAACAGCTCACGTCGAATAACTAAGAAGCACTCGAGAAGAGGTCCAGCCCGCGGACTCCTCTCGCTAGCAACACGAAGACATGGCAGCGGCTAGGTCCTCCATGTGTAACATGACTCAGATGTTTTCGAGTCTCACCGGACAACCTTCTTTATAGCGTCGTATTAATCTGCAAAACCACTCATATAGCAAGAGTGAGCACAAAGGCTCAGCAAGACTTAACCGTCTCTCCTAAAGCATGCAACTCTACATGAGGGTAACTTAAGACCTAATCCTGAAATTGGCGAAAAGACTCACCTACAAGTTCATCCTTAACTTTTAGATTTTAGCCATAATAGTCGTGACCTTGCGCCCAGCAACATTGGAACTCCACAATCAAACAAGAAACGCTTCATTCCAACGTTACTTGTCCCAAGGTGGAAATTAACTTTAGTTTGCTCTATCTCTACTTCAAACAAGGTTTTCATGCAACTTACAATAATCATAGCAGAAGTTAAACTTTGCAAACTGTTTCCACACAAGTTGATTACTACGTCACAACATGGGAGCAAGAGGTACTCAATAACCGTGAGGGACGGTGATTCGAATCAAACACTGCCCGGATAACTCGACACATGCGCCCGCCTCTGAAGACCCAAATCTGGCGTCCTTCATTACGTCGTATGTGGCAACCTTTCTCAGGACACTAGACTGTAGAACCGGTCGCGCCATCTCGGGCTCATAGGTCTAACGAGACGATGTGGTATGTCTCTACAATCCAGAACCTAGTACATCGGTTTCCTGGTTCCCATATAGTAAGCATCCGGTACACAACTCAATACTTGCTCCTGAATGCGGCACACGCATCGTTCCTTAACCGACACAGGCAGAGCTACTCGACCAAGACCTCATCTTGTCGCTGCTTAATCCCCACTGCCCGGTCTCATCTTTAGAAATATAAACTTTAGTTTGCTTCTCTCTTCCAGCCATACTTATGTGATCCTGAACTATAGCTCGCGAGTAGATTCCAACTACTCGACTTCTACCGGATGTCCTAAGCTAATTAGCATGGCACTATTCTTCAGCGATGACACCTTTCTACCCTTGACCTCAGGGTTCATTTTTGGGTTATCCAAATGGAGTATGAAACATCCTTGACCTAATGCACATACAAACCTTGACCCATAGTAATGAACAAATGAAAAACTTTATAAAACAACTTAAATGCAAACCGGGGCTTTCCTTGGTTTTGCAGGTGACTAAAGTCAGATAATATGAAGTTAGTTGCTGATGACTTGAAGCTTAATCCCTGCCCTTATTGCTCCTTGATTCAAGCTTAACTCCTCCTTCACTTCTCCACGTTTAATCACTACACGTTATGAATAAGCATACATGTTTAATTATAAAACTTTTGCTAACAAGTGCTAAAGACAAGTTTAAAACTGGAATCTGTTTAAGAATTTAAAATGACACTGGGGCTAGTGGTTTGGTTTTGGGTTAAAGTACTAGGATCAAGTGATAAGTGGGGTTTCATCACTTATTTTGTGGTGATCACCTAATTTGGTTGAATAGAATACTACTGATCCAGGGCTCCAATGGGGCTGGAAATTTTCTTATGAGTTCCTTATCACAATAAAGTCATCTGGACCAAAATTCAGAATATTTCACTAAGTAGATCACCCAGAACAATTCCCTTAGCATTTAGGCAGAAAGGAATTAATTCTGAATAAATTTGCACTTTCATGCAAATTCATGTGAACTAAAATTTCAAACATAGCTCAGGGAGAATTCATGAATTTTCCTAGGATTTTTGGAGCTAAGAATTTCCTAGAACTGAATTTCCAAGTTTTGGAAATTCTCTGAAATTGTTTCTGTATTTATTTGAACACAGAAACTTGATTTCAGAATTATCCTAACTAAATAAACTCCAAATGATCTGAAACTTTTACAGGAGTTTCCTAACATCCTAAAGAATATTCTGGCAAATTATGGGGATTTTTGGATGGACCAAACTCCTCCAAAAATTCTTTTGCAGAAAAGTTTTAAACAATTTTTAGAATTTTCTATTGATGTTCATACAAATTGGGTTGCATATTTGGATAGAGTTTTTCATCCTGAATCCACCCCAGTTTGAATCACTAATTTTGGAGCTTCCTAGCAAAAGTTATGAGGCTCTAAAGTTTGAACTGAATCTTGAAATCCAAATAATTCGGGAAATATTCAAACTCTGACTGTGGGTCCATCATACACGTGTCAGCTGCTGGAACTGAGCCACACGGGGTCACAGACCCCTTCCCGCGCAGCCACACTGGATCCCGGAGCCGCAGTGGATCGGCGTTTTAAAATTTAGTCCCTGACATGCGGGACCCCCGGTCATCTTCAACCTTCGGCTGCCCGCGTGACCCCCGCCGCCAAGCTCGCCGGAGAACTTCGGAACCCGGTCTTCCGTTCACCCCTCGTGCTGAAACTTACCACCTGGGGGTTTCCAGCTACGAGGAATTCATTGGTGCGGTGCTCTCGGGCTGCCGGTGACCAGAAATCGGTCGGCGACGTGCGCACACCTCGGTGAGGCTTCGGCGCCGTGGTCCGTGCACCCTAGCCCGCTAAAGGTTCGGAGGATTTGCTCTAAAGCATCAGTGGAGGACAGGCTAGCTCGGCAAGGCCTTAATATTGCTCAGAAACGGCGGCAAGTGGGGGTTCACCGTGTGCCCGAGTGTCCCCGCCATGGCCGCCGATGGAAGAACTCGAAATTAGCTGCCACTACTCACTTCTAAGCTAGGGTTGCGAAGGAAACAGGTTCCCTATCCTCTCTAGCTCCTGTGTGCGCAAAATGAGCAGTTCTAACCGAAAATTGAGTATCAATTTCAAAAACTATTACCCGCGGTTAAGTTTTTCCGGGCGAAAGAAGAACTCGAAATTCTCGAGCTACGGTGCACGCATTGCTCTGAAATTTGGATAGGAGCAGCGCATAGAGTTGGCACACCTTGGGGTGCACTCGTTCGGTCGTGAAACTGCCCGGTGTGATCTGCCCACGAGAGCCCGACGTCGGTTTCCACCGTTTGCACCTCGGCTTCGGCGTTGATCTTCAAATACGGCCAACAGCAGTCCTGAACGTCGGAGCTGAGCTGAGGGAACTCTTGTACACACGCTGGCGCTCCCTTTTCATGTTGATAGGTCGAGCAGCCGGGGAGCGACCTGGCTCACGATCGAGATGAACAGGCATGGCGCCGGCGGCTCGTTTTTTCGGGAGGGGGCAGAACAGGGGCTCGGTAAGGCGGTTTTGTGACTGACAGAGCGCTGCGTGGAAGGATGAGGCGCGGTGAAACATTGAGCAGGTCTCCAGCGTGAGATGGAAACCAGGAGGTGGCCTCCCCGTGCGGTCTCGGTGTCGGCCTGCAGTCGGTTGCTCCGAGCTCGGTCTGAACAGAAGAATTGGTTTGCTTCAGTGGTAAGTTTCCTCCCAATGACATGTGGGTCCCACAGCTCCTCTCCCAAATATCTCCAAATTTTGGCACATTGCAAATTCAGCTATTGAGAACTCAAATTCAAAAGCCATTTGGCAATTTGACAAGTTGTGCCTCAGTTTCAAATCTGAATTCAAATTTAAATGAAAATTCACAAGTCTCTTTGATATACATATCAATGTACCTCCAAATTTTCTCAAAATTTGTCTCCCTCCTAATTTGGACCTGAGGAATTCAATTATGCCCTCTGATTCTTGAGTTGTCCATTGCAAATACAACTTTTCAAACAATAGTTTGAATTTCCCCTTTTTGAAAATGGCCCTCTTCTCTTTAAAGTGAACCCTTTAGCTCAAACTGAATTTAAAGTCCTATTGCACATGCCAACACTTATATGATTAAACGAAAGTTTTTGCAAGTCCCAAACCTTGAAATGATACTCAGCTTTATTCACAACTCAAGTTTTGCGTTTACAAGTTTTTGGAACTTTTACACGTACAGAAGCAAAAACTGCTCCAGAACTCGTTATCTCCGCGGTGATGAGCTCCGGAAGCTCCACGTGTCCATCGGGGGCCTGGTCTCCCCTCTTTGCAAAGACGAGCTCCTGTTGTGCCGCGTGTCAAGCGAGCGAGAGCTCCCTCTTTCTCAGAGGCGGGCTCCGTGTGCGCTATGTATCCTGGCGGTCGGAACCTCCTCTCTATTCGGAGGTGGCTCCACGCACGCCACGTGTCAGTGCCGGACCTCCCCTCTCTTCGGAGGTGGCTCCGGGTGTGCCACATGTCCTAACAGTGCCAGATTTCCTTCCTTCTCAGAGACGAGCTTCGAGGTTGACACGTGTCCAACAGTGACGGATCCCTCGGAAATAAGCTACGGAGGTGACACGTGTCCAATAGTGACAGATTTCTCAGACATAAGCTCCGTAGGTGACACGTGTCCAATAGGACCGGACCCCTCGGAGGTGAGCTCTGAGATCGACACATATCCCGCGCGACTGGTCCTCTGTTTTTCCGCGGTGAATAGCTCCTAAGGTGACACGTGTCCTGCGGGACTGGCCTCGCTTCTCCGCAGAGGCTAGCTCCGGGGAAAACACGTGCCCCACGGGGTCGGACCTCTCCCCCTTTGCGGGGATGAGCCCCGAGCCTGCCACATAGCCAGTTTAGCGGCGGACCTCTCCCCATTTGCGGAGATGAGCTCCGAAGGCGCCACGTGGCCAGCGAGCCACGGAAGTTGTCTTTGGCGTTTTCTGTAAACTGGAATTTGCTCTTCTTGGCTAACTTTTTGATCCTTTCTTGATTTCAACTTATTTTAAAAATGTTTTTCTACATATAAAATATGAATATATGCAGAACCTGAAAATGAGGGTGTCACAACATCGTGTTCAAGATAGAACTGTCGCCGGGAACAACACCAATTTCATGGAGGCCGTACAAGATGGTCACCATGGGGTTGCTCCGTGCTGTTCGTTAAGAAGAAGGACGAAACACTGAGGTTATGTGTTGATTATCGTCTGCTAAATGGTGTCACCATAAAGAACAAGTACCCGATGCCTCGCATCGACATTTAATTTGACCACCTAGTTGGTGGGAGGGTATTTTCGAAGATGGATCTTCAGTCTGGATATCACCAAATCAAGATCCGACCGAAGGACATACCAAAGACAGCATTCTCAACGAGATACGGACTTTATGAGTACCTCGTCATGTCATTTGGATTAACCAATGCTCCGGCACACTTTATGTACTTGATGAATTCAGTATTCATGCTGGAGTTAGACAAGTTCGTCGTGGTATTCATCGACAACATATTGGTTTACTCCAAATCAAAAGAAGAGCATGTTGAACATTTGCATATTGTGCTGCAAAGATTGAGGGATCACAAATTATATGCAAAATTCAGCAAGTGTGAATTTTGGATTGGTCAAGTGCCATTTATAGGGCATATTATTTCAGCAGAGGGCATCGCTAGGGACCCAAGCAAAATTGAACAAGTGCTGAAATGGGAGTCTCCCAAATCTGTCCACGAGGTCCGAAGTTTCCTAGATTTAGCGGAATATTATCGGAGGTTTATCCCGAGTTTCTCTAAAATCGCTAAACCAATGACGGAGCTGCTCAAAAAGAGCACTAAATATGTGTGGAATGCATCATGTGAAAATGCATTCAAGACTTTGGTGAAGCATGTCACAACAGCTCCAGTTCTTGCTCAGTCGGACACGACAAAGCCGTTTGATGTTTATTGCGATGCATCCAGCATCGGACTCGGCTGCGTGCTTATGCAAGAAGGGTGTGTGGTCGCATATGGATCTCGTCAACTCCGGAACCACGAGCAGCACTATCCAACTCACCTTGAGCTTGCTGCAGTGGTGTTGGCGTTGAAGATGTGGAGGCATTATTTGCTTGGCAATCTTGTCCACCTCTACAACGACCACAAAAGTTTGAAGTATATTTTCATGCTGAAGGAGCTGAACATGAGACAACGAAGATGGTTGGAGCTCATCAAACATTATGAAATCGAGATTCACTACCATCCGGGAAAAATGAACGTGGTTGCCGACGCGCTTAGTCGGAAAGCCCACATTCACAACTTGGCTATTGCTGAATTTAAAGAAGAAGAACCGAATCTCCGTGTGATTCCGTATGGGGCGTTATATAATCTTGCTCTCATTCCTACAATATGAGAGGAGATTATTGAGGCTCAAATGAGAGACAAGGGTATGTCTCACATACGGAGAAGAATAGACAGCGGAGAGATGAAGTGTTTCCGGAAGGACAATGACAGTACTCTATGGTTCAAAGACCGTATAGTGGTACCCCGTAATATCAGACTCCGGAAAAATATTGGATGAAGCACCCTGTCAAAATTTTCCATTCGACCCGACAGCAATAAAATGTACCAAAATTTGAAAAAGAAATTTTGGTAGACGCGGATGAAGCTGGAAATTGCTAATTACGTAACCGAGTGTGATATGTGTAGACGGGTCAAGGCTGGTCCTATGCAGAAAGCCGGACCGCTGCAACCACTGAAGATTCCGGCATGGAAATGGGAGGATGTAAGGATTTCTTCATCGTTGTATTACCGCTCACATTCCGGAAGCATGACTCGATTTGGGTGATCTTTAACCGGTTGACGAAATCAGCTCATTTCATTCTGGTGAACACTCATTATCGAGCCAAACAGTATGCGGAGTTGTACATATCCAGAATTGTATGCTTACATGGTGTCCCGAAGACCATAATTTCTGATCGGGTGCGCTGTTTGTTGCTAATTTCTGGGAGCAGCTGCATGCCTCGTTGGAAACTAAGCTGATTAGAAGCTCCGCATATCACCCTCAAACTTATGGACAAACTGAGAGGGTGAACCAAGTGCTAGAAGTTATGTTGAGACCATGTGTTATCCACTACGGTAAAAATTGGGGGGATGATCCCTTACCGTTGGCGGAGTTCTCGTACAACAACGGTTATCAAGCGAGTATCAAGATGGCGCCATACAAGGCTCTCTATGGCCGAAAATGTCGCACACCACTGAATTGGTGTGAGTCCGGTGAAAGAGTAATATTCGGGATTGATCTAGTCAACGAAACCGAATACCGAGTTCGGATGATACAAGAGAACTTGAAGGCTGCTAAGTCCTGTCAGAAAAGCTATGCTGATCAAAGGCGTAGACCGCTGCATTTTGATGTCAGAGAACACGTTTATCTTCATGTGTCTCCGATGAAAGGAATTCATCGGTTCGGTGTAAAGGGGAAGCTCGCTCCCTGATTTATAGGTCCATTTGCTATCAAGGGGAAGTGCAGACCCGTAGCCTACCGGCTGTAATTACCAGCATACCTTGCTGGTGTTCATGACATATTTCATGTGTCATGGCTGCGGAAGTGTCTCAAGTTTACCGCTGCTGTCCGCACCGAAGAAATTGACGAGTTGAAGCCGGATCTCACGTACACCGAGTGACCGGTTCAGATTGTCAATGAAAAGACCCGGATCACCGGAACCGGACGTTAAAATTTTACAAAGTACTGTTGAGTAATCATATCGCGGAAGAAGCGACGTGGGAAAGTGAAGATTACATTCACACGAACTATCCGGAACTTTTATCATCAAACAGCTTGTAATTACTCTCCTGTCTTGTTCTTCCTTTGTGATCTCGGGACGAGATTCTTTTAAGGGGGGAGGAATGCAAACGTTCCAAAAATGTAAAGGAAATAAACGGAATGTTGAATGCCGTTATGTTTCAAGTTCATAAAATGGGACTTACAAAACCTTTCTAAACGTGATGGTGCACAGGGGTGTCCAACAAAACGGATTCAAATGTTCATTTGAATGTTTTGAACCAAGATTCATTTGAACACTATGGGTAAAATACTCATGTGTATGAGTGAGATTAAAAAACAGATTTTAAACTCAAATGTTCACTCAAATTTTCTTCCAAAATTATGAATACACATGTAACCTCATAACTTTGAATTTTAGGTAATTCATAGTGGCAAGATTCTGAATTTAATGTGGGCTAAAAAGAAGTTAGATATGATCATCACCGAAGTAGGGCTGAATTCAAATTCAAAATGGAAATTCAACCCAATTTGGGTGAATTCAAATTTTAGCCCACTTTTCGACTCTAGACAGTTTGGAATCAGCGGATTGACATGGATGAAGATCTTTTGGGAAAATTTTAGAAGATGAGGAGGAGTGTGGACAAATGTGTCAGCTGCACACTAAACCCACTCAACTGAGTCGGTTTCCTCTGTTCACGCTCGAACGGCCCGAGCTCCTCACGCGCGCCACCTCTCGGTTTTCTGCCCCGACCAACTCCACCTCCTGCTGCAACGATCAGGACGCCCACGGGGGATAATCATCGCGCTCACGTCGCCCTCAGTGCCACAAACCGACACTACTTTCTTTCCTCGCCACCACAGCAACTCTCCTCAGGAGTTATTGCCGCCAACGAGCTCCTATGCCGAGCTTCGTCGCCAGCACGTTCCGCAAGCGCCGACGCCCGACCAAGAGTGAAAACAGCGTCACCCACGCCCCCTCAAGCTTCCTGAAGCGATCACCGGGTGTGCTGTGGTCGACAACCATGTCGGCAAGCTCTTCTCCTTCCGGCAAACCGACCTCGGCGCCTCGACGTCGAACAGAGCCTCTACTGCATTTCACGCTCAACCAAGCAACTGCAAAGGTGGTTTCTCACCTCCTCTTGCTGTCCCTCAAGTTTGGAGTTGTTTCATGGGATGACCCCACCAGAATTTGGGTTTTCTCCGCGGCGTGTTCTTCGGACTGCTGGTGCCAAACTTTAAAATGCTCCTCCGATACGTAGTTGCTCTCAATTATGATTTAGGGGCATGTTCTTTAGCCTTCTACGGTCCTCCTCGATCAAATGGTGCTCTAATTTGTCAACCCTAGCCGAAGTACGCCGAGTTCTTCTTAGCCGCCGCACAAATCACCTCGGGCACACGATGGCAAGCTACTTAGCGGTCTTTCCGCGCCTTGTGGCATCCATGTCGACCTCTCCCATGAGCCACTGATGCTCTAGAGCCAAGAAACCCCAAGTTTGGAAGGCTCGAGAGACGGGCCGACATTGTCGAAGCTTCCCTGTAGCCTCTGCCCGTTGCCCGACCATTTCCGGCCACCGACAGCTTGAATTGACCCCACAAATGGGTTCCTCGTCCCCAAAAACCCTAGGCGGCGAGTCTTTGTAGGATCGAAGTACACGTGTAAAGCTACCAGAGGGGGGTTGAATGGTAGATAAAAACTTTTCAGCGGAAGCAACAAAACACCCCTCAGCAGAAAACCGATCTGTTAAAGAAACCGTGTGTGCGACTAATCTAAACGTGTTCAACTGTGACAAAACTAGTATAGATTGTAGAGAATCATGTCATAAAGACTCCACAACAACAATCATGAAAATCCGTTGAGAGAAACTCAAGTTACGATCGAAAGATCCGAACAAAGGTCAATCTGTCCTATGCGAGAAAAACAGTTCTGGAATACTGCAAAGAAACTCGTGTAGATCAGAAACCACAAATTCAATGACCGTGAAATTTTCACAGATGATAGATAATCAAGTTGTGAAGACAACCCAAAAAGAATCACATCAATTGGATCTGTAGAACTCGAGTTATGATAAAACCACCGAAGCAAGGTAGTGCTGAACAGAAAATCGACGAGAAAAACTTGTCTGAAACAAGTCGGACGAACAAGGCACAAAAGTTCCTTTAGAATACGAATTTTATTAATCAAAACACAAGAGGAACAGCACCAAAGTCGTGCACTCCACGAGCCTTGGCCTCCCTTGCTTATATAACCAGCTCTATGGCCAATCCAATTCAAACTAAGAGTCCTACTCCTACTTGGATTCAAATTGTAACTTTCCGATACTGCTCAAGACTCTTCTATACGCAGATAGAAGCAATCTTAAGACTTCCAAACACCTTAGCAACGTCCCAAACATTCCTAAAACAACTCTACTTCATGCCTAACACGAAATCCTGTTATAACCAACTCGAAACTTTCCATAAACAAACTATAACCGCCTCAGCCGCAGCCTGAGCGCAAAATCCAGCCGGTTGAACCTTTTCAACCATATCTCCACTTCCATATCTCTTCACCACGCCTTGGAACCATGTTGCCATGTCCATGCACTGCTTGCACACGTGCAAACACCTTCCAACAACGTCCACGATACCTTCATATGCATTGTTCTTGATCCAAACATGCTGCGCGACCTCCCGATCAACTCAACCACAATTCCTTCCGAACTTGGTTGTTGAACCTCATCTTCTCCCTAAGACTAGTTCAATGGATCCCATCACCAGCCATGTCTTGAACTCAAGCAACACCTGCACATGAATAAACAACCAATACTTCCGAGCACAAGTCCTCGATTTGACTCTCGTTAGTTCCGAAACTACAACATCTTACATGAGCACCTCACATAAGCATGTTGTAAACCATAGCAAAATGATATCAGCCATAACCACCATAACACACAAAAACTTAGTAAAATAATACTAAGCAAACTTTCCATAAGAGTAAAGCAAGTTCGAAACATTGCAAGTTAAAAGCAGAACCATTGCAATCAAACTCCGAACCTTACCGAAGCTAACCGGACCTTGAACCGGAGCTTACCAAAGCTAGTCGGACCTAGCGCCGGAGCTTACTAAAGCTTAGTCGGACCTAGCACGGAACTTACCAAAGCTAGTCAGATCTAGCATCGGAGCTAGCAAAAACAAGTCGGACCTAGCCAAAATAAGTCAGACCTAGACAAAGCAAGTCGGACCTTACGTCAGACCTTGCCGGAGCTACCCAAAACAAGTCGGATCTATCGTCGGACCTTGCAGGAGCTCGGACCTAGAGTCGGACCTTGTTAAAAAGGTGTTTTGGTAGTATTCAAAACTTTTATCGTCAAAGCCAATGTATTCAGCACACACAGGTCTCACAATCTCCCCCTTGATGAATGCATTGGCAACACCACTTAAAATTCGAACATTGGCTTATTCACATGAAAAGTTTTGAAAACAATTTCTCCCCCTTTGTAAATCAGAAATAAAATGAGAAAAATACCAAAAATTCTCCCCCTGAGAAGAATCGTGCCAAAACACTTGTGAATGTGTGCAATGTGTGATCAATTTCTCCCCCTTTGACAATGTATTCAGCAAGGTACAAAAGAGAAATTTTAATTTTATGAGCACATTATAACATATACATATAAAATAAAGCTCATCCAAATCATACTATCAAGTAACTTACACTATCACATCAATGAGATACATAAAGTAGTGTAAGCCATGCTAGAGATCAAGTGTAATTTTTAATTTAAGCAAGTCATGATCTCACAAACTTAACTATTTCAAGACTTGAAAACATGACACTTGTTGCTGCATTTTATTTATCATTTAAAGCACAAATTTTGATCTTATGACATTTACAAGAGATTATATGCAGCATCAGCCTTATTCTAACCAACCAAGCCAAGCCTATGTCATTTGACAGTCAGAAGCTTGAGGACATGGTTTTAGTCATACACAACTCCTTTCAAGTTCATATCTAAGTGCAATGATAAGCCATCTCAAAAGAAGAAGTGTGATGCATGCATATTCTCTTGATCTTTTCTCATTTTTTTATTTGAACATAAAAACTCAACATGTGAGTTGATTACTTGATTAATTCTTTATGATTAAAAGCACTTGTGAGCATGCAACAAGTTCAAAACAGCAAGAAAGTTCGACCATGACCAGATTTAGTGTAAGTAATTATTCCAATTACTAGACATGGTAAAAACTACAAAATGTATAACACGAGTAATGTAGTAAGAACTTTCAGCATGAAAAAGGAATCACAAAGTCATATATGCATGAAATACTATGCTCATATTATTTTAATTTCAGATTCACACATAGACATCCCAAGTTTCAAAATTCTCCCTTAATTTAAGCCATGAGAATGCATAACCCCTATTTCACTATGAATGTAACAAAAACGAGTGAAATCCAAAGGTTTTGTAAAAAATGTCAGCCAATTGTTGTTCTGCATCTACATGGTGAAGCACAATGTTCCCTTTTTCGACATTATCACGAAGAAAGTGATACCTAATGTCAATGTGCTTAGTTCTCGAATGTTGCATGGGGTTTTTAGCAATGCAAATGGCACTAGTGTTATCACAAAACAGTGGAACACTATCTAGATAAACCCCATAGTCAAGTGTTTGAACAATCCAAAGAATTTGTGAGCAAGCACTAGCAGCAGCTACATATTCAGATTCGGCTGTGGATTGTGCAACTGAACTTTGTTTTCTAGAGGACCAGGCAACAAGTGACTTACCAAGAAAATGATAAGCACCAGAAGTAATTTTCCTATCAATCCTACAATCCCCAAAATCAGCATTGGAAAAAGCTTTCAAAGTAACGGTTGAGGAAGAAGGAAGAAAAATGCCAAATTCTTGAGTTCCATGTAAGTACCTGAGAATCCTTTTGACGGCTTGACGATGTGAAGCACGTGGGGAGGATTGAAACCGTGCACAAAGACATATGCTGAATTGTATGTCCGGTCTTGATGCCGTGAGATACAAAAGTGATCCGATCATGCTTCTATATTCTTTTTGATTAACGGGATCACAATCTTCATCAAGTTCAAGTGTTGTTGCTGTTCCCATTGGTGTCCGAAGAGGCTTGCTTTTGTCCATGTTGAAGCGCCTTAGGAGATCTTCTGTATACTTTGTTTGATGCACAAAGGTACCCTCCTTGGTTTGCTTGATTTGCAGCCCCAGAAAGTACGTGAGTTCTCGCATCATACTCATCTCAAATTCTGAACTCATCATAGCTGAAAACTTGGACACAAGATCATGAGAAGCACAACCAAAGATAATATCATCCACATACACTTGGACGAATAATGAGTCATTGTCATGTTTAAGCACAAAAAGAGCTTTATCAACCTTGCCCATGGTAAACCCCTTTTCAAGTAAGAATGTTTTTAACCTATCATACCATGCTCTAGGGGCTTGTTTGAGACCGTACAAGGCTTTGGACAGTTTGTAAACATGATTAGGAAAATTTGGATTTTCAAAACCAGGTGGTTGTTTGACATAAACCTCATCTATGTAGCCATTAAGAAAAGCACTTTTAACATCCATTTGATATAGCTTAAAACCTTTAGATGCAGCAAAAGCTAACAAAATTCTTATGGCTTCTAATCTAGCAATAGGAGCAAAAATTTCATCAAAATCTAGACCTTCAACTTGTGTGAAACCTTGAGCAACCAACCTAGCCTTATTCCTAACAACAACCCCATCCTCACTTTGTTTATTTTTAAACACCCATTTAGTTCCAATTAAAGTGTGACCTTGAGGTGGAGGTACAAGTTTCCAAACATTTTTTCTTTCAAAATTTTCAAACTCTTCTTGCATGGCAATAATCCAAGATACATCAGTGAGTGCGTGTGATATATCTTTGGGTTCAAAAGAAGCAACAAAAGCAGAATGAGCATGAGAATTGGGGTCGAAAAACTTGGATCTTGTAACTCGTTCATGCAAGCTTCCAATAATTTGTTGTGGAGGATGACTTTTGAGAATCCGGAGGGGAGTGGACACTTCACAAGCTTCTTCTTCTTCATGTTCATCACAAATAGATGAGCTTGTGACATGAGGAGGATCTGGACCAGCAATGGTGGTCGTCGGTGCTGGCTGTGAATCAAGATCAGGAGCTGGAACATGTCATTAGCTGCTGAATTTTCGGGCAGCTGCACCACTTCTTCCTCTTCTTCAACAAAAATACTCTCCCCCTGCGGATATGGATCCGGACCTGCAATATTTGAACTAGTACCTAGGCTAACCTCATCAAAAGAAACCTTACAAGTCTCCACAATTTTGTTAGTATCAAGTAAAAGCACACGGTAGCCTCTAGTATGAGATGGATAACCAAGAAACATGCCATCAACAGATCTAGCTTCAAATTTATCAAGATTACCATGTTTCTTAACAAAGCATTTGCAGCCAAAGACCCTAAAGTGTGTGACACTAGGCCTATGTCCAAATCTGAGCTCATATGGTGTTTTACCTAGCTTAGCACGCAAGAAAACACGATTTGAGAGATAATAAGCGGTTGCAATTGCATCAGCCCAAAATTTCCTAGGAGTTCGATATTCATCAAGCATAGTCCTAGCCATCTCAACTAAGGTTCTGTTCTTTCTCTCTACAACACCGTTTTGTTGAGGTACATATGGTGAAGAAAATTGATGATCTATTGCATTTTCAGCACAAAAGTGATCAAACTATTGATTTTTAAATTCGGTTCCATTATCACTTCTAATTGCTCTTAAAGATCCTGGGTGATCAATTGATAATCTAAGAAATAAAGTTCTAAAGTGACTAAAAGCTTCATTCTTAGATGCCATAAAGTAAACCCAAGAGTATCTAGAATAATCATCAACAATCACAAGAACATACCATTTACCTCCGAAGGATTGAACACGTGAAGGTCCTACGGTGTCAAGGTGTAAAAGTTGACCCGGTTCAGTTGTCATGGTCATTGTGAGAGGAGCATGTGAACTGCAACCATCTTAGCATGTCTACAAGAAGAGCACACAATTTCTTTGTCCCCTTTAAGCTTAGGCAGCCCACATATGCGATCAAGAGCACTAACACGCGTGAGATGATCAAAGCCTACGTGACCAATTCTACGATGCCAAAAATATAAATCTTTGGAATCATTTGCAACTAGACATCTATGCTTAGAGGAAGACATATCAAAATCAGATTTAAAAACTCTTCCAAACCGAGACATGTTAAAAATAAGCTCACTGTTTGAACCTACAACTTTGCAGCGGTTTTTATTGAAAATAATTTCCAGATTTTCATCTAGCAATTGTGAAACAGAAAGCAAGTCATATTTCAAATTTTTGACAAGTGCCACATCCTTCAAAGTGTAGTGATCATTTACTCTAACCGAACCCTTAGCAATTATAGGAGTTGAAGAATTGTCGGCAAAAGTAACATTCTCTACACGTGACACAAAAGAGAGAGAGGAGAACCATTCTTTGTTACCGGTCATGTGGCGTGAGCAACCTGAATCCACAATCCAAATGTTCTCCTTCCTCAAGCGTATAACCTACATAGAAGCACAATACATCGATGACTCAATACTGGGGTTAGTTAAAAGGCATGTAGGAATCCAGTACTGAGTAACACGATGTCCAGCAGGAATAACATGCGAAAGCTGAGATGAAACAGCAGGTTTATGAGTCAAAGTTTGAGATTTTTTGTTCTTAACTACTAACCTATGATGTTTTACTTGTGTAGCACGAAAATCAGTAGCTCCAGAGGCAAAAACAGAAGGTCCGGAGGCAAAAACTGAAGCTCCGGAGGCAAAAACTGAAGCTCCGGAGGTAAACTTTGAATATTTCTGACTCATAACAGCAGGTTGCATGTTCCTGACATTCAGTTTAGTATGTGCAGCAAATTTTGCATGAGATAAGATCTAGCTTGCATTCTTTCCTTTTTATGTTGTTTAGCTAGTCTATAACAAAAATCTATGACATGACCATCTCTACCACAATAGGTACAATGAAATTTAACTTTGTGTTCATGTCTAGATGAGCATGCAGTATGCTTATTTGAACTCGAATGTGACAACACTCCTGCAGATCTAAAAACCACTTCTTTTTGTTTAGGAACTGTTTGAATCAAACCACTTCCTAATGATTTTACAATTTTAGGTGGATATTCCTTAGCATGAGCATGTGAATCAAAACCTAAACCAGTTTTATCATTGCAAGACTTGAAAGAATTCAGCAGCAAGTTTATGTTCTTATTCCCATTACAAAACCGATCTAATATCCTATGCATGTTATCAAGTTTATTTGATACATCAAGGCAATTTTCACATGAAGTTTTTCCTTTTAATTTGCAATTGGAACAATATTTAACTTCATGAGAACGTAATCATTGTTCAATATAGAAATTTCTTTCATAGCATCTTGTAGTTTCTTATCAAGATCATCGCAAGTAGAACAATGCAAATCAATTGTAGAACAACAAGCATCTTTCAAGTTTTTATCATTAAGTGCAGCAAGCTTTTTGTTCTTTTCGATTTCAAGTTCAAGTTTATCAAGTGTGGAGGTGTGTGCACTTCTTAGAGAGGACAATTGTTCATATATTAAATCACATGAGGAACAAGAATCATCACTAGGAATCAAGGATTTTAAACGATTAATTTCAGATTCTAGTGATTCAATTTTAACAGCATTGTCCCTAAGCTTTTTGTCCTTTTTCTTAACAATAATAGTGGCAAGAGAAATAGCGTCACAGATTTCTTCACAAGTGGGACATACCTCTTCGTTGTCACTGTTGTGTTCTGCATCCTCCATACTTGATTTTGATTTGCCCGCCATAAAGCACAAGTTTGCCAGATCATCTTCATCACTTCCAATGTCTACATCACTCGAGCCAAGTTCTTGAACTGTGGTGATGAAACTGTTTATCGGTTTGCGTCCTGTAAAACCCTTCTTTTTCTTGTTGGTGTTGCCAAAAGAGGACTTGACTTTATTCTGCTTTTCATCACGGTTAGAAGGACCTGAAAGTTAGAGCAATCTGTACGAAAGTGTCCTGTCTTACCACATTCAAAGCATCGTTGAGGTACGGAGCTTCCTCTCCTTCTAGTTCTCACATTTTGCAATGCTTTTGAGAACCTAGTAGAAAGAAGTACTAGCTCCTCCTCGGGAAACTCCTCAATCTGTTCCAGGCTTAGTGAAGACAGCAAAGCAAATGTATTGCTAGATGATTGGCCGGAGCTAGGCATATCACGTTGTGAGACAAATGCAATAGTCTTATTTGGGTTCTTACGTGATATAATGTCAATTTCATGAGTTTTTAGCTTAGAATAAAGCACATCTAATGTAAGAGTACTCATGACAGTGGATTCATGTATGGATGTTACTTTCATCTCTCAAATTGACATGTCTAATGCACTTAATAATTGCCTAGCATTTTCAGCATCTGAAAAATTAACATTGACGCTACACAAGTTGCTGAGAATTTTATTAAAACGAGCAAAGAGGTCATCAATGGACTCACCGGATTGCATCTCAAAGCGCATGTATTCTTTCTTGAACATATCCTGTCTTACCTCCTTGATCGTGTTGGATCCTTCGTGGTAGTCACAAAGTGCTGTCCACACCTTTTCCCATATTGCAAAGCCTTGCGCCTGGATGAAAGCTTCCATGTGTGCCTTCCAAACCTGAAAATCAATACCACTAAACACACAAGGTTTGGCGGAGTATTTCTACATGATGATTAGTCAAAACACGTGCAAATCACAAAAATTAGAGCAACCTGGCTTTGATACCAATTGTAGGATCGAAGTACACGTGTAAAGCTACCAGAGGCGGGGGGTGAATGGTAGATAAAAACTTTTCAGAGGAAGCAACACAACACCCCTCAGCAGAAAACCGATCTGTTAAAGAAACCGTGTGCGCGACTAATCTAAACGTGTTCAACTGTGACAAAACTAGTATAGATTGTATAGAATCAAGTCACGAAGACGTCACAACAAGAATCATGAAAATCCGTTGATAGAAACTCAAGTTACGATCGAAAGATCAAACAAAGGTCAATCTGTCCTACGCGAAAAAAAAAGTTCTGGAATACTGCAAAGAAACTCGTGTAGATCAGAAACCACAAATTCAATGACCGTGAAATTTTCACAGATGATAGATAATCAAGTTGTGAAGACAACCCAAATAGAATCACATCAATTGGATCTGTAAAACTCGAGTTATGATAAAACCACAGAAGCAAGGTAGTGCTGAACAGAAACTCGACGAGAAAAACTTGTCTGAAACAAGTCGGACGAACAAGGCAGAAAAGTTACTTTAGAATACGAATTTTATTTATCAAAACACAAGAGGAACAGCCCCAAAGTCGTGCACTCCACGAGCCTTGGCCTCCCTTGCTTATGGGCGTGTTTGGCATGGCTCCACTTCATTGCAGAGCAGCTCTGCTCCAAAACTCTAGTATGGAGCAACTCTGCTGTGGAGTTAGAGTTGTTCATAGTGGTGTTTGGCTAGAAATTTGTTCTGAGCTCTAGGAAATAGAGTTTTGTGGGTGTAATACCATTCTTACCCCTGTTATGCTGATTGTATTTATTTTGAGAATAGTAAAATGTATGCAATTTAAAATATGATTTATATTTACATTTTTTTGAAAAAAAAATGTAATGCGCAATAACAAGGTATATTTACCTATTTCTCAATAGTTTTTATTGATACATCTGCTCGTAATATAATGATGTGGGACAAATATGTTTTCTTTCAACACTAGTTTGAACCATTTATGATCAATGTCTTCATACAAATCACTATAACTCATATATTATCCTAAAGTATTACATAAATATTAGATACTAATTCCAAGCAATAGAAAGAGATGTTGCCACACTATCACGAAATGCATCCATTGTAACAAAACTTGACTCTGAAGTTGAATCATGTCACACCCGGTTTCTCCGAAGAACAACCGAGTGAATATCACATGTATGCCAGGATCATTTTCTCATACATGTGATGACAAATAGTGAAGCATCATTTATTACCAGCCAGGTGTCGAATATAAATAAGTCTTACATAGCAAATGTCTCGATGGACAATAATAAGTTCATCACAAGTAAACAAACTAGCAGCGGAATAATTATTCTTGTGGGCTCCGTCACAGGCGTTGCCCGGGGGTCTTCATGAACCTAGAAACCTTCTTCGGGTCCAAAGTCTTGATCATTATACACCACCTCATTATCTTGACCTGAGCAGCAATACAAACCAACAAATATGCAAGGTTGAGTACCGATGGTACTCAGCAAGTGTGGGAAAGTTATGTCATGCATGGCTAGAACAAGGAGAGGTCGAACTCATGGTTAAAGCACTATGCAATTAATACCTATCACCTTAGCTTATTAAGCACCTACATTACTACATAGGAGAAATGGTCCCAATCTCCCATCCCATCATCATAATCCCATAACCATAACATCATTTCCAATGTTAAGCTCCCCGCTTAACATCCACAACTTCCAAAACCATAAATCCTCTAATCATGAATAAGTCCAAGCCGCTCTTGACCGTGAGCACGGCTGTCATGACAGTTTTGACTCTGCAGAGTTTGTACCACTGTACCCACATGTAGTGATTTCATCCCCCGTTACCGGGTGGACTAAAAGAACCTCCATTATGCCAGTGGCTACGATCCACATTCACACTTCCCAGGTGTGTAGCTAGGAGATCACTACGAAGCCTTTACAAAGGGATTCCCGACGAGCGTGGGCCCACTGAGGTTTCACCCCTAACAGCATACAAGAGGCTCCAACCCCGCTGCAGTGGCCCCCTCTTGAGCCTTGCGGTTCATATGGTAGTCCAGCTGACACCTACTCCCCGCACCATCCAACACACCCATACTACGCCGGGGATACACCTAATTAATTGGCCAAGCTGCCCCATCTCAGCATGTGGTTGGCACTGTAAAGCCAGGTTACATGCTCCATGAACCGGTCCTTAGGATCCAGGCAAGTACTAAACACAAACCCGAGTCTCGTGCACCCAGCACACAACCAAAACATCCAACTTGTCTTGATCCCTACCTCTACATAACTCACAATATCTCATTCAAGAGTATGGTAAAATAAACTGATGATCTCATATCCCAAACATCCCATTCTAAGCATGGCTAAGCATATGCATAATAATAAATGACATGATAAAATAAATCCCAACCCAAGCTACAAGGAAACAAGGTAATGCAATTCTAGGGAAACTTCCTAACATGGGTTTCATATTTCAATTGACAATGCAAATAACTCTAGCTACACATCCTAGCATAGGATCAAAGTGGTCAAGGACACTTGCCTCCTTCCTGCTGCTCTTGGAAATGGTAGTCCTGATCTTGGAAAGGAATAACTTGCTCTTGAGCAGGTTCTACATCATACCATCACACATAGCAAAAGAAAAACAACAATCCATAAGACATAGTTCACACTTCCACTTCAAACAAACCACACATTCACATTTATGAAAGTCATTCACAATTATATGTGTTGTGGTTACTCTATGTGTGTTGATCTTTGACTTATATATACTTTTAATCATGTGTATATGATACCTACTTTTGCATTCACATTTATGCTTACATACTATATATATGAGTTTCCAATCTAAATAAATTCCTTATATTTAATTACTACACCTTTTAGCTACCAAGTATGTATGAAAAGTATTTTTCTTCTCCATATGTGCCTTTAGAATTTCTACCAACTTTAAACTGAATTCTTTGGATTTTAGAAACTCCATTTATCATTTACTAGTTGCTATATTTTCATATTTATTTTCCTATACATAAATGTGTACTGTATTATGAAAATAACAAGACACATCATCTAAACAGAATAGGTTCTGATTTAAAAAGTTTACTAATATATTTTTGACCTTTTCCTCTGATGTAAACTATTTTACAATTATTTTTCCTATTTTCCAGAACTATTCTTTACTTAAAAATGTGTCCCTAAATGTGAATAATAAATTAAACAGATTCATTTCAGCCCAAAATATATTTTTATCTCACTCCAAAGTTTTCTAAATACTGAGAAAGTTTTTAATTTAATTTTGAAAATATGTTTGTCCCACTTTTTAAATTTTAAACACTAGCCACATATTCAATTTCCTAAATTAAATATTAAACAGGGCTAAAAAGGTAAACTCACCCCATTACAGGGTCTATAATATTATTTTCAGAATTTCCAGGGGTCTAGCTACACTTATCAGAGGTGTTTTCCTAATTTTTATTAAGTCCAGGGGCTAAAACTGATTTTTAAATGAATTTACATGATTTTCTGGAGTTCCAGGGGCTAGATCAGAAGTTTCCGGGGCTAGCTCTTATTTCCCGAGAACCCCAGGGGGTAGCACGCAAGATTTCCAGTCTTTATAACGCGGGGCTGACGTGGACCGTCCGATTTTAAACCGACGGCTGAGATTATAACGTCGAACCGGTACGCGGGGGTTTAAACCCTACCGTGCAATTTAAAATAAACGGCGCACAAGCGGCCACGTCGCTCTAATCGAATGCGGGCGGCGCTGCCGGCGGCGCACGGCGGCGGGAAGCGGCAATCTCGCCGGAAACTTTCGGATCTTCGGGAATCCTTCCTAGAACTGTGATTTTCTGGCATCGATCGGTAGAGGGGAGGTCGGGGATCTCACGTCGGGGGTTTTCTTGAGCTCGGAGGTCCTGGAAGGTGATCGGCGACGAGGTCCGAGTTGAATTCACGGCGAGGCTCGTCGGCGCTGTGTTTACACCGCAAGTCACCGAGTTTTCTGCACCTGCAAGGTTCCCCGGAGGCGGTGGATCAAGACCAGCGAGTTAGATCGGAATTTCCGAGCTTAGATCGGCCAGAATTCGCCGGAGAAGTCTCGGTTCTCACCGGAGGAAAATCGGCGGATCGCGTGGGAAAAACAGAACGAGGCCGGGGTTTTTATAGACGGGGGAGGGCGGCGGGGTGGTTTAGATCATGTCCGCGTCGCCTACGAACAGAATTCAGCAGGGATACGCTGAAATCCCGATCGGTTTTGATTCGGGTGAGAGGGAGTCCGGCGCGGGCTCGAGGTAGACGACGATGTGGTGGGTCCCACCTGTCAGCGGAAGGAAGCGGCGCGCGCGGCTGCGGGCTGGCGCAGGCTGGCTGGGCCGGCTGGTGGGTTTCGGCCCACTGGCCGGTTTTTTTCTGTTTTCTCTTTTTCTTTTTCTATTTCTTTTCTGATTTGAGTTTAATTTGAATTCCAGTTTGAATTTGAATTTTTGCAAAAACATGCAACACGTCCAAAAATTTTTAAATTCCCCTCTTAACATGATTTAGGGTCTTAACAATATTTTTGGGGTGTTACAAATCATCAGAGGCATGTGCTGACACGGCATATTTGTTGTACCTATCTGGAATTGTAGGCACAAAGTCAGGATCACGATCATAATTATCAAAGTCCACATCGCCACTTGAATGCTCCCGAATGAAATTGTGAAGAACCATAGTGGCAGCAATAATCTTTTTTTGTGTCAACATTGAATATTTAGGCATCTTGTATAGTATTTGCCATTTCATCTTTCATAGTCCAAATGATCTCTCAATAACATTACGAATAGATGAGTGTACTCAATTGAACTTCTCTTTCGGTGTACTTGGTTCCATACCTCTGTGCCATTCGGGTAAGTGATACCTTTCACCTTTATATGGAGCTAGGTATCCCGGATGGTTAGGATATCCCGCATCTACAACATAGTACTTACCTACATAATTTACAAAAAAATAAAAAGTTAAGAGATTAGCAATGTGAAAATTAGAAATTATTTTAACCATAAAGTAATGTTACCTTGTGGCGGATGTGGGAAGTGATTCTCAGATTCCTTTAGCACATGATACATCACACTTGTGTCATGATAAGAACCCGGTTGACCAGCCGCCACATAAGTGAAATGCATATCAAAGTCACAAATAGCAAGAACATTCTGTGTTGGAATGCCTGTTTTCCCAATGTACCTCACTTGTTCTTTAGGTGAAAGAGAGACACGGATATGTGTTCCATCAAGAGCACCTATGCAATCCTTGAAGTGTGGATATGCTCTATTATCATTTCGAATCCTCTTGTGAATGGTACGAAAATTAGGATCAGTTGGTCTTAGATAATGCTCAGCCATTGCAATCAAAGAATCTAACACCTCATGAAATTTCCTGCTAATTGTTTCACCAGAGTGTTTGAATCTATTTTGTCCTTTTCTATTGGACTCACAACCATCACAAATGAATAGAAAAATAGAAAGCATCTCATAAGTATTCATATGTTTTGATGATTGCAGCTTATACCTCTCAACCAAAGTATCATGAAGATCAAGAAATATTTCTTTATTCATTCGAAGCATCCTGTGACACTCTCCTGGAGTGTTCATAGTCTCATGCAACCAGCCCATTCTGGTTTGAATTGACATTCTTGGTGCTGCCTTATTTAAGTATTTATCTGAATATAATGTTGCAAGCTTACCAACAGTCAAGATTATATCAAAAAGACAATCACCATCCTCACTTGAAGAACCACTCTCATTGTCAGACATCTGTAGAAACAACAATGATACAACAATGAGATGCCATACACACATTCAAATTGAAATAGAGACAAAGGTCACAAAGATAATACAATGATATGTGAAATAGAAACAAAGGTCACAAAGATAACTCATTCAAATTGAAATAGAAACAAAGGTCACAACGATACAATGTTTCATGTCAAATAAAGGATACAAGAGACAATAAGGTCTCGTAATCTGATATAATGCAATACAAATTATTTCAAACCATAATAATATGTCGTTCACTAAATTCCATATTTGTCCTTATATTTCCTAGTGAGCCAATTGAACCTAATCTCATTTGTGGGCAACGTCATGAACATCTCCCTCTGCTCCTTTCTCACAAATAATTCAGATGCTATGTAGTGTTGATTGGTCTCGTATGTAGCACCACAAGCTATCACGTGCCCCATCACTTCATCAATAGAATATTTTCCTTCTTTGTTGGAAGCATAAGTGCTCGCCAAGGTAGCCATACTTGACATTGCCTCTTGAATGAGTAGTGCTGTCCCCGTCTTAGCTTTTTTGCCTTTATCTTGAGCAACTCTTCGCGGTCTTTTGTTGTTAGCATTCACTGGCTGAAGTTCTTCACCTTCATTTGTGTCACCTCCCTCAGCATCAGTAGGTACCTCTTGTGTGTCAACAAATGCATCCTCTCGTGTTTCATGTTGCTCAACATTCACGGGTACATTAGCCATATGAGGAGACCAATGATCCATACCAATACTTGTGATGTCTCCAAAACACCTCTGTAGTTCCTCTTCATTTTGAAGACCCATTTTTTTAAATTTACCACATCCTGGAATATCCTGAAACATGAAACTTGAAATCAAATTAACAAATACTAAGACAATTACAAAACATCAAATGAAGAGATTTTTTCAACACTTACAGCTCGAGCTTTCTTCCACCATTCATCATCCATAACAATGGTACCCTTTATAGGGCACCAACCGGTTCCGGTCTGTCTCAACATTAGCTTCCTCCATGCCTTGAAATATTCTTTCAACTTGTCCCATTTATTTTTGATTTGTTGCTTCGTTGCGACAATACCTAATCTATCTTTTAATCCTTTCTCAACCTCAGCATAACCAATCTGGTTCAAGTATGTGTTTGGACGATTCCCTCTTGCAACTTGTTCGGCAAATAATTGACATAGAACACGGATGGCCTCAATATTCCAATCTATTTCCACCATCTAAAACCACTTATAAGTTCTTAGAACAAAATAAAATCTTAATATTCATTATGCAATTGTGCATTGTATTATTGGCATGATGAAATAGTTATATCAACGTTTTAAAAAACAAAAATTTCAGACACATGACAGAGGATTGAACATGACTTTTACAGCAACATATTGGGAAGTTCCTGCACGCATAGGTTCAACAAGTTGATACAAAATTATTTCATACAACAACCTATTTTCAGCAGCAACAATGACACATGCATTGCAGATTCTCCGCCAGAGAACAAATCTCACTTTGAAACGGTCGAACGGGGAAGAGAAGCCAATCGGCGGGTGGGGAGGCGTTGAGCCGTGTCTAGAGGGCCGTGCGTGCCGAGGCGTTGGTGGGGGGAGGGGGGCGGCGGCCGGTGCTGGAGATCGACGGTTGGGGAGGCGTGGCCGAGCGTCTTGGGGGGGGCGGCGGCCGGTGCTGGAGATCGGCAGGTGGGGAGACCGAGCTTGGGCAGGGAGACCGATCGACCGGTGCTGGAGATCGGCTTGGGCGGCGACCTGTTGGGGGGCGCAACAGAGGTCGGCGCAGCTGCTAGCGAGCGGCGTGGCCGAGCGCTCTGGGCGGCGAGGCGCGGGATCGCGGCCGCCGGCGTGGCGGAGCGAAGCGGCCGAGCGGCGGCGGTGGCCAAGCTCGGGCGGCGGCGTAGGGTTTCAGGGAGGAGCCGAGCTGTGTGGAAAAGAAAAGAGATTGAACCGTTTTTTTGTAACCAGTGGCAAAAGCGGGTAAAAACTTCTCAACTCCATGTCTAGTTCTGCAACGAGTGGTTTTGGAGCTAGAAAACAGGTACTCCAAAAAAATGAACTGGAACTCCTCAAACTCCACAGAGTTGGGCTGCTCCTCAGATTTCTAGAGTTTATGTGTTTGGCTACAATTTTTCAACTCCAGACTAGAGTTCAACTTAGGAGCCTTGCCAAACACGCCCTATATAACTAACTCTATGGCCAATCCAATTCAAACTAAGACTCCTACTCCTACTTGGATTCAAAATGTAACTTTCTAATACTGCTCAAGACTCTTCTATACGCAGATAGAAGCAATCTTAAGACTTCCAAACACCTTAGGAACGTTCCAAACATTCCTAAAACAACTCTACTTCATGCCTAACATGAAATCCTGTTATAACCAACTCGAAACTTTCCATAAACAAACCATAACCGCCTCAGCCGCAGCCTGAGCGCAAAATCCAACCGGTTGAACCTTTTCAACCATATCTCCACTTCCATATCTCTTCACCACGCCTTGGAACCATGTTGCCACATCCATGCGCTCCTTGCACACGTGCAAAAACCTTCCAACAACGTCCATGATACCTTCATATGCATTGTTCTTGATCCAAACATGCTGCTCGACCTCCCGATCAACTCAACCACAATTCCTCCCGAACTTGGTTGTTGAACCTCATCTTCTCCCTAAGACTAGTTCAATGGATCCCATCACCAGCCATGTCTTGAACTCAAGCAACACCGGCACATGAATAAACAACCAATACTTCCGAGCACAATTCCTCGACTTGACTCTCGTTAGTTCCGAAACTACAACATCTTACGTGAGCACCTCACATAAGCATGTTGTAAACTATAGCAAAATGATATCAGCCATAACCACCAAAACACACCAAAAACTTAGTAAAATAATACTAAGCAAACTTTCCATAAGAGTAAAGCAAGTTCGACACATTTCAAGTTAAAAGCAGAACCATTGCAATCAAGCTCCGAACCTTACCAAAGCTAACCGGACCTTGAACCGGAGCTTACCAAAGCTAGTCGGACCTAGCGCCGGAGCTTACTAAAGCTTAGTCGGACCTAGCACGGAACTTACCAAAGCTAGTCGGACCTAGCACCGGAGCTAGCAAATACAAGTCGGACCTAGCCAAAATAAGTCAGATCTAGACAAAGCAAGTCGGACCTTACGTCAGACCTTGCCGGAGCTACTCAAAACAAGTCGGACCTATCGTCGGACCTTGCAGGAGCTCGGACCAAGAGTCGGACCTTGTTAAAAAGGTGTTTTGGTAGTATTCAAAACTTTTATCGTCAAAACCAATGTATTCAGCACACATAGGTCTCACAGTCTCCAGGCCGGGGACGGTCGGGAACTCGAGAACAGGGCGTCGCCACTGCTGCTGGCGAGGGGGGCGCTCACGCGGGAAATGAGCGGAGGAAGAAGAAAGGGGGGCTGGCCCACTGTCAGCAACTGTTAATTTTAAACTGGGATTCGCTGTGGCTGCGGATCTGGTGTGACTACACGGATAAAACCCTGTGGCCCCATGTGTATTCGCACCTCATTGGCTGAGTTGAAAACCGTGAGCCCAGCTAAATTTTCAATAGAAAAGAAGTTCCAGTTTCAGCTCCAAACTTTAGAAATTCTTAACTTTTGTTAGGAAACTCCGAATTTAGCGATTCAAATTGGGTTAGATTCGGTTTGCAAAGATCTATCCAAATTTTCAACCCAATTTGTATGGAAGTCAATAATATATTCTGGAGAATTCATTGAAGTTTTCCTGTAGAAGTATTATTGAAGGAGTTTGGTTCATCCAAAAATCCCCAAAATTTACCAGAATACTCTTTAGAATATTATTGAACTTCTAGCAAAGTTTCAGCTCATTTGGAGTTGATTTGTGTAGAAATTTTCAGAGTACAAACTGCTGTACTCCAATATGTCCAGAAACATTTTCAGAGAAAGTTTCAACTTTGTAAAATCAGTTCTGGGCAATTCTTAGCTCCAAAAATCCTAGGAAAATTCATGCCTCCTATATGAACTATGCTTGAAATTGTATTTCACTTGATTTTGCATGAAAAGGCAAATTACTTCAAAATTTATTTCTTTTAGCATAACTGCTTAGTGAATTATTCTGGATGAACTACTCAGTGAAAAGTTCTGAATTTTGGACCAAAATACTTCCTTGTGACCAGGAAGTCACATGCAATGTTTCAGCTCATATTGAGCCTTAGATCCTCCTGTACTTGTTCTCCATTCTTATGTATATGAGAAAACATAGGAATATTGTGGGAATTAATTGACACAATTTCCATCGACTTTACTGTAAAATCCCCAAAAGTGCTAACAAAAATTTCAGCACTTTTACACTTAGAAAAAATGAGGGGAATTAAAAACTTTGAATTATAACGGTGTGAGTTCAAAGTGATGATTCAAACCTCCCAAAAACTTTCAACATGGAGATCTAAATTTATAACTTGGGTTTTCATATTTCAAATATTCGACCTTCCAAATTTCAGCTCATTTGGAGGGTTCTACTATTTGTTTGGGATTAGAAGAGGAAGCCCTCTAATCTGAATTTAAATTTCAGATTCAAATCCCAATTTCGTCAATTTGCAAATTTGGTTCCACAAATGTGTTCTCCACATTTGAATTAGCAGCCATGCCAGAATTCAGAGATATTGGAGTTGGGTTGCTATGTTTTTGGAACAATGCAAATGAATAATTCAAATTCCATTTCAAATTCAAATAACCAAACTCAATTCAAACTCCACACCAGAATTCAAATCATCTGAATTCAACATTTCAAACCATGACTTTGAGGTGAAGCAAAGCATTCAATTTTGAGTAGCTGTGGTAAAAAGATTTGTGGAAAAAATGAGTAAAGAAATGAGGAGGTGGGACCCCTTTGTCAGCCACACACTCTTCACAACCGACTCTGTTTTTGTCTTTCAGGTGAGCTCGCGCGCAGCAGCCGCCGGAGCCGACCTCGGCCGATTTTCTCCCGTGCCACCTCCTGTTTTTCTCGACCGCGTGATCATCTCTGCACACCACAGCTGCAGCACTGAATTCTCTTTTGCCCCTCTTGCTCGCTCACCGCTTCCTCCGCTCTTTCCCAGGAAGAACACATACCGGCGCCGCGTTCTTTGTTCGGGTTGCCCACGACCGGCCGAACTCCGGTTGCTCGAGCTCCCAACACAAGAAGGCAGCGCCACGACGTGCTCTATCGATCTACCATATCCACACCACGGTTGCTTGCTCGTAGTAGCCATCAACGGACAATCATCGCCAAGTGCCGAAGTGAACCGGCGGAGCACCGTTCGGCCTCACCGTCGCCATCACGCTACGACCTTCATCATCTCCGGTTCCCTGTATGAAAAAGGTGCACGTGACAGCCTAGATGGTGTAGCCAAAAACTGTTCTCCATTTGGTTCCGTGGGTAGCGAGAATTTTGGGTTTTACCAAAACCTAGTTCATAGCGACGCCTTTCGGTCTATGATCAAATTCATCACGCAGCAGTAGCTAGAGCTCATTCTGGTCTAGGAGAAGCTTTGCTAGATCGCTACGGTCCTTCTCGCTCAAACGGCGCTAGAAACCATCAAGGACCGGATGTAACACCCCAAAATCTGTTAAGAGGGGAATTTAAAATTTTTTGGACGTATTGCATGTGGTGCAGAAATTCAAATTCAAATTAGAGTTCAAATTCAAATCAAATCAAAAAAGAAAAGAAAAGGAAAAAGAAAAAGAAAAACCCCACCGGCCAGTGGGCCGAAACCCACCAGTAGGCCCAATCCCCACCGCGCCAGCCCCAAACCCGCGCCCCTCTCTTCCTCTCACTGACACGCGGGGCCCGCGTGTCATCCCTCACCTCCCGCGCGCCCGACCGACCCCGGGACTTTTCTCGCACCCGAATCCAAACCACCTCTGCAAAACTGCGCCAGCAGCCCGATCTTCGGCCCCGGACGCTGCTATTTAACCAAGTCGATCCTCCGCTGCCTCCCCTTGTGAAATTCCCGCAAAGAAACTCGCCGAATTCCTCCACGCGATCAACTTTTCTCTCCAGTGAGAACCGAAGCTTCGATCACCGTTTTCTTTCGATCCTTGCTCGGGTTTTCTGATCTAACACACCGATCATGTTCCACTGCCTCCAGGGAGTCATGCAGGTGAAGAAAACCCGGTGTTTTGCACCCTAGACGCAGCTCCAGCGAGCACCGCCGCTATTTCATCTCGGACCTCGCCGTCGACCGCCTTCCAGGGCCTCCGAGCTCAAGAAAAACCCCGAGGTGAGATCCCCGACCTCCCCTCTACCGTGCTATGCCATGAAATCCAAGTTTTAGGAGGTATAGACGAAAATCCGAAGATCTCCGGCGAGATCGCCGCCTCCCGCCGCCGCACGCCGCCGGGCAGCGCCGCCCGCGCACGGCCAGGGTGACGTGGCCCATTGAGGCCCGTCCATTTTAAATCGTGCGGTTCCTATTAGATCTAACCCGTACCGCTTCGCGTTATAATCTCAGCCGTCTATTTTAAATCGGATGGTCCACGTCAGCCCCGCGTTATAAAACCCGGGATTCTTAAGCGCTACCCCCTGGGGATCTCGGAAAACACGAGCTAGCCCCGGAAACTTCTGATCTAGCCCCTGGAACTTTAGAAGTTCGTGTAAATTCATTTAAAAATCAGTTTTAGCCCCTGGACTTAATAAAAATTAGGAAAACCCCTCTGTTATTTGTAGTTAGACCCCTGAAAATTTATGAAATAGCAAATTAGACCCTGCAGTAGGATGGATTTACCTTTTTGACTCTATATGATATTAAATTCAGAAATTTGAATATGTGATTAGGATTTAAATTTAAAAGGTGAGGCACACACATGTGCAAATTCAAATCTAAACTCTCCTAGCACTTGGAAAACTTTAGAATGAGTTAAAAATAGGTTTTAGGCTGAATTTAAATCTGTCTAAATATTGTTCATATTTATTAGTTCTAGAAACACATTTTTAGGCTAGGAAATAATTCTGAAAACTAATAAAATAAATTTAAATTAGTTCACATCAGAGGAAAAGTTCAAAAATATATTATTTAATATTTTATATCAGAACCTATTCTGTTTAGATGATATGTCCTACTATTTAATATTAAAACTCACTTTTAGGCATAGAAAATAAATCTAAAAAATATAGGAAAATAGGTATGCATAATTAGAAAATGATAAATGAAGTCTCCAAATCCAAAAACTTCAGTTTAGGATTTGGTAGAAGATCTGAAAACCTATTTGGAGTAGCAAATTACCTTTCATGCAAACTTGGTAGCTAAGAAGTGTATTACTTAAATATAAAGAAATTGTTCAAATTGGAAATTCATATATAGTGTGCAAACAGAAATCTGAATACAAAAGTTAGAAATCATGTACATATGTTCAAAAGTGAATGTAGGCCAAAAATCAACACATGTAGAGTAACCACAACACTTAGAAATGTGAATGACTTTCATAGGTATGTATGTGTGGTTTGCATGAAGTGAAAGTGTAAACTATGTCTTATGGATTGTTGTTTTCTTTTGCTATGTGTATTGGAATGAGTAGAACCTGCCCCAGAGCAAGTTCTCCCCTTCGAAGACCAACACTTTCTATTCCCATAGCAGCAGGAAGAAGGCAAGTGTCCTTGACCACTTTCTATACTAGGATGTGTAGATAGAATTATTTGCATTGTCAATTGAAATATGAAACCCATGCTAGGAAGTTTCCCTAGAATTTCATTATCTTGTTTCCTTGTAGCTTGGGTTGGGATATGTATTATTATGTCATTCATTCATATTACTTATGCTTAGCCATGCTTAGAATGGGATAAGTGGCATATGAGATCATCAACTTGTTTACCTTACTCTTGAATGAGACATTGTGAGTTATGTAGAGGTAGGAATCGAGGCAAGTTGGATGATTTGGTTGGTGCTGGGTGCATGAGACTTGGGTTTGTGTTTAGTACTTGCCTGGATCCTAAGGACCGGTTCATGGAGCATGTAACCTGGCTTTACCGTGCCAACCACATGCTGAGATGGGGCAGCTTGGCCAATTAATTAGGTGTATCCCCGGCGTAGTATGGGTGTGTTGGATGGTGCGGGGAATAGGTGTCAGCTGGACTACCATATGAACTGTAAGGCTCAAGAGGGGGCCACTACAGCGGGGTTGGAGCCTCTTGTATGCTGTTAGGGGTGAAACTTCAGTGGGCCCACGCTCGTCGGGACTTTGTAAAGGCTTCGTAGTGATCTCCTGGCTACACACCTGGGAAGTGTGAATGTGGTTCGCGGCCACTGGCATAATGGAGGTTCTTTTAGTCCAACCGGCAATGGGGGATGAAATCACTACATGTGGGTACAGTGGTGCAAACTCTGCAGAGTCAAAACTGTCATGGCAGCCGTGCTCACGGTCAAGAGCGGCTTGGACTTATTCATGATTAGAGGATGATAGCTTTGGAAGTTGAGGATGTTAAGCGGGGAGCTTAACATTGGGATTGATGTTATGGTTATTTGATTCTGATGATGGGTTGGGAGATTGGGACCATTTCACCTGTGTAGTAATGTAGGTGCTTAATAAGCTAAGATGATAGGTATTAATTGTGTAGTGCTTTAACCATTAGTTCAACCTCTCCTTGTTCTGGCAATGCATGACATAACTTTCCCACACTTGCTGAGTACCAACGGTACTCAAACTTGCATATTTGTTGGTTTAAATTGCTGCTCAGGTCAATGGGATGATGTGGTGTTCAATGACCAAGACTTCGGACCCAAAGAAGGATTCTAGGTTCATGGAGTCCCCCGGGCAACGCCTGTGATGGATCCCACAAAAATAATATTCCGCTGCTATTTTATTTACATGTTATGAACTTATTATCGTCCATCGAGACGTATGCTTTGTAAGACATATTTATATTCGACACCTGGCTTGTAATAAATGATGCTTCACTATTTGTCATCACATGTATGACAAAATAATCCTGGCATACATGTGACATTCACTCGGTTGTTCTTCGGAGAAACAGGGTGTGATAGAAGTGGTATGAGAGCCAAGGTTGCCCGTAGAAACGTGGACCTAGGTAGAAATGGACGTATTTAAGGACCCTATTTCCTTAAAAACTATTTTACAAAGGTGTGGGTTGAAAAGTGTTATTTAACGGGGTCACTTTATTCACCTTGTCCCAACTTTCATTCAAAATACAATTTTTGTTTAACTTTTATCTAACTTAATTTTAAATGCTTTATGTTTTAGATGGTTCGCATGATCCGCACCGCCCGCAAGTCCACCGGAGGGAGAGATCCTGTAGTTGCCCTTTCCCTGAGAGAGGAGAATCGTCCGGTGACGTACCACTCCTACGGATTGGAAGTAGGAGGCTTGTTGCACCGTCTACGGCGTATGCTCCATGCTGCTGGCAATACGGGCAAGCTAATCATACACTACAGCTCCACCCGGACTATCCATGAGAAGCGGGAAGAATGGAGTTCTGAAATGAGGATTATCCATGAAAATCAGCTGCTCAAGATCCACCGCTCTCCAGCTTGTCGAGCGACACAGGTCGATGCCGAGAAGGATGTCACCTGGGAGGCCATCACCTGCCAGAGTTACATCTACCGTCGCCACCTAGACAGGACTGAGTACATGTATGTCCTCCAGCGTGAGAGTGGTACAGCGAGTACAAGTACCCGCCAGTACAGCAGGGGACTTCCCATGAGCACATGGACCTGTGCTTGGAGGATGCTGCTATGCTCAGCACTCGACTGCAGGAGTGTCAGCAGGAGCTTCAGGATGCTCGTGACACCCTGAAGGAGACTGAGGCGTTGCTTCGAGCCAGCTTGAGGGTGAGAGAAAGAGGAGATGGGAATGAACTATGTGTCACCGTGAATGACACATGGACTCCTGACTCCCCAGATCGCCGGGCGAGCAGGCGTCGCCGCACTTCTCCACCAGCAGCTTCCCCACCGAAAGCGGAGTCAGAGGGCAGCTGCAATAATGAGGAAGATCCCGAGGAGCCAGCTCAGTGATACGAGTCGTGTAGAGTCTTTTCCCTTAGTTCAGCAAGTTATCGAGTAGTCGAGTCAATACCTTAGTTAATTGTGTGTTAATGTTTGGTGTGTGACGTGAGTTGTGGAAGCCATGGACATTTGTCCACAACCTCGTCTTTGGGTTGCTTTGCCTTGATGTGTGAACCACTATGAAATAAGAGTGCATTTATTTTCGCATGAGACGTGAAACCCTCAGAAAATATTAATATAATAAGGCCTCAAAAGTTTAAGTTTAAACAAGCAAATTGGGAAGTTAATACATAATGCATTAAATTAACATTTGGTTGATCATGATAGATGGCCGGAAGAGGAAAGGGTCGTGGTGCCAACCCCGCCAACAACAACGATGAGGCCGGCAACCCTCATCTTTCTGGATGACAAGACAGGGGTGGTCGCCATGAAGGAGCTGATCCCATCCACCAAATGCTTGAAAATCAGAATCAGCTCATCCAGAGTTTAACTCAAGTGGTGGCCAACTTGCACCAAGTTCCAACTCCACAAGCTGCACCACGCCAACCAAGGTTGAGTGAGTTTCTAGGGACTCAACCTCCAATGTTTGCTAGTGCTACCGAACCTCTGGAGGCAGATGACTGGCTAAAGACCATTGAGAGCAAGATGAGGATCATACAATGCCAAGGGTATGAGAGGGTGCTGTTTGCCTCTCACCAATTGCATGGACCTGCTGTTGATTGGTGGACCGCATACGTAGCAGCCCATCATGACCCCGAGAACATCACTTGGGAAGAGTTCAAGCGCAGTTTCCGCAACCATTACATACCAAGGGGTGAACTCAAAAACAAGAGGAAGGAGTTATTGGGACTGCAGCAAGGAAACATGACTGTGAGGGAATACCTCACTAAGTTCACCAAACTATCCCGTTATGCACCACGGGACATCGAGACTGATGAGCAGAAACAGGATTGCTTTGTGGAAGGACTTACTGCGGAGATGCAATGTGCAATGTCCTCCAACGAGTATGAAAGCTTCCAAAAGATGGTAGACAGAGCATTTGTTGTGGAGAGGAAGCTGAAGGCCTTGGAAAATGAAAACAAGAGGAAGGCGGGATGATCACACCAAGCCTCGGGTAGCAACACACGCCCACGACTGATGCAGCCACCCGCAGGGCAGACGAGCCGTGCTGTAGTACCCTACTCAGCACCGAGAGGGTACAACCCGAATTTCAGGCCTCCGTCAGCACCAGCACAGCCACAACGTCAGTTTGTACAGCAGCCTCGCCCCATATATCAACCTCGACCAGCAGTGCAAGGACCACAAAACCAACCCCAAGACAACAAAGGCCAGGCACCTAATGTTGGGGTGCAATGCTTCAACTGTGGTGAAGTGGGGCACTACGCCCATAAGTGCCCAAAGAAGAAGCCCATGCAGCCACAGCAGCAGAATGTGATGCGAGGACGGGTGAACCACGTGACCATGGAGGAGGCGCAAGAGGCACCTGACGTGGTAATCGGTAAGTTTCCTACCAATTTACACATTGCAACCCTGTTGTTTGATTCTGGTGCTACCCACTCGTTCATTGCTCAATGGTTTGTTAAGAAGCATGATCTAGCAACAACTCAAATGGACCATATGCTAGCAGTAAACTCTCCAGGGGGAGAGATAAGGACAAGACAAGTGTGTCCCAAGGTGAATCTAGACATTAATGGGGTAGTATTTACTGCCAACCTCATAGTGATAGATTCAAAAGGGATAGATATTATTTTGGGTATGGATTGGTTGACCAAACATAAAGGAATCATCCATTGTTCGACAAGAACGGTGGAGCTAACTCACCCTAGTGGCACAAGAGTAAAGTTCATAACCATACAAGAGCCTAGGAGGGACATTAAACTCAATCAAGTTGAGGTGGAAGTGGAGGAGATCAGGATCATCAGGGAATACCCAGATGTTTTTCCGAAGGAGTTGCCAGATATGCCCCCCGATCGTGAAGTGGAATTCGCGATTGAGCTAGTGCCTGGAACAGCTCCGATATACAAGAGACCCTATCAGATGGACTCCAAACAGCTAGAAGAACTCAAGGAACATTTGAGAGAGTTGACAGAGAAGGGGTACATCTGTCCTAGTTCCTCACCATGGGGAGCTCCAGTGATATTTGTGCCCAAGAAGGACGGAACCCAAAGGTTGTGCGTAGACTACTGTGCGTTGAATGAAGTAACCATCAAGAACAAGTACCCATTACCCCGCATTGAAGACTTGTTTGATCAGTTGAGGGGAGCTTGTGTGTTCTCGAAAATTGATCTCAGGTCGGGATACCACCAACTTAAGATAAGGCAAACGGATATTCCAAAGACAGCTTTCGTATCTCGGTATGGACTGTATGAATTTTTGGTGGTTTTCATTGATGACATTCTCGTCTTCTCCAAAGATGAAGAAGAACATGAGGAACATCTAAGGTTGGTGTTGCAAAAGCTGAGAGAACACCAACTATATGCCAAGTTGAGCAAGTGTGAGTTTTGGCTGAAGAGAGTTCCCTTCTTAGGACATATAATCTCGGAGGGAGGAATCTACGTAGATCCCGCCAAGATCGAGGATGTACAGAAGTGGAAGACCCCTGAGAATGTCGGGGAAGTTCGAAGCTTCTTAGGATTGGCTAGGTATTATTGACGGCTTATCGAGGGTTTCTCCGAGATTTCGAGACCCCTCACCAAATTGTTGGAGAAGGGAATCACATTCACATGGACACCGCAGTGCGGACGAGTTTTCTGGAACTGAAGAAAAGATTGACAACAGCCCCAGTGCTAGTTATGCCAGATATGCAGAAGAACTTTTCGGTGTACTGCGATGCCTCTGGAAACAGGTTGGGATGTGTTCTCATGCAAGAGGGGCATGTCGTGGCTTATGCGTCCCGGCAGCTCCAGAAACACGAGAAGAACTATCCTACGCATGACCTAGAGCTAGCCGCAGTGGTACACACGTTGAAGATTTTGCGGCATTACTTTATGGGGAAGAGGACAGAGATATATACGGATCAGAAGAGCTTAAAGTATATTTTCACACAGCCAGATCTCAACCTCAGACAAAGGAGATGGTTAGAGATAATCCACGAATTTGATGTGGCATCAACTATCATCCTGGGAAAGAGAACGTCGTGGCAGATGCTTTAAGCCGGAAGGTGCAGGTCAATAGGTTGAGCTTGAAGGACATGCCTACAGAACTGAAGGAAGAGGTTATAAAACTCAATCTATGTCTGGTGAATAGTGGTGAAGCCATCGCCATGGAAGTGGACTCCACATTAGAGCAAGATATACGCAACGGTCAAAAGACTGATGTGAAGATACAAGAAATCAGAGAACTCATCAAGGATAATAAAGCCCCTGGTTTCAGAGAGGATGAACAAGGCACGATGTGGCACGGGAAAAGAATCTGTGTGCCTGAAGTGAAGGAGATCCGTGAATTGATTTTGAAGGAGGCTCATGATTCCGACTATTCCATTCATCCTGGAAGTACGGAGATGTATCATGACCTCAAGAGCAGATATTGGTGGTATGGAATGAAACGAGATGTCACGGAACATGTTGCCCTATGTGACACATGTCAGTTGGTGAAAGCAGCACATCAACGACCCGCGGGATTATTGCAACCACTAAAAGTGCCTGAATGGAAATGGGAAGAAATCGGTATGGATTTCATAGTGGGACTGCCTAGGACCCAATCAGGATATGATTCGATATGGGTCATCATCGACAGGCTAACCAAGGTTGCTCATTTCATCCCCGTGAAAGAAAGCTACAGCGGATCCAAATTGGCAGAATTATACATGTCAAGGATCGTGTGTTTCCATGGAGTGCCAAAGAAGATAGTGTCAGATCAAGGGACACAGTTCACCTCAATGTTCTGGCAGAAGTTACATGAAACCATGGGAACTCATCTGAATTTTAGTTCTGCCTATCATCCACAGACTAACGGACAGACGGAAAGAACCAATCAGATCCTTGAGGATATGTTGAGAGCGTGTGCGCTCAAGAACAATAGGAGTTGGGATAAGAACTTACCGTATGCGGAGTTCTCCTATAACAACAGCTATCAGGCTAGTATGAAGATGTCACCATTTGAGGCTTTGTATGGGAGGAAGTGCAGAACTCCCCTATTTTGGAACCAAACAGGGGAAAGTAAAGTGTTTGGGCCCGAGGTACTACAAGAAGCCGAGGCGAAAGTAAGGGAAATCCGCAACAACTTGAGGATAGCACAGACACGACTAAAGAGCTATGCCGATGTACGGAGAAGAGGGCTCGTTTTCAACGTGGGGGACTATGTCTACCTCAAGGTGTCCCTATCCGAGGACTTTGTCGGTTCAAGGTAAAAGGGAAGTTGTCACCTCGATACATCGGACCCTTTCAGATTCTGGAGAGGAAAGGCGAAGTGGCATATCAACTAGAACTACCGGCTCGCCTATCGGATGTGCACGATGTATTCTATGTGTCACAGCTCAAGAAATGTCTGAGGACGTCTGAAGAGAGGTTACCCATGAATGAGGTTGACGTAGGAGAGGATCTGTCTTATGCCGAGCAACCGGTCAAGGTTTTGGAGACAATGGAACACCTCACAAGAAATAAAAGAATTCGGATGTGCAAGGTGCAGTGAAAGCATCACTCGGAAGAGGAGGCCACATGGGAGCGAGAAGACGAGCTTAAGGCACAGTTTCCAGAATTGTTTTCCTAGAACCACCAATCTTGAGGACGAGATTTCTTTTAAGGGGGGTAGAGCTGTAACACCCCAAAATCTTTTAAGAGGGGAATTTAAAATATTTTGGACGTATTGCATGTGGTGCAGAAATTCAAATTCAAATTGGAGTTCAAATTCAAATCAAAACAGAAAAGAAAAGCAAAAAGAAAAAGAAAAACCCCACCGGCCAGTGGGCCGAAACCCACCAGCCGGCCCAATCCCCCCCCCCCCCCGCGCCAGCCCCAAACCCGCGCCCCTCTCTTCCTCTCACTGACACGCGGGGCCCGCGTGTCATCCCTCACCTCCCGCGCGCTCGACCGACCCCGGGACTTTTCTCGAACCCGAATCCAAACCACCTCTGCAAAACTGCGCCAACAGCCCGATCTTCGGCCCCGGACGCTGCTATTTAACCAAGTCGATCCTCCGCTGCCTCCCCTTGTGAAATTCCCGCAAAGAAACTCGCCGAATTCCTCCACGCGCTCCACTTTTCTCTCCAGTGAGAACCGAAGCTTCGATCACCGTTTTCTTTTGATCCTTGCTCGGGTTTTCTGATCTAACGCACCGATCATGTTCCACTGCCTCCAGGGAGTCACGCAGGTGAAGAAAACCCGGTGTTTTGCACCCTAGACGCAGCTCCAGCGAGCACCGCCGCTATTTCATCTCGGACCTCGCCGTCGACCGCCTTCCAGGGCCTCCGAGCTCAAGAAAAACCCCGAGGTGAGATCCCCGACCTCCCCTCTACCGTGCTATGCCATGAAATCCAAGTTTTAGGAGGTATAGACGAAAATCCGAAGATCTCCGGCGAGATCGCCGCCTCCCGCCGCCGCACGCCGCCGGGCAGCGCCGCCCGCGCACGGCCAGGGTGACGTGGCCCATTGAGGCCCGTCCATTTTAAATCGTGCGGTTCCTATTAGATCTAACCCGTACCGCTTCGCGTTATAATCTCAGCCGTCTATTTTAAATCGGACGGTCCACGTCAGCCCCGCGTTATAAAACCTGGGATTCTTACGCGCTACCCCCTGGGGATCTCGGAAAACACGAGCTAGCCCCGGAAACTTCTGATCTAGCCCCTGGAACTTCAGAAGTTCGTGTAAATTCATTTAAAAATCAGTTTTAGCCCCTGGACTTAATAAAAATTAGGAAAACCCCTCTGTTATGTGTAGTTAGACCCCTGAAAATTTATTAAATAGCAAATTAGACCCTGCAGTTGGATGGATTTACCTTTTTGACTCTATATGATATTAAATTCAGAAATTTGAATATGTGATTAAGATTTAAATTTAAAAGGTGAGGCACACACATGTGCAAATTCAAATCTAAACTCTCCTAGCACTTGGAAAACTTTAGAATGAGTTAAATATAGGATTTAGGCTGAATTGAAATCTGTCTAAATGTTGTTCATATTTATTAGTTCTAGAAACACATTTTTAGGCTAGGAAATAATTCTGAAAACTGATAAAATAAATTTAAATTAGTTCACATCAGAGGAGAAGTTCAAAAATATATTATTTAATATTTTAGATCAGAACCTATTCTGTTTAGATGATATGTCCTACTATTTTAATATTAAAACTCACTTTTAGGCATAGAAAATAAATCTGAAAAATATAGGGAAATAGGTATGCATAATTAGAAAATGATAAATGAAGTCTCCAAATCCAAAAACTTCAGTTTAGGATTTGGTAGAAGATCTGAAAACCTATTTGTAGTAGGAAATTACCTTTCATGCAAACTTGGTAGCTAAGAAGTGTATTACTTAAATATAAAGAAATTGTTCAAATTGGAAATTCATATATAGTGTGCAAACAGAAATCTGAATACAAAAGTTAGAAATCTTGTACATATGTTTAAAAGTGAATGTAGGCCAAAAATCAACACATGTAGAGTAACCACAACACTTAGAAATGTGAATGACTTTCATAGGTATGTATGTGTGGTTTGCATGAAGTGAAAGTGTGAACTATGTCTTATGGACTGTTGTTTTCTTTTGCTATGTGTATTGGCATGAGTAGAACCAGCCCCAGAGCAAGTTCTCCCCTTCCAAGACCAAGACTTTCCATTCCCAGAGCAGCAGGAAGAAGGCAAGTGTCCTTGACCACTTTGAATCCTATACTAGGATGTGTAGATAGAATTATTTGCATTGTCAATTGAAATATGAAACCCATGCTAGGAAGTTTCCCTAGAATTGCATTATCTTGTTTCCTTGTAGCTTGGGTTGGGATTGGTTTTGTTATGTCATTGATTCATATTACTTATGCTTAGCCATGCTTAGAATGGGATAAGTGGGATATGAGATCATCAACTTGTTTACCTTACTCTTGAATGAGACATTGTGAGTTATGTAGAGGTAGGGATCGAGGCAAGTTGGATGATTTGGTTGGTGCTGGGTGCACGAGACTTGGGTTTGAGTTTAGTACTTGCCTGGATCCTAAGGACCGGTTCATGGAGCATGTAACCTGGCTTTACCGTGCCAACCACATGCTGAGATGGGGCAGCTTGGCCAATTAATTAGGTGTATCCCCGGCGTACTATGGGTGTGTTGGATGGTGCAGGGAATAGGTGTCAGCTGGACTACCATATGAACCGCAAGGCTCAAGAGGGGGGCCACTGCAGAGGGGTTGGAGCCTCTTGTATGCTGTTAGGGGTGAAACCTCAGTGGGCCCACGCTCGTCGGGAATCCCTTTGTAAAGGCTTCGTAGTGATCTCCTGGCTACACACCTGGGAAGTGTGAATGTGGTTCGCGACCACTGGCATAATGGAGGTTCTTTTAGTCCAACCGGCAACGGGGGATGAAATCACTACATGTGGGTACAGTGGTGCAAACTCTGCAGAGTCAAAACTGTCATGACAGCCGTGCTCACGGTCAGGAGCGGCTTGGACTTATTCATAATTAGAGGATGATGGCTTTGGAAGTTGAGGATGTTAAGCGGGGAGCTTAACATTGGGATTGATGTTATGATTATTTGATTCTGATGATGGGTTGGGAGATTGGGACCATTTCACCTGTGTTGTAATGTAGGTGCTTAATAAGCTAAGATGATAGGTATTAATTGCTAGTGCTTTAACCATGAGTTTAACCTCTCCTTGTTCTGGCCATGCATGACATAACTTTCCCACACTTGCTGAGTACCAACGGTACTCAAACTTGCATATTTGTTGGTTTAAATTGCTGCTCAGGTCAAGGGGATGATGTGGTGTTCAATGACCAAGACTTCGGACCCGAAGAAGGATTCTAGGTTCATGGAGTCCCCCGGGCAACGCCTGTGACGGAGCCCACAAGAATAATATTCTGCTGCTATTTTATTTACATGTTATGAACTTATTATCGTCCATCGAGACGTATGCTTTGTAAGACATATTTATATTCGACACCTGGCTTGTAATAAATGATGCTTCACTATTTGTCATCACATGTATGAGAAAATGATCCTGGCATACATGTGATATTCACTCGGTTGTTCTTCGGAGAAACCGGGTGTGACACCGGAGGAGTTCTTCGGGTTTTTGTCGCCGCCGTCGTTTGGCGAGCTCGGGTCACCGTTGAGGTCCCATCTCCGGTGGTTTTCATGGTGAGCGGGCTATGGGTCGAAGTTGTCCATGCGTCACTGGTGCTTTTATTGCAAACCCTAGCCTGAATGACCCACTGCCGAGTGAGAACAAGGTCGCCGAAGTGGAGTTCGACATAGCCACCAGTGCGAGCACTGTTCCAGCCGTTGTCATCCTTCCCCGACCCCACCATCGTGTTCAGCACGGTGTAAAACTAACAGGCGGCAAGTTTGGTGAATTTTGGAGCACGGGAACCCTGTCCCGGCGAGCCTCGCCGGAGTGCGCCGCCGCGGGCAGCGCGAGGTAGACGAAGGAGGGCCGGGTCCCACCGGTCAGCCCCTGTCTCCGCGCGGGGATCGGCCTGTGGCACCGGATCGGGTGTGGCCGCACGGGAAATAACCCTGTGGCCTCAGTGTTGCCGCCATTTGAGTGGACAGCGCCACGGGTGGGGCCCACAACCAGAGTTTAAACATTTTCTCATTTTTCAGATTTAGTGCAAACTTCAAATGTCCATAACTTTCAGTAGGAATGTCCAAAATTTGTGAAACAAATTTTGTTGGATTCCACTCAATCAGTACTTTGCAGAAATGATGAGAAGATACAGGAAATCAGGCAACTCATCAAGGAAAATAAAGCTCCAGGTTTCAGAGAGGATGAACAAGGTACGGTGTGGCACGGGGAAAGGATCTGTGTGCCAGAAGTAAAGGAGATCCGTGAATTAATTTTGAAGGAGGCTCACGATTCCGACTATTCCATTCATCCTGGGAGTACGAAGATGTACCAGGACCTCAAGGGCAGGTATTGGTGGTATGGCATAAAGCGAGATGTCGCGGAACATGTTGCCCTATGTGACACATGTTAGTTGGTGAAAGCAGAACATCAACGACCCGCGGGATTATTGCATCCACTCAAAGTGCCTGAATGGAAATGGGAAGAAATCAGCATGGATTTCATCGTGGGATTGCCTAGGACCCAATCAGGATATGATTCGATATGGGTCATCATTGATAGGCTAACCAAGGTAGGTCACTTCATCCCCGTGAAGGAAAGCTACAGCGGATCCAAATTGGCAGAGTTGTACATGTCAAGGATCGTGTGTTACCATGGAGTGCCAAAGAAGATTGTGTCGGATCGAGGGACACAGTTCAACTCAAGATTCTGGCAGAAGTTGCACGAAACCATGGGAACCCATCTGAACTTTAGTTCTGCCTATCATCCCCAAACTGACGGGCAGACGGAAAGAACCAATCAGATCCTTGAAGATATGCTAAGGGCATGTGCACTCAAAAACAATAGGAGTTGGGACAAGAACTTACCGTATGCGGAGTTTTCCTATAACAACAGCTATCAAGCTAGTATGAAGATGTCACCGTTTGAAGCCTTGTACGGGAGGAAGTGCAGGACTCTCTTATTTTGGAACCAAACAGGGGAAAGTAAAGTGTTTGGTCCAGAAGTACTACAAGAAGCCGAGGCGAAGGTGAGGGAAATTCGCAACAACTTGAGGATAGCACAAACGCGCCAAAAGAGCTATGCCGATGTACGAAGAAGAGAGCTCGTTTTCAATGTGGGAGACTATGTCTATCTCAAGGTGTCCCCTATAAGAGGACTTCGTCGGTTCAAGGTGAAAGGGAAGTTGTCACCGCGATACATCGGACCTTTTCAAGTTTTGGAGAGGAAAGGCAAGTGGCGTATCAACTAGAGTTACCGGCTCATCTATCGGATGTGCACGATGTATTCCATGTGTCACAACTCAAGAAATGCCTGAGAACGCCTGAAGAGGTGTTACCCATGAATGAAGTGGATGTAGCTGAGGATTTGTCTTATGCCGAGCAACCATACAAGATTTTGGAGACAATGGAATGCCTCACCAGAAATAAAAGAATCCAGATGTGCAAGGTGCAGTGGAAGCATCACTCAGAAGAGGAAGCCACCTGGGAGCGGGAAGATGAGCTCAAGGCACAATTTCCGGAATTGATTTCTTAGAAACACCAATCTCGAGGACGAGATTTCTTTTAAGGGGGGTAGAGCTGTAACACCCCAAAATTTTGATTCAAAACCCTAAATCATGTTAAGAGGGGAATTTAAAAAATTTTGGACGTGTTGCATGTTTTGCAAAAATTCAAATTCAAACTGGAGTTCAAATTTAACCCAAATCAGAAAAGAAATAGAAAAAGAAAAAGAGAAAACAGAAAAAAACCGGCCAGTGGGCCGAAACCCACCAGCCGGCCCAGCCAGCGCCCGCGCCAGCCCGCAGCCGAGCGTGCTGCTTCCTCACGCTGACAAGCGGGACCCACCCGATCTTCGTCTACCTCGCGACAGCGCCGGACTCCCTCGCACCCGAATCAAAACCGATCGGGATTTTGGCGTATCCCCGCTGAATTCTGTTCGTAGGCGACGCGGACATGATCTAAACCACCCCGCCGCCCTCCCCCGTCTATAAAAACCCCGGCCTCGTTCTGTTTTTCCCCCATGATCGCCGATTTTTTCTCCGGTGAGAACCGAGACTTCTCCGGCGAATTCTGGCCGATCTAAGCTCTGAAATTCCGATCTAACTCGCTGGTCTTGATCCACCGCCTCCGGGGAACCTTGCAGGTGCAGAAAACTCGGTGATTTGCGGTGCAAACGCAGCGCCGACGAGCTTCGCCGTGGTTTTGCCTCGGACCTCGTCGCCGATCACCTTCCAGGACCTCCGAGCTCAAGAAAACCCCCGAGGTGAGATCCCCGACCTCCCCTCTACCGATCTATGCCATAAAATCATAATTCTAGGAAGAATTCCCGAAGATCCATCCCGCCGCCGTGCGCCGCCGGCAGCGCCGCCCGCGCTCGATCAGAGCGACGTGGCCGCTTGTGCGCCGTTTATTTTAAATCGCACGGTAGGATTTAAATCCCCGCGTACCGGTTCGATGTTATAATCTCGGCCGTCGGTTTAAAATCGGACGGTCCACGTCAGCCCCGCGTTATAAAGACTGGAATTCTTACGTGCTACCCCCTGGGGTTCTCGGGAAATTAGAGCTAGCCCCGGAAACTTCTGATCTAGCCCCTGGAACTCCAGAAAATCATGTAAATTCATTTAAAAATCAGTTTTAGCCCCTGGACTTAATGAAAATTAGGAAAAACAACTCTGATAAGTGTAGCTAGACCCCTGGAAATTCTGAAAATAAAATTATAGACCCCGTAATGGAGTGAGTTTACCTTTTTAGCCCTGTTTAGTATTTAATTTAGGAAATTGAATATGTTGCTAGTGTTTAAAAATTAAAAGGTGGGACAAACATATTATCAAAATTTAATTAAAGACTTTCTCAGTATTTAGGAAACTTTGGAGTGAGATAAAAACATATTTTGGGCTGAATTGAATCTGTCTAATTTATTATTCACATTTAGGGACACATTTTTAAGCAATGAATAGTTTTAGAAAATAGGAAAATAATTGTGAAATAGTTTACATCAGAGGCAAAGGTCAAAATATGTTATTAAATTATTTAGGACCAGAACCTATTCTGTTAGATGATGTGTATTACTAATTTCATAATAAAGAACACATTTATGTATAGGAAAATAAATCTGAAAATATAGCAACTAGTAAATGATAAATGGAGTTTCTAGAATCCAAAGAATTCAGTTTAAGGTTGGTAGAAATTCTAAAGGCACATATGGAGAAGAAAAATACTTTTCATACATACTTGGTAGTGAAAAGGTGTAGTAGTTGAATATAAGGAATTTATTTAAATGGGAAACTCATACATATACAGTAGGTAAGTATAAATGTGAACATAAAAGTAGAAATCATATACACATGATTAAAAGTGCATGCAAGCCACAAATCAACACACATAGAGTAACCACAACACATATAATGGTGAATGACTTTCATAGATATGAATGTGTGGTTTGTATGAAGTGGAAGTGTGAACTATGTCTTATGGATTGTGTTTTTCTTTTGCTATGTGTGATGGTATGAAGTAGAACCTGTTCAAGAGCAAGTTATCCCTTTCCAAGATCAGGACTACCCATTTCAAGAGCAGCAAGAAGGAGGCAAGTGTCCTTGACCACTTTGATCCTATGCTAGGATGTGTACATAGAATTATTTGCATTGTCAAATGAAATATGAAACCCATGTTAGGAAGTTTCCCTAGAATTGCATTACCTTGTTTCCTTGTAGCTTGGGTTGGGATTTATTTTATCATGTCATTTATTATTATGCATATGCTTAGCCATGCTTAGAATGAGATAATTGGGATATGAGATTATCAGTTTATTTTACCATACTCTTGAATGAGATATTGTGAGTTATGTAGAGGTAGGGATCAAGGCAAGTTGGATGTTTTGGTTGTGTGCTGGGTGCACGAGACTTGGGTTTGTGTTTAGTACTTTCCTGGATCCTAAGGACCGGTTCATGGAGCATGTAACCTGGCTTTACAGTGCCAACCACATGCTGAGATGGGGCAGCTTGGCCAATTAATTAGGTGTGTCCCCGGCGTAGTATGGGTGTGTTGGATGGTGCGGGGAGTAGGTGTCAGCTGGACTACCATATGAACCGCAAGGCTCAAGAGGGGGCCACTGCAGCGGGGTTGGAGCCTCTTGTATGCTGTTAGGGGTGAAACCTCAGTGGGCCCACGCTCGTCGGGAATCCCTTTTTAAAGGCTTCGTAGTGATCTCCTGGCTACACACCTGGGAAGTGTGAATGTGGTTCGTAGCCACTGGCATAATGGAGGTTCTTTTAGTCCATCCGGCAACGGGGGATGAAATCACTACATGTGGGTACAGTGGTACACACTCTGCAGAGTCAAAACTGTCATGACAGCCGTGCTCACGGTCAAGAGCGGCTTGGACTTATTCATGATTAGAGGATGATGATTTTGGAAGTTGTGGATGTTAAGCGGGGAGCTTAACATTGGAAATGATGTTATGGTTATTTGGATATGATGATGTGATGGGAGATTTGGACCATTTCACTTGTGTAGTAATGTAGGTGCTTAATAAGCTAAGGTGATAGGTATTAATTGCGTAGTGCTTCAACCATGAGTTCAACCTCTCCTTGTTCTAGCCATGCATGATATAATTTTCCCACACTTGCTGAGTACCATTGGTACTCAACCTTGCATATTTGTTGGTTTATATTGCTGCTCAGGTCAAGATAATGAGGTGGTGTATAATGACCAAGACTTTGGACCCGAAGAAGGTTTCTAGGTTCATGGAGACCCCCGGGCAACGCCTGTGATGGAGCCTACGAGAATAATTATTCCGCTGCTAGTTTATTTACTTGTGATGAACTTATTATTGTCCATTGAGACATTTGCGAATGTAAGACTTATTTATACTCGACACCTGGCTTGTAATAAATGATGCTTCACTATTTGTCATCACATGTATGAGAAAATGATCCTGGCATACATGTGATATTCACTTGGTTGTTTCTTTGGAAAAACCGGGTGTGACAACTGCCGACTCACCATGGCATGCGCCCATGTATGGACCACCCCCGTCACACAGCGGGAACATCATCAGTTCACATGCTTAAGTTTAGGATTCCCATTGAATAAGCTGTAATAGGAATGTTTAAATCGTGGTGGCGTGAATAGGAGTGGTGTGTTGAACTTTTGTGATGATTGCTTGTGTTTCTGTGCTAGTGTGAATTGTGGGACACTTCTGCGAAAGTCCACAGCTACAAATAGTAGAGAGATGTGAGATGCTTCGTCATGTGTTCACATCCTCATATAGGCTGAAATTAATAAAAGAAGATATTTAGATCGTACCCTCGATGCATATAGTTGGGGGGATCAATCTAAACTTCTATTCTCTATTCTACTCAACTCTCTCTCACAGATGGTGAGGGAAAACGCCAGCCGTCAAAGGAGGAACGTTCGTGGCCACCCTGAACCACAAGAGGATGGCAACGTTGAAGTTCCTGAAAATGCTAACCCCGGGGCCGATGCAAACAACCTTGAACGGTTGATGGCTATGCAGAACCAGCTCATGCAAACTATGATACAAACTTTGGGACAGCTGCAAGCCAACAACCACTACAATCCTAACCCCGTTCCTGCACCCCCACTACCGCCGCCGCCACCACCGCCGGCTCACAACAGATTGGGAGAGTTCATGAGGACTCGACCGCCTACTTTTGCACAAGCTAATGATCCCATGGAGGCTGATGATTGGTTGAAATCCATGGAAAAGAAGCTTGCTATTGTTCAGTGCGATGATCGGGAGAAAGTTCTCTTCGCATCGCACCAACTTATGGGAGCAGCCGCTGACTGGTGGGACGCTCTTTGCAATGCTCATGACAACCAGGAGACTATCACTTGGGCTGAGTTCAAGGAGAGTTTCCGCTCTCATTACGTCCCTGCTGGAGTCATGATGCTTAAAAGGAAAGAGTTTGAAGGTCTCCGCCAAGGAAGGAAGAGCGTGAATGAGTACCTCAACAAGTTCACGCAGCTGTCAAGGTATGCTCCCGAAGATGTCAACACGGATCAAAGGAAGCAATACTTGTTCATGAGACGATTGAACAATGAGATCCAAGTTCAGCTGCTAAACAATGATTATGCAAACTTCCAGAAGCTCGTTGACAAAGCTATAGTGGTTGAGAGCAAGATCCGTGAGATCGAGCAAGAGGGCAAGAGGAAGATGCCATACCATCCACAAGGGAGCAATGTACGTCCCCGTTTCATGCCCCCAGCTGCACCACAGTATGGCTCGTCTGCTTCTACTTTCTGCCATGCAAATCCACCTCGCCCTAATCAGCCACTGGAGCAACGTCCTGTCATGCAAGCACCTCATGTGTCTTTGCCTCTCGCGCCCCGTCCCAACATGGGCGCCCTTGCCCAAAACCACCCTCGCCCGAATGTTCCTGCTTTTTTGGGCAACAAAGCATGCTTTGCATGCGGAGAGGCGGGAGACTTTGCAAGTCAATGCCCGAAGAAAGGCCTTGGACAGCCGACCAACGCGCCAGGACAGAACCCACGGCCCAATGGAGGAGCTACGCAAGGTAACCATGGGCAGCAGAACTACGCTCGTGGGAACGTGAACCATGTCTCCGCGGAGGAAGTGCAACAAGCTGAGGACGTCGTGATTGGTATGTTCTTTACCAACTCCAGCCCCACCATTGTCTTATTCGATTCCGGAGCATCGCATTCATTCATATCATCCAAGTATGTTGCCAAGTATAATCTGCCCATATCACACATGAAACACACTATGTTGGTTAACTCTCCCGGTGGAGAGATGAGGACTAATATAGTATGTCCAAAAGTAAACCTTAAAATAAGGGGGGTGGACTTTCTTGCCAACCTTATTATCTTAGATTCCCAAGGGATTGATATAATACTAGGAATGGATTGGTTAAGCAAGCACAACGGAGTAATTCAATGTGCTGAGAGGAGCGTGCAGTTGACAAATGAGCACGGTACTCGTATTGAGTTTGAGTCAGCCCAACCGGCAACCGAGAAGGCAGCGTTGAACCACGTTGAAGAAGCAACATTGGAAAGCATTCCGGTGGTTCAAAAATTTTCAGATGTGTTCCTGGAAGAACTTCCAGGTATGCCACCTGACCGGGACATTGAATTTGCCATTGATTTAGTACCTGGAACCGCACCTATAGGGAAGAGGCCATATAGGATGCCCATTAATGAACTAGTGGAACTTAAGAAGCAAATTCAGGAGCAGCTTGGAAAGGGGTTTATACGCCCAAGCTCATCACCGTGGGGAGCCCCCGTGCTCTTCGTAGACAAGAAGGATGGGACCCAAAGGATGTGTGTGGATTATAGGTCTCTCAATGAGGTGACAATCAAGAATAAATACCCGCTGCCCCGTATAGAGGACCTATTCGACCAAATGAAAGGTGCCCGAATTTTCTCCAAGATTGATCTTCGGTCGGGATACTTCCAGCTGAAGATTAAGCCCTCCGGCATACCCAAGACTGCATTTCGAACACGGTTTGGTTCGTACGAATATACCGTCATGTCTTTTGGGTTAACGAATGCACCTGCATACTTTATGTACCTCATGAATAAGGTCTTCATAGAGTACTTGGACAAGTTCATCGTGGTTTTCATCGACGATATCATGGTGTATTCAAAAAGCGAGGAAGAACATGAAGAACATTTGAGATTGACATTGCAGAAGCTGCAAGAGCATCAATTGTATGCCAAGTTCAGCAAGTGTCAATTTTGGCTAAAGGAGATATCGTTCCTAGGACACGTCATCTCCGAGAGAGGAGTATCGGTTGATCTCGGAAAAGTGGGAGATGTTCTGAAGTGGAACCAACCACAGAACGTGAGAGATATTTGAAGTTTCCTTGGGATGGCTGGATACTACCGACGGTTCATCAAGGACTTCTCCAAAATAGCGAAGCCTATGACTGAATTGCTAATGAAGGGAAAAGCATTTCAGTGGACACCAGTGTGCCAAGAATGCTTTGAGGAGCTCAAGAAAAGACTAACCACAGCGCAGGTTTTGGTATTGCCGGACGTGAGCAAGAGTTTTGATATATATTTTGACGCATCAAGACAAGGGCTTGGATGTGTGCTCATACAAGAAGGACAAGTGGTAGCCTATGTGTCGAGACAACTAAAGAAACACGAGCTGAATCACCCCACACATGACTTGGAACTTGCAGCCGTGGTACATGCCTTGAAGATTTGCAGGCATTATATCCTTGGACACCGATGTGAGATCTATACGGATCACAAAAGCCTCAAGTATATATTCACGAAAACGGATCTGAATTTGAGGCAACGTCGATGGTTGGAACTCATCAAGGATTATGATGTTGGAATCAACTATCACCCCAAAAAGGCCAATGTAGTAGCTGATGCGTTGAGCCGAAAGGTAGCATGTCACCAACTCACGGTTCGGGAGCCACCGCCCGAGCTGCGCAAGGCGTTCGAACGGTTACATCTCGGGTTCTTGAACGAGATGGAAGTGATAGAACTCAACTCATTGCTGGAACAAGAAATACGAGATGGTCAAGCAACGGATGAGGAAATCAAGGAAATCAAAGAAAGAATCTGACAAGGCATAGAAAAGGATTTCAAGGAAGATGAGAAGGGCACGGTTTGGTTAGGAAAAAGGATTTGTGTGCCTAACGTGAAGCACATCCGCGACACCGTATTAAAGAAGGCACATGACTCACCTTATTCCATACATCCCGGCTGTACAAATATGTACAAGGACCAGGAAACTTGCTATTGGTGGGATGGTATGAAAAGGGACATAGCTGAATATGTTGCCTTATGCGACACGTGCCAATGGGTGAAGGCCGAACATCAAAGACCCGCTGGACTGTTGCAGCCATTGAAAGTACCCAAGTAGAAGTGGGAAGACATCAGCATGAATTTCATTGCCGGATTGCCACGTACTCGGTCGGGTTACGACTCCATTTGGGTTATTGTGGACCGATTAACGAAAACAGCCCATTTCCTTCCTGTTAGAACCACGTACCGCGTCGCAGAACTAGCCGAGCTGTATATGGAACAAATCGTGTGTCGCCATGGAGTTCCGAAGAGAATAGTTTCAGATCGGGGTTCTCAATTTACCTCTAGGTTCTGGATGAAGCTGCATGAAGCCATGGGTACACGGCTAAATTTCAGCTCCGCTTGTCACCCGCAGACTGACGGGCAAACCGAGAGGACAAATCAAATTTTGGAAGACATGTTGAGAGCTTGCGCCTTGAAACATGGGCGTAGTTGGGATAGGAGCTTGCCGTACGCTGAATTCTCATACAGCAACAGCTATCAAGCCAGCTTGAAGATGTCACATTTCGAAGCATTGTATGGTAGGTGGTGTAGAACGCTGCTGTTCTGGAATGAGACCGGAGAGAGCCAAGTGTTTGGACCCGACGTGCTGCAAGACGCCGAAAAGCAAGTCCAAATGTTACGAGAAAATTTGAAGGCTGCTCAGTCAAGACAAAAAGGTTATGCGGACAATAGCGAAGAGGATTGACCTTCGAAGTAGGAGACTTCGTGTACCTTAAGGTATCGCCTATCCGAGGCCAACGACGGTTCAACGTCAAGGGCAAATAGCACCTCGCTACATCGGGCCATTTAAGATTTTGGGCAAGCAAGCAGAAGTAGCCTATCAACTAGAGCTGCCAACGCACCTCTCTGACGTAAACGATGTGTTTCACGTATCCCAACTCAAGAAGTGCTTAAGAGTACTGGAAGAACAAGTACCGATGGATGAGCTTGAGCTTCAAGAGGATCTGACCTATGCGGAGCACCCCGTCAAAATTTTTGACGTGAAGGAAAGGGTCACAAGGAACAAAGTGATCCGTTGGTGCAAGCTACAGTGGAGCCATCACACGGAAGCAGAAACTACATGGGAGCGTGAGGAAGACCTCAAGGCAGAATTCCCTCACCTATTCTCTATTCTATCGAATCTCGAGGGCGAGATTCAGTATAAGGGGAATAGGTTTGTAACACCCTCAAATTAATTTCCATGCATGCATACATTCTTCATAGAGAGAAACATTATAAAAGAAGTAGAAATGGAGAAAGAATCATAAAAATGGTGGGGAATGGGAAAAAGATAGCTGAAATGGGCCAATTCCAATCTGCCGAAGTGCGTCGTCAACGCTTTACCCGGCACCGCGGGACACGTGGCGCCCGGGGAGCTCAACCCTGCGAAAGGGATGAGGTCCGGCCCCGTGGGACACGCGGCGCCTTCGGAGCTCACCCCTGCGGAAGGGATGAGGTGCAGCCCCGCGGGACACGCGGCGCATTCGGAGCTCACCCCTGCGGAAGGGATGAGGTCCAGCCCCACGGGATACGCGGCGCCTTTGGAGCTCACCTCCGCGGAGGGGGTGAGGTCCGGCGCCGCTGGACACGTGTCGCCCGCGGAGCTCACCTCCGCGGAGGGGGTGAGGTCCAGCCTCGCTGGACACGTGTCGCTCTCGGAGCTCACCTCCGCGGAGGGGGTGTGGTCTGGCACCGCTGGACACGTGTCGCCCTAGGAGCTCGCCTCTGGGGAGAAGGGAGGCCCGGCTCTGCTGGACACTTGGCGCCCTCGGAGCTCACCTCTGAGGAGAAGGGAGGCCCAGCCTGCCAGATACGTGGAAGGCCGGGGGCTCGCCTATGAGGAGAAGGGAGGTCCGACCCTGCTGGACGCGTGGCGTCCTCGGAGCTCGCCCCTGCAGAGGGGGCGACGCCCGGCTCTACTGGACGCGTGGCAGGCTCGGAGCTCGCCTCTAAGGAGAGGGGAGGCCCGGCCCCCGCCGGACACGTGGCACCTCTGGAGCTCACCACTGCAGAGATGTGAGGTCCTTAGGTGGATTTTTCTCCTGTGTGCGGGAGTACCCGGTACTAAGGGTACCGACACAATATCCCCAAAGCTGCCGCACCTAACTGAAAAGATAAGTTTGTTGAAATCCAAAATTGAGTTGGACTCTTATTTGAGCTTCAATTGGAGTAGGACTCCTCTTTTTCCCCTTATAAATAGAACGCAAAACCCCCTCCTTGGCAGTAACCCCTTTCTTATTTTCCCCCTCCCAAGTTGACGACTTGGAGGCCCTAGCCCCCACCTCACCAAGTTATACCCCCCCTCGCCGGAGTTCAGTCGCTGGTGAGCCCCCGCTGCTGCCATTGCTAGGAGGAAGGCCCTACCACCAAAGGGAAGTAAGGTAGGTCTTCGTTACCCATCTTACGACATCGTCGCTGTTTCTACTCATCCGTTTTCTTCGTCCCCCTTCGAGCAGAAACTTTTACGTGTGGACAGACCACGTTTTGATCGGTTTTTGACGGTGGAATTGATCTAGATCTTGAGTCAAGATCATCACCACGTCCACACTTGATTCTACACCCTTGTTCATCATAAAGCCCCATGCAATCCCATTAAACCATGCAAGAACACGTACAAACTGGTTTAATAAAACAGCACCCTAGGATTTGCATTCATTGACACCATTGCATCTTGAGTAGAGTTGTGCATGATGTTTGATTGCTGTAAATTTTGTATGTGCGTGGTTGTGAGTAGAAGGACAAGCTCAGGAAGCCATCTACGAAGAACTACAGCACCAAGACTTCGAGGCGCTTGAGCAACAAGAGCCACGGGAGCAAGGCAAGTGCCCCTTGACCATATTGATCCCATGTTTTGAAACTGTTGTTTGCGAAAACTCGTATGCTTGAGTCAACTTGATGGGCCACCCTTTTATAGGAGTTTACTAGTTTTGTTAACCATCCTTGTCGCCGGGAAAGTTGATGAGTCAGGTATGGTCGTTTTTCCTTTTTGCTTCGCTTAATCCACGGGACACGGGAAGCTGAATTAAAATATGGTTAGCTACTGCACTTATATGAATAATGATAATGAGAACTTGATGATGTTAATGAGCATGGAATCGGGGGAGATCTAGGCAAGCTTGGTTCGTGGATGTTGCTGAATGAGATGGTGGTTTACTTGCCGTAGATCTAAGGACCGGCTCATGCCAGCACATGCCAGGAAAACGGTGCCACCACAAGGCCAAATATGGGTGCGGCATAGCTGACTAATTAGGTGTGTTGCTAGCTTGTTATAGACCGTGGATGGCGTGGGGAATGGGAGTCGAGAGAGGACTGCCCTGGGAACTGCATGGCACAAGAGGGGGGCCGTGGGTGGGAGAATGGTGATTCGAGCCTGCCGGTGAAACCTCAGTGAGTCCATACATCTAGTAGCCCCTTTGTAAAGGCTATTTTGTGATCTCTTGGCCATACACCGACGGTTGTGTACTGGTATAATGGAGGTTTTGCAGTCTCCGACGGGTGAAGAAATCACAAACTTGTGGGTAAAGTGGTGCCACCTCTGCAGAGTGTAAAACTATCATGATAGCCGTGCTTATGGTCACAAGCACCTGGCCAACTCGCATGATTAGAGGGAAAACATGGAATGGATGTTCGGTATGGATATGGTATGGTCATTGGGAATGGTTTTGGGACTGCTTTGAGTTATGGAAATCAGTTTGCTTTCGGTTATACGAATATGAGATGGTTATGAATGTTTATGAGTATTAGATGAACTTGAGAAAGATTAATGGCTGGTTGAGACTTGATAAATGGTGAATTATGATGGAAAAATTGATGCTGAATTACTTGGTCATGTTGGGATAAATATCACTTAGAAATAGTTGCTGTTTTTATCATGTTGTGAAATAAAATTTGCTTGCCGCAATGAGCCTTTTTATTCCTACCTTGTTGTAAGCTACATGTCATACTTTTCCCGCACTTGCTGAGTACGACATGTACTCACCCTTGCATTATCAAATAAACATCAGTAACAGGAGAAGAGTACTCCGAGGACCATGTGGAGTACTAGGCGTGCGAACTACCGTCAACATGCCTGTGGAGTTGAAGATGGAGCCGCTGCTACTTAGTTATTTTCGCTGTCGTTTAGAGACTTCCGCTGCAAGAATAAGATAGACAATCATGAGTGAGACAATTAGTCGATGTAATAAAGTACTCAAACACTATTTATTCGTGGTTATATTCTGAATTCAGTTTGTGGATTACATGCGTATGTGTGATGAACATCCTGGGCACACATATGCAATAACTTTGTTCTGGTTTCCGGAACCGGGTGTCACAGTAGCGTCCCCGGCCTGGACGGCTACACTTTTTGCTTAGTTAGTAGAAGAGGATAGTATGTATAATATTTCTGCTGTACAGTAAGTTTGTAAAAGACTTCTGCTGTTTTTATATCAAATAAAAGTTTGTATGTTGTTCATATTCTTTTCCTGTGTGATGTTGGGTGCCGCATCGCACGGCACCATCCTCTGCGATCCCGGAGTGGGTAAACCACGGGGTGGTCCCCACAGACGTGGTATCAGAGCCGCATTGGGAATAGCACGCTCGAAAAGAGCCTATTTTGAAAAGTTAGAAGTAGTCGAGTGAGGATTAGTCAGTATGCCCACATAAGGTCTATTATAGTAGTAGTTACTAAGGTGAAAATGCTAACATACTTGTTATTAATTTGTAACAACGCTCCGACGTTAGGTAAGAGGTAAGGTATGCCACCGCAGGCGGATCAATTGCAGTAAGCTCGCCATACGAGCAATAGTATGAAATGGTATACCGTGGCTTGGCACGGTAGTTAATATGAGTCTCTGAACCTCTTCATGGTTCTGAAAGCATATGAAAACGCTGATCTCCAGCGTGCTTTAGGCAAAAGTGAGAATACCCCATCTTGTGGTAAGAAACACGATAGTATGCAACTCTTGAACGTTCAATGTTCAAAGGGCCTTACGCAGCGCTCGCCATTAGCGTGCCTGAACGGTCATGAGGCAGTAGGTGATATCCGTTGGGTTGATAAAATTCCCAACCATGACGACCCGTTCGCGATCTACTCGGGTTCCCCGTCGTGTGGTGTGAAAACACGACCATTTACCTTGAGACGTGGCTTGACTCAGGGACGATCCATATGGCAATGATACGGACTGTATGTTTTTATTTTGATATGGAACTGCCTGAAATGTTAAAACCTTTGTGTGCACCATTATTGTGTGGTCTTCTGTAGGTACCTTAACCCCGTTAGAGCATAACGCGTAGAAACCCTGTTAGAGCATTATCCCCCTCGAGATTCGTTAGTAGAGAATAGATGAGGGAACTCTGTCTTGATGTCTCCTTCACGCTCCCATGTAGCTTCTGCTTCCATGTGATGGCTCCATTGTACCTTGCACCAACGGATCACTTTGTTCCTCGTGACCCTCTCCTTCACGTCCAAAATTCGGACAGGGTGCTCTGCATAGGTCAGGTCCTCTTGAAGTTCAAGTTCATCCATCGGTACTTGCTCTTCCGGTACTCTCAAGCACTTCTTGAGCTAGGATACATGAAACATGTCATGTACGTCGGAGAGGTGCGTTGGGAGCTCTAATTGATAGGCTACTTCTCCTCTCTTATCCAAAATCTTAAATGGCCTGATGTAGCGAGGTGCTAGCTTGCCTTTGACTTGAAACGTCGCTGGCCACGGATAGGCGACACCTTAAGGCATACGAAGTCTCCTACTTCGAAAGTCAACTTCCTTTGCCTATTGTCCGCATAGCCTTTCTGGCGTGACTGTGCAGCCTTCAAGTTCTCCCGTATTGTTTGGACTTGCTTCTCAGCCTCTTGTAGCACTTCGGGTCCAAACACTTGATTCTCTCCGGTCTCGTTCCAAAATAACGTATTCTACACCGTCTACCATACAATGCTTCGAAAGACGACATCTTCAAGCTAGCTTGATAGCTGTTGTTATAGGAGAATTCGGCGTACGGTAAACTCCTATCCCAACTACGCCCATGTTTCAAGGCGCAAGCTCTCAACATGTCCTCCAAAATTTGGTTTGTCCTTTCGGTTTGTCCATCGGTTTTTTGGTGGTAGGCGGAGCTAAAATCCAGTTGTGTACCCATAGCTTTCTGCAGCTTCCTCCAAAATCTAGAGGTAAACTGGGAACCACGATCTGAGACTATCCTCTTCGGGACTCTATGACGGCACACGATTTGCTCCATGTACAGCTCGGAAAGTTGTGCAACGTTGTACACGGTCTTAACAGGAAGAAAATGAGCTGTTTTCGTCAATCGGTCCACGATAACCCAGATGGAGTCGTAACCCGATCAAGTACGTGGCAATCCGATGATGAAATCTATATAGATGTCTTCCCATTTCCACTCGGGTACCTTTAAGGGTTGCAGCAATCCAGCGGGCCTTTGGTGTTTGGCCTTCACTCGTTGGCATGTGTCGCATAAGGCAACATACTCGGCTATGTCCCTCTTCATACCATCCCACCAATAACAAGTCTTTAGGTCCTTGTACATTTTGGTACTTCCGGGATGTATGGAATAAAGTGAGTCGTGTGCCTCTTTCAATATCGTGTCGCGGATGTGTTTCACGTTAGGCACACAAATCCTTTTTCCTAGCCAAAGCGTACCCTTCTCATCTTCCTTGAAGTCCTTCTCTATTCCTTGCTGGATCCTTTCCTTGATCTCCTTGATCTCCTCATCTGTAGCTTGGCCATCCTTTATCTCTTGTTCCAATGATGAGTGGAGTTCCATCACTTCCATCTCGTTCAAGAAACCGAGATGTAACCGTTCGAACTCCTTGTGTAGCTCGGGTGGTAGCTCCCGAACCGTGAGTTGGTGACATGCTCCCTTCCGGCTCAATGCATCGGCTACTACATTGGCCTTTCCGGTGTGATAATTGATTCCAACATCATAATCCTTTATATGTTCCAACCATCGACGTTGCCTCAAATTCAAACCCGTTTGATTGAATATGTACTTGAGGCTTTTATGATCCGTATAGATCTCACATCGATGACCAAGGATATAATGTCTCCAAATCTTCAATGCATGCACCACGGCTGCGAGTTCCAAGTCATGTGTAGGGTAATTGAGCTCGTGTTTCTTGAGTTTTCTGGAGGCATAGGCCACCACTTGTCCTTCTTGCATGAGCACACATCCAAGCCCTTGTCTAAATGTGTCACAATATATGTCAAAGCTCTGGCTTATGTCCGGCAATACCAAAACCGGCTGTGGTTAGCCTCTTCCTGAGCTCCTCAAAGCTTTCTTGGCACGCTGGTGTCCATTGGAAGGCTTTTCCCTTCGTTAGCAACTCCGTCATAGGCTTTGCTATCTTAGAGAAGTCCTTGATAAACCGACGGTAGTATCCAGCCATCCCAAGAAAACTCCGAATATCCCTCACGTTTTGCGGTTGGTTCCACTTCAGAACATATCCCACTTTTCCGGGATCAACCGATACTCCTTCCTCGGAGATGATGTGGCCTAGGAACGATATCTCCTTTAGCCAAAATTGACATTTGCTGAACTTGGCATACAATTGATGCTCTCGCAGATTTTGCAATGTCAATCTCAAATGTTCTTCATGTTCCTCCTCACTTTTCGAATACACCATGATGTCGTCAATGAAAACCACGACGAATGTATCCATGTACTCCATGAAAACCTTGTTCATGAGGTACATGAAGTATGCAGATGCGTTCGTTAACCCAAAAGACATCACAGTTTATTCATACAAACCATACCGTGTTCCAAAGGCAGTCTTGGGTATATCGGAGGGCTTAATTTTCAGTTGGAAGTATCCCGACCGAAGATCAATCTTGGTGAACACTCGGGCTCCCTTCATTTGGTCGAACAGGTCCTCTATACGGGGCAGAGGGTACTTGTTCTTGATTGTCACCTCATTGAGAGACCTATAGTCCATGCACATCCTTTGGGTTCCATCCTTCTTGTCCACGAAGAGCACGGGGGCTCCCCATGGTGAGGAGCTTGGATGTATGAAACCCTTCTCTTGCTGCTCCTAGATTTGCTTCTTGAGCTCCACTAGTTCATTGACAGACATCCTATATGGTCTCTTTGCTATAGGTGTGGTTCCGGGTACTAGGTCAATGGAAAACTCGATATCCCGGTCAGGTGGCATACCGGGAAGTTCTTCTAGGAACTCTTCCAAAAACTCTTGAACCACCGGAATGCTGTCCAAGGTTGCTTCTTCGACGTGGTTCAATGTTGCCTTCTCGGTTGCTGGTTGGGCTGACTCAAATTCGATACGGGTACTGTGCTCGTTGGTCAACTGCACGCTCCTTTCAGCACATTGGATTACTCCGTTGTGCTTACTTAGCTAATCCATTCTGAGTATTATGTCAAGCCCTTGGGAATCCAAGACAATGAGGTTGACAAGGAAGTCTACCCCCCTTATATTAAGGTGTACTTTCGGACATACTATATTAGTCCTCATCTCTCCACCGGGAGAATTAACTAACATAGTATGTTTCAAATGTGATATGGGTAGATTATACTTGGCAACATACTTGGATGATATGAAGGAATGTGATGCTCCAGAATCAAATAAGATGGTGGCTGGGTTGGAGTTGGCAAGGAACATACCAATCACGACGTCCTCAGCCTGTTTTGCTTCCTCAGCAGAGACATGGTTCACGTTGCCGCGAGCATAGTTCTGCTGTCCACGGTTTCCTTGGTTGGCTCCTCCGTTCGGCCGTGGGTTCTGCTTGGGGACGTTGCCTTGCTGTCCAGGACCTCTCTTCGGGCACTGGCTCGCAAAGTGTCCTGGTTCCCCGCATGCAAAGCATGCCCTGTTGCCCACGGCAGCAGGTACGTTGGGGCGAGGGTTTTGAACAGGGGCGCCCATGTTGGGTCAGGGCGCAGGAGGCAAAGGCACACGAGGTGCTTGTGCAACGGGTCGTTGCTGTGGTGGCTGATTAGGGCGGTATGCAGGAGTGGTCGATCCATACTGCGGTGCAGTTGGGGGCATGTACCGAGGTCGTACGTTGCTCCCTTGTGGCTGGTATGGTATCTTCCTCTTGCCCTCTAGCTCGATCTCTCGGATCTTGCTTTCAACCACTATGGCTTTGTCAACCAGCTTCTAGAAGCTTGCATAGTCATTGTTGAGGAGTTGAACCTGGATCTCATTGTTCAACCCTCTCATGAACAGGTATTGCTTCCGTTAGTCCGAGTTGACATCTTCAGGGGCATACCGGGACAGTTGTGTGAACTTGTTGAGGTACTCATTCACACGTTTTTGTCCTTGGCGGAGACCTTCAAACTCCTGTCTCTTAAGCATCATTACACAAGCAGGGATGTAATGAGAGCGGAAACTCTCCTTGAACTCAGTCCAAGTGATCGTCTTCGGGTCGACATGAGCGTTGCACAGGGCATCCCACTAGTCAGAGGCTGCTCCCATCAGTTGGTGCGACGCAAAGAGAACCTTCTATCGGTCATTGCACTGAACTATGGCAAGCTTCTTCTCCATGGAATTCAACCAATCGTCGGCCTCCATGGGGTCATTAGCTTGAGCAAAGGTAGGTGGTCGAGTCCTCATGAACACTCCCAGCCTGTTGTGAGCCAGCGGTGGTGGCGGTGGTGGTGGTGGTGCCGGAACAGGGTTGTTGTTGTTGGCCTGCAGCTGACCCAAAGTTTGGATCATGGTCTGCATAAGCTGATTCTGCATGGCCATCAACCGTTCCAGGTTGTTTTCACCAGCCCCGGGGTTAACAGGAACTTCATCGTGGCCCTCCTCTTGGTTACCACGGACGTTCCTTCCTTGGCGGCCGACGTTTCCTCTCACCATCTGTGAGAGAGAACGGAATAGAATAGAGGTTAGAAGGTTAGATGGATCCCTCCCAACTATATGCATCAAGATGGATGGGCTGTATATATATCAGCCCATATGAGGATGTGAATCAAGTGCTGAGGCATCTCACACCTCTTTCTACTTATGTGTGGATATGGACAACGCTTGAGACGTCCCACAACTCATACTAAGCACATAGTCCCAAACAATCATCACAAAAGCTCACACAACTCCTATTCAAGGCTTTTTCAAATGGGGTCCTATGGGGTTTTAGAGTGATATCAATCTGTGACTTCACCCTATGTCAAGGTGGTTTGGGTGATACCAATCTTTGATTCAACTATGGCTTTTTCCTAGGCTTGCATCCTATGTCAAGGTGGTTCCAATGCCAATCTATGCATCCTAGGCTTGCATCCTATGGTCAGCGTGGCTTCTAATACCAGTCTGTTACTTGGGGTGCATCCTACAGTCAACGTGGCTCTATAACCAATCTGTGATCATTCTAAATTTGTGACCTACAGTCAACCGTGGTAGCTTGGTACCAATCTGTGGATTGTACCAATTCTGTGACTAGGCATGGCAGCTTTAATATCAATCTGTGACCTATCTAGGTTGTGTGATGTATGATCAACCCGTGGCAGGTTGATACCAATCTGTGTCTGATTCCAATCTGTGTTTTCTATCTAATCTTGTAACCTACTGTCAACCCGTGGCTCTGATACCAATCTGTGACGCCCTCAATTCTGTGGAAAACCACGGAACCAAGAACTGATGCATATGTGTGCCCAGGATGTTCATCACACATACACATATCATCCACAAACTGAATTTAGAATATATATTACCACAAATGAACAGGGTTTATTACAAAGTCTCATTAGTCTTGGACTCATGCTAACAGCGTAAGTCTTTTCTAAGCAGCGGAAGTCTAAATCTAGCAGCGGAAATCTTCTAACTAGTACGGAAGCAATCTAAGCAGCAGCAGCTCCATCTCTACTCCATCCCCACAGGCAAGGTTGAGGACAGATTTACACACCTAATGCTCCACGGGGTCTTCATAGTACTCCTCTCCTGTTGCTGATGATGAAGTAATAATGCAAGTTTGAGTACAATGATATACTCAGCAAGTGCGGGAAAATATGATATGTAGCTCACAACAAGGTAGGTATAAAAAGGCTCATTGCAGAAAGCAAAGTTATTTCTCAAAACACGGTAAAAACAGCAACTTAACTTTAAATAAATGTAATCCTAACATATATTAAAATACCAACATACCTCCATTATGTTTCATCACTTTCCATGTCTCAACCAGGCATTAATCTTTTTCAACTTTGCTCACGAATACCTCCTCGTATTCGCTACCATCTCATGAATACCATCTCGTATTCGCTACCATCTCATCTCATAAACAATTCCGTCTCACACCGAGACCAATTTCGTTACCACGACTCAACAGTCATGCAACCAATCTTATCACCCGGACTCAACAGTTCAAAAAACCAAACCAAAACCAAAATCATAACCAAAAACCATAACAAAAAACCATCCCAACTAATCATGTGAGTTGTCCAGGCGCTCGTGACTGTAAGCTCGGCTATCATGATAGTTTTAGACTCTGCAGAGTTTGTACCACTTTACCCACAAGTTTGTGATTTCGTCACCCGTCGGCGACTGCATAACCTCCATTATACCAGTACACAACCGTCGGTGTATGGTCAAGAGATCACAAAATAGCCTTTACAAAGGGGTTACTAGATGTATGGAGTCACTAAGGTTTCACCGGCAAGCTAGAATTTCCAATTCTCCCCCCACGGGCCCCCTCTTGTGCCATGCAGTTCCTAGGGCAGTCCTCACTCGACTCCCATTCCCCGCGCCTTCCATGGTCCATAAAAATCTAGTAACTTACCTAATTACTCAGCTAAGCCGCACTCATACTTGGCCTTGTGGTGGCACTATTATCCTGGCATGGCTGGCATGAACAGGTCCTTAGATCCACGGCAAGTAACCACCATCTCATGCTACCTCATTCACAAACCCAGTCTTGCCTAGATCTCCCTCTGATCCATGTTCATTAACAACATCAAGTTCTCATTATCATTACGAGTGCAGTTAGCTAGACACATCTATCTCGCTTCCCAAAATCCCGTGGACTCAGCGAAGCAAAAAGTAAAAACTATACCCGACTTATAAACTTCCCTGGTGACAAGGGTGGTTTGACAAAACTAGTAAACTCCTATAAAAGGGTTTCCCATCATGTTTGACTCAGCACACACACCTTTTCGGAAACAAAACAGTTTTCCAAAACATAGGATCAATATGGTCAAGGGGCACTTGCCTTGTTCTTGCGGTTCCGGTTGCTATTGGATCTTGAAACCTTTTTGTTGCAGCTCGTCGTAGACAGCTCCCTGAACTTGTCCTTCTATACGCGATCACACACATACAAGATTCATAGCAATCAATATCATGCACAAACTCTAATCGAGATGCGATGATGCGTATGCATGTTAATTCCTATGATGCAGTTTTTATTAGATCGATTTGTACGTGTTTTTGCATGTTTGCATGGCTTTTACGATGAACAGAGGTGTTCGGATCAACTGTGGATGTGGCGATAATCTTGACTTTAGATCAAACCGATCAACACGTGATCTGTCCACGAAAAAGCTTCTGTTCGAAAGGAATCGAAGAACAGATGCAAAGAAAACACAATGATGTCGTAAGGTGGTATTGGAGACCTACCTTACGTTCTTCTTGGTCTCTGGGTCCTTCCCCTTGCAAGACAGATCGTCGGCTCTCCTCCGGCGATGGCAATTGTGATCCAGGCTCGTCGGCGGTCTCTTCGGTGGTCAAACTGCGGCGAAGGGGTTTACTCGGTGAGTTTGGGGCTAGGGCTTCTAAGTTGTCGGCTTAGAGAAGATGTTACGACCAAGGGGTTTGTTTCGAGTTCTATTTATAAGAGGGAAACGAAGGGTCCTCCTCTGATCGGAATTCAATTAAGAGTCCCATTCAAACTGTTTTTGAATCTTAACAACTTATCTTTAGTTGATTTGGTGCGGTAGCATTGTGGAAATCGGGTCGGTTTCCTCCCGTACCGGTATTCCCGTGCGTATAGAAGCAAAACTGATTCAAATCTCGTCACCCTCGCGGTGATGAGCTCCGGAAGCTCCATGTGTCCTGCGGGAACCTGGGCTCCCTTTTCCGCAGAGACAAGCTTCGGTTGTGCCGCGTGTCAGGCGGACGAGACCTCCCTATCCTTCAGAGGAGAGCTCCGCGTGCGCCACGTGTCCTGGCGGGCGGGACCTCCCTCTCTCCAGAGGCGAGCTCCGCATGCGCCACGTGTCTGGTGGGTCAGGACCTCCCCTCTCAACAGAGGCGAGCTCCGCGAATGCCACGTGTTAGTTCCGGACCTTCCCTTTTCTTCGAAGGTGGCTCCAGGTGTGCCATGTGTCAATTCCGGACCTCCCCTCTCTTCGAAGGTGGCTCCGGATGTGCCACGTGTCCTAACAGCGCCAGACTTCCTTTCTTCTCAGAGACGAGCTCCGAGGTTGACACGTGTCCAATAGTGATAGACCTCCTGCAGATGGCTCCAGAGGTGACACGTGTCCGGTAGTGGCGGACCTCCCGGAGATGAGCTCCGAAGGTGACACGCGTCCATCAGCGTCGGACCCCCCAGAGATGAGCTCCGGAGGTGACACGTGTCCGATTGGACCGGACCTCTTGGAGGTGTGCTCCAAGAGCGACATGTGTCTAGCGGGGCCAGACCTCTCAGAGGTGAGCTTCGAGAGCGACACGCGTCCCGCGCGGCTGGTCCTCTCTTTTCCGCGGTGACTAGCTCCACAGCCGACATGTGTCCTGCGGAACTGGCCTTGCTCCTTTGCAGAGGCTAGCTCCGGGGGCAACACGTGTCCCACAGGGTCGGACCTCACCCTTTGCCGCAGGGATGAGCCCCGAGCTTGCCACACAGCCAGTTTAGCGGCGGAGCTCTCCCCTTTTGTGGAGATGAGCTCCGAACACACCACGTGGCCGGCGAGCCGCGGGAGCTGTCTTTGGCGCTCTCTGTAAACTGGAATTTGCTCTTTTTGGCTAACTTTTTTATTCTTTCTCTGTTTCAACTTCTTTTAAAAATGTCTTTCTACATAAAACATGAATACATGCAGAACCCGAAAATGAGGGTGTCACAGAGGGGGTGGCTGCATCCAAAAAGGGGGGGGGGGGGGTTGGATGGTATTTATAAGGGGGAGAGTCCTACTCCAATTGGAGCTCAAATAAGATTCCTATTCAATTTTAGATCTCAACAAGCTTATCTTTTCAGTTAGGTGCGGCAGCCTTGGGGATTTTATCCCCCCAAATGTGGGGAAAATTCCCCTTTTGTGGAATTGGGGAATTTGGAAATTTTGGGGGAAATTTGGGAATGGCTTATTTCAGCTATCTTTTTCTCATTCCTCACCATTTCTTAGTCACTTGTTCCATTTCTACATTCCCCTCTCCATTTCTATGTCCCATTCTCCATTTCTACATTCCCCTCTCCATTTCTATGTCCCATTCTCCATTTCTACATTCCCCTCTCCATTTCTACATTTCCCTTTTCCATTTCTATGCCCCATTCTCCATTTCTGTGGTTTTTCCTCCATTTCTATTGTTCCTTCCACCATTTCTATGGTTCTTTCTCCATTTTTATGGTTCCTTCCTCCATTTCTATTGTTCTTTCTCCATTTATATAGTTCTTTCTCCATTTCTACTTCTTTTATAATGTTTCCCTACATGAAAAATGTATGCAATGCATGGTAATGAATTTGAGGGTGTTACAAACCTACCCCCCTTAAACTGAATCTCGCCCTCGAGATTCGATACAGTGGAGAATAGATGAGGGAATTCTGCCTTGATATCTTCCTCACGCTCCCATGTAGTTTCGGCTTCCGTGTGATGGCTCCACTGTACCTTGCACCAACGGATCACTTTTTCCTCGTGATGCTTTCCTTCACGTCCAAAATTTTGACGGGGTGCTCCGCGTAGGTCAGATCCTCTTGAATCTCGAGCTCATCCATCAGTACTTGTTCTTCCGGTACTCTTAAGCACTTCTTGAGTTGAGATACGTGAAATACGTCGTGCACGTCAGAGAGGTGCGTTGGCAGCTCTAGTTGATAGGCTACTTCTCCTCGCTTGACCAAAATCTTGAATGGCCCGATGTAGCGAGGTGCTAATTTGCCCTTGACGTTGAACCTTCATTGGCCTCGGATAGGCGATACCTTAAGACACACGAAGTCTCCTACTTCGAAGGTCAATTTTCATCGCTTATTGTCCGCATAACCTTTTTGTCATGACTGAGCAGCCTTCAAATTTTCTCGTATCGTTTGGACTTGCTTCTCGGCGTCTTGCAGCACTTTGGGTCCAATCACTTGGCTCTCTCCGTATCATTCCAGAACAACGGTGTTCCACACCTTCTACTATACAATGCTTCAAAAGGTGACATCTTCAAGCTGGCTTGGTAGCTGTTGTTGTATGAGAATTCAGCGTACGGCAGGCTCCTATCCCAACTACGCCCATGTTTCAAGGCACAAGCTCTCAACATGTCTTCCAAAATTCGGTTTGTCCTCTCTGTTTGCCCGTCGGTTTGCGGGTGATAAGCGGAGCTGAAATTCAGTCGTGTACCCGTGGCTTCATGCAGCTTATTCCAGAACCTCGAGGTAAATTGATAACCTTGATCTGAATCTATCCTCTTCGGAACTCCATGACAACACAAGATTTGCTCCATATACAGCTCGGCTAGTTGTGCAACGCTGTACTTGGTTCTAACAGGAAGGAAATGGGCTGTTTTCATCAATCGGTCCACGATAACCCAAATAGAGTTGTAACCCGATTGAGTACGTGGCAATCCGAGGATGAAATCCATGCTGATGTCTTCCCACTTCCACTCGGGTACTTTCAATGGCTGCAACAGTCCAGTGGGTCTTTGATGTTCGGCCTTCTCCCGTTGGTACGTATCGCATAAGGCAACATATTCAGCTATGGCCCTTTTCATACCATCCCATCAATAGCAAGTTTTCAGGTCCTTGTACATCTTTGTACAGCCGGGGTGCATGGAATAAGGTGAGTCATGTGCCTCCTTTAATATCGTGTCGCGGATGTGCTTCAAGGTAGGCACACAAATCCTTTTCCCTAAACAAAGCGTGCCTTTCTCGTCTTCCTTGAAATCCTTTTCTATGCCTTGTCGGATTCTTTCCTTGATTTCCTTGCATGAGCACACATCCAAGCCCTTGTCCTAATGCGTCACAATATATATCGAAACTCTTTCTTACCTCCGACATTACTAAAACCGGCGCTGTTGTTAACCTCTTCTTTAGCTCCTCAAAGCTTTCTTGACACGCTTGTGTCCACTGAAACACTTTCCCCTTCATTAGCAATTCAGTCATAGGCTTCCCTATTTTGGAGAAATCCTTGATGAACCGGCGGTAGTATCCAGCCATCCCAAGGAAACTCCGAATATCTCTCACATTCTGCGGTTGGTTCCACTTTAAAATGTCTCCCACTTATTCGGGATCAGCCGATACTCCCCCCTCGGAGATGATGTGGCCTAGGAATGATATCTGCTTTAGCCAAAATTGACACTTGATGAACTTGGCATACAATCGATGCTCCCGTAGTTTCTACAACGTCAACCTCAAGTGTTCTTCGTGTTCTTCCTCGCTTTTTGAATACACCATGATATCATCGATGAAAACCACGACGAACTTCCAAGTACTCCATGAAGACCTTATTCATGAGGTACCTAAAGTATGCGGATGTATTCATTAACCCAAAAGACATAATGGTATATTCATACGAACCATACCATGTTTGAGATGCAGTCTTGGGTATGACGGAGGGCTTATTCTTCAGCTGGAAGTATCCTGACCAAAGCTCAATCTTCGAGAAAATTTGGGCACCTTTCATTTGGTCGAACAGGTCCTCTATACGGGGCAGCAAGTATTTATTCTTGATCGTCACCTCATTGAGAGACCTATAATCCACACACATCCTTTGGGTCCCATCCTTCTTGTCTACGAAGAGCACGGGGGCTCCCCATGGTGATGAGCTTGGGCGTATAAAACCCTTTTCTAGCTGCTCCTGAATTTGCTTCTTAAGCTCCACTAGTTCATTAGCGGCAATCCTATACGGCCTTTTCGCTATAGATGCAGTTCCAGGTACTAAATCAATGGCAAATTCAATGTCCCGGTCAGGTGGCATACCTGGAAGTTCTTCTGGGAACACATCTGAAAATTCTTGAACCACTAGAATGCTTTCCAATGTTGCTTCTTCGACGTGGTTCAACGCTGCCTTCTCGGTTGCCGGTTGGGCTGACTCAAACTCAATATGAGTACCGTGCTCATTTGTCAACTGCACGCTCCTCTCAGCACATTGAATCACTCCGTTGTGCTTTCTTAACCAATCCATTCCAAGTATTATATCAATCCCTTGGGAATCCAAGACAATAAGGTTGGCAAGAAAGTCTACCCCCTTATTTTAAGGTTTACTTTTGGACACACTATATTAGTCCTCATCTCTCCACCGGGAGAATTAACCAACATAGTTTGTTTCATGTGTGATATGGGCAGATTATACTTGGCAACATACTTGGATGATATGAATGAATGCAATGCTCCGGAATCAAATAAAACAGTGGTTGGGTTGGAGTTGACAAGGAACATACCAATCACGACGTCCTCAGCTTGTTGTGCTTCCTCAGCGGAGACATGATTCACATTGCCACGAGCGTAGTTCTGCTACCCACGGTTACATTGCATAGCTCCTCCATTCGGCCGTGGGTTCTGTTTTGGTGTGTTGCTCGGCTGTCCAAGGCCTTTCTTCGAGCACTGACTTGCAAAGTGTCCCGCCTCTACGCATGAAAAACATGTTTCGCTGCCCATAACAGCAGGAATGTTGGGGGCGAGGCTGGTTTTGAGCATAGGAGCCCATGTTGGGACAGGGCGCAGGAGGCAAAGGCATACGAGGTGCTTGCATATTAGGACGTTGCTGCGGTGGCTGTTTAGGGCGAGGTGGATTTGCAGGGCGGAAAGTAGAAGCGGACGAGTCATAATGTGGTGCAGCTGGTGGCATGAAACGGGGACGTACATTGCTCCCTTGTCCTTGGTATGGCATCTTCCTCTTGCCCTCTTGCTCGATCTCACGGATCTTGCTCTCAACCACTATAGCTTTGTCAACGAGCATATGGAAGTTTGCATAATCATTGTTGAGCAGCTGAACTTGGATCTCATTGTTTAGTCCTCCCATGAACAAGTATTGCTTTCTCTGATCTGAGTTGACATCTTCTGGAGCATACCTTGACAGCTGCGTGAACTTGTTGAGGTACTGATTCACGCTCTTCCTTCCTTGGCGGAGACCTTCAAACTCTTGTCTTTTAAGCATCATGACTCGAGCAAGGACGTAATGAGAGCGGAACTCTCCTTGAATTCAGCCCAAGTGATAGTCTCCTGGTTGACATGAGTGTTGCAAAGAGCGTCCCACCAGTCAGGCGGCTGCTCCCATAAGTTGGTGCGATGCAAAGAGAACCTTCTTCCGATCATTGCACTGAACAATAGCAAGCTTCTTTTCCATAGACTTCAACCAGTCATCAGCTTCCATGGGGTCATTAGTGTAACACCCCAAAACCTGCTAAAGAGGGGAATTTAATAATTTTTGGACGTATTGCATGTGGTGCAGAAATTCAAATTCAAACTGGAATTTAGATTTGAATCAAACCAGAAAAAGGAAAAGGAAAAAGAAAAAGAAAAAGAAAACCAAAACCGGCTAGTGGGCCGAAACCCGCCAGCCAGCCCAAGACCGCGCGCGCCAGTCAGCCCAAACCCACGCGCCCCCCCTCCTCGCGTGCGCGCCCAACCGCCACCGACCTTTCCACGCTGATCACGAGCCGCCGGCCAAATTCCTCGATCGCAACAAACTGATCCGCCCCCACGAGCACCGATTCCGCACGCACACACCCACCCCGGGACTCCGGGCTGATTTAAACTCCCGCAAACCCCCTCTGCTCACCACCTCGCTCGCGAACTTCTGCCGCCGGTGAGCACCGCCGCCCAACCTCCGAATTCCCTTCGGCATAACGCCGTTCTGGTCCATCTAACCGGTTTCACATCATCGCAGCATCGAACACTAGCCGGTGACGCCCACTCCGGAACGAATTGCCGCCCAGACAACCGACGCTGTCGAGCTCCGGTGAAGTCTAGCCGCCGGTCATCTTTGAAGCCGTCGAATTTCCATGACCCGACCCTATATGACCCTCGGTACACCATCTGCTAACCGCAGGGAAGCACCACGACCGGAGAACACGAGGTATCGCCGAGCCAAACCACTCCTCCGTCGAGCACCGAGGAGCTCCTCCGCCTGTCGCTGTCGCAGAGCCTACTCCAACCCTCCCGTGCCCAAGAAGACCCCTCGGTGAGCCTCCCCCTACCCCTCCGCGGTCGATCTGTGCAAAAAGATGCGAGTTCTAACGCACAGCGGCAAAAACCGAGATTTCGCCGGCGAGATCGCGCCTCTGCCGCCGTGCGCACGGGCGAACTCCGGCCGAGGGCGACGTGGCCCCTTGAGGGCCGTCTATTTTAAATCGCACGGTAGAAATTAAATCGACGCGTACCGCTTCGGCAATCTAATCTGAGCCGTCTGTTTTAAATCCAACTGCCCACGTCAGCCCCGCATTATAAAGGCCGGGATTCTCACGCGCTACCCCCTGGGGATCTCGGAAAACACGAGCTAGCCCCGAAAACTTCTGATCTAGCCCCTGGACCTTCGGAAATTTATGTAAATTCATTTAAAACTCAGTTTTAGCCCCTGGACTTAATAAAAATTAGGAAAAACCCCTCTGTTATGTGTAATTAGGCCTCTAAAAATTTAAGAAATAGTAAATTAAACCCTGCAGTAGGGTGGATTTGCCTTTTAGACCCTATAGGATATTAAATTCAGAAATTTGAATATGTGACTAGGATTTAAATTTAAAAGGTGAGGCAAACACATGTGCAAATGCAAATTTAAACTATCCTAGCACTTGGAAAACTTTAGAATGAGTTAAAAATAGATTTTAGGCTTAAATGAAATCTGCCTAAGTATTGCTCATTTTATTATTATCTCTAGAGACACATTTTAGGCTAGGAAATAATTCTAAAAACTAGTAAAATAAATTTAAATTTGTTTCACATCATAGAGGAAGTTCAAAAATATTTTGTTGAACATTTTAGATCAGAACCTATTCTGTTTAGATGATATGCCTTACTATTTTAATATTAAAATTTACTTTTAGGCATAGAAAATAAATCTGAAAATATAGGAAAATAAGCATGCATAATTAGGAAATGATAAATGAGGTCTCCAAATCCAAAAAACTTCAGTTTAGGATTTTGTAGAAGATCTGAAAACCTATTTGGAGTAGGAAATTCATATATAGTGTGCAAATAGAAATCTGAATATAAAAGTTAAAAATAATATATATATATATATGTTTAAAAGTGCATGTAGGTCTAAAATCAACACATCTAGGGTGACCACAACACTTAGAAATGTGAATGACTTTCATATGTATGTATGTGTGGTTTGCATGAAGTGAAAGTATGGACTATGGCTTATGGATTGTTGTTTTCTTTTGCTATGTGTATTGGCATGAGTAGAACCTGCCCCAGAGCAAGTTCTCCCCTTCCAAGACCAAGACTTTCCATAACCAGAGCAGCAGGAAGAAGGCAAGTGTCCTTGACCACTTTGATCCTATACTAGGATGTGTAGTTAGAATTTAATTGCATTGTCAATTTGAAATATGATACCCAAGCTAGGAAGTTTCCCTAGATTTTTATTATCTTATTTCCTTGTAGCCTGGGTTGGGATTTATTTTGTTATGTCATTTACTCATATTGCTTATGCTTAGCCATGCTTAGAATGGGATAATTGGGATATGAGATCATCAACTTATTTACCTTACTATTGATTGAGATATTATGAGTTATGTAGAGGTAGGGATCGAGGCAAGTTGGATGATTTGGTTGGTGCTAGGTGCACGAGACTCGGGTTTGTGTTTAGTACTTGCCTGGATTCTAAGGACCGGTTCATGGAGCATGTAACCTGGCTTTACCGTGCCAACCACATGCTGAGATGGGGCAGCTTGGCCAATTAGTTAGTTGTATCCACGGCGTAGTATGGGTGTTTTGGATGGTGCGGGGAAAAGGTGTCAGCCGGACTACCATATGAACCGCAAGGCTCAAGAGGGGGCCACTGCAGCGGGGTTGTAGCCTCTTGTATGCTGTTAGGGGTGAAACCTCAGTGGGCCCACGCTCGTCGGGAATCCCTTTGTAAAGGCCTCGTAGTGATCTCCTGGCTACACACCTAGGAAGTGTGAATGTGGTTCGCGGTCACTGGCATAATGGAGGTTCTTTTAGTCCACCCAGCAACGGGGGATGAAATCACTACATGTGGGTACAGTGGTGCAAACTCTGCAGAGTCAAAACTGTCATGACAGTCGTGCTCACGGTCAAGAGCGGCTTGGACTTATTCATGATTAGAGGATGATGGATTATGAAGTTGAGGATGTTAAGCGGGGAGCTTAACATTGGATATGAGACTATGTTTACTTGATTTTGATAATGGGTTGGGAGATTGGGACCATCTCACCTATGTAGTAATGTAGGTGCTTAATAAGCTAAGGTGATAGGTATTAATTGTGTAGTGCTTTAACCATGAGTTCAACCTCTCCTTGCTCTAGCCCTGCATGACATTACTTTCCCACACTTGTTGAGTACCAACGGTACTCAAACTTGCATTTCTGTTGGTTTAAATTGCTGCTCAGGTCAAAGGGATGATGTGGTGTTCAATGATCAAGACTTTGGACCCGATGAAGGTTTCTAGGTTCACGGAATCCCCCGGGCAACGCCTGTGACGAAGCCCACGAGATTTATGTTCCGCTGCTGTTTTATTTACATGTTATGAACTTATTATCATCCATCGAGACGTTTGCTATGTAAGACTTATTTATATTCGAACACCTGGCTTGTAATATGATGATGCTTCACTATTTGTCGTCACATGTATGAGAAAATGATCCTGGCATCCATCTAATATTCACTTGGTTGTTCTTCGGAGAAACCGGGTGTGACAATTAGCTTGTGCAAAACTAGGCGGTCGAGTCCTCATAAACTCTCCCAATCTGTTGTGAGCCGGTGGGGGTGGCGGTGGCGGCGGTGGGGGTGCAGGAACGGGGTTAGGATTGTTGTTGTTGGCCTGCAGCTGACCCAATGTTTTTATCATCATTTGCATGAGCTGGTTCTGCATAGCCATCAACCGTTCAAGGTTGCTTGCATCGGCCCCGGGGTTAGCATTTTTAGGAACTTCAATGTTGCCATCCTCTTGTGGTTCATTGTTGCCACGAGCGTTCCTCCTTTGACGGTTGGCGTTTTTCCTCACCATCTGTGAGAGAGAGTAGAGTAGCGTAGAAAATAGAAGTTTAGATTGATCCCCTCAACTATATGCATCAAAGTGTATGAACTAAGTATCTTCTTTTATTACTTTCAGCCTATATGAGGATGTGAACACGTGCCGAAGCATCTCACATCTCTCCACTATTTGTGGATGTGGACAGTCGCCGAAGCGTCCCACAACTCACATCAGCACATAAACACAAGCAATCATCACAAAAGACATACCACTCTTATTCAAGCTACTACGATCTAAACGTTCCTATTACAGCTTATTCAATGGGAATCATAAACTTAATCATGTGAACCGGTGCTGTTCTCGCCGTGTGACGGGGATGGTCCATATATGGGCGCACGCCATGGTGAGTCGGCAGTCCATGTAGGGTTAGATGACGCTGGTGCTCCATTTGCTCCCATGTTAGCACGAGTCTCCTCTTGTTTCTCCAGCAAATACAGCTTCTTGCGGAGGTAACGAATCTCTTCTTGTGCGCTTGCGTAGCGGTTTCCTAACTCCACAAGCAACCTCTGAGACTTGTAAGAAGCTTGTGGGTTGGAAAGAGCTGTTACATGGGGTCCAATGATCTCCCTTGTACCACTCTTCTGTTACGGGTGCAGCTCAAAGGTAGTGTTCTCAAGCTGCTCACGGAAGGCGTAGCACAGTCCGGTGAGTGCATCCCATGCAGCATCATCGATAGATTCTGCCCTTGTAGCTCTTCATGTGGGTGCGAAGTGCCGGGTGACAACCCTACCATTTGATAGGATGGTTATGTCAGCCTTCCACTCTTCATGTTCGAGACGAGGGACTTTCTTGAGAAGATATTCCAGGTATAGGCTGCAGCAATCCAGGAACTTTTTGAGCTCCTTAGATATGTGTCCTCATTCCATTCCTTTGGACCGAAATTCTTGAACTGAATGGTTGGCCCATTCGTCACCTTCATTATTGGCCTCAGCAAGGGGTGGCTCCTTGTGACGCCCTCAATTCTGTGGAAAACCACGGAACCGAGAACTGATGTATATGTGTGCCCAGGATGTTCATCACACATACACATATGTTCCACAAACTGAATTCAGATTACATATATTACCACGAATAACAGGGTTTTATTACAATGTCTCATGAGTCTTGGACTCATGCTAACGGCGGAAGTCTTAATCTAACAGCGGAAGTTTTTATTCTACCAGCGGAAGTCTTCTAACTAATGCGGAAGCAATCCAAACAGCAGCAGCAGCTCCATCCCTGCTCCATCCCCACAGGCAAGGTTGAGAACAGATTACACGCCTAATGCTCCACTTGGTCTTCATAGTAATCTTCTCCTGTTGGTGATGATGAAATAATAATGCAAGTTTGAGTACAATGATGTACTCAGCAAGTGCGGGAAAATATGCTATGTAGCTCACAACAAGGTAGGTATAAAAGGCTCATTGCAGAAAGCAAAGTTATTTATCAAAACCATGATAAAACAACAACTTATCTTTAAGTGAATGTAATCCTGACATGTATTAAAATACTAACATACCTCCATTATGTTCATCAATTTCCAGACACTAGTCAACTTCATTCTTGTTCACGAATACCTTCTCGTATTTGCTACCATCTCACGAATACCATCTCGTATTCGCTACCATTTCATCTCATAACCAATTCTATCTCACACCGAGACCAATCTCGTTGCCATGACTCAACAGTCATGCAACCAATCTTATCACCAGGACTCACAGTCCCGAAAACCAAACCAAAACCAAACCATAACCAATAACCATAACCAATAACCATAACCATAACCAACCAAAAATAACCATCCAACTAATCATGGAAGTTGGCCAGGCGCTCGTGACCGTAAGCTCGGCTATCATGATAGTTTTAGACACTGTAGAGTTTGCACCTCTTTACCCACAAGTTTGTGATTTCGTCACCCGTCGGTGACTGCAGAACCTCCATTATACCAGTACACAACCGTCGGTGTATGGCCAAGAGATCACAAAATGGCCTTTACAAAGGGGCTACTAGATGTATGGACTCACTAAGGTTTCACCGGTAGGCTAGAATCTCCAATTCTCCCACCCACTGTGACACCCTCATTTCTGGTGTCAGCATATATTCATGTTTTATGAAGAGAAAACATTTTAAGAAAAGTAGGAACAGAGAAAATATCAAAAGGATAGCAAATAAGAGCCGAATCCATTTCACCGAGAATGCCGAAGACAACTTCCGCGGCCCGCTGGCCACGTGGCGTGTTCGGAGCTCATCCCTGCGAAGTGGGGAGAGGTCCGCCGCTAAATTGGCTACGTGGCAGAATCGGGGCTCATCTCCGCAAAAGGGGAGAGGTACGACACTGTGGGACACGTGTTGCCCCCGGAGCTAGCCTCTGTGGAAGAAGCAAAGGCATTTCCGCAGGACACATGTCACCCTCGGAGCTAGTCACCACGGAAATTAGAGGATCAGTCGCGCGGGATATGTGTCGATCTCGGAGCTCATCTCCGGGAGGTCCGGTTCTATTGAACACATGTCGCCACCGGAGCTTATCTCCGGGAGGTCCGTCACTGTTGGACACGTGTCTACTTCGGAGCTCGTCTATGAGCAGAAAGGGAGTCTGGCGCTGTTAGGACACATGGCACACCCGGAGCCACCTCCGAAGAGAGGGAAGGTCCGGCACTGACATGTGGTGTACGCGGAGCCACCTCCGAGTAAGAGAGGAGGCCCCAACCGCCAGGATACGTGGCGCACGTGGAGCCCACCTCCGAAGGAGAGGGAGGTCTCGCTCGCTTGACACATGGCACAACCGGAGCTCGTCTCTGCGGAAAGGGAGAGACCAGGCCCGGTGGACACGTGGAGCTTCCGGAACTCATCACCACGAAGGTAACGGGTTCTGAAGCGGTTTTGGATTCTGTACGCGTAAGAATACCGGTACGGAGGAGAAACCGACCTGAATTCCACAATGTTACCACACCAAATCAACTAAAGATAAGATGTTAGGATACAACGACGATCTGAATAGGACTTTTATTCGGAATATAATCAGCTTAGGACTCTTCTTCTCCCGATTATAAATAGAACCCAGAACCCTTGACCGAAACCACGAATTTCTTTTCCAACTCCTAAGCCGACGACTTAGAGCCCTAGCCTCAACTCGCCGAGAAAGCCATCGCCGGAGTTCAGCAAGGAAGATCGCCGGAAGAGAGCCCAACGATCTGAGAAGGAACCGAAGACCGAGAAGAACATAAGGTAGGTCTCCAATACCACCTTACAACATCGTTGTGTTTTCTTTGCATCTGTTCTTCGATTCCTTTTGAACAGAAGCTTTCTCGTGGACAGATCACTAGTTGATCGGGTTGATCTTAAGACAAGGTCATCACCACATCTGGTCCGAACACCCCTGTTCATCATAAAACCATACAAGCCATGCAAGAACACGTACAAAACCGATCTAATAAAAACTGTTCCTAGGATAGCATGCATATGCATCATCACATCTAGTTTAAAGTTTGTGCATGGTATTGATTGTTATGAATCTTGTATGTGCGTGATCCTGTATAGAAGGACAAGCTCAGGGAGTTGTCTACGACGATCTGCAACAACAAGGTTTCGAGATCCAAGAGCCACCAGAACCGCAAGAACAAGGCAAGTGCTCCTTGACCATATTGATCCTATGTTTTTGAGTAAAACTGTTTTGGTTTTGCTAAAAGGTGTGTGTGCTGAGTCAAACATGATGGGAAACCCTTTTATAGGAGTTTACTAGTTTTGATTAAACCACCCTTGTCGCCAGGGATGTATATGAGTTGAGTATGGTTTTTACTTTTATGCTTCGCTGAGTCCATGGATTTGGGAAACGAGATAGATGTGTCTAGCTAACTACACTCATAATGATAAAGAGAAACTGATGTTGTTAATGAACATGGATCAGAGGGAGATCTAGGTAAGACTGGGTTTGTGAATGAGGTAGCATGAGATGGTGGTTTACTTGCCGTAGATCTAAGGACCGGTTCATGCATGCACATGACAGGATAACAGTGCCACCACAAGGCCAAGTATGGGTGCGGCTTAGCTGAGTAATTAGGTAAGTTGCTAGAGTGTTATGGACTGTGGAAAGCGTGGGGAATGGGAGTCGAGTGAGGACTGCCCTGGGAACTGCATGGCACAAGAGGGGGCCAGTGGGTGGGAGAATTGGAGATTCTAACCTGCCGGTAAACCTTAGTGAGTCCATACATCTAGTAACCCCTTTGTAAAGGCTAATTTGTTATCTCTTGGCCATACACGAACGGTTGTGTACTGGTATAATGGAGGTTCTGCAGTCGCCGACGGGTGATGAAATCACAAACTTGTGGGTAAAGAGGCGCAAACTCTGCAGAGTTCTTAAAACTATCATGATGGCCGAGCTTACGGTCACGAGCGCCTGGGCAACTGCCATGATTAGTTGGGATGGTTATTGATATGGTTATTGGTTATGGTTTGGATGGTTTGGTTATGGTTTGGTTTTGGGACTGTTGAGTCCGGGTGATAAGATGGGTTGCATGACTGTTGGGAGGTGAAATGGTAGCGAATACAGGATGGTATTCGTGAGATGGTAGCGAATACGAGGAGGTATTCGTGAGCGAGAATGAGGTTGATTGATTGTGATATGGAAAGTAATGAGCATAATAGAGGTATGATTGGTATTTTAATACATGCTGGGATTACATTCACTTAAAGATAAGTCACGGTTTTATCGTGCTTTTGATAAATAACTTTGCTTTTCTGCAAATGAGCCTTTTTATACCTACCTTGCTATGAGCTTCATATCATATTTTCCCGCACTTGCTGAGTACATCATTGTACTCAAACTTGCAATATTATTTCATCAGCAGCAGCAGGAGAAGACTTCTATGAAGACCAAGTGGAGCATTAGGCGTGTGATCTGTTCTCAACCTTGCCTGTGGGAATGGAGAAGATATGGAGCCATTGTTGCCTAGAATTGCTTCCGCATTAGTTAAATTGCTTCCGCATTAGAATAATGACTTCCGTTGCATAGAAATAAAGACTTCCGCTGTGAGCATGAGTCTAAGACTCATGAGACATTGTAATAAACTCTGTTATTTGTGGTTATATATATTCTGAATTCAGTTTGTGGAATGTATGTGTATGTGTGATGAACATCCTGGGCACACATACGCATTAGTTCTCGCTTCCGTGGTTTTCCACAGAATTGAGGGTGTCACACCCACGGGCCCCCTCTTGTGCCATGCAGTTCCCAGGGCAGTCCTCACTCGACTCCCATTCCCCGCGCATTCCATGGTCCATTACAATCTAGCAACTTACCTAATTAGTCAGCTAAGCCGCACCCATACTTGACCTTGTGGTGGCACTGTTATCCTGGCATGTGCTCGCATGAACCGGTCCTTAGATCTACGGCAAGTAAACCACCATCTCATGCTACCTCATTCACAAACCTAGTCTTGCCTAGATCTCCCTCCGATCCATGTTCATTAACAACATCAGTTTCTCATTATCATTACGAGTGCAGTTAGCTAGACACATCTATCTCGCTTCCCAATCCCATGGACTCAGCGAAGCTTAAAAGTAAAACCATACCCGACTTATAAAGTTCTCTGGCGATAAGGGTGGTTTAACCAAAACTAGTAAACTCCTATAAAAGGGTTTCCCATCTTGTTTGACTCAGCACACACACCTTTTCACAAAACAAAACAGTTTTTCCCAAAACATAGGATCAATATGGTCAAGGGGAACTTGCCTTGTTCTTGCGGTTCCGGTTTCTCTTGGATCTCGAAACCTTGTTGTTGCAGCTCGTCGTAGACAGCTCCCTGAGCTTGTCCTACTATACAGGATCATGCACATACAAGATCCACAGCAATCAATATCATGCACAAACTTTAACTAGATGCGATGATGCATATGCACGCTATCCTATAATCAGTTTTATTAGATCAGTTTATACGTATTCTTGCATGGCTTGCAAGGTTTTATGATGAACAGAGGTGTTCGGATCAAATGTGGATGTGGCGATGATCTTGTCTTTAGATCAACCCGATCAACAAGTGATTAGTCCACGATAAAGCTTCTGTTGGAAAGGAATCAAAGAACAGATGCATAGAAAACACGATGATGTCGTAAGGTGGTATTGGAGACCTACCTTACGTTCTTCTTGGTCTCGGGGTCCTTCTCTGATCAGACAGATCGTTGGGCTCCCTTTCGGCGATCTTCCTCGACTGAACTCCGGCGATGGGCTTACTTGGTGAGTTGGGGCTAGGGCTCTAAGTCGTCGGCTCAGGAGTTGGAAAAGAAGTTTGTAATTTCGGCCAAAGGTTCTGGGTTCTATTTATAATCGGGAGAAGAAGAGTCCTAATCCGATTGTATTTCGAATAAGAGTACTATTCAAATTATCGTCGAATCTTAACAACTTATCTTTAGTTGATTTGGTGCGGTAACATTGTGGAATTCAGGTCGTTTTTCTCTCCGTACCGGTATTTCCGCGCGTACAGAATCCAAAAACCGCTCCAGAACTCGTTACCTCCGCGGTGATGAGCTCCGGAAGCTCCACGTGTCTACAGGGGCCCGGTCTCGCCTTTTCCGCGGAGACGAGCTCCGGTTGTGCCGTGTGTCAAGCGAGCGAGACCTCCCTCTCCTTCGGAGGTGAGCTCCGCGTGCGCCACATATCCTGGCGGTCGGGACCTCCTCTCTATTCGGAGGTGGCTCCACGCACGCCATGTGTCAGTGCCGGACCTTCCCTCTCTCCTGAGGTGGCTCCGGGTGTGCCACGTATCCATTTCGGACCTTCCTCTCTTCGGAGGCAAGCTCCGTGAATGCCACGCGTCGAGTAGCGTCGGACTCCCTCTTTCCTCAGAGACGAGTTCCGAGGTCGACACGTGTCCATCAGTGTCGGACCTTCCAGAGATAAGCTCCGGCGGCGACATGTGTCCAATAGAACCGGACCTTCTCGGAGGTGAGCTCGAGATCGACACGTATTCCGCGTGACTGGTCCTCTGATTTCCGTGGTGACTAGCTCCGAAGGTGACATGTGTCCTGCGGCTGGCCTTGCTTCTCCGCATAGGCTAGCTCCGGGGGCAACACGTGTCTCACGGGGTCAGATCTCTCCCCCTTTGCGGAGATGAGCCCCGATCCTGCCACGTAGCCAGTTTAGTGGCGGACCTCTCCCCACGTCGTAGGGATGAGCTCCGAACACGCCACGTTGCCGCGAGCCGCGGAAGTTGTCTTCGGTGCTCTCTCTGAACTGGATTCGGCTCTTTTTGTCTATCTTTTTTATATTTTCTCTGTTCCCACTTCTTTTAAAATGTTTTCTCTACATGAAACATGAATACATGCAGAAACCAGAAATGAGGGTGCCACAAATCTACCCCCCTTAAATTGAATCTCGCCTCGAGATTCGTTAGTAGGGAATAGATGAGGAAATTCTGCCTTGATGTCTTCTTCTTGCTCCCATGTGGTTTTAGCTTCGGTGTGATGGCTCCATTGTACCTTGCACCATCGGGTCACTTTGTTCCTGGTGACCCTTTCCTTTACGTCCAAAATTCGGACAGGGTGCTCCGCATAAGTCAGGTCCTCTTGAAGTTCAAGCTCTTCCATTGGTATTTGCTCCTCTGGTACTCTCAAGCACTTCTTGAGCTGGGATACATGAAACACGTCATGTACGTCGGAGAGTGTGAGACCTATGTGTGCTGAATACATTGGCAATTAGGATAAAAGTTAGCATTAACATTCAAAGTTTTGAATATTGCCAAAACATTCTTCCATGGCAAGGTCCGACAAGTTCTTTGTTAGGTCCGCCAAGTGTTGGCAAGGTCCGGAGAGCTCCTGCAAGGTCCAGAGATCTTCTGTGAGGTCCGGAGCTTGTTTTTAGTGAGCTCCCGTGAAGTTCAACTCGTAGAACTGCAGCGTCTTGTTTTTGCTTTTAACTCGCAATGTTTCAAACTTGCTTTATGGGAAGGTTTGCTTAGTATTAATTTGCTAAGTTTTTGGTGTGTTTTGGTGGTTATGGCTGTTATCATTTGATATGGTTTGCAACATGCTTATGTGACGTGCTCATGTAAGGTGTTGTGGTTTTCGAACTAACGTGAGTCAAGTCGAGGACTTGTGCTCGGAAGAATTGGTTGTTTATTCATGTGCAGGTGTTGCTTGAGTTCAAGACATGGTTGGTGACGGGATCCTTGGACTAGTCTCAGGGAGGAGATGAGGTTCCAACAACCAAGTTCGGGAGGAGATATGGTTGAGTTGATCAGGAGGTCGCGCAGCATGTTTGGATCAAGGGCAGTGCATATGAAGGTTGCGTGTACGTCATTGGAAGGTTTTTGCACGTGTGCAAGGAGTGCATGGACGTGGCAATATTGTTCCAAGGCGTGATGAAGAGAAGTGGACGTAAAGAATTGGTCGGAAAGGTCCAACCGGCTGGATTGCGTACTCAGGCTGAGGCTGAGTCGGATATGGCTCAAATATGGAAGATTTGAGTTGGTTATGATAGGATTTCGTACTAGGCACGAAGTTAAGTTGTTTTAGTAATGTTTAGGACGTTCCTAAGGTGTTTAGAAGTCTCACGATTGCTTCTATCTGCGAATAGGAGAGTCCTGAGCAGTTATGGTAAGTTAGAATACGAGTCCAATTAGGAGTAGGAGTCCTAAGTTGGATTGTTTAGCCTGAGGGCTGGCTATAAAAGCAAGGGAGGCCAGAGCTCTCATGGGTAGAGAACTTTGGGCTGTTCCTCTTGTGTTTGTATTGAATAAAGTTCATAATTTCGAGGAGCTTTTGTGCCTTGTTCGTCCGATTTGTTTTTCGTCAAGTCTTTCTCGCCGAGTTTCTGGACAGACCGACGTTGCTTCCGTGTTTCGTTCTTAACTCGCGTTTTACAGATACGATTGACGTGATTCTTTTTGGGTTGTCTTCACAACTCAATTATCTATCATCCGTAAAATTTTCACGAGCTTCGGATCTGTAGTTTTTGAGATACACGAGTTTCTTTGCAGCGTTGCAGATCTGTTTTATATCGGGTAGAACAGATTGATCTTCGTTTAATGTTTTGATCGTATCTCAAGTTTTACTTCGTGTTTTCAAGTGATTCTTGTTGCATTAGATCCGTGACTTGATTCTCTACCTCTCTACTTGATTTGTCATGGTTGAACATGTTTGAAAACACTTGCACACACGGTTTCTTTAACCGATTGATTTTTTGCTGAGGGGTTTTTGTTGTTTCCGCTGTGAAAAGTTTTAATCTACCATTCACCCCCCCTCTGCTAGCTTTTCACGTGCTCTTCGATTCTACAATTGGTATCAGAGCCAAGGTGCTCTAATCTTTGTGATTTGCACGTGTTTTGACTAACCATCATGGAGAAGTACTCCACAAAACCTTGTGTGTTCAATGGCATCGATTTTCAGGTTTGGAAGGCGCGGATGGAGGCCTACATACAGGCGCAAGGCTTCGCCATATGGGAAAAGGTCTACCGGAACTTTGATGTACCACCCAACGATCAAGTTACGGCTGCGAACATGAGAGATGTTGACAACAACAACAAGGCTTGCAACATGATCATCCAAGGATTGACTCAAAGCGACTTCGACCGTGTTGCACACCTCCGATCTGCATATGATATTTGGAAAGCTCTTTGTGACCACCATGAAGGATCCAATACGATCAAGGAGGTAAGGCAAGATATGTTCAAGAAAGAATACATGCGTTTTGAGATGCAACCCGGTGAGTCAATTGACGACCTTTTTGCTCGCTTTAATAAAATTCTCAGCAACTTGCGTAGTGTCAATGTTAACTTTTCAGATGCTGAAAATGCTAGACAATTGTTAGGAGCATTAGATATGTCAATTTGGGAGATGAAAGTTACATCTATTCGTGAATCTACTGTCATGAGTTCTCTTATTTTAGACGTGCTTTATTCTAAATTGAAAACTCAAGAAATTGACATCATCTCACGTAAAAACCCCAACAAGTCAATTGCATTTGTTTCGCAACGTGACATGTCTAGTTCTAGTCAATCATCATCTAGTGGTGCACTCTCTTTGCTGTCCTCTCTAACCCTTGAACAGATTGAAGAGTTTCCAGAGGAGGAGTTTGCACTCATCTCTACTCGGTTCTCAAAAGCATTGCAACATGTGAGAACTAGAAGGAGAGAAAGCTCCAGACCTCAACGATGTTTTGAATGTGGTAAGACAGGACATTTTCATACGGAGTGCCCTAACCTTTCAGGTCCGACTTCACGTGAAGAAAAGCAAACAAGGCCGAAGAAATCGTTTGCAAAGAATAAGAAGAAGAAAGATTTATCAATGCGCAACATAGTGCATAGTATGATCTCTGCACTTCAAGATTTCGGCTCAAGTGATGTGGACACCGGTAGTGATGAAGATGAAGAAGCTATGGCAAATATGTGCTGCATGGCGAGCAAGTCAAGTTCAAGCTCCGAGGAGGCAGAACACAACAGCGACGATGAAGAGGTATGTCCCACTTACGAAGAAATGTGTGATGCTATTTCTCGTGCCACTGTTATATTAAAGAAAAAGGATAAAAAACTTAGGAACAATGCTGTTAAACTTGAATCACTAGAATCTGAAATTAATCGTTTAAAACTTTGATTCCTAGTGATGATTCTTGTTCCTCATGTGATTTAATTTATGAACAATTATCCTCTTTAAGAAGTGCACACGCATCTACACTTGATAAACTTGAACTTGAAATTGAAAAGAACAAAGAACTTGCTGCACTTAATGATAAAAATTTTAAAGATGCTTGTTGTTCTACAATTGATTTGCATTGTTCTTCATGTGATGATCTGAATAAGAAACTAAATGATGCTATGAATGAGATTTCTATTTTGAACAATGCTTTACGTGTGCATGAAGTTAAATATTGTTCAAATTGCAAACTAAAAGGAAAAACTTCATGTGAAAACTGCTTTGATCTGTCCAATAAACTTGATGACATGCATAGGACACTAGATCGGTTTTCTAATGTAAATAAGAACCTAAACTTGCTGCTGAATTCTTCCAAGTCTTGTAATGATAAAACTGGTTTAGGTTTTAATTCTCATGCTCATGCTAAGGCACACCCACCTAATGTTGTAAAGTCATTAGGAAGCGGTTTGATTCAAACAGCTCCTAGACAAAAAGGTGTGATTTTCAAATCTGCAGGAGTACTGTCCCATTCGGGTTCTAATAAACATGTTGCTTGCTCATCTAGACATGATAATAAGGTTATTTTTCATTGTACCTACTGCGGTAGAGATGGTCATGTCATGGATTTTTGTTATAGACTAGCTAAACACGATAAGAAACAAAGAATACTTGCTAGATCACATAACAACCAAGCAAAATCTGCTAGACCGAATGTTCGGAGCTTGCAACCTGCTGTAATAAGTCAAAAACTTGCTCCCGGACCTACTGTTTTTTGTGCTACATAACACATCTTCTAAGTCAGTAGTTGGGAACAAAAATTTTCGATGTTTGGCTCATAAACCTGCTGTACCTTCTCAGCTTTCGCGTGTTATTCCTGCTGGACGTCGTGTGACTCAGTACTGGATTCCTAAAAGTCTTTTAACTAACCCCAGTATTGAGTCATCGACGTATTGTGCTGCTGTGTAGGTTTCACGTTTGAGGAAGGAGAACATTTGGATTGTGGATTCAGGTTGCTCACGCCACATGACAGGTAACAAAGAATGGTTCTCCTCTCTCTCTTTTGTGTCACGTGTAGAAAATGTTACTTTCGCCGATAACTCTTCTACTCCCATAATTGCTAAAGGTTCGGTTAGAGTAAACAATCTCTACACTTTGAAAGATGTGGCACTTGTTAAAAATTTGAAATACAACTTGCTTTCGGTTTCACAATTGCTAGATGAAAATCTAGAGGTTAGCTTTGCTAAAAATTGCTGCAAGGTTGTAGATTCAAAAGGTGAGCTTTTGTTTAACATGTCTAGGTTTGGATGAGTCTTTAAAGCTGATTTTGATTTGTCAACTTCTAAGCATCGGTGTCTAGTTGCTAATGATACAAAGGATCTATATTTTTGGCATCGTAGACTTGGTCACATAGGCTTTGATCATCTCACTCGTGTTAGTGCTCTCGATCGCATACGTGGGCTGCCGAAGCTTAAAAAGGACAATGATAATGTGTGTTCTACTTGTAGATATGCTAAGTTTGTTGCAGGTTCACATGCTCCTCTCACAATGACCATGACAGCTGAACCGGGACAACTTTTACATCTTGACACAGTAGGTCCGGCACGTGTTCAATCCTTCGGGGGTAAATGGTATGTGCTTGTGATTGTTGATGATTATTTCAGATATTCTTGGGTTTATTTTATGGCATCTAAGAATGAAGCTTTTAGTCATATTAGAACTTTATTTCTTAGATTATCTATTGATCACCCAGGATCATTAAAAGCAATTTGAAGTGATAACGGAACTGAATTTAAAAACCAATCCTTTGATCACTTTTGTGCTGAAAATGGAATAGATCATCAATACTCTTCACCCTATGTACCACAACAAAATAGTGGCGTAGAAAGAAAGAACAGGACCTTAGTTGAGATGGCTAGGACTATGCTTGATGAATATCAAACTCCTAGTAAATTTTGGGCTGATGCAATTGCAACCGCTTGTTATGTCTCAAATCGTGTTTTCTTGCGTGCTAAGCTTGGAAAACCCCCATATGAGCTCCGGTTTGGACATAGGCCTAGTGTTACACACTTTAGGGTTTTTGGTTGCAAATGCTTTGTTAGGAAACATGATAATTTTGATAAATTTGAAGCTAGATCTGTTGATGGCATGTTTCTTGGTTATCCATCTCATACTAGAGGCTACCGTGTGCTTTTACTTGACACTAACAAAATTGTGGAGACTTGCGAGGTTTCTTTTGATGAAGCAAGCCCAAGTACTAGCTCTGATATTGCAGGTGCGGATCATATCAGCAGGGGGGAGTATTTTTATTGAAGAAGATGAAGAAGTGGTGCTGCTGCCCGAAAACTCAGAAGTAAATAACGATCAAGCTACTGATTTTGCACCACAACCAGCACCAACAGTCACTACTGCTGGTTCGGACCTTCCTCAATCAACAAGCTCTCCTAATCAAAGGTCCGAACATGAAGAAGAAGGTGCTTGTGAAGTGTCTACTCCCCTCCGAGTACTAAAAAGTCATCCTCCACAACAAATCATTGGAAGCTTGCATGAATGAGTCACTCGGTCCAGGTTTTGCGATCCAAACTCTCATGCTCATTCTGCTTTTGTTGCTTCTTTTGAACCCAAGGATATATCATACGCACTCACTAATGAATCTTGGATTAATGCCATGCAAGAAGAGTTAGAAAATTTTGAAAGAAATAATGTTTGGAAACTTGTACCTCCACCTCAAGGTCACACATTAATTGGAACTAAATGGGTATTTAAAAATAAGCAAAGTGAGGATGTGGTTGTGGTTAGGAATAAAGCTAGGTTGGTTGCTCAAGGTTTCACTCAAATTGAAGGTCTAGATTTTGATGAAACATTTGCTCATGTTGCTAGATTAGAAGCTATAAGAACTTTATTAGCATTTGCTGCATCTAAAGGTTTCAAGTTATATCAAATGGATGTTAAAAGTGCTTTTCTTAATGGCTACATAGAGGAGGAGGTTTATGTTAAGCAGCCACCGGGTTTTGAAAATCCAAATTTTCCTAATCACGTTTACAAACTGTCCAAAGCCTTGTACGGTCTAAAACAAGCCCCTAGAGCATGGTATGATAGGTTAAAAACATTCTTACTTGAAAAGGGGTTTACCATGGGCAAGGATGATAAAACTTTTTTTGTACTTAAGTATGGCAATACTCATTATTCGTTCAAGTGTATGTGGATGATATTATCTTTGGTTGTGCTTCTCATGATCTCGTGTCCAAGTTTTCAGCTATGATGAGTTCAGAATTGGAGATGAGTATGATGGGAGAACTCACATATCTTTGGGGCTGCAAATCAAGCAAACAAAAGAAGGAACTTTTGTGCATCAAACTAATTATACAAAGGACCTTCTTAAGCACTTCAACATGGACAAATGCAAGCCTCTTCGGACACCAATGGGAACAGAAACAACATTTGAAATTGACGAAGATGGTGACCCGGTCGATAAAAAAGAATACAGAAATATGATTGGATCACTTTTGTATCTCACGGCGTCAAGACCGGACATACAATTCAGCGTATGTCTTTGTGCACGTTTTCAAGCTTCTCCACGTGCTTCACATCGCCAAGCCATCAAAAGGATTCTCATGTACCTACATGGAACTCAAGAATTTGGCATTTTTCTTCCTTCTTCCTCAACCGTTTCTTTGAAAGCTTTTTCGGATGCTGATTTTGGGGGTTGTAGGATTATAGGAAAAGTACTTCGGGTGCTTGTCATTTTCTTGATAATTCACTTGTTGCTTGGTCCTCTAGAAAACAAAGTTCAGTTGCACAATCCACGGCCGAATCTGAATATGTAGTTGCGGCTAGCGGATTGTTCAAACACTTAAGGACTATGGGGTTGATTTAGATAGTGTTCCACTGTTTTGTGATAACACTAGTGCAATTTGTATTGCTAAAAACCCCGTGAAACACTCTAGAACTAAGCACATTGACATTAGGTATCACTTTCTTCGTGATAATCTTTAAAAAGGAAACATTGTGCTTCACCATGTCGATACCGAACAACAATTGGCTGATATTTTTACAAAACCTTTGGATTTCACTCGTTTTTATTTCATTCGTAGTGAAATAGGGGTTATGCATCCTCATGGCTTAAATTGTGGGGTAGTTTTTGAAACTTTGAAAGTCTATGTGTGAATCTAAAACTAAAATAATATGAGCATAGTATTTCATACATATATGACTTTGTGATTCCTTTTACAAGCTAAAGTTCTTACTACATTACTCATGTTATACATTTTGTAGTTTTTGCCATGACTAGTAATTGGAATAATTACTTACACTAAATCTGGTCATGATCAAACTTTCTTGCTGTTTTGAACTTGTTGCGTGCTCACAAGTGCTTTTAATCATAAAAAAATAATCAAGTGATCAGCTCACATGTTGAGTTTTCAAATAAAAAATTGAGAAAAGATCAAGAGAATATGCATGCATCGCACTTCTTCTTTTGAGATTGCTTATCATTGCACTAAGATATGAACTTGGAAGGAATTATGTATGACTAAAACCATGTCCTTAAGCTTCTGATTGTCAAATGACATAGGCTTGGCTTGGTTGGTTAGAATAAGGCTGATGCGGCATATAATCTCTTGCAAATATCATATGATCAACTTTGTGCCTTAAATGATTATGAATAATAAAAATGCAGCAACAAGTGTCATGTTTTCACGTTTTGAAATAGTTGAGTAAGGGAGATCATGACTTGCTTAAACTGAAAAATACATTTGATCTCTAGCATGGCTTACACTACTTTATATATCTCATTGATGTCATTGTGTTAGTAACCTGATAGTATGACTTGGATGAGCTTTGTTTTGTATGTATATGTTATAATATGCTCATAACATTTAAAAATTTCTCTTTTGAACCTTGCAGAATACATTGTCAAAGGGGGAGAAATATGTATAAGGAGAGATTTTTTTACACTTTGCATATGTTATACACTTTCTTCCTTCTCTGATTTTAAAAAAATAGGGAGAAATTAATAAAGGGGGAGAAATGAGTTTTCCGAGCTTTTCAAAACTTTTCATAAGCCAATGTTCGGATTTTAATTGGTGTTGCCAATGCATTCATCAAGGGGGAGATTGTGAGATCTATGTGTGCTGAATACATTGGCAATTAGGATAAAAGTTAGCATTAACATTCAAAGTTTTGAATATTGCCAAAACATTCTTCCGTGGCAAGGTCCGACAAGTTCTTTGTTAGGTCCGCCAAGTGTTGGCAAGGTCCGGAGAGCTCCTGCAAGATCCGGAGAGCTTTTGTGAGGTCCGGAGCTTGTATTTAGGGAGCTCCCGTGAAGTTCAACTCGTAGAACTGCAGCGTCTTGTTTTTGCTTTTAACTCGCAATGTTTCAAACTTGCTTTATGGGAAGGTTTACTTAGTATTAATTTGCTAAGTTTTTGGTGTGTTTTGGTGGTTATGGCTGTTATCATTTGATATGGTTTGCAACATGCTTATGTGACATGCTCATGTAAGGTGTTGTGGTTTTCGAACTAACGTGAGTCAAGTCGAGGACTTGTGCTCGGAAGAATTGGTTGTTTATTCATGTGCAGGTGTTGCTTGAGTTCAAGACATGGCTGGTGACGGGATCCTTGGACTAGTCTCAGGGAGGAGATGAGGTTCCAACAACCAAGTTCGGGAGGAGCTGTGGTTGAGTTGATCGGGAGGTCGCGCAGCATGTTTGGATCAAGGGCAGTGTATATGAAGGTTGCGTGTACGTCGTTGGAAGGTGTTTGCACGTGTGCAAGGAGTGCATGGACGTGGCAACATTGTTCCAAGGCGTGATGAAGAGAAGTGGACGTAAAGAATTGGTCGGAAAGGTCCAACCGACTGGATTGCGTACTCAGGCTGAGGCTGAGTCGGATATGGCTCAAATATGGAAGATTTGACTTGGTTATGATAGGATTTCGTACTAGGCACGAAGTTGAGTTATTTTAGGAATGTTTAGGACGTTCCTAAGGTGTTTGGATGTCTCACGATTGCTTCTATCTGCGAATAGGAGAGTACTGAGCAGTTATGGTAAGTTAGAATACGAGTCCAATTAGGAGTAGGAGTCCTAGATTGGATTGTTTAGCCTGAGGGCTGGCTATAAAAGCAAGGGAGGCCAGAGCTCTCGTGGGTAGAGAACTTTGGGCTGTTCCTCTTGTGTTTTTATTGAATAAAGTTCATAGTTTCGAGGAGCTTTTGTGCCTTGTTCGTCCGATTTGTTTTTCGTCAAGTCTTTCTCGCCGAGTTTCTGGACAGACCGACGTTGCTTCAGTGTTTCGTTCATAACTCGAGTTTTACAGATCCGATTGACGTGATTCTTTTTGGGTTGTCTTCACAACTCAATTATCTATCATCTGTGAAATTTTCACGAGCTTCGGATCTTTAGTTTTTGAGATACACGAGTTTCTTTGCAGCATTGCAGATCTGTTTTATATCGGGTAGAACAGATTGATCTTGGTTTAATGTTTTGATCGTATCTCAAGTTTTACTTCGTGTTTTCAAGTGATTCTTGTTGCATTAGATCCGTGACTTGATTCTCTACCTCTCTACTTGATTTGTCACGGTTGAACACGTTTGAAAATACTTGCACACACGGTTTCTTTAACCGATTGATTTTTTGCTGAGGGGTTTTTGTTGTTTCCGCTGCGAAAAGTTTTAATCTAACATTCACCCCCCCTCTGCTAGCTTTTTCACGTGCTCTTCGATCCTACAGAGAGATATGTTGGGAGCTCTAGTTGATAAGCCACTTCTCCTCGCTTGTCCAAAATCATAAATGGTCCGATGTAGCGAGGTGCTAGCTTGCCTTTGACGTTGAAACGTCGTTGGCCACGGATAGGCAATACCTTAAGGTATACGAAGTCTCCTAGTTCGAAAGTCAACTTTCTTCGCCTATTGTCCGCATAGCCTTTCTGTCGTGACTGAGCAGCCTTTAAGTTCTCCCGTATCGTTTGGACTTGCTTTTCAGCTTCTTGTAGCACTTTGGGTCCAAACACTTGGTTCTCTCCGGTCTCATTCTAGAACAGTGGTGTTCTACACCGCCTACCATGCAATGCTTCAAAAGGCGACATCTTCAAGCTAGCTTGATAGCTGTTGTTATAGGAGAATTCGGCGTACGGTAAACTACTATCCCAACTACGCCCACGTTTCAAGGCGCAAGCTCTCAACATGTCTTCCAAAATTTGGTTTGTCCTTTCGGTTTGTCCATCGGTTTGTGGGTGATAGGCGGAGCTAAAATCCAGTCGTGTACCCATAGCTTTCTGCAGCTTCCTTAAAAATCTAGAGGTAAACTGAGAACCTCGATCTGAGACTATCCTCCTCGGGACTCCATGACGGCACACGATCTGCTCCATGTACAACTCGGCTAATTGTGCAACATTGTACTTGGCCCTTACAGGGAGAAAATGGGCGGTTTTCGTCAATCGGTCCACGATAACCCAGATAGAGTCATAACCCGACTGAGTACGTGGCAATCCGACGATGAAATCCATGCTGATGTCTTCCCACTTCCACTCAGGTACCTTCAAGGGTTGCAACAATCCAGCGGGTCTTTGATGTTCGGCCTTCACCCGTTGGCATGTGTCGCATAGGGCAACGTATTTGGCTATGTCCCTTTTCATACCATCCCACCAATAACAAGTCTTCAGGTCCTTGTACATTTTGGTACTTTCAAGGTGTATGGAATAGGGTGAATCATGTGCCTCTTTTAATATCATGTCGCGGATGTGCTTCATGTTAGGCACACAAATCCTTTTCCCTAGCCAAAGCGTACCCTTCTCATCTTCTTTGAAATCCTTCTCTATTCCTTGTTGGATCCTTTCCTTGATCTCCTTGATCTCTGTATCCATTGTCTGGCCTTCTCTTATCTCTTTCTCCAATGAAGAGTGGATCTCCATCACTTCTATCTTGTTCAAGAGTCCGAGGTGTAACCGTTCGAACTCCTTACATAGTTCGTGTGGTAGCTCCCGAACCGTGAGTTGGTGACATGCTCCATTCCGGCTCAATGCATCAGCTACTACATTGGCATTCCCAGGGTGGTAGTTGATTCCAACATCATAATCTTTAATGAGTTCCAACCATCGACGTTGCCTCAAATTCAAGTCCGTTTGTGTAAATATGTACTTGAGGCTTTTATGATCCGTATAGATCTCGCATCGATGACCAAGGATATAATGTCTCCAAATCTTCAATGCATGCACTACTGCTGTTAGCTCCAAGTCATGTGTAGGATAATTAAGCTCGTGCTTCTTTAATTGTCGTGAGGCATAGGCTATCACTTGTCCTTCTTGCATGAGCACACATCCGAGCCCTTGTTTGGATGCGTCACAATATATGTCAAAGCTCTTGCTCACGTCCGGCAATACCAAAACCGGCGTTGTGGTTAGCCTTTTCTTGAGTTCCTCAAAACTTTCTTGGCATGCTGGTGTCCATTGAAAGGCTTTTCCCTTCATTAGCAACTCCGTCATAGGCTTTGCTATCTTAGAAAAGTCCTTAATGAAGCGTCGGTAGTATCCAGCCATCCCAAGAAAACTCCGAATATCCCTCACGTTTTGCGGTTGGTTCCACTTCAGAACATCTCCCACTTTTCCGGGATCAACCGATACCCCTTCCTCGGAGATAATGTGGCCTAGGAACGATATTTCCTTTAGCCAAAATTGACACTTGTTAAGCTTGGCATACAATTGATGCTCACGCATTTTCTGCAAGGTCAATTTCAAATGTTCTTCATGCTCCTCCTCACTTTTTAAATACACCATAATGTCGTCGATGAAAACCACGACGAACTTATCCAAGTACTCCATGAAAACCTTGTTCATGAGGTACATGAAGTATGTGGGTGCATTTGTTAGCCCAAAAGACATGACGGTATATTCATACGAACCATACCGTGTTCGAAAGGCAGTCTTGGGTATATCGGAGGGCTTAATCTTCAGCTGGAAGTATCCCGACCGAAGATCAATCTTAGAGAACACTCGGGCTCCTTTCATTTGATCGCATAGGTCCTCTATACGGGGCATAGGGTATTTGTTCTTGATTGTTACCTCGTTGAGAGACCTATAGTCCACTTTGGGTCCCATCCTTCTTGTCCACGAAGAGAACGGGGGCTCTCCATGGTGACGAGCTTGGACGTATAAAACCCTTCTCCAACTGCTCCTAAATTTGCTTCTTGAGTTCTACTAGTTCATTGACGGGCATCCTATAGGGTCTCTTTGCTATGGATGCAGTTCCGGGTACCAAATCAATGGCAAACTCAATGTCCCGATCAGGTGGCATACCTGGAAGCTCCTCTGGAAACACGTCCGAGAATTCTTGAATCACTAGAACGCTGTCCAATGTTGCTCCTTCCACGTGGTTCAAGATTGCCTTTTCGGTTGTTTGTTGGGCTGACTCAAACTCGACACGAATACCGTGCTCATTTGTCAACTGCACGCTTCTTTCAGCACATTGGATTACCCCGTTGTGCTTGCTTAACCAATCCATCCTGAGTATTATGTCAATCCCTTGGGAATCCAAGACAATGAGGTTGGCAAAGAAGTCTATCCCCCTTATTTTAAGGCTTACTTTTAGACATACTATATTAGTCCTCATCTCTCCACCGGGAGAATTAACTAACATAGCACATTTTAAGTGTGATATGGGTAGATTATGCTTGGCAACATACTTGGATGATATGAAGGAATGTGATGCTCCAGAATCAAATAAGATGGTGGCTGGGTTGGAGTTGGCAAGGAACATACCAATTACGACATCCTCAGCCTGTTGTGCTTCCTCAGCAGAGACATGGTTCACGTTGCCCCGAGCATAGTTCTGCTGTCCACGGTTTCCTTGATTGTCCCCTCCGTTCGGTCGCGGGTTCTGCTTGGGCACGTTGCCTTGCTGTCCAGGGCCTCTCCTTGGGCACTGGCTCGCGAAGTGTCCTGTTTCCCCGCATGCAAAGCATGCCCTGTTGCATACGGCAGCAGGTACGTTGGGGCGGGGGTTTTGAACAGGAGCGCCCATGTTGGGTCAGGAGGCAGGGGCAAACGAGGTGCTTGTGCAACGGGTCGTTGTTGTGGTGGCTGACTAGGGCAGTATGCAGGAGCGGACGATCCATACTGCGGTGTGGCTGGGGGCATGTACCGAGGTCGTACGTTGCTCCCTTGGGGCTGGTATGGCATCTTCCTCTTGCACTCTCGCTCGATCTCTCGGATCTTGCTTTCAACCACTATAGCCTTGTCAGCCAGCTTCTGAAAGCTTGCGTAGTCATTGTTAAGGAGCTGAACCTGGATCTCATTGTTCAACCCTATCATGAACAGGTATTGCTTCCTATGGTCTGAGTTGACATCTTCGGGGGCATACCGGGATAGTTGTGTGAACTTGTTGAGATACTCATCCACGCTTCTCTGTCCTTGGCGGAGACCTTCAAACTCCTGTCTCTTGAGCATCATTACACCAGCAGGGATGTAATGAGAGCGGAAACTCTCCTTGAAATCAGTCCAAGTGATCGTCTCTAGGTTGACATGAGCGTTGCATAGGGCATCCCACCAGTCAGCGGCAGCTCCCATAAGTTGGTGCAACGCAAAAAGAACCTTCTCTCGGTCATTGCACTGCACTATGGCAAGCTTCTTCTCCATGGATTTCAACCAGTCGTCAGCCTCCATGGGGTCGTTAGCTTGAGCAAAGGTGGGTGGTCGAGTCCTCATGAACTCACCCAGTCTGTTATGAGCCGGCGGTGGTGGTGGCGGTGGTGCTGGAACAGGGTTGTTGTTGTTGGCCTGTAACTGGCCCAAAGTTTAGATCATAGTTTGCATAAGTTGATTTTGCATGGCCATCAACTGTTCCAGATTGTTTTCACCAGCTCCGGGGTTAACAGGAACTTCATCGTGGCCATCCTCTTGGTTGTCCCAGACGTTCCTTCGGTCGGCGTTTCCTCTAACCATCTGTGAGAGAGATCGAAATAGAATAGAAGGTTAGGTAGATCCCCTCAACTATATGCATCAAGGTGGGTTGGACTATATATATTAGCCCATATGAGGATGTGAACAAGTGCCGAAGCATCTCACTCCTCTTTCTACTTATGTATGGATATGGACAATGTTTTGAGACGTCCCACGACTCACACTAAGCACACAATTCACAAACAATCATCACAAGGGCTCACACAACTCCTATTCAGGGCTTGTTCAATGGGGGTCGTATATGGCTTAGGGTGTTGCCAATCTATGATCAAACTATGGCCTTTCCTAGGCTTGTTTCCTATGTCAAGGTAGTTTCAAGGCCAATCTATGTATCCTAGTCTTGCATCCTATGGTCAGCGTGGCTTAGCTACCAATCTGTGTCTATCTAGGTTGTGTGATCTATCCGTGGCAGGTTGATACCAATCTGTGTCTGATACCAATTTGTGATCTATCTAAGCGTGTAACCTACCGTCAACCCGTGGCTCTGATGCCAATCTATGATTGTATCTAGGTGTGTAATCTACCCTCAACCGTGGCTCTGATACCAATCTGTGACGCCCTCAATTCTATGGAAAACCCCGGAACTGAGAACTGATGCATATGTGTGCCCAGGATGTTCATCACACATACACATATGTTCCACAAACTGAATTCATAATATATATAACCACGAATAACAGAGTTTATTACAACGTCTCATGAGTCTTGGACTCATGCTCACAGCAGAAGTCTTAATCTAACATCGGAAGTCTTATTTCTATGCAGCGGAAGTCTTTATTCTAATGAGGAAGTAATCTAACTAATGCGGAAGCAATTCTAAGCAGCAGTGGCTCCATCTCTACTTCATCCCCACAGGCAAGGTTGAGAACAGATCACACGCCTAAGGCTCCACTTGGTCTTCATAGTACTCTTCTCCTGTTGCTGATGATGAAATAATAATGCAAGTTTGAGTACGATGATGTACTCAGCAAGTGCGGAAAAATATGATATGTATCTCATAACAAGGTAGGTATAGAAAGGCTAATTGCAGAAAGCAAAGTTATTTACCAAAACCATGATAAAACAGCAACTCATCTTTAAGTGAATGTAATCCCAACATGTATTAAAATACCAATCATACCTCCATTATGTTCCTTACCTTCCATGTCACAACCAGACATCAATCAACCTCATTCTTGCACACGAATACATCCTCGTATTCGCTACCATTTCATCTCATAAACAACTTCGTCTCCCTCCGAGACCAACCTTGTTGCCATGACTCAACAGTCATGCAACCCATCTTATCACCCAGACTCAACAGTCCCGAAAACCAAACCAAAACCATAACCATATCCAATCACCATCCCAACTAATCATGGAAGATGGCCAGGGGCTCGTGACCGTAAGCTCGGCTATCATGATAGTTTTTAGACTCTGCAGAGTTTGCACCTCTTTACCCACTAGTTTGTGATTTCGTCACCCATCGGCGACTGCAGAACTTCCATTATACCAGTACACAACCGTCGGTGTATGGCCAAGACATCACAAAATAGCCTTTACAAAGGGGCTACTAGATGTATGGACTTACTAAGGTTTCACCGGCAGGCTAGAATCTCCAATTCTCCCACCCACAGGCCCCCTCTTGTGCCATGTAGTTCCCAGGGCAGTCCTCACTCGACTCCCAATCCCCGCGCCTTCCACGGTCCATAACAATCTAGCAACTTACCTAATTAGTGAGCTAAGCCCCACCCATACTTGGCCTTGTAGTGGCACTGTTATCCTAGCATGTGCTCGCATGAACCGGTCCTTAGATCTACGGCAAGTAAACCACCATCTCATGCTACCTCATTCACAAACCCAGTCCTGCCTAGATCTCCCTCCGATCCATGTTCATTAACAACATCAGTTTCTCATTATCATTACGAGTGCAGTTAGCTAGACACATCTATCTCGCTTCCCAATCCCATGGACTCAGCGAAGCTTAAAAGTAAAACCATACCCGACTTATAAACTTCCCTGGCGACAAGAGTGGTTTAACCAAAACTAGTAAACTCCTATAAAAGGGTTTCCCATCATGTTTGACTCAGCACACACACCTTTTCACAAAACAAAACAGTTTTTCCCAAAACATAGGATCAATATGGTCAATGGGCACTTGCCTTGTTCTTGCGCTCCAGGTTGCTCTTGGATCTCGAAACCTTGTTGTTGCAGCTCGTCGTAGACACCTCCCTGAGCTTGTCCTTCTATACAGGATCACGCAAATACAAGATCCACATCAATCAATATCATGCACAAATTTTAACTAGATGCAATGATGCATATGCACGCTATCCTATAATCAGTTTTATTAGATCAGTTTGTACGTATTCTTGCATGGCTTGCATGGTTTTATGATGAACAGAGGTGTTCGGATCAAATGTGGACGTGGCGATGATCTTGTCTTTAGAGCAACCCGATCAACAAGTGATCTGTCCACGAGAAAGCTTCTGCTCGAAAGGAATCGAAGAACAAATGCATAGAAAACACGATGATGTCGTAAGGTGGTATCCGAGACCTACCTTATGTTCTTCTTGGTCTCGGGGTCCTTCTCCGATCAAACAGATCGTTGGGCTCCCTTCCGGTGATCTTCCTCGACTGAACTCCGGCGATGGGCTTACTCGGCGAGTTGGGGCTAGGGCTCTAAGTCGTCGGCTCAGGAGTTGGAAAAGAAGTTTGTGATTTCGGCCAAAGGTTTTGGGTTCTATTTATAATTGGGAGAAGAAGAGTCCTAATCTGATTGTATTTCGAATAAGAGTCCTATTCAAATTATCGTTGAATCTTAACAACTTATCTTTAGTTGATTTGGTGCGGTAACATTGTGGAATTCAGGTCGGTTTCCTCTCCGTACCGGTATTTCCGCGCGTACAGAATCCAAAAACCGCTCCAGAACTCGTTACCTCCGCGGTGATGATCTCTGGAAGCTCCACGTGTCTACCGGGGCCTGGTCTCCCCTTTTCCGCAGAGACGAGCTCCAGTTGTGCCGTGTGTCAAGCGAGCGATACCTCCCTCTCCTTCGGAGGTGAGCTCCGCGTGCGCCACGTATCCTGGCGGTCGGGACCTCCTCTCTATTCGGAGGTGGCTCCACGCACGCCACGTGTCAGTGTCGGACCTTCCCTCTCTCCTGATGTGGCTCCGGGTGTGCCACGTATCCATTTCGGACCTTCCTCTCTTCAGAGGCGAGCTCCGTGAATGCCACGCGTCGAGTAGCGTCGGACTCCCTCTTTCCTCAGAGACGAGTTTCGAGGTCGACACGTGTCCATCAGTGTCGGACCTCCCGGAGATAAGCTCCGGTGGCGACATGTGTCCAATAGAACCGAACCTTCTCGGAGGTGAGCTCCGAGATCGACAAATATCCCACGCGACTGGTCCTCTGATTTCTGCAGTGACTAGCTCTAAAGGTGACATGTGTCCTGCGCCTGGCCTTGCTTCTCCGCATAGGCTAGCTCCGGGGGCAACATGTATCTCACGGGGTCGGATCTCTCCCCCTTTGCGCAGAGGAGCCCCGAGTGATGTGTACAGGGGTCCCGATCTTCTGAAAGGTTCTGATAACTCTCGATTTGGTGGAGACTTGACACAAATCGATCCAGCTTCCGAACAACACGTTCTGAACCCTGCAATCGCAGCACCACGTCTCCTCAGGTTATCAACCGATATTGCACGGTTGACCTCACCAAGAAGGCTAATCCTTGCCTGCGAATCGAAGAACACAAGCAATAAGAAGAAAGAATGCAACCAAATTGCTGAAAGATATGAAGCACTCAAGTTGGGGTCTCACAAACCGATGAACGGCGAAACTGTTCTTGACAGAATAATCTAAGCAAAACCCAGTTGTTTGTGACGACGGCTAGGGGGTATAAAGGAGGTGGAGGACGACCAGGGGGTGCTGGGGTCGTGACCTAACCCTAAGACACGTACATAATAGACTTGGACTCGATACAAGGCCCAATGGCCCAACTAGGTGATGCAACACCCTGACAGACTCTAAATTTTATATTGTTTCGATGTTTCCTGTCGACTCCAAGGGAATTTTGATGTGGGGCCAATTCCATTGGAAATTTTATCCTATTAGCTTTCCGTGCATATGTAAAACGTCAAAAACGGATTCCATATGCCTCATGTGCATCCATTTTAAGGTGGACTGCTACTGGGCCCGAGTTGGACTCGAGTTTGAGTTGAACTCGGTCTCTAACTTCTTGTTGGCATATTTTATGGTCCTTCCACGCCTCCAAACCCCTCTCCATGTATCTGCATGTCCTCTCCATGGTTCCTAATCATAATTAATCCATTAGGTAACAACATACTCTCAAAATTCACATATAAAGAATTGTTCAGGAACGAGCTCACCTCTAAATTCAATTGTCGTGCTCGAGCTCTAGTAATTGGACCTTGCATGTCTACCATGTGAGTGTTGTGTATATCTGCAGGAGTGATGTCCACATCATCCTTCCCCTCTTGCATTGGAGTCGTCCTCGACTCAATCTCATCTTCTTCTCCCAAATATGGCCTCAAATCTGAGATGTTAAAGGTGGGACTAACCCCAAACTCGGGAGGCAACTCAAGTTTATATGCATTATCATTAATCTTCTCAAGTATTTTAAAAGGACCATCAGCTCTAGGCATCAATTTAGACTTTCTCAGTTCTGGAAATCTATCCTTTCTCAAGTGTAACCAAACTAAATCACCCGGTTCATGTCTAACTTCCTGCCTACCTTTATTACCAGCAATTCTATATTTTTCATTCATCTTTTCAATATTGTGTTTAGTGGTCTCATGAATTTTCAAAATAAAATCAGCACGTTCCTTTGCATCATTATGAGTTCTCTCACTAGTAGGTAAAGGCAAGATATCAATAGGAGCACGAGGATTGAATCCATACACTACCGAAAAGGACTTACCGTGGTGGTAGAATGTGTTGTCCGATTATATGCAAACTCTACATGTGGCAAACATTCTTCCCACATCTTTAAATTTTTCTTCAAAACAGCTCTCAACATGGTGCCCAAAGTGCGGTTCACTACTTTTGTTTGCCCATCAGTTTGTGGGTGACATGCTGTAGAGAACAACAGTTTTGTACCCAACTTGTTCCATAGGGTGCGCCAAAAGTGACTCAAAAATTTAGCATCACGATCTGAAACAATAGTAAAAGGCATACCATGCAAGCGAACAATCTCTTTGAAAAAAACATCGGCAATATGTACAACATCATCACTTTTCTGACACGGTATAAAATGTGCCATCTTAGAAAAACGATCCACCACAACAAAAATGTTGTCCCTCCCCCTCTTAGTCCTAGGCAATCCCAAAACAAAGTCCATAAAGATATCTGCCTAAGGAATGGAAAGAGTGGGAAGAGGCATGTATAAACCATGTGAATTCAAACAGGACTTAGCTTTCTGACATGTGGTGCAGCGAGCCACAAACCACTCTACATCTCTCCTCATCTTTGGCCAAAAGAAACATGTGGCCAGAACATCATCCGTCTTCTTTGCGCCAAAATGGCCCATCAAACCTCCACCATGTGCCTCCTGTAACAACAAAAGACGAATGGAACCAACTGGAATGCATAGGCGGTTAGCTCTAAACAAGAATCCATCATCGAGTATAAATTTATTCCAGGTATGACCTTTTCTACAATGCAACAACACATCTTTAAAATCAGAATCAAGAGCATATTGTTCTTTAATTGATTCAAGTCCAAAATTCGACAATCAAGGGACAGCATATTATATCGTCTAGACAATGCATCAGCGATCAAATGATCCTTCCCTTTCTTATGTTTACGATTCAAATTATTTTGAGAACGAATATGCTTTAGCGATTCATGATCAGAATGAATAACAAATTCTTTAGGCCATAAATAATGACGTCATGTCTCTAAGCATCGTACGAGAGCATAAAATTCTTTATCATATGTGGAGTAATTCAGGACAGGACCATTAAGTTTTTCACTAAAGTATGCAACCGGTTTACCACCTTGTAGTAAGACACCACCAATGCCAACTCCACTAGCATCACATTCAAGTTCAAAAGTCTTACTAAAAGCAGGAAGTTGCAAAAATGGTGCGTGTGTAAGCTTGTCCTTCAAGGTGTAAAAGGACTCCTCTTGTGCTTTCCCCCAATGGAACACCACACCTTTCTTAGTCAACTCATGCAATGGGGCAGCAATAGTGCTAAAATCCTTGACGAAACGTCGGTAGAAATCTGCAAGACCAAGAAAACTCCTTACCTGTGTGATGGCTTGAGGTATTGGCCAGCTCTTGATCGCTTGAATTTTCATCTCATCCACCTCAATTCCCTGTGGAGTCACAACATAGCCAAGAAAGGAAACTTGATTCGTACAAAAGATGCACTTCTCAAGGTTATCAAATAAACGTGCATCTCTCAAAGCATTAAAAACAGCACGTAAATGATCCGTATGTTCATCCAATGACTTGCTATAAATCAAGATATCATCAAATTAAACCACCAAAAATTTTCTAATAAAAGCTCTCAAAACCTCATTCATCAAACGCATGAATGTACTTGGTGCATTAGTTAAACCAAAAGGCATTACTAACCACTCATACAACTCAAATTTGGTTTTGAAAGTTGTTTTTCATTCATCTCCCAATTTCATTCTTATTTGGTGGTAACCACTACGAAAGTCAATCTTAGTGAAAATTATAGAACCACACAACTCATCAAGCATGTCGTCTAGCCTAGGAATAGGATGACAATACCTTATAGTAATATTGTTAATGGCTCTACACTCAACACACATATGCCAAGTACCATCTTTCTTAGGAAACAAAAGTACAGGAATAGCACAAGGACTAAGGCTTTCACGTACATACCCACGGTCCAAAGGGTCTTGGACTTGCCGCTGAATTTCCTTAGTCTCCTCGGGGTTGGTCCTATATGCAGCACGGTTTAGCAAAATTGCACCTGGAGTCAAATCAATTTGATGTTCAATCCCTCTCAAAGGTGGAAGTCCCGGGGGTATCTCAGCTGGAAAAATATCCTCATACTCTTGCAACAAGTTAGTAACTGCTGGAGGCAAAGACCTAGCAATATCATCAATGGAGAACAAAACTTGTTTGCACACCAATGCACAGCAAATATCATGATCAGAAATTTCAGCAAGGTCTAATTTTGTAGCAAGCATTACACGACCCTTCAATTTAATTCCCTCAGTCTTAGAACTAGGTGTAGATCTCTCATTATTTGATGGTAACACAAAATTAATGACTTGTTGATTTTCTGATTTAGAACTACTAGAAATTCTAGCTCTCTCCCTATCAGCTTGTACAATTTCAGCAGGAGTCAAAGGTATCAAAGTAATTTTCTTTTCTTTATGCATAAAAGTATATTTATTACTTCTACCATGGTGCAAAGCATCCTTATCATGCTCCCAAGGTCGACCCAATAAAAGTGAACACGCTTACATGGGTACCACATCACAATCAACAGAATCAACATATGTACCAAAGGAAAACGGAATTTTGCAAGTTTGTGTTACCTTAGCTCTTCCAGAATCATTCAACCATTGAATATAGTACGGATGTGGGTGTGGTCGTGTATTCAAGCTAAGCTTCTTGACCAATTAAGAACTCACCAAGTTGTTGCAGCTTCCTCCATCAATGATGACACGTGCACGCCGATTCTTGATGATAAAGAAGATCTGAAACAAATTATGGTGTTGTAATCTATCAAGTTGTTGTACCTGTGTGTTCAGCACCCGCTGCACAATGATGTTCATGTAGGCTGATGTGTCTTCACTCCCAAAAACATGTCCCTCATTATTGTCCGTGGCAGCTTCATCATCATTGTTGTCTTCGACATCGGAGGTGCTGATATATCCTCCCTCTTCTGTAGCCAAGTATGTCCGCTGACTAAGACAATCCTTTTGCACATGACCAAGACCATGGCAGCGGTGGCACTGAATGCCAGAATTGCGTCCTGTTGAAGCAACGGATGAAGCACTTTTGGCGAGTACCTGCATGGAATTTTTACCCGAATCCGCAGGTCGTGCAGGTGGTGGTTTCGGTGCTGCTGAAATGTTGTTGCTGCCAAAAGGAAGCTTGGCTGCTGGTTTTTGTGAAAGGGCATCAAAACGGAATGACTTGGACGCCCTCGAAGATGTTGTCGTGCGTGGAGTGTAGGAGGCACCGCTGCTGCTCTTGTTCTTTTGTTGACGACCCTGTAACTCCTTTTCTGCAAGCATAGCAAGCTGGAACAACTGGTTGACAGTATTAAATTCCTTATAATCAACAATATCCTGTATCTCACGTCTCAACCCCCTATAGAAACGACAAATTTTATCTTCAGTGTCCTCTACTACCCCACATCGTATCATACCCTTTTGAAGCTCCGCATAATAATCTTGGACAGAATTATTTCCCTGCTCTAAGCGCTCCAATTTCTTTCGTAAATCACGTTGGTAGGATGGAGGAACAAAATGATTACGCATAGCTTCTTTTAAACGTTCCCATGTATCAGGTTGTAAGCGTGTGGTACCTAGTTCATTCCACCATATTATAGTAAAATCCTTAAACTCACTAGTGGCTTGTCGAACTCTATGTTGTTCAGGAACAAGGTGGGAATTAAATTTCTGCTCAACTGTCATTTCCCAATCAAGATATGCCTCAGCATCATAAGAACAAGAAAATGAAGGTATGAAAAATTTAACTTTAGCAAAAGGGTCATTAAGAGGGCGGTTATTGTTACCACGCATGTTGTTACCTACCATACCATGAGTGTTTTGACGAAGGCGTTGACGTAGATGTACATTCTGCGCAGCACGTGTATCCACCTCTCCATTGACATCACACAACATGTCTTCTTCTTCTTCAAAGTTGTTGTGGTGGGTAGCATCATGGCTGAATGGTAGGTGGGTCTCCATATCGTCAATCCTTCCAACTAGCGAGCTTAAGCATTTGTCCAACCTCTCAAGGGTGTGGGGTATTCTCTGTTCAGCAAGATAATCTTTTACCCCTTGTGCGATTGCTTCCTTGACAGACTTCATCATTTGTTCTATGTAACACTTCATCTCACTTTTCAAAACACACTCCGTAGGATCAACATGATCTGACATTGTTAGCAAGAATAATATGGAAAACAACAAGATTATCCCTATTAACTACTACGCGATGATGGTGGAACTCACAAGGCAATTGGTCGAGTCTTACCAAGCTCTTACAACTTTCTTACCACAACAAGGCAAAGGATACCTGGACGACGTGATTCAACGATTGCACGGGTCAAAAACTTGTGCTGTTCGAAAGGATGAATGTGGAGTTTGGATGGTCAAATATATGTGAGTAGCACACAATTAATCATGGCCAATAACCATCCCGATAACCATCCCAACTAATCATGGCAGTTGGCCAAGCGCTTAAGAACTCTGCAAAGTTTGCACCTCTTTACCCACAAGTTTGTGATTTAGTGACCCGTTGGCGACTGCAGAACCTCCATTATACCAGTACACAACCGTCGGTGTATGGCCAAGAGATCACAAAATAGCCTTTACAAAGGGGTTACTAGATGTATGGACTCACTAAGGTTTCATCGGCAGTCTAGAATCTCCAATTCTCCCTTCCACGAGCCCCCTCTTATGCCATGCAGTTCCTAGGGTTGTCCTCACTCGACTCCCATTCCCCGCGCCTTCCACAGTCCATAACAATCTAGCAACTTACCTAATTACTCAGCTAAGCCGCACCCATACTTGGCCTTGTGGTGGCAATGTTATCCTGGCATGTGCATGCATGAACCGGTCTTTAGATCCACGGCAAGTAAACCACCATCTCATGCTACCTCATTCACAAACCCGGTCTTGCCTAGATCTCCCTCCGATCCATGTCCATTATTAACATCAGTTTTCTCATTATCATTACGAGTGCAGTTAGCTAGACACATCTATCTCGCTTCCCAATCCTATGGACTCAGCGAAGCATAAAAGTAAAAACCATACCCGACTCATAAACTTCTCAGGCGACAAGGGTGGTTTAACCAAATCTAGTAAACTCCTATAAAAGGGTTTCCCATCATGTTTGACTCAGCACACACACCTTTTCGCAAAACAAAACGGTTTTACTCAAAACATAGGATCAATATGGTCAAGGGGCACTTGCCTTGTTCTGGTGGCTCTTGGATCTCGAAACTTTGTTGTTGCAGCTCGTCGTAGACAGCTCACTGAGCTTGTCCTTCTATACAGGATCACGCACATACAAGATTCATAACAATCAATACCATGCACAAACTTTAAACTAGATGCGATGCTGCATATGCATGTTATCCCATGATCAGATTTATTAGATCCGTTTGTACATGTTCTTGCATGGCTTTATGATGAACAGGGGTGTTCGGATCAGATGTGGACGTGGCGATGACCTTATCTTTAGATCAACCCGATCAACAAGTGATCTGTCCACGAGAAAGCTTCTGTTCGAAATGAATCGAAGAACAGATGCAAAGAAAACACAACGATGTTGTAAGGTGGTTGTAACACCCCAAAATCTGTTAAAGAGGGGAATTTAAAATTTTTTTGACGTATTGCATGTGGTGCAGAAATTCAAATTCAAATCAAAACAGAAAAGAAAAGGAAAAAGAAAAAAGAAAACCCAACCGGCCAGTGGGCCGAAACCCGCCAGCCGGCCCACTATTCCCCCCCCCCCCCCCCCCCCGCGCCAGCCCACGACCGCGCGCCCTCTCTCCCTCTCACTGACACGCGGGGCCCGCGTGTCATCTCCTACCTCCGGCGCGCCCCAACGGCCGGACTCTTCCCTCGCGCCCGATCGCAACCAACTCCGGAAACCCGCGCCCCCAGCCCGACTCCCGGTTCCGGACGACTCCAACTCGATCCCAACAGACCGCCGCCCCCCCTCGCCTATATAAACGTCGACATCACCATGTTCCCCCCCCCCCCGATCGGCCGTTCTTCTCTCCGGTGAGAACCGAAGATTTTACAGCCAATTTCCGTCGATCCTTGCTCCAATTTACTGATCTAACGTGCTGATCACGTTCCACCGCCGCCGGGGATCCCTGTAGGTGAAGGAAACGACGTGCCTTGCGCCCCAACAGCCACCCCGACGTGCACCGAAGATCGTCGACGTTGAATCTCGCCGCCGACCGACTTCCAGGACCTCCGAGTGCTGGAAAACCCCTCGGTGAGCGTCCCCTACCCCTCCGCAGCCGATCCATGCAAAAAGATGCGAGTTCTAACATGTAGCGGCAAAAGCCGAGGCTGCGCCGGCGATATCGCCACCCCCGCCGCCGCGCTGTAACACCCCAAAATCCTGTTAAGAGGGGAATTTAAAAATTCTTGGACGTATTGCATGTGGTGCAGAAATTCAAATTTAATTTGGAATTCAAATTCAAATCAAAACCAGAAAAGAAATGGAAAAAGAAAAAAAGAAAAACAGAAAACCCCGGCCAATGGGCCGAAACCCACCAGCCGGCCCATCTTTTCCCGCGCCAGCCCGCAGCCGCGCGCTCCCCTCTCTTTATCACTGACACGCGAGGCCCGCGGTCATCTTCTTCCTCGCGCGATAGCGCCAACCGTCGGGACTCCTCCGCGCGCTGAATCCAAACAACCCCGGAAACCCGCGTTCCCCCAGCCGAATTTCGGTTCTGGACGACTCCAGCTCGATCCCAACCGAACACCGCTCTCCCTCGTCTATATAAGCGCCGGCATCGACCGTTTTTTTTTCATCCCGATCGCCTGTTTTTCCTCCCGGTGAGAACCAGAGCTTCTCCGGCCGTTTTCTCTCGATCCTCGCTCGGGATTTCTGATCTAACGCGTCGAGCTTGTTCCACCGCCTACGGGGAATCATGCAGGTGCACAAAACTCGATAGATTGCGCCCTAGACACAGCTCCGACGAGCATCGACGCTATTCCATCTGGGACCTCGTCGCCGACCGCCTTCCAGAGCCTCTGAGCTCAAGAAAAACCCCGAGGTGAGATCCCCGACCTCCCCTCTACCGATCTATACCATGAAATCCCAGTTTTAGGAGGAATAGACGAAGATCCGAAGTTTTTCGACAAGATCGCCGCCTCCCGCCGCCGCGCGCCGCCGGGCAGCGCGGGCTGGCTCCGGCCAGGGCGACGTGGCCGTTTGTGCGCCGTCTATTTTTAAATCGCACGGTAGGCATAAAACCCCCCGCGTACCGGTTCGACGTTATAATCTCAGCCGTCTGTCTTAAATCGGACGGTCCACGTCGGCCCCCCATTATAGAGGCCGGGATTCTTACGCGCTACCCCCTGGGGTTCTCAGAAAATACGAGCTAGCCGCGGAAACTTCTGATCTAGCCCCTGGAACTTCAGAAATTCATGTAAATTCATTTAAAAATCAGTTTTAGCCCCTGGACTTAATAAAAATTAGCAAAACCCCTCTGTTATGCATAGTTAGACCCCTGGAAATTTGTAAAATAATAAATTAGACCCTATAGTAGGGTGAACTTACCTTTTTGACCCTATATGGTATTAAGTTTAGAAATTTGAATGTGTGACTAGGATTTAAATTTAAAAGCAAAGACAAACACATGTGCTAATTCAAGTTTAAACTCTACTAACACTTGAGAAACTTTAGAATGAACTAAAAATAAATTTTAGGCTAAAATGAAATCTGTTTGGGTGTGTTCATATTTATTAATTCTGGAAACACATTTTTAGGTCAATAAATAATTCTGAAAATGGGTAAAATAAATTTAAATTAGTTCACATCAGAGGAGAAGTTTAAAAACATATTATTTAATATATTAAATCAGAACCTATTCTGTTTAGATGTTATGCCCTACTATTTAATATTTAAAACTCACTTTTAGGCATAGAAAATAAATCTGGAAAATAAAGGAAAATAGGTATGCATAATTAGAAAATGATAAATGAAGTCTCCAAATCCAAAGACTTCAGTTTGGGATTTGGTAGAAGGTTTAAAAACCCACTTGGAATAGGAAATCACCTTCCATGCAAACTTGGTAGCTAAAGAGTGTATTAAAGAATTTGTTTAAATTGGAAAATCATATATAGTGTGCAAACAGAAATCTGAATACAAAAGTTAGAAGTAATATACATATGTTTAAAAGTGCATGTAGGCCAAAATCAACACATCTAGGATAACCACAACACTTAGTAATGTGAATGACTTTCATAGGTATGTATGTGTGGTTTGTATGAAGTGAAAGTGTGAACTATGTCTTATGAATTGTTGTTTTCTTTTGCTATGTGTATTGGCATGAGTAGAACCTGCCCCAAAGCAAGTTCTCCCCTTCCAAAACCAAGACTTTTCATTCTCAGAGCAGCAAGAAGAAGGCAAGTGTCCTTGACCACTTTGATCCTATACTAGGATGTGTAGCTAGAGTTATTTGCATTGTCAATTGAAATATGAAATCCATGCTAGGAAGTTTCCCTAGAATTGCATTACCTTGTTTTCTTGTAGCTTGGGTTGGGATTTATTTTATCATATCATTTATTATTATGCTTAGCCATGCTTAGAATGGGAAAATTGGGAGATGAGATCATCAATTTATTTACCTTATTTTTGAATGAGATGTTATGAGTTATGTAGAGGTAGGGATCAAGACAAGTTGGATGCTTTGGTTGGTGCTGGGTGCACGAGACTCGGGTTTGTGTTTAGTACTTGCCTGGATCCTAAGGACCGGTTCATGGAGCATGTAACTTGGTTTTACCGTGCCAACCACATGGTGAGATGGGGCAGCTTGGCCAATTAATTAGGTGTATTCCCGGCGTAGTATGGGTGTGTTGGATGGTGCAGGAAATATGTGTCAGCTGGACTACCATATGAACCGCAAGGCTCAAGAGGGGGCCACTGCAGCGGGGTTGGAGCCTCTTGTATGTTGTTAGGGGTGAAACCTCAGTGGGCCCACGCTCGTCGAGAATCCCTTTGTAAAGGCTTCGTAGTGATCTCCTGGCTACACACCTGGGAAGTGTGAATGTGGTTCGTGGACACTAGCATAATGGAGGTTCTTTTAGTCCACCCGGCAACGGGGGATGAAATCACTACATGTGGGTACAGTGGTGCAAACTCTACAGAGTAAAAACTGTCATGACAGCTGTGCTCACGGTTAAGAGCGGCTTGAACTTATTCATAATTAGAGGATTGACGGATTTGGAAGTTGAGGATGTTAAGCGGAGAGCTTAACATTGGTACGGATGTTATGGTTAATTGATTATGATGATGGGCTGGGAGATTGGGACCATTTCACCTGTGTAGTAATGTAGGCGCTTAATAAGCTAAGATGGTAGGTAATAATTGCGTAGTGCTTTAACCATGATTTCAACCTCTCCTTGCTCTGGCCATGCATGACATAACCTTCCCCCACTTGCTGAGTACCAACGGTACTCAAACTTACATATTTGTTGGTTTATATTGCTGCTGAGGTCAAGAGAATGATGTGGTGTTCAATGACCAAGACTTCGGACCTGAAGAAGGATTCTAGATTCATGGAGTCCCCCGGATAACTCCTGTGACGGAGTCCACAAGAATAATATTCCGCTGCTAGTTTATTTACATGTTATGAATTTATTATCGTCCATCAGGACACATGCTTTGTAAGACATATTTATATTCGACAACTAGCTTGTAATAAATGATGCTTCACTATTTGTCATCACATGTATGAGAAAATGATCCTAGCATACATGTGATATTCACTCGGTTGTTCTTCGGAGAAACCGGGTGTGACGCGCGCCGCCGCGCGCGCGGGCTGGCTCCGGCCAGGGCGACGTGGCCCCTTGAGGGCCATCTATTTTAAATCGCACGGTAGAATTAAAATCCGCGCGTATCGGTTCGGCGATCTAATCTGAGCCGTCTATTTTAAATCGGACGGTCCACATCAGCCCCGCGTTATAAAGGCCGGAATTCTTACGCACTACCCCCTGAGGATCTCGGAAAACACGAGCTAACCCTGGAAACTTCTGATCTAGCCCCTGGAACTTCAGAAATTCGTGTAAATTCATTTAAAAATCAGTTTTACCCCCTGGACTTAATAAAAATTAGGAAAAACCCTCTGTTATGTGTATTTAGATCCCTAGAAATTTATAAAATAGCAAATTAGACCCTGCAGTAGGGTGGATTTACCTTTTTGACCCTATATGATATTAAATTCAGAAATTTAAATATGTAACTAGGATTTAAATTTAAAAGGTAAGGCAAACACATGTGCAAATTTAAATTTAAATTCTGCTAGCACTTGTAAAACTTTAGAATGAGTTAAAAATAGATTTTTAGGCTGAAATGAATTTTGTCTAAATGATATTCATATTTATTAGTTCGAGAAACACATTTTAAGCTAGGAAATAATTCTAAAAACTAGTAAAATAAATTTAATTTGTTCCACATCAGACGGGATGTCCAAAGATATATTATTGAACATTTTAGATCAGAACCTATTCTGTTTAGATGATGTGTCTTACCATTTTCATAATAAAGTTCACTTTTAGGCATAGAAAATAAATCTGAAAATATAGGAAAATAAATATACATAATTAGATAAGGATAAATGAAGTCTCCAAATCCAAAAAACTTCAGTTTAGGATTTGGTAGAAGATCTGAAAATCTATTTGGAGTAGAGAATTACCTTTCATGCAAACTTGGTAGCTAAGAAGTATATTAATTAAATATGAAGAATTTGTTCAAATTGGAAATTCATATATAGTGTGCAAACAGAAATCTGAATACAAAAGTTAGAAATCATATACATATGTTTAAAAGTGAATGTAGGCCAAAAATCAACACATGTAGAGTAACCACAACACTTAGAAATATGAATGACTTCCATAGGTATGTAGGTGTGGTTTGTATGAAGTGAAAGTGTGAACTATGGCTTATGGATTGTTGTTTTTCTTTTGCTATGTGTATTGGCATGAGTAGAACCTGCCCCAGAGCAAGTTCTCCCCTTCCAAGACCAAGACTTTCCATTCTCAGAGCAGCAGGAAGAAGGCAAGTGTCCTTGACCACTTTGATCCTATACTAGAGTGTGTAGATAGAATTATTTGCATTGTCAATTGAAATATGAAACACATGCTATGAAGTTTCCCCAGAATTGCATTACCTTGTTTCCTTGTAGCTTGGGTTGGGATTTATTTTATCATGTCATTTATTTATATGCTTATGCTTAGCCATGCTTAGAATGGGATAAGTGGGATATGAGATCATCAATTTATTTACCTTACTCTTTAATGAGATATTATGAGTTATGTAGAGGTAGGGATCGAGGCAAGTTGGATGATTTGGTTGGTGCTGGGTGCACGAGACTCGGGTTTGTCTTTAGTACTGGCCTGGATCCTAAGGACCGGTTCATGGAGCATGTAACCTGGCTTTACCGTGCCAACCACATGCTGAGATGGGGCAGCTTGGCCAATTAATTAGGTGTATCCCCAGCATAGTATGGGTGTTTGGATGGTGCGGGGAATAGGTGTCAGCTGGACTACCATATGAACCGCAGGCTCAAGAGGGGGCCACTGCAGCGGGGTTGCAGCCTCTTGTATGCTGTTAGGGGTGAAACCTCAGTGGGCCCACGCTCGTCGGGAATCCCTTTGTAAAGGCTTCGTAGTGATCTCCTGTCTACACACCTGGGAAGTGTGAATGTGGTTCGCGGCCACTGGCATAATGGAGGTTCTTTTAGTCCACCCGGCAACGGGGGATGAAATCACTACATGTGGGTATAGTGGTGCAAACTCTGCAGAGTCAAAACTGTCATGACAGCCGTGCTCACGGTCAAGAGCGGCTTGGACTTATTCATGATTAGAGGATGATGACTTTGGAAGTTGTGGATGTTAAGCGGGGAGCTTAACATTGAAAATGATGTTATGGTTATTTGATTTTGATGATGGGTTGGGAGATTGGGACCATTTCACCTATGTAGTAATGTAGGTTCTTAATAAGCTAATGTGATAGGTATTAATTGCGTAGTGCTTTAACCATGAGTTCAACCTCTCCTTTCTCTAGCCATGCATGACATAACTTTCCCACACTTGTTGAGTACCAACGGTACTCAAACTTGCATATTTGTTGGTTTAAATTGCTGCTCAGGTCAAGGGGATGATGTGGTGTTCAATGACCAAGACTTCGGACCCGAAGAAGGATTCTAGGTTCATGGTGTCCCCCGGGCAACGCCTGTGACGGAGCCCACAAGATTTACATTCCGCTGCTGTTTTGTTTACACATTATGAACTTATTGTCGTCCATCGAGACGCATGCTATGTAAGACTTATTTATATTCGACACCTAGCTTGTAATAAATGATGCTTCACTATTTGTCATCACATGTATGAGAAAATGATCCTACCATACATGTGATATTCATTCGGTTGTTCTTCGGAGAAACCGGGTGTGACAGTGGTATTGGAGACCTACCTTACATTCTTCTCGGTCTCGGGTCCTTCTCCGATTGTTGGGCTCTCTTCCGGCGATTTTCATCGCAGAACTCCGGCGATGGCTTTCTCGGCGAGTTGGGGGCTAGGGCTTTAAGTCGTCGGCTCAGGAGTTGGAAAAGAAGTTCGTGGTTTTGGCCAGAGGTTTTGGGTTCTATTTATAATAGGGAAGAGAAGAGTCCTAATCTGATTGTATCCCGAATAAGAGTCATATTCAGATCGTCGTTGAATCTTAACATCTTATCTTTAGTTGATTTGGTGCAGTAACATTGTGGAATTCAGGTCGGTTTCTTCTCCGTACCAATATTTCTACGCGTACAGAATCCAAAACCGCTCCAGAACTCGTTACCTCCGTGGTGATGAGCTCCGGGAGCTCCACGTGTCCATCGGGGCCTGGTCTCTCCTTTTCCGCAGAGACGAGCTCCGGTGGTGCCGCGTGTCAAGCAGGTGAGACCTCCCTTCTTCTTTGGAGGTGAGCTCCGCGTGCGCCACGTATCCTGGCGGTCGGGACCTCCTCTCTATTCGGAGGTGGCTCCGCACACGCCACGTGTTAGTGTCGGACCTTTCCTCTCTCCGGAGGTGGCTCCGGGTGTGCCACATAAACATTACGGACCCCCTCTCTTCGGAGGTGAGCTCCGTGAATGCCATGCGTCAAGTAGCGCCGGACTTTCCTTTTTCCTCAGAGACGAGCTCCGACGTAAACACGTGTCCAACTGTGACGGACCTCCCGGAGATAAGCTCCGGTGACGACGCGTGTCCAATAGAACCGGACCTCTCGGAGGTGAGCTCCGAGATCGACACGTATCCCGCGCGACTGGTCCTCTGATTCCCGCATTGACTAGCTCCGAAGGTGACATGTGACCTGCGGAAATGCCTTTGCTTCTTCCGCGGAGGCTAGCTCCGGGGCAACACGTGTCCCACAGGGTCGGACCTCTCCCCCTTTGCGGAGATGAGCCCCGAGCCTACCACGTAGCCAGTTTAGTGGTGTACCTCTCCCCACTTCGCAGGGATGAGCTACGAACACGCCATGTGGCCAGCGGGTCGCGGTAAGTTATCTTCGGCGCTCTCGGTGAACTGGATTTGGCTCTTATTGGCTACCTTTTTGATAATTTTCTCTGTTCCTACTTCTTTTAAAATGTTTTCTCTTCATGAAACATGAATATATGCAGAAACCAAAAATGAGGGTGTCACAAATCTACCCCCTTTAAATTGAATCTTGCCCTCGAGATTTGTTAGTAGAGAATACATGGTGAAATTCTGCCTTAATGTCTTCTTCACGCTCCCATGTGGCTTCAGCTTCGGTGTGATGGCTCTATTGTACCTTGCACCATCGGATCACTTTGTTCCGGGTGACCCTTTCCTTTATGTCCAAAATTCGGACAGGGTGCTCCGTATAAGTCAGGTCTTCTTGAAGTTCAAGCTCTTCCATTGGTATTTGCTCCTCTAGTATTCTCAAGCACTTCTTGAGCTGGGATACATGAAACACGTCATGTACATCGGAGAGATGTATTGGGAGCTCTAGTTGATAGGCTACTTCTCTTCGCTTGTCCAAAATCTTAAATGGTCCGATGTAGCGAGGTGCTAGCTTTCCTTTGACGTTGAAACGTCGTTGGCCTCGGATAGACGATACCTTAAGGTATACGAAGTCTCCTACTTCGAAAGTTAACTTCCTTTGCCTATTGTCCGCATAGCCTTTCTGTCGTGACTGAGCAGCCTTTAAGGTCTCACGTATCGTTTGGACTTGTTTTTCAGCTTCTTGTAGCACTTCGGGTCCAAACACTTGGTTCTCTCCGGTTTCATTCCAAAACAGCGGTGTTCTACACCGTCTACCGTATAATGCTTCGAAAGGCGACATCTTCAAGTTAGCTTGATAGCTGTTGTTATAGGAGAATTCGGCGTACGGTAAACTCCTATCCCAACTACGCCCACGTTTCAAGGCACAAGCTCTTAACATGTCCTCCAAAATTTGGTTTGTCCTTTCGGTTTGCCCATCGGTTTGTGGGTGATAGGCGGAGCTAAAATCCAGTCGTGTACCCATAGCTTTCTGCAGCTTCCTCCAGAATCTAGAGGTAAACTGAGAACCTCGATCAGAGACTATCCTTTTCGGGACTCCATGATGGCACATGATCTTCTCCATGTACAACTCGGCTAATTGTGCAACGTTGTAATTGGCCCTTATAGGGAGAAAATGGGTTGTTTTCGTCAATCGGTCCACGATAACCTAGATGGAGTCGTAACCCGACTGAGTACGTGGCAATCCAACGATGAAGTCCATGCCGATGTCTTCCCATTTCCACTCGAGTACCTTCAAAGGTTGCAACAATCCAACGGGTCTTTTGTGTTCGGCCTTCACCCATTGGCATGTGTCGCAAAGGGCAACGTATTCGGCTATATCCCTTTTTATACCATCCCACCAATAACAAGTCTTCAAGTCCTTGTACATTTTGGTACTTCCGGGATGTATGGAATAGGGTGAATCATGTGCCGCCTTCAATATCATGTCGCGGAGGTCATTCATGTTAGGCACACAAACCCTTTTTCCTAGCCAAAGCGTACCCTTCTCATCGTCTTTGAAATCCTTCTCTATTCCTTATTGGATCCTTTTCTTGATCTCCTTGATCTCCTCATCCGTTGCTTGGCCATCTCTTATCTCTTGCTCCAACGAAGAGTGGATCTCCATCATTTCTATGTTGTTCAAGAATTCGAGGTGTGACCGTTCGAACTCCTTTCGTAGTTCGGGTGGTAGCTCCCGAACCGTGAGTTGGTGACATGCTCCCTTCCGGCTTAATGCATCAGCTACTACATTGGACTTCCCAGGGTGATAGTTGATTCCAACATTGTAATCCTTGATGAGTTCCAACCATCGACGTTGCCTCAAATTCAAGTCCGTTTGTGTAAATATGTAGTTGAGGCTTTTATGATCCATACAGATCTCACATCGATGACTAAGTATATAATGTCTCCAAATCGTCAATGCATGCACTACTGCTGCTAGCTCCAAGTCATGTGTAGGATAATTAAGCTCGTGCTTCTTTAATAGTTATGAGGCATATGCTACTAATTGTCCTTCTTGCATGAGCACACATCCGAGCCCCTGTCTGGATGCGTCACAATATATGTCAAAGCTCTTGCTTACGTCCGGCAATACCAAAACCGGTGCTGTGGTTAGCCTTTTCTTGAGTTCCTCAAAAACTTTCTTGGCATGCTAGTGTCCATCGAAAGGCTTTTCCCTTCGTTAGCAACTCCGTCATGGGTTTTGCTACCTTAGAGAAGTACTTAATGAAACGTCGGTAGCATCCAGCCATCCCAAGAAAACTCCGAATATCCTTCACATTTTGCGGTTGGTCCCACTTTAGAACATCTCTCACTTTACCGAGATCAACCGATACCCCTTCTTCGGAGATAATGTGGCCTAGGAATGATATTTCCTTTAGCCAAAATTGACACTTGTTAAGCTTGGCATACAATTGATGCTCACGCATTTTCTGCAAGGTCAATTTCAAATGTTTTTTCATGCTCCTCCTTACTTTTTGAATACACTATAATGTCGTCGATGAAAACCACGACAAACTTATCCAAGTACTCCATGAAAACCTTTCATGAGGTACATGAAGTATGCGGGTGCATTTGTTAACCCAAAAGACATGACGGTATATTCATACGAACCATACCGTGTTCGAAAGGCAGTCTTGGGGGTATATCGGAGGGCTTAATCTTCACCTGGAAATATCCCGACCGAAGATCAATCTTGGAGAACACTCGGGGTCCTTTCATTTGGTCGAATAGGTCCTCTATACCGGGCAGAGAGTATTTGGTCTTGATTGTTACCTCGTTGAGAGACCTATCGTCCACGCACATCCTTTGGGTCCCATCCTTCTTGTCTACGAAGAGCACAGGAGCTCCCCATGGTGACGAGCTTGGACGTATAAAACCCTTCTCCAACTGCTCTTGAATTTGCTTCTTGAGTTCTACTAGCTCATTGACGGGCATCCTATAGGGTCTCTTGGCTATGGGTGCAGTTCCAGGTACCAAATTAATGGCAAATTCAATGTCCCGATCAGGGGGCATACCTGGAAGCTCTTCTGGGAGCACGTCTGAGAATTCTTGAACCACTGGAATACTGTCCAATGTTGCTCCTTCAACGTGGTTCAAGATTGCCTTTTCGGTTGTTTGTTGGGCTGACTCAAACTCGACATGAATACCATGCTTATTTGTCAACTGCACGCTTCTTTCAGCACATTGAATTACCTCGTTGTGCTTGCTTAGCCAATCCATCCCGAGTATTATGTCAATCCCTTAGGAATCCAAGACAATAAGGTTGGCAAGGAAGTCTACCCCCCTTATTTTGAGGCTTACTTTCGTACATACTATATTAGTCCTCATCTCTCCATCGAGAGAATTAACTAACATAGCATATTTTAAGTGAGATATGAGTAGATTATGCTTGGGAACAAACTCGGATGATATGAAGGAATGTGATGCTCCAGAATCAAATAAGATGGTGGTTGGGTTGGAGTTGGCAAGAAACATACCAATTACGACGTCCTCAGCCTGTTGTGCTTCTTCAGTAGAGACATGGTTCACGTTGCCGCGAGCATAGTTCTGCTGTCCTCGGTTTCCTTGATTGTCCCCTCCGTTTGGTCGCGGGTTCTGTTTGGGCACGTTGCCTTGCTGTCCAGGACCTCTCCTTGGGCACCGGTTTACGAAATGTCCTATTTCCCCGCATGCAAAGCATGCCCTGTTGCCTACGGCAGCAAGTACGTTGGGGCGGGGGTTTTGAACAGGAGCTCCCACGTTAGGTCGGGGCACAGGAGGCATGGGCACACGAGGTGCTGGCACAACGGGTCGTTGCTGTGGTGGCTGACTAGGGCGGTATGCAGGAGTGGTCGATCCATACTACGGTGCAGCTGGGGGCATGTACCGAGGTCGTCCGTTGCTCCCTTGGGGCTGGTATGGCATCTTCCTCTTGCACTCTCGCTCGATCTCTCGGATCTTGCTTTCAACCACTATAGCCTTGTCAACCAGCTTCTGAAAGCTTGCATAGTCATTGTTGAGGAGCTGAACCTGGATCTCGTTGTTCAACCCTCTCATGAACAGGTATTGCTTCCTCTGGTCTGAGTTGACATCTTCGGGGGCATACCGGGACAGTTGTGTGAATTTGTTGAGATATTCATTCACACTTCTCTGTCCTTGGCGGAGACCTTCGAACTTCTGCCTTTTGAGCATCATTACACCAGCAGGGATGTAATGAGAGCGGAAACTTTCCTTGAACTCAGTCCAAGTAATCGTCTCCGGATCGACATGAGCGTTGCTTAAGGCATCCCACCAGTCAGCGGCGGCTCCCATAAGTTGATGCGATGCAAAGAGAACCTTCTCTCTGTCATTGCACTACACTATGGCAAGCTTCTTCTCCATGGATTTCAACCAGTCGTCGGCCTCCATGGGGTCGTTGGCTTGAGCAAAGGTGGGTGGTCGAGTCCTCATAAACTCTCCCAACCTGTTATGAGCCGGTGGTGGTGGTGGTGGTGGCGCCGGAACGGGGTTGTTGTTGTTGGCCTGCAACTGACCCAAGGTTTAGATCATGGTTTGCATAAGTTGGTTTTGCATGGTCATCATCCGTTCCAGGTGGTTCTCGCCAGCTCTAGGGTTAACAGGAACTTCCTCGTGACCATCCTCTTGGTTGTCACGGACGTTCCTTCGGCCGACATTTCCTCTCACCATCTGTGAGAGAGATCGAAATATGATAGAAGGTTAGAAAGCTTAGGTAGATTCTCTCAGCTATATGCATCAAGGTGAGTTGGACTATATATATATTAGCCCGTATGAGGATGTGAACAAGTACCGAAACATTTCACACCTCTTTCTACTTACGTGTGGATATGGTCAACGTTTTGAGACGCCCCACAACTCACACTAAGCACGCAATCATAAACAATCATTACAAGAGCTCACACAACTCCTATTAAAGGATGGTTTCGTATGTCAAGGTAGTTTCAAGGACAATCTAAGCATCCTAGGGTGCTTCCTTTGGTCAGCGTGGCTTAGCTACCAATTTGTGTATGATACCAATCTGTGATTGTACCTAGGTGTGTAATCGACCCCTATCTGTGGCTTTTGATACCAATTTGTATTTCCTAATTAGGCGTGTAACCCATTGTCAACCGTGGCTCTGATACCAATCTGTGACGCCCTCAATTCTGTGGAAAACCACGAAACCGAGAACTAATGCATATGTGTGGCTAGGATGCTTATCACACATACACATATGTTCCACAAACTGAATTCAGAATATATATAACCATGAATAACAGAGTTTATTATAATGTCTCATGAGTCTTGGACTCATGCTCACATCGGAAGTCTTATATAACCATGAATAACTGAATTCACACATATGATGCTTTGGGTGCCGCATCGCACGACACCATCCAATGCGATTCCAGGGAAGTGAGAATCCTGAAGGGGTCCCCACACCTTCCCTCCTCGCTACCCTCTGCGCAACAATCTCTCCTCCTCCCTGTAGCTCTACTCTCCCCTATGTAGCCCTAGGCGTAGCCGAGTAGCTTTCCTCCACCACGTTTCACAGCACGCACATATCGTCGAACACCTGGTGTGCATGCGCCTGTGAACAGACGTCACTCGCTGCCCCCTCATCGATCAAGTACTGCAAGTCAGTGCGGCCATTTAGACTGAGGGATGGCAATAGGCCGGGTTCGGGTCGTATAGAGCAAAAACCCATCTAAAATGAAAGAGTTTGTGGAGAAATTTCATACCCGCACCCGCGGTTGAAAATTTGCACCCACACCCGCATCCATCGGGTCTAGGACGGGTTCCAGGTGCCCGTCGGTTTTGATTGTTTCATGAACATAATACAACGTTTAATTAACAAGTTTAAAAAAATCATCCGTTTAAATGACAATGCAAAAAATATTAAGTTACTTATAAAGATTGTAAATATAGATTGAAATAAGCAATATGAAATAAATAAATTATAGAAAAAAATAAATTTGACATTAAAATTATAAACATAAATTATTTTAGATACCCGTCAGGTAACAAAACCCATGCACCCTTCGGACGTAAAACCCGTCAGGTGCTCCAACACGAAGTGAAATTGTCATCCCTAGTTAGACTACTAGGAGACTGAGATCGATGAAGGAGGTCGTATATATAGGCCAACCGGCCTCGAAGACGACCCAGGCGGAGTGGGGGTACGTGCGGCGAGGTCGTTGCCGACGGAGAGGACACGGTAGATAACAACGTTCTCGCTGGCGTACTTGGCGTAGTAGGGCAGCGCGTCCGCCCTGGCCGTCGCTTGTCGCTTCCCTTTCGCTCCCCACAACCTAAGACTACTCTGTTTTGTTTGCTTCTGTCGCGCAGAAGCATTTCATATAACCAGCTTGGCATTTCACAGTTCGTGCTTCATTCTCACGGAACTGAGGTGAACTCAGAATAGCAGCGCACAGAACACATGTCACGAAGCATGCACATGTTGGATCACGTTTCTAGTCAGGCTGAGAATTGCTTCTGTGGCTCTGCCAACCTAGGACCTTCAGGGCCTGAGGTCAGGGGAATAGGAGACGGAAAGAACTGAAGGCCTCTAGTTTTAGAGTTGGTGAACAAAGATTCCAATTTTGAGGGTCCAAGGTTACTATTTTACGAAGCTATAAGCCTGCTCCCATAGTCCCATATGCCGAAACATTGCAAAACGGAATAATCCCCTGGTATTTCACGAAGATACTAAATACATTGTACATTTGAAGTGAAGTGCCCCAACGGTGCACTATAGACTTCACAGATGATTCGCCAAAGAAAACCATCCCAGCCTAATCAAAGTTTTTTGACAATGAACAACAGCCAAGCCTTTTAATCTCAAGCAAGTTGCTTGATAAGGAAACAAAAGGAAAAGTAATGAAGTTGTGCTGCAACATTGCTAAATTAAATAGTTCATTTTCCAAAATAAGCAAGGGGAAGGCTGCCTAGAAATTCCCTTCCCCAGACCCACAACGTGTGGGAGCTTTCAGCACTGGGTATTGCCCTTTTTTTATTTTTCCAGACAGATATTGAGTACATTATATATTTGAATTATCCAAAGGGTTTTACAAAATTTACTTATCGCTTACTGCCAGGACTGATAACAGTTAAACCAACACCCTTACAATTACCTGAAACAGAATTTCAGTAATTCGACGCATGAATCTCGTTCTGCAAGAGAAAAGTAAAGTATAACGATATATGGATAGATGTACCTACCACTGCAATGGAATTACTATGTCCCGACTTCAAGTCAAAATATTCTAGGGAGACATCATCTATCTTATAAAGCCAGCGTGAGCACAAATGAAACTTTCTTACCCTGTGATTCTCCTAAGTAACTCAATTAAGAACTGAGTGTCAGTGGTTGGCGCCATCATCCTCATCAGAATCAGAATCGCTAGCATTACATCCTGAAATTAAAGATGCAGGAAAAAGTGATTAGCAACATCAAAGATATACAGAGCCCAAGTATAACAGAAGCAACGTATAAATGAGATTTAAGTAAAATAAGTTTTTTTTGAAGAATACCTGGACGTTTTGTGCCAACCCTCCAGGCTGAAGACCTGTATCTTGATGCCTTTTCCAACCAAGCTCTTCCCTTAAAAAGAGAAAAAGAAACAAATGGATAAAGCAGTCAGAAATGTAGATTCAGATAGCTGAAGGTTCAGTTGACAACAAAAACTTTGAGCACACATTATGGCCCATACTAGACAAGCAACATGGAGGAACAAAATAAGAGCTGCATCGAAATCAAATGGCTATACGAAAAGCCCATAACACATTCAACTAAGAATATGATATTCAACCCCCACCAGATTTCAGGAGTAAAGTCGAATTTAGATCGAGTTAGCTGCAGTTTGTTTGGAAAGCTAGCGAGTTTGTATGGTATATGCTTCATTTGTGATAATGTATATGATCCTAGAATAGCTATTTACAAATTGGGTATTTAGTCTGTGGAGCACTAAAAAAATCTGGCTGTCTGTGGGACATCAGAACTCTATTTTGCCTCTTGGACAATGAGAGAAGCTGGTTTTGCCTGTAGCGGTAAACATGGTTATTATTAACTCTTTTATCTCAATGAATAAAATACATTAAAAGGGCATACCCAGTGATGAAAGCTCCCACACCTTGTGGGGTCTGGAAAAGAGAATTTCTAGGCAGCCTTCCCCTTGCTTATTTTGCAAGGAGGCTGATTCGAACCCAAGACCTTCAGGACACAAGTGGAGAGACTCTACCACTGCGTCAGGCCTGCCCTTCAATGAATAAAATACATTGCATTTTAAAATTCAGTACAAACATACATTGCTGCATTCCTTATCCATGTGTTTTTAACAGATTTGTTGTTGATTGTTTGCATAACTTCCTAGCTAGGAAAACATTTATTTTTAAAATCAAACTATGTAAACAATTAGAAAAAAACAATAAAAAAGCACATAGGTGGGAAATGCAACAATCTATTTTTGTGTCAAATCTCAAGTTGTAATGTATTTTGTGCATCAAGATAAAAATGTTATAATAGGAACTCCGTCTATGTTGTAATGACATAGTCGGTCCAAGTCCAGTTAAAGGAGTAGGGGTTGTGATAGGCTTAGCGAGCCAACAACTACACTTAGCCATTCTCATAGAAATGAAACCCAATAGAAATTTGTTGAAGCGTAACCCTTTTACCGACGCGTCGTATCGGAACCTGGGTATGGTGTTAAGTGGGCAAGGGCCGGGTCACCACCGCCTTAGTGGCGCGCCATATCGGAAACCCGGATATGGTGTTAAATGGGCAAGGGTCGGATCGCCACCACCTTAGTGGCGCGCTACATCATCGCCCGGATGTAGTGATAAGTGATCAAGAGTCTTTCCATCTTACTCGACGGGTACAAAGCGTAAGGAAGCTAGCCGAGAAACATAGATTTCGGATGGGTAGTTGGAATGTAGGATCCTTGACGGGAAAGCTACGTGAGTTAGTAGATGTTGCCATTAGGAGACGAGTAAATATCTTTTGTGTACATGAGACTAGATGGGCGGGTCAAAAGGCGAGAGAAGTCGAGAATACCAGTTTCAACCTTTGGTATTCTGGATCGACTGGAACTAGGAATGGTGTAGGTGTTCTAATAGGTAAGAGTCTTAAGGATGGAGTAGTGGATGTTCAAAGACGAGGGGATATGATCATCTTAATCAAGATAGTTATCGGAGACATTGTCTTGAACGTCATTAGTGTTTATGCCCCACCAGTTGGGGCTCAACATGAGTGCTAAGAGTCAATTTTGGGAGGATTTGGAGGATATGGTTAGTAGTGTACCGAGAAACTCCTCATAGGAGGAGATCTCAAAGGTCATGTGGGCGCAACTAACGTAGGATTTGAGGGAGTAAATGGAGGTTTTGGATGCGGCGATAAAATTCAAGAGGGTAAGGACATACTACTTTATCGTAGCCTATGATCTGTTGGTAGCTAACACCCTCTTTAGAAAGAGGCATTTTCACCTAGTGACCATTAGTAGTGTCCAACACTCTAGCCAGATTGACTTTGTCCTCACTAGGAGAACGGATAGACGGGAGTGTCTAGATTGTAAGGTGATCCCTGGGGAGTGTGTTGTTACACAACATAAGCTTGTGGTAGTTGACTTTCGCTTCCACACATGTTATTTGCAGGACAAAGGTGTCAAAATCACAAGAACAAAGTGGTGGAAGTTGAAAGAAGAATCACAAGAATCTTTTAAAAATAGGGTGATCACAGAAGGACCCTAGGCAGAAAATAGAGATGCAGATAGTATGTGGTTGAAGATGGCAACTTGCATTAGGAAGGTAGCTAGTAAGATGTTCGGTGTGACAAAAGGAAATAAACTTGTAGATAAAGACACTTGGCGGTGGAATGAGGATGTACAAAAGGCCATTAAGGAGGAGTGTTACAAGAGTTGGCATCATGATAGAAGCGCAAGCAACATGCTGAAGTACAAAGAGGCCAAGAAAAAATGCAAGTCGGGTTGTGAGTAAAGCAAGAGGATAGGCTTATGATGAGTTATATGAGAGACTAGAGACAAAAGAAGGTGAAAAGGACATATACAAGATAGCAAAAATTCGCGAGAGAAAGATGAGTGATTTCAATCAAGTTAAATGCATCAAAGATGAGAGTGACCGCATTCTAGTGAAGGATGAAGAGATTAATAATAGATGGCAAGATTACCTTAATGGGCTATTCAATGATGGGAATGGGAGCACTATGGTTGAGTTGGATGACTCCTTTGATGACTCCAACAGGCGGTTCGTGCGGAGGATACGAGAGTTTGAGATTAAGGAGGCCTTAAAAAAGCTGAAAGGAGGAAAGACTCTCGGCCCTGATGATGTCCTTATTGAGGTGTGGAGATGCCTTGGGGACGTGGCAATAGTATGGCACACAAAGCTATTCAACCATATTTTTCAGTCAAACAAGATGCTTGAACAATTGAGGAAAAGTATATTAGTACCTATCTTAAAAAATAAAGGAGATATTCAAAGTTGTACTAATTATCGAGGGATTAAGCTTATGAGTCATACTATGAAGTTTTGGGAGAGAGTGATTGAACACTGTCTGAGGAAAGTGACCAATGTCATTAAAAACCAGTTTGGTTTTATGCCTGGGAGGTCTATTATGGAGGCAATTTTTTTGCTTCGTCAGCTTATAGAGAGATATACGAAGCATAAGAAGACCTACATATGGTGTTCATTGACTTGGAGAAGGCATACGACAAGATACCAAGGCCAGTCATGTGGTGGGCACTAGAGGAACATAAAGTGCCAACACAGTACATTACCCTTATCAAGGATATGTACAATAATGTTAGGACAAGTGTGCGCGTAAGTGATAGTGAGACTGATGCATTTCCTATCACGGTAGTGAAGGAATAAGTCTTGTACTCTTGGTCTGTGTGGCCCTTAGTTAGAACAGCATCTCAGTCCTTAGTAGGACAGCATATTAGTTCTTTGATAGGACAGCATCTTAGTCCTTTAGTAGGACAGCATCTTAGACCAAGAGGACAGCATATTAGTCCTTTGGTAGGACAACATCTTAGACTAGCATCTAGGTATATGCTTGGCTGCCTTAGCTATAAATATGTAACCTCAACCCCTAGGTTGGGCATGGCATTGTGTGTGGAATGAAACAAGAAAAAATTTCCAACTCTTAGTGTCATCCTCTCCATGAGAGTAATACTTTAGATACTAACAAGTGGTATCAGAGCCGTTCTATCCTGTAGCCTAGACATCTCCTGCTCATCTCCTTCCCACGCCTCTTCGTCTTCAGCCGGCAGCAATAACACCGATTGTTTCAACTCATTCCTCCTCTTCTGCACAGACAAGCAACAGCTTGTCTAAGACAGCCTCTTCGCACACAGCACTCCCCCACTAGCGCGCCATGTCCGAAGGACAGTCTCAGCACTCGGTCGCTTCGAGCACGCGGCATCGGCAGGAGGCTGAGGTTGCCGCGGCAGAAGAACGCGAGCGAGCAGCGGCAGAGGCTACAGCGAGGGCGGCGAGGATGGCGGCGACGGAACTGGCAGCGGCGAAGGTGGAAGTAGAAGCAACAGTTGCTGCGGATGCAGCGCGTGCGGCTGCAACAGAGCTTGAGGCTCTGCGTAGCGGTAGCGACAGAGGCTCTGATTCTACCGACGGCGGCACCAACGAAGACCTCATGCTAGCGAGGAAGGTAGCACGACCACAATTGCCACAGTGGGCAGACGCACACCTCCATGAGCGCGGCGGCTGCAGCCCAGACGGGCACGGACGCGCTAGCGACGCTCCCGGCAGGGGTGGTTGGGTCGACGGAGATCGAGGCATTTACAGGCGGCGCGACTCTCCCTCCCCGAACAGGTACCATGGTCACCACGGGATCCAAGCCATTGTCAGGGACGTTGGTCCCAGCGGTGGGTGGCTACCCTCACCAAGACAAACTATGTCGAGTGGGTCGCGGTGATGAGGATACGGCTCCAAGTGCGGCACATGTGGGAAGCAGTCCGGTACGGCAACGTCGACTACTATGAGGATCGACGGGCGCTGGATGCTCTCATTGCTGCAGTACCGTCCGAGATGCAGTTCTCGCTTTCCAATAAGCGGACTGCCAAGGAGGCCTGGAATGCCATCGCTACGGCACGCATCGGCAGCGACCACGCCCGCAAGACCACACTGCAGGCACTCCGCAAGTTGTGGGAGAACCTGACCTTCAAACCAGATGAGGATGTTGATGACTTTGCTCTCCGTCTCAATACACTACTGCAGAAGATGGTGCAGTTCGGCGACGACACCTACAACAAGGAGAAAGCCGTCGAGAAGCTCTTCCGTTGCATCCCCGAGAAGTACAAGCAGATCGCTCGCTCGATCGAGTCTCTGCTGGACCTCTCCACGATGTCAAACGAAGAGGCGATAGGCCGCCTCAAGGTCATCGACAGCGACAAATCTCAGCCTCTCTCGGGACCTATCACCATCGGCAGGAAGCTACATCTCACTCGGGAGGAGTGGGAGGCCTGCCAAGGTGACGGGAAGAAGGGGGAGCCCTCCTCCTCGAAAGGTGGCCGCAAGCGCGGCAAGCCAAGCAAGGGGCGCGGAGGTGCCCAAGATGGGGCGCAGAGACGTGTCGAGGGGGGCGCCCACGGAGACACCCAAAGCGGGGTCGCCGGCAACCGGAAGCCAGCACGAGACGATACCTGCCACAACTGTGGCAAGCTTGGTCATTGGGCCAGGGAGTGTCGGCAGCAACGACGTGGCCAGGCCCACGTCGCACAGGTGGAGCCGGCTCTGCTCCTGGCGCACGCAAGCATCGAGCCACCTCCAGTGGCATCGGCCGCAGCGGCTCTCCTCCACATCGATGAGCCGAGAGCACACGCCTTTCTCGTGACGGCTCCAGCAACGACAAGACTGACGGGTGGTGCCTCGACACCGGCGCCACCCATCACATGACTGGTCGACGGGAGTTCTTCACTGAGTTTGACCCCAATGTTCGAGGCTCCGTCAAGTTTGGGGACGCCTCTGGTGTGGAGATCAAGGGCGTCGGCTCCGTCATCCTCACCGCCGAGTCTGGTGATCACAGGCTGCTCGTCGGAGTCTACTACATCCCCACGTTGAGAAACTCTATCATCAGCCTGGGCCAGCTGGATGAGAACAGTTCACGCGTGGAGATCAAGGACGGAGTCATGAGGATTTGGGATCGCCATCGTCGCCTTCTTGCCAAGGTAACTAGAGACACCAATCGACTCTACGTCCTTAACGTGAAGGTAACACAACCTCTCTGCCTTGCTACTCGCCGGGATGACGAGGCGTGGCAGTGGCATGAGCGCTTTGGGCACCTTCACTTCAAGGCCCTAAAGCGGCTCAGTGCCAAAGAGATGGTACGGGGCCTGCCGTGCCTTGACCATGTGGAGCAGTTCTGCGATGTCTGCGTTGTGACAAAGCAGAGGCGGCTCCCCTTTCCCCAGCATTCGAGCTTCCGAGCCAAGGAGCGGCTCGACCTTGTGCTCGGGGACTTGTGCTGCCCGGTGACACCAGCTACACCGGGAGGATGACGTTACTTCTTGCTGCTTGTCGATGACCTCTCCCGCTACATGTGGGTGATGGTCTTCGGCAGCAAGGGAGAGGCTGCGAACGCCATCAGGCGCGCGCAGGCCATTGCGGAGGCGGAGTGCGGCTGCAAGTTGCGCGTACTACGCACCGACAATGGTGGCGAATTCACGGCGGCTGAATTCCTGTCGTACTGCGCGGATGAGGGTGTTCAACGATGAAAGAGGGCTAATGATGATTGTATTGAGATGATTGAAAAGCTGAGGTACAGGTGTGATTATATAGAGGGATTAGGAGGGGAGAAAAGACTAAACTACCCCTAACCCTAATCCCTCTCTAATGACTAATATACCCCTGTGCCACACCCCTAATTACAGTGTCTAACACCCCCCCGCAGTCACAACATCTAGTCGCTGCAGATGTTGAGACTGGACCGAAACTCGGAGAACAACGATGACGGGAGGCCCTTCGTGAAGATGTCGGCGAACTGCGTCGTCGTCGGGACATGGTGTACCCGAACCTCGCCCCGTGCTACCCGCTCACGAACGAAATGAAGGTCAATCTCCACATGCTTCGTGCGCTGATGCTGGACCGGGTTGGTGGAGAGGTACATGGCGCTGACGTTGTCGCGGTAGATGAGGGTGCTTTTGATGACGGGAGTGTGGAGCTCCTGAAGTAGCTGCTGAAGCCAGGAGGCCTCAGCTACGCCGTTAGCCACGGCGCGATACTCCGCCTCTGCACTCGAGCGCGACACTACGGGCTGTCGCTTCGAGGACCAGGAGACAAGGTTGCCACCCAGGAAGACGGCGTACCTAGAAGTAGAGCGTCGTGTGTCCGGGCAGCCTGCCCAATCAGCGTCTGTGTACACGACCAGCTCGGAGGTCGTGTCACGTCGAAGAAGGAGGCCGTAGTCGAGGGTGCCTCGTAGGTACCGAAGAATCCGCTTGACAGCGGTGAGATGCGGTTCCCTCGGGTCATGCATGTGGAGACACACCTGCTGAACCGCATATGAGATATCTGGCCTGGTGAAGGTTAGGTACTGGAGAGCACCTGCAAGACTCCTGTAAGAAGTGGGGTCAGAGACGGGTGTCCCGTCGGTGGCGGAGAGCTTCGCCTGAGTATCCACTGGAGTGGAGCACGGCTTGCAATCAGCCATGCTTGCCCGCTGAAGGATATCCAAACAGTACTGTCGCTGGTGAAGGAATAGGCCGCCTGGTCGGTCCTCGACCGTAATACCTAGGAAGTGGTGGAGACGGCCCAAGTCCTTCATAGCGAACTCCTGCTGTAAGGCAGAAATGGTTCGCTGAAGCAGAGTCGGACTGGATGCTGTTAGTACAATGTCATCGACGTACAGTAAGAGGTAAGCTGTGTCACTGCCCCGTCGATAGACAAACAGCGAAGTGTCCGACTTAGCTTCAACAAACCCCAGTGAGACCAAGAAAGAGGCGAACCGGCTGTACTAGGCTCGCGGTGCCTGCTTCAGTCCGTACAGGGATTTGTTCAGCTTACAGACCATGTCTGGGTGAGCTGAATCTACAAATCCTGCCGGCTGACTGCAGTACACCGTCTCGGTCAGTGTACCGTGGAGGAATGCGTTCTTGACGTCCAACTGGTGGACAGGCCAAGAACGTGAGAGAGCTAGCGGCAGTACGGTACGAACTGTCGCCGGCTTCACAACCGGGCTGAAAGTCTCGTCGTAGTCAACTCCAGGGCGCTGAGTGAAGCCCCGGAGTACCCAACGAGCTTTGTATCTCTCCAAGGTGTCATCCGCCTTCTTCTTATGCGTGAATATCCACTTGCCTGTGACAACATTGCCACGGCCCGGACGGGGAACCAGGTCCCAGGTCCGGTTGGCAAGCAAGGCCTCATACTCTTCCTCCATAGCGCGGCGCCAGTTAGGGTCGGCGAGGGCGCTACGCACGGAAGTAGGTATGGGCGAGATCGAAGAAGGCTCGGTCGGTGGAGTCGTCGTCAACGAGAAAGTGGTACTATCGAACCGCTCCACTGGTCGAAGACTCCCGGATGCACGTCGAGTCACCATCGGGTGGACGTGACCAGGATCCCTGTGAAGTAGAGGGGGGTGTACACCGGCCGGTCGGGTACAACCATCTTCTCTCATCGTGGATAGACGAGAGTGGGTCTCGATGCCGCGCGTGGCGTCGTCGGAGCAGGAGCCTCTCCCCGCGCTCGTCGCTGGTAGACAAGTGCGGGGTCAGCAAAACGAGAAGACGTCGTTGGTGCCGCGCGTGGCGCGGCTGGTGGCGTCGTACTCGCTGTAGGTGACGTCGGGGAGGTAGCTGGTGGTGCCGCTGGTGCTGTACGTGGTACAGCTGGAGACGCCGAGGGCTCCTGGGGTACAGTAGATGGTGTCGGGGAAGCCGAGGCCGCGTGTGGCGCAGCAGGTGACGTCGGAGGCGTCGATGCCACACGGGGTGCAGCGGGTGACGCCTGAGACATCGATGCCACACGAGGTGCAGCAATCGGTGTCGAGGGCGTCTGGGATGTAGCTCGTGTCGATCCTGCAGAAGAAATAGGCCAAGGCAACTGGGAGGCAGCCTCGGGGTCAGTAGGAAAAAGGGAGTCCAGCTCTGTGGTGGAATCAGAAGAGGTGGTGGAAAAAGGAAAAGATGACTCGTCGAAGACGACGTGCCGAGAGATCAAAAGACGGTGGGTAGTGAGATCTAAGCATCGGTAACCCTTATGATCAAGGGAATACCCGAGAAAAACACACCGTGTCGAGCGGGGCGCAAGCTTATGTGGGGCGGTGGCGGAAAGATTAGGGTAGCAAGCGCATCCGAAAACTCGAAGGTGATCATAAAGAGGATTGGTGCCATATAGAGCAAAGTAGGGGGTGGAGGCACGAATCGCTTTGGTGGGAAGACGATTGATCAGAAGTGTGGCGGTATGAAGAGCCTCCACCCAGTATCGGGATGGAATAGATGCCTGGAACATCAGGGAGCGTATGACATCATTAATGGAGCGAATCATGCGCTCTGCCTTGCCGTTTTGAGGAGAGGTATACGGACAAGACATGCGTAGTTGTACCCCATGTGCGGAGAGAAAATTACGAAACACAGAGTTATCAAACTCTCGTCCGTTATCGCACTGGACAGCTCGAATGGTACGCCCGAATTGAGTAGAAATCCAAACGAAGAAGTGAGAAAGAGTGACGAAAGTTTCAGACTTCAATCGTAATGGAAAAGTCTAGGAGAAGTGAGAAAAATCATCAATTATCACCAAATAGTAATTAAAGCCCGATATACTGGAGATGGGAGAAGTCCACAAATCACAATGTATAAGATCGAATGAGTGCTCAACATGAGTCACAGATGTGGGAAAAGGGAGGCGAATATGGCGACCAAGTTGACAGGCATGACATAGAGAGTCATGTGTACCCCTAGAACACGAGATAACTGAGCTACTGGACAGCTTCGACATAGCATCTGCACCAGGGTGGGCAAGCCGGCGATGCCAGATGGTAGATGAAGCTATCGTAGTCAAAGCAAATGGCGGTGATGCAGCGGAAGTAGGAAGCCGAAGTGTGTATAGGGGCCCCGAGCTATCACATCGGAAAAGAGGTCGCCGGGTGGAAAGATCCTTCACAGACAAACCAAGTACCGCCACCGCGCTGCCTGACGATGTCCTGTAGCTCCTCTATCAGGGAGCCAAGGATCCAGGATAGTACCAGGCTGTCCATGCTGATCCAGGACACCTGTACTGAAGACTCATCCTGGAGGACGTGGTCATCGAGGCAGTAGCGCCTTAGCGTGAGGAGCACCATATCACGCCACCGGGCATATGAGGTGGACTCGGAACTGAGAATAACCGGCACGAGCGTCCGGATGTTCTGAATCCCTACGGCCTGTGCATGAAGAGCGGCCACAAGCGAAGTCGAGTACGTACCAGCGTCCGAGGGAGGCTCATGGATAGTACTCGTTGATCGGCGAGCACTCTCCTCAAGTTGGTGGGATAGTGATGCCACGGAGGCACGCTCCTGCTCTAGGGCAAGGGCGAGTGCCCGCTCGCGCTCGCGAGAGGCGGCCAGTGCTGCGGCGATGTCAAATGTCTCCGCAGTGTCGGTGCCGTAGGAAGAAGCTGTGTTCTCCATAGTAGTACCGGCGGCTGGGAACGGAATCGGCGGGATCGCCGTGGTGCTCCCATCAATGTCGAGGCCGGTGGCGTCCCGTAGCGCGGAGGTACCTGCCATGAAGGTAACAGCAGTGGCGGGGTTTCTGGAGGTACCGACAAGGGGTTCACCGGCGGCTGGACCGGTTCTCGAGAAGGAGGGGGCGGCTGCAGAACCAGCAGCGAGGGGCCTGGGGGCTGTGGCTCCTCCTAGGAAGGCGGCGCCCCTCCAGAGGCTGCTGTTCCTCCAGTTTCAGCAGTCCAGAGGGTGGCGCCCCTTCCAGTGGGGCTGGCGGACCCCCCAGGGGCGGATGCGGAGCCCCCAGGGGCGTTGGCGGCCCAGGCAAGCCAGGGGGCGGCGCTCCCTCCAGGGGGGCCGGCGGACCCCCCAGGGGCGGAGCACCCAGGGGCGGCGGCGGCCCAGACAGGGGCGGTAACGCCCCCCCCCCCCCCCCCCGTGCGCGCACGGCCCCAATCCGGGTGGGGGCGGCCCGAATCCGGGCGGGGCCGCCCCGATCCAGGGCGCGGCGGCCCCGGATCCGGAGGTGGCGGCGGCGGCGGCCCCTCCCCGCGCCCAGGGTGGGGTGGCGGCGGCTCCGGCCTCCGCGCGCTGTCCTCCAGAGTAGGCGGCGCCCCCCCCCCCCCTGCGTGCGCAGCCCAGATCCGGCGGCTGGCGGCGCCCTGGCGGCGCACCAGGGGCGGCGGCGGGCGGCTGCTCGGGGGCGGCGATGGTTCTGGCCCAGGGTGGGGTGGCGGCGGCGTGCGCCCAGGGCTGCGGCGGCTGGCCCATTAGGATTAGGGTTAGCCCTAATCCTGATTATTCCTAGCTAATGATACCATGAAAGAGGGCTAATGATGATTGTATTGAGATGATTGAAAAGCTGAGGTACAGGTGTGATTATATAGAGGGATTAGGAGGGGAGAAAAGACTAAACTACCCCTAACCCTAATCACTCTCTAATGACTAATATACCCTGTGCCACACCCCTAATTATAGTGTCTAACAAACGCCACTACTCCGCACCGTACAGCCCGCAGCAGAACAGCGTCGTCGAGCGTCGCAACCAGACGGTTGTGGGGATGGCTCGGGCCCTCCTCAAGCAGAGGGGAATGCCGGCTATCTTCTAGGGAGAGGCGGTGGTGACGGCGGTATACATCCTCAACCGCTCGCCCACCAAGGCTCTCAACGACAGGACGCCATACGAGGCTTGGCATGGGCGCAAGCCGACAGTCTCTCACCTACGGGTCTTCGGCTGTCTAGCGTTCGCCAAGGAGTTTGGCCACATCAGCAAGCTCGACGACAGGAGCACTCCAGGGGTGTTCATCGGCTACGCGGAGGGTTCGAAGGCCTACCGCATTCTCGACCCAGGAACATAGCGCGTGCACACGGCACGTGATGTAGTGTTCAATGAAGGGCGAGGATGGGCATGGGACAAGGCGGTAGACGACGGCTCGACTCCGACATACGACAACTTCATCGTCGAGTACATCCACTTCAAGGGAACTGGGGGAGTAGGGAGCTCTTCTCCACCAACTTCAGCGCCACGCTCCCCATGTTAGTAGTTGAATTTTTACTCTCATTGGAAGAGAGGATGACACTAGGAGTTGGGGCAATTTTCTTGTCTATTTCTCACACAATGTCATGCCAACCCAAGGGGTTGAGGCTACATATTTATAGCTGCCATGGCAGCCAAGCATATGCCACAAAGATGCTAGTCTAAGATGCTTAGATGTTGTCCTAATATGCTGCCTTTGGCTGACACTAAGATGCTGTCCTAGTGTCCTTAATATGTTGTCCTAGTGTCCTTAGATGCTGTCCTAATTGGGGCCACAAAGACCAAAGGACTAGAGTACAACAAAGACCAAGGACCAAGTACTAGAGTGCAACAAACTAAAGGACTAGGGTACAAGGGACTAGGGGACCAAAGACCAAAGGACTACAAGACTTATTCCAACATTCTCCCCCTAAGTCTTGTACGTCGTCTTCTGAGAGGGTTGGACCATCCCGATCTTAGTGCGAAGTTCAATGAACTTGAGCCTCCCAAGGGGCTTCGTGAGCAGGTCCGCAAGCTGGTCATTGGTGATGATGTAGTTCGCCTTGATGCTCCCTTCCTCCAAGCATTTTCGGATGAAGTGGTACCTCACCCGGATGTGCTTGCTCCGTTCATGGAAAACGGGATTCTTTGCCAGGGCCAGAGCGGACACGTTGTCCACCCTGAGTTCGACCACTCCAGTGTCTCTGCTAAGGAGATCATCAAGCAGTCGACTAAGCCAGAGCGCCTAAGTCGAAGCGGTGGAGGCCGCTATGTACTCGGCCTCGCAGCTGGACAGGGCCACCACCTGCTGCTTGACCGACTGCCAGCTAACGAGGCACTTGCCGAAGAAGAAGAGGATCCCGCTGGTGCTCTTGTTGGTGTCGATGTCGCCGGCGTGGTCGCTATCGCTGTACCCGACAAGGTGTGCCTCCCCAGGACACCTCGGGTAGTGGAGGCCGTGATCGAGAGTCCCCGCAACATAGCGAATGATCCTCTTCACAGCCTGCTGGTGATCCGTCGTCGGTCGTTGCAGGAACCGACTAACGTAGCCGACGAAGAATGCCAAGTCCGGCCGTGTGTGGGTGAGGTAGCGAAGGCTCCCCACAAGACGCCGGTACTGCGTAGCGTCCACCTCCTCTGCCGTGCTGTCGCGGCTCAGCTTCAGCCTCTCCTCCATCGGAGTGAGAGCTGGGTTGCAGTTTGTGAGCCCAGCTAGCTCAACAATGCGCTTGGCGTAGGCGGTCTGTCGAAGTGTGATCCCGGAGTCGGCCTGGTGCACCTCAATCCCAAGGTAGGAGAGAGATCCCAGGTCACTCATCTGGAAGGTGGCTTTCATCTCTTCCTTGAACGCTGCCACCTCCGCATCCTTGGTGCCGGTGATCACCAAATCGTCGACGTAGACACCCACCAGTAGGGTGTTTCCTCCATTGCCCCGCCGGTAGATGGCCGCTGCGTGCGGGCATTGCCCGAAGCCCATCCTCTTGAGCGTGGAATCCAACTTGGCATTCCACGCCCTTGGTGCCTGACGCAAGCCATAGAGGGCCTTGCGTAGTCGCAACACCTTGCCCTCCTTGCCAGGGACCACAAACCCCGACGGCTGGTGTACGTAGACCTCCTCCTTCAAGTCGCCGTTGAGGAACGCCAACTTGACGTCCATGTGCTGGACACGCCAGCCTTCTTGGGCAGCGAGTGCAAGAAGGAGTCGCACGGATTCCATCCGTGCCACGGGGGCAAAAGCATCGTCAAAGTCGATCCCCTCCTGCTGCACGAAGCCGCGAGCCACCAAGCGAGCCTTGTGTTTGACGATGGCGCCGGCTTCATCCCTCTTCAACTTGAACACCCACTTAAGGGTGATCGCACGGTGACCGCGAGGGAGATCAGCAAGCTCCCAAGTGCGGTTCGTCTCAACCGCGTCCATCTCCGACTGCATCGCAGCACGCCATGCCGCGTGTTTCTCGGCCTCCGCAAAAGACCGAGGCTCGCCGTCATCGCACGCAAGGTGCAACTGCGCCTCCAGATCTTGATCATCCAGATCGTGAGGGGCCAGTCCCGGCACCGGCTGATTGCCGAGAATATTCTCCATCTTGCGATACCGCAACTGCTCGCCGTCGTAGCACCCGTCGAGGCGCTCCTCGTCGTGGGAGAGCGGAGTAACAAACTCCACTGGGTCGTGCTCGACACGAGCTGGGGACGGAGTGGGCGTGCCTGGAGGAGTGGGCGTCGGTGCTGGAGTGCGTGGGGTCGCCGGCTGAGGTGGAGGTGGACGGTCAGGGGCTGAGGTAGACACGCTCGGTGGAGAAGAGTTGCCTACTCCCCCAACTCCCTTGAAGTGGACGTAGTCGACGATGAAGTCGTCGTGCGTCGAGGTCGAACTGTCGTCCACCGCCTTGTCCCATGCCCATCATCGCCCTTCGTTGAACACAACGTCGCCGTCGTGCGCACACGCTGTGTCTCTGGGTCGAGAATGCGGTAGGCCTTCGAGCCCTCCACGTAGCCGATAAACACCCCGGAGTGCTCCTGTCGTCGAGCTTGCTGATGTGGCCAAGCTCCTTGGCAAACGCGAGGCAGCCGAAGACCCGTAGATGAGAGACCGCCGGCTTGCGCCCATACCAAGCCTCGTACGGCGTCCTGCTGTTGAGAGCCTTGGTGGGCGAGCGGTTGAGGATGTAGACAACCGTCACCACTGCCTCTTCCCAGAAGATAGCCGGCATCCCCCTCTGCTTGAGGAGGGCCCGAGCCATACCCACAACCGTTTGGTTGCACCGCTCGACGACGCCGTTCTGCTGCGGGATGTAGGGCGCAGAGTAGTGGCGTTGAACACCCTCATCCGCGCAATACGACGCGAATTCAGCCGCCATGAATTCGCCGCCGTTGTCGGTGCGCAGCACACGCAGCTTGCGGCCGCACTCCGCCTCCGCAATGGCCTGCGCGCGCCTGATGGCGTTCGCAGCCTCTCCCTTGCTGCCAAGGACCACGACCCACATGTAGCGGGAGAGGTCGTCGACGAGCAGCAGGAAGTAGCGTCGTCCTCCTGGTGTAGCTGGTGTCACCGGGCCACAAAAGTCCCCGTGAACGAGCTCGAGCCGTTCCTTAGCTCGAAAGCTCGACTGCTGGGGAAAAGGAAGCCGCCTCTGCTTCGTCTATACGCAGACGTCGCAGAGCTGCTCCACGTGGTCAAGGCATGGCATGCCTCGCACCATCTCCTTGGCACTGAGCTGCTTTAGGGCCTCGAAGTGAAGATGCCCAAAGCGCTCGTGCCACTGCCATGCCTCGTCGTCCCGACGAGTGGCAAGGCAGACAGGCTGTGCTACCTGCACGTGAAGGACATAGAGTCGATTGGTGCCTCTAGTTACCTTGGCAAGAAGGCGACGATGACAATCCCAAATCCTCATGACTCCGTCCTTAATGTCCACGCGCGAACCGTTCTCATCCAGCTGTCCCAGGCTGATGATGGAGTTTCTCAACGCGGGGATGTAGTAGACTCCGACGAGCAGCCTGTGCTCACCAGACTCGGCGGTGAGGATGACGGAGCCGACACCCTTGATCTCCACGCCGGAGGCGTCACCAAACTTGACAGAGCCTCGGATATTGGAGTCAAGCTCAACGAAGAACTCCCGTCGACCGTTCATGTGATGGGTGGCGCCGGTGTCGAGGCACCACCCGTCAGTCTTGTCGTTGCTAGAGTCGTCGCCGAGGAAAGCGTGTGCTCTTGGCTCATCAAGATGAAGGAGAGACGATGCGGTCGATGCCACTAGAGGTGGCTTGATGCTTCCGTGTGTCAGAAGCAAAGTTGGCTCCTCCTCTACGTGGGCCACGTGGGCCTCCTCCTCCACTTGTGCCACGTGGGCCTGGCCACGTCGTGGCTGTCGACACTCCCTGGCCCAATGACCAAGCTTGCCACAATTGTGGCAGGTGTCGTCTCATGTCGGCTTGTGGTTGTCGACGGTGCCGCCCTGGGCGCCTCCGCGGGCGCCACCCTCGGTACGTCCGCGTACCCCGGCCTGGGTACCTCCGCGCCCCTTGCGTGACTTGCCGCGCTTGCGGCCGCCTGTCGAGGAAGAGGACTCCCCCTTGTTCCGGTCACCCTGGCCAGCCTCCCACTGCTCGCGAGTGAGATGAAGCTTCCCGCCAATGGTGATAGGCCCCGAGAGAGGTTGTGGTTCGTCGCTGTCGATGACCTTGAGGCGACCAATCGCCTCTTCGATCGACATCGTGGAGAGGTCCAGCAGAGACTCGATCGAGCGAGCGATCTGCTTGTACTTCTCGGGGATGCACCGAAGGAGCTTCTCGACAGCTCTCTCTTCGTTGTAGGTGTCGTCGCCGAACTGCACCAACTTCTGCAACAAAGTGTTGAGGCGGAGAGCAAAATCATCAACGTCCTCACCTGGCTTAAAAGCCAGGTTCTCCCACTCCTTGCGAAGCGCCTGCAGTGTGGACTTGCGGGCGCGGTCGCTGCCGATGCGTGCCATAGCGATGGCATCCCATGCCTCCTTAGCAGTCCGCTTCTTGGAAAGCGAGAACTGCATCTCGGGCGGGACTGCAGCAATGAGGGCATCCAACGCCTGTCGATCCTCGTAGTAGTCGACGTCGCCGTACTGAACTGCTTCCCACATGTGTCGCACCTGGAGCCGTACCCTCATCACCGCGGCCCACTCGACGTAGTTGGTCTTGGTGAGGGTAGGCCACCCACCGCCGGGACCGACGTCCCTGACAATCGCCTGGACCCCGTGGTGTCCATGGTACCTGTCCGGGGAGGGAGAACCACGCCGCCTGTAATGGCAGCGTTCTCCGTCGACCCAGCCACCGCCGCCGGGAGCGCCATCGGCGCGTCCGCGCCCGTCTGGGCTGCGGCCGTCGCGCCCATGGGGGCGCGCGGCTGCTCGCTGCACCTCTTGTGCTCGCGCCGCTTCCCTCACCGGCCTGAGCTCATCGTCGACGCCGCCATCGACAGAGCTGCTGGAGCTACTGCCGCGCAGAGCCTCCAGCTCCGCTGCCGCCGCATGCGCTACAGCCGCCGCCGCCGCTGCTTCCACTTCCGCCCTTGCTGCTGCCAGTTCCGCCGCCGCCAACCTTGCCGCCATTGCCGCCGTCGCCGCAGTCTCTGCCGCCGCTCGCTCGCGCTCCTCTGCCGCGGCGACCTCCGTCTGCCGCGCGCTCGAGGCGACCGAGCGCTGAGACTGTCCGTCGGACATAGCGCACTAGTGGGGAAGGGCTGTTGTGTGTGGAAGACAAGCTGCTGCTCGTCTGTGCAGGAGAGGAATGAGCTGGAACAGCCGGTGTTCCTGCTGCCGGTTGCGGACAGAGAGAGGTGCGGGAAGGGGATGAGCAGGAGATGTTTAAGCTGCAGGATAGAACGGCTCTGATACCAGATGTTAGTAGTTGAATTCTTACTCTCATTGGAAGAGAGGATGACACTAGGAGTTGGGGCAATTTTCTTGTCTATTTCTCACACAATGCCATGCCAACCCAAGGGGTTGAGGCTACATATTTATAGCTGCCATGGCAACCAAGCATATGCCACAAAGATGCTAGTCTAAGATGCTCAGATGCTGTCCTAATATGCTGCCCTTGGCTGACACTAAGATGCTGTCCTAGTGTCCTTAATATGCTGTCTTAGTGTCCTTAGATGTTGTCCTAATTGGGGCCACAAAGACCAAAGGACTAGAGTACAACAAAGACCAAGGACCAAGTACTAGAGTGCAACAAACTAAAGGACTAGGGTACAAGGGACTAGGGGACCAAAGACCAAAGGACTACAAGACTTATTCCAACACCCCAGTTACGACCTCGGCTGCGACAACCTCTCCACCACCACAGCCGGTGACCCCACGCACTCCAGCACCGACTGCCATCCCTACGGGTACATCCACTCCGACACCAGCTCGTGTCGAGCACAAACAGGTGGAGTTCGTTACTCCGCTCTCCCACGACGAGGAGCACATCGACGCGTACCACGACGGCGAGCCATTGCGGTATCGTACGATGGAGGATCTTCTCGGTGACCAGTCGGTGCCGGGACTGGTCCCTCGCGATCTGGAGGCGCAGTTGCATCTTGCGTGCGACGACGACGAGCCTCGGTCTTTCGCGAAGGCTGAGAGACACGTGACATGGCGTGCAGCGATGCAGTCGGAGATGGACGCGGTTGAGAACAACCGCACCTGGGAGCTTGCACCTCCCTCATGGTCACCGCGCGATCACCCTTAAGTGGGTGTTCAAGCTAAAGAGGGATGAAGCCGGCGCCATCGTCAAGCACAAGGCTCGCTTGGTGGCACACGGTTTTGTGCAACAGGAGGGGATCGACTTCGACGATGCCTTCGCGCCCATGGCGCGGATGGAATCTGTGTGACTCCTCCTTGTGCTGGCTGCTCAGGGAGGCTGGCGGGTTCAGCACATGGATGTCAAGTCGGCGTTTCTTAATGGCGATTTAAAGGAGGAGGTCTATGTGCACCAGCCGTCGGGATTTACGATTCCTGGCAAGGAGGGCAAGGTGTTGCGTCTGCGCAAGGCCCTCTATGGCCTGCGGCAGGCACCAAGGACGTGGAATGCCAAGTTGGACTCCACGCTCAAGGGGATGGGCTTCGAGCAAAGCCGCACGAGGCGGCCATCTACCGGCGGGGCAATGGAGGAAATGCCCTACTGGTGGGTGTCTACGTCGACGACTTGGTGATCACCGGCACCAAGGATGCGGAGGTGGCAGCATTCAAGGAAGCGATGAAAGCCACCTTCCAGATGAGTAACCTGAGATCTCTCTCCTTCTACCTAGGGATCGAGGTGCACCAGGGCGACTCCGGGATCATGCTTCGACAGACCGCCTACGCCAAGCGCATTGTTGAGCTGGCTGGGCTCGCAGACTGCAACCCAGCTCTCACTCCCATGGAGGAGAGACTGAAGCTGAGCCGCAACAGCACGACGGAGGAGGTGGACGCCACGCAGTATCTGCGTCTTGTGGAAAGCCTTCGCTACCTCGCCCACACACGGCCGGACTTGGCATTCTCTGTCGGCTACGTCAGTCGGTTCATGCAGCGACCAACGACGGAGCACCAGCAAGCTGTGAAGAGGATCATCCGCTACGTTGCGGGCACTCTCAACCATGGCCTCTACTAGCCGAGGTGCCCTGGGGAGGCACACCTTGTCGGGTACAGCGACAGCGACCACGCCGGCGACATCGACACTAGCAAGAGCACGAGTGGGACTCTCTTCTTCCTCGGCAAGTGCCTCGTTAGCTGGCAGTCGGTCAAGTAGCAGGTGGTGGCCCTGTCCAGCTGCGAGGCCGAGTACATAGCGGCCTCTACTGCTTCGATTCAGGCGCTCTGGCTAGTTCGACTGCTTGGTGATCTCCTCAGCAAAGACACCGGAGCGGTGGAGCTCAGGGTGGACAACAAGTCCGCTCTGGCTCTAGCAAAGAACCCCGTCTTTCATGAACGGAGCAAGCACATCCGTGTGAGGTACCACTTCCTCCGAGGCTGCTTGGAGGAAGGGAGCATCAAGGCGTGCTACATCAATACCAAGAACTATCTTGCAGACCTGCTCACCAAGCCCCTTGGGAGGATCACGTTCCTTGAGCTTTGCTCCAGGATCGGGATGATCCAACTCTCCCACAAGACAACGCATAATACTTAGAGGGAGAATGAAGGAATAAGTCTTGTACACTTGGTCTGTGTGGCCCCTAGTTAGGACAGCATCTCAGTCCTTAGTAGGACAGTATATTAGTCCTTTGGTAGGACAGCATCTTAGACCAAGAGGACAGCATATTAGTCCTTTGGTAGGACAGCATCTTAGACTAGCATCTAGTTATATGCTTGGCTGCCTTAGCTATAAATATGTAACCCTAACCCCTAGGTTGGTCATGGCATTGTGTGTGGAATGAAACAAGAAAAATTTCCCAACTCTTAGTGTCATCCTCTCCATGAGAGTAATACTTCAGATACTAACAGGTAGGACTACATCAAGGATCAGCTTTGAGTCCATAAATCTTTTCCTTGGTGATGGATCAGGTGTCGAAGGACATACAAGGGGATATCTCTTGGTGCATGCTCTTTGCCGATGATGTAGTGCTGGTAGATAAAGCTAACGATGGTGTTGATAAGAAATTAGAGTTATGGAGACAAACCTTAGAGTCCAAGGGGTTTAGACTTAGTAGGACCAAGACGGAGTATATGAGGTGTGACTTTAGTGGTGTTGGTCGTGAAGAGGGAAATGTTAGTCTACAAGGACAAATAGTAGCTAGAAGGGACTCTTTCCGATACTTAGGATCAATGTTACAAAGCAATGGCGATATTGATGAGAATGTTTGCCATAGGATCAAGATAGGGTGGATGAAATGGCGGCAAGCCTCTGAAATCCTATGTGATAGGAAGGTCCCACAAAAGCTAAAAGGAAATTTCTATAGGACGGTGATCAGACCCGCGATGCTATATAGGGCAGAATGTTGGCCAACTAAACGACAACATGTCCAAAAAAAATGTCACAGAGATGCACATGCTACGGTGAATGTGCGGGCACACGAGAAGATACCGAATAAAAAATGAAGCGATTCGTGATAGGGTACGAGTGGCGCCGATTGAAGAGAAATTAGTCCAACATCGACTAAGGTGGTTTGGACATATCCAGCGGAGACCTCCATAAGCACCGGTTAACAGTGGGATTTTAAGAGGTAGAGAAAATATTAGGAGGGGTAGAATACGACTAAGGTTGACCTGGGAGGAGGCGGTAAGACGAGATTTGAGATATTGAAATGTATCTAGAGACTTAGCTTATGATAGGACCGCATGGAAAGTAGCAATTCATGTGCCAGAATCTTAATTTTTTTTTCCTTTTCATTTTTCTTGTATCTTTTATATCTCTTCCTCTCTTTTACTTCATTGAAATATATATATATATATATATTAGGTTTCATGTCCGACCCCAACATGCTTAGGATAAAGGCTTGGTTGTTGTTGTTGAGATAAAAATGTTATAATAGGTACTGTTGCTGCTATAGTGTCCTACAGACTTTTCAGTGTCTGAGAGACAAAAGATTGTCCTACAGACTTTGCTGTTATAGTGAATGCTATAGTGTCCGACAGACTAGTACAGCTCTGTTTCAGGTTATAGTGAATGCTTGTGTATCAGCTTGCTTATTTCAATCCTTGTAGGTAAGATTTAGTTTAATTTGGGTGTGCATACACCCTGTTTGGCACAAGTTATATGCAACTTCTCAACAAAAATAAGCAGATTCTTCTCCCAACTAGCAAACTTCTCTCACGCTTCTCTCTTAAAAGCACTTCTACAGTTTGTACTACAAACAGCTGATCATGGAAGCGGAGATCGAGCAGCTTATTTGAGTCTTCCAGTCTATGGAAACTAGACAGCCCCTAAACTACACAGGAGCTGCGTGCACACGAATTGGCTTGGCGGGCGAGGAGCAGGAGGCGCCTGCTCAAGGACGGCGAGGGAGGCCGGGTCGTCGAAGTCAAGGGATGGCTTCAATTCGGCGGCGCCGAGGCAAATTGAACCAGATCTCGACGGATTGAGGCAGTTTCTGTGAGTGGTGGCGTGGATTGAGGCGAAGACGAGGCGGAGCAGCTCCAGAACCGGGAGCACGCGCGGCGCCAGGATGCAGAGGTTGTGGACGAAGGCATGCACGATGGCGCGGGGCAGCTCCTTGCCAGGGTGGAAGCCATGCCGCCCGGTGTCGTCCTCCATCTGGAGCGCGCAGTTGTAGGCCTCGTCGGAGGCACCCGTGTGGGTGCACACGACGTGGCGAAGACGGAGCTTGGCGGCTAGGCAGAGGGAAGAGGAGGAGGAGGCGCTATAGTTTCTGAGATGAGGAGAGGCTTGCGGCTGCTAGGGTTTCGTGTGTCTGGTAGTGGGCTTGCTGGGCCGGGTGGTGAGGAAGAAGGTGGCCACATGAGCTAGGCCCTATAAGGTGAACGTGAACAAAAACCTCAATCGTGTTGGACTTTATGATGTTGATCGTGTGCAAGAGAGGTGTACCAGGGACATGACAGAGAGGTTCGTGGCAACGGTGGTGGTTGTGAGCGTCACACAGAGAGGCGTGCTCGGAATGAAGATGCGCCCACTCCGAGATCAAGTGCAGGATGAAAATGAGCTCATCCTAGTGATGAAGATGTGCCCATCCCAAAGCTGTCCTTTTCCGAAACCCTAACCGAGCCGCTATCGAGGCAGAGCTGCCTTCTCTACTCTTCTCGCGTGAAGCTCACACAACTACACTCCTCAACCAGCGTTCAATGTCGCCTGTGAGTGCTCGAGATGAAGATGTGACCATCTCGAATGAGTGTTCGGAATGAAGATGCGCCCATTTCGAGGTAAAGCGTGGGATGATGTGTTCGTCGTAGGGGATTATGTGTTTAACCTCAAAATTTGTGTTCGAGATGATGTTTTCGTCTCATAGGTGTTCGTGTAGGGATGATGTGTTCATCTTCGAGACGGTGTGTTCGTCTTAAGGTTGTGTAGGGTGATGTGTTCATCTTGGGGTGTAGTTGTATCCATCACAGAAGTGTGTAGGGTGGAAGTGTGTATCCATCCTAATTAGTATGAGTGTGATCTAGAAAAACAAGATTAGAGTGTGATTGTTATATATAATATAATTTTTCTAGATTAGGATAGAGTTAGAGATAGATTACAAGTACATCTCTATTTAGAGTAGAAGTCTAGGGGTAGTATTAGAATAAGATTCTATTGTAATTGAGGCTATATATACAACCACCCCTAATTGAGAAATAATGAGGAGAAAATCAAGGAGTAAATTCAGGGATTAATTACCTGAAATTACAACAGTTGTTGCCGTAGCTCTCTTTGATTGTGCTCTATAATTTTCTTCATATTTAACTTGTGTTCTCGGGGAGTAGTAGAACTGTGATGTTTGTTCAGATTCTTTTACTAAGATGTTGTTTGTTTATTGTTTCAATTTCAGGATTTACATGTTCAGACAGGTTCAGAGATGCTACTATCTGATATGTAATTATGTATGCAAATTCATAGGTGAAAAAACAAATTAGAAAAGTGATATCTCTAAAAGAAATTGGATTCAGCAGCTAACTAATCCAATAAAGAAAACTCAGTGCCAAGAATCTAGCTAACCAACTCCTTGTTTTTTAAATAGAATTCAGCAGCTAATCAACTCAACAAAAAGGCTGAGTACCAAACATCTAGCTTGTTCTATCAGCAGCTTCTCAGGGCAGCTAAAATAAGCCAGCTTCTCAATCATTTTCAGCAGCAGCTTCTCACGGCAGCTAGAAATAAGACAACTTCTAAATAAGTTCCAGCTGTGCCATGCCAAACAGGACCGTACATTGCCACTTTTGAACCGACATGGGAGTTTGGTTTCATTAAAGCCCTCTTTGGTAGAGCTCCACAACCTGATTGTTTTAGATTCACTTCTAATTCTCTGGTGGAGTGATTCTTCTAATTCTCCTAGTGAATTAGAATCCGTTTGTAAAAATCGTTTGGCAAGATAACTAAATTTGTGATTAGATGAAACGATTTGGTGTTCGATGGCATTTGCGGGTAAATAGATAGCAAGTATAAGGGGAGGTTTGTATTTGGTTGGTTGAGAAGCTGTTTTGAAGTTGGAGAAGCAGGTTTTTTTGGATTCACGGTTCCTTCACAAAAACGAAGAATCGATTCACCTGATTCTAACGTGAATAAAAGGGCATACCCAGTGCTGAAAGCTCCCACACGTTGTGGGGTCTGGGGAAGGCAGGTACGTAAATCTCCCGTTTGGCAGAGCTCCTCTGATTCTCGTCAAGAATCAGGAGCTGGGAGCGCTGCCAAAGGGGGCCTAAGTTCAGTTATATTAGTTGACTTGTCCCAAGCAAAGCTAAAGAATCATAATCTTACAGATATGATTGCACCCTCCCTAATGCGTTAGGAAAGATGGCATCATACCAATCAGATCCGACATGCAGTTTTAAAAGGGCGTCTGGACGCCTAGGCGACTGCCAGACGCCCGCCTAGGCGACCAGCCATGGCGTCCAGGCGGGAGCGCTTGGACACCTAGGCGACGCCTTTTGAACAGTGCCGACATGTTAGGTTGCTTGGAAGTTGGGGGATGGAGCAGTCATAATCAAGCAAGCGGAATAGATCGGTACACCCAAACTAGTTCTCCCTCCCACTCTAGTTGCCTCTAATGCCTAGGTCATTGTGATCCATCTTCAAATTAGTAACCATCCTTGCCCAACGAGGCAGCCTGCTTTGCATGGCACGCCCGCCCAATATCGAGGGACGACAGTAGTGGAAGCTCAACTGATGGCTCATTGGGTAGCATAGACTGGCCAACAGCAATGAATCGGCGCAGTCTTAGCTCAGTTGGTCTGGTGGCGCATCCCACCTCAACTACAAAAGCCAATGGTGATATGGGTAGGCGATGCCTCAGCTCGTCATCGCTTGAAACAATAGGTGGCATTCTGCGCTCACCTAGGCACGCATAGGCGCAAGGCACTAGCCTCGGGGGAGAGGCTGGTGGAGCGCTTCAAACCACCGCCGCTTGATCCTGTGTTCGCTTCTTCTAGATTGCAGAGGGAGGAGGGACACTGGTGGATCGTGGGTAGGGATGAAAACGAATCGGATATTTTCCAGTCCAGCCGCAACCTTTTTCGAAAATCCGACCCATATCCATTTTTGTCGGATTTTTTTCGGATTCGGATTCGGATATTCAAATTCGTATATCGAATTAGAAACGATTTTAAACAAAATTCGACCGTTTTGTCAGATATCCATATTATGTCGGATATATCCAAATAATGTCCGAATAAGATTTGACCCAAAGAAACCCTACCCGGTAGACGGACCCCAACTTCTCCAATCCTGATTCCTGAACCCGAACTCCCTCGGTCCCTCCCGCAGACCCGGACACCGCTGCCTCGGCCCGACCCGGCAAGCGGCGACGTCGACGACCCGCCGCCCCGGCCAACGACGCCCTCCACTCTAGCGACCCCGACGCCCTGCCGCCTCGGCCGACGCCGCCCCCAACCCAGCCTACCCCGACTCAACGGCCAACCCGACAGTCGTCGCCCTCGACCCCGCCCCCGGTAAACCTTACTCCGAATCTATCGCGAAGCCACTGATGGCATCCTTCCCGCCGTCGACGACGCTTCCACCTGCACCGCAGACCCCCTCCTCTGCGGCGCCGCCGCCGCAGGCGGGATCCGCACCTGCCGCGAGGGGCACGGTACTGGTGCGGCACCTCCCAAAGGCGATCACACAGGAGATGTTGCCGCGCCTCTTCTCCCACTACGGGGCCACGTTTGTTCGCCCTTGTGCATCCTTGTCTCTTGCCTAGTGCTCTGCTTGATGTTCACATGCTAAACTAGTTGTTGTAGCGTGCCATTTCTCCAGATTGTTCTTTTTAGAAAATGGAATAGATTTTTCACCTCTGCTTGTCCGCATACAGCATTAACATTATTACATAATTTTTAGCTACATCGTTAATGAACTAAAGAAACAAAAGTTGCAAATATTATGCATGATAAAACCTGTTATTATATTTTCATTTGTGGGAGGCTAATAACTCCATCGTAGTGGTCTCCAATTTTTTGCTCGTCATTTGGGATGCCTCCTTTGTCTTGTTATCATACTACAACAACACTCAAAACCCCAACCAATATGTTTCCCTGAAAATAGTATGTATAAAAGATTAATACTTGTAATTTCAAATATTAGATCATCACGGCATCTCCAAATAGTCTAACATAATGGGCATGCCTTAAATCTTATAGAAGAAGTGAACGTGTCTCGAGTTGGAGGAGATGAGGATGAAGTTACTTGTGTTGGCAGCTCGGAGCCTCACAAGTTAGAACCCATTGATAAGTGGACAAAGTCAATTGATCCAACTGCAACTTAAGATGCAACTGCAACTTAAGATGAAGCTTTGAAGCAACAAAAGCTTAACAAGGAGCTTTGGAAGCAAAGAACACATGATGTGCAAAAATATGTAGCAAGATGGGTGTATACACATGGTAAGTAAAAACTGAACATTGCTGCCATAATAGTCTTTTATTGTAGATTTTTAGCGGAGTGGCTAACAAGTATTCACATATATTGTTTTGCAGCCATATCATTCAATGTTATCAATAATGATGAGTTTGTACAAATGTGTGAAGCAATTGGTCAATTTGGTGTAGGGTTTGAGCTGTCTTCTCAAGAGCACCTGGGGGGAGTTCTGTTGAATGAGGAATTTGAAAGAACTAAGAGTTTGCTAAAAGAACGTGATGCTGAAAAGATGAAGAATGGATGCTCTATCATGACGGATGCATGGTCAGATAGGAAGAGGAGAAGCATAATGAACATGGTGACAAATTGTGCCGAGGGAACAAGTTTTCTTAATTCTAAAGAGGTGTCACATGTGTCACACACGAGTGAACTCATTTTTGAGCTAGTAGACAAAGCAATTGAAGAAGTTGGGGAGAATGAAGTGGACCAAGTTGTGACAGACAATGCTTCTAACAACATGAGAGCTAAGAAGCTAATGTTAACTAAAAGGCCTAGCATATTTTGGACTTCTTGTGCTACGCACACAATCAACTTGATGTTGCAAGGAATTGGTAACCTACCAAGGTTCAAGAAGGTGCTTGATCAAGCAAAGGCATTCACAATCTTTGTGTATGGGCACACAAGAACCTTGGAGTGTATGAGGCACTTCATAGAGGGGAGAGAGATCATAAAGCCAGGTGTGACTAGATTTGCTTCAGCTTTTCTTACTTTGGGCAGCATTTTGGAGAAGAAAGATCAACTAAGAAAGATGTTGGTTGATAGCAAGTGGGACACATTGAGAGATGTGAAGTCAAAGAAAGGAAAGGATGCAACCACAATGATGATGAGCCCAACTTTTTGGAAGGATGTCAAGATGTGTTTGAGTGTTTTTGAACCTCTAGTAAAGGTCCTTCCTTTGGTAGATGGGGATGTGAAGCCATCTATGGGTTTCCTATTTGGAGAATTAATCAAGGCAAAGAGAGAGATTAAACAATGCTATAGTGATATGGAGGCTCGTTACAAAGATGTCATGTCTATTGTTGATAAAAAGATGAATGGACGCCTTGACTCTCCATTGCATTTGGCTGCATATCTGTTGAATCCTTACTATAGTTATACCAATACTTCAATTTTTGATGATGGCACTGTAATAGAAGGGTTCATCAATTATGTTGAGACCTTCTATCATGATTATGAGGATAAGCAAGATCAAGTTGTGAACACCGAACTTAGGCTTTCAAAACAAGGAAGGCTCATTTGCAAAAAAGCTTGCTAGGACTTGTCAAAACTTTGACTATAATCCATGTAAATTTGTAATAGCTAATGTAATTTAATTCTGAATTGTATTGTACAGTTTTAAGTTTTAACTAATGCACTTTTACAGCTTCATGGTGGAGGCTATATAGAAGTGGGACACCTATTCTACAAAGGATGGCTGTGCGGATCCTGTCACTAACTTCAAGCTCTTCTGGATGTGAAAGAAATTGGAGCATCTTTGATATGGTTTGGCTTTTATATATGTCTCATTAAATTCTGTTAGCTCTTTGCTATTTCCTGTTATTTGTTTGCTGCTAGCTGTGAACTGAACTGAATAGATGGTTGTTTCCTGTTAATTGTTTGCTTGCTGAAATGTAAAACTTGTTGAATAGAACCTCTATGAACTGAACTGAGAAAATAGATGTTTCCTGTGAAGTGTGAACTGAACTAAACTGAATTTTTACAGTTTTAAAGTACAACTTTGAAACTTGTTGTTAACTGTTAAGTTTGCTGAAATTTATTTATTCACTTATCATGTATAGGAAGGGGGGCCTTGGCGCAGCGGTAAAGCTGTTGCCTTGTGACCATAAGGTCACGGGTTCGAGTCCTGGAAACAGCCTCTTGCAGAAATGCAGGGAAAGGTTGCGTACAAAAGACCCAAGTGGGTCGGACCCTTCCCCGGACACTACGCAAGCGGGAGCTACATGCACCGGGCTGCCCTTTCTTTTTTTACTTATCATGTATAGATACATTCAAAAAGAAGGAATAGGCTAACTACTAAACGCCTCAACGCTCTTGTCTTCATCCAATTCAATTCTAAGTTGATAAACAAGAGAGCAAAAATCAAGTTCAAGATAATCACAGATGTCCTCCTATCTAGTGAAACAACTGAAGCTCAAGGATTTCTATTTAAGGGTGGTGATGATTGTGCACTAGTTGTTTATAGGGATGAAGATGAACAAATGGCTGGCACAGATATTTCTTGGTCTGTTATTGGAGAAGCAATGGGAGTGGAAGAACAACTTCAAGTTCGTCGAAGCACAAGAATAAGAGAGATTTATGCAAAAGAGGAATTTGATTCAGAAGAAGAGGATTTTGAGGAACAAGAGGAAGACATGGATGAGGATTGAGCAAGCTGAACCAATCTGCAATGAATTGTCATTTGTATTTTTATTGTGTAATGAACTCCTGACTTCACCGTTCATGTATCTTTTAATTCTGAACTAAGCAAGAAATCTATTTATGAATTCCTCATGCAGTTCTGAGCTAAGCTAGAATCTGCAATGAATTGTCATTTGTTTGTGAAATTAGAATTCAGAAGTATCCATTATTGAAGACAACAATAAGGGCACATGAGATTACTAAGATGAGTATCAATTTTTTTATATTAGTATTCATTATTTCCTTATTGATCTATTATGTCAAAACTCATAAGTTAATGATACTTCACTAATATTTGTCTTTCCATGTTACTCTTAGGAGCAAGAGTTTGATAAAATGAAGAAAAGGAGTGCAGAAAATCAGTGTTGCAGCAAAAAATTAGGTATGAATATACCTTTGTATTTTCAATTTTTTTTAATTATTTGCATTAGTGTAACTCCGCCTATGTTGTAATGACATAGCCGGTCCCAAGCCCGGGTAAAGGAGGAGGGGGTTGTGATAGGCTTGGCGAGCCAACAACTTACACTTAGCCATTCTCATGGAAATGAAACCCAATAGAAATTCGTTGGGGCGTAACCCTCTTAGCGACGCGCCATATCGGAACCCGGGTATGGTGTTAAGTGGGCAAGGGACGGGTCGCCACTACCTTAGTGGCGCGCCATATCGGAACCCGGATATGGTGTTAAATGAGCAAGGGCCGGATCGCCACCACCTTAGTGGCGCACTACATCATCGCCCGGATGTAGTGATAAGTGAGCAAGGGTCTTTGCATCTTACTTGACGGGTGCAAAGCGTAAGGAAGCTAGCCGAAGAACATAGATTTCGGGTGGGTAATTGGAATGTAGGATCCTTGACGGGGAAGCTACATGAGTTAGTAGATGTTGCCATTAGAAGACGAGTAAATATCCTTTGTGTACAAGAGACTAGATGGGCGGGTCAAAAGGCGAGAGAAGTCGAGAATACCGGTTTCAAGCTTTAGTATTCTGGTTCGGCTGGGACTAGGAATGGCGTAGGTGTTCTAATAGATAAGAGTCTTAAGGATGGAGTAGTGGATGTTCGAAGACGAGGGGATAGGATCATCTTAATCAAGATAGTAATTGGGGACATTGTCTTGAACGTCATTAGTGATTATGCCCCACAAGTTGGGCTCAACATGAGTGCTAAGAGGCAATTTTGGGAGGACTTGGAGGATATGGTCAGTAGTGTACCGATAACCGAGAAACTCCTCATAGGGGGGAGATCTCAATGGTCATGTGGGTGCAACTAATCTAGGATTTGAGGGAGTACATGGAGGTTTTAGATGCGGCGATAGAAATCAAGAGGGTAAGGACATCCTAGACTTTGCCGTAGCCTATGATCTGTTGATAGCTAACACCCTCTTTAGGAAGAGGCAATCTCACCTATTGACCTTTAGTAGTGCCTAACACTCTAGCCAGATTGACTTTGTCCTCACTAGGAGAAAGGATAGACGGGAGTGTCTAGATTGTAAGGTGATCCCGGGGGAGTGTGTTGTGACACAACATAAGCTTGTGGTAGCTGACTTTCACTTCCATACATGCTCTTTGCGGGACAAAGGTGTCAAAATCAGAAGAACAAAGTGGTGGAAGTTGAAGGGAGAATCACAAGAATCCTTTAAAAATAGGGTGATCACAGAAGGACCCTGGGCAGAAAATGGAGATGCAGATAGTATGTGGATGAAGATGGCAGCTTGCATTAGGAAGGTAGCTAGTGAGGTGTTCGGTGTGACAAAGGGAAAGAAACTTGTAGATAAAGACACTTGGTGGTGGAATGAGGATGTACAAAAGTCCATTAAGGAGAAGGAGTGTTACAAGAGTTGGCATAATGATAGAAGCGCAAGCAACATGCTTAAGTACAAAGAGGCTAAGAAGAATGCAAAGCGGGCTGTGAGTAAGGCAAGAGGACAGGCCTATGATAAGTTATATGAGAGACTAGAGATAAAAGAAGGTGAAAAGGACATATACAAGGTAGCAAAAATCCGCGAGAGAAAGATGAGGGATCTCAATCAAGTTAAATGCATCACAGATGAGACTGACCGCATTCTAGTGAAGGATGAAGAGATTAAGAATAGATGGCGTGATTACTTTAATGGGCTATTCAATGATGAGAATGGGAGCACTATGGTTGAGTTGGATGAATCCTTTGATGACTCCAACAGACGGTTCGTGCGTAGGATACAAGAGTTTGAGGTTAAGGAGGCCTTAAAAAGGATGAAAGGAGGAAAGGCCCTCGGCCCTGACGATGTCCCTATTGAGGTGTGGAGATGTCTTGGGGACGTGGCAATAATATGGCTCACAAAGCTATTCAACCACATTTTTCGGTCAAACAAGATGCCTGAAGAATGGAGGAAAAGTATATCAGTACCTATCTTCAAAAATAAAGGAGATATTCAAAGTTGTACTAATTATCGAGCCATTAAGCTTATGAGTCATACTATGAAGCTTTGGGAGAGAGTGATTGAACACCGCCTGAGGAAAGTGACCAATGTCACTAAAAACCAATTTGGTTTTATGCCTGGGGGGTCTACAATGGAGGCGATTTTCTTACTTCGTCAGCTTATGGAGAGATATAGGGAGCAGAAGGACTTGCATATAGTGTTCATCGACTTGGAGAAGACGTACGACAAGATACCAAGGTCAGTCATGTGGTGGGCACTAGAGAAACATAAAGTGCCAACAAAGTACATTACCCTTATCAAGGATATGTACAATAATGTTAGGACAAGTGTGCGCGTAAGTGATAGTGAGACTGATGCATTTTCTATCACGGTAGGACTACATCAAGAATCAGCTTTGAGCCCATACATCTTTTCCTTGGTGATGGATGAGGTGTCGAAGGATATACAAGGGGATATCCCTTGGTGCATGCTCTTTGCTGATAATCTAGTGCTGGTAGATGGAACTAGAGATGGTGTTGATAAGAAATTAGAGTTATGGAGACAAACCTTAGAGTCCAAGGGGTTTAGACTTAGTAGGACCAAAACCGAGTATATGAGGTGTGACTTTAGTGGTGTTGGTCGTGAAGAGGGAAATGTTAGTCTACAAGGACAAATAGTACCTAGAAGGGACTCTATCCGATACTTAGGATCAATGTTACAAAGCAATGGCGATATTGATGAGGATGTTTGCCACAGGATCAAGGTAGGGTGGATGAAATGGCGACAAGCCTCTGGAATCCTATGTGATAGGAAAGTCCCACAAAAGCTAAAAGGGAAGTTCTATAGGACGGTGATCAGACCCGCGATGCTCTATGGGGCGGAATGTTGGCCAACTAAACGGCAACATGTCCAACAAATGAGTGTCGCAGAGATGCGCATGCTACGGTGGATGTGCGGGCACACGAGAAGAGACCGAATAAGGAATGAGGTGATTCGAGATAAGGTAGGGGTGGCGCCGATTGAAGAGAAGTTAGTCCAACATCGACTTAGGTGGTTTGGACATATCCAACGGAAACCTCCAGAAGCACCGGTTAACAGTGGGATTTTAAGAGGTAGAGAAAATATTAGGACGGGTAGAGGACGACCAAGGTTGACCTGGGAGGAGGCGGTAAAACGAGATTTGAGAGATTGGAATGTATCCAGAGACTTAGCTCATGATAGGACCGCATGGAAAGTAGCAATCCATGTGCCAGAATCGTAGTCTTGTTTTTTTTTCTTTTTTCTTTTCTCTTTTCTCTTTTCTTTTTCTTTTTTTCTTTTTTTCTTTTCTCTTTTTCTTTTTTCTTTTTTTCTTTTTTCTTTTTTTCTTTTTTTCTTTTTTTCTTTTTTCCTTGTTCTTATAACTCTTCCTCTCTTTTACTTCATTGATATTGGGTTTCATGTCTAGCCGACCCCAACAGGCTTGGGATAAAGGCTTGGTTGTTGTTGTTGTTGTTGTATTTGCATTAGTGTAAAACGCCTAGGCACCGTCTAGGAACGCCTAGGCGGGTCACCGCCCGCCTAGCGCCTAGCGCCTTATGGGACCCTGGCCTTAATTAGGGTGTTGTTCTTCTCTTTTGAATCAAAATTTGTGAACCAACTCCCTAACATGATTTGGCTAGTTTGGTTGCTTAGAGGCTGTTGCAATCGGTCAATCGCGTCATATGCTTGATATCTCTCAGTGACATTTCTGCTTAATAGAGTAATTTGTTGATAAGATCGTTTTTCTTTTGCTACTCTCTTGCAGGTTGAGGAATTGTGCGTTTGTAGATTTTAGGGATGAGGCAGCGGCCAATCATGCTCATTCTCTGTTTAGGGATGATAAGAGAATGCTATGTGTGATCATATGAACTATGAACTGTGTATGAAGTATGAACTATGTGTACGAACAATGTGTGAATTTGATTTATGACATATCATGTGTGGACTTATTGTGTCGATTATGTGTTAGTCTTTACAAACTTCAATTATATTTGTCATGTGTGGTTGTCTGATATGTCGATGTATTAATTATGAATTGTGTGACGTGGTATGAGAAAAGTTGTTTCCGTAATAAATTTTCGATTCCGTTGAATATCGATGTTTCTTATCCGATTGATCTGTTTCCGATATATCCGAAATATCCGATATCGAATCCGTTTTTGACGATACCGAATCTGACTCCGATTCTGAAATATATATATATATATATATATATATGAATATGAAAATGGTTTAGTCTTTTATCCGATCGTTTTCATCCCTACTTGTGGGCAGAGCATCTGGTAAGACCTAAACACATATGTGAGGTAGTTTGATGGTGAGTGGGTTGGACCTCCTTCCCTTCAACTTCTTTTTTTGTCTTTCTTTTCCTCTATGCTACTATTGTTGTTATTTGTTTGCTATTATGGTGTTGCCTTGCGAGGATGGGCTACTAGGCTGCTCTATGTGCATGCCTGCTACTGCTCTATGTGTGGCGTTTTTGACATTTTTTCTCATGGTACCTTTCAGATTTGAAAACCCTCCTATTTTTATAATTTTAGAATGCATGATTGCTACAATGCACAACACCAAAGCACTACTTAGGAACGCTTAAGCACGCCTAAGCTATAGATAGAGGGTCACCGCCCGCCTAGCGCTTAATTTTACCTTGCTCGTGATGGAGGCAAATTTCGAGCTCAACACGGGTGAGGCAAGTTGCACCAACAAATTCAGTGCCGTTGTGCACTCTACGGTTGTTTAGGCTTGGATTCATGGTCCAAGTGTTATCCATGTACGGGTGGAGCAACTCAATTGTGGATGAAGGAGTGATTTAGGCACAATTGCAAGCATAGGTGCTCACCTTGGCTGCCGTCGAGCTCCAGTACCAATGGAGGAACTAAATTTGGCCACTATTGTGTCCACTTACACTGCATGGCACTGTATGGCCACCTTGAGGTCGACGGCCTTGTGATAAGCTGGATGAGCACCACGGGGAGAAATGAAGCACTTCTGCTTGGCTGCCTTGCTATGGAGAATGTTGGAGAGTAGGAGCTTGAGTAGGGCAACAAACTGTTGCTTCTGCTTCTTGAGGGCTCCTACTTCTCCAAAAGTTTGTGTGACAAGCACGATGGGCACAAGCATAAAGGAACAGAGGCCCGAAAGATCTAGAACACAGGGGTAATTTGGGTAATATGAAGAAACTTAAAAGGTAAATTCTAACACCATTGACAGCAATGACAAATATTTGTAGAAACTGTAACATAGACGACAGATTTCAGATTAGCATTTTGCAATATCATTTCTCAGAATGAAAACAATTGAATGGCATAAAAAGAATTATTCCTTTCTCCAAAAACAAGGTTGTGCATGGTTTCATGATGATACAATGCCAACATATGCTTTACTTTCAAACCAAACTTGACTAGGTTAGTTGACCAATTTCCTCGCCACATTAGGTTACCTTATGAGAACTTGCCACTTTTTTAAGTCACTGACATATGAGAGGGGGAAAGGCATCTTGCCAGTCTTGGTTTCACCTTACCTCAGAATTCCATTTCCATGGTCATTCCGGTTTGGCAATTGGAACCAAATGTTCCGGTACCACACGGTACCGACGTAGCGTTTTGGATATTTAATATAATATTTTTTCCAAACACACTTGTATATAAATGTGCATGTCACTCGTGATTTAAGTCCAAAATAAGATAGTGTATTGTATAACAAGTTTCACGGCCGGAGATGCAGCTAATTGTGGGTTAGGTGATGATTCTTCTGTCACCTCTGTCGACAACGTTGGTCTAACCATATTCAACCTCAATCCTATCAAAGCAGTAGATTGAATTGCTAGCTAGCTTACCCCATGGTGCAGGTTGTTGACGTAGCCCAAACACAAGGTGCAAGCGCTCCCACACCACAAGTCAGGGTCAGGACGCTACAGCAGCCGAGTACAGCATTGTCTTCGTGCCGTCGCCGTAGCCACAGTAGAGTGCTACCGCTGGAGCATAGGTCAGTAGGCAAGCAAATTGCGGGTAGGTCTAGGCACGCGGGCTGGCCTGGCTTACTGCTGGACTGGGTCCAATTCGAATGAGGTGTGAGCACTGTTTAAAAGGTGTCACCTAGTCATCGGCCTGTCACCTAGGCGGGCGCCATGGCGTCTAGGCGCCCATTTAAAACACTGGGTGCGAGTATTCTCAAGGATATTCTCGGTACCGAGATAAGTGGAATGACCAAAACGATTGGTATCGGCCGGAATTGGCCAGAACAACCTGAGCTGGTTAGATACTAGAATGATACTAGAACGGGATATACCAGCCATTCCTAGCTGGTACTGGAACAGAATTTAGGGTTGCACATCAAGCCTAACTCAGTCAAATTTGACTAAACTTATATGTGGTCAAGTGTGACAATATTAGGACATCAACCAAACACCCCCTAAAGCTATAACTTCTCGAAATATGTCTCTACATATCTCAAGTAATCCCGCAACTATATGCTAATTCAGTATGTTCTTGGCAAGGTTAGTTCAACATCGACTAAGGTGGTTTGCACATATTCAACGGGGACCTTCAGAGGCACCTGTTAACAGTGGAATTTTAAGGGGTAGAGAAAATATTAGAAAGAGTGAAGGACAACCAATAGAAATTCGTTGGAACGTAACCCTCTTAGCGACGCGCCATATCGGAACCCGGGTATGGTGTTAAGTGGGCAAGGGTCGGGTCGCCACCGCCTTAGTGGCGCGCCATATCGGAACCCGGATATGGTGTTAAATGAGCAAGGGCCGGATCGCCACCACCTTAGTGGCGCGCTACATCATCGCCCGGATGTAGTGATAAGTGAGCAAGGGTCTTTGCATCTTACTCGACGGGTGCAAAGCGTAAGGAAGCTAGCCGAGGAACATAGATTTCGGGTGGGTAGTTGGAATGTAGGATCCTTGACGGGGAAGCTACGTGAGTTAATAGATGTTGCCATTAGGAGACGAGTAAATATCCTTTGTGTACAAGAGACTAGATGGGCGGGTCAAAAGGCGAGAGAAGTCGAGAATACCGGTTTCAAGCTTTGGTATTCTGGTTCGGCTGGGACTAGGAATGGCGTAGGTGTTCTAATAGATAAGAGTCTTAAGGATGGAGTAGTGGATGTTCGAAGACGAGGGGATAGGATCATCTTAATCAAGATAGTAATTGGGGACATTGTCTTGAACGTCATTAGTGCTTATGCCCCACAAGTTGGGCTCAACATGAGTGCTAAGAGGCAATTTTGGGAGGACTTGGAGGATATGGTTAGCAGTGTACCGATAACCGAGAAACTCCTCATAGGGGGAGATCTCAATGGTCATGTGGGTGCAACTAATCTAGGATTTGAGGGAGTACATGGAGGTTTTGGATGCGGCGATAGAAATCAAGAGGGTAAGGACATCCTAGACTTTGCCGTAGCCTATGATCTGTTGATAGCTAACACCCTCTTTAGGAAGAGGCAATCTCACCTAGTGACCTTTAGTAGTGCCCAACACTCTAGTCAGATTGATTTTGTCCTCACTAGGAGAAAGGATAGACGGGAGTGTCTAGATTGTAAGGTGATCCCGGGGGAGTGTGTTGTGACACAACATAAGCTTGTGGTAGCTGACTTTCGCTTCCATACATGCTCTTTGCGGGACAAAGGTGTCAAAATCAGAAGAACAAAGTGGTGGAAGTTGAAGGGAGAATCACAAGAATCCTTTAAAAATAGGGTGATCACAGAAGGACCCTGGGCAGAAAATGGAGATGCAGATAGTATGTGGATGAAGATGGCAACTTGCATTAGGAAGGTAGCTAGTGAGGTGTTCGGTGTGACAAAGGGAAAGAAACTTGTAGATAAAGACACTTGGTGGTGGAATGAGGATGTACAAAAGTCCATTAAGGAGAAGAAGGAGTGCTACAAGAGTTGGCATAATGATAGAAGCGCAAGCAACATGCTTAAGTACAAAGAGGCTAAGAAGAATGCAAAGCGGGCTGTGAGTAAGGCAAGAGGACAGGCCTATGATAAGTTATATGAGAGACCAGAGACAAAAGAAGGTGAAAAGGACATATACAAGGTAGCAAAAATCCGCGGGAGAAAGATGAGGGATCTCAATCAAGTTAAATGCATCAAAGATGAGACTGACCGCATTCTAGTGAAGGATGAAGAGATTAAGAATAGATGGCGTGATTACTTTAATGGGTTATTCAATGGTGGGAATGGGAGCACTATGGTTGAGTTGGATGACTCCTTTGATGACTCCAACAGGTGGTTCGTGCGGAGGATACAAGAGTTTGAGGTTAAGGAGGCCTTAAAAAGGATGAAAGGAGGAAAGGCCCTCGGCCCTGACGATGTCCCTATTGAGGTGTGGAGATGTCTTGGGGTCGTGGCAATAGTATGGCTCACAAAGCTATTCAACCACATTTTTCAGGCAAACAAGATGCCTGAAGAATGGAGGAAAAGTATATTAGTACCTATCTTCAAAAATAAAGGAGATATTTAAAGTTGTACTAATTATCGAGGCATTAAGCTTATGAGTCATACTATGAAGCTTTGGGAGAGAGTGATTGAACACCGCCTGAGGAAAGTGACCAATGTCACTAAAAACCAGTTTGGTTTTATGCCTGGGAGGTCTACAATGGAGGCGATTTTCTTGCTTCGTCAGCTTCTGGAGAGATATAGGGAGCAGAAGAAGGACTTGCATATAGTGTTCATCGACTTGGAGAAGGCGTACGACAAGATACCAAGGCCAGTCATGTGGTGGGCACTAGAGAAATATAAAGTGTCAACAAAGTACATTACCCTTATCAAGGATATGTACAATAATGTTAGGACAAGTGTGCGCGTAAGTGATAGTGAGACTGATGCATTTCCTATCACGGTAGGACTACATCAAGGATCAGCTTTGAGCCCATACATCTTTTCCTTGGTGATGGATGAGGTGTCGAAGGATATACAAGGGGATATCCCTTGGTGCATGCTCTTTGCTGATGATGTAGTGCTGGTAGATGGAACTAGAGATGGTGTTGATAAGAAATTAGAGTTATGGAGACAAACCTTAGAGTTTAAGGGGTTTAGACTTAGTAGGACCAAAACCGAGTATATGAGGTGTGACTTTAGTGGTGTTGGTCGTGAAGAGGGAAATGTTAGTCTACAAGGACAAATAGTACCTAGAAGGGACTCTTTCCGATACTTAGGATCAATGTTACAAAGCAATGGTGATATTGATGAGGATGTTTGCCACAGGATCAAGGTAGGGTGGATGAAATGGCGACAAGCCTCTGGAATCCTATGTGATAGGAAAGTCCCACAAAAGCTAAAAGGGAAGTTCTATAGGACGGTGATCAGACCCGCGATGCTCTATGGGGCGGAATGTTGGCCAACTAAACGGCAACATGTCCAACAAATGAGTGTCGCAGAGATGCGCATGCTACGGTGGATGTGCGGGCACACGAGAAGAGACCGAATAAGGAATGAGGTGATTCGAGATAAGGTAGGGGTGGCGCCGATTGAAGAGAAGTTAGTACAACATCAACTTAGGTGGTTTGGACATATCCAACGGAGACCTTCAGAAGCACCAGTTAACAGTGAGATTTTAAGAGGTAGAGAAAATATTAGGAGGGGTAGAGGACGACCAAGGTTGACCTGGGAGGAGGCGGTAAAACGAGATTTGAGAGATTGGAATGTATCCAGAGACTTAGCTCATGATAGGACCGCATGGAAAGTAGCAATCCATGTGCCAGAATCGTAGTCTTGTTTTTTTCTCTTTTCTTTTTCTTTTTTTCTTTTTCCTTTCTCTTTTCTCTTTTTCTTTTTTTTTTCTTTTTTCTTTTTTTTTCTTTTTTCTTTTTTTCTTTTTTTCCTTGTTCTTATAACTCTTCCTCTCTTTTACTTCATTGATATTGGGTTTCATGTCTAGCCGACCCCAACAGGCTTGGGATAAAGGCTTGGTTGTTGTTGTTGTTTTGTTGTTGTAGTGAAGGACAACCAAGGTTGACTTAGGAGGAGACGATAAAACAAGACTTGAGAGATTGGAATGTATCTAGAGACTTAACTCATGATAGGACTGCATAGAAAGTAGCAATTCATGTGCCAAAATCTTTTTTATTATTATTATATTTTCCTCTCTTTTACTTTATTTAAAAAATAATAATAATAAACGTTGAGTTTCATATCTAAGGCTATCTAACATGCTTGGGACAAAGGTTTTATTGTTGTTGTTATATATTCTCAGCAAGATCTCAAATCTTGATTTAACGCACTACATCCACTACAGCGCAAGAGTTAGTCGATATACTTCAAACAATGAAATTCCACGGGTATCCTCTGTAAATCGACTCAAGCAAATCATCGCAATCAAATCTCCAATCTCACTAAACAAAAAGGAAAGAACGCGAATAAATCACTTGTTGCGCCACATAACACGGATGTCATACCTTTTGCTCGTTCTTGGGGACCCCGTACCCGGAGTGGAACATTTGCGCGACGAGCACCATCATGGCGGGGTCGCCGGCACGCGCCTGCTTGAACGTGTCCTGGAACCAGCGCTGCGCGCAGTCACTAACCACATACGACAGAGGCTTCCGCTCGCTATCCGCCAGGCTTCCGTTGGGGTTCTCCATGCGGCTCCACGATCCTCGTCGGCAGCGGCGGCGAGGTTCGGGTGACTTCGGGACTGCCGCAGCCGCCCCGTTGGGGAAAAGAAAAGAAATGAAGAGGCGGCACGGGCAGAGAAACAAATAGAAGGCGGCCGAGGGGTGTTTGTGTGATTACCGCGGGCACTGAGTTTTGCACTTTTCTGCAAGTTGCCTTGCCGCATGGATGGTGCGGTGGCAGGCAGGCTCCGCCGGATACTCAGATTTGCACACGGAACCGGACACCGTCGAGTTGTTCACGAAGCTAAGGAGCGTGGATAGAAATAGGAATCGGCCTCTTTGTGTTTTTTAAAAAATATAGATTAGTTTTATTTTAAAATAATTGTCGTACAACCCAGCAATATATGAATGGCAATTATTTCAGAAGTAATGCATTGCAACCTATCCAGATATTGTGTAAGAAACTAATAGGGTCTGATTTAAGTTCGGACTAGATGCAGTTCATTGGTTGCTACTTGCTATAAAATCCTAAATGGTAGCCATCTGTATTTGTGAATAGATTTTCATTAACAGTCATAAGCAGTAGCGTCACTAAGGTCACCAAAAGTGCCAACAGAAAGGTGTGGCCTATAGGTCGAGTCAAGAAATGATAGGCCAGGAAGAGATAAATCTGCTAGCCAGGTGACCAAACTATGACACTAAGGCTCCTTTTGATACAGTTCTAGATTCTTCGACAATCAAAAATATTTCAGTTTTAATTAAGAAATGTTTCTCAATCTCAAAAGGATCTCTTTAAAAAAATGTGCCTACTTTTATGGTTTCAATTTCGATACAAAGAGGAAAGGATTAAAATGACCTATTTATCCTGAGATGGACTATATTATTTTTGTCACAGTATAAAATATAATAAAGTCTTGCAATATACGTTATATATAAGTGTCATTGCAAAATATTTGTCATCATCCACATGTACGGATAAATCTCTGTTGCGTGACAACGGTGGCGATGAGTTAAAAATAAAGGAAGCTGATGGCAAATCACTATAAATAATAGTGAAACTAGAGGGTATAATAATATAAAGCATAAAGTGTTCAGGGTGTGAAACACATTTCTCCACATTTCATGTTCGGTGGCAAATAATATGAATTAATTCTCATGTATTTACTAATGAAATGTTTCATTTTTTATGTTTGTTACTGTTACAACTTATTCAATTTAAAATCTGAAATGTTTCTTCATGCCAAACACACTCTTGAGGTGAGGTTAGGGGCGTCTCCCAACCTGACCAATGGTGCCAACCCCTCATGTCGGACAGTGACATGTCGTCAGACATACATGACGCCCCCAACCTGGCCAGGTCGGGGATGGACCTAGCTGACTCCGTCCTGAGTTTTGGTTGAGCACAAGCGCTCGTCCCGAGGAAGTGATTCATACAGGACAAGTATTGATAGGCGGTGCAGGGTCGCCGCCCTGCCATACCCTCTAGTAGAGGCTGGAGGCCCCGTCATGGCCTCGTGCAGAGTCTAGACATGATAGATGATGAGGAAGTACATTCTCTCTCTCCATCGCACATGGGGAACCAGTGGATGACATAGGCCGCAACTCGGATGGAAGCATAGGGTCCAATCAAGAGCTCACTGCGGGCTCCCACTTCCCTCACTACCACTTGATATGAACTGACGAGCGCACCCAAGTGTGATGGCAGGCGCATGGCAGAATGGTTTAACAGACGGAGCGGGACGCGACGGGGTGACGCAGATATGGGAAATGACTCATCAACTCTACTAATAGACCAACTACTTCTAGCCACCATAAGTGCTACCTACAACGGCCCATCATTGTGAGAGTTGTCCTTTGGACTATATAGAAGGGGAGGCCTTAGCGTGAAGTAAGGGAGGGAAAAAAAGAAAAAATATTATAACACCCACTACGCAAAAAACTAATTGTCGTCGTAAATAAGTTGTTTACGATGGTAAATGGCTTATTTACAATGGTTTCCGGTCGTCGTTAGTTATCATATTTCCTGTAGTGTACTCAATACATCTTTAAGGCTGGATGTAGGCCTATTAGCCTTCGGATGGTCTGAACTAAAATCTCTTGTCCCCATCGTTGATCCTCTTACAAACCTGAACTAGCATCACGCTACTTGACCAAACTCTAAAGGGTGGCCTTACAGTCCCCAAATATCGGCTTATAGGCCGACAACATCCTCTAACTTGCCATTAAATATGACTAAGGATCATTTAAATGGACTAATCACACTCCAAGATGATGTAGATGTAGATGGAGCCTTGATTTCTTGTGTCTATACGGCGTCTAGACACATCTAGAAAAATAGAGCTAACCAATGATACTCGATCCTTTTCTTGAAAAACTTTTCCATACGACATGTGATAGGGTTCTTGACCTCGACCTTCGGGGGGAGTGACGCCTCTCCCCATGGTGCCCGGGTGATGAGCGGACCTTGAAGAGAAGGCCCGAGCCCGAGCGTTGAAGAGTACAGAGCAGGTGGCCTTCAATGTGGAGCAGGCGCCACCACGACCAAGCGGGAAGCACTCAAATGCTTTCCCTTGATGTGCACGTTGAAGCCCCATCACGTCCGATGGAATGTAAGAGGAGGAGTGCATAGGACGCGTGTGCGCCCCAGTACGACTCGCTCCAGCGACGAGATGGGAGTAGGCAGAACGACGACTTCCTCAACACGGCGGCCTCACCAGGCACTCTGGCCGACGTACGATAGGACGAGCGACCCTGTAGCGACGATTCCCTCCCCACTTGCAAAGAGTTAAGAGGAAGCCAACGGAGACGAGTATAAAGGGGGGGGGGGGGTCGATCATACCCTCTAGAGGCAATTCTCGCTTGTAAGAGAACCACCCCCATTTTCAACAAAGAGCAGCGAGACACCCAGACTTGACGTAGGGTACCTTGCCCGAACCAATATAAATCTTTTGTCTTCGTAGTTAGGCCACCTCGAGGACGAATGCGTGACGCGATCGATACTAGTCGGAAATCCGAACGCCGACAGTTGGCACGCCAGGAAAAGGGATTGCCGCACCTTCCATTCTCTGCTTCCTCGATGGCTCCACCAAGATCGACCTTCGTGCCCGGCACAAAGATGTTCTTCGGCGACTTTGAGTTTATCACTGGCAACAATGGTTGGCTAGGACACCCCTCGCTCATTTTCAGAGTCAAGCCGCACGCTAGAGAGCTTGGGCTTCTTCACCAGCAACTCAGAATCCTCCAAATCCCCTGTGTACAACTGGTCATCTCGCCCCCGATAGGCGGGCTGACCCACGACTCCGGTGGGAGCACCGCAGGCGGCCTCTCGCAGACCTATGTAGAGACGATTGAGCCCGCGACGCACTGGAAGTCGACATCACTGTGACGATTACCTCAACCCCCCTACGGTTGTCTGGAACAGGGATTACGTTCGACCGGTCCGACCATCCTGGCCATCTTCCGCAAGATAGATGCCTTCCCCTAATCGTGGACATGATAGCCGGTCCCAAATGCCTGACCAAGGTGATGATGGACGGCAGGAGTGGTTTGACGTCCTATATGTCGGGACCCTCGATGATATGGGGATACCGCGCTCTCATCTCCGCCTAGCTCGAGCGCCCTTCTACGGCATCATCCCCGACAAGCAGGTGATGCCACTCGGAGAGATCGACCTACCTGTCACCTTTGGGGATGAAACGAACTTCCGCATGGAGACCCTCACTTCTGAGGTCCTCGAGTTCGACAAACCTTTTCACGCCATCCTAGAGCGACCATGTTACGTGAAGTTCATGGCCATCCCAAGCTATACCTACCTCAAGATGAAAATGCTCGACCCTAAAGGAGTCATCACCGTACAATCAAACATACGACAAGCCCTCCTATGCGAGCAAAATGCGTGCGAGCTGGCATCGGCATCGGTAGCAGCGGTAGAGCTTGGTGAGCTTCTACAGCATGCGGTGGAAGGCGTACCCGATCACACGTCCACGTCCAGCGCCTTCCGACCCACGGAAGACACAAAGGCAATCCGAATCGACCCTAAGGAGTCGTCCAAGACAATCCGGGTCACCACCGCCCTAGGTCGGGAATAGGAAGCCACGCTCGCCGATTTCTTGCGCTCCAACCGCGGTGTCTTCGCCTGGCAGCCCTCCTACATGCCAGCCATCCCCCAAAAGATCGCCGACTGTGACACTCTCATTTTCGGGTTCTGCATATATTCATATTTTATATGTAGAAAAACATTTTTAAAATAAGTTGAAATCAAGAAAGGATCGAAAAGTTAGCCAAAAAGAGCAAATTCTAGTTTACGGAAAACGCCAAAGACAACTTCCGCGGCTCGCTGGCCACGTGGCGCCTTTGGAGCTCATCTCCGCAAATGAGGAGAGGTTCGCCGCTAAACTGGCTACGTGACAGGCTCGGGGCTCATCCCCGCAAAGGGGGAGAGGTCCGACTCCGTGGGACACGTGTTGCCCCCGGAGCTAGCCTCTGCGGAGAAGCGAGGCCAGTCCCGCAGGACACGTGTCACCTTAGGAGCTATTCACCAATGAAAAAGAGAGGACTAGTCGCGCGGGATATGTGTCAATCTCGGAGCTCACCTCCGAGGGGTCCGGTCCTATTGGACACGTGTCACCTCCGGATCTTATGTTCGAGAAATCCGTCACTATTGGACACGTGTCACCTCCGGAGCTTATTTCCTAGAGATCCGTCACTGTTGGACACGTGTCAACCTCGAAGCTAATCTCTGAGAAGGAAGGAAATCTGGCACTGTTAGGACACGTGGCACACCCGGAGTCACCTCCGAAGAGAGGGGAGGTCCGGCACTGACACGTGGCATGCGTGGAGCCACCTCCGAATAGAGAGGAGGTCCCGACCGCTAGGATACGTGGCGCACGCGGAGCCCGCCTCTGAGAAAGAGGGAGGTCTCGCTCGCTTGACACGCGGTACAACCGGAGCTCGTCTTTGCAAAGAGGGGAGACCAGACCCCCGATGGACACGTGGAGCTTCCGGAGCTCATCACCGCGGAGGTAACGAGTTCTGGAGCGGGTTTTGCTTTTGTACACGTGGGAATACCGGTACTGGAGGAAACCGACACAAATTCCACAATGTTACTGCACCAAATCAACTAAAGATGAGTTGTTAAGATTCAACGACAAGTTGAATAGGACTCTTATTCGAAATACAATCAGATTAGGACTCTTCTCTTCCCTATTATAAATAGAACCCAGAACCTTTGGCCGAAATCACGAACTTCTTTTCTACCTCCTGAGCTGACAACTTAGAGCCCTAGCCCCAGCTCGCCGAGTAAACCCTTCGCCGGAGTTCGGTCGCTGGAGATCGCCGGAAGAGAGCCCCAACGATCTGTCTTGATAGGAGAAGGACCCCGAGACTAAGAAGAACGTAAGGTAGGTCTCCAATACCACCTTACGACATCATCACGTTTTCTTTGCATCTGTTCTTTGATTCCTTTCAAACAGAAGCTTTTTCGTGGACAGATCACGTGTTGATCGGTTTGATCTAAAGTCAAGATCATCGCCACGTCCACATTTGATCCGAACACCTCTGTTCATCATAAAACCCATGCAAACCATGCAAGTACACGTACAAACTGATCTAACAAAAACTGATCATAGCATAGCATGCATTTGCATCATCGCATCTAGTTAAAGTTTATGCATGGTATTGATTGTTGTGAATCTTGTATGTGCGTGATCGTGTATAGAAGGACAAGCTCAGGGAGCTACCTACGACGAACTACAACAACAAGATTTTGAGCAACTGAAACAGCCAGAACAAGGCAAGTGCCCCTTGACCATATTAATCCTATGTTTTTGGGAAAACTATTTTGTTTTCACGAAAATATGTGTGTGCTAAGTCAAACATGATGGGGAACCCTTTTATATGAGTTTACTAGTTTTGGTTAAACCACCCTTATCGCCAGGGAAGTTTATGAGTTGGGTATGGTTTTTGCTTTTATGCTTCGTTGAGTCCATGGGATTATGGGAAGCGAGATAGATGTGTCTAGCTAACTGCACTCGTAAGCATGATGAGAAACTGATGTTGTTAATGAACATGGTTCGGAGGGAGATCTAGGCAAGCCTGGGTTTGTGAATGAGGTAGAATGAGATGGTGGTTTACTTGCCGTAGATCTAAGGACCGGTTCATGCGAGCACATGCCAGGATAACAGTGCCACCACAAGGCCAAGTATGGGTGCGGCTTAGCTGAGTAATTAGGTAAGTTGCTAGATTGTTATGGACCGTGGAAGGCGCGGGGAATGGGAGTCGAGTGAGGACTGCCCTGGGAACTGCATGGCACAAGAGGGGGCCCGTGGGTGGGAGAATTGGAGATTCTAACCTACCGGTGAAACCTTAGTGAGTCCATACATCTAGTAGCCCCTTTGTAAAGGCTATTTTGTGATCTCTTGGCCATATACCAACAGTTGTGTACTGGTATAATGGAGGTTCTGCAGTCGCCGACGGGTGACGAAATCACAAACTTGTGGGTAAAGAGGTGCAAACTCTGCAGAGTCTAAAACTATCATGATAGCCGAGCTTACAGTCACGAGCGCCTGGCCAACTTCCATGATTAGATGGGATGGTTATGGTTATTGGTTATGGTTTGGTTGTGGTTTGGCTTTTGGGACTGTTGAGTCCGGGTGATAAGATTTGGTTGCATGATTGTTGAGTCATGGCAACGAGATTAGTCTCGGTGTGAGACGGATTTGTTTATGAGATGAAATGGTAGCGAATACGAGATGGTATTCATGAGATGGTAGCGAATAAGAGAAGGTATTCGTGAGCAAGAATGAAGTTGATTAATGTCTGGTTGAGACATGGGAAGTGATGAACGTAATGGAGGTATGTTGGTTGGGATTACATTCACTTAAAGTTAAGTTGCTGTTTTATCATAATTTTGATAAATAACTTTGCTTTCTGCAAATGAGCCTTTTATACCTACCTTGTTGTGAGCTACATATCATATTTTCCCGCACTTGCTGAGTACATCATTGTACTCAAACTTGCATTATTATTTCATCATCAGCAACAGGAGAAGATTACTATGAAGACCAATTGGAGCATTAGGCGTGTAATCTGTCCTCAACCTTGCCTGTGGGGAATGGAGTAGAGATGGAGCCGCTGCTACTGCTTAGATTGCTTCCGCACTAGTTAGAAGACTTCCGCTGCATAGAAATAAAGACTTCCGCTGTGAGCATGAGTCCAAGACTCATGAGACATTGTAATAAACTCTGTTATTCGTGGTTATATATATTCTAAATTCAGTTTGTGGAACATATGTGTATGTGTGATGAACATCCTGGGCACAAATATGCATCAGTTCTCGGTTCCGTGGTTTTCCACAGAATTGAGGGCATCACACCGACCACACTCTAAACATCAAGTCGGGCTCCCAACCTGTCAAGCAAAGATTGCGTCACTTCAACGAGCTGCGGCGGCGAGCCATCGGGGTCGAGATCAGGAAGCTCCTATCAGTTGGTTTAATCGAAGAGGTAAAACACCCCGAGTGGCTGGCCAATCCCGTACTCGTTAGGAAAAAGAGCGGGGAATGGAGGACGTGTGTCGATTACACAATTATGAACAAGACATGCTCGAAGTATCCCTTCCCACTGCCTCATATTGACTAGTTCTTCGATGTCACCGCAGGGAGCAAATCTTTGTGCCTCCTCGATGCCTACTCGGGGTACCACCAGATCTCCCTCCATGAGGAGGACGAGCAGGCGACAACATTCATCACCCCCTTTGGCTCTCACTGTGACACCCGGTTCCGAAAACAGAACCAAGTTAATGCATATGTGTGCCCAGGATGTTCATCACACATACTCATGTAATCCACAAACTGAATTCAGAATATAACCATGAATAAATAGTGTTTAAGTACTTTATTACATCGACTAATTGTCTCACTCATGGTTGTCTATCTTATTCTTGCAGCGGAAGTCTCTAAACGACAGCGAAAACAACTAAACAACAGCAGGCTCCATCTTCAACTCCATAGGCATGTTGACGGTAGTTCGCACGCCTAGTACTCCACATGGTCATCGAAGTACTCTCCTCCTGTTGCTGATGTTTATGTGATAATGCAAGGGTGAGTACATGTCGTACTCAGCAAGTGCGGGAAAAGTATGACATGTAGCTTACAACAAGGTATGGAATAAAAGGGCTCATTGCAGCAAGCAAATTTTATTTCACAAACATGATAAAAACAACAACTATTTTTTGGTGAGTTTAATCCCATCATAACCATGTTATATCAGCAACATTCCTTCATCATAATTCACCATTTATCAAGTCTAAACCAGCCATTAATCTTTCTCAAATTCATCTCATGCTCATAAATATTCATAACCATCTCACATTCATATAACCGAAGCCAAACTCATTTTCATGACTCGAAACAGTCCCAAAACCAATCCCAATGACCATACCATAACCATACCGAATATCCATCCCAAGTTTTCCCTCTAATCACGTGAGTTGGTCAGGTGCTTGTGACCGGAAGCACGGCTATCATGATAGTTTTACACTCTGCAGAGGTGGCACCACTTTACCCACAAGTTCATGATTTCGTCACCCGTCGGCGACTGCAGAACCTCCATTATAGCAGTACACAACCATCGGTGTATGGCCAAGAGATCGCAAAATAACCTTTACAAAGGGGCTACTAGATGTATGGACTCACTGAGGTTTCACCGGCAGGCTCGAATCACCATTCTCCCACCCATGGGCCCCCTCTTGTGCTATGTAGTTCCTAGGGCAGTCCTCCTCGACTCCCATTCCCTGCGCCATCCACGGTCCATAACGAGCTAGCAACACACCTAATTAGTTGGCTAAGCCGCACCCATATTTAGCCTTGTGGTGGCACTGTTTTCTTGGCATATGCTGGCATGAACCGGTCCTTAGATCTACGGCAAGTAAACCACCATCTGATTCAGCAACATCCACAAACCCATCTTGCCTAGATCTTCCCGATTTCGTGCTAATTATCATCATCAAGTTCTCATCATCTTTATTCATATGAGTGCAGTAGCTAGACTTGTTTTAATTCAGCTTCCCGTATCCCGTAGATTAAGCGAAGCAAAAAGGAAAAACGACCATACCCGACTCATCAACTTTCTGGCGACAAGGATGGTTAACAAAACTAGTAAACTCCTATAAAAGGGTGTCCCATCAAGTTGACTCAAGCGTACAAGTTTTCGCAAACAAAACAGTTTCAAAACATGGGATCAATATGGTCAAGGGGCACTTGATTTGCTCCCGTGGATCTTGTTGCTCAAGCGTCTCGAAGTCTTGGTGTTGTCGTTCTTCGTAGATGGATTCCTGAGCTTGTCCTTCTACTCACGACCACACACATACAAAATTTACAGCAATCAAACATCATGCACAAACTTTACTCAAGATGCAATGGTGTAGATGAATGCAAATCCTATGGTGTTGTTTTATTAAACCAATTTGTACGTGTTCTTGCATGTTTTAATGGGCTTTCATGGGGTTTTATGATGAACAAGGGTGTAGGGATCAAGTGTGGACTTGGTGATGATCTTGACTCAAGATCTAGATCAATTCCACCATCAAAAACCGATCAAAACGTGATATGATCTTGACTCGAGTGAGGACTGCCCTGGGAACTGCTTGACAAAAGAGGGGGCCCGTGGGTGGGAGAATTGGAGATTCTAGCCTGTCGGTGAAACCTTAGTGAGTCCATACATCTAGTAGCCCCATTGTAAAGGCTATTTTGTGATCTCTTGGCCATACACCGACGGTTGTGTACTGGTATAATGGAGGTTCTACAGTCGCCGACGGGTGACGAAATCACAAACTTGTGGGTAAAGAGGTGCAAACTCTGCAGAGTCTAAAACTATCATGATAGCCGAGCTTACGGTCACGAGCGCCTGGCCAACTTCCATGATTAGTTGGGATGGTTATGGTTATTGGTTATGGTTTGGTTATGATTTGGCTTTCGGGACTATTGAGTCCGGGTGATAAGATTTGGTTGCATGACTGTTAGGTCATGGCAACGAGATTGGTCTCGGTGTGAGACGGATTTGTTTATGAGATGAAATGGTAGCGAACACGAGATGGTATTCGTGAGATGGTAGCGAATATGAGAAGGTATTCGTGAGCAAGAATGAAGTTGATTAATGTCTGGTTGAGACATGGGAAGTGATGAACGTAATGGAGGTATGTTGGTTGGGATTACATTCACTTAAAGTTGAGTTGTTGTTTTATCATAATTTTGATAAATAACTTTGCTTTATGCAAATGAGCCTTTTATACCTACCTTGTTGTCAGCTACATATCATATTTTCCTGCACTTGTTGAGTACATCATTATACTCAAACTTGCATTATTATTTCATCATCAGCAACAGGAGAAGATTAGTATGAAGACCAATTGGAGCATTAGGCGTGTAATCTGTCCTCAACCTTGCCTGTGGGGAATGGAGTAGTGATGGAGCCGCTGCTACTGCTTAGATTGCTTCCGCACTAGTTAGAAGACTTCCGCTGCATAGAAATAAAGACTTCCACTGTGAGCATGAGTCCAAGACTCATGAGACATTGTAATAAACTCTGTTATTCGTGGTTATATATATTCTGAATTCAGTTTGTGGAGCATATGTGTATGTGTGATGAACATCCTGGGCACACATATGCATCAGTTCTCGGTTTCGTGGTTTTCCACAGAATTAAGGGCGTCACAGATTGGTATCAGAGCTACGGGTTGACGATAGGTTACACGCTTAGATAGAAGTCAAAAGTTGGTATCAGACACAGATTGGTATCAACCTGCCACGGGTTAATCGTAGATCACACAACCTAGATAGATTACAGATTGGTAAGCTAAGCCACGCTGACCATAGGATGCAAGCCTAGGATGCATAGATTGGCATTGGAACTACCTTAACATAGGATACAAGCCTAGGAGAAACCATAGTTCGATCACAGATTGGCATCACCCTAAGCCATATAGGACCCCCATTGAATAAGCCTTGAATAGGAGTTGTGTGAGCCCTTGTGATGATTGCTTGTGATTGTGTGCTTAGTGTGAGTTGTGGGACATCTCAAGCATTATCCATACCCACACATAAGTAGAAAGAGGTGTGAGATGCCTCGGCACTTGTTCACATCCTCATATGGGCTAATATATATAGTCCAATCCACCTTGATGCATATAGTTAGGGGGATCCATCTAACCTTCTAACCTCTATTCTATTTCGTTTTCTCTCATAGATGGTGAGAGGAAACGCCGGCCGAAGGAACGTACGTGACAACCAAGAGGATGGCCACGATGAAGTTCCTGTTAACCCCGGAGCTGGTGAGAATAACCTAGAACGGTTGATGGCCATGCAGAATCAACTTATGCAAACCATGATCCAAACTTTGGGTCAGTTGCAGGCCAACAACAACAACCCCGTTCTAGCACCACCGCCACCACCACCGCCGGCTCATAACAGACTGGGAGAGTTCATGAGGACTCGACCACCCACCTTTGCTCAAGCTAACAACCCCATGGAGGCCGACGACTGGTTGAAATCCATGGAGAAGAAGCTTGCCATAGTGCAGTGCAATGACCGAGAGAATGCTCTTTTTGCGTCGCACCAACTCATGAGAGCTGCCGCTGACTGGTGGGATGCCCTATGTAACGCTCATGTCGACCCGGAGACAATAACTTGGACTGAGTTCAAGGAGAGTTTCCGCTCTCATTACATCCCTGCTGGTGTAATGATGCTCAAGAGATAGGAGTTCGAAGGTCTCCGCCAAGGACAGAGAAGCGTGACTGAGTATCTCAACAAGTTCGCACAACTGTCCCGGGATGCCCCCGAAGATGTCAACTCAGACTAGAGGAAGCAATACCTGTTCATGAGAGGGTTGAACAATGAGATCCAGGTTCAGCTCCTCAACAATGACTACGCAAGCTTCTAAAAGCTGGTTGACAAGGCTATAGTGGTTGAAAGAAAGATCCGAGAGATCGAGCGAGAGTGCAATAATGCAAATGTCTATTATATGTCGGTACTACGTTCCTCACAAAAAGAAAATCCTAACCGGACTATACTGGCATATACGTCTCAATTGTGGCGCTAAACAGTCTCTCGCACACGTGTACTACACGGGATACGTAGGTGGTTAGTACCTGCAGCAGAACACTCAATAGTGATGCACTCAAAGGTTGTTGTCATTTTAGGCAGGTCCATATTTGAAAGTAAATACATACATCCGTATCATTGCCATACGGACGTCCTGGAGTTAAGCCATGTCTCAAGGTAAGTGATCGCGTTTTCACACCACACGACGGGGAACCCGAGTAGAGCGTGAACGGGTCATCACGGATGGGAATTTTATCAACCCAACAGATACCACCTACTGCCCTGCAGGGCACGCCGATGGCAAGCGCTGCGCATGTCCTCCTAGGCCATTTCCAGAAGAACACACTATCGTGTTACCGACCACACGATGGGGTTTCCACTTTCTTGCCTAATGCACGCCAGGGACCAGCGTTTCATATGAACTCAGGAACATGAAGAGTCCAAGAGTTTCATATTAATGTCTCACACCAAGCTGTGAGACCTATCCCTGAACCACATTCCTCTTCAGGGGAGCTAACCAAAAATGAACCGCTTTCGGTGGCGTTCCTTACCATGCTTACCTGAGCGTAGGTGCGTCGTTGCATAACAAAAATTCTGAATTATAACACATATGTTAGTCATGCCACTTTAAGTAACTATACTAATATAGTCCTTACTTGGGCACACTAGCGAATCCTCACCGTAATCCTAAGTTTTTCCCATAATACGGCCCTTAATTAGTGTGCTATCCCATAAGCAGCTCTGATGCCAGCCTGTGACGGACTGATATCCGCTCGCCCAGGATCTCAGAGGGTGGTGCCGCTCGATGCGACACCCGACAGCACACATAATAAGGCAAACATTGCATTACATAGAAAAATAAACTGAAAATGTACAAAGTAGTACAAGACTTCAGTTTACATCTAAATACAGAGTCTACAACTGCAGAAGTTAAATTTTTACAACTCACGCCCACCTAACTAGCAAAAGTTGGTTGTCCAGCCCTATGGACAACCCACACTAGCTCCACTTCTCAGCTCAGCGCGGCGTGTATGGCTCCCACTCAGCCATGGTCCCCGACGGAGGGTAGCCCTCGCTGGTGGACTTGTACCCCGAGTCTGTGGGGTAGTCATCACCTGCAAAACTCTCATAGCAGCAACCGTGAGCACGATGGCTCAGCAAGTCTTAACCGACTCACCTATACATGAAACTCTACATGCAGTTCATAACCAACATGTGATGGCACATTGCAGCAAAGGACACGCCTACATGTTCATCCTTAATTCATCTTTTAGCCACAAGTTATCAGTTCGTGAATCTGAAATTTAGTAAGCGATATTTGGTGGCACACATGTAGCAATACAATTTATACATATCAGCAGAATTGAATCACAATATTCCATAATTTATCTACGTCACGACGCAGTGAACAAGCGGTACTTATAACCGCGAGGGACGGCGAATAGACTCGATATACACCTGCAGGGATACCCGAATTGCACATCACGTATGCCCACACACGGAGCTGCACACAGCACGCTCACCCCGTGTCGTACGGGACAACCTTTCAGTCAACAGCCCAAACGTCGAACTGGTCGCACCGAAACGAGCAGGAGGTTCCCTAAACGGAGCATCTCTCTATGCCCGTTAGCATATTTCCACCTGGCTGCCCTCAACCTACACATATAAATTGGCGTGCTATGCCTCGACACCCGGAGGTTTAGGTTACATCGGTTTATCGGGGCCCATATATCCGATATGTCTTCGGTACGTTCAAAATTTGTCAGCGGGGCTGCACACGGATCGGTCCTCAATCGACACGGACAGGGCTGCACTCATAAGACTTCCTCTTGCTGCGCCCTAGCCCCTGCCTAGTATCATTTTCTTACTAAAGTGATCTCACATCACTCGAACCAATCCCGTGTGTCCCGAAGCCTATACTCGCGAGTAGATTCCAACTACTCGACTCGTACCGAAGTCTATACACATTAAGCAGAGCATATACTACTCGAGTACTTATACACTACCCTCACTCTTGTGGGAATAATCTGGGTATGCACTTGTGGTTTCATCCATCCTACACCTAATGCACAAACATACCTCAAGCTATGTGTATATAAAGCAAAACTTTATAAAACTTGTTAAATGCAAACTGGGGCTTGCCTTGTTGCTGCTAGTCAGTGACTAGGGTCTTGTCTTGAAGTAGGAAGTCCAACACTTCCGGGGTCTCCTCGCCTTCAGCGACTACACGTAAGCAAATTAACGATATGTCAATTTAAATGCAATGTTTGGAACTGAATATGTAAATACCATAACTCTAGGTAACCCTCCCCTTTAGCTCTGAAATTTTTATGGTGGCTTGGTAGGATCCTAACCAGAAACTTGACCAAGTTTCATATGAAACAAAGTTCATTTGATCTCTGTACAAATAAAAGTATATTTGGTCACTACTAGAGCTTCTAAGGATTTCCAGGGATTTTCATGGCTCAACCCATTACTTTCTGGAAACTAGAGTTTGACATGGTTCTAATGTAATTGATTTTATGTCATTTGAAGAATCCTAGAGGAAGTTATGCCCTAAACAAGATTTGAGAAAATCTGAAAAATGTTTCTGTACATTTTTCCATTTTCTCAGGGCAGTTCAGTTAATCACACCATTAGGGGGACTAAATGAACTTGGATGGATCTGACTTTTTTCCTGTGACTCAAGGATTTTCAAATGAACATCCCAGACAAATTTCAGAATTTTCCATAAAAGAATTGTCAAGATAAAATTCCCAACAGTTTAAATTTTAGGGAATTAATTCTGGAAAATATTAAGTTTCATGAGCTAAAACTTGTTATGCTAGATAGTACTCGAAGATATGAATCCAACAAAACTTGGTTCACTAAATTTGGAGTTTCCTAGCAAAAGTTATAGCTAGTTGAAGTTTGAACCAAATTCTGAAATTCAAAGAAATGTTTAAATTGGCTGGTGGGTCCCAGGGCTACGTGTCAGCTCTACAGCCAAACCACACGGGGTCCGCTGAATCTCCCACGTAGTCACACAAATCCCGGTGCCACAGCAGATCCGGCGCTGTTTTAACGGAGGTCGACACGTGGGGCCCGGGAGGCTTCGTCTTCCTCGCGCTCCCGCGGCCCACCGCCGCCCCTCTCGGCGGAGAGCTCGCCGCCGGTCGTTCTACTACCCAACCTTCGACGAAACTCGCCGCCTGTGCACATCTTCGTCCGAGGAACACGTTGGTGCACTCACCGGAGCTCGGTGATGGCCGGAACAGTGCTCGCGACGGTGACAGCGGTCGGGAGCTCATCGACGACGTCGAACTTGGTGTTCTCTACACCTTTTTCGACACGGTTTGCTTGGAGAGCTCCACTGAGACTTGCTGATCACGAATATGAGCACTGATCCTCGTGAAAACAGCTGCAACTAGGACCTCACCGTCGACCTTGGGCTAAAATGGCGGCGATCAGAAAAATTTGAAGAACTGCAACTCTAGTCGATGGTTTTCACTGGTTGTTGATCCTAGGTGGCCGTGGACAGGTGCAGAACGTGTGTGTAGCTCAGAATCCTCTGTGGTGGACTAACCATTACGAATTTTGGAGTTTTGAGCGACTCGGTTCTTTGAACACCGAGAAATAAACGGGGAAATTTCCCCCCGACAGGGCACGAAAGGGGGTAGGGTTTTCACCGAGAGTTCGAGCAGCCTCTGGCATGTCTAGTTGCTGTTGATCATCGGCCACGAGCGTGCTTAGAACGGCGGCGCACCGGGGAACTGAGAGGGCAGCCGAAACGGCAATACTTTTCGGTCGAGCGTGTGCGATAGCCGGCAGAGTCTCTGTGTGTGCTGCGAGAGGTGGCTTCGTGGGCAAGAAAGGACCCGGCGCTAGCCTTCAGCACGACACCAGCTCGCCACGGTGGCTGTTTGGCAGCTGCTCGGAGGCGCCCGGTGAAGTGTCCCGTAGAAACAGAGCCCGTGTGAGTGCTTTGATCAGTGCATTTGACTGACAGGTGGGCCCATGCTTCCCCTAAACCTCTCCTTTGTTGGTGCAGATATCTCAGCTACTCAAACTTGAATGGAAGACTTAGCCACCAATTCAGGGGAAGAATTTGAATTCATCAGTTTGAAATTGGTTTGGCCAAATTCGCTTCATATTTGAATTTGAAATTCAAATTCAGTTTTGAATCATTGCAAATTTAGCCCCCGACAAGATGAACTCCAATGGGGATGAAAATTGGTGGGCTAACTCAGAAAAATGTGCTGAGTTTGAATATGAAGTCAACTTTTGAATTCATGTGATGAAAACTAGCTGAAATTTGAATTTGCATTCAAATAGCCCTTTTTACAAATGTCTCCAAAAGTGGCTCAAAAGAGTTTGGATTTGCATGAAACTTGGCATGAGCATTCCTAAAAGTATTTAGGACCAAATAGTGAACTCATCCTCTCATGTTTATGTGTGTGAGCTCCTACTTTTTGAAGTTATGGTTTTTTCCTCTAATCACGCTCTTGATTGTGTTTACTCGCCCTTCACTAATGTTCATGAGCTACCCAGCAAATGAGCTGTGGTGTTGTGATGTGATGAACATTTTAGCAAGTCCATTCTTGGACTTTTACATCCATAACAGGGTTCTTCTGGAATTAATTTTCAAAGATTTAAAATTTCATGAATTTTGGAGAAAATTCCAGAGATCTTCAGATCAATTCGTTGCATTTCTGCAACGTCCTGACTGAGAGGAATCCAACAAAATTTGTTTCACAAATTTTGGACGTTCCTACTAAAAGTTATGGGGTCTCAAAGTTGAGCTAAATCTGAAATTCAGGAAAAAGTTTAATCTCTGGTTGTGGGCCACACCCGTGGCGCTATCCACTCAAATGGCGGCAACACCGAGGCCACAGGGTTGTTTCCATGTTGTCACAGAAAATCCCCGCGCCACACGGGATCCTCCTGGTTTTCCCGCTCACTGACGATTGGGCCCCACCCGTCTTCATCCTCCTCGCGCCCCCGCGCCTCCCTGCGGCTGCCCTCGCCGGAGAGCTCGCCGGAACGGTTTTCCCGTGCTCCAAACTTCACCAAACTCGCCGCTACTACCTAATTCCACACGGGAGTGCTCGCCGGAACGGTGTTCCCGTGCTCCAAACTTCACCAAACTCGCCGCTACTACCTAATTCCACACGGGAAACATGCTGGTGGTCTTACCCCTCACCGACGATGGCCGGAGATGGGCGTGCGACGGTGGCAGTGACTTTGGTGACTCCAGCGACATGGTACTCACCCGGTGAGCCTGAAAACCGGCCACGGTTTGGTCCTACAGCACCACTGTGACATGAGGAACCCAGAACACTACCCTGGTCCCTCGGAAAATGGCCGGAAGCATAAGCTAACCGTGCGACCAAAGTGGTTTTGCGCCGCCGTGAGGGAAAACACAGAGAACCCTTTGGAATCTGAATGGTTTTGCTTGCCGTTTGCTCGAGAAGGGTCGCCATGGCTTGGAGAAGCTATGCCTGGACTCTTGTGAACCCTAACTCGATATGGCCGAGGAATTTCCCATTTCCTTCACCTCGGTTCCAAGAAACCGCCAGCGAAAAACTACAAATTCTGGCTGATCTAGGCTATGACCTAGCTTCAAACTTAGAGGACAGCAAGAAGGGTCGACAACGCACCTAGGACGCCGGTTGGTTGAGCGTGAACGTGTCTGAGGTTGCCAGTCGACGGTGCGGCATCGTGGCGGCAAAGTTGAACATGGAAAGACCATCTTTGCTCAGTTCTTGGGATCGGTTCGGAGGAACATCGTGGACTGTCGTCAGGGAGGAACCAGATATTCTTGCGCACCTTCCTATGACCTCAGCCGGGCGTGAAAACGCCAGGGTGGCATCGGCGACGGAAGTGTAGCGCGGAGCAATCGAGCGGCGGTCAAAGCTACTCGAGCTCAGCAGAGGATCGAATGAGAGAGTGATGCGACATTAACGTGGGTAAAGGGGGCGGTGAAATATCCCTCTCGGCATGCTGATCTCCCGAGCAGGAGGTGGCGTGGTGGAATCAACGAGAGTGGGTCGCAGCCGGCGCAGCCGTTCACTCGCTGTTCGACCGAAGGCAAAACAGAGGCGGTCAAGGAAATTGGGTGGCTGACATGTGGACCCCATCACCTCATTTCTGAATCAAGTTTTCCGCTGATCTTTTTCCACAGCAACTCATAATTAAAAGCTTTGCTTTACCTCAAAGTCATGGTTTGAATATTTGAATTAAAAGGATTTGAATTCTAGTGTGGAATTTGAACTGATTTTGGCTATTTGAATTTGAATTGGAATTTGAATCTTCCCTATTGCATTGTTCCAAAAACATATCAAACCAACTCAAATAATTCTGAATTTTGGCATGGCTTCTAATTCAAATGTGGAGAATACATTTGTGGAACCAAATTTGCAAATTGAGGAAGTTGGGATTTGAAACTGAAATTTAAATTCAGATTCGAGGGCTTCCTCTTTTAATCCCAAACAAATATTAGAACCCCTCCAAATGAGCTGAAATTTGGGAGGTTTAATATTTGACATATGAAGATCCAAGTTATGAATTCATATCTCCATGATTCAAAGTTTTTGCGAAGTTTGAATCCTTACGTTGAACTCACACCGTTATAATTCAACGTTTTAATCCACCTCATTTTTCCTAAGTGTAAAGGTGCTGAAATCTTTGTTAGCACTTTTGGAGATTTTACATCCCTCCCCCCTTAAAAAGAATCTCATGCCGAGATTCCAAAAGAAAAGCAAGGTGGGGAAAACTTTACAAGGTATACGATGATAGCAAGTCCGAACAATTTGCTTGTAGATAGTCCTCGCTTTCCCATGTCGCCTTATCAGCGGTGTGGTTACTCCACAAGACCTTGTAAAACCATAAGGTCCGGTTTCTTGTTGCATGAGTCTTTTCATCGATAATCCGGATCGGATACTCCGTGTATGTGAGGTCCGGTTGAAGAACTTCTATGTCTTCAGTGTGGATTTCAGCCGAGGGCTTGAGGCATTTCATCTGCTGCGAGATGTGGAATATGTTGTGAATCCCCGCGAGTGACGCCGGTAACTCCAGGCGATAGGCCACGGGTCCGCATTTTTAAATGATGGCGAACAAACCGATGAATCGCGGCGCAAGTTTGACCTTCACTCCGTAACGATGAACTCCCTTCATCAGAGACACACGGACATGAACATGGTCCCCAATGTCGAAGTGGAGAGGACGGCGTCTTTTATCCGCATAGCTCTTCTGATGAGATTGAGCAGCTTTGAGGTTTGATTGTATTACTCGCACTCGTTCTTCAGCCTCATTCACAAGTTCAATGCCTTAGATAACTCACTCGCTGGACTCACACCAGTTGAGTGGTGTGCGGCATTTCTGGCCGTAGAGAGCTTCATACGGCGCCATTTTTATGCTAGCTTGATAGCCATTGTTGTAAGAAAACACCGCCAACGGCAAATGATCGCCCCAGTTTTTACCATGGTGGACGGCACAAGCGCGTAGCATGCCCTCAAGTACTTGATTCACCCGTTCAGTTTGACCATCTGTCTGCGGGTGATACGCGGAGCTTTGGATCAGTTTGGTCCCCAATGACGTGTCCAGCTGTTCCCAAAACCGAGCGACAAACAGCGCACCGCGATATGATCTGAAATAATCATGCGCGGAACAACTTGCAAGCGCAAGATCCTTGCAATATACAGCTCCACATATTTCTTGGCCATGTAACCTGTATGTACAGGAATAAAATGAGTCGACTTGGTTAGTCGGTCGACTATCACACAAATCGAGTCATGGTTGTGGGAGTTGAGAGGTAACCCGACTATGAAGTCCATGCTGATATCCTCCCACTTCCACACCGGAATGTTCAATGGTTGCAGCTGTCCGTCTTTACCCATATGGTCGGCTTTCACCCGCCGACACGTATCACATCCGGATACGTACTTTGCGATTTCTCTTTTCATCCGTGTCCACCAAAACCTGGTTTTCAGATCTTGGTACATCTTGTTGCTGCCTGGATGAATAGAATACTTGGACAAATGAGCTTCATCCAAGATTTTCTTCTGAAGCTTCATGTCACGGGGTACCACTATACGATCTTTAAACCGTAGAGTACCGTGTTCATCCCTTCGGAAGCATTTCATTTCGCCATTCTTCATTCTTCTCCGAATGTGCGATATTCCCATGTATTCATTCTGAGCTTTCATAATCTCCTCTCGTATGGTAGGGACGAGAGCAAGATTATATAATGCCCCATATGGACCCAAATATAAACTTGGCTCCTCCTCTTCAAGTGGGCTGATGGACAGATGGTTGATGTGAGATTTGCGTCTTAAGGCATCGGCAACCATGTTTGCCTTACCGGGATGGCAGTGAATCTCGATCTCATAGTCTTTGATCAGCTCTAACCATCTCCGTTGCCATATTCAACTCCTTTTGAGTGAATATATATTTCAGACTCTTGTGGTCGGTGTAGAGGTGCGCTAAGTTCCCAAGTAAATGGTGCCTCCACATTTTCAATGCCACACCACAGTAGCCAGCTAAAGATCATGATTTGGATGCTCGTAGTTACGAAGTTGTTATAAGTCATAGGCAACCACTCTTCCTCCTTGCATCAGTACACAACCAAGCCTGATGCCGGATGCATCACAATATATGTTGAAGGGCTTGGTCGTATCCGGTTGAGCTAACACCGGGGATGTTGTAAGATGCTTCACCAATTCTTGGAAAGCTCCTTCACAACCTGAGCTCCAAACATATTTGATCCCCTTCTTCAACAATTCAGTCATTGGCTTAGCAAGCTTGGAGAAGCTTGGGATGAATCTCCGATAATATCCCGCTATACCGAGGAAACTCCTGACTTCATGGACAGATGTGGGGGACTTCCATTTCAGCACTTGTTCGATTTTGCTTGGATCAACTGAAATGCCTTCTTCAGAAATAATATGACAAAGAAATGGCACTTGGGTGATCCAAAACTCGCACTTTCTGAACTTGGCATAAACTTATGGTCTCGCAATCATTGAAGCACGATATGCAAGTGTTCGGCGTGTTCTTCTTCAGACTTGGAATAAACCAAGATGTCATCGATAAACACCACCATGAACTTGTCCAACTACGGCATTAACACTGAGTTCATGAGGTACATGAAATGTGCCGGCGCGTTGGTGAGACCAAAAGACACGACGAGATATTCATACAGCCCGTATCTCGTCGAGAAGGTCATCTTCGGAATATCCTCCGCTCGGATCTTGATTTGATGATATCCTGAGCAAAGATCCATCTTTGAAAATACATTCGCACTCACAAGTTGATCGAATAGAATATCAATGCGGGGCAGTGGATATTTATTCTTGATGGTGATGGCGTTGAGAGGTCGGTAATCCACACACAACCTCAAGGTTTCATCCTTGTTTTTCACAAACAGCGTCGAGCTTGCCGTTTGCTCGAGAAGGGCCGCCATGGCTTGGAGAACCTATGCCTAAACTCTTGTGAACCCTAACTCAATATGGCCGAGGAATTTCCTGTTTCCTTCACCTTGGTTCCAAGAAACCGCTGGCGACAAACTTCAAATTCCGGCGGACCTAAGCTACGACCTAGCTCCAAACTTAGAGGACAGCAAGAAGGGTCGACAACACACCTAGGGTGCTGGTTGGTTGAGCGTGAACGTGTTTGAAGTGGTCGGTCGACGGTGCGGCGTCATGGCGGCAAAGTTGAACATGGAAAGACCATCTTTGCGCAGTTCTCAGGATCGGTTCGGAGGAACGTCGTGGACTGTCGTCAGGGAGGAACCAGAGATCTTTGTGCACCTTCCTATGACCTCAACTGGGCATGACAATGCCGGGGTGGCGTCGGCGACAGAAGGGCAGCGTGGAGCAACCGAGCGGCGGTCAAAAGCTACTCGAGCTGAGAACAGGATCGAATGAGAGAGTGATGCGATGTTCATGTGGGCAAAGGGGCGGTGAAATATCCCTCTCGGCGTGCTGATCTCCCGAGCAGGAGGTGGCGAGGTGGAATCTGCGAGATGGGTCGCAGCCGGCGCAGCCATTCACTCACTGTTCGACCGAAGGCAAAACAGAGGCGGTCAAGGAAATTGGGTGGCTGACATGTGGACCCCATCCCCTCATTTCTAAATCAATTTTTCCACTGATCTTTTTGCACAGCTACTCACAATTAAAATCTTTGCTTCACCTCAATGTCATGGTTTGAATATTTGAATTCAAAGGATTTGAATTCTAATGCGGAATTTGAACTGATTTTGGTTATTTGAATTTGAATTGGAATTTGAATCTTCTCTTTTGCATTGTTCCAAAAACATAGAAAACCAACTCAAATAATTCTGAATTTTGGCATGGCTGCTAATTCAAATGTGGAGAACACATTTGTGGAACCAAATTTGCAAATTGAGGAAGTTGGGATTTGAAACTGAAATTTAAATTCAGATTTGAGGGCTTCCTCTTTTAATCCCAAATATTAGGACCCCTCCAAATAAGCTGAAATTTGGGAGGTTGAATATTTGACATATGAATATCCAAGTTATGAATTCATATCTCCATGTTTGAATGTTTTTGAGAAGTTTGAATCCTTACTTTGAACTCACAACGTTATAATTCAATGTTTTAAGCCCCCTCATTTTTTCTAAGTGTAAAAGTGCTGAAATCTTTGTTGGCACTTTTGGAGATTTTACACATACATGGGCGCACACCATGGTGAGTCGGCAGCCCATAAAGGGATAGATGACGCTGGTGCTCCATTCGATCCCGCGTTGGCAAGAGTCTCCTCCTGTTTTTCCATCAAGTACAGCATCTTGTGGAGGTAACGGATCTCTTCTTGTGCGCATGCATAGCGGTTTCCTAACTCCAAGATCAACCTCTGAGACTTATCAGCGGCTTGTGGGTTGGAAAGAGCTCCTCCATGGGGTCCCTCCCTTGTACCACTCTTCTGATACGGGTGCAGCCCAAAAGTAGTGTTCTCATGCTGCCCATGGAAGGCGTAGCACAGTCCGGTGAGTGCATCCCATGCAGCATCATCAATAGCTCGTGCCCTTGTAGCTATCCATGTGGGCGTAAATTGCTGTATGACAACCCTACCTTTAGATAGGATGGTTACCCCAGCCTTCCAATATTCATGTCCGAGATGAGGGACTTTCTTGAGGAGATACTCCGGGTATAGGCTGCAGCAATCCAGGAACTCTTTAAGCTCTTTGGATATGTGTCCTCCTTTCATCCTGTCGGACCGGAACTCATGAACTGAACGGTTGCCCCGTTCATCACCTTAATTCTCGGCCTCAGCAGGGGGTGGCTCCTCTTCGGATTCATCTCCTTCCGTCATAGCTTCATGAGGCTCCGCTGGGTGTAACCCCGCGTGAAACTCCTCCTGATGTGCGTACCAACGCTGTTCTTCTTGTGGATCATCTTCCATGTCGTCTTAGATTGGTTCCACCTCTTCCGGATCCTCTTCCCCATGCATAGAGCTACTGACTTCATCTTCCTCATGAGGTTCCATCTTCACCTCCTCCCAATACGGTCTATCGGACACCTCAATGGGGTTAAGTGCACTCCCAAGTGGTGGTGGACGAGTCCTTATGCGTGCTGTGCTTCTAGTCACCGGCATCTATAAATAAGACATGAGAAACTTTAGAGAAGAAGTAAATAACTCCAAAAACATCAGAAGCTATGAAGCAAGAAAAAAAAAGTGTTGCTGTCCAAAAGAAGAGAAAAGGAGGGGCTGAAAATGGCACTTTGCGGTGCCTAAGTTGACAAGTAAAGTGCAGCAGCAAACAATTTTCAAAAATAACAGTTTAGAGGGGTGTTCCTATGTGTTTTCATATGTGTGCCCAGGATGTTCATCACACATACACATGTATTCCAACAAACTGAAATTAAGAATATAGCTACATACAAGTAATGTTTAAGTACTTTATTACATTGACTCAATGTCCCACTCATGAATATCTAACTTATTCTTGCAGCGGAAGACTCTAACGACTGAGGAAAATGGCTAAGATAGCAAGCTCCAACCTCAACTCCACAGGCATCTTGACTGTAGTGCGCACGCCTAGTACTCCACTTATTCCTCGAAATATTCTTCTCCTGTAGCTGATGTATATGTTCGAATGCAAGAATGAGTACATGTCGTACAAAGCAAGTGCAGGAAAAGTATGACATGTAGCTTACAACAAGGTAGGGAATGAAGAGGTTCATTGCAGCAAGCAAATTTTATTTCACAAACATGGTAAAAACAACAACTATTTGTAGGTGAGTTTAATCCCATCATAACCAAGTAATCCATCAACATTCCTTCATCATAATTCAACATTTATCAAGCCTCAACCAGCCAATAATTTTTCTCAAGTTCATCTCATACTCATAAATATTCATAACCATCTCATTTTCATGTAACCGAAACCAAACTCATTGTCATGACCCAAAACAGTCCCAAAGCCATACCCGAATAACTATACCGAATAACCATCCTAAGTTTTGCCTCTGATCGTGAAAGTTGGCCAAGTGCTTGTAACCGGAAGCACAGCTATCATGATAGTTTTACACTCTGCAGAGGTGGCACCACTTTACCCACAAGTTTGTGATGTTGTCACCTGTCCCCGACTAGAAAGAACCTCCATTATACCAGTACAAAACCGTCGGTGTATGGCCAAGAGATCACATAATAGCCTTTATAAAGGGGCTACTAGGATATATGGACCCACTGAGATTTCACCGGCAGGCTCAAATCTCCATTCTCCCACCCACGGGCCCCCTCTTGTGACATGCAGTTCCCAGGGCAATCCCTCTAGACTCCCATTCCCCGCACCATCCAACGGTCCATAACAAGCTAGCAACACACCTAATTAGTCAGCTAAGCCGCACCCATATTTGGCCATGTGGTGGCACTGTTTTCCTGGCATGTGCTCGCATGAACCGGTCTTAGATCTACGGCAAGCAAACCACCATCTCATTCAGCAACATCCATGAACCAAGCTCACCTAGATATCCCCGATTCCACGCTCATTAACATCATCAAGTTCCCATTATCTTTATTCTGATGAGTGCAGTAGCTAAACAAATTTTATTTCAGCTTCCAGTATCCTGTAGGTTAAGCAAAGCAAAAAGGAAAAATGACCATACCCGACTCATCAACTTTCCCGGTGACAAGGATGGTTAACAAAACTAGTAAACTCCTATGAAAGGGTGTCCCATCAAGTTTACTCAAGCATACGAGTTTTTGCAAGCAAAACAGTTTTGAAAACATAGAATCAATATGGTCAAGGGGCACTTGCCTTGCTCCCGTGGTTCGTGTTGCTCAAGCGTCTTGAAGTATTGGTGCTGTAGCTCCTTGTAGACGGCCTCTTGAGCTTGTCTTTTTACTCATGACCACACACATACAAAATTTATAGCAATCAATTATCATGCACAAACTTTACTCAAGATGCAATGAGGTGAATGAATGCAATTCCTATGGTGCAGTTTTATAAAATCAGTTTGCACGTGTTCTTGCATGTTTTAGTAGTCTTTCATGGGGTTTTATGATGATCAAGGTTGCTGGGATCAAGTGTGGACGTGGTGATGATCTTGACCCACTTTGTAGGTCAATCCCACCATCAAAAATTCACCAAAACATGGTCTGCCCACACGCAAATTTTTTCTGTTTGCAGGGGGTGAAGAAAACGGTGCATAGAAACAGAGGCGACGTTGTAAGAGGGGTAACGAAGACCTACCTCACTTCTTCCTTATGGCAGGGCCTCCCTCCTTGCAATGGAAGCAGCAGGAGATTTTCTAGGGAGAATTATGAGGCTGCGGCTAGGGCAGAATGTAGGGGGTTTCTTTTCCATTAGTGGTGAGGCGTGACGGATCTCGACGGCGGCCAAATTCCGGTGAGGGGGGCGCGAATTGGCAGGAGGGGGGCGCGGCGGCCCAAAAAAAGAGAAGGGGTGGGGCGGCTAGGGGAGAGAGTTATATTTATAAGGGGGAAAAGAGCTAGGGTGGCCAGGGTTTTAGCAAATCAAATATCCAATGACTGAGATTTAATTTTAAAAGAGGTGGGAGCTAGGGGATGGGATTTTATTATTTATTTTTATCCAATGGCTAGGATTTAATTAGAAAATAAAAGCCCAAAAGAGTCCAAAGGGCGGTGGCTAGGGTTTCCCCCCTAATGGGCTGCGGCCAAGGGGGTGGGGCCCCATTAGGGTTCCCCCCTAATTTGGTGCGGCTGAAATAAGGTGGAAATTCCCCCCCCCCCCCCAAATGTGGGGAAAATTCCCCCAAGGGGAATTTTGGGGAATTTGGGGATTATCAGGAAAATTGGGAAAATTTTGGGAAAATTAGGGGAGAGGGGAATTTGGGGGAAAACCGGGGTGGCCCAATTTTGCTATTTTATTTATTTTTCTTTTCATTTTCTTTTTGTTTTTATTTCCTTTATTTTTCTATTTATTTTCATTATTTTCCATTTCTATTCCCTTTTACTATTTTATTTGCTTCTATATTCCTTTCTTCATTTCTTCTTCTTTTTAAATGCTTCTGTACATAAAAAATCTACGCAATGCATGGTAGCAAAATTGAGGGTATTACAATAAAAATCCCAAGTGCATAGCCAGGAACCCCAGGGGATTTGAGTCTAGAGTATGACCCTCGAGTAGTCACTGCTAGGCTCTAAGATGTTTAGGATTTAGTACAAGTTGAGTAGTCGGAACTACTCGCGAGGTTAGGTTAAGGGGTACACTACTCGGGTTAGAGATAAATCATGAGAAACATGACTTGAAATTGAGACCAAGCAGAGGGTAGGAGCAGCCAGGCTTTGGGGGCCTGTGAGCCATAGCTCTGCTTGTGTCGGTTGAGGATCGGGTCATGTACAGCCATGTTAAACAAGCTAGAAGTGTACGAAAGACATACCGAGATATGGGAACCGGTAAACCGATGTAATTCGGGTAGCTGGAGGTTGAGGCATTGCTTGCCATCCAGAGGGGTTGGTTGAGGGCAGCATGGTGGAAATACGCTAGCGGGCACGTGGTTGCTCCGCGTAGGGACCTCGTTCCCGCGGTGGTAGGACCGGTTCAACAATTGGCTAACGGGTGAAATGTTGTCTCGTACGACATCCGGATGTGTCCTGTAGGCAACATCGAGTACGGGCATACGTGACGTGTTTTTCAGATGAACCCTGCAGGTGAAATCGATTATAATCACCGTCCCTCGCGGTCAGTGAGTGCCACTTGTTCACTGTACCGTGACCTAGATAAAAGAGAATGGTTGTCATGGATTGAACCTGCTGTTTGAGTAATACTTGCGATTCTAGTGATGTGCTTTGGAATAGAGCAAATGAAAGTTTATTTTCAACCTTAGGCAGGGGACATAGGAATGAAGAATTTCTTGATTGGCTGTGGAAATTCCTATGTTGCTTAGCACAAGGTTATCACCTTACATGATGCTAAAATCTGAAAATAAGATTCAAGTAATTAGGCGAGTCTTTATGCAAAAATGATCTTCCCGTGTATGCCTAAATTCCAGCATGTAGAGTTGCATGTTCTAGCGGCGTTGAGTTAGTCTTGCTGAGCCTTCGTGCTCACTGCTTGTTGTTGAAGTATTGCTGCAGTTGAGGACACAGAATAAGAGGTTCCCGATAAGGAGACGGGTCCCCCAGTGGGTTCTACCGTCGAGTGGGAGCCATGCACGCCGCTGAGTTGAGTGTTGCGTGTGTACTAGTGGAAACATGTTCACGGGCTGAACATGAACTCTTTTCCTTATTCTACGCCCGAGAGTCTAGGCTATATAAAAGTATATGATGTAAATTATGTTTCAGAAAATCATTATGTAATTAAAGTTAAGCTTCCGCTGTTTTAAGTTTGATTGCCTTAATACGTGTGTTATTCGGTGTTGCATAACACAACACCACTCAGCGAGATCCTGGGATGTCGGGACCCCGGTCCTCACATCGTGGTATCAGAGCTTCATTGAGGTTTAGCACACTGAAGAAGACTCAACTTTTGAAAACTCAGTGAGGAACGAGTAATAGCCCACATAAGCGTAGTTATTAGTATAGATATGTGGCAATACTAACTTACTTGATATGTCCGAAACATGCATCTCAAGACGTTAAATATCTTGTGGGGTGCATGGCTGCGCTGTCCACCAGTGGGCATAAGCTAAAGGGTGGAGCCTCAGGGGTGGCAGATAACCCGGCCAGCTTATGTATTCTCTACGTCTCTTCATGTCATTTGGGGTATGTGAGCAACGCCAGTCCCCAACGTGTGGCAGGAAAGTAGGTGAAGACCCTGTCATGTGGTTGGTAATATTAACACGTAGCTCAAGGCATGTTTGGCTTGAGAACGTCCGTGTGACTGACGACATACGGGCGTGTTGAACTGTTTATGGAGCCAGGTTCAGTGTGCAACTGAATCTGATGAGTGCGTGGTTAATGCAGGTACACTAACCACAATTGTTTATCTGTGTAGAACACAAGTGCGAGAGTCGAGTAGTGTCAATGAATTAACAAAGTCGTCTTAGTCCGGTATAGGGTTTTATTTGTGAGGCAACATAGTACCGGCATGTTATGGTGATGCTTCGACATCATACCCCACTAAATGATCAACCACTTTATAAAAGATGAAGAATTTTGATCCAGAGAACTAAATGTTTTATTAAACTTCTTATCTTGTCTGTATTTAAAAAATACCCAAGTTTCAACTTATATAACCGTAGGAACAAAGTCCTCTGTTTTCAGCCGAAATAATGCTGAAGTTATATAGAGTGTAGTTGTGGAGTCGTTTGAACATTGGGGTGGTATGATACATTTCTAGAAATATCTGTGACACCCTCATTTTTGATTTATGCATATATTCATGTTTCATAAATATTTTTATAAGATTGAAACAAAGAAAGAGTCAAAAAGTTAGCCAAAAGGAGCAAATTCTAGTTTACAGAGAGCACCGAAGACAACTCCCGCCGCTAAATTGGCTACGTGGCAGACTCGGGGCTCATCCCCGCAAAAGGGGGAGAGGTCCAACCCCATGGGACACGTGTTGCCCCCGGAGCTATGCTCTGCAGAGGAGCGAGGCCAATCCCGAAGGACACATGTCGACTGCGGAGCTAGTCACCACGGAAAAGAGAGGACCAGCTGCACGGGACACGTGTCGCTCTCGGAGCTCACCTCCGGGAGGTCCATCACTGTTGGACACATGTCAACCTCGGAGCCTGTCTCTGAGGAGAAAGGAAGTCTGGCGCTGCTAGGACATGTGGCAATATCGGAGCTCACCTCCGAAGAGAAGGGAGGTCCGGAACTGACACGTGGCGGAGCTCGCCTCTGTTAAGAGGGGAGGTCCCGACCCACCAGACACGTGGCGCACGCGGAGCTCACCTCTGAAGAAGAGGGAGGTCTCGCCCGCCTGACACGCGGCACAACCGGAGCTCGTCTCTGCAGAAAAAGGGAGCCCGGGTTCCCACAGGACACGTGGAGCTTCCGAAGCTCATCACCGCGGAGGTAACGAGTTCTGAAGCGGTTTTTGCTTCTGTACGCGTGGGAATACCGGTACGGGAGGAAACCGACACGAATTCCACAATGTTACCGCACGAAATCAACTAAAGATAAGTTGTTAAGATTCAACGACAATTTGAATAGGACTCTTATTCGAAATACAATCAGATTAGGACTCTTCTCTTCCCTATTATAAATAGAACCCAGAACCTTTGGCCGAAATCACGAACTTCTTTTCTACCTCCTGAGCTGACAACTTAGAGCCCTAGCCCCAGCTCGCCGAGTAAACCCTTCGCCGGAGTTCGGTCGCTGGAGATCGCCGGAAGAGAGCCCCAACGATCTGTCTTGATAGGAGAAGGACCCCGAGACTAAGAAGAACGTAAGGTAGGTCTCCAATACCACCTTACGACATCATCACGTTTTCTTTGCATCTGTTCTTTGATTCCTTTCAAACAGAAGCTTTTTCGTGGACAGATCACGTGTTGATCGGTTTGATCTAAAGTCAAGATCATCGCCACGTCCACATTTGATCCGAACACCTCTGTTCATCATAAAACCCATGCAAACCATGCAAGTACACGTACAAACTGATCTAACAAAAACTGATCATAGCATAGCATGCATATGCATCATCGCATCTAGTTAAAGTTTGTGCATGGTATTGATTGTTGTGAATCTTGTATGTGCGTGATCGTGTATAGAAGGACAAGCTCAGGGAGCTACCTACGCTGGACTACAACAACAAGATTTTGAGCAACTGAAACAGCCAGAACAAGGCAAGTGCCCCTTGACCATATTAATCCTATGTTTTTGGGAAAACTATTTTGTTTTCGCGAAAATATGTGTGTGCTAAGTCAAACATGATGGGGAACCCTTTTATATGAGTTTACTAGTTTTGGTTAAACCACCCTTGTCGCCAGGGAAGTTTATGAGTTGGGTATGGTTTTTGCTTTTATGCTTCGCTAAGTCCATAGGATTGGGAGGCGAAATAGATGTGTCTAGCTAACTGCACTTGTAATGATAATGAGAAAATGATGTTGTTAATGAACATGGATCGGAGGGAGATCTAGGCAAGCCTGGGTTTGTGAATGAGGTAGCTTGAGATGGTGGTTACTTGCCATAGATCTAAGGACCGGTTCATGCGAGCACATGCCAGGATAACAGTGCCACCACAAGGCCAAGTATGGGTGTGGCTTAGCTGACTAATTAGGTAAGTTACTAGATTGTTGTGAACCGTGGAAGGCGCGGGGAATGGGAGTAGAGTGAGGACTGCCCTGGGAATTGCATGGCACAAGAGGGGGCCCGTGGGTGGGAGAATTGGAGATTCTAGCCTGCCGGTGAAAGCTTAGTGAGTCCATACATCTAGTAGCTCCTTTGTAAAGGCTATTTTGTGATCTCTTGACCATACACCAACGGTTGTGTACCGGTATAATGGAGGTTCTTCAGTCGCCGACAGCTGAAGAAATCACAAACTTATGTGTAAAGTGGTACAAACTATACAGAGTCTAAAACTATCATGATAGCCGAGCCTATGGTCACGAGCGTCTGGCCAACTTCCATGATTAGTTGGGATGGTTATTGGTTATAGTTTTTTGGTTATGGTTTGTCTTTCGGGACTGTTGAGTCTGGGTGATAAGATTTGGTTGCATGACTGTTGAGTCATGGAAACAGGATTGGCCTCGGTATGAGACAGAATTGTTTATGAGATGAGATGGTAGCGAATACAAGAAGGTATTCGTGAGCAAGAATAAAGTTGATTAATGTTTGGTTGGGACATGGAAAGTGATGAACATAATGGAGGTATGATTGGTATTTTAATACATGTTGGGATTTCGTTCACTTAAAGTTAAGTTGTTGTTTCATCGTGGTTTTGATAAATAACTTTGATTTCCGCAATGAGCCTTTTTATACCTACCTTGTTGTGAGCTACATATCATATTTTCCCGCACTTGCTGAGTACATCATTGTACTCAAACTTGCATTATTATTCCATCATCAGCAATAGGAGAAGATTACTATGAAGACCAGGTGGAGCATTAGGCGTGTAATCTATCCTCAACCTTGCCTGTGGGGATGGAGTAGAGATGAAGCCGCCGCTGCTGCTTAGCTTGTTTCCGCACTAGTTAGAAGACTTCCGCTGCATAGAAATAAGACTTCCGCTGTAAGATTAGACTTCCGCTGTTAGCATGAGTCCAAGAATCGTGAGACTTTGTAACAAACCCTGTTATTAATGGTAATATATATTCTGAATTAAGTTTGTGGAACATATGTATATGTGTGATGAACATCCTGGGCACAAATATGCATCAGTTCTCGGTTTCGTGGTTTTTCCACGAAATTGAGGGCGTCAAAGATTTGGTATCAGAGCCACGGGTTGACGATAGGTTACACGCTTAGATAGAAGTCACAAGTTGTATCAGGCACAGATTGGTATCATCCTGCCACGGGTTAATCGTAGATCACACAACCTAGATAGGTCACAGATTGATATTAAAACTGCCATGCCTAGTCACAGATTGGTAGCTGAGCCACGCTGACCATAGGATGCAAACCTAGGATGCATAGATTGGCATTGGAACTACCTTGATATAGGATACAGACCTAGGAGAAGCCGTAGTTGGATCACAGATTGGCATCACCCTAAGCCATATAGGACCCCCATTGAATAAAGCCTTGAATAGGAGTTGTGTGAGCCCTTGTGATGATTGTTGTGATTGTGTGCTTAGTGTGAGTTGTGGGCCGTCTCAAGCGTTGTCCGTATCCACACATAAGTAGAAAGGAGGTGTGAGATGTCTCGACCCTTGTTCACATCCTCATATGGGCTAATACATATAGTCCAATCCACCTTGATGCATATAGTTAGGGGGATCCATCTAATCTTCTAACCTCTATTATATTTCATTCTCTCTCACAGAAGGTGAGAGGAAATGCCGGCCGCCAAGGAAGGAACGTCCGTGGCAGCCAAGAGGATGGCCACGATGAAGTTCCTGTTAACCCCGGAGCTGGTGAGAACAACCTGGAACGGTTGATGGCCATGCAGAATCAACTTATGCAAACCATGATCCAAACTTTGGGTCAGTTGCAGGCCAACAACAACAACCCCGTTCCGGCACCACCGCCACCACCGCCAGCTCATAACAGACTGGGAGAGTTCATGAGGACTCAACCACCCACCTTTGCTCAAGCTAACGAACCCATGGAGGCCGACGACTGGTTAAAATCCATGGAGATGAAGATTGCCATAGTGCAGTGCAATGACCGAGAGAAGGTTCTTTTTGCGTTGCACCAACTCATGGGAGCTGCCGCTGACTGGTGGGATGCCTTGTGCAACGCTCATGTCGACCCGGAGACGATCACTTGGACTGAGTTCAAGGAGAGTTTCCGCTCTCATTACATCCTTGCTGGTGTAATGATGCTCAAGAGACAGGAGTTCGAAGATCTCCGCCAAGGACAGAGAAGCGTGAATGAGTATCGCAAAAAGTTCACGCAACTGTCCCGATACGCCCCTGAAGATGTCAACTCGGACCAACGGAAGCAGTACCTGTTCATGAGAGGGTTGAACAATGAGATCCAGGTTCAGCTCCTCAACAATGACTACGCGAGCTTCCAGAAGCTGGTTGACAAGGCTATAGTGGTTGAAAGCAAGATCCGAGAGATCGAGCGAGAGGACAAGAGGAAGATGCCATACCATCCACAAGGGAGCAACGTACGACCTCGGTACATGCCCCCATCTGCACCACAGTATGGATCGACCGCTCCTGCATACCGCCCTAGTCAGCCTCCACAGCAACGACCTGTTGCGCAAGCACCTCGTGTGCCTTTGCCTCCTGTGCCCCGACCCAACATGGGTGCTCCTGTTCAAAACCCCCGCCCCAACGTACCTGCTGCCGTGGGCAACAGGGCATGCTTTGCATGCGGGGAACAGGACACTTCGCGAGCCAGTGCCCGAGGAGATGTCCTGGACAGCAAGGCAACATGCCCAAGCAGAACCCGCGGCCGAACAGAGGGGACAATCAAGTAAACTGTGGACATCAGTACTATGTTCGCGGCAACGTGAACCATGTCTCTGCTGAGGAAGCACAACAGGCTGAGGACGTCATAATTGGTATGTTCCTTGCCAACTCTAACCCAGCCACCATTTTATTTGATTCTGTAGCATCACAGTCCTTCATATCATCTAAGTATGTTGCCAAGCATAATCTACCCATATCACACTTAAATTGTGCTATGTTGGTTAATTCTCCCGGTGGAGAGATGAGGACTAATATAGTATGTCCGAAAGTAAGCCTTAAAATAAGTCATGGTTTGAATATTTGAATTAAAAGGATTTGAATTCTAGTGTGGAATTTGAACTGATTTTGGCTATTTGAATTTGAATTGGAATTTGAATCTTCCCTATTGCATTGTTCCAAAAACATATCAAACCAACTCAAATAATTCTGAATTTTGGCATGGCTTCTAATTCAAATGTGGAGAATACATTTGTGGAACCAAATTTGCAAATTGAGGAAGTTGGGATTTGAAACTGAAATTTAAATTCAGATTCGAGGGCTTCCTCTTTTAATCCCAAACAAATATTAGAACCCCTCCAAATGAGCTGAAATTTGGGAGGTTTAATATTTGACATATGAAGATCCAAGTTATGAATTCATATCTCCATGATTCAAAGTTTTTGCGAAGTTTGAATCCTTACGTTGAACTCACACCGTTATAATTCAACGTTTTAATCCACCTCATTTTTCGTAAGTGTAAAGGTGCTGAAATCTTTGTTAGCACTTTTGGAGATTTTACATCCCTCCCCCCTTAAAAAGAATCTCATGCCGAGATTCCAAAAGAAAAGCAAGGTGGGGAAAACTTTACCAGGTATACGATGATAGCAAGTCCGAACAATTTGCTTGTAGATAGTCCTCGCTTTCCCATGTCGCCTTATCAGCGGTGTGGTTACTCCACAAGACCTTGTAAAACCATAAGGTCCGGTTTCTTGTTGCGCGAGTCTTTTCATCGATAATCCGGATCGGATACTCCGTGTATGTGAGGTCCGGTTGAAGAACTTCTATGTCTTCAGTGTGGATTTCAGCCGAGGGCTTGAGGCATTTCATCTGCTGCGAGATGTGGAATATGTTGTGAATCCCCGCGAGTGACGCCGGTAACTCCAGGCGATAGGCCACGGGTCCGCATTTTTAAATGATGGCGAACAGACCGATGAATCGCGGTGCAAGTTTGACCTTCACTCCGTAACGATGAACTCCCTTCATCGGAGACACACGGACATGAACATGGTCCCCAATGTCGAAGTGGAGAGGACGGCGTCTTTTATCCGCATAGCTCTTCTGATGAGATTGAGCAGCTTTGAGGTTTGATTGTATTACTCGCACTCGTTCTTCAGCCTCATTCACAAGTTCAATGCCTTAGATAACTCACTCGCTGGACTCACACCAGTTGAGTGGTGTGCGGCATTTCTGGCCGTAGAGAGCTTCATACGGCACCATTTTTATGCTAGCTTGATAGCCATTGTTGTAAGAAAACACCGCCAACGGCAAATGATCGCCCCAGTTTTTACCATGGTGGACGGCACAAGCGCGTAGCATGCCCTCAAGTACTTGATTCACCCGTTCAGTTTGACCATCTGTCTGCGGGTGATACGCGGAGTTTTGGATCAGTTTGGTCCCCAATGACGTGTCCAGCTGTTCCCAAAACCGAGCGACAAACAGCGCACCGCGATATGATCTGAAATAATCATGCGCGGAACAACTTGCAAGCGCAAGATCCTTGCAATATACAGCTCCACATATTTCTTGGCCATGTAACCTGTATGTACAGGAATAAAATGAGTCGACTTGGTTAGTCGGTCGACTATCACACAAATCGAGTCATGGTTGTGGGAGGTGAGAGGTAACCCGACTATGAAGTCCATGCTGATATCCTCCCACTTCCACACCGGAATGTTCAATGGTTGCAGCTGTCCGGCTTTACCCATATGGTCGGCTTTCACCCGCCGACACGTATCACATCCGGATACGTACTTTGCGATTTCTCTTTTCATCCGTGTCCACCAAAACCTGGTTTTCAGATCTTGGTACATCTTGTTGCTGCCTGGATGAATAGAATACTTGGACAAATGAGCTTCGTCCAAGATTTTCTTCCGAAGCTTCATGTCACGGGGTACCACTATACGATCTTTAAACCGTAGAGTACCGAGTTCATCCCTTCGGAAGCATTTCATTTCGCCATTCTTCATTCTTCTCCGAATTTGCGATATTCCCATGTATTCCTTCTGAGCTTTCATAATCTCCTCTCGTATGGTAGGGACGAGAGCAAGATTATATAATGCCCCATATGGAACCAAATATAAACTTGGCTCCTCCTCTTCAAGTGGGCTGATGGACAGATGGTTGATGTGAGATTTGCGTCTTAAGGCATCGGCAACCATGTTTGCCTTACCGGGATGGTAGTGAATCTCGATCTCATAGTCTTTGATCAGCTCTAACCATCTCCGTTGCCATATTCAACTCCTTTTGAGTGAATATATATTTCAGACTCTTGTGGTCGGTGTAGAGGTGCGCTAAGTTCCCAAGTAAATGGTGCCTCCACATTTTCAATGCCACACCACAGCAGCCAGCTAAAGATCATGATTTGGATGCTCGTAGTTACGAAGTTGTTATAAGTCATAGGCAACCACTCTTCCTCCTTGCATCAGTACACAACCAAGCCCGATGCCGGACGCATCACAATATATGTTGAAGGGCTTGGTCGTATCCGGTTGAGCTAACACCGGGGATGTTGTAAGATGATTCACCAATTCTTGGAAAGCTCCTTCACAACCTGAGCTCCAAACATATTTGATCCCCTTCTTCAACAATTCAGTCATTGGCTTAGCAAGCTTGGAGAAGCTTGGGATGAATCTCCAATAATATCCCGCTATACCGAGGAAACTCCTGACTTCATGGACAGATGTGGGGGACTTCCATTTCAGCACTTGTTCGATTTTGCTTGGATCAACTGAAATGCCTTCTTCAGAAATAATATGACAAAGAAATGGCACTTGGGTGATCCAAAACTCGCACTTTCTGAACTTGGCATAAACTTATGGTCTCGCAATCATTGAAGCACGATATGCAAGTGTTCGGCGTGTTCTTCTTCAGACTTGGAATAAACCAAGATGTCATCGATAAACACCACCATGAACTTGTCCAACTCCGACATTAACACTGAGTTCATGAGGTACATGAAATGTGCCGGCGCGTTGGTGAGACCAAAAGACACGACGAGATATTCATACAGCCCATATCTCGTCGAGAAGGTCATCTTCAGAATATCCTCCGCTCGGATCTTGATTTGATGATATCCTGAGCAAAGATCCATCTTTGAAAATACACTCGCACTCACAAGTTGATCGAATAGAATATCAATGCGGGGCAGTGGATATTTATTCTTGATGGTGATGGCGTTGAGAGGTCGGTAATCCACACACAACCTCAAGGTTTCATCCTTGTTTTTCACAAACAGCGTCGAGCTTGCCGTTTGCTTGAGAAGGGCCGCCATGGCTTGGAGAACCTATGCCTAAACTCTTGTGAACCCTAATTCAATATGGCCGAGGAATTTCCTGTTTCCTTCACCTTGGTTCCAAGAAACCGCTGGCGACAAACTTCAAATTCCGGCGGACCTAAGCTACGACCTAGCTCCAAACTTAGAGGACAGCAAGAAGGGTCGACAACACACCTAGGATGCTGGTTGGTTGAGCGTGAACGTGTCTGAAGTGGTCGGTCGACGGTGAGGCGTCATGGCGGCAAAGTTGAACATGGAAAGACCATCTTTGCGCAGTTCTTAGGATCGGTTCGGAGGAACGTCGTGGACTGTCGTCAGGGAGGAACCAGAGATCTTTGTGCACCTTCCTATGACCTCAACTGGGCATGACAATGCCGGGGTGGCGTCGGTGACAGAAGGGCAGCGTGGAGCAACCGAGCGGCGGTCAAAATCTACTCGAGCTGAGAACAGGATCGAATGAGAGAGTGATGCGATGTTCACGTGGGCAAAGGGGTGGTGAAATATCCCTCTCGGCGTGCTGATCTCCCGAGCAGGAGGTGGCAAGGTGGAATCAGCGAGATGGGTCGCAGCCGGCGCAGCCATTCACTCACTGTTCGACCGAAGGCAAAACAGAGGCGGTCAAGGAAATTGGGTGGCTGACATGTGGACCCCATCCCCTCATTTCTAAATCAATTTTCCACTGATCTTTTTGCACAGATACTCACAATTAAAATCTTTGCTTCACCTCAATGTCATGGTTTGAATATTTGAATTCAAAGGATTTGAATTCTAGTGTGGAATTTGAACTGATTTTGGTTATTTGAATTTGAATCTTCTCTTTTGCATTGTTCCAAAAACATAGAAAACCAACTCAAATAATTCTGAATTTTGGCATGGCTGCTAATTCAAATGTGGAGAACACATTTGTGGAACCAAATTTGCAAATTGAGGAAGTTGGGATTTGAAACTGAAATTTAAATTCAGATTTGAGGGCTTCCTCTTTTAATCCCAAATATTAGGACCCCTCCAAATAAGCTGAAATTTGGGAGGTTGAATATTTGACATATGAATATCCAAGTTATGAATTCATATCTCCATGTTTGAATGTTTTTGAGAAGTTTGAATCCTTACTTTGAACTCACAACGTTATAATTCAATGTTTTAAGCCCCCTCATTTTTTCTAAGTGTAAAAGTGCTGAAATCTTTGTTAGCACTTTTGGAGATTTTACACATACATGGGCGCACACCATGGTGAGTCGGCAGCCCATAAAGGGATAGATGACGCTGGTGCTCCATTCAATCCCGCGTTGACACGAGTCTCCTCCTGTTTTTCCATCAAGTACAACATCTTGTGGAGGTAACGGATCTCTTCTTGTGCGCATGCATAGCGGTTTCCTAACTCCACGATCAACCTCTGAGACTTATCAGCGGCTTGTGGGTTGGAAAGAGCTCCTCCATGGGGTCCCTCCCTTGTACCACTCTTCTGATACGGGTGCAGCCCAAAAGTAGTGTTCTCATGCTGCTCATGGAAGGCGTAGCACAGTCCGGTGAGTGCATCCCATGCAGCATCATCAATAGCTCGTGCCCTTGTAGCTATCCATGTGGGCGTAAATTGCCGTATGACAACCCTACCTTTAGATAGGATGGTTACCCCAGCCTTCCAATATTCATGTCCGAGATGAGGGACTTTCTTGAGGAGATACTCCGGGTATAGGCTGCAGCAATCCAGGAACTCTTTAAGCTCTTTGGATATGTGTCCTCCTTCCATCCTGTCGGACCGGAACTCATGAACTGAACGGTTGCCCTGTTCATCACCTTAATTCTCGGCCTCAGCAGGGGGTGGCTCCTCTTCGGATTCATCTCCTTCCGTCATAGCTTCATGAGGCTCTGCTGGGTGTAACCCCGCGTGAAACTCCTCCTGATGTGCGTACCAATGCTGTTCTTCTTGTGGATCATCTTCCATGTCATCTTAGATTGGTTCCACCTCTTCCGGATCCTCTTCCCCATGCATAGAGCTACTGACTTCATCTTCCTCATGAGGTTCCATCTTCACCTCCTCCCAATACGGTCTATCGGATACCTCAATGGGGTTAAGTGCACTCCCAAGTGGTGGTGGACGAGTCCTTATGCGTGCTGTGCTCCTAGTCACCGGCATCTATAAATAAGACATGAGAAACTTTAGAGAAGAAGTAAATAACTCCAAAAACATCAGAAGCTATGAAGCAAGAAAAAAAAGTGTTGCTGTCCAAAAGAAGAGAAAAGGAGGGGCTGAAAATGGCACTTTGCGGTGCCTAAGTTGACAAGTAAAGTGCAGCAGCAAACAATTTTCAAAAATAACAGTTTAGAGGGGTGTTCCTATGTGTTTTCATATGTGTGCCCAGGATGTTCATCACACATACACATGTATTCCAACAAACTGAAATTAAGAATATAGCCACATACAAGTAATGTTTAAGTACTTTATTACATTGACTCAATGTCTCACTCATGAATATCTAACTTATTCTTGCAGCGGAAGACTCTAACGACTGAGGAAAATGGCTAAGATAGCAGGCTCCAACCTCAACTCCATATGCATCTTGACTGTAGTGCGCACGCCTAGTACTCCACTTATTCCTCGAAATATTCTTCTCCTGTAGCTGATGTATATGTTCGAATGCAAGAATGAGTACATGTCGTACAAAGCAAGTGCAGGAAAAGTATGACATGTAGCTTACAACAAGGTAGGGAATGAAGAGGTTCATTGCAGCAAGCAAATTTTATTTCACAAACATGGTAAAAACAACAACTATTTGTAGGTGAGTTTAATCCCATCATAACCAAGTAATCCATCAACATTCCTTCATCATAATTCAACATTTATCAAGCCTCAACCAGCCAATAATCTTTCTCAAGTTCATCTCATACTCATAAATATTCATAACCATCTCATTTTCTTGTAACCGAAACCAAACTCATTGTCATGACCCAAAACAGTCCCAAAGCCATACCCGAATAACTATACCGAATAACCATCCTAAGTTTTGCCTCTGATCGTGAAAGTTGGCCAAGTGCTTGTAACCGGAAGCACAGCTATCATGATAGTTTTACACTCTGCAGAGGTGGCATCACTTTACCCACAAGTTTGTGATGTTGTCACCTGTCCCCGACTAGAAAGAACCTCCATTATACCAGTACAAAACCGTCGGTGTATGGCCAAGAGATCACATAATAGCCTTTATAAAGGGGCTACTAGGATATATGGACCCACTGAGATTTCACCGGCAGGCTCAAATCTCCATTCTCCCACCCACGGGCCCCCTCTTGTGACATGCAGTTCCCAGGGCAATCCCTCTGGACTCCCATTCCCTGCACCGTCCAACGGTCCATAACAAGCTAGCAACACACCTAATTAGTCAGCTAAGCCGCACCCATATTTGGCCATGTGGTGGCACTGTTTTCCTGGCATGTGCTCGCATGAACCGGTCTTAGATCTACGGCAAGCAAACCACCATCTCATCCAGCAACATCCATGAACCAAGCTCGCCTAGATATCCCCGATTCCACGCTCATTAACATCATCAAGTTCCCATTATCTTTATTCTGATGAGTGCAGTAGCTAAACAAATTTTATTTCAGCTTCCAGTATCCTGTAGGTTAAGCAAAGCAAAAAGGAAAAATGACCATACCCGACTCATCAACTTTCCCGGTGACAAGGATGGTTAACAAAACTAGTAAACTCCTATGAAAGGGTGTCCCATCAAGTTTACTCAAGCATACGAGTTTTTGCAAGCAAAACAGTTTTGAAAACATAGAATCAATATGGTCAAGGGGCACTTGCCTTGCTCCCGTGGTTCGTGTTGCTCAAGCGTCTTGAAGTATTGGTGCTGTAGCTCCTTGTAGACGGCCTCTTGAGCTTGTCTTTTTACTCATGACCACACACATACAAAATTTATAGCAATCAATTATCATGCACAAACTTTACTCAAGATGCAATGAGGTGAATGAATGCAATTCCTATGGTGCAGTTTTATAAAATCAGTTTGCACGTGTTCTTGCATGTTTTAGTAGTCTTTCATGGGGTTTTATGATGATCAAGGTTGCTGGGATCAAGTGTGGACGTGGTGATGATCTTGACCCACTTTGTAGGTCAATCCCACCATCAAAAATTCACCAAAACATGGTCTGTCCACACGCAAATTTTTCTGTTTGCAGGGGGTGAAGAAAACGGTGCATAGAAACAGAGGCGACGTTGTAAGAGGGGTAACGAAGACCTACCTCACTTCTTCCTTGTGGCAGGGCCTCCCTCCTTGCAATGGAAGCAGCAGGAGATTTTCTAGGGAGAATTATGAGGCTGCGGCTAGGGCAGAATGTAGGGGGCTTCTTTTCCATTAGTGGTGAGGCGTGACGGATCTCGACGGCGGCCAAATTCCGGTGAGGGGGGCGCGAATTGGCAGGAGGGGGGCGCGGCGGCCCAAAAAAAGAGAAGGGGTGGGGCGGCTAGGGGAGAGAGTTATATTTATAAGGGGGAAAAGAGCTAGGGTGGCCAGGGTTTTAGCAAATCAAATATCCAATGACTGAGATTTAATTTTAAAAGAGGTGGGAGCTAGGGGATGGGATTTTATTATTTATTTTTATCCAATGGCTAGGATTTAATTAGAAAATAAAAGCCCAAAAGAGTCCAAAGGGCGGCGGCTAGGGTTTCCCCCCTAATGGGCTGCGGCCAAGGGGGTGGGGCCCCATTAGGGTTCCCCCCTAATTTGGTGCGGCTGAAATAAGGTGGAAATTCCCCCCCCCCCTCCCCCCCCCCAAATGTGGGGAAAATTCCCCCAAGGGGAATTTCGGGGAATTTGGGGATTATCAGGAAAATTGGGAAAATTTTGGGAAAATTAGGGGAGAGGGGAATTTGGGGGAAAACCGGGGTGGCCCAATTTTGCTATTTTATTTATTTTTATTTTCATTTTCTTTTTCTTTTTATTTCCTTTATTTTTCTATTTATTTTCATTATTTTCCATTTCTATTCCCTTTTACTATTTTATTTGCTTCTATATTCCTTTCTTCATTTCTTCTTCTTTTTAAATGCTTCTGTACATAAAAAATCTACGCAATGCATGGTAGCAAAATTGAGGGTGTTACAATAAAAATCCCAAGTGCATAGCCAGGAACCCCAGGGGATTTGAGTCTAGAGTATGACCCTCGAGTAGTCATTGCTAGGCTCTAAGATGTTTAGGATTTAGTACAAGTTGAGTAGTCGGAACTACTCGCGAGGTTAGGTTAAGGGGTACACTACTCGGGTTAGAGATAAATCATGAGAAACATGACTTGAAATTAAGACCAAGCAGAGGGTAGGAGCAGCCAGGCTTTGGGGGCCTGTGAGCCATAGCTCTGCTTGTGTCGGTTGAGGATCGGGTCATGTGCAGCCATGTTAAACAAGCTAGAAGTGTACGAAAGACATACCGAGATATGGGAACCGGTAAACCGATGTAATTCAGGTAGCTGGAGGTTGAGGCATTGCTTGCCGTCCAGAGGGGTTGGTTGAGGGCAGCATGGTGGAAATACGCTAGCGGGCACGTGGTTGCTCCGCGTAGGGACCCCGTTCCCGCGGTGGTAGGACCGGTTCAACAATTGGCTAACGGGTGAAATGTTGTCTCGTACGACATCCGGATGTGTCCTGTAGGCAACATCGAGTACGGGCATACGTGACGTGTTTTTCAGATGAACCCTGCAGGTAAAATCGATTATAATCACCGTCCCTCGCGGTCAGTGAGTGCCACTTGTTCACTGTACCGTGACCTAGATAAAAGAGAATGGTTGTCATGGATTGAACCTGCTGTTTCAGTAATACTTGCGATTCTAGTGATGTGCTTTGGAATAGAGCAAATGAAAGTTTATTTTCAACCTTAGGCAGGGGACATAGGAATGAAGAATTTCTTGATTGGTTGTGGAAATTCCTATGTTGCTTAGCACAAGGTTATCACCTTACATGATGCTAAAATCTGAAAATAAGATTCAAGTAATTAGGCGAGTCTTTATGCAAAAATGATCTTCCCGTGTATGCCTAAATTCCAGCATGTAGAGTTGCATGTTCTAGCGGCGTTTAGTTAGTCTTGCTGAGCCTTCGTGCTCACTGCTTGTTGTTGAAGTATTGCTGCAGTTGAGGACACAGAATAAGAGGTTCCCGATAAGGAGACGGGTCCCCCAGTGGGTTCTACCGTCGAGTGGGAGCCATGCACGCCGCTGAGTTGAGTGTTGCGTGTGTACTAGTGGAAACATGTTCACGGGCTGAACATGAACTCTTTTCCTTATTCTACGCCTGAGAGTCTAGGCTATATAAAAGTATATGATGTAAATTATGTTTCAGAAAATCATTATGTAATTAAAGTTAAGCTTCCGCTGTTTTAAGTTTGATTGCCTTAATACGTGTGTTATTCGGTGTTGCATAACACAACACCACTCAGCGAGATCCTGGGATGTCGGGACCCCGGTCCTCACATCGTGGTATCAGAGCTTCATTGAGGTTTAGCACACTGAAGAAGACTCAACTTTTGAAAACTCAGTGAGGAACGAGTAATAGCCCACATAAGCGTAGTTATTAGTATAGATATGTGGCAATACTAACTTACTTGATATGTCCGAAACATGCATCTCGAGACGTTAAATATCTTGTGGGGTGCATGGCTGCGCTGTCCACCAGTGGGCATAAGCTAAAGGGTGGAGCCTCAGGGGTGGCAGATAACCCGGCCAGCTTATGTATTCTCTACGTCTCTTCATGTCATTTGGGGTATGTGAGCAACGCCAGTCCCCAACGTGTGGCAGGAAAGTAGGTGAAGACCCTGTCACGTGGTTGGTAATATTAACACGTAGCTCAAGGCATGTTTGGCTTGAGAACGTCCGTGTGACTGACGACATACGGGCGTGTTGAACTGTTTATGGAGCCGGGTTCAGTGTGCAACTGAATCTGATGAGTGCGTGGTTAATGCAGGTACACTAACCACAATTGTTTATCCGTGTAGAACACAAGTGCGAGAGTCGAGTAGTGTCAATGAATTAACAAAGTCGTCTTAGTCCGGTATAGGGTTTTATTTGTGAGGCAACATAGTACCGGCATGTTATGGTGATGCTTCGACATCATACCCCACTAAATGATCAACCACTTTATAAAAGATGAAGAATTTTGATCCAGAGAACTAAATGTTTTATTAAACTTCTTATCTTGTCTGTATTTAAAAAATACCCAAGTTTCAACTTATATAACCGTAGGAACAGAGTCCTCTGTTTTCAGCCGAAATAATGCTGAAGTTATATAGAGTGTAGTTGTGGAGTCGTTTGAACATTGGGGTGGTATGATACATTTCTAGAAATATCTGTGACACCCTCATTTTTGATTTATGCATATATTCATGTTTCATAAACATTTTTATAAGATTGAAACAAAGAAAGAGTCAAAAAGTTAGCCAAAAGGAGCAAATTCTAGTTTACAGAGAGCACCGAAGACAACTCCCGCCGCTAAATTGGTTACGTGGCAGACTCGGGGCTCATCCCCGCAAAAGGGGGAGAGGTCCGACCCCATGGGACACGTGTTGCCCCCGGAGCTATGCTCTGCAGAGGAGCGAGGCCAGTCCCGAAGGACACATGTCGACTGCGGAGCTAGTCACCGCGGAAAAGAGAGGACCAGCTGCACGGGACACGTGTCGCTCTCGGAGCTCACCTCCGGGAGGTCCATCACTGTTGGACACATGTCAACCTCGGAGCCTGTCTCTGAGGAGAAAGGAAGTCTGGTGCTGCTAGGACACGTGGCAATATCGGAGCTCACCTCCGAAGAGAAGGGAGGTCCGGAACTGACACGTGGCGGAGCTCGCCTCTGTTAAGAGGGGAGGTCCCGACCCACCAGACACGTGGCGCACGCGGAGCTCACCTCTGAAGAAGAGGGAGGTCTCGCCCGCCTGACACGCGGCACAACCGGAGCTCGTCTCTGCAGAAAAAGGGAGCCCGGGTTCCCACAGGACACGTGGAGCTTCCGAAGCTCATCACCGCGGAGGTAACGAGTTCTGAAGCGGTTTTTGCTTCTGTACGCGTGGGAATACCGGTACGGGAGGAAACCGACACGAATTCCACAATGTTACCGCACGAAATCAACTAAAGATAAGTTGTTAAGATTCAACGACAATTTGAATAGGACTCTTATTCGAAATACAATCAGATTAGGACTCTTCTCTTCCCTATTATAAATAGAACCCAGAACCTTTGGCCGAAATCACGAACTTCTTTTCTACCTCCTGAGCTGACAACTTAGAGCCCTAGCCCCAGCTCGCCGAGTAAACCCTTCGCCGGAGTTCGGTCGCTGGAGATCGCCGGAAGAGAGCCCCAACGATCTGTCTTGATAGGAGAAGGACCCCGAGACTAAGAAGAACGTAAGGTAGGTCTCCAATACCACCTTACGACATCATCACGTTTTCTTTGCATCTGTTCTTTGATTCCTTTCAAACAGAAGCTTTTTCGTGGACAGATCACGTGTTGATCGGTTTGATCTAAAGTCAAGATCATCGCCACGTCCACATTTGATCCGAACACCTCTGTTCATCATAAAACCCATGCAAACCATGCAAGTACACGTACAAACTGATCTAACAAAAACTGATCATAGCATAGCATGCATTTGCATCATCGCATCTAGTTAAAGTTTATGCATGGTATTGATTGTTGTGAATCTTGTATGTGCGTGATCGTGTATAGAAGGACAAGCTCAGGGAGCTACCTACGACGAACTACAACAACAAGATTTTGAGCAACTGAAACAGCCAGAACAAGGCAAGTGCCCCTTGACCATATTAATCCTATGTTTTTGGGAAAACTATTTTGTTTTCACGAAAATATGTGTGTGCTAAGTCAAACATGATGGGGAACCCTTTTATATGAGTTTACTAGTTTTGGTTAAACCACCCTTATCGCCAGGGAAGTTTATGAGTTGGGTATGGTTTTTGCTTTTATGCTTCGCTAAGTCCATAGGATTGGGAGGCGAAATAGATGTGTCTAGCTAACTGCACTTGTAATGATAATGAGAAAATGATGTTGTTAATGAACATGGATCGGAGGGAGATCTAGGCAAGCCTGGGTTTGTGAATGAGGTAGCTTGAGATGGTGGTTACTTGCCATAGATCTAAGGACCGGTTCATGCGAGCATATGCCAGGATAACAGTGCCACCACAAGGCCAAGTATGGGTGTGGCTTAGCTGACTAATTAGGTAAGTTACTAGATTGTTATGAACCGTGGAAGGCGCGGGGAATGGGAGTAGAGTGAGGACTGCCCTGGGAACTGCATGGCACAAGAGGGGGCCCGTGGGTGGGAGAATTGGAGATTCTAGCCTGCCGGTGAAAGCTTAGTGAGTCCATACATCTAGTAGCTCCTTTGTAAAGGCTATTTTGTGATCTCTTGACCATACTCCAACAGTTGTGTACCGGTATAATGGAGGTTCTGCAGTCGCCGACGGGTGAAGAAATCACAAACTTGTGTGTAAAGTGGTACAAACTATACAGAGTCTAAAACTATCATGATAGCCGAGCTTACGGTCACGAGCGTCTGGCCAACTTCCATGATTAGTTGGGATGGTTATTGGTTATGGTTTTTTGGTTATGGTTTGTCTTTCGGGACTGTTGAGTCTGGGTGATAAGATTTGGTTGCATGACTGTTGAGTCATGGCAACGGGATTGGCCTCGGTATGAGACAGAATTGTTTATGAGATGAGATGGTAGCTAATACAAGAAGGTATTCGTGAGCAAGAATGAAGTTGATTAATGTCTGGTTGGGACATGGAAAGTGATGAACATAATGGAGGTATGATTGGTATTTTAATACATGTTGGGATTTCGTTCACTTAAAGTTAAGTTGTTGTTTCATCGTGGTTTTGATAAATAACTTTGATTTCCGCAATGAGCCTTTTTATACCTACCTTGTTGTGAGCTACATATCATATTTTCCCGCACTCGCTGAGTACATCATTGTACTCAAACTTACATTATTATTCCATCATCAGCAATAGGAGAAGATTACTATGAAGACCAGGTGGAGCATTAGGCGTGTAATCTGTCCTCAACCTTGCCTGTGGGGATGGAGTAGAGATGAAGCCGCCGCTGCTGCTTAGCTTGTTTCCGCACTAGTTAGAAGACTTCCGCTGCATAGAAATAAGACTTCCGCTGTTAGCATGAGTCCAAGAATCGTGAGACTTTGTAACAAACCCTGTTATTCATGGTAATATATATTCTGAATTAAGTTTGTGGAACATATGTATATGTGTGATGAACATCCTGGGCACACATGCATCAGTTCTCGGTTTCGTGGTTTTTCCACGAAATTGAGGGCGTCAAAGATTTGGTATCAGAGCCACGGGTTGATGATAGGTTACACGCTTAGATAGAAGTCACAAGTTGTATCAGGCACAGATTGGTATCATCCTGCCACGGGTTAATCGTAGATCACACAACCTAGATAGGTCACAGATTGATATTAAAACCGCCATGCCTAGTCACAGATTGGTAGCTGAGCCACGCTGACCATAGGATGCAAACCTAGGATGCATAGATTGGCGTTGGAACTACCTTGATATAGGATACAAACCTAGGAGAAGCCGTAGTTGGATCACATATTGGCATCACCCTAAGCCATATAGGACCCCCATTGAATAAAGCCTTGAATAGGAGTTGTGTGAGCCCTTGTGATGATTGTTGTGATTGTGTGCTTAGTGTGAGTTGTGGGCCGTCTCAAGCGTTGTCCGTATCCACACATAAGTAGAAAGGAGGTGTGAGATGTCTCGGCACTTGTTCACATCCTCATATGGGCTAATACATATAGTCCAATCCACCTTGATGCATATAGTTAGGGGGATCCATCTAATCTTCTAACCTCTATTATATTTCGTTCTCTCTCACAGAAGGTGAGAGGAAATGCCGGCCGCCAAGGAAGGAACGTCCGTGGCAGCCAAGAGGATGGCCACGATGAAGTTCCTGTTAACCCCGGAGCTGGTGAGAACAACCTGGAACGGTTGATGGCCATGCAAAATCAACTTATGCAAACCATGATCCAAACTTTGGGTCAGTTGCAGGCCAACAACAACAACCCCATTCCGGCACCACTGCCACCACCGCCAGCTCATAACAGACTGGGAGAGTTCATGAGGACTCGACCACCCACCTTTGCTCAAGCTAACGAACCCATGGAGGCCGATGACTGGTTAAAATCCATGGAGATGAAGATTGCCATAGTGCAGTGCAATGACCGAGAGAAGGTTCTTTTTGCGTTGCACCAACTCATGGGAGCTGCCGCTGACTGGTGGGATGCCTTGTGCAACGCTCATGTCGACCCGGAGACGATCACTTGGACTGAGTTCAAGGAGAGTTTCCGCTCTCATTACATCCTTGCTGGTGTAATGATGCTCAAGAGACAGGAGTTCGAAGATCTCCGCCAAGGACAGAGAAGCGTGAATGAGTATCGCAACAAGTTCACGCAACTGTCCCGATACGCCCCCGAAGATGTCAACTCGGACCAACGGAAGCAGTACCTGTTCATGAGAGGGTTGAACAATGAGATCCAGGTTCAGCTCCTCAACAATGACTACGCGAGCTTCCAGAAGCTGGTTGACAAGGCTATAGTGGTTGAAAGCAAGATCCGAGAGATCGAGCGAGAGGGCAAGAGGAAGATGCCATACCATCCACAAGGGAGCAACGTACGACCTCGGTACATGCCCCCATCTGCACCGCAGTATGGATCGACCGCTCCTGCATACCGCCCTAGTCAGCCTCCACAGCAATGACCTGTTGCGCAAGCACCTCGTGTGCCTTTGCCTCCTGTGCCCCGACCCAACATGGGTGCTCCTGTTCAAAACCCCCGCCCCAACGTACCTGCTGCCGTGGGCAACAGGGCATGCTTTGCATGCGGGGAACAGGACACTTCGCGAGCCAGTGCCCGAGGAGAGGTCCTGGACAGCAAGGCAACATGCCCAAGCAGAACCCGCGGCCGAAGAGAGGGGACAATCAAGGAAACTGTGGACATCAGTACTATGTTCGTGGCAACGTGAACCATGTCTCTGCTGAGGAAGCACAACAGGCTGAGGACGTCGTAATTGGTATGTTCCTTGCCAACTCTAACCCAGCCACCATTTTATTTGATTCTGTAGCATCACAGTCCTTCATATCATCTAAGTATGTTGCCAAGCATAATCTACCCATATCACACTTAAATTGTGCTATGTTGGTTAATTCTCCCGGTGGAGAGATGAGGACTAATATAGTATGTCCGAAAGTAAGCCTTAAAATAAGGGGGGTAGACTTACTTGCCAACCTCATTGTCTTGGATTCCCAAGGGCTTGACATAATACTCGGGATGGATTGGTTAAGCAAGCACAACGGAGTAATCCAATGTGCTGAAATGAGAGTGCAGTTAACAAACAAGCACAGTATTCGTATCAAGTTTAAGTCATCCCAACAAACAACCAATAAGGCAAGTTTGAACCACGTCGAAGGAGAAACATTGGACAGCATTCCAGTGGTTCAGAAATTCTCAGACGTGTTTCCAGAAGAGCTTCCAGGTATGCCACCTGACCGGGACATTGAGTTTGCCATTGATTTTGTACCCGGAACTGCACCCGTAGCAAAGAGACCCTATAGGATGCCCACCAATGGACTAGTGGAACTCAAGAAGCAAATTCAGGAGCAGTTGGAGAAGGGTTTTATATGTCCAAGCTCGTCACCATTGGGATCCCCCGTGCTCTTCATAGACAAGAAGGATGGGACCCAAAGGATGTGCGTGGACTATAGGTCTCTCAACGAGGTGACAATCAAGAACAAATACCCTCTCCCCCGTATAGAAGACCTATTCGACCAAATGAAAGGAGCCCGAGTGTTCTCCAAGATTGATCTTCGGTCGGGATACTTCCAGCTGAAGATTAAGCCCTCCGATATACCCAAGACCGCCTTTCGAACACGGTATAGTTCGTATGAATATACCGTCATGTATTTTGGGTTCACAAATGCACCCGCATACTTCATGTACCTTATGAACAAGGTTTTCATGGAGTACTTGGATAAGTTCGTCGTGGTTTTCATCAACGACATTATGGTGTATTCAAAAAGTGAGGAGGAGCATGAAGAACATTTGAGATTGACCTTGCAGAAAATGTGCAAGCATCAATTGTATGCCAAGCATAACAAGTGTCAATTTTGGCTAAAGGAGATATCGTTCCGAGGCCACATTATCTCCGAGGAAGGAGTATCGGTTGATCCCAGAAAAGTGGGAGATGTTCTGAAGTGGAACCAACCGCAAAACGTGAAAGATATTCGGAGTTTTCTTGGGATGGCGGGATACTACCGACGCTTCATCAAGGACTTCTCTAAGATAGCAAAACCTATGACGGAGTTGCTAACGAAGGGAAAAGCGTTCCAGTGGACAACAGCGTGCCAAGAGAGCTTAGAGGAACTCAAGAAAAGGCTAACCACAGCGCCAGTTTTGGTATTGCCGGACGTGAGCAAGGGCTTTGACATATATTGTGACGCATCAAGACAAGGGCTCTGATGTGTGCTCATACACGAAGGACAAGTGGTAGCCTATGCCTCACGACAATTAAAGAAACACGAGTTTAATTATCCTACACATGACTTGGAGCTAGCAGCAGTAGTGCATGCATTGATGATTTGGAGACATTATATCCTTGGTCATCGATGTGAGATCTATACGGATCATAAAAGCCTCAAGTACATATTCACACAAACGGATTTGAATTTGAGGCAACGTCGATGGTTGAAACTCATCAAGGATTACGATGTTGGAATCAACTACCACCCTGGAAGGGCCAATGTAGTAGCTGATGCATTGAGCCGGAAGGGAGCATGTCACCAACTCACGATTCGGGAGCTACCGCCCAAACTACGCAAGGAGTTCGAACGGTTACACCTTGGATTCTTGAACAAGATGGAAGTGATGGAACCCCACTCTTCATTGGAGCAAGAGATAAGAGGTGGCCAAACAACAAATGAGGAGATCAAGGAAAGGATTCGACAAGGAATAGAGAAGGATTTCAAGGAAGATGAGAAGGGTACGCTTTGGCTAGGAAAAAGGATTTGTGTGCCTAACGTGAAGCACATCCGCGACATGATATTAAAAGAGGCACATGATTCACCTTATTCCATACATCCTGGAAGTACCAAAATGTACAAGGACCTGAAGACTTGTTATTGGTGGGATGGTATGAAAAGGGACATAGCCGAATATGTTGCCCTATGCGATACATGCCAACGGGTGAAGGCCAAACATTAAAGACCCGCTGGATTGTTGCAACCCTTGAAGGTACCCGAGTGGAAGTGGGAAGACATCAGTATGGATTTCATCGTTGGATTGCCACGTACTCAGTCGGGTTACGACTCCATATGGGTTATCATGGACTGATTGACGAAAACAGCCCATTTTCTCCCTGTAAGGACCAAGTACGACGTTGCACAATTAGTCGAGTTGTACATGGAGCAGATCGTGTGCCGTCATGGAGTCCCGAGGAGGATAGTCTCAGATCGAGGTTCTCAGTTTACCCCTAGATTTTGGAGGAAGCTGCAGAAAGCTATGGGTACACGACTGGATTTTAGCTCCGCCTACCACCCACAAACCGATGGACAAACCGAAAGGACAAACCAAATTTTGGAGGACATGTTGAGAGCTTGCGCCTTGAAACATGGGCGTAGATGGGATAGGAGTTTACTGTATGCTGAATTCTACTATAACAACAGCTACCAAGCTAGCTTGAAGATGTCGCCTTTCGAAGCATTGTACGATAGACGGTGTAGAATGCCGTTGTTTTGGAACGAGACCGGAGAGAACCAAGTGTTTGGACCCGAAGTGCTACAAGAGGCTGAGAAGCAACTCCAAACCATACGGGAGAACTTGAAGGCTGCTCAGTCCCGACAGAAGGCTATGTGGACAATAGGCGAATGAAGTTGACTTTCGAAGTAGGAGACTTCGTATACCTTAAGGCATCGCCTATCTGTGGCCAACGACGTTTCAACGTCAAAGGCAAGCTAGCACCTTGCTACATCTGGCCATTTAAGATTTTGGACAAGCGAGGAGAAGTAACCTATAAACTAGAGCTCCCAACGCACCTCTCCGACGTACATGACGTGTTTCATGTATCCCAGCTCAAGAAGTGCTTGAGGATACTAGAAGAGCAAGTACCGATGGATGAACTTGAACTTCAAGAGGATCTGACCTATGCAGAGCACCCTTTCCAAATTTTGGACGTAAGGGAAAGGGTCACGAGGAACAAAGTGATCCGATGGTGCAAGGTACAATGGAGCCATCACACGGAAGCAGAAGCTAAATGGGAGCGTGAAGAAGACCTCAAGACAGAATCCCCTCATTTATTCTCTACTATCGAATCTCAAGGGCGAGATTCAATTTAAGGGGGGTAGATTTGTGACACCCTCATTTTCTTTTTCTGCATATATACATGTTTCATAAACATTTTTATAAGATTGAAACCAAGAAAGAGTCAAAAAGTTAGCCAAAAGGAGCAAATTCCAGTTTACAGAGAGCGCCGATGTGGCGGACCGGGATCTGCTCATCCAGGATCGCAGAGGGTGATGCCGCACGATGCGACACCTGACAGCACACATCATAAGGACACAATATATTACATGGGAAACCAACTGAACTGTACAAATAGGTACAAACTTCAGTTATAAACTATTGTTTATATTACACAGCGGAAGTCTAAATTATACAACTCACGCCCGCCTATCTAGCAAAAGTCGGTTGCCCAGCCCTAGGGCAACCCACACTAGCTGCAAGTCTCATCTCAGCACGGCGTGTACGGCTCCCACTCAGCCGTGGTCCCCGACGGAGGGTAACCCTCGCCGGTGGACTCATAACCCGAGTCCGTGGGTGGCTCCTCACCTGAAAAACACTTAAGCAGCAACCGTGAGCACGATGGCTCAACAAGACTTAACCGACTCACCTAGGCATGAAACTCTACATGTGGTGTACAATGAACAAAGGATAGTAACAGTGCATCAATGGACACACCTACCAGTTCATCCTTAGTTCATCTTTTAGCCACAATTTAACAGTTCGGGAATCTGAAATTTAGTAAGCAATATTTAGTGACACACATGTAGAAATACAATTATATCATAACAGCAAACTTGAATCACAACATTCCATAAATTATCTACGTTACGACACAGTGAACAAGCGATACTCGTCACCGCGAGGGACGGCGAATCGACTCGATATACACCTGCAGGGATACCCAAAGAGCACGTCACGTACGCCCACCCGTGGAGCTGCACAGCACGCTCACTCAATGCCGTACGGGACAACCTTTCATCCAACAGCCCAAATGTTGAACCGGTCGCACCGAAACGAGCAGGAGATTCCCCACATGGAGCATCTCTCTATGCCCGTTGGCAGATTTCCACCGTGCTGCTCTCAGCCTACACCTATAAATCGGTGCGTTATGCCTCGACGCCCAGAGGTTTAGGTTACATCGGTTTATCGGGGCCCATATATCCGACATGCCTTCGGTACGTTCAATACTTGTTCAGCAGGGCCGCACACGGATCGGTCCTCAATCGACACGGACAGGGCTGCGCACACAAGACTTCCTCTTGCTGCGCCCTAGCCCCTGCCTAGTCTCATTTTCATTACTAAAGTGATCTCACATCCCTCGAACCGAACCCGTGTGTCCCAAGCCTAACTCGCGAGTAGATTCCAACTACTCGACTTGTACCGAAGTCCTATGAATCATTACACATAGACTGTCTACTCGAGGTCTTAGACACTACCCTCACTCTTATGGGAAAATTTCTGGTTATGCAAGTGGGGTTCCATCCACCCTACACCTAATGCACATTCATACTTCACACTAGACATGTAAACAAAGTAAAACTTGATAAAATAAGTTAATGCAAACCGGGTCTTGCCTTGTTGCTGCTGGTCAGTAGTTAGGTCTTCGTCCGGAATGAGGAAGTCGAGCACCTCCGGAGTCTCCTCGCCTTCAGCGACTACACGTTAATAAATATGAACATAAATTAATTGTACTGCTTCTGCTACAAGTTCTAATAACAAGTTTTTAACAACTGGAACTCTGTTTAAGAATTTAAAATGAAACTGGGGCTAGTGATTTGAGTTTGGAACTAAGCACATGATTAGGTGCTAAGTGGTCTTCCCCCTCTTCTATATTGACCACCTCAGTGGTTAAACAGAACAGGGGTGATCCAGAGCTCCAATGGAGCTGAGAATTTTCATGTGAGTTTCTTGTCACAAGAAAACCCTCTGGACCAAAAATTAGCACTTTTCATTGAGTGGTTTGTTCAGAATAATTTTCTTAGCAAATAAGAAATAAAGAATTAATTCTGAGATAACACCCCTGTTCATGCCAAACTTAGTGAACTACAATTTCAATTATAGCTCATAGAGTTTGCATGAATTTTCCTAGTATTTTTGGATCTAAGACTTGTCCAGAACTGAATTTCCATGTTTTGGAAATTCTCTGAAAATGTTTCTGTATTCAATTGAACACAGCACCTTCAAATCTGAATTGCCCTGATCAAATTAAATCCAAATGGTCTGAAACTTTTACAGGAGTTCACTAACATCCTAAAGAATATCCTGGCAAAATTTGAGGATTTTTGGATGAACCAAACTCCCTATAAGATTCTTTTGCTGAAAATATTTAAAGAATTTTCCAGAATTAAATAATGGTTTCATACAAATTGGGTTGCATATTTGGAGAGAGCTATTCAATATGAGTTCAACCCAATTTAAATCACTAAATTTGGATCTCCCTAGCAAAAGTTATGAGGTTCTAAAGTTTGAACTAAATCTGAAAATCCTAAAAATGTTCAAATGCTGCCTGTGAGTCCAGGGGACCATGTGTCACTTGCCGGGATGAGCCACACGGGGCTACTGGATATTCCCCGCGCAGCCACACTGGATCCCAGACCACAGAAAATCCTGCATGTTTAATCCCAGCCGCTGACGAGGGGGGCCGATGTAACACCCCAAAATCTGTTAAGAGGGGAATTTAAAAATTTTTGGACGTGTTGCATGTGGTGCAGAAATTTAAATTCAAATTGGAATTCAAATTTTAATCAAACCAGAAAAGAAAAGGAAAAAGAAAACCCCCCGGCCAGTGGGCCGAAACCCACCGGCCGGCCCAACATTTCCCGTGCCAGCCCACAGCCACGCGCCTCTCTCTCCCTCTCACTGACAAGCGGGACCCGCGTGTCATCCCCCACCTCTCGCTCGCGCCAACAGCTGGGACTCCTCCGAGCGCCCGAATCCATGCTACCCCGGAATCCCGCGTTCCCCCAGCCAAATTTCGGTTCCGGACGACTCCAGCTCGATCCCAACCGACTGCCGCCCTCCCCCGTCTATATAAACGCCGGCATCACCCTGATTTTCTTACCCGATCGGCTGTTTATTCCTCCCGGTGAGAACCAGAGCACCGCAGCGGTTCCACCTCAGACCTCGACGCCGACCGCCTTCCAGGGCCTCCGAGCTCAAGAAAAACCCCGAGGTGAGATCCCCGACCTCCCCTCTACCGTTCCATGCCATGAAATCCCAGTTTTAGGAAGTATAGACGAAGATCCGAAGTTTTCCGGCGAGATCGCCGCCTCCGGCCGCCGCACGCTGCCGGGCAGCGCCGCCCGCACACGGCCAAGGCAACGTGGCCGCTTGTGCGCCGTCTATTTTAAATCGCACGGTAGAATTAAAACCCGCGCATACCGGTTCGGCGATCTAATCTGAGCCTTCTGTTTTAAATCGGACGGTCCACATCATCCCCGTGTTATAAAGGCCGGGATTCTTACGTGCTACCCTCTGGGAATCTCGGAAAACACGAGCAAGCCCCGGAAACTTCTGATCTAGCCCCTGGAACTTCAGAAATTCGTGTAAATTCATTTAAAAATCAGTTTTAGCCCCTGGACTTAATAAAAATTAGGAAAACCCCTCTGTTATGTGTAGTTAGACCCCTGGAAATTTATGAAATAATAAATTAGACCCGGTAGTAGGGTGGATTTACCTTTTTGACCCTATATAATATTAAATTCAGAAAATTGAATATGTGATTAGGATTTAAATTTAAAAAGGTGAGGCAAACACATTGTAAATTCAAATTTAAACTCTCCTAGCACTTGGAAAACTTTAGAATGAGTTAAAAGTAGATTTTAAGCTGAAATAAATCTGTCTAATTGATTGTTCACATTTATTAGTTATAGGGACACATTTTTAGGTTAGGAAATAATTCTGAAAATTGGTAAAATAAATTTAAATTAGTTCACATCAGAGGAGAAGTTCAAAAATATATTATTTTCTATTTTAGATCAGAACCTATTCTGTTTAGATGATATGTCCTACTATTTGATATTAAAATTCACTTTTAGTCATAGAAAATAAATCTGGAAAATATAGGAAAATAGGTATGCATAACTAGAAAATGATAAATAAACTCTCCAAATCCAAAGACTTCAGTTTAGGATTTGGTAGAAGATCTGAAAACCCATTTGGAGTAGGAAATTACCTTCCATGCAAACTTGGTAGTTAAGAAGTATATTAATTAAATATAAAGAATTTGTTCAAATTAAAAATTCATATATAGTGTGCAAACAGAAATTTGAAATACAAAAGTTAGAAGTCATATACATATGTTTAAAAGTGCATGAAGGCTAAAAATCAACACATCTAGAGTAACCGCAACACTTAGAAATGTGAATGACTATCATATGTATGTATGTGTAGAGTGAAAGTGTGAACTATGTCTTATGGATTGTTGTTTTCTTTTGCTATGTGTGTTGGCATGAGTGGAACATGCCCCAGAGCAAGTTCTTCCTTTCCAAGATCAGTACTATCCATTCCCAGAGCAGCAGGAAGAAGGCAAGTGTCCTTGAACACTTTGATCCTATACTAGGATGTGTAGATAGAAATATTTGCATTGTCAATTGAAATATGAAACCCATGCTAGGAAGTTTCCCTAGAATTGCATTATCTTGTTTCCTTGTAGCTTGGGTTGGGATTTGTTTTATTATGTCATTCATTCATATTACTTATGCTTAGCCATGCTTAGAATGGGATAAGTGGGATATGATATCATCAACTTGTTTACCTTACTCTTGCATGAGACATTATGAGTTATGTAGAGGTAGGGATCGAGGCAAGTTGGATGATTTGGTTGGTGCTGGGTGCACGAGACTCAGGTTTGTGTTTAGTACTTGCCTGGATCCTAAGGACCGGTTCATGGAGCATGTAACCTGGCATTACCGTGCCAACCACATGCTGAGATGGGGCAGCTTGGCCAATTAATTAGGTGTATCCCTGGCGTAGTATGGGTGTGTTGGATGGTGCGGGGAATAGGTGTCAGCTGGACTACCATATGAACCGCAAGGCTCAAGAGGGGGCCACTGCAGCGGGGTGGGAGCCTCTTGTATGTTGTGAGGGGTGAAACCTCAGTGGGCCCACGCTCGTCGGGAATCCCTTTGTAAAGGCTTCGTAGTGATCTCCTGGCTACACACCTGGGAAGTGTGAATGTGGTTCGTGGCCACTGGCATAATGGAGGTTCTTCTAGTCCACCCGGCAACGGGGGATGAAATCACTACATGTGGGTACAGTGGTGCAAACTCTGCAGAGTCAAAACTGTCATGACAACCGTGCTCACGGTCAAGAGCGGCTTGGACTTATTCATGATTAGAGGATGATGACTTTGGAAGTTGTGGATGTTAAGCGGGGAGCTTACATTGGAAATGATGTTATGGTTATTTGATTATGATGACGGGATGGGGGATTGGGACCATTTCACCTGTGTAGTAATGTAGGTGCTTAATAAGCTAAGGTGGTAGGTAATAATTGCGTAGTGCTTTAACCATGAGTTCAACCTCTCCTTGCTCTAGCCGTGCATGACATAACTTTCCCACACTTGCTGAGTTCCCACGGTACTCAAACTTGCATATTTGTTGGTTTAAATTGCTGCTCAGGTCAAGGGGACGATGTGGTGTTTAATGATCAAGACTTCGGACCCGAAGAAGGATTCTAGGTTCATGGAGTCCCCCGGGCAACGCCTGTGACGGAGCCCACAAGAATAATATTCCGCTGCTAGTTTATTTACATGTTATGAACTTATTATCGTCCATCGAGACGTATGCTTTGTAAGACATATTTATATTTGACACCTGGCTTGTAATAAATGATGCTTCACTATTTGTCATCACATGTATAAAAAATGATCCTGGCATACATGTGATATTCATTCGGTTGTTCTTTGGAGAAACCGGGTGTGACAGAAGTGGTATCAGAGCCAAGGTTGCCCGTAGGAACGTGGACCTAGGTAGAAATAGACGTATTTAAGGACCCTATTTTCTTAAAAACTATTTTACAAAGGTGTGTGTTGAAAAGAGTTATTTAATGGGGTCACTTTATTCATCTTACCCCAACTTTTATTCAAAATAGAATTTTTGTTTAAAAAATTATCTAACTTAAGTTTAAATGCTTTATGTTTTAGATGGTTCGCATGATCCGCACCGCCCGCAAGTCCACTGGAGGGAGAGTTCCCGTAGTTGCCCTTGCCCTGAGAGAGGAGAACCGTCCGGTGACGTACCTCTCCTAAGGATTGGCAGTAGGAGGCTTGTTGCACCGACTTCGACGTATGCTTCACGCCGCCGGCAATACGGGCAAGATAATCATACACTACAGCTCTACCCGTACCATCCGTGAGAAGCGGGAAGAATGGAGTTCAGAAATGAGGATTATCCATGAAAATCAGCTACTCAAGATCCACCGCTCTCCAGCTTGTCGAGCGACACAGGTCGATGCGGAGAAGGATGTCACCTGGGAGGCCATCACCTGCCAGAGTCACATCTACCGTCGCCACCTGGACAGGACTGAGTACATGTATGTTCTCCAGCGTGAGAGTGGTACGACGGAGTACAAGTACCCGCCAGTGCAGCAGGGGACTTCCCATGAGCACATGGACCTGTGCTTGGAGGATGCTGCTATGCTCAGCACTCGACTGCAGGAGTGTCAGCAGGAGCTTCAGGATGTTCGTGACACCCTGAAGGAGACTGAGGCGTTGCTTCGAGCCAACTTGAGGGCGAGAGAAAGAAGATATGGGAATGAACTATGTGTCACCATGAATGACACATGGACTCCTGACTCCCCAGATCGCCGTGCGAGCACGCGTCGCCGCACTTCTCCACCAGCAGCTTCCCCACCCAAAGTGGAGTCAGAGGGCAGCCGCAATAATGAGGAAGACCCCGAGGAGCCAGCTCAGTGATACGAGTCGTGTAGAGTCCTTTCCCATAGTTCAGCAGGTTATCGAGTATGCGAGTCAATACCTTAGTTAATGGTGTGTTAATGTTTGGTGTGTGACATGAGTTGTGGAAGCCATGGGCAATTGTTCACAACCTCGTCTTCAGGTTGTTTTGCTTTGCTGTGTGAACCCCTATGAATTAAGAGTGCATTTATTTTCATGTAAGACGTGAAACCCTTAGAAAATATGAATATAATAAGACCCCATGAATTTTAAGTTTAAACAAGCAAATTGGGAAGTTAACACGTAATGCTTTAAATTGACATTTGGTTGATTATGATAGATGGTCGGAAGAGGAAAGGGTCGTGGTGCCAACGCCGCCAACAACAACGATGAGGCCGGCAACCCTCATCTTTCTGGAGGACAAGACAGGGGTGGTCGCCGTGAAGGAGTTGATCCCATCCACCAAATGCTTGAAAAATGAAAATCAGCTCATCCAGAGCCTAACTCAAGTGGTGGCCAACTTGCACCAAGCTCCACCACCACAAGCTGCACCATGCCAACCAAGGTTGAGTGAGTTTCTAGGGACTCAACCCCCAAAGTTTGCAAGTGCTGCTGAACCTCTGGAGGCAGATGATTGGCTAAAGACCATTGAGAGCAAGATAATGATCATACAATGCCAAGGGTATGAGAGGGTGCTGTTCGCCTCTCACCAATTGCATGGACCTGCTGCAGATTGGTGGACCGCTTACGTGGCCGCCCATCATGACCCTGAGAACATCACTTGGGAAGAGTTCAAGCGTAGCTTCCGCAACGATTACATACCAAGGGGTGAACTCAAAAACAAGAGAAAGGAGTTCTTGGGGCTGCAGCAAGGAAACATGACTGTGAGGGAATACCTCACTAAATTCACCCAACTATCCCGTTATGCACCACGGGACATCGAGACTGATGAGCAGAAACAGGACTGCTTTGTGGAAGGACTTACAGCGGAAATGCAGTGTGCAATGTCCTCCAACGAGTATGAAAGCTTCCAAAAGATGGTGGACAAAGAATTTGTTGTGGAAAGGAAGCTGAAGGCCTTGGAAAACGAAAACAAGAGGAAGGCGGGATGGTCACACCAAGCCTCGGGTAGCAACACAAGCCCACGTCTTATGCAGCAACCCGCAGGGCAGACGAGCCGTGCTGCGGTACCCTACTCAGCACCGAGAGGGTACAACCCGAACTTCAGACCTCCAACAGCACCAGCACAGCCACAACGTCAGTTTGTACAGCAGCCTCGCCCCACATATCAACCTCGACCAGCAGTACAAGGACACCCAAACCAACCCCAAGACAACAAAGGCCAGGCACCTAAGGTAGGGGTGCAATGCTTTAACTGTGGTGAAGTGGGGCACTACGCCCATAAATGCCCAAAGAAGAAGCCCGTGCAGCCGCAACAGCAGAATGTGATGCGAGGACGGGTGAACCACAAGACCATGGAGGAGGCGCAAGAGGCACCCGACGTGGTAGTTGGTCAGTTTTCTGCCAATTTACACATTGCAACCCTGTTGCTTGATTCTGGTGCTACCCACTCGTTCATTGCTCAAGGTTTTGTTAAGAAGCATGATCTAGCAACAACACAAATGAACCATATGCTAGCAGAAAACTCTCCAGGTGGAGAAATAAGGACAAGACAAGTGTGTCCCAAGGTGACTCTATACATTAATGGGGTAGTATTTACTGCCAACCTCATAGTGATAGATTTCCAAGGGATAGATATTATTTTGGGTATGGATTGGTTGACCAAACATAAAGGAATCATCCATTGTTTAACAAGAACGGTGGAACTAACTCACCCTAGTGGCACAAGAGTAAAGTTCATAACCATACAAGAGCCTAGGAGGGACATTAAACTAAATCAAGTTGTGGTGGAAGTGGAGGAGATCAGGATCATTAGGGAATATCCAGATGTTTTTCTAGAGGAGTTGCCAGGTATGCCCCCCTATCGTGAAGTGGAATTCGCGATTCAGCTAGTGCCTGGAGCAGCTCTGATATACAAGAGACCATATCGGATGGACTCCAAACAGTTGGAAGAACTCAAGGAACATTTAAGAGAATTAACAGAAAAGGGGTACATTCGTCCTAGTTCCTCACCATGGGGAGCTCCTGTGATATTTGTGCCCAAGAAGGATGGGACCCAAAGGCTATGCGTGGACTACCGTGCGTTGAATGAGGTAACCATCAAGAACAAGTACCCATTACCCCGCATTGAAGACTTGTTTGATCAGTTGAGGGGAGCTTGTGTGTTCTCAAAAATTGATCTCAGATCGGGATACCACCAACTTAAGATAAGACAAACTGATATTCCAAAGACGGCTTTCGTATCTCGGTACGGACTGTATGAATACACGGTCATGCCTTTCGGGCTATCTAATGCCCCGGCATACTTCATGTATCTCATGAACAAGGTATTCATGGAATATCTGGACAAATTTGTGGTGGTTTTCATAGATGACATTCTCGTATTCTCCAAAGATGAAGAAGAACATGAGAAACATCTAAGGTTGGTGTTGCAAAAGCTAAGAGAACACCAACTATATGACAATTTGAGCAAGTGTGAGTTTTGGCTAAAGAGAGTTCCCTTCTTAGGACGTATAATCTCGGAGGGAGGAATCTCCGTAGATCCCGCCAAGATCGAGGATGTACAGAAGTGGAAGACCCCTGAGAATGTCGGGGAAGTTCGAAGCTTCTTAGGATTGGCTGGATACTATCGACGGTTTATCGAGGGTTTCTCCAAGATTTCGAGACCCCTCACCAAACTGTTGGAGAAAGGAATCACATTCGCATGGACACCGCAGTGCGAGACGAGTTTCCAGGAACTGAAGAAAATATTGACAACGGCCCCAGTGCTAGTTATGCCAGATATGTAGAAGAACTTTTCGGTGTACTGCGATGCCTCTGGAAACGGGTTGGGATGTGTTCTCATGCAAGAGGGGCATGTCGTGGCTTATGCGTCCCGGCAGCTCCGGAAACACGAGAAGAACTATCCTACACATGACCTAGAGATAGCTGCAGTGGTACACGCGTTGAAGATTTGGCGGCATTACTTGATGGGGAAGAGGACAGAGATATATACGGACCATAAGAGCTTAAAGTACATTTTCACACAGCTAGATCTCAACCTCAGACAAAGGAGATGGTTAGAGGTAATCAACGACTTTGATGTGAGCATCAACTATCATCCTGGGAAAGCGAACGTCGTGGCAGATGCGTTAAGCCGGAAGGTGCAGGTCAATCGGTTGAGCTTGAAGGACATGCCTACAGAATTGAAGGAAGAGGTTATAAAACTCAATCTATGTCTGGTGAATAGTGGTGAAGCCATCGCCATGGAAGTGGACTCCACATTAGAGCAAGATATACGCAACGGTCAAAAGACTGATGAGAAGATACAAGAAATCAGAGAACTCATCAAGGATAATAAAGCCCCTGGGTTCAGAGAGGATGAACAAGGTACGGTGTGGCACGGGAAAAAAAATTTGTGTGCCTGAAGTGAAGGAGATCCGTGAATTGATTTTGAAGGAGGCTCATGATTCCGACTATTCCATTCATCCTGGGAGTACGAAGATGTACCAGGACCTCAAGAGCAGGTATTGGTGGTATGGCATGAAGCGAGATGTCGCGGAACATGTTGCCCTATGTGACACATGTCAGTTGGTGAAAGCAGAACATCAACGACCCGCGGGATTATTGCAACCACTCAAAGTGCCTGAATGGAAATGGGAAGAAATCGGTATGGATTTCATAGTGGGACTGCCTAGGACCCAATCAGGATATGATTCGATATGGGTCATCATCGACAGGCTAACCAAGGTAGCTTAATTCATCCCCGTGAAAGAAAGCTACAGCGGATCCAAATTGGCAGAATTGTACATGTCAAGGATCGTGTGTTTCCATGGAGTACCAAAGAAGATAGTATCAGATCGAGGGACGCAGTTCACCTCAAGGTTCTGGCAGAAGTTGCATCAAACCATGGGAACTAATCTGAATTTTAGTTCTGCCTATCATCCCCAAACCGACGGGCAGACGGAAAGAACCAATCAGATCATTGAGGATATGCTGAGAGCGTGTGCACTCAAGAACAATAGGAGTTGGGATAAGAACTTACCGTATGCGGAGTTCTCCTATAACAACAGCTATCAGGCTAGCATGAAGATGTCACCATTTGAGGCTTTGTATGGGAGGAAGTGCAGAACTCCCCTATTTTGGAACCAAACGGGGGAAAGTAAAGTGTTTGGGCCCGAAGTACTACAAGAAACGGAGGCGAAAGTGAGGGAAATCCGCAACAACTTGAGGATAGCACAGACACGACAAAAGAGCTATGCCGATGTACGAAGAAGAGAGCTCGTTTTCAACGTGGGGGACTATGTCTACCTCAAGGTGTCCCCTATCCGAGGACATCGTCGTTTCAAGGTGAAAGGGAAGTTATCACCTCGATACATCGGACCCTTTCAAGTTCTAGAGAGGAAAGGCGGAGTGGCATATCAACTAGAACTGCTGGCTCGCCTTTCAGATGTGCATGACGTATTCCATGTGTCACAGCTCAAGAAATGTCTGAGGACGCCTGAAGAGATGTTACCCATGAATGAGGTTGACGTAGCTGAGGATCTGTCTTATGCCGAGCAACTATTCAAGATTTTGGAGACAATGGAACGCCTCACAAGAAATAAAAGAATTCGGATGTGCAAGGTGCAGTGGAAGCATCACTCGGAAGAGGAAGCCACATGGGAGCGAGAAGACGAGCTTAAGGCACAGTTTCCGGAATTGTTTTCCTAGAACCACCAATCTTGAGGACAAGATTTCTTTTAAGGGGGGTAGAGCTGTAACACCCCAAAATCTGTTAAGAGGGGAATTTAAAATTTTTTGGACGTGTTGCATGTGGTGCAGAAATTCAAATTCAAATTAGAATTCAAATTTAAATCAAACCAGAAAAGAAAAGGAAAAAGAAAAAGAAAAACCCCCTGGCCAGTGGGCCGAAACCCACCTGCCGGCCCAACATTTCCCGCGCCAGCCCACAGCCGCGCGTCTCTCTCTCCCTCTCATTGACACGCGAGACCCGCGTGTCATCCCCCACCTCTCGCTCGCGCCAACAGCCAGGACTCCTCCACGCGCCCGAAACCAAACTACCCCAGAAACCCGCGTTCCCCCAGCCGAATTTCGGTTCCGGACGACTCCAGCTCGATCCCAACCGACCGCCGCCCTCCCCCGTCTATATAAACGCCGGCATCGCCCTGATTTTCTCACCCGATCGGCTGTTTTTCCTCCCGGTGAGAACCAGAGCTTCTCCGGCCGTTTTCTCTCGATCTTTGCTCAGGTCTTCTGATCTAACGCGTCGATCGTGTCCCACCGCCTCCGGGGAGTCACGCAGGTGCAGAAAACTCGGTGGTTTGCGCTCTAGGCACAGCTCCTACGAACACCGCAGCGGTTCCACCTCGGACCTCGACGCCGACCGCCTTCCAGTGCCTCCGAGCTCAAGAAAAACCCCGAGGTGAGATCCCTGACCTCCCCTCTACCGTTCCATGCCATGAAATCCCAGTTTTAGGAAGTATAGACGAATATCCGAAGTTTTCCGGCGAGATCGCCGCCTCCCGCCGCCGCGCGCCACCGGGCAGCGCCGCCCGCACAAGGTCAGGGCAACGTGGCCGCTTGTGCGCCATCTATTTTAAATCGCACGGTAGAATTAAAACCCGTGCGTACCGGTTCGACGATCTAATCTGAGCCTTCTGTTTTAAATCGGACGGTCCACATCAGCCCCGCGTGATAAAGGCCGGGATTCTTACGTGCTACCCTCTGGGAATCTCGGAAAACACGAGCAAGCCCCGGAAACTTCTGATCTAGCCCCTGGAACTTCAGAAATTCGTTTAAATTCATTTAAAAATCAGTTTTAGCCCCTGGACTTAATAAAAATTAGGAAAACCCCTCTGTTATGTGTAGTTAGACCCCTGGAAATTTATGAAATAATAAATTAGACCCTGTAGTAGGGTGGATTTACCTTTTTGACCCTATATAATATTAAATTCAGAAAATTGAATATGTGATTAGGATTTAAATTCAAAAAGGTGAGGCAAACACATTGTAAATTCAAATTTAAACTCTCCTAGCACTTGGAAAACTTTAGAATGAGTTAAAAGTAGATTTTAAGCTGAAATGAATCTGTCTAATTGATTGTTCACATTTATTAGTTATAGGGACACATTTTTAGGTTAGGAAATAATTCTGAAAATTGGTAAAATAAATTTAAATTAGTTCACATCAGAGGAGAAGTTCAAAAATATATTATTTTCTATTTTAGATCAGAACCTATTCTGTTTAGATGATATGTCCTACTATTTGATATTAAAATTCACTTTTAGTCATAGAAAATAAATCTGGAAAATATAGGAAAATAGGTATGCATAACTAGAAAATGATAAATAAACTCTCCAAATCCAAAGACTTCAGTTTAGGATTTGGTAGAAGATCTGAAAACCCATTTGGAGTAGGAAATTACCTTCCATGCAAACTTGGTAGTTAAGAAGTATATTAATTAAATATAAAGAATTTGTTCAAATTGAAAATTCATATATAGTGTTCAAACATAAATTTGAAATACAAAAGTTAGAAGTCATATACATATGTTTAAAAGTGCATGTAGGCTAAAAATCGACACATCTAGAGTAACCACAACACTTAGAAATGTGAATGACTATCATATGTATGTATGTGTGGAGTGAAAGTGTGAACTATGTCTTATGGATTGTTGTTTTCTTTTGCTATGTGTGTTGGCATGAGTGGGACATGCCCCAGAGCAAGTTCTTCCGTTCCAAGATCAGGACTATCCATTCCCAGAGCAGCAGGAAGAAGGCAAGTGTCCTTGACCACTTTGATCCTATACTAGGATGTGTAGATAGAAATATTTGCATTGTCAATTGAAATATGAAACCCATGCTAGGAAGTTTCCCTAGAATTGCATTATCTTGTTTCCTTGTAGCTTGGGTTGGGATTTGTTTTATTATGTCATTCATTCATATTACTTATGCTTAGCCATGCTTAGAATGGGATGAGTGGGATATGATATCATCAACTTGTTTACCTTACTCTTGCATGAGACATTATGAGTTATGTAGAGGTAGGGATCGAGGCAAGTTGGATGATTTGGTTGGTGCTGGGTGCATGAGACTCGGGTTTGTGTTTAGTACTTGTCTGGATCCTAAGGACCGGTTCATGGAGCATGTAACCTGGCATTACCGTGCCAACCACATGCTGAGATGGGGCAGCTTGGCCAATTAATTAGGTGTATCCCTGGCGTAGTATGGGTGTGTTGGATGGTGCGGGGAATAGGTGTCAGCTGGACTACCATATGAACCGCAAGGCTCAAGAGGGGGCCACTGCAGCGGGGTGGGAGCCTCTTGTATGTTGTTAGGGGTGAAACCTCAGTGGGCCCACGCTCGTCTGGAATCCCTTTGTAAAGGCTTCGTAGTGATCTCCTGGCTACACACCTGGGAAGTGTGAATGTGGTTCGTGGCCACTGGCATAATGGAGGTTCTTCTAGTCCACCCGGCAACGGGGGATGAAATCACTACATGTGGATACAGTGGTGCAAACTCTGCAGAGTCAAAACTGTCATGACAGCCGTGCTCACGGTCAAGAGCGGCTTGGACTTATTCATGATTAGAGGATGATGACTTTGGAAGTTGTGGATGTTAAGCGGGGAGCTTAACATTGGAAATGTTGTTATGGTTATTTGATTATGATGATGGGATGGGGGATTGGGACCATTTTACCTGTGTAGTAATGTAGGTGCTTAATAAGCTAAGGTGGTAGGTAATAATTGCGTAGTGCTTTAACCATGAGTTCAACCTCTCCTTGCTCTAGCCGTGCATGACATAACTTTTGCCACACTTGCTGAGTACCCACGGTACTCAAACTTGCATACTTGTTGGTTTAAATTGCTGCTCAGGTCAAGGGGAGGATGTGGTGTTTAATGATCAAGACTTCGGACCCGAAGAAGGATTCTAGGTTCATGGAGTCCCCCGGGCAACGCCTGTGACGGAGCCCACAAGAATAATATTCCGCTGCTAGTTTATTTACATGTTATGAACTTATTATCGTCCATCGAGACGTATGCTTTGTAAGACATATTTATATTCGACACCTGGCTTGTAATAAATGATGCTTCACTATTTGTCATCACATGTATGAGAAAATGATCCTGGCATACATGTGATATTCACTCGGTTGTTCTTCGGAGAAACCGGGTGTGACAGCCGACCCCCTTCGTATTCCTCCGGCTCCTGCGCGACCCCCACCGCCGAGCTCGCCGGAGCCCTCGCCGGAAAGTGGTTCTGGTCCTCGGAACTTGCTAGTTTTCGCCGCCCCTGCATATTTCCGTGCGAGGAACACGTTGCCGCTCTTACCTCGGATCAAGGATGGCCGGAAACCTAGGCGCGACGGCGCCAGTAGCTATAGCAACTTCGGCGACGTTGCTAGGGCGCTGTAATGCTCTAACCTTGCTTCGGTTAGCTCCTACAGCATCGCCACGACCTAGGGAGCAACGTCCAGGGCTCTGATCTCGCGAGAAACATCGGCAACTAGGGGCTCACCGTGCGACCTAGGACGATTTCAGGGAAAACTGGAAAAACTCGAAGAACTGAGGGTTTCCTCAACGGTTCTCCCTAGTTCTTGATCCCACGTGCTCGCACGAACGTCTACAGCTAGGTTTCCAGTTCTGGTGAGGAGTGGTTCGGTGTGTGAGGCAAATTTGCCGAGTTTCTCCCCTCGGTTATTATTGCATGCCGACGGCAGAAACGGAATTCCGGCGAGCACCGTCTGAGACAGGCAGCCGGGGTTGTGGTGGATCAAGACGGGTTACAGGCGCACCTTTTTGCATTTACAGCACGACGGGAGATGCTCTGTGGTGGCCGGGCGGCGAGTTTTTGTCGCGGCGGCTCCCCTCAGTTCCGTGGAGGAAGATCAGCTCGACGTCGACGTTCCGACAGAGCTAGCGCCCGGTTCTTGCTTCTGCCACGCTGAGGGAGGTTCGGCAATGCTGTGGGGCAGCTTAGCTCGTCGTGCGACGGGGTGGAGCAGCCGGGAGGCGGTGAACAGACGGCTCTCCTCTGTGAGGCCGCGTTTATCGCCGAGGGCACGCAGCGATCGATTAGCAGCGGCTGTGAGGCGGTGTGGGGCGCTGTGCTCTCGGTGGAGGTGATAAGAGCAAAGAAAGATCGATCCCCAAGCAGCTTGGGAGGTGCTTCTGGGTCCTCGGTCAGCAGCACGGTGGCAGCTCGCGGGACAAAAGCAACGCGCTCGGGTGTGAACCGAGGAACAGGCTGACTTACGCAGTAAGTTTTTATCCCTCCCCTGTCAATGACAATTGGGGCCCACAGCTCCTCTCTGCCCCAAAGATCTCCAAATTTTGACACATTGTGAATCCGGCTATGAGGGATCCAAATTCAAAAGCCATTTGGCCATTTGACAAGTTGTGCCACAGTTTCAAATTTGAATTCAAATTTCAATGAAAATTCACAATTCTCTTTGATATACCTATCAAAGGACCTCCAAATTTTCTCAAAATTTGCCTTCCTCAAAATTTAAACCTGGAGAGTTTGAATATGCCTTCTGATCTTTGAGTTGGCTAGTGCAAATACAAATTTTTAAACAACAGTTTGAATTTTCTCTTTTTGGAAATGCCCTTCTTCTTTTTGAAGTGACCCTTTTAGTTCAAACTGAATTCGAAGTTTTATTGCACATGCCAACACTTTCATGAGGATACAAAAGTTTTTGCAAGTCCCATTTGTTGGGCTTTTACATCCCTCCCCCCTTTAAAGAATCTCGTCCCGAGATTACAAAAGAAGAGACGGCTATGTAATAGGGACTTACCCGTGCTGAGACGCCATGAACTCCGGGTAATTTGAGCGAAGGAATTCCTCGCTCTCCCACGTCGCTTCTTCGGCGGTGTGGTTGCTCTAGAGTATTTTGTAGAACCACAACGTTCGGCTACGCGTGGTTCGGGCTTTCTCATCGATAATTGCCACCGGATATTCATCATACGTTAAATCCGGTTGCAGCTCGCCGATGTCTTCGGTAGGAACAGTAGCGGTATGATTCAGACATTTTCTCAGTTGTGAAACAGGGAAAACGTCATGGACACCAGCAAGAGATGCCGGTAGCTCCAGTCTATACGCCGCTGGTCCGCACTTCTCGGTGATAGCATAGGGTCCAATGAAACGGGGAGCGAGTTTCCCCTTCACACCGAACCGGTGCACGCCCTTCATCGGAGACACACGGAGATACACGTGTTCACCGACATCAAAGTGCAACGGTCTACGCCTCTTATCAGCGTAGCTCTTCTGCCGGGATTGAGCGGCCTTCAAGTTGGCTTGAATCGTCCGAACACGCTCTTCGGCATCGTTCACCACATCAACCCCGAATGTGACCCTTTCACCGGACCCGCACCAGTTTAATGGGGTGCGGCATTTGCGACCGTAGAGAGCTTTCGTAGGGTGCCATCTTGATGCTCGCCTGATAACCGTTGTTGTACGAGAATTCCGCCAACGGTAGGTGATCATCCCAGTTCCTACCGTGGTGGATGGCACATGCTCTCAACATGTCTTCCAGAACCTGATTCACCCTCTCTGTTTGGCCATCTGACTGAGGGTGGTAGGCGGAGCTCCTAATCAGCCTAGTACCCAAAGCAGCGTGTAGCTGCTCCCAAAAGTGAGATACAAATAGTGCACCTCGATCAGAGACGATGGTCTTGGGTACCCAGTGTAAACATAGAATCTTCGCTATGTACAGCTCCGCATATTTGCCGGCATTGTAACGTGTATTCACCGGGATGAAATGAGCCGTCTTGGTTAACCGATCAACGATTACCCATATGGAATCATGTTGTTGGATGTTAGGGGTAATCCCACAATGAAATCCATGCTCACATCTTCCCATTTCCATGCCGGGATCTTCAGGGGTTGCAACAGCCCTGATTTCTTCATGTGATCAGCTTTCACTCGTCGGCACGTATCGCACTCGGATACGTACTTCGCTACCTCCCGCTTCATCCATGTCCACCAAAATTTCTGTTTCAAATCTTGATACATCTTGTTGCTGCCCGGATGAATGGAGTATTTAGACAAGTGAGCTTCATCGAGGATTTTCATCCTCAGTTCCATATCTCGGGGTACGACTATGCGGTCATTAAACCATAGTGTCCCCTCATCATCCTTCCGGAAGCATTGAGGATCTTTTTCCTTAAATCTATATCCCGAGGTACGACTATGCGGTCATTGAACCATAGCGTCCCCTCATCATCTTTCCAGAAACACTTGATCTCCCCATTATCTATCCGTCTCCGGAGATGTGCCATGCCCTTATCAATCTTCTGAGCTGCAATGATGTCCTCCCTAATGGTAGGGATGAGGGCAAGGTTGTACAGCGATCCATAAGGAACTAAGTATAAACTCGGCTCTTCCTCCTCCACCGGTGTAATGGAGAGGTAATGGACATGTGATTTCTGACTCAGCGCGTCGGCAACCACATTCGCCTTGCCGGGGTGGTAATGGATCTCAATCTCATAGTCTTTGATTAGTTCTAACCACATCCTTTGCCTCATATTCAGCTCCTTCTGGGTGAAAATGTATTTCAAGCTCTTGTGGTCGGTGTAGAGATGCACCAAATTACCCAGGAGATAGTGCCTCCACATTTTTAACGCCTGGACCACCGCAGCAAGCTCAATGTAACACCCCAAATTTTGATTCAAAACCCTAAACCATGTTCAGAGGGGAGTTTAAAATTTTTTGGACGTGTTGCATATTTTGCAAAAATTCAAATTCAAACTGGAATTCAAATTAGACTCAAAACAGAAAAGAAATGGAAAAAGAAAAAGAGAAAACGGGAAAAAACCGGCCAGTGGGCCGAAACCCGCCAGCCGGCCCAATTTCCCCCGCGCCAGCCCGCAGCCGCGCGCCCGCGCTATCCCTCACAGACAGGTGGGACCCACCTGTCATCCCTAACCCCGCGACCCCGGACTCTCCCGCGCGCGCACGATCTTAACCGATCGGAATACCGCGTCCCTCAGCCCGAATTCCGGTCCCAGAAGAATCAAACTCGATCACAACTGACCCACCGCCCTTCCCCGGCTATAAAAACCCCAGCCCCAATCGGTTTTTCCCACGCGATTGCCGATTTTTACTCCGGTGAGCACCGAGACTTCGCCGGTGAATTCTGGCCGATCTAAGCTCGGAAACTCCGATCTAACTCGCTGGTCTTGATCCACCGCCTCCGGGGAGCTTTGCAGGTGCAGAAAACTCGGAGACTTACGGCGTAAACACAGCGCCGACGAGCTTCGCCGTGGTTTTGCCTCGGACCTCGCCGCCGATCACTTTCCAGGACCCCCGAGCTCGAGAAAACCCCCGAGGTGAGATCCCCGACCTCCCCTCTACCGATCTAGGCCATAAGATCACAGTGCTAGGCAGAATTCTCGAGGATTCGAAACTTTCCGGCGAGATCGCCGCTTCCCGCCGCCGTGCGCCGCCGGCAGCGCCGCCCGCGCTCGATCAGAGCGACGTGGCCGCTTGTGCGCCGTTTATTTTAAATCGCACGGTAGACTTTAAAACCCCGCGTACCGGTTCGATGTTATAATCTCAGCCGTCGGTTTAAAATCGGACGGTCCACGTCAGCCCCGCGTTATAAAGACTGGAATTCTTACGTGCTACCCCCTGGGGTTCTCGGGAAATAAGAGCTAGCCCCGGAAACTTCTGATCTAGCCCCTGGAACTCCAGAAAATCATGTAAATTCATTTAAAAATCAGTTTTAGCCCCTGGATTTAATAAAAATTAGGAAAAACACCTCTGATAAGTGTAGCTAGACCCCTGGAAATTATGAAAATAATATTATAGACCCTGTAATGGGGTGAGTTCATTATTTTAGCCCTGTTTAGTATTTAATTTAGAAAATTGAATATGTAACTAGTGTTTAAAAATTAAAAAGTGGGACAAACATAATTGTCAAAATTAATTAAAAGCTTTCTCAGTACTTAGAAAACTTTGGAGTGAAATAAAAATATATTTTGGGCTGAAATGAATCTGTTTCATTTATTAATCACATTATTTAGTATAGGGACACATTTTTAAGTAAAGAATAGCTATAGAAAAATAGGGAAAATAATTATGAAATAGTTTACATCAGAGGCCAAGGTCAAAATATGTTATTCAATTATTTAGGACCAAAACCTATACTGTTTAGATGATGTGTATTACTAATTTCATAGTAAAATACACAATTATGCATAGGAATATAAATCTGAAAATATAGCAACTAGTAAATGATAAATGGAGTTTTTAAAATTCAAAGAGTTCAGTTTAAGGTTGATAGAAATTATGAAGGCACATATGGAGAAGAAAAATACTTTTCTTACATACTTGGTAGTTTAATATAAGGAATTTATTTAAAACTGAAACACACACACACACACACACACATATATATACATATATATATATATATATATATAGTATGTAAGTATAAATATGAACACCAAAGTAGGAATCATACACATATAAATAAAAGTGTGTGCAAGCCACAGATCAACACACAAAGTAACCACAACACATATAATGGTGAATGAATTTCATAAATATGAATGTGTGGTTTGTATGAAGTAAGAAGTGTGAACTATGTCTTATGATTGTTGTTTTTCTTTTGCTATGTGTGATGGTATGAAGTAGAACCTGTTCAAGAGCAAGTTATTCCTTTCCAAGATCAGGACTACCCATTTCAAGAGCAGCAAGAAGGAGGCAAGTGTCCTTGACCACTTTGATCCTATGCTAGGATGTGTAGCTAGAATTATTTGCATTGTCAATTGAAATATGAAACCCATGATAGGAAGTTTCCCTAGAATTGCATTACCTTGTTTCCTTGTAGCTTGGGTTGGGACTTATTTTACCATGTCATTTATTATTATGCATATGCTTAGCCATGCTTAGAATGGGATATTTGGGACATGAGATCATCAGTTTATATTACCATACTCTTGAATGAGACATTGTGAGTTATGTAGAGGTAGGGATCAAGGCAAGTTGGATGTTTTGGTTGTGTGCTGGGTGCACGAGACTTGGGTTTGTGTTTAGTACTTGCCTGGATCCTAAGGACCGGTTCATGGAGCATGTAACCCGGCTTTACAGTGCCAACCACATGCTGAGATGGGGCAGCTTGGCCAATTAATTAGGTGTATCCCCGGCGTAGTATGGGTGTGTTGGAGGGTGCGGGGAGTAGGTGTCAGCTGGACTACCATATGAACCGCAAGGCTCAAGAGGGGGCCACTGCAGCGGGGTTGGAGCCTCTTGTATGCTGTTAGGGGTGAAACCTCAGTGGGCCCATGCTCGTCGGGAATCCCTTTGTAAAGGCTTCGTAGTGATCTCCTGGCTACACACCTGGGAAGTGTGAATGTGGATCGTAGCCACTGGCATAATGGAGGTTCTTTTAGTCCACCCGGCAACGGGGGATGAAATCACTACATGTGGGTACAGCGGTACAAACTCTGCAGAGTCAAAACTGTCTTGACAGCCGTGCTCACGGTTAAGAGCGGCCTGGACTTATTCATGATTAGAGGTGTGAAGGTTTTTGGAAGTTGAGGATGTTAAGCGGGGAGCTTAACATGGGAAATGATGTTATGGTTATTAGATTATGATGATGGGATGGGAGATTGGGACCATTTCACTTGTGTAGTAATGTAGGTGCTTAATAAGCTAAGGTGATAGGTATTAATTGCGTAGTGCTTTAACCATGAGTTCAATCTCTCCTTGTTCTAGCCCTGCATGGTATAATTTTCCCACACTTGCTGAGTACCATTGGTACTCAACCTTGCATTTTTGTTGGTTTATATTGCTGCTCAGGTCAAGATAATGAGGTGGTGTATAATGACCAAGACTTTGGACCCGAAGAAGGTTTCTAGGTTCATGGAAGCCCCGGGCAACGCCTGTGATGGAGCCCTAAAGAATAATATTCCGCTGCTAGTTTATTTACTTGTGATGAACTTATTATTGTCCATCGAGACATTTACTATGTAAGACTTACTTATATTCGACACCTGGCTTGTAATAAATGATGCTTCACTATTTGTCATTACATGTATGAGAAAATGATCCTGGCATACATGTGATATTCACTTGGTTGTTCTTCGGAAAAACCGGGTGTGACAGGGGTGGTATCAGAGCCAAGGTTGCCCGTAGGAACGTGGACCTAGGTAGAAATGGACGTATTTAAGGGCCCTATTTTCTTAAAAACTATTTTCCAAGGTGTGGGTGGAAAAGTATTATTAAAGGAGTCATTTTCTTCATCTTACCCCAACTTTCATTCAAAATAGGATTTTTGTTTGAGAATTTATCTAACCTAAGTTTAAATTTTTTTGTTTTAGATGGTTCGCATGATTCGCACCGCTCGCAAGTCCACAGGAGGGAGAGTTCCCGTAGTTGCCCTTGCCGAAAGAGAGGAGAGTCGTCCAGTGACGTACCTTTCCTACGGATTGGCAGTAGGAGACTTGTTGCGCCGTCTTCGACGTATGCTCGAAGCCGCAGGCAATACGGGCAAGCTAATCATCCACTATAACTCCACCAGGACCATCCGTGAGAAGAGGGAAGAATGGAGTTCAGAGATGAGGATTATACACGAGAATCAGCTGCTTAAGATTCACCACTCTCCAGCTTGTCGAGCAACACAAGTTGACGCAGAGAAAGATGTCACCTGGGAGGTCATCACCTGCCAGAGTCACATCTATCGTCGCCACTTGGACAAAACTGAGTACATGTATGTCCTCCAACGTGAGAGTGGTACCACGGAGTACAAGTACCCTCCGGTGCAACAAGGGACTTCCCATGAGCACATGGACTTGTGCTTGGAGGATGCTGCTATGCTCAGCACTCGACTGCAGGAGTGTCAACAAGAGCTTCAGGATGTCTGAGACACCCTGAAGGAAACGGAGGCGTTGCTGCGAGCTTGCTTAAAGGCGAGAGAAAGAGGAGATGGGAATGAACTGTGTGTCACCGTGAATGATACTTGGACTCCTGACTCCCCGGATCGCCGAGCGATCAGGTGTCGTCGCACTTCTCCACCAGCAGCCTCCCCACCCAAAGCAGAGTCAGAAGGTAGCCGAAATGAGGAGGAAGATCCCGAGGAGCCAGCTCAAGAGGACGAGTAGTGTAGAGTCTTTCCCCTAGCTAGCAGGAGGTCGAGTAGTCGAGTCGTGACGTAGTTAATGGTGTGATAATGCTTGGTGTGTGACGTGAGTTGTGGAAGCCATGAGCAATTGTCCACAGCCTCGTCTTCAGATTGTTTTACTTTGGTGTGTGAACCCACAGGAAATAATAGTGCATTTATTTGGTGTGAGATATAAACCGTCGTAAAATTTTAACAAAGCCTTAACACCTCAAAGTACCAACAAATGAAAGCAGTGAGATGATACTAAATGGTATCAAATTAACATTTGTTGATTCTGCCAGATGGCCGGAAGAGGAAAAGGACGTGCTGCCAACCCCGCCAACAACAATGATGAGGCATGCAACCCTCATCTTTCTGGATGCCAGGACAGGGGTGGTCGCCGTGAAGAAGTTGATCCTCTCCACCAAATGCTGGAGAATCAAAATCAGCTCATCCAGAACTTGACTCAAGTGGTGGCCAACTTGCATCAAGTTCCACCTACACAAGCTGCACCACGCCAACCAAGGTTGAGTGAGTTTCTAGGAACTCAACCTCCAAAGTTTGCAAGTGCTGCTGAACCTCTGGAGGCAGATGATTGGCTGAAGACCATTGAAAGTAAGATGAGGATAATACAATGCCAAGGGTATGAGAGGGTGCTGTTTGCCTCTCATCAATTGCATGGACCTGCTGCTGATTGGTGGACCGCCTACGTGGCCGCCCATCATGACCCTGAGAACATCACTTGGGAAGAGTTCAAGCGTAGCTTCCTCAACCATTACATCCCAAGAGGTGAACTCAAAAACAAGAGGAAGGAGTTTTTGGGACTGCAGCAGGGAAACATGACGGTGAGGGAATACCTCACTAAATTTACTCAACTATCCCGTTATGCTCCACGAGACATAGAGACTGATGAGCAGAAACAAGATTGTTTCGTGGAAGGACTTACCGCAGAGATGCAGTGTGCAATGTCCTCCAATGAGTATGAAAGCTTCCAAAAGATGGTGGACCGAGCGTTTGTGGTAGAAAGGAAGCTAAAGGCCCTGGAAAATGAGAATAAGAGGAAGGCTGGGTGGTCACATCAAGCCTCAGGGAGCAACACCCGCCCATGTATGATGCAGCAACCTACGGGGCAGACGAGCCGTGCTGCGGTACCCTATTCAGCACCAAGAGGGTACAACCCAAACTACAGGCCTCCCGCAGCACCAGCACAGCCGCAACGTCAGTTTGTGCAGCAGCCTCGCCCCGCATATCCACCTCGACCAGCAGTGCAAGGACCCCCAAACCAACCCCAAGACAACAAGGGCCAAGCATCTAAGATTGGGGTGCAATGTTTCAGCTGTGGTGAAGTGGGGCACTACGCCCATAAATGCCCAAAGAAGAAGCCTGCGCCGCCACAACAGCAGAATGTATTGAGAGGACGGGTGAACCATGTCACTATGGAGGAAGCACAAGAGGCACTCAACGTGGTAGTTGGTAAGTTTCCTGCCAATTTACACCTTGCAACTCTGCTGTTTGATTCTGGTGCTACCCACTCGTTCATTGCTCAAGGGTTTGTTAAGAAGCATGACCTAGCAACCACACAAATGAACCATATGCTAGCCGTAAACTCTCCAGGTGGAGAAATAAGGACAAGACAAGTGTGTCCCAAAGTGAGCCTAGACATTAATGGGGTAGTATTTACTGCTAACCTCATAGTGATAGATTCACAAGGGATAGATATTATTTTGGGTATGGATTGGTTGACCAAACATAAAGGAATCATCCATTGTTCGACCAGAACGGTGGAACTAACTCACCCCAGTGGTACCAGAGTAAAGTTCATAACAATACACAAGCCTAGGAGGGACATTAAATTAAATCAAGTGGAGGTGAAAGTTGAGGAAATCAGGACCATCAGGGAATATCCAGATGTTTTTCCGGAGGAGTTGCCAGATATGCCTCCCGACCGTGACATGGAATTCGCAATTGAGCTAGTACCGGGAACAACCCCGATATACAAGAGACCTTATCGAATGGACTCCAAGCAGCTAGAAGAGCTCAAGGATCATTTGAGAGAATTGACGGAGAAGGGGTATATTCGCCCTAGTTCCTCACCCTGGGGAGCTCCGGTGATATTTGTGCCTAAGAAAGACGGAACCCAAAGGTTATGCGTGGATTACCGTGCCTTGAATGAGGTAACCATTAAGAACAAGTACCCATTACCCCGCATTGAAGACTTGTTTGATCAGTTGAGGGGAGCTTGTGTGTTCTCGAAAATTGATCTCAGGTCGGGATACCACCAACTCAAGATAAGGCAATCTGATATTCCCAAGACAGTTTTCGTATCTCGGTACGGACTGTATGAATACACTGTCATGCCTTTCGGGCTAACCAATGCCCCGGCATATTTCATGTACCTCATGAACAAGGTATTCATGGAATATCTGGACAAATTTGTGGTGGTTTTCATAGATGATATTCTCGTCTTCTCCAAAGATGAAGAAGAACATGAGAAACATCTAAGGTTGGTGTTACAGAGGCTGAGAGAACACCAACTATATGCCAAGTTGAGCAAGTGTGAGTTTTGGCTGAAGAGAGTTCCCTTTTTAGGACATATAATCTCGGAGGGAGGAATCTCCGTCGATCCCGCCAAAATCGAGGATATCCAGAAGTGGAAGACCCCTGAAAATGTCGGGGAAGTTCGAAGCTTTTTGGGGTTGGCTGGATACTATCGACGGTTTATTGAGGGATTCTCCAAGATCTCGAGACCTCTCACTAAACTGTTGGAAAAGGGAATCACATTCACCTGGACGCCACAGTGCGATACGAGCTTTCAGGAGCTAAAGAAGAGATTGACAACAGCCCCAGTGTTGGTTATGCCAGATATGCAGAAGAATTTCACAGTGTACTGCGATGCCTCTGGGCATGGGTTGGGATTTGTTCTCATGCAAGAAGGACATGTCGTGGCATATGCATCCCGGCAGCTTCGGAAGCACGAGAAGAACTATCCTACACATGACCTAGAACTAGCTGCAGTGGTACACGCGTTGAAAATTTGGCGGCACTATTTGATGGGGAAGAGGACAGAGATATATACGGATCATAAGAGTTTGAAGTACATATTCACACAGCCAGATCTCAACCTCCGACAAAGGAGATGGTTAGAGCTAATCAATGACTTTGATGTGGGCATCAACTATCATCCCGGGAAAGCAAACGTCGTGGCCGATGCTTTGAGTCGGAAAGTGCAGGTCAATAAGTTGAGCTTGAAGGACATGCCCGCAGAATTGAAGGACGAGGTTATAAGGCTCAATCTATGTCTAGTAAATAGTGGTGAAGCCATCGCCATGGAAGTGGACTCCACACTCGAGCAAGACATACGCGAGGGCCAAAAGAATGATGAGAAGATACAAGAGATCAGACGGCTCATTAAGGAAAATAAAGCTCCTGGTTTTAGAGAGGATGAACAGGGAACGGTGTGGCACGGGAAAAGGATCTGTGTGCCAGAAGTAAAGGAGATCCGTGAATTAATTTTGAAGGAGGCTCACGATTCTGACTATTCCATTCATCCTGGGAGTACGAAGATATACCAGGACCTCAAGAGCAGGTATTGGTGGTATGGCATGAAGCGAGATGTCGCGGAACATGTTGCCCTATGTGACACATGTCAGTTGGTGAAAGCAGAACATCAACGACCCGCGGGATTTCTGCAACCACTCAAAGTGCCTGAATGGAAGTGGGAAGAAATCAGCATGGATTTTGTCGTGGGATTGCCTAGGACCCAATCCGGGTATGATTCAATATGGGTCATTATTGATCGGCTAACCAAGGTAGCTCATTTCATTCCTATGAAAGAAAGCTACAGCGGATCCAAATTGGCAGAATTGTACATGTCAAGGATCGTGTGTTACCATGGAGTGCCAAAGAAGATAGTGTCGGACCGAGGGACACAGTTCACCTCGAGGTTTTGGCAAAAGTTGCATGAAACCATGGGAACCCATCTGAATTTCAGCTCTGCCTATCATCCCCAAACTGACGGGCAGGCGGAGAGAACCAATCAGATCCTTGAAGATATGTTAAGGGCATGTGCACTCAAAAACAATAGGAGTTGGGACAAGAACTTACCGTATGCGGAGTTTTCCTATAACAACAGCTATCAAGCTAGTATGAAAATGTCACCGTTTGAAGCTTTGTATGGAAGGAAGTGCAGAACTCCCCTATTTTGGAACCAAACAGGAGAAAGTAAAGTGTTTGGTCCAGAAGTGCTACAAGAAGCCGAGGCAAAGGTGAGGGAGATTCACAACAATTTGAGGATAGCACAAACACGCCAAAAGAGCTATGCCGATGTACGAAGAAGAGAGCTCGTTTTCAACGTGGGAGACTATGTTTATCTCAAGGTGTCCCCTATCAGAGGGCTTCGTCGGTTCAAGGTGAAAGGGAAGTTGTCACCTCGATACATCGGACCCTTTCAAGTTTTGGAAAGAAAAGGCGAAGTGGCGTACCAACTAGAGTTACCGGTTCATCTATCGGATGTACACGATATATTCCATGTGTCGCAACTCAAGAAATGTCTGAGGACGCCTGAAGAGGTGTTACCCATGAATGAAGTGGATGTAGCTGAGGATTTGTCTTATGCCGAGCAACCATACAAGATTTTGGAGACGATGGAACGCCTCACCAGAAACAAGAGAATCCGGATGTGCAAGGTGCAGTGGAAGCATCACTCAGAAGAGGAAGCCACCTGGGAACGGGAAGATGAGCTCAAGGCACAATTTCCGGAATTGTTTTCTTAGAAACACCAATCTCGAGGACGAGATTTCTTTTAAGGGGGTAGAGCTGTAACACCCCAAATTTTGATTCAAAACCCTAAACCATGTTCAGAGGGGAGTTTAAAATTTTTTGGACGTGTTGCATGTTTTGCAAAAATTCAAATTCAAACTGGAATTCAAATTAGACTCAAAACAGAAAAGAAATGGAAAAAGAAAAGAGAAAACGGGAAAAAACCGGCCAGTGGGCCGAAACCCGCCAGCCGGCCCAATTTCCCCCGCGCCAGCCCGCAGCCGCGCGCCCGCGCTATCCCTCACAGACAGGTGGGACCCACCTGTCATCCCTAACCCCACGACCCCGGACTCTCCCGCGCGCGCACGATCTTAACCGATCGGAATACCGCGTCCCTCAGCCCGAATTCCGGTCCCAGAAGAATCAAACTCGATCACAACTGACCCACCGCCCTTCCCCGGCTATAAAAACCCCAACCCCGATCGGTTTTTCCCACGCGATCGCCGATTTTTACTCCGGTGAGCACCGAGACTTCGCCGGTGAATTCTGGCCGATCTAAGCTCGGAAACTCTGATCTAACTCGCTGGTCTTGATCCACCGCCTCCGGGGAGCTTTGCAGGTGTAGAAAACTCGGAGACTTACGGTGTAAACACAGCGCCGACGAGCTTCGCCGTGGTTTTGCCTCGGACCTCGCCGCCGATCACTTTCCAGGACCCCCGAGCTCGAGAAAACCCCCGAGGTGAGATCCCCGACCTCCCCTCTACCGATCTAGGCCATAAGATCATAGTTCTAGGCAGAATTCTCGAGGATCCGAAACTTTCCGGCGAGATCGCCGCTTCTCGCCGCCGTGCGCCGCCGGCAGCGCCGCCCGCGCTCGATCAGAGCGACGTGGCCGCTTGTGCGCCGTTTATTTTAAATCGCACGATAGACTTTAAAACCCCGCGTACCGGTTCGATGTTATAATCTCAGCCGTCGGTTTAAAATCGGACGGTCCACGTCAGCCCCGCGTTATAAAGACTGGAATTCTTACGTGCTACCCCCTGGGGTTCTCGGGAAATAAGAGCTAGCCCCGGAAACTTCTGATCTAGCCCCTGGAACTCCAGAAAATCATGTAAATTCATTTAAAAATCAGTTTTAGCCCCTGGATTTAATAAAAATTAGGAAAAACACCTCTGATAAGTGTAGCTAGACCCCTGGAAATTATGAAAATAATATTATAGACCCTGTAATGGGGTGAGTTCATTATTTTAGCCCTGTTTAGTATTTAATTTAGAAAATTGAATATGTAACTAGTGTTTAAAAATTAAAAAGTGGGACAAACATAATTGTCAAAATTAATTAAAAGCTTTCTCAGTACTTAGAAAACTTTGGAGTGAAATAAAAATATATTTTGGGCTGAAATGAATCTGTTTCATTTATTAATCACATTATTTAGTATAGGGACACATTTTTAAGTAAAGAATAGCTATAGAAAAATAGGGAAAATAATTATGAAATAGTTTACATCAGAGACCAAGGTCAAAATATGTTATTCAATTATTTAGGACCAAAATCTATACTGTTTAGATGATGTGTATTACTAATTTCATAATAAAATACACAATTATGCATAGGAATATAAATCTGAAAATATAGCAACTAGTAAATGATAAATGGAGTTTTTAAAATTCAAAGAGTTCAGTTTAGGGTTGATAGAAATTATGAAGGCACATATGGAGAAGAAAAATACTTTTCTTACATACTTGGTAGTTTAATATAAGGAATTTATTTAAAACTGAAACACACACACACACACACACACACACACACACACACACACACACACACACACACACACACACACACACACACACACACACACACATATATATATATATATATATATATATATATATATATATATATATATATATATATATATATAGTATGTAAGTATAAATATGAACACCAAAGTAGGAATCATACACATATAAATAAAAGTGTGTGCAAGCCACAGATCAACACACAAAGTAACCACAACACATATAATGGTGAATGAATTTCATAAATATGAATGTGTGGTTTGTATGAAGTAAGAAGTGTGAACTATGTCTTATGATTGTTGTTTTTCTTTTGCTATGTGTGATGGTATGAAGTAGAACCTGTTCAAGAGCAAGTTATTCCTTTCCAAGATCAGGACTACCCATTTCAAGAGCAGCAAGAAGGAGGCAAGTGTCCTTGACCACTTTGATCCTATGCTAGGATGTGTAGCTAGAATTATTTGCATTGTCAATTGAAATATGAAACCCATGATAGGAAGTTTCCCTAGAATTGCATTACCTTGTTTCCTTGTAGCTTGGGTTGGGACTTATTTTACCATGTCATTTATTATTATGCATATGCTTAGCCATGCTTAGAATGGGATATTTGGGACATGAGATCATCAGTTTATATTACCATACTCTTGAATGAGACATTGTGAGTTATGTAGAGGTAGGGATCAAGGCAAGTTGGATGTTTTGGTTGTGTGCTGGGTGCACGAGACTTGGGTTTGTGTTTAGTACTTGCCTGGATCCTAAGGACCGGTTCATGGAGCATGTAACCCGGCTTTACAGTGCCAACCACATGCTGAGATGGGGCAGCTTGGCCAATTAATTAGGTGTATCCCCGGCGTAGTATGGGTGTGTTGGAGGGTGCGGGGAGTAGGTGTCAGCTGGACTACCATATGAACCGCAAGGCTCAAGAGGGGGCCACTGCAGCGGGGTTGGAGCCTCTTGTATGCTGTTAGGGGTGAAACCTCAGTGGGCCCACGCTCGTCGGGAATCCCTTTGTAAAGGCTTCGTAGTGATCTCCTGGCTACACACCTGGGAAGTGTGAATGTGGATCGTAGCCACTGGCATAATGGAGGTTCTTTTAGTCCACCCGGCAACGGGGGATGAAATCACTACATGTGGGTACAGTGGTACAAACTCTGCAGAGTCAAAACTGTCTTGACAGCCGTGCTCACGGTTAAGAGCGGCCTGGACTTATTCATGACTAGAGGTGTGAAGGTTTTTGGAAGTTGAGGATGTTAAGCGGGGAGCTTAACATGGGAAATGATGTTATGGTTATTAGATTATGATGATGGGATGGGAGATTGGGACCATTTCACTTGTGTAGTAATGTAGGTGCTTACTAAGCTAAGGTGATAGGTATTAATTGCGTAGTGCTTTAACCATGAGTTCAATCTCTCCTTGTTCTAGCCCTGCATGGTATAATTTTCCCACACTTGCTGAGTACCATTGGTACTCAACCTTGCATTTTTGTTGGTTTATATTGCTGCTCAGGTCAAGATAATGAGGTGGTGTATAATGACCAAGACTTTGGACCCGAAGAAGGTTTCTAGGTTCATGGAAGCCCCGGGCAACGCCTGTGATGGAGCCCTAAAGAATAATATTCCGCTGCTAGTTTATTTACTTGTGATGAACTTATTATTGTCCATCGAGACATTTACTATGTAAGACTTACTTATATTCGACATCTGGCTTGTAATAAATGATGCTTCACTATTTGTCATCACATGTATGAGAAAATGATCCTGGCATACATGTGATATTCACTTGGTTGTTCTTCGGAAAAACCGGGTGTGACACTCAAGATCATGAGTCGTATAGTGCTGCTCATGGTTCCAAAGTTGGCGTGATCCATATGCGACCACACGTCCTTCCTACATCAACACGCAGCCGAGCACAATACCAGACGCGTCACAATACACGTCGAAGGGCTTTGTTGTATCCGGCTGAGCTAAGACCGGGGCTGTTGTGAGATGCTTCACTAATGCTTGGAACGCTCCATCACACGCCGTGTTCCAAACATATTTCGTTCCCTTCTTCAGCAATTCTGTCATCGGCTTAGCGAGCTTGGAGAAGCTTGGAATGAATCTCCGATAGTATCCCACTAACCCGAGGAAGCTTCTGACTTCATGAACTGAAGTGGGAGCTTTCCATTTCAGCGCTTGCTCTATTTTGCTTGGGTCAACCGCAATGCCTTCTGCGGAGATGATATGTCCCAAGAATGGCACTTGGCTGATCCAAAACTCGCATTTGCTGAACATGGCATAGAGCTTGTGGTCTCGTAATTGTTGAAGAACGATCCTCAAGTGTTCGGCATGTTCTGCTTCTGTCTCGGAGTAAACCAAGATATCATCGATGAACACTACCACGAACATGTCCAGCTCCGGCATGAACACCGAGTTCATGAGATACATGAAATGGGCTGGAGCGTTTGTGAGACCAAAGGACATGACGAGATATTCATATAATCCATATCTCGTCGAGAAGGCCGTCTTCGGAATATCCTCCGCCCGAATCATTATCTGATGATATCCAGAGCGAAGGTCCATCTTGGAGAACACACTTGCACCCACAAGTTGATCAAACAATATGTCGATGCGGGGCAGTGGGTACTTATTCTTGATGGTGCCGGCGTTGAGCGGCCGGTAGTCCACACACAGTCTCAAGGTTTCATCCTTCTTCTTCACGAACAGTGCTGAACATCCCCAAGGCAAGGAACTCGGCCTAATGAAACCCTTGCTCAACAGATCATTGAGCTGTTCTTTCAGTTCAGCCAGCTCATTCGGAGCCATTTTATATGGTCTCCGTGATATGGGCGTAGTCCCGGGTGCAAGCTCAATCTTAAACTCGACATCCCGCTCAGGTGGCATGCCCGGAAGATCATCCGGAAACACGTCGGGGTACTCCCGGACTACGGGGATGTCCTCTAACTTGAGAGCTTCAGTATTATTGATCGCTGAAACCTCCCGGACTGGATTATCTAATAGGAGGGACTGCGGACGGTGTAGTGGGGATTTGAGATGAACTGTCCGTGTTAAAGTTTCCAGGACAGCGCCATGGTAGCTTAGCCATGACATTCCTAAGATTGCATCAATCTTCTGCCCCTCAAGAATAATCATAGTGGTGGGATATATCTTCCCACCTAAGCACAGTGGTGCTTTTGAAACCATCATAGTTGCTGAAATTTTTCCTCCCGGTGAGCAGATCATATAAGAACACTCGGTTGGAAAAGCTTCCAGCTGATGCTTAACCACATAGGATGCACTAATGAAGTTGTGGGTTTCACCAGAATCAAACAATATGATGATGGCTTGGTCGTTGAGAGTAAACGTACCCGCCAGCACGTTGTCTCCCTATGGGGCGTCCTCATTATCGAGGTGGCGAACGCCCCCAGTCCGCTGTCCAACCTTCTTGACCGGAGGTCGGCCTCGAGCACCGCCCTGAAACTGGGCTTGCCCGCTGCTCTGCTGCCCCTGGGGACCCTTCGTGAAATGGCCCGCCTGGCCACACGTGAAGCAAGTGAAACGGGGCGGTCCCCCGCTGATCGGTGGACGGAAACCCGGGGCGCGTTGCGGCGGTGGAAACGCCTGGGGTGCCGTCTGCTGATGCTGCTGCTGTCTCATGGTGGCATCGGCGATCGGAACGGAGGTGCTTGGAAAGAACGTCCCCCAAACTGTTGAGGTCGCGCCGGTGGACGCCACTGCTGCCGGATGGTGTCCGATACACCATGCGGTACTTCTGGGGAGGGCCACCCCCACTGCTGGGTGGAGCGCTGAGCTTCCGCTGCTCAGCTGCCAACTCCCGCTGAGCGTCCTCTTGCATAATCGCGGCATTGACAAGGTCGTCGAAGGTGCCGCGATTCCACTGAACGAGATGTGTCTTCATTTTGGGGTGTAACCCCCGATAGAATTGCTCCTGCTTTTTCTCCTTGGTGGAGATGTAGTCTGACGCATATTGCGCCAGGTGGTTGAAGGCACGGGAGTAATCATGGGCACTCCTCCCGCCCTGCTTCAGTTCCAGGAATTCATGGAACTTCCTCTTCATTATCCCCGGAGGGATATGATAGGTGCGGAACGGCTCCCGGAACTCTCCCCATTCCATGGCATGGCCTGCCGGACATGAGGCGAAATAGTTCGCCCACCACGCATCAGCGGCACCGTGAATCTGCTGCGCTGTGAACAGAGTCTTCTGCCGCTCCGTACATTGGAGCAGCCCGAACTTGGACTCGATGGTCCGCAGCCAGTTGTCGGCCTCCAGTGGTTCTTCAGTTTCTGTGAACACTGGAGGGTGCGTACTCATGAAGTCCGAGTACGACACCTCACGGGGCTCACGAGGCCCCCTCTCTTGACGCGCCCCCGCCTGGGACATCTTCTGCACGATCGTGCGGAGCAGGTCGGTCTGCTCCTCACGACCCCCCACCAGTGCCGCTATCACATCCGCTAGAGTAAGCGGAGGTGGCGGTGGTGGCTGCTGCTGCGGGGTGCTGTCGTAGGCCGGTGGCTGGGAGTCATCGCCCCCCTGTTGGCTAGAGCCACCAACCTCGTGCGTGGTCCTAGTGCGAACCATCTGCAACCATACGACAATAAACATCAGTCTCGCAATATATTTCGATGCAGTCAAACTAAATAGGCGTAAAAACATAATGACAATAAAACATGCGATACACCTCGTATGTTGATAATGTAATAACTTTGCACAAGCTACACCATTACCAGACCAAATACAAGCTAGTTTAATCCAACTTGATGAACCTCCTCTTTGGAAGCTCACCACAACTAGGTTTCCTCACTACGAGACGTTACTATCGCGTTGTCATCACGTATACCACCCTTTTTACCTTCAATACGACACAAACATGGTCTCTAGTAAAAGAAACTTGAGTGAGACCTATACTCAGGTCTTTCACTAGTTGAAGATAACCTCTCATGAGCATGTCCTACCCCATTGGAAGTATTCAAACCCCTTCTAGGGTACAACAATCTCTCAAATGAGTTCAACTGCCATTCCTCTGTCAGAATGACCAGTTTCTACATATCCAAGATTTTGATCTAGTTCTGGGAATTTTCTTGACTCAAGTTGAATACCAAAGTTAAAGTTAACTTCAGTATATTTCCAGCGAGTACTTATTTGCCCCCAGATCAGCTCTGGTTAAAAAGTTATCGTAATTCAAATTCAGCAGAATTTCTGGAAGAATTTTAACAGCACCTCCCTTGGGAAGTTGCTGTTTTCAACTCTGGTTTCCACTGAAATCTGTGCTGAAATTTCAGAAACATTGAATTGCAAAGATGTAACAAATATTCTACCCTTTCTAAAGATGTACCATATAATAATTTTATATTTTTCTACTGGGAGTTATGTTTGAAAAATAGAACAGTCCAGAGAGTGTTTAACTCTGTCCTGATTCTGGACAGTTTACATTCCTCTGGGATTTAAGCCATCTTAAGGTGTGTTTCAGCTCTGGAAGTCTACAACAAAGTTGTAGAGTACTCAAATACCTTTCCATAACTATATACAACACCTCCCTGGGCTAAAAGACCTGTGAGTTATGCCCTGTTGAAGATCAGCAAACTTGCTGCCCAAAACAGAGCACTCTGTTTTTCAGTCTTTTGGAACTACACTCATCACTATTCAATTTTTCTACCCAACCAGGGCCCTAGATGTTGAACCAAGTTACTTTTAATTCCTTGTTATCGTTATTTTTCATGCATATGTCTATAATATCTCGGTACTACGTTCCTTACAAAAGAAAATCCTAACCGGATTATACCGGCTTACACGTCTCAAGTGTAGCACTAAACGGTCTCTCGCACACGTTTTCTACACAGATACATACGTGGTTAGTACCTGCAGAAGACCAAACAATAGTGATGCACTCAAAGGTTGTGTTTCCATTTCAGGTAGGACCATATTTGAAATTTAAATACAAACGCCCGTATCATTGTCATACGGCCGTCCTTGAGTTAAGTCACGTCTCAAGGTACGTGATCGTGTTTCAACACCACACGACGGGGAGCCCGAGTATGTCATGAACGGGTCGTCACAGTTGGGAATGTTATCAACCCAAAAGATACCACCTACTTCCCTGCAGGGCACGCCGATGGCAAGCGCTGCGTATGTCCTCCTAGGCTATTTCCAGATGAACACACTCTCGCGTTACTGACCACGCGATGGGGTCTCCACTTACTTGCCTAATGCACGCTAGGGATCAGCGTTTCATATGAACTCAAGAACATAAAGAATCCAAGAGTTTCATATTCACGTCTCACACCAAGCTGTGAGACCTATGCCTGAACCTCGTTCCTCGTCAGGGGAGCTAACCGAAATTGAACCGCTTTCGGTGGCGTTCCTTACCAATCTTACCAGAGCGTAGGTGCGTCGTTACATAATTAAAATTCAGAATTATAACACATAGGTTAGTCTTTGCCACTTTAAGTAACTATGCTAATATAGTCCTTACTTTGGCAACTACCGAATCCTCACCGTAAACCTAAGTTTTCCCCATAATACAGTCCTTAGGTACTGTGCTACCCCAATGCAGCTCTGATACCAGGCTGTGGTGGACCGGGATCCGCTCATCCAGGATGGCAGAGGGTGATGCCGCACGATGTGACACCTGACAGCACACGTCATAAGGACACAATATATTATATGGGAAACCAACTGAACTGTACAAATAGGTACAAACTTCAGTTACAAACTATTGTTTATATTACACAGCGGAAGTCTAAATTATACAACTCACGCCCGCCTATCTAGCAAAAGTCAGTTGCCCAGCCCTAGGGCAACCCACACTAGCTGCACGTCTCAGCTCAGCGCGGCGTGTACGGCTCCCACTCAGCTGTGGTCCCCGACGGAGGGTAACCCTCGCCGGTGGACTCGTAACCCGAGTCCGTGGGTGGCTCCTCACTTGAAAAACACTTAAGCAGCAACCGTGAGCACGATGGCTCAAAAAGACTTAACCGACTCAACTAGGCATGAAACTCTACATGAGGTGTACAATGAACATAGGATAGTAACAGTGCATCAATGGACACGCCTACAAGTTCATCCTTAGTTCATCTTTTAGCCACAAGTTAACAGTTCAGGAATCTGAAATTTAGAAGCAATATTTGGTGGCACACATGTAGCAATACAATTATATCATAACAGCAAACTTGAATCACAACATTCCATAAATTATCTATGTTAAGAAGCAGTGAACAAGCGGTACTCGTCACCGCGGGGGACGGCGAATCGACTCGATATACACCTGCAGTGATACCCAAAGAGCACGTCACGTACGCCCACCCGTGGAGCTGCGCAGCACGCTCACTCGATGTCGTATGGGACAACCTTTCACCCAAGAGCCCAAACGTCAAACCGGTCGCACCGAAACGAGCAGGAGGTTCCCCACACGGAGCTTCTCTCTATGCCAGTTGGCAGATTTCCACCTTGCTGCCCTCAGCCTACACCTATAAATCGGTGCGTTATGCCTCAACGCCCGGAGGTTTAGGTTACATCGGTTTATCGGGGCCCATATATCCGACATGCCTTTGGTACGTTCAATACTTGTTCAACAGGGCCGCACATGGATCGGTCCTCAATCGACACGGACAGGGCTGCGCACACAAGACTTCCTCTTGCTGCGCCCTAGCCCCTGCCTAGTCTCATTTTCATTACTAAAGTGATCTCACATCCCTCGAACCAAACCCGTGTGTCCCAAGCCTAACTCACGAGTAGATTCCAACTACTCGACTTGTACCGAAGTCCTATGAATCATTATGCATAGCCTGTCTACTCGAGGTCTTAGACACTACCCTCACTCTTATGGGAAAATTTCTGGTTATGCAAGTGGGGTTCCATCCACCCTACACCTAATGCACATTCATACTTCACACTAGACATGTAAACAAAGTAAAACTTGATAAAAGAAGTTAATGTAAACCGGGGCTTGCCTTGTTGCTGCTGGTCAGTAGTTAGGTCTTCGTCCGGAATGAGGAAGTCGAGCACCTCTGGAGTCTCCTCGCCTTCAGCGACTACACGTTAATGAATATGCACATAAATTAATTGTACTGCTTCTGCTACAAGTTCTAATAACAAGTTTTTAACAACTGGAACTCTGTTTAAGAATTTAAAATGAAATTGGGGCTAGTGGTTTGAGTTTGGAACTAAGCACATGATTAGGTGCTAAGTGGTCTCCCCCATCTTCTATATTGACCACCTCAGTTGTTAAACAGAACAGGGGTGATCCAGAGCTCCAATGGAGCTGAGAATTTTCATGTGCGTTTCTTGTCACAAGAAAACCCTCTGGACCAAAAATTAGCACTTTTCATTGAGTGGTTTGTTCAGAATAATTTTCTTAGCAAATAAGTAAAGAAGAATTAATTCTGAGATAACACCCCTGTTAATGCCAAACTTAGTGAACTACAATTTCAATTGTAGCTCATAGAGTTTGCATGAATTTTCCTAGTATTTTTGGATCTAAGATTTGTCCAGAACTGAATTTCCATGTTTTGGAAATTTTCTGAAAATGTTTCTGTATTCAATTGAACACAGCACCTTCAAATCTGAATTGCCCTGATCAAATTAACTCTAAATGGTCTGAAACTTTTACAAGAGTTCACTAACATCCTAAAGTATATTTTGGCAATATTTAAGGATTTTTGGATGAACCAAACTCCCTCTAAAATTCTTTTGCTCAAAAGCTTTAAAGAATTTTCCAGAATTAAATAATGGGTTTCATACAAATTGGGTTGCATATTTGGATAGAGCTATTCAATATGATTTCAAACCAATTTGAATAACTAAATTTTGATCTCCCTAGAAAAAGTTATGAGGTTCTAAAGTTTGATCTAAATCTGAAAATCCTAAATATGTTCAAATGCTGCCTGTGGGTCCAGGGGACCACGTGTCACTTGCCGGGACGAGCCACACGGGGCTACTGGACATTTCCCGCGCACCACACTGGATCCCGGACCACAGAAAGTCCTGCACGTTTAATCCCAGCCGCTGACGAGGGGGCTGACCCCCTTCGTCTTCCTCCGGCTCCTGCGCAACCCCCGCCGCCGAGCTCGCCGGAGCCCTCGCCGGAAAGGGGTTCTGGTCCTCGGAACTTGCTAGTTTTGGCCTCCCCTGCATATTTCCGTGTGAGGAACACGTTGCCGGTCTTACCTCGGATCGAGGATGGCCGGAAACCTAGGCGCGACGGCGCCAGTAGCTACGGCAACTTCGGCGACGTCGCTAGGGCACTGTAATGCTCTAACCTTGCTCCGGTTAGCTCCTACAGCATCGCCACGACCTAGGGAGCAACGTCCAGGGCTCTGATCTCATGAGAAATGTCGGCAACTAGGGGCTCCCCGTGCGACCTAGGGCAATTTCGGGGAAAACTGGAAAAACTCGAAGAACTGAGGGTTTCTTCAACGGTTCTCCCTAGTTCTTGATCCCACGTGCTCGCACGAACGTCTACAGCTAGGTTTCCAGTTCTGGTGAGGAATGGTTCAGTGTGTGAGGTGAATTTGCCGAGTTTCTCCCCTCGGTTATTATTGCATGCCGACGGCAGAAACGGAATTCCGGCGAGCACCGTCCGAGACAGGCAGCCGGGGTTGCGGTGGAGCAAGACGGGTTACAGGCGCACCTTTTTGCTTTTACAGCATGACGGGAGATGCTCTGTGGTGGACGGGCGGCGAGTTTTTGTCGCGGCGGCTCCCCTCGGTTCCATGGAGGAAGATCAGCTCGACGCCGACGTTCCGACAGAGCTAGCGCCCGGTTCTTGCTTCTGCCACGCTGAGGGAGGTCCGGCGGTGCTGTGGGGCATCTTAGCTCGTCGTGCGACGGGGTGGAGCAGCCGGGCGGCGGTGAACCGACGGCTCTCCTCTGTGCGGCCGCGGTTATCGCCGAGGGCATGCAGCGATCGATTAGCAGCGGCTGTGAGGCGTTGTGGGGCGCTGTGCTCTCGGTGGAGGTGATAAGAGCAAAGAAAGATTGATCTCCAAGCAGCTCGGCAGGTGCGTCCGGGTCCTCGGTCGGCAGCGCGGTGGCAGCTCGCGGGAGAAAAGCAACGCGCTCGGGTGTGAACCGAGGAACAGGCTGACTTACACAGTAAGATTTTATCCCTCCCCTCTCAATGACAATTGGGGCCCACAGCTCCTCTCTGCCCCAAAAGATATCCAAATTTTGACACATTGCAAATCCAGCTGTGAGGGATCCAAATTCAAAAGCCATTTGGCCATTTGACAAGTTGTGCCACAGTTTCAAATTTGAATTCAAAATTCACAATTCTCTTTGATATACCTATCAAAGGACCTCCAAATTTTCTCAAAATTTTCCTTCCTCATAATTTAAACCTGGAGAGTTTGAATATGCCCTCTGATCTTTGAGTTGGCTAGTGCAAATACAAATTTTTAAACAACAGTTTGAATTTTCTCTTTTTGGAAATGCCTTTCTTCCTTTTGAAGTGACCCTTTTAGTTCAAACTGAATTCATAGTTTTATTGCACATGCCAAAACTTTCATGAGGATACAAAAGTTTTTGCAAGTCCCATTTCTTGGGCTTTTACAGCCGAAGACAACTCCCGCCGCTGAATTGGCTACGTGGCATTCTCGGGGTTCATCCCCGCAAAAGGGGGAGAGGTCCGACCCCATGCGACACGTGTTTCCCCCGGAGCTAGCCTCTGCAGAAGAGCGGGGCCAGTTCCGAAGGACACGTGTCGACTGCGGAGCTAGTCAGTGCGGAAAAGAGAGGACCAGCCACGCGGGACACGTGTCGCTCTCGGAGCTCACCTCCGGGAGGTCCGTCACAGTTGAACACGTGTCAACCTCGGAGCCTGTCTCTGAGGAGAAAGGAAGTCTGGCGCTGCTACGACACGTGGCAATATCGGAGCTCACCTCCGAAGAGAAGGGAGGTCTAGAACTGACACGTGGCGGAGCTCGCCTCTGTTAAGAGGGGAGGTCCCGACCCACCAGACACGTGGCGCACGCGGAGCTCACCTCTGAAGAAGAGGGAGGTCTCGCCCGCCTGACACGCGGCACAACCAGAGCTCGTCTCTGCGGAAAAGGGAGCCCGGGTTCCCACAGGACACGTGGAGCTTCCGGAGCTCATCACCGCGGAGGTAACGAGTTCTGAAGCGGTTTTTGCTTCTGTACGCATGGGAATACCGGTACGGGAGGAAACCAACACGAATTCCACAATGTTACCGCACCAAATCAACTAAATATAAGTTGTTAAGATTCAACGGCAATTTGAATAGGACTCTTATTCGAAATACAATCAGATTAGGACTCTTCTCTTCCCGATTATAAATAGAACCCAGAACCTTTGGCTGGAACCACGAACTTCTTTTCCACCTCCTGAGCCGACAACATAGAGCCATAGCCCCAGCTCGCCGAGTAAACCCTTCGTCAGAGTTCAGTCGCGGGAGATCGCCGGAAGAGAGCCCCAACGATCTGTCTTGATAGGAGAAGGACCCCGAGACTAAGAAGAACGTAAGGTAGGTCTCCAATACCACCTTACGACATCATCGCGTTTCTTTGCATCTGTTCTTTGATTCCTTTCGAACAGAAGCTTTTTCGTGGACAGATCACGTGTTGATCGGTTTGATCTAAAGTCAAGATCATCGCCACGTCCACATTTGATCCGAACACCTCTGTTCATCATAAAACCCATGCAAACCATGCAAGAACACGTACAAACTGAACTAAAAAAACTGATCATAGGATAGCATGCATATGCATCATCGCATCTAGTTAAACTTTGTGCATGGTATTGATTGTTGTGAATCTTGTATGTGCGTGATCGTGTATAGAAGGACAAGCTCAAGGAGCTACCTACGACAGACTACAACAACAAGATTTTGAACAACCGAAACAGCCAGAACAAGGCAAGTGCCCCTTGACCATATTGATCCTATGTTTTTGGGAAAACTATTTTGTTTTCGTGAAAAGATTTGTGTGCTGAGTCAAACATGATGGAGAACCCTTTTATAGGAGTTTACTAGTTTTGGTTAAACCACCCTTGTTGCCAGGGAAGTTTATGAGTTGGGTATTGTTTTTGCTTTTATGCTTCGCTAAGTCCATAGGATTGGGAGGCGAAATAGATGTGTCTAGCTAACTGCACTCGTAATGATAATGAGAAACTGATGTTGTTAATGAACATGGATCGGAGGGAGATCTAGGCAAGCCTGGGTTTGTGAATGAGGTAGCCTGAGATGATGGTTACTTGCCATAGATCTAAGGACCGGTTCATGCGAGCACATACCAGGATAACCGTGCCACCACAAGGCCAATTATGGGTGTGGCTTAGCTGACTAATTAGGTATGTTACTATATTGTAATGGACCGTGGAAGGCGCGGGGGATGAGAGTCGAGTGAGAACTGCCCTAGGAACTGCATGGCACAAGAGGGGGCCCGTGGGTGGGAGAATTGGAGATTCTAGCCTGCCGGTGAAACCTTAGTGAGTCCATACATCTAGTAGCTCCTTTGTAAAGGCTATTTTGTGATGTCTTGACCATACACCAACGGTTGTGAACCGGTATAATGGAGGTTCTGCAGTCGCCGACGGGTAACGAAATCATAAACTTGTGGGTAAAGTGGTACAAGCTCTGCAGAGTCTAAAACTATCATGATAGCCGAGCTTACGGTCACGAGCGCCTGACCAACTTCCATGATTAGTTGGGATGGTTATTGGTTATGGTTTTTTGGTTATGGTTTGTCTTTCGGGACTGTTGTGTCCGGGTGATAAGATTTGGTTGCATGACTGTTGAGTCATGGTAACGGGATTGGCCTTGGTATGAGACAGAATTGTTTATGAGATGAGATGGTAGCGAATACGAGAAGGTATTCATGAACAAGAATGAAGTTGATTAATGTCTGGTTGGGACATGGAATGTGATGAACATAATGGAGGTATGATTGGTATTTTAATACATGTTGGGATTTCGTTCACTTAAAGTTAAGTTGCTGTTTCATCGTGGTTTTGATAAATAACTTTGATTTCTGCAATGAGCCTTTTTATACCTACCTTGTTGTGAGCTACATATCATATTTTCCCGCACTTGCTGAGTACATCATTGTACTCAAACTTGCATTGTTATTCCATCATCAGCAACAGGGGAAGATTACTATGAAGACCAGGTGGAGCATTATGCGTGTAATCTGTCCTCAACCTTGCCTGTGGGGATGGAGTAGAGATGAAACCGCCGCTGCTGCTTAGATTGCTTCCGCACTAGTTAGAAGACTTCCGCTGCATAGAAATAAGACTTCCGCTGTAAGATTAGACTTCCGCAGTTAGCATGAGTCTAAGAATCATGAGACTTTGTAGAAAACCCTGTTATTCGTGGTAATATATATTCTGAATTCAGTTTGTGGAACATATGTATATGTGTGATGAACATCCTGGGCACACATATGCATCAGTTATCGGTTCTGTTGTTTTTCCACGAAATTGAGGGCGTCACAATATCTTGAAGAGTACTACAACTTTTCTATTGACCTCCAGAGGTATTTCATCATTTAACCTGTCAAAAAATTTAGAAGAGTTGAAACTGTCCAGAGAACAGGGCAGAGTAAAAGCTTTTTGCAACTCTCTGTAAAATGAGCATAACTTCCTGCATAAAAATCCAAAAATAGCAAATGAGGAAGTTATAAAATATTCATGAGATATGTTACAATTTTTTAACTGAAAGTTTTGTCAAATGAGGTACAGAATTATCTGGGATTGTGGGATCAAATCAGTACCTCAAAGCATGGAGGTGCTGCCCAAAATTCTCCAGAGTCCTGTTAAAATTGACATCTCATAACTTTTGAACTAGAGCATTTCATAGGGCATACAAATATATTATGGAAATATATTGAGATTACTTTAACTTAGGTATGGAACTCCAGAGATAATTTTGACTTTAGTATGGTCTAATTCTGGGAAGAAGGGAAACTGGTCAGCACTGTAAATTTTGCAGTGTACAAGAAATCAACTTGTGGATAAGTTTGATTCATGTTTCTAAATTCTATTAGTTCAATGACATGTTTTTATTATAACTCGTTATTTTACTGTTGAAACGAATCTTTGACACTTTCAAATATTTTCCACAGATGGAAACGATATTTGGAGAACAGGTGGATAGTTTCCCACTATTCTCAACACCGAGGTTATCCAGATATGTTGAGGCTCATGCTTCAATATTTTAGGTATACGTAAGTTCCATGTTTTCTTGCAAGTGAAGAAGGCGAGGAGGGGAACACGGCAAGTGTGATACATGTCGATGTTCCGGCAGGGTTGACTCCACCGGGATGGGCACCGTTCACCGTCACGGTGAAAGGTAGATACCCGGAGGATGTGTGGCGATTGGCAGCCCGTGATGCCATGTCTCGCTTCTTCCAACCTCATGTGCGAGCTATGGAGGACAATCCATATGCGCTTGTTTTCATGGAGGGACAAGAAAATCTTGTATGGTGGAGACGGTACTTTGAGGCTAGTGATGCGTTCTGCCCAAGGTACAATCAGGCAGAGGCAAATATCAGCCTCTGCGCTATCGCAGGACGGAAAGTGATGGACAACCAACCTGTCAATGTAGCCCGTCTTGCTGTGGAGATCAAGAAGAGCACAACCCATAGCGATCATTACGAGTGTGCCCATAATGCACTTCGTAATGTACTCGCGCCGATGATGCAAAGGCTGAATCAACGAGAGAAGCAGTGGCATCGTTTGAAAAAGGCAGGATAAAAAGTTGTGCCGACATCACAACATTATAGCAGCAAATCCAGGTCTTGACCCAGCAGAATGAAATTCTCACCCAAGAGCCAGATGAAGCAATTGAAGTGGGACAAAACTGGGAGATGGACTACAATCAGGCGATGGATGAAGTGAATGCCCTGCAAGACCTAGTACCTCTGGTAATGGGCCTGCCATTTGCTGGTGCCATACCCGTGGTTCTCGGTATTCCGGTAGCAACGGAGCCTGAACCAGTGGAGGAGGTAATGGATCCGGAGCCACCCGCAGAACCAGAAGAACCAGCGGAGGAGGAAGACCCGCAAGAGGTCGACTTCCACTCCGACTTGGGAGCTTCCGTTGCCAGATATGGCAGCAAGGGTAGTGGTATGGGTTAAATTTTGTAACAGCGACATGTCAAGTTACAAAAACAGTAGAGTTTGAGTATGTAGTGACGACATGAGCACGACTTCTCAGGTGATCAAAAGTTGCTGTAATTTTGGACCCGAGAATAATGTATCTTGTATAATGTTTTTGATTTATCAATATATGTGAATGTCGTGCAAATTTCTCAATCATCACTACAATACCATACTGTTTTCATGGAATTTTCAAGTATGACATGTGCTGATTTTTAAATGCCGTGAATTGTAGATTGACTCGTACTCGCACCAACCCGGAAGTTCGGGGTTCTAGTCAGGGAGGAGATGCCTCCCAGCAACCCGAGACATCGTCGGGACAGAAGAAACAGCCACCACCACCGATGATTACGCTGACGGATATCGTATTGCATCCATAGCGGGCTCGCACCAGCAGCACACTGAGCTGCTAAGGACACTGATCAAGAATACGTCCCGCCCTGAGGGACGTCAAGACAGGGTTGAGCGTCAGCAAAGTACCTACTCGGACTTTCTGGCGACGCACCCCCCGGTATTCTCGCGTCCGGATGAACCCATTGATGCGGACAATTGGCTCCGCACAATGGAAGTGAAGTTTGGGATGCTCCGACTTAGTGAGCAGCAGAAGACGCAATTCACAGCCCAGCAACTTACGGAGCTGGCAAGCGCTTTGTGGGCAAAGTTTTGTGCCTCCCAACCTACAGAGCGAGTGTTAATCTGGACAGAATTCAGGACGGCCTTTCGGGCCTATCATATTTCGTCCGGTTTGATGAAGAGGAAGGCACAGGAATTCTTACACCTGCAACTGGGGAGCAGGAACACACTGGAGTATTCCCGTGTGTTCAACGACCTCGACTTGTACGCGTCGTATCATGCTGATACGGACGAGAAGAGGCAGGAGCATTTCTTTCAGGGGCTGAACCCGCAACTGAAAGATAAACTGTCCATGTTCAATTGTGGCAGCCTCAACGATATGATCGACACTGCAATTGTTCAAGAGGACTCCGGCAGGGAGTTAGCCATGGCAGAGAAGAAGCAAAGCATGCCACAGAGCAGCCGAGAGGGAGGTGGTCCTCTGTAAAAGTATAGGATGGTGTATTGCACACTGTCTGGGCAACGCTGGCAACCACCGTCTTGACCGATGTAATTTTGCAATCGGCCGTATCCGCAGCCTGCATTTTGACCAGCATTACCAGCACCTCCGCAGCAGCCACAGCAACAGCAAAGGGTGATGCTGTGTGCATTCTCACCTCAGCAACGCATGCCCGGCTTTCATCCACAAGGCAGTGGCCAGCCACCATACGTGTGGTATATGTGCGGTCGCCCAAAGCATTTTTCAAAGGATTGCCCCGAGAAGAAGCAAGGGAACTGAGCGGCACCACCATTTCCGGGGAGAAACCAGCCCCACAACAACAATGCACGATGTGCAAATGCCAAGCCTGGCAGCGTCCACCACCTCGCCATTGAGGATGTGCCGTAGGGCAAACCTGTCCTTGCGGGTATGTTCACTCTTCACCAACACCCCCTGTTATTGTCTTGTTTGATTCGGATGCCACTCTCAACTTCATTAGCAACAAATATTTTGTTAACCATAGTCTCCAAATAATACCAACCGAAAGTCATGTGAAATCCCAAAAAAGTTTAGTAAATAGAGCTGGAATTTACACCAAAGAAATGAGAAAGAATTTAAACTTTTGAATTGGAAGGTGTGAGCTCCATATGCTATAGTAACGTGTCACAATGTCAAAACACAAAGACCTAAACGTACCATAGGGTTCTTCACACATCCACGGGTAGCCCGGCAAATTTTCAGCTCATTTGGGAAAGATTTCCTATTTGTTGGAATTTAAACGGGATACAATTCAAATTTGAATTCAAACTTCAGTTTCAAATTTCAACTTCACTCAAATTCAAATTTGAGAGCACCATTGTGTTCCTCATATTAAGATTGGCTTGTTCTCCAAGTTTGATAAAATTTGGAGTTTATTTGCTGGCTCAAACAAAAATGGAAAGAAAAAGAAGAGGGAAAGGGGGCCCACTGGTCAGAAGACTTAGACCCGAAGTCAATTCACGCGAGTTCACTCGGCAGCCGACGCTCACCTGCACGCCACATCCTGCTCCCGCGCCCGAGTGAGGAGGACACCGCACCCCTGTGCTGTGCTGTGGAAGCACCGACTGCTGTGATCAATACACGCTCAGGCCACGTGAACTTGTCCCCTCGCTCCCATCTCCTTCACTCACCAAAGCAAAGCACCACCGGTCGACCTCTCGGCTCACCGGCGCCCGGGCGGCACAGGAACTTTCGTGTCTGATGAGCTACATGAAAAAGGTCCGCTCCAAGGTGCTGATCACAACCATGCCGACCTCACACTCTCTCTCTCACGATCGGCAGAGAATTTGGTTGATTAGTGCATCGGTATGCTTAGAACCGAGCCACACGAAATTTGGAAATTCGTAGTAATCAAGCCACCATCCATCGGACCGAGCTATATACATGATCTAGACTCCCCCACGCTTCTCTAGGATCAAGAACCATCGAGTTTCATCGAGTTTTCGTGATGTTCTTCAAGATTTTTTCATCAGCACCGATTTTCACCCTAGGTCGCCGATGAGCTCATAGTTGCAGCCTCGGTTGAGCGAGTTTGAGTTCAAACCGGTGCTTAGGGTACCACCACGGTGCTCTAGGAAGAAAGACCAAAGGATTTTAGCCCTCCTAGCACGAGTGCGACGCTGCCGAACTTCAACCACTACTGCTGCCCGTCGCCGATGGGTTACCGGTGACTGGGGTCCCCGGCCGACCACGGGGATGTGTTGCCTGTGGTCCAAAAGGGGGAGGCGACAAGTTTCCGAGCTGGAGGAGGTCAGAAAGGCGGGTTCCGAGGAGCTATCCGGAGAGAACCGCCGCAGCCGGCCGTTGGCGCGAGGAGGAAGAAAGCACTGTGTTGTGGGGCCCGCACGCAGAGTTTAAACATTTCTGGGATTTTCAGTTTTGGTTCAAACTTCAATTAGCTATAACTTTTGCTAGAAAGCTCCAAATTTAGTGAACTAAATTTTTCTGAATTCAGCTTTTTGAGTACTTTCGAGCCAAACAAATTTCAGCTCATGAAACTTAATAGTTTTCCAGAATTAATTCCATAAAGTATAAACTGTTGGGAATTTTATCTGGAGAATTACTTTGTAAAAAAATCTGAAATTTTGCTGGGAGATTCATTTAGTCCCCCAAATGGTGTGATTAAGTGAACTGCCCTGAGAAAATAGAAAAATGTACAGAAACATTTTTCAGATTTTCTCAAATCTTGTTTAGGGCATAACTTCATTTAGAATGCTTCAATTGACATGAAACCAATTCCATTAGAACCATCTCAAACTCTAGTTTCCATAAAGTAATGGTTGAAGCCATGAAAATCCCTGGAAATCCATAGAGGCCCTACTAATGACCAAATAGGCTTTTATTTGTACAGAGCTCACATGAACATTGTTTCAAATGACACTTGGTCAAGACTCTGGTTAGGACCCTACCAAGCCACCATAAAAATTTCAGGGCCAAACGGGGGGGGGGGGGCTAGCTAGAGTTATGATCTTTACATATTCAAGTTAATACATTGCATGTAAATTGACATATAGCATATTGCTTACGTGTAGTCGCTCAAGGCGAGGAAACTCCAGAAGTGCTCGACTTTCTCCTTCCGGAAGAAGCCCTAACCACTGACCAGCAGTAACAAGGCAAGCCCCGGTTTACATTAACCAATTTTACAAAGTTTTGCTTTATGTATACTTAGTATGTGGTATGAATGTGCATTAGGTGTAGGATTGATGAAACCCAATTGCATAACCAGATTTTTCCTATAAGAGTGATGGTAGTGTCTAAGTCCTCGAGTAGACAGGCTATGCTTAATGATTCATAGAACTTCGGTACAAGTCGAGTAGTTGGAATCTACTCGCGAGTTAGGCTTTGGGACACACGGGATTGGTTCGAGTGACGGAGACTATTTTAGTAAGAAAATGAGACTAGGCAGGGGCTAGGGCACAGCAAGAGGAAGTCTTGTGTGCGCAGCCCTGTCCGTGTCGATTGAGGACCGATCTGTGTGCGGCCCTGCTGAACAAGTATTGAACGTACCGAAGGCATATCGGATATATGGGCCCCGATAAACCGATGTAACCTAAACCTCTGGGCGTCGAGGCATAGCACACCGATTTATAGGTGTAGGTTGAGGGCAGCGAGGTGGAAATCTGCTAACGGGCATAGAGAGATGCTCCGTGTATGGAAACTCCTGCTCGTTTCGGTGCGACCGGTTCAACGTTCGGGCTGTTGGATGAAAGGTTGTCCCGTACAACACGGGGTGAGTGTGCTGTGTGCAGCTCCGCGTGTGGGCGTATGTGACGTGCTATTCGGGTATCCCTGCAGGTCTATATCGAGTTGATTCGCCCTCCCTCGCGGTGATGAGTACCGCTTGTTCACTGTGTCGTAACGTAGATAATTTATAGAATGTTATGATTCATTTCTGCTGATATGTATAATTGTATTGCTACATGTATGCAACCAAATATTGCTTACTAAATTTCATATTCATGAACTGTTAACTTGTGGCTAAAAGAGGAACTAAGGATGAACTTGTAGGCGTATCCGTTTGCTGAAATTTACCATCCCATGTTCGTTGTGAACTGCATGTAGAGTTTCATGCCTAGGTGAGTCGGTTAAGTCTTGTTGAGCCATCGTGCTCATGGTTGCCGCTTTAAGTGTTTTTCAGGTGATGACTACCCCACGGACTCAGGTTACGAGTCCACCGGCGAGGGCTACCCTCCGTCGGGGACCACGGCTGAGTGGGAGCCGTACACGCCGCGCTGAGCTGAGGAGTGCAGCTAGTGTGGGTTGCCCATAGGGCTGGGCAACCGACTTTTGCTAGGTAGACAGGCGTGATTTGTATAAACTTAGCTTCCGCTGTTGTAATTTCCATACGTAGTTTGTAACTGAAGTCTTGTACTACTTTGTACAATTCAGTTGATTTTCTATGTAATACAGTATGGTTTCTTATGATGTGTGCTGTCTGGTATCACATCGTGCGGCACCACCCTCTGCGATCCTGGATGAGCGGATTCCGGTCCGCCACAAGTCCTTTCTTGATTTGTTCACCGGGTGAGAAAATTTCAGCAAGTCTAATGGTTCCAAAGCACCATTATGCTTAGGGGGCAAAATATACCCCACGTCTCTCTTAGTATTAGATGGACAGAAGGTCAATTTCATCCTAGGGACGTCATGGTTGACTTCCCACGGTGCTGTTTTGGACGTCGTCTCTTGTGTCTTGCACTTAAACTCGTCGGTGCACTAATCTCATTCTCTATTTCTGGACAGTCCAGAAATAAAACTTCCAGCAGTTTATCACTCCACAACCAGCAGCCTGGAAGACATTCCAGTAGTCCGAGATTTCCCCGATGTATTCCTAGGTGATCTTCTGGGTATGACGTACGACCGGGAGGTAGAGTTCAAGATAGAACTTGCACCAGGAACCATGCCAATATCCTGAAGGCCATACAAGATGGCACCAAAGTAATTGTCAGAATTGAAAGAGCAATTGACAGACCTGCTGGACAAGGGCTTCATTAGACCGAGCTCCTAGCCATGGCGGTGCTCGGCATTGTTTGTTAAGAAGAAAGATGAGACGTTGCGGCTTTGTGTGGACTATCGTCCACTAAACGCCGGCACGATCAAGAACAAGTACGCACTGCCCCATATTGACTTGTTGTTTGATCAGCTGGTAGGGGAAAAGATCTTTTCCAAGATGGATTTGAGATCAGGGTACCTTCAAATCAAGATTAGAAATGAGTACATACCAAAGACGGCTTTCTCGATGAGGTACGGACTCTATGAGTACCTTGTCATGTCTTTCAGCCTCACCAACGCTCCGGGTTACTTCATGTACTTGATGAACTCGGTATTCATGCCGGAGTTGGATAAATTTGTTGTGGTCTTCATCAATGACATTCTGGTTTATTCCAAGTCGGAAGAAGAACACGCAAACCACATGCATATAGTCTTGCAACGGCTGTTAGATCACATGTTATACGCGAAATTCAGCAAATGTAAGTCCTGTATTTCTCAAGTACCCATTCTCAGGCATATCATTTCAGAGGAGGGAGTAGCTGTTGATCCGAGCAAGATCGTACAACTGCTGAATTGGAAATCCCCGAGTTCTGTCCACGAGGTACGGAGTTTCCTCGGACTCGTGGGATATTATCGGAGGTTCATCCTGAAATTTTCAAGAATTGCAAAGCCGATGACTGAATTGCTGAAAAAGACATCCAAATATATCTGGAGCCAGCATGTGAAGCGGCATTCAAGGCTTTGGTGAAGTACCTCACATCAGCACCGGTTTTGGCGCAGCCGGATACTATAAAACCGTTCGATGTTTGTTGTGATGCATCCGGCATTGGACTCGGATGTGTGCTGATGCAAGAAAGGGGAGTGGTCACATATGGATCAAGGCAGCTCCAGAATCATGAGAAAAATTATTCCACCCATGACTTAGAACTTGCTGCTGTGGTACTCGCTCTCAAGATGTGGAGGCATTATTTGCTTGTTAACCTCGTGTATCTTTATACCGACCACAAAAGCCTCAAATACATATTCACTTAAAAGGATTTGAACATGAGGCAGCATGGATGGTTAGAGCTCATAAAGGATTACAAAATTGAGATCCATTATCATCCCGGAAAGGCAAACATGGTGGCCGATGCGCTGAGTCGTAAGTCACACGTTAATAATCTGACAATTACACCGTTGGAAGAGAGTGAACCAAATATGTATTTGGTTCCATATGGAGCTGTAGAGGACCAAGTTTTTGGCTTGCTAAAATGCTCCTCAACTCACAAACACACCACAGCTCAAATTGTATAAATCATTTATGTGAGGACCCGACGGTCCCGACAAACCAGGATCACGCTGAGGGGTGCTGCGATATACAGCACCGGATAACACACATAAAAGGTGATAAGTCGAAGCGAAATTTTATGACATAAACTTGTTTATGAACATAGTTACATCAAAATAACGTTAAGTCTACACTCGCGGGCATAGACTAAGAAAAAAGAGTTCATGTTCAGCTCATGAACGTGTCTCACTAGCACCCACACCACACTAACACGGCGGCGTGCACGGCTCCACTCGACGGTGTTACTCTCTTGGGGGTTCCTCTCCTCCTCGGGAGTCTCCTCCTCATAGAACCCTGTAAACACTTCAAACACAAGCAGTTAGCACGATGGCTCAGCAAGACTGACCCGTCTCACCGAAACATGAAACTCTACATGCTCGGTTTGCAATGTATAATAGGAAAGTATGTTGTGAAAGACACGCCTAATTAGTTGATGCTTACTTTCAAGTTTTAGCCTCAAGTTAGTGGAGAACCTTGTGCTAAGAAACATAAGAAATCCACAATCAAACAAGAAACACATTTCTATTATGTGCTTTGCTTAAGGTTGAAAAAACATCGATTAGCTCTAAACTAAAACATTTCATTAACAATTAACGTAAAGCTTTCAAACAACAACTTTTATCATGATAACTAGCCTGTTCTTTCTATGTCACAGTACAGTGAACAAGTGGTACTCACTGACCACGAGGGACGGTGATTATAATCAATTCACACCTGCAAGGTTACCCAAATAACCCGTCACATACGCCCGTACTCGGTGTTGCCTACAGCAACCATCACGGACGTCGTCTGCAACCACCTTTCATCCATTAGCCAAGTGTAGAACAGGTCTTATCACCCCGAGCAGGAGGTCTCTATGCAGAGCATCCTCGGTGCCCGATAGCCGATTTACACCTCGCTGCTCTCAACCTACCTTATGGACGACAAGCAATGCCTCAACAGATCGCTACCCGAATTACACCGGTTTCCCGGTTCCCATATATCCGGTAGGTCTTTGTTACTGTTCTAGCTTGTTCAACAGGCCCGCACTTGTCCGATGGTGAGAATGCATCTTGGCAGCAAACATGACAACCCAAAGGGCCGTACAGCACCACTGTGACGCGAGGAAGCTAACCCTGCCCTCCTCTTGGCCGGAGATCGACTGGAAGGTAGACCTCATCGGTGACCCGAAATATTTTCACCGACGGCGGCGAAAACATGGTGCTGAGCTCACCGGATTGATCATTCTTGCTAAGATTTGGCCTAGGTAATCGTGAGGTGCTACTCTAGCTCTAGCTAAACCAGAAACTCCGGTGATCAAGTGATCGAGACGAATTTCCGGTTTTAGTTCTCGGTGTTCTACATGGCGGCCGACAGGAAAACTGGTATTCCGGTTCAACCTGCGACGGACAGAAATCCGTACATCCCAGGATCACAGAGGGTGGTGCCGCACGATGCGACACCCGACAGCACACATCATAAGGACATTGAAAACATTCTGAATAAGTACAAAAGTAGTACACTCTTCAGTTACAACTCATGTACAGAGTCTACTACAGAGGAAGCGATTTATACAACTCACGCCCACCTAACTAGCAAAAGTGCGTTGTCTGGCCCTACGGACAACCCACACTAGCTCCCCTCGGCCTCAGCGCGGCGTGTACGGCTCCCACTCAGCCATAGTCCCCAATGGAGGGTAGCCCTCACCGGTGGACTCGTACTCCGAGTCTGTGGGGTACTCCTCACCTGCACACACTCATAGCAGCAACCATGAGCACGATGGCTCAGCAAGTCTTAACCGACTCTCCTACACATGAAACTCTACATGCAGGTCATACTCGAATATAGGATGATAATTTGCAGCAAACAGACACACCTACAAGTTCATCCTTAGTTCATATTTTCGCCAAATGTTAACGGTTCATGAATCTGAAATTTAGTAAGCAATATTTGGCGGCACACATGTAACAATACAAGTTATTCATATCATCAATAATGAATCATAACATTCCATATGTTAACCTACGTCACGACTCAGTGACCAAGTGGTAGTCATTACCGTGAGGGATGGCAAATCGACTTGATATACACCTGCAGGGATACCCGAACAGCACGTCACGTACGCCCACCCGTGGAGCAGCACAGTAAACTCACTCGATGTCGTACAGGACAACCTTTCACCCATCAGTCCAAACGTCGAGCCGGTCACACCGAAACGAGCAGGAGGTTCCCAACGCGGAGCATATATCTATGCCCGTTAGCAGATTTCCACCTGGCTGCCCTTAACCTACACCTATAAATGGGTGTGCTATGCCTCGACGCCCGGAGGCTTAGGTTATATCAGTTTATCGGACCCCATATATCTGATATGCCTTCGGTACATTCAAACTTGATCAGCATGGGCCACACACGGATCGATCCTCAATCGACACGCACAGGGTTACGCATACAAGACTTCCTCTTGCTGCGTCCTAGCCCCTGCCTAGTCTCATTTTCTTGCTAAAGTGGTCTCACATCTCTAACCAATCCTGTGTGACAAACCCTATACTCGCGAGTAGATTCCAACTACTCGACTTCTACTGAAGTCTATAAACATTAAGCAAAGCATGTTTTACTTGATGACTTAGATACTACCCTCATTATTTTTGCAATAATCTGGTTATGCATTTGGGGTTTCATCCATCATACACCTAATGCACATACATACCTCAAGCTAAGTGTATATAAAGCAAAACTTTATAAAACATGTTAAATGCAAACCAGGGCTTGCCTTGTTGCTGCTGGTCAGGGGTTAGTGTCTCCTCCGGAAGTATGAAGTCCAAAACCTCTGGGGTCTTCTCGCGTTCAGCGACTACACGTAATCAAATTCAATCCATATATCAAATTTAAATGCAAATGTGTTGAATTTAGTATGTAAAGACTTAACCTCTAGCTAGACACTCCCTTTGGCTCTGAAATTTTTACTGTGGCTTAGTAAGAGCCTAATCAGAGACTTGACAAAATTTCATTTGAAACAAAGCTCATTTGAGCTCTGCACAAATAAAAACCAAAATGGTCATTACTAGAGTTTCTAAGGATTTCCAGAGATTTTCATGGATCAAACCATTAATTTCTGGAAACTAGAGTTTGAGATGGTTGTAATGGAGTTGGTTTCCCGTAATTTGAAGAATCCTAGAGAAAGTTATGCCCTAATCAATATTTGACAAATTCTGAAAATGTTTCTGTACATTTTTCTATTTTCTCAGGGCAGTTCATGTAATCACACCATTAGGGGGAATAAATGAACCTGGATTGATCTAAAAATTTTTCATGTGACTCAAGGATTTTCACATGAACATCCTAGCCAAATTTCAGAAATTTCCATAAAGGAATTCTTCAGATAAAATTCCCAACAGTGTAAATATTAGACAATTAATTAGGGAAAAAATCATAAGTTTCATGAACTAAAACTTCTTTTGCTGGATAGTACTTAAATAGCTGAATCCAACAAAATTTGGTTCACTAAATTTGGAGCTTCCTAGCAAAAGTTATGGGCCTTTGAAGATTGAACTAAACTCTGAAATTCGAAGAAAAGTTTAAAACTCTGACCGCGGGCCCAACCGCGCAGCTGTTTCTTCTTCCTCGCGCCAGAGTGTTCGACGACTGCGCACTCGAGCGAGGATGACCTGAAGTGATTTCCTGGCCACCCCCAGGGCTGAAAATGGCTGCCTAGCCCTATCTCGCGACGTTGAACTCGCCTCGGGGTTTGGAGCTCGCCGACGGTGACCGGAAACGTCCGTGCGATGGCAACCGCGGCGGCTAGGGTTCCCTTGATGTGGTTCTCATGCTATGAGGCACAAGAAGGGTCGTGGTTTGCTTGTGGAGCACCAGTGGATCATGAGGAACCTGAAATGAGCAGCCTCGGAAGCTAAAAATGCTTGCAAACCCACTCTCTCGACGGCGACCCGAGACGTTTTGGCACCGGCAGCTGTGGAAATGGCTAGAACTTGGTCATTTCTTCATGGTTATACTCGATTCTTCCTCGAGAAGGGACGCTAGGATGTGTAGAAGCTACTTGCAAGCTAGCTTGATCATTGGTTAAACGTGTAACTCGAATTTTTGGTTTCGGCCGAGCTCGGTACTTTGCACTAGGGTTCGGAAGTTTCTAAAATTCCCGCTACATGGTGGATCGTTTAGCGAACGGTTTGCAGCTACACCATCTAGGTCTCCCCACACACCTTTCTTGTGTAGTAAGTTGAAGGAGAGGTGTGGGGAACCCCTTCCGGGATCCACACTCCAGGATACACATTAGGTGGTGCCGTGCGATGGGGCATCGAACAGCATACACGAAAAGAAACCATAACCGTACAAAGTCTTTTATTTATCAACATAGTGTCATTTACAAAATAAGGTACCACGAAGGTACACGCAGCAGAATATACATACACACTTACTCTCGATCCTAACTAAGCAAAAGAGAAGACGTCCAGCCCGCGGACGCTTCTTACTAGCTTCCACAAAGATGAGTGCAGCGGCAGGGTTTCCGGTGAGTCTCTGCTGTCTCATCGAACAACCATCTTCATAGCAAATTTTATATCACCTGCAAAACACTATTAATGCAACCGTGAGCACGATGGCTCAGCAAGACTTAACTGATACTCCTAACATGAAACTCTACATGCTGGGATTAATAATATAGGACAAATATGTTGCAATAACGACACGCCTACATGTTGATCCTTACATTCAGTTTTATAGAAGCAGATTATTATGCCTTAGGCAGCCCTCACACCGGAAGTCTACAATCAAACAAGAAACACTTTCCTACGATGTGGTGATGCCCAAGTTGAATATAAACTTAGTGAGCTCTACAACTATAGCATACATGGTTGGCAATACAAAGAATTTAAGAACTTCACATCAGCAATGATTCATCTCACTTCATCTGGAAATAGTTACTACGTCACAACTCAGTGAACAAGTGGTACTCATATAACCACGAGGGATGGTGATTCGAATCAGGACACACCCGGAACACACGACACATACACCCGCCTCGAAAGACTCACATGGGAGCTCTTTCTTACGCTGTATGCAGCAACCTTTCGCCAGTCACTCCAATGCTGAACCAGTTCTGTCGACCCATCAGAAGGGCCACTACTCGGAACACATCGATGTTGCTCCGCTAGCGAGTTTACACCTCTGACACCAACCCCCAAAGGACGGCCATATACGTTTCTACACGAGAGTACCCGAGTTACATCGGTTTCCTGGACCCCATAATTCCAGTATGCATTACGTACTGTTCAAACTTGCTCAGCTGGGCGGCATACGCATCGGTCCTTAAACGACACAAACAGAGCTAAGGCAACACAGGCCCAACATCCTGCTGCTCCTGCTCTCTGCTCGGTCTCATTTTCTTTTCCAGAACTTCCATTCTCTACAATCATACCCCGCTGAACCAACATCCTAAACTCGAGAGTAGCTTCCAACTACCCGACTTGTACCGGGTCCTATACAACTTAAGCCTAGCCGAAGCTACATGAAGGTAACCTGTTCTACCCTTTAACTCCAAGGGTTTTTGGGTCATGCATTTGGAGTATCAATCACCATGACCTAATGCACAATACATACTTAACCAACAAAAGTGATACAAAGTAAAATATAACTAAAAAGCTGTTAAATGCAATCCGGGGCTTGCCTTATGTTGCTGCAGGTTTATTTCTACTTAAAGTCAGTAGCTTGTCGACGGTTAAAGCCTCAACTTTGAGCTCCGAGTCGAGTTCCTCGTCGAACTCCTTCGTCGTGTTTCCTACCGATATGAATATGCACAGTTTTATATTGCAAGTAAATGAATTATAAAAGAAATGTGTTTTATGAACTAAGAATAGTTTAGATCAACTCTAAAGTGACAGATGAGCTCTGTTATGGACAGAAACAGAGGACACTTTAGGTGGGCAGTGGATGTTTGTGGGAGAAAAATTCAAAGAGTTATATCTAATGGACATAATAAAGGTAGGGAATAAACCAGTAGAAAACTGGATAATATGATCTCAACTTGCTCTGAAATTTTTACAGTGATATATAGATCCTACAGAGGTATGGCTTGCAAAATGTTAGACAAAGTTGATGTAAGATGTGGCATAAAGAATTTTCTTAGCTATTTGGGTTCTCTGAATTCCTATGGCAATTCTAGGGTCTTGTCATACTCCAAATTTGTTTTTCAGAAACTTTGGAGTCTTATGAATCCATAGGACTTGGTTTCACCATTTTTCGAGCTTCCTACACAGAGATATGGAATTTAGAAGTTGGAGCTAAAAGCTAAAAAATCTTTCTGTTATTTTTCCTAATTTTCAGAGACATACAAGATTATCAACATTTGGCCAAGCAAATGAACTCCAATTCCTCTGAAATTTTTACTGGAATTCAATAATTTTGGAAGAATGTCCTACCCAAATTTTGGAATTTTTTAATAAACAGAACTCCTGTAATAATTCCTACGGGATTTTCCTTATATGAATTAATGAGCCAAAACCAGAGATTTTCATAAACATTGGGCTGCACCTCTGGATAGTACTCTCTGAGAGGAATCCAACAAAATTTGTTTGACAATTTTTGGACACTCCTACCCAAAGTTATGGCTCTTCAAAGTTTAAGCCGAATTAGGAAAATCCTGGAAAAGTTTAAACATCTGATGCAGGCCCCACACGTCAACATTCTCTTCAACCTCGCGCCAAACAGTGGACAGTGGCGGCGCCCTACGGCGAGGGTAGCTAGACCGGCCTTCCCGGCCACCTTCCGACCTCTTGCTCGCCCCCCTCCCCCGTTTTCAGGCACGCTGAACGCACTGGTGGGGTCGCCGGCAGCCGTAGATCGCCAGAAACCATCGCGCACCGGTGATAGAAAGAATTAGGGCTCCGGCGAGGTTGTGCATGGTGAACTCTCCACCAAATGATCGGTTCTTGGGCTCTAAAGTGTAAGGGCCTAAGTTTTTGGCACATATTTAAAGTGTTCATCACCCCACATACACCTCATTTGAGGAAAAGATATGAACACATGTGAAGAGCAAGTAAACACCATCAACATGGTCATTAGAGAATAAATGCAAAAAATGCAAAAGTGGCATTTCCCACATGCATAATATAGGGTCTGGGCATATGAAAAACTCCAACACCTTGCTAGGAATGCTCGTGCCCAATTTCACCCAAATCCAAAACCCTTTTGAGGTATTTTTGGGTATAACTAGAAAGAGGCTAGTTTGAACTCAAATTCAAACTACTTTTATCCCATGACTTCAAAAGTGGGAGGCATATTCATACTCAGCACATTTTTATGAGCTCACACACCAATTTTCACTCCATTTGGAGTTGATCTTGACATGAGCTAAGTTTAGCAAATTCAAACTCCATTTGAATTTAAAACTGCATATGTGCTGAAATTATATTCAAACACCCAACAATTTGAACTCTATCCAATTCAAATGGTCAGTTGGTAGATAATTCAAATGACAGAGGGTATTTGGGTCTCTACTGTTTAGAGCTGTAGGGAAATTTCAATTTCAGAGGTTAAAACCGGAGTGGAACCCACATGTCAGCCTCACTAAACAGTTTAACCGACTGAAGACTTGATATCGGTTTCGTGCGCCTGACCGAGCTGCCGCCACGGCGAGGACAGCAGCTGCTTGCCGTCCCTGGTTGCTGAACCGCCTCTCTGGCCCCTTATCTACGCGCCCGAGTCGTCCCAGTTGCTTCTCACCACGGTTCCGACGTATTCTCACCGAGAAACCTCGATACACATCGCCGCTCGTCCGAGCTCTCGGTCCACCATCGCCCGGCCAAACCTGCGGTTGTCACGGTGATCTGAGACCGCAACCGAGTGCGCCAAGCCTCCCTTGACGTTCTCGCATCGGATCCAGACCCTGATCAACCCTCCTCGAACTCCACTGCGACATTCTTCCATTCCTCGGTTCCACCCGAGCCGCCGTCATGGGAACGACCTGTTTGGCCATCACAGCCCACCTTTCTCTGAGCCGTGAATAGCAAAAAAGTTTGCCTTCAATCCCTCTTTCATTACCGCAAGTTCTGGCGGCGTGACATAAGCTACCGACACCGGAATTTCATGATTTTGCGACTGTGTACAAAAGTGACACCCGAACCAATTCGCAAAATTCATGATACACAGCGCACCACTCATCACCTTACGTAGAAAAACACTTCTAGGCGTCTGTGCGAGTCCATAGGATCCGAAACTTCAAAGAACTATTGGGTGTAGCCACTGTTCTTCGAGTTTTATGAGAATTCCTGGTTTCCGACCTTGGTCGCACGGTGACAGCTCAGTACGGACATTTCCAAGCTCCGTGGAGCTCATGTCGATGTTTCCTAGGGTCCACTGATGCTCTATGGCCTTTTGCTCGATCATTTGAGAGGCTAGGAAGCCTGGCCGATGCGGCCGAAGTTCATCCGAAATCGCCGCTTGTCGCCGGCCATGTTCCGGCAATTGTCACGATGAGCTGAGCCCAGCATCGTGTTCCCCGTGTGGGATTAGGCAGAGGTGGCCAAGATCATGGAGTTTGTCACACGGCAGAAGCCCTCCGGCGAGGGGGGCGACGGCCAAGCGCGGGAGGCCGGAGGTAGACGAAGCCCCCGGTCCCACATGTCAGCGGCCAATATTTTAAAACCGTGGATTAGCTGTGGCACCGTATCGAATGTGGCTGCATGTGAAAGACTCCGTAGCCCCGTGTGTCGACCACTGAAAAGTTGACACGTCGCCCCGGCCCCACGCGCAGCGATTTAAACATTTCCCCAATTTTCAGATTTAGTTCAAACTTGAAACCCACATAACTTTGGCTAGGAAACTCCAAATCGAGTGAACCAAATTTTATTGGATTCAGCTCTCTGAGTACTTTCCAACAAATCAAGTTTCACTTTATGAAAATCCTTAGTTCTCCAGAATTATTTCTTCAAGTTGAAACTGTTTGCAATTTTAATTGGAGAACCCTTTGGAGGAAAATTCTGAAATTTTACTGGGATGCTCACCAAAATATCCCTGAGCTACCATAATATTTCAGATCCATTTGAGCTCATTTGATCCACCTAATGGTGTGATTAATAAAACTGTTCCAGAGAAAATAGAAAATGTCCAGAAACATTTTCAGAATTTCTCTGAAATTGTTTAGCTCATATCTTTAGCTGGGAACCTTCAAATTAAGTGAAATCAATTCCATTAGAACCCTCTGAAAATCTAATTTCCAGAAAGTCATGGCTTGCTCCATGAAAATCTCTAGAACACCCTAAGAGCTCCAAGTAAGCCCAAGTACATAATTATTTGTGGAGAGCTCAAATGAGCTTTGCTGCAAATGAAACTTGGCCAAGTTTAGGTTGTATCCAAACCACAGTGAAAATTTCAGAGTCATTGGGTCTGTCAAGCAAGACTAATAACTCTCACAAGTTTCACTCCCATACAAATGCATTTAAATTGATACATAATTGTATTTATCAATGTAGTCGCTAAGGTTGAGGAGGAACCCGAAGTCTTAGACTTCGTCACTCAAGAGGAACAGCTAGCCTACGACCAAGAGCAGCAAGGCAAGCTCCGGTTTGCATTAACCCTTTTACAAATTTTTATTGTTTTGAGAACTTACTTTGAGCACCCACTTAATTCTTGCATTACACTCTTGTTTGAAACCCAAATGCATAGCCAAGAAAACCCTGTGTTGGGATTAGGTTTGTAAACCTTGTTTATCTACTGCAATGCTAACATAGTGTAGGATTCGGTACAAGTCGAGTAATTGGAACTACTCGCAAGAATAGGCTAGAGGCACATTGCTCGGGTAAATATAGCAAATGAAACACATGGCAAGAAAAATGAGACCGAGCGGAGAGTAAGGGCAGCAGGACTTTGGGGCCTGGGCGCCATAGCTCCGCTTGTGTCGATTGAGGACCGAGCCGTGTGAGGGCCTGTTGAACAAGCTAGAACAGTACCAAAGACCTACCGGATATATGGGAACCGGTAAACCGATGTAAATCGGGTAGCTGGGTATTGAGGCATTGCCTGTCATTTAGAGGGTAGGTTGAGAGCTTGAGGTGTAAATCGGCTGGCGGCACTGCAGATGCACGCGCAGAGACCTCTTGCTCGGGGCGATAGGACCGGTTCAATATTTGGCTAATGGGTGAAAGGTGGTTGCGTACAACGTCCGTGATGGTTGCTGTAGGCAACATCAAGTACGGGCGCACGTGACGGGTTCTTCGGGTAACCCTGCAGGTGTAAATCGATTATAATCGCCGTCCCTCGCGGTCAGTGAGTACCACTTGTTCACTGTACCATGACGTAGAAAGAACAGGCTAGATAAATGTTAAAAGTTTGCTGATTTGAAAGATATACTTTTCTTATTAATGTCTTGCTGTAGTTTAGAGCTTATCAAAGTTCTTTCTAAACTTTGGGCAATGTACATGAGGGAAATGCGTTTCTTGTTTGATTGCGGCTCTCTTATGTGCCTTAGCGTAAGGTTCTCCACAACCTGCTGCTAAAACTAGAAAGTAAGGTTCAAATAATTAGGCGAGTGCTTTGCAACTTATTTTACCTCATGTACCCTAAAACCATTCATGTAGAAGTTTCATGTATAGGAGATACGGGTCAGACTTGCTGAGCCATCGTGCTCACTGCTTGTGTTTGAAGCTTTTGCAGGGGTTTATGAGGAAGGGACTCCCGAGGAGGGGACGAAACCCAAAGGGGGGAACCCCGTCGAGTGGGAGTCGTACACGCCGCCGTGTTAGTGTGTGTGCGTGCTAGTTGGGACACATTCACAGGCTGAACGTGAACTTGATGAATAGTCTACGCCCGTGAGTGTACCCCGATCTGTTTTGTTGTAAAAATGTTCACAAACTGGTTTATGTAATAAAACTTTGCTTACGCTTTGTATCTTTGATGTGCGTTATCCGGTGCTGTGCAACGCAGCGCCCCTCAACGTGATCCTGGATCGACAAGGCTGTGGGGCCGCGTCATAAAGCACCAGGGGATCATGTAGAAGATCGACATAGGGTTTAAACGATCCGGGGAGCGCTCCAAACCTATCGCCACCGTGCACCCGACGTGGTACGAAAGTTTTCCCCCTGGCAAGAATGTGCAATTCTCACTCTACCCTTAATTTCTTGACCTAGAATCGATGGAGGAGGTGATCTAGCTAGTGAGGAAGCTTTGTGCAAAGTTTGAAGCCTTTACAACCCAAATTGATGACAAATTTCCCAAATTCTCACCTCGAGATCGGTTTGTGCCGGCTGGGAGAAATTCTCAAAATTCTCCTCCGAGGAGTAACGGCATGAGCTGAGCTTTGGGGGTGAGCAACTAGGGTTGTAGGTGCACCGATGGGGTGGATCGCTTGAGCGTGAGCTTCTTCAGTTTGAGCTGTCCACGGCGACACAACTCGGTTCTTCGGTGTTTACTAGGGAGCCGCAGCAACTTTGCCGTTTTCTTGTGCAAACGAGCTCGGAACCGTGGGGACGAGTTGCTAGCCGGCTAGAGCACTCGTGGCTGAAGCTTTTTGTTGTGGGGAGCTCGGAAAAAGGAGTTCATTTGGTGGCTGGTGATGGGGAGAAGCAAAGCGGCCGGCTGTTCTTCTCGGAAGGAAGCAAAGAATGTGCACGAGCGGGGGAAAGCAAAAGAGGGTTGTGGCACTCGTGGTGAGTTGATCAGACCGGGAAAATGATCAAGCAAGCAGGAGGTGGCGCTAAACTTCCCTCCAAAGTCATCTGCCGGTGTGCTGTCGGGAGCTCGAGCGAGGGAGGAAAACAGAGGCGGTAGAAACCTTGTGTGTATGACATGTGGGGTCCATCTCTCACCCTTATCCCCCCAATTCCGTTTAAAATAGCAACAAGCTCCAAATTTGACCAAACTTGGAGGATAGGCTGAAAGAAATGTGAGCAACACAATGGTTCACTCAGATTTGAATTTCGGTGAAATCGGAATTTGAAACTGAGATTTAAATTCAAATTTGGTTTTTTCCCGTTTTAATTCTAACGACTAGTAAATCCTTTTCAAATGCTCGAAAATTTGCCGGGCTACCTGTGGATGTGTGGAGAACCAAATGATAGCTTTAGATCTCCGTGTTCGGGAATTTTAGCAAGTTCAAGTTTAGACTTGGATCTCACACTTTTAAATTCAAAAGTTTAAATTCCCCCTCATTTTCTCGGTGTGAATTGCAGCTCCACTTGCTAGACTTTTGGGATTTCACAAGAGGGTGGCCGTAGGGGGCTGTCGATGGTGAGCCGAAGCAAGGTTTCACCGGTTTCTTCCCGATCCTTGGCGGCGACGACTGAATTGCAAGCAACAGAGCGCCAAAGCTTCGGTGTAGCACGGGGAGTAGCTAGAGCACGTCTTGGCGCTCCTTTTTGCTTTATAGCACTCGAGCAACATGTGATCGGCTCCGTTGTCTGATGGATGATCAGAGGCACGGTTGTCGGTGGCTTCTTCATGCGCGGGATCTGAACAGAGCGGCACGAGCTGGGAGAGAAGGAAGCTTCGACGGTGCACCACACGTGGGCGATACGAGAGAGCAGCACACGTGGGCGATAGGAGAGAGCGAGAGCTGATCGGGAACAAGCGCTGGCACGCGTGTGGGTTCAGCGGGGTGAGGCGGCACGCGGTGGCGAGCTCTCGGCAACAGCCCAAACAAACAGAGGCGGTTCCCTCAGTTGATGAGACTGACATGTGGGCCCTCTCTCCCCTTCTCTCTTTTGCATTTCTTTCTTGCAAATATCTCAGCTACTCAACATTGAAGTGTAGACTTCATCCCCAAGTCATGAGTGGAATTTGATTTCCTCAAATTGAAGTTAATTTGGCTAAATTTGATTCACATTTGAACTGGAATTTCAAATTCAGTTTCTGAATTACTGCAAATTTAGCTTCCGACAAGATGAACTCCAATGAGGATGAAAATTGGGGGAGTAACTCAGAAAAATGTGCTGAGTGTGAATATGAAGTTAACTTTTGAATCCATGTGATAAAAGTGGCTGAAATTTGAATTTGCATTCAAATAGCCCTTTGTACAATTGTATACAAAAGTGCCTCAAAAATGGTTTGAATTTGCATGATACTTGGCATGAGCACTCCTAAGAATATTTAGGGCCTAATGGTGAGATCAGCCTCTCATGTTTTCATCTGTGAGATCCTACTTTTGGATTTGTGAGTTCTTCCTCTAATCACCTCTTGATGGTGTTTACTTGCTCTTCACAAATGTTCATGAGACTTCCACAATATGAGCTGGGGTGTGGTGATATGATGAACACTCTAGCAAGTAAATTCTTGGCCTTTTGCATCCCTCCCCCCTTAAAAGAATCTTGTCCCGAGATTATAAAAGAAGAGACGAAGATGTAAGAGGAATTACCCGTGATGAGAGGTCATGAAATCCGGGTAGTTTGAGCGAAGGAAATCTTCACTCTACCATGTCGCTTACTCAGCGGTGTGGTTTCTCCACAATATCTTGTAGAACCACAGCATTCGGTTATGCGTGGTCCGAGCCTTCTCATCAATAATCGCCACCGGATATTCAGCATAAGTCAAATCTGGTTGCAACTCGTCAATGTCGTCGGTGGGAACAGCAGCGGTGTACTTCAGACATTTCCGGAGTTGTGAGACATGGAAAATGTTGTGAACACCAGCGAGAGATGACGGTAATTCCAGTCTATACGCCACTGGTCCACAATTCTCGGTGATGGCATAGGGTTCAATAAATTGGGGAGCGAGTTTCCCCTTCACGCTGAATCGGTGCACGCCTTTCATCGGAGATACACGGAGGTACACGTGTTCCCCAACATTGAAGTGTAGCGGCCTACGCCTCTTATCAGCGTAACTTTTTGTCGGGATTTGGCGGCTTTCAAATTTGCTTGAATCACCCAAACTCGCTCTTCGGCGTCTTTCACTAAATCAATCCCGAACGTGACCATTTCACCGGACTAGCACCAGTTCAATGGGGTGAGGCATTTTCAACTGTAGAGAGCCTCATATGGTGCCATCTTGGTATTCGCTTGATAGACATTGTTATACGAGAATTCCACCAACGGTAGATGATCATCCCAATTTCTACCGTGGTGGATGGCACATGCTCTCATCATGTCTTCTAACACTTGATTCACCATCTCAGTTTGTCCATCGGTCTGAGGGTGATAAACGGAGCTTCTAATCAGTTTGGTACCCAATGCAGCGTGCAACTGCTCCCAGAAACGAGCCACAAACAGTGCCCCTCGATCTGAGATTAGGGTCTTGGGTAGTCCGTGCAAGCATATGATTCTTGCAATGTACAACTCCGCATACCTGCTGGCATGGAAATGTGTATGCACAGGAATAAAGTGAGCCGATTTGGTTAACCGGTCAACGATTGCCAAAATGGAATCATGCTTGTTAAAAGTCATGAATAATCCTAAAATGAAATCCATGCTCACATCTTCCGATTTCAATGATGGAATTTTCAGGTGTTGCAGCAACCCTGATTTCCTCATGTGATCCGCCTTCACTCGTCTACACGTATCAAATTCGGGTACATACTTTTCAATTTCTCGCTTCATCCGTGTCCACCAAAATTTACTCTTCAAATCTTGGTACATTTTGTTGCTGCCTGGATGAATGGAGAACTTAGACAAGTGAGCTTCATCAAGGATCTTCTTTCTCAGCTCCATATTCCGGGGTACGACTATGCGGTCATTGAACCATAGCGTCCCCTCATCATCCTTCCGGAAACATTTGATATCACCGCTGTCTATCCATTTCCAGAGATGTGCCATGCCTTTGTCAATCTTCTGAGCTGCAATTATATCCTACCTAATGGTAGGGATGAGAGCAAGGTTGTAGAGTGATCCATATGGAACCAAGTATAAACTCGGTTCTTCCTCTTCCATCGGTGTAATGGTGAGGTTATGGACATGTGATTTCCGACTCAGCGCGTCGGCCACCACATTTGTCTTGTCGGGGTGGTAATGAATCTCAATCTCATAGTCTTTGATTAATTCTAACCACCTCCTTTGCCTTATATTCAGCTCTTTCTGGGTGAAGATATATTTTAAGCTTTTGTGGTCGGTGTAGAGATGCACCAAATTTCCAGGAAGATAGTGCCTAAACATCTTCAGCGCCAAGACCATGGCAGCGAGTACAGGACAACCTTTCACCCAACATCCCAATCATCAAACCGGTTGCACCGAAATGAGCAGGTGGTACCCTACACGGAGCATCTCTCTGCCTGTTAGCAGATTTGCACCTGTCTGCCCTCAACCTACACCTATAAATCAGTGTGTTATGCCTCGACGCCCAGAGGTTTAGGTTACATCAGTTTATCGGACCCCATATATCCGATATGCCTGCGGTACATTCAAACATGATCAGCGTGGGCCGCACACGGATCGGTCCTCAATCGACACGGACAGGGCTACACACACAAGACTTCCTCTTGCTGCGTCCTAGCCCCTGCCTAGTATCATTTTTCTTGCTAAAGTGGTCTCACATCTATAACCAATCCCGTGTGACAAACCCTATACTCGCGAGTAGATTCCAACTACTCGACTTGTACCAAATTCTATAAATATTAAGCAAAGCATGTTCTACTCAATGACTTAGACACTACCCTCACTTGTCTTGGAATAATCTGGTCATGCATTTGGGGTTTCATCCATCCTACCCCTAATGCACATACATACCTCAAGCTAAGTGTATATAAAGCAAAACTTCATAAAACTTGTTAAATGCAAACTGGGGCTTGCCTTGTTGGTGCTGGTTAGGTGTTAGTGTCTCGTCGGAAGTGTGAAGTCCAAAATCTCTGGGGTCTGGGGTCTCCTTGCGTTCAGCGACTACACGTAATCAATTCAATCAATATGTCAAATTTAAATGCAAATGTGTTGAATTTAGTATGTAAAGACTATAACTCTAGCTAGACTCTCCCTTTGGCTCTGAAAGTTTTACCGTGGCTTGGTAAGAGCATAGTCAGAGACTTGACCAAATTTCATTTGAAACAAAGCTCATTTGAGCTCTGCACAAATAAAAGTCTAAATGTTCATTACTAGAGTTTCTAAGGATTTTCAGGTATTTTCATGGATCAAACAATTAATTTCTGGAAACTAGAGTTTGACATGGTTCTAATGGAGTTGGTTTCATGTAATTTGAAGAATCCTAGAGAAAGTTATGCCCTAATCAATATTTGACAAATTTCTGAAAATGTTTCTGTACATTTTTCTATTTTCTCGGGGCAGTTCACTTAATCACACCATTAGGGAGAATAAATGAACTTGTATGGATCTGAAATTTTTCATGTGACTCAAGGATTTTCAAATGAACATCCTAGCCAAATTTCAGAAATTTCCATAAAGGAATTTTCCAGATAAAATTCCCAACAGTTTAAACATTAAGGAATTAATTAGGGAAAATAATAAGTTTCATGAACTGAAACTTCTTTCACTGGATATTACTTAAAGAGCTGAATCCAACATTTGGTTCACCAAATTTGGAGCTTCCTAGCAAAAGTAATGGCCATTTGATGTTTGAAATAAACTCTAAAATTTGAAGAAAAGTTTAAAACTCTGACCGTGGGCCCCACCGTGCGGCTGTTTCTTCTTCCTCACGCTAGAGCGTTCAGCGGCGGCACACTCCGGCGAGGATCACAGAAAGTGATTTCCCAGGTCTGAAAATGGCTGCCTAGCCCTATCTCGTGACGTTGAACTCTCCTCGGGGTTTGGAGCTCGCAGGCGGTGACTGGAAACGTCCGTGCGACGGCAACCGCAGCGGCTAGGGTTCTGGTGATGTGGTTCTCACTCTATGAGGCACAAGAAGGGTCATGGTTTTCTTGTGGAGCACCAGTGGATCATGAGGAACCCGAAATGAGCAGCCTCGGAAGCTAAAAACTTTTGCAAACCCACTCTCGATGGTGACCCGAGATGTTTTGGCACCGTCGTCTGTGGAAATGGCTAGAACTCGATCATTTCTTCATGGTTATACTCGATTATTCCTCAAGGAGGGACGCTAGGATGTGTAGAAGCTAATTGCAAGCTAGCTTGATCATTGGTTAAACGTGTAACTCGAATTTTTGGTTTCGGCCGAGCTCGGTACATTGCACTAGGGTTCGGAAGTTTCTAAAATTCCCGCTACACGGTGGATCGTTTGACGAAAGGTTTGCAGCTACACCATATAGGGCTCCCCACGCACCTTTCTTGTGTTGTAAAATGAAAGAGAGAGTGGACGTAGGGGGCTGTTGATGGTGAGCCGAAGCATGGTTTCGCCGGTTTCTTCTCGGTCCTCGGCGACGGCTGAATTGCAAGCAACGGAGCACCAAAGCTTCGGCGTAGCACGGGGAGTAGCTAGAGCACGTCTTGGCGCTCCTTCTTGCTTTATAGCACTCGAGCAACCGGTAATCAGCGCCGGTGTTTGATGGAAGATAAGAGGCGCGGTCATCGGTGGCTTCTTCGCGCGCGGGAGCTAAACAGAGCGGCACGAGCTGGGAGAGAAGGAAGCTTCGACGGTGCAGCGCACATGGGCGATAGGAGAGAGCGTGAGCTGATCGGGAACAAGCGCTGGGGCGCGCGTGGGTTCAGCGGGGTGAGGCGGCATGCGCTGGCACGCTCTCGGCAACAGCACGAAGAAACAGATGCGGTTCCCTCAGTTGATGAGACTGACATGTGGGCCCTCTCTCCCCCTTCTCTCTTTTCCATTTCATTGCTGCAAATATCTCAGCTACTCAACATTGAAGTGTAGAATTCACCCCTAAGTCATGAGTGGAATTTGATTTCCTCAAATTGAAGTTAATTTGGCTAAATTTGATTCACATTTGAACTTGAATTTCAGATTCAGTTTTGAATTAATGCAAATTTAGCTCCCCACAAGATGAACTCCAATGAGGATGAAAATTGGGGGAGTAACTAAGAAAAACGTGCTGGTTGTGAATATGAAGTTAACTTTTGAATCCAAGTAATGAAAGTGGCTGAAATTTGAGTTTGCATTCAAATAGCCCTTTGTACAATTGTATACAAAAGTGCCTCAGAAATGGTTTCAATTTGCATGAAACTTGGCATGAGCACTCCTAAGAATATTTAGGGCCTAATAGTCAGATCAGCCTCTCATGTTTTCATGTGTGAGATCCTACTTTTGGATTAGCGAGTTCTTCCTCTAATCACCTCTTGATGGTATTTACATGCTCTTTACAAATGTTCATGAGACTTCCACAATATGAGCTGGGGTGTGGTGATATGATGAACAATCTAGCAAGTTCATTCTTGGGCTTTTACATCAACGGCGTTGAGGGAGCTCACACGGGTCTAGGAGGTCAAAGTAGACTCGGTTGCTAACCTCTGTGACCGTTTGTCCAAGCCGGAGAGGCTTTGGTGTACTAGGGTGATGAAGATTTCTGCCGGCGGCGGTTCTCTGTCCCATGGAAGAAGATCGTCGGGTATAGCTCAGCAGAAGCCGTGAATCGACTCGTGGTTGTGTCGAGGCCATCGAGGGAAGTCGGGCGATCCCATTTGTGGCCTCAGTTCAGTGTGAAAGTCTCTGAACCGGCCGGTTAACGGTGGAGGTGGAAGCTCGGGTGGTGCGGCGAGGTGTGCTGTGTTTTCTGTGCGGGAGAACGACGAGTAACGAGTGAAATGACTTGGTAGCATCCCAGGCACGATGATAAGGGTGCGGGGGACGTGGGACACTGGTAGGGATCTGGAAGCAGCTGCTGGCGAGGCTCTAGCGCCGTGGTGCCCCCGCACACGCGCGCAAGAAACCGAGCAGCGCTTGGTGGAGTCGGTTTGAGCTCCTTTGTTGCTGACAGTGGCCGCAATTTTTGAATTTGTCCTCACAAATTCAATTTGCCACTGTTGTATAAAATTTAGGACTTCTCTGCCCTCTGAAGTGTGATCAAACAACCAGCTCACCATTTTAATTGGAATGAAAATCAAAATGTGAAATGGTTTGGATGAATTTGCAGCACATGTCAAGATGTAAATCAAATATGGTTTGAATTTGCTCAAATTAGCTCATGTCAATATCAACTCCAAAGGGAGTAAAAATTGGTGTGTGATCTCATAAAAATGTGCTGAGTGTGAATATGAATTCCTCTTTTGAATTCATTGGATGAAAGAAGTTTGAATTTGAATTTAAGTTCAAACTAGCCTTTTAATGGTTGTATCCAAAAGTACCTCAAAAGGTTTTGGATTTGGGTGAAATTTGGCATAAGCATTCCTAACAAAGTTTAGGAGTTGATAATGTGCTCAGCCACTATATGATGCGTGTGGGAAATACCACTTTTGCATTTGTGAGTTCATCTCCTAATAAATCTATTTATGGTGGTTACTTGCTCTTCAAATGTGTTCATGTTTTTATCACAATTGAGATGAGGTATGTGGGTGATGAACACTTTTAGCAAGTTAAAAACATGGGCTCTTACATTCCCCCCCCCCCCCTTAAAAGAATCTCGTCCCGAGATTATAAGATAAAAATGAGAAAGAGGATGGTGGAAAATTACCTGATGTGCGACATCAAAAATTCTGGATAGTTGGCGCGAATAAATCCCTCACTCTCCCATGTCGCTTCATCCTCAGAGTGATTACTCCATTAAACTTTATAGAACCACAACATTTGGTTGTGTGCGGTTCGAGCCTTCTCATCAATGATCTGAACCGGTTCCTCCAGATACATGAGATCCGGTTTTAGTTCCTCGATATCTCCCAGCTGAACGGTGGTTGACAACATGAGGCACTTCCTCAGCTGAGAAATGTGGAAGATGTCGTGCACACTGGAGAGTGTAGCTGATAATTCCAGCCGGTATGCAACAGATCCACACCTTTCCAAAACCTGAAATGGACCGATGATTCGGGGTACCAACTTTCCTTTGACACGAATTTGTTCACGCCCTTCATTGGAGACACATGTAGATACAGGTAATCCCCGACTTTAAACGGTAGAGGACGTCTTCTGCGGTCCGCATATTGTTTTTGTTGGGATTGGGCGGCTTTTATGTTCCGCTTGAATCAGGCAAACTTTTTCCTCCGCATTGTTGACAAGATCAATCCCGAAAGTGACCCTCTCGCCAGACTCACACCAGTTCAACGTTGTGTGGCATTTTCTTCCGTATAGCGCCTCATAAGGTGCCATTTTGATGCTGGCCTGGATTCATTATTGTACGAGAACTCAGATAAAGGTAAGTGATCATCCCAATTCTTACCGTGGTTGATAGCACATGCTCGTAACATGTCTTCTAGGATTTTATTTACCCGCTCAGTTTACCCATCCGTTTACGGGTGGTACGCTGAACTATGGTAAGTTTCGTACCCAATACAGCATGTAACTGCTCCCAAAAACGAGACACAAATAAAGTGCCCCGATCTGAGATGATAGTGCGGGGTACGCCGTATAAGCAAAGAATCCGTGAGATGTACAGTTCAGAATACTTCTTGGCATTGTAGTTTGTAAAAGCCCAAGATTTTACTTGCTAAAGTGTTCATCACATCACCACAAACCAGCTCATTTTTTGGATAGCTCATGAACACATGTGAAGAGCAAGTAACCACCATCAATAGGTTTGATTAGAGGAAGAACTCATATATCAAAAAGTAGGACCTCACACAAATAAATATGAGAGGCTAAGCTCACCATTAGGCCCTAAACATTCTTAGGAGTCCTCATGCCAAGTTTCATGCCAATCAAAACTTTTTTGAGGCAATTTTTGGATCCAATTGTAAAAAGGGCCCATTTGAATGCAAATTCAAATTTAAGCTACTTTCATCATCCTAATTCAAAGGGTGGCTTCACATTCAAACTCAGCACATTTTTCTGATTAGTCCACCAATTTTCATCCTCATTGGAGTTCATCTTGTCGGGATCTATATTTGCATTAATTCAAAACTGAATTTGAAATTGAAATTCAAATGTGAATCAAATTTAGCCAAACCAACTCCAATTTGATGAATTCAGATTCATCTCTTGACTTTTTGGCTAAGTATACAATTTAATTGTGAGTAGCTGAGATATTTTCAGTAAAAACAATAGAAAAGAGTAGAGGAGAGAAATGGGCCCACTGATCAGTGACTGAAGACAGATGAACCGACTCACTCAGGTGCAGTGTCGCGGGCGACCACCGAGCGGCCACGTCCGATCAGCGCATGCACTTAACTCTCCACCTCACTGTGATTTCGGTGCGGTAAAGTCCAGCACGACACACAGTTGCACTGGTCTCACCGTTTCCGAGCTGAACCGAGCATCTCACGAGTTGTTCTTCGTGTTCCGCTCGCTAGCTTTTCGCCACTGCTTTCTGTTCACTGACGACCGGCCGATCCCAGCTGATTCACGCACCGCCACTAGAGAAGAAAAGGTGCACTTGCTTGTGCTGAAGCTGTAGGAGAAAGCCGTGCTCCGTTTCATGCGGTGTAGAGCGAGAATTTCTAGTTTCTTTCCACGGTGTGTAGTAGGGTTAGAAATTGGTTGACGGCGAAATTCGTTGCACAGAGGCAACCGATGTTCGAGCTGCACACCACACATGTCCTAGAGGTCCTTGCGCCTATCCTCGATCGAAAACCGGCCAGAAAAATCCGCCGGAACCTTATCTTCACCGAGGAACAGTTCGGCGGAAGAGGGGGTCGCCGGTGAGGTCAGGTTTTCCGGCTGTTTGGGTCGAAACTGAGGTCATGCCAAGTATCCCGAGGCTACCTTAAACGTGGTGACGCGATTAGCGCACAAAGAGGGTGGCCGGAGCGACGGGAACACTGTGCCGAGGAGGTGCAGTGGCATAGCGCTCGTCGCCGGCGAGCTACGGCGGTTAGCCGGTGGCAGCAAGGTGTCCATCGTGTTCAGTGTCCGAAGTTAGGTGGGGGCGGCGAGTTTAAACGTCGCCGGCGAGCTAGGTTGCCGGCAACGCCAACCTCGCTTGAGCTCCGGCGGCTCGGGTGGTGGCGTCGCAAGGTTGACGAAAGCCCCAGTACCACGCGTCAGTAACACAGCTAAAGGCGCGCGGGTTAGTTTAAATTAAACGTGCTGGGCCTGCTGTCAGTCTCTGTTTAAGCGCAGGAAGGGATTTTCTTTAGGAAAATAAATCAGAAATCAGCCCAAGCTTTAGAAATTCATTACTTTGTGTAGAATTTTCCAAATTTAGTGAACCAAATTTTGTTGGATTCAGCTCTCTGAGTACTTTCCAGCAAAACAGGTTTCATCCTCTGAAAGTCTGTAGTTTTCCAGAATTAATTCCCTAAAATTTAAAATTTTGGGAATTTTCCCTGGAGATCCACTTTGTTGAAAATTCTCAAATTTGGCCAGGATGTTCATTGTAATATCCTTGAGTCTCGTGCCAAGTTTCAGATCCATCCGAGTTAATTTAGTCCACCTAATGGTGTGATTAAGTAAACTGCCTTGAGAAATAGAAAAATGTACAGAAACATTTTTCAGAATTTTCTCAAATCTTGTCTAGGGCATAACTTTCTCTAGGATTCTTCAAATTACATGAAACCAACTCCATTAGAATCATCTCAAACTCTAGTTTTCATAATGGAATGGTTTGATCCATGAAAATCCCTGGAAATCCTTAGAAGCTCTAATAATGGCCATTTAGACCTTTATTTGTGCAGGGCTCAAATGAAGTTTGTTTCAAATGAAATTTGGCAAAATCTCTGGTTATGTTATTACCAAGCCACATTAATAATTTCAGAGCCGTAAGGGATGTCTAGCTAGAGTTATGGTCTTTATATGCTAAATTCAACACATTTGCATTTAATTTGACATATCGTTGAATTGATTATGTGTAGTCGCTGAGCGCGAGGAAACCCAGGAGATTCTGGACTTCATACCTCCGGAGAAGACACTAACCCCTGACCAGAAGCAACAAGGCAAGCCCCAGTTTGCATTTAACAAATTTTATCAAGTTTCTGCTTTATATTCACTTAGCTTGAAGTATGTATGTGCATTAGGTGTAGGATGATTGAAACTCTAATTGCATGACCAGATTCTCCTAAAGAGAGTGAGAGTAGTGTCTAAGTCCTCGCGTAGTATATGCCTTGATTAATAAAAAATAGGTTTCGGTACAAGTCCAGTAGTTGAAATCTACTCGCGAGTATAGGGTTCGACACATACGGGATTGGTTCGAGATGTGAGACAACATTAGTAAGAAAAATGAGACTGGGCAGGGGCTAGGACGCAGAAAGCGGAGGTCTTGCATGCGTAGCCCTGCCCGTGTCGATTGAGGACCGATCCGTGTGCAGCCCCGCTGAACAAGTTTGAATGTACCGAAGGCAAATCGGTTATATGGGGTCCGATAAACTGATGTAACCTATACCTCCGGGCGTCGAGGCATAACACACCGATTTATTGGTGTAGGTTGAGGGCAGAAAGATGGACATCTGCTAACGGGTATAGATAGATGCTCCGTGTAGGGAACCTCCTGTCTATTTGGGTGCGACCGGTTTGATGTTTGGGCTGTTTGGTGAAAGGTTGTTGCGTATGACGTCGGGTGAGCGTGCTTTGTGCAGCTCCGAGTATGGGCGTACATGACGTGCTATTCGGGTATCTCTGCAGGTGTAAAACAGGTTGATCCGCCGTCCCTCGATGTTATGAGTACCGCTTGTTCAATGTGTCATGACGTAGGTAAAAATATGGAATGTTGTGACACAATACTGCTGATATGAATAACTTCTATTGTTACATGTGTGCCACCAAATATTGCTCACTAAATTCAAATTTGTGAACCGTTAACTTGTGGCTAAAAGATGAATTAAGGATGAACATGTAGGCATGTCCTTTGCTGCAAATTGCCATCCTACCTTTGTTATGACTTGCATGTAGAGTTTCTTGTGTAGGAGAATCGGTTAAGACTTGCTGAGCCATCGTGCTCACGGTTGCCGCTATGAGTGTTTGCAGGTGAGGAGTACCTCATGGACTCAAAGTACGAGTCCACCGGTGAGGGCTATCCTCTGTCGAGCACTACGGCTGTGTGGGATTCGTACACGCCACAATGAAGCTAAGTGCAGCTAGTCTGGGTTGTCCGTAGGGCTGGACAACCAACTTTTGCTAGTTAGGAGTAGGTGTGAGTTGTACAAATACTTTTCGCTGCAGTAGACTCTATAAATTAGATGTAAACTGAAAGTTTGTACTACTTTTGTACAAATTCAGCAAGTTTCAATGTTGTGAAATCCAAAAATTCTAGCATGTGGAGCTGCAAGTCACACCGAGAAAATGAGAGGGAATTTAAATTTTTTAATACAACAGTGTGAGCTCCAAATGCTAAAGTAAACGTGCAACAATGTCCAAACACGGAGACTTAAACCTATCATTAGGTTCTTCACACATCCACGGGTAGCCCGGCAAATTTTCAGCTCATTTGGAAAAGATTTCCTTTTTGTTGGAATTAAAACGGGAGACAATTTGAATTTGAATTCAAACTTCAGTTTCAAATTCCGACTTTGCTGAAATTCAAATTTGAGAGCACCATTGTGCTCCTAATATTCCTTTTGGCTTATCCTCCAAGTTTGATCAAATTTGTGATTTGTTTGCTAGTTCAAATGCAATTGGAAAGAAAATCATTAGATCTTATTAGCAAAGGCTTTTCAATTAAATACATATGCATGATCATATCGTGTAGCATCTACATGAGCACGTGTGAAAGGATTGGAGTGAAGATCAACGAGGGAGGAAAGCAAGTGATCAAGCTCCAAGTGATCGTCACTAACTGATTGTAATCTTAGTCACCTGCAAAACAGGCAAGCCCCAGTTTGCATTTGAACAGTTTTATAAAGCATTTCCATCTTTAGAGATCATAGTTTTGAATCGTTTGATTGCATTAAGTCTAGATGGTACTAAAAACCCCACTTGCATGACCAGAAATAGCTAAGAGAAAAAGGGTAGAATAGCACCTCCTCGAGTTGATTTGGCTATGCTAAATGTTAGTAGGAAAGGTCCGGTAGAAGCCGAGTAGTTGGAAGCTACTCGCGAGTTTAGGGCTGGTTTACTCGGAAGGGGTTAAAAATAGAAATGATGAGGAAAGTTAACACATAAGAAATGGAGACCGGGCAGGGAGGTTTTGATGCAGCAGGCTGCGGACCGTGCGTGCATAGCCCTGCCTGTGTCGGTTAAGGTGTCACACCCGGTTTCTCCGAAGAACAACCGAGTGAATATCACATGTATGCCAGGATCATTTTCTCATACATGTGATGACAAATAGTGAAGCATCATTTATTACAAGCCAGGTGTCGAATATAAATAAGTCTTACAAAGCATATGTCTCGATGGACGATAAATAGTTCATCACAAATAAATAAACTAGCAGAGGAAGACTATTCTTGTGGGCTCCATTGCAGGCGTTGCCCGGGGGTCTCCATGAACCTAGAAACCTTCTTCGGGTTCAAAGTCTTGGTCATTATACACCACCTCATTATCTTGACCTGAGCAGCAATATAAACCAACAAATATACAAGGTTGAGTACCGATGGTACTCAGCAAGTGTGGGGAAATTATATCATGCATGGCTAGAACAAGGGGAGGTTGAACTCATGGTTAAAGCACTACGCAATTAATACCTATCACCTTAGCTTATTAAGCTCCTACATTACTACATAGGTGAAATGGTCCCAATCTCCCATCCCATCATCATAATCAAATAAACCTAACATCATTTCCAATGTTAAGCTCCCCGCTTAACATCCACAACTTTGAAAACCATCAATCCTCTAATCATGAATAAGTTCAAGCCGCTCTTGACCGTGAGCATGGCTGTCATGACAGTTTTGACTCTGCAGAGTTTGCACCACTGTACCCACATGTAGTGATTTCATCCCCCGTTGCCGGGTGGACTAAAAGAACCTCCATTATACCAGTGGCCACAAACCACATTCACACTTCCCAGGTGTGTAGCCAGGAGATCACTACGAAGCCTTTACAAAGGGATTCCCGACGAGCGTGGGCCCACTGAGGTTTCACCCCTAACATCATACAAGAGGCTCCAACCCCGCTGCAGTGGCCCCCTCTTGAGCCTTGCGGTTCATATGGTAGTCCAGCTGACACCTACTCCCCGCACTATCCAACACACCCATACTACGCCGGGGATACACCTAATTAATTGGCCAAGCTGCCCCATCTCAGCATGTGGTTGGCACGGTAAAGCCAGGTTACATGCTCCATGAACCGGTCCTTAGGATCCAGGCAAGTACTAAACACAAACCCAAGTCTCGTGCACCCAGCACACAACCAAAACATCCAACTTGCCTTGATCCCTACTGTAACACCCCAAATTTTGATTCAAAACTCTAAACCATGTTCAGAGGGGAATTTAAAAATTTTTGGACGTGTTGCATGTTTTGCAAAAATTCAAATTCAAACTGGAATTCAAATTATACTCAAAACAGAAAAGAAATGGAAAAAGAAAAAGAGAAACGGGAAAAAAAAACCGGCCAGTGGGCCGAAACCCGCCAGCCGGCCCAGTTCCCCCCCCCCCCCCGCGCCAGCCCGCCCCCGCGCGCCCGCGCTGTCTCTCACAGACAGGTGGGACCCACCTGTCATCCCCAACCTCGCTCGCGCCGACCCCGGACTTTTCCCCCCGAGCGCGCGTGATCTTAACCGATTGAAAACCGCGTCCCTCAGCCCGAATTCTGATCCCGGAAGACTCAAACTCGATCGCAACAGACCCACCGCCCTCTCCCGGCTATAAAAACCCCAGCCCGATCGGTTTTTCTCACGCGATCGCCGATTTTTACTCCGGTGAGCACCGAGACTTCGCCGGTGAATTCTGGCCGATCTAAGCTTGGAAACTCTGATCTAACTCGCTGGTCTTGATCCACCGCCTCCGGGGAGCTTTGCAGGTGCAGAAAACTCGGAGACTTACGGTGTAAACACAGCGCCGACGAGCTTCGCCGTGGTTTTGCCTCGGACCTCGCCGCCGATTACTTTCCAGGACCCCCGAGCTCGAGAAAACCCCCGAGGTGAGATCCCTGACCTCCCCTCTACCGATCTATGCCATAAGATCACAGTTCTAGGTAGAATTCTCGCGGATCCGAAACTTTCCGGCGAGATCGCCGCTTCCCGCCGCCGTGCGCCGCCGGCAGCGCCGCCCGCGCTCGATCGGAGCGACGTGGCCGCTTGTGCGCCGTTTATTTTAAATCGCACGGTAGACTTTAAAACCCCGCGTACCGGTTCGATGTTATAATCTCAGCCGTCGGTTTAAAATCGGACGGTCCACATCAGCCCCGCATTATAAAGACTGGAATTCTTACGTGCTACCCCCTGGGGTTCTCTGGAATTGAGAGCTAGCCCCGGAAACTTCAGATCTAGCCCCTGGAACTCCAGAAAATCATGTAAATTCATTTAAAAATCAGTTTTAGCCCCTGGACTTAATAAAAATTAGGAAAAACACCTCTGATAAGTGTAGCTAGACCCCTGGAAATTATGAAAATAATATTATAGACCCTGTAATGGGGTGAATTCATTATTTTAGCCCTGTTTAGTATTTAATTTAGAAAATTGAATATGTAACTAGTGTTTAAAAATTAAAAAGTGGGACAAACATAATTGTCAAAATTAATTAAAAACTTTCTCAGTACTTAGAAAACTTTGGAGTGAGATAAAAATATATTTTTGGGCTGAAATGAATCTGTTTCATCTATTATTCACATCTATTAGTATAGGGACACATTTTTAAGTAAAGAATAGTTATAGAAAAATAGGGAAAATAATTATGAAATAGTTTACATCAGAGGCCAAGGTTAAAATATGTTATTAAATTATTTAGGACCAGAACCTATACTGTTTAGATGATGTGTGTTACTAATTTCATAATAAAATACACAATTATGCATAGGAATATAAATCTGAAAATATAGCAACTAGTAAATGATAAATGGAGTTTCTAAAATACAAAGAATTCAGTTTAGGGTTGGTACAAATTATGAAGGCACATATGGGGAAGAATAATACTTTTCATACACACTTGGTAGTAAAAAGGTGAAGTAGTTGAATATAAGAAATTTATTGGAAACCCATATAAATAGTATGTAAGTATAAAGGTGGACACAAAAGTAGGAATCATATACACATGGTTAAAAGTGCATGCAAGCCACAACTCAACACACATAAAGTAACCACAACACATATAATGGTGAATGAATTTCATAAATATGAATGTGTGGTTTGTATGAAGTAGAAGTGTGAACTATGTCTTATGATTGTTGTTTTTCTTTTGCTATGTGTGATGGTATGAAGTAGAACCTGTTCAAGAGCAAGTTATTTCTTTCCAAGATCAGGACTACCCATTTCAAGAGCAGCAAGAAGGAGGCAAGTGTCCTTGACCACTTTGATCCTATGCTAGGATGTGTAGATAGAATTATTTGCATTGTCAAATGAAATATGAAACCCATGCTAGGAAAGTTTCCCTAGAATTGCATTACCTTGTTTCCTTGTAGCTTGGGTTGGGATTTATTTTGTCATGTCATTTATTTACATGCATATGCTTAGCCATGCTTAGAATGGGATATTTGGGATATGAAAGCATCAGTTTATTATACCATACTCTTGAATGAGCTATTGTGAGTTATGTAGAGGTAGGGATCAAGGCAAGTTGGATGTTTTGGTTGTGTGCTGGGTGCACGAGACTTGGGTTTGTGTTTAGTACTTGCCTGGATCCTAAGGACCGGTTCATGGAGCATGTAACCCGGCTTTACAGTGCCAACCACATGCTGAGATGGGGCAGCTTGGCCAATTAATTAGGTGTATCCCCGGCGTAGTATGGGTGTGTTGGATGGTGCGGGGAGTAGGTGTCAGTTGGACTACCATATGAACCGCAAGGCTCAAGAGGGGGCCACTGCAGCGGGGTTGGAGCCTCTTGTATGCTGTTAGGGGTGAAACCTCAGTGGGCCCACGCTCGTCGGGAATCCCTTTGTAAAGGCTTCGTAGTGATCTCCTGGCCGCACACCTGGGAAGTGTGAATGTGGATCGTAGCCACTGGCATAATGGAGGTTCTTTTAGTCCACCGGCAACGGGGGATGAAATCACTACTTGTGGGTACAGTGGTACAAACTCTGCAGAGTCAAAACTGTCTTGACAGCCGTGCTCACGGTTAAGAGCGGCCTGGACTTATTCATGATTAGAGGATTGATGGTTTTGGATGTTAAGCGGGGAGCTTAACATTGGAAATGATGTTATGGTTATTTGGTTATGATGATGGGATGGGAGATTGGGACCATTTCACCTGTGTAGTAATGTAGGTGCTTAATAAGCTAAGGTGATAGGTATTAATTGCGTAGTGCTTTAACCATGAGTTCAACCTATCCTTGTTCTAGCCATGCATGATATAATTTTCCCACACTTGCTGAGTACCATTGGTACTCAACCTTGCATATTTGTTGGTTTATATTGCTGCTCAGGTCAAGATAATGAGGTGGTGTATAATGACCAAGATTTTGGACCCGAGGAAGGCTTTTAGGTTCATGAAGACCCCCGGGCAACGCCTGTGATGGAGCCCTAAATAATAATATTCCGCTGCTAGTTTATTTACTTGTGATGAACTTATTATTGTCCATCGAGACATTTACTATGTAAGACTTACTTATATTCGACACCTGGCTTGTAATAAATGATGCTTCACTATTTGTTATCACATGTATGAGAAAATGATCCTGGCATACATGTGATATTCACTTGGTTGTTTCTTCGGAAAAACCGGGTGTGACAGAGGTGGTATCAGAGCCAGGTTGCCCGTAGGAACGTGGACCTAGGTAGAAATGGACGTATTTAAGGGCCCTATTTTCTTAAAAACTATTTTCCAAAGTGTGGGTGGAAAAGTGTTATTAAAGGAGTCATTTTCTTCATCTTACCCCAACTTTCATTCAAAATAGGATTTTTGTTTGAGAATTTATCTAACCTAATTTTAAATTCTTTTGTTTTAGATGGTTTGCATGATTCGCACCGCTCGTAAGTCCACAGGAGGGAGAGTTCCCGTAGTTGCCCTTGCCGAAAGAGAGGAGAGTCGCCCAGTGACGTACCTTTCCTACGGATTGGTAGTAGGAGATTTGTTGCGCCGTCTTCGACGTATGCTCGAAGCCGCCGGCAATACGGGCAAGCTCATCATCCACTATAACTCCACCAGGACCATTCGTGAGAAGAGGGAAGAATGGAGTTCGGAGATGAGGATTATACACGAGAATCAGCTGCTTAAGATTCACCACTCTCCAGCTTGTCGAGCAACACAAGTTGACGCGGAGAAAGATGTCACCTGGGAGGCCATCACCTGCCAGAGTCACATCTATCGTCGCCACTTGGACAAAACTGAGTACATGTATGTCCTCCAACGTGAGAGTGGTACCACGGAGTACAAGTACCCACCGGTGCAGCAAGGGACTTCCCATGAGCACATGGACTTGTGCTTGGAGGATGCTGCTATGCTAAGCACTCGACTGCAGGAGTGTCAACAAGAGCTTCAGGATGTCCGAGACACCCTGAAGGAAACGGAGGCGTTGCTGCGAGCTTGCTTAAAGGCGAGAGAAAGAGGAGATGGGAATGAACTGTGTGTCACCGTGAGTGATCCATGGACTCCTGACTCCCCGGATCGCCGAGCAATCAGGCGTCGTCGCACTTCTCCACCAGCAGCCTCCCCAACCAAAGCAGAGTCAGAAGGTAGCCGAAATGAGGAGGAAGATCCCGAGGAGCCAGCTCAAGAGGACGAGTAGTGTAGAGTCTTTCCCCTAGCTAGCAAGAGGTCGAGTAGTCGAGTCGTTACGTAGTTAATGGTGTGATAATGCTTGGTGTGTGACGTGAGTTGTGGAAGCCATGAGCAATTGTCCACAGCCTCGTCTTCAGATTGTTTTGCTTTGGTGTGTGAACCCACAGGAAATAATACTGCATTTATTTGGTGTGAGATATAAACCCTCATAAAGTTTTAACAAAGCCTCAACACCTTAAAGTACAAACAAATGAAAGTAGTAAGATGATACTAAATGGTATCAAATTAACATGTGTTGATTCTGCCAGATGGCCGGAAGAGGAAAAGGACGTGCTGCCAACCCCGCCAACAACAATGATGAGGCATGCAACCCTCATCTTTCTGGAGGCCAGGACAGGGGTGGTCGCCGTGAAGAAGTTGATCCTCTCCACCAAATGCTGGAGAATCAAAATCAGCTTATCCAGAACTTGACTCAAGTGGTGGCCAACTTGCATCAAGTTCCACCTCCACAAGCGGCACCACGCCAACCAAGGTTGAGTGAGTTTCTAGGAACTCAACCTCCAAAGTTTGCAAGTGCTGCTGAACCTCTGGAGGCAGATGATTGGCTGAAGACCATTGAAAGTAAGATGAGGATAATACAATGCCAAGGGTATGAGAGGGTGCTGTTTGCCTCTCATCAATTGCAAGGACCTGCTGCTGATTGGTGGACCGCCTACGTGGCTGCCCATCATGACCCTGAGAACATCACTTGGGAAGAGTTCAAGCGTAGCTTCCGCAACCATTACATCCCAAGAGGTGAACTCAAAAACAAGAGGAAAGAGTTTCTGGGACTGCAGCAGGGAAACATGACTGTGAGGGAATACCTCACTAAATTTACTCAACTATCCCGTTATGCTCCACGAGACATAGAGACTGATGAGCAGAAACAAGATTGTTTCGTGGAAGGACTTACCGCAGAGATGCAGTGTGCAATGTCCTCCAATGAGTATGAAAGCTTTCAAAAGATGGTGGACAGAGCATTTGTGGTGGAAAGGAAGCTAAAGGCCCTGGAAAATGAGAATAAGAGGAAGGCGGGGTGGTCACATCAGGCCTCAGGGAGCAACACCCGCCCACGTATGATGCAGCAACCTACGGGGCAGACAAGCCGTGCTGCGGTACCCTATTCAGCACCAAGAGGGTACAACCCAAACTACAGGCCACCCGCAGCACCAGCACAGCCGCAACGTCAGTTTGTGCAGCAGCCTCGCCCCGCATATCCACCTCGACCAGCAGTGCAAGGACCCCCGAACCAACCCCAAGACAACAAAGGCCAAGCACCTAAGGTTGGGGTGCAATGTTTTAGCTGTGGTGAAGTGGGGCACTATGCCCATAAGTGCCCAAAGAAGAAGCCTGCGCCGCCACAACAGCAGAATGTAGTGAGAGGACGGGTGAACCATGTCACTATGGAGGAAGCACAAGAGGCACCCGACGTGGTAGTTGGTAAGTTTCCTGCCAATTTACACCTTGCAACTCTGCTGTTTGATTTTGGTGCTACCCACTCGTTCATTGCTCAAGGGTTTGTTAAGAAGCATGACCTAGCAACCACACAAATGAACCATATGCTAGCCGTAAACTCTCCAGGTGGAGAAATAAGGACAAGACAAGTGTGTCCCAAAGTGAGCCTAGACATTAATGGGGTAGTATTTACTGCTAACCTCATAGTGATAGATTCACAAGGAATAGATATTATTTTGGGTATGGATTGGTTGACCAAACATAAAGGAATCATCAATTGTTCGACCAGAACGGTGGAACTAACTCACCCCAATGGCACAAGAGTAAAGTTCATAACGATACACGAGCCTAGGAGGGACATTAAATTAAATCAAGTGGAGGTGAAAGTTGAGGAAATCAGGACCATTAGGGATTATCCAGATGTTTTTCCGGAGGAGTTACCAGGTATGCCTCCCGACCGTGACGTGGAATTCGCAATTGAGCTAGTACCGGGAACAGCCCCGATATACAAGAGACCTTATCGAATGGACTCCAAGCAGCTAGGAGAGCTCAAGGATCATTTGAGAGAATTGACGGAGAAGGGGTATATTCGCCCTAGTTCCTCACCATGGGGAGCTCCGGTGATATTCGTGCCCAAGAAAGACGGAACCCAAAGGTTATGCATGGATTACCGTGCCTTGAATGAGGTAACCATCAAAAACAAGTACCCATTACACCGCATTGAAGACTTGTTTGATCAGTTGAGGGGAGCTTGTGTGTTCTCGAAAATTGATCTCAGGTCGGGGTACCACCAACTCAAGATAAGGCAATCAGATATTCCCAAGACAGCTTTCGTATCTCGGTACGGACTGTATGAATACACTGTCATGCCTTTTGGGCTAACCAATGCCCCGACATATTTCATGTACCTCATGAACAAGGTATTCATGGAATATCTGGACAAATTTGTGGTGGTTTTCATAGATGATATTCTCGTCTTCTCCAAAAATGAAGAAGAACATGAGAAACATCTAAGGTTGGTGTTACAGAGGCTGAGAGAACACCAACTATATGCCAAGTTGAGCAAGTGTGAGTTTTGGCTGAAGAGAGTTCCCTTTTTAGGACATATAATCTCGGAGGGAGGAATCTCCGTAGATCCCGCCAAAATCGAGGACATCCAGAAGTGGAAGACCCCTGAAAATGTCGGGGAAGTTCGAAGCTTTTTGGGATTGGCTGGATACTATCGACGGTTTATTGAGGGATTCTCCAAGATCTCGAGACCTCTCACCAAATTGTTGGAAAAGGGAATCACAATCACCTGGACGCCACAGTGCGATACAAGCTTTCAGGAGCTAAAGAAGAGATTGACAACAGCCCCAGTGTTGGTTATGCCAGATATGCAGAAGAATTTCACAGTGTACTGCGATGCCTCTGGAAATGGGTTGGGATGTGTTCTCATGCAAGAAGGACATGTCGTGGCATATGCATCCCGGCAGCTTCGGAAGCACGAGAAGAACTATCCTACACATGACCTAGAACTAGCTGCAGTGGTACACGCGTTGAAAATTTGGCGGCACTATTTGATGGGGAAGAGGACAGAGATATATACGGATCATAAGAGTTTGAAGTACATATTCACACAGCCAGATCTCAACCTCCGACAAAGGAGATGGTTAGAGCTAATCAATGACTTTGATATAGGCATCAACTATCATCCTGGGAAAGCAAACGTCGTGGCCGATGCTTTGAGTCAGAAAGTGCAGGTCAATAAGTTGAGTTTGAAGGACATGCCTGCAGAATTGAAGGACGAGGTTATAAGACTCAATCTATGTCTAGTAAATAGTGGTGAAGCCATCGCTATGGAAGTGGACTCCACACTCGAGCAAGACATACGCGAGGGCCAAAAGAATGATGAGAAGATACAAGAGATCAGACAGCTCATTAAGGAAGATAAAGCTCCTGGTTTTAGAGAGGATGAACAAGGAACGGTGTGGCACGGGAAAAGGATCTGTGTGCCAGAAGTAAAGGAGATCCGTGAATTAATTTTGAAGGAGGATCACGATTCTGACTATTCCATTCATCCTGGGAGTACGAAGATGTACCAGGACCTCAAAGGCAGGTATTGGTGGTATGGCATGAAGCGAGATGTCGCGGAACATGTTGCCCTATGTGACACATGTCAGTTGGTGAAAGCAGAACATCAACGACCCGCGGGATTATTGCAACCACTCAAAGTGCCTGAATGGAAATGGGAAGAAATCAGCATGGATTTTGTCGTGGGATTGCCTAGGACCCAATCCGGGTATGATTCAATATGGGTCATTATTGATCGGCTAACCAAGGTAGCTCATTTCATTCCTGTGAAAGAAAGCTACAGCGGATCCAAATTGGCAGAGTTGTACATGTCAAGGATCGTGTGTTACCATGGAGTGCCAAAGAAGATTGTGTCGGATCGAGGGACACAGTTCACCTCGAGGTTTTGGCAAAAGTTGCATGAAACCATGGGAACCCATCTGAACTTCAGCTCTGCCTATCATCCCCAAACTGACGGGCAGACGGAAAGAACCAATCAGATCCTTGAAGATATGTTAAGGGCATGTGCACTCAAAAACAATAGGAGTTGGGACAAGAACCTACCGTATGCGGAGTTTTCCTATAACAACAGTTATCAAGCTAGTATGAAAATGTCACCGTTTGAAGCTTTGTATGGAAGGAAGTGCAGAACTCCCCGATTTTGGAACCAAACAGGAGAAAGTAAAGTGTTTGGTCCAGAAGTGCTACCAGAAGCCGAAGCGAAGGTGAGGGAGATTCGCAACAACTTGAGGATAGCACAAACACGCCAGAAGAGTTATGCTGATGTACGAAGAAGAGAACTCGTATTCAACGTGGGAGACTATGTTTATCTCAAGGTGTCCCCTATCAGAGGACTTCGTCGGTTCAAGGTGAAAGGGAAGTTGTCATCTCGATACATCGGACCCTTTCAAGTTTTGGAAAGAAAAGGCGAAGTGGCGTACCAACTAGAGTTACCGGTTCATCTATCGGACGTGCACGATGTATTTCATGTGTCACAACTCAAGAAATGTCTGAGGACGCCTGAAGAGGTGTTACCCATGAATGAAGTGGATGTAGCTGAAGATTTGTCTTATGCCGAGCAACCGTACAAGATTTTGGAGACGATGGAACGCCTCACCAGAAATAAAAGAATCCGGATGTGCAAGGTGCAGTGGAAGCATCACTCAGAAGAGGAAGCCACCTGGGAACGGGAAGATGAGCTCAAGGCACAATTTCCGGAATTGTTTTCTTAGAAACACCAATCTCGAGGACGAGATTTCTTTTAAGGGGGGTAGAGCTGTAACACCCCAAATTTTGATTCAAAACTCTAAACCATGTTCAGAGGGGAATTTAAAATTTTTTGGACGTGTTGCATGTTTTGCAAAAATTCAAATTCAAACTGGAATTCAAATTATACTCAAAACAGAAAAGAAATGGAAAAAAGAAAAAGAGAAACGGGAAAAAAACCGGCCAGTGGGCCGAAACCCACCAGCCGGCCCAGTGCCCCCCCCCCCCCGCGCCAGCCCGCCCCCCGCGCGCCCGCGCTGTCTCTCACAGACAGGTGGGACCCACCTGTCATCCCCAACCTCGCTCGCGCCGACCCCGGACTTTTCCCCCCGAGCGCGCGCGATCTTAACCGATTGAAAACCGCGTCCCTCAGCCCGAATTCTGATCCCGGAAGACTCAAACTCGATCGCAACAGACCCACCGCCCTCTCCTGGCTATAAAAACCCCAGCCCCGATCGGTTTTTCTCACGCGATCGCCGATTTTTACTCCGGTGAGCACCGAGACTTCGCCGGTGAATTCTGGCCGATCTAAGCTTGGAAACTCTGATCTAACTCGCTGGTCTTGATCCACCGCCTCCGGGGAGCTTTGCAGGTGCAGAAAACTCGGAGACTTACGGTGTAAACACAGCGCCGACGAGCTTCGCCGTGGTTTTGCCTCGGACCTCGCCGCCGATCACTTTCCAGGACCCCCGAGCTCGAGAAAACCCCTGAGGTGAGATCCCTAACCTCCCCTCTACCGATCTATGCCATAAGATTACAGTTCTAGGTAGAATTCTCGCGGATCCGAAACTTTCCGGCGAGATCGCCGCTTCCCGCCGCCGTGCGCCGCCGGCAGCGCCGCCCGCGCTCGATCGGAGCGACGTGGCCGCTTGTGCGCCGTTTATTTTAAATCGCACGGTAGACTTTAAAACCCCGCGTACCGGTTCGATGTTATAATCTCAGCCGTCGGTTTAAAATCGGACGGTCCACGTCAGTCCCGCATTATAAAGACTGGAGTTCTTACGTGCTACCCCCTGGGGTTCTCTGGAATTGAGAGCTAGCCCCGGAAACTTCAGATCTAGCCCCTGGAACTCCAGAAAATCATGTAAATTCATTTAAAAATCAGTTTCAGCCCCTGGACTTAATAAAAATTAGGAAAAACACCTCTAATAAGTGTAGCTAGACCCCTGGAAATTATGAAAATAATATTATAGACCCTGTAATGGGGTGAATTCATTATTTTAGCCCTGTTTAGTATTTAATTTAGAAAATTGAATATGTAACTAGTGTTTAAAAATTAAAAAGTGGGACAAACATAATTGTCAAAATTAATTAAAAACTTTCTCAGTACTTAGAAAACTTTGGAGTGAGATAAAAATATATTTTTGGGCTGAAATGAATCTGTTTCATCTATTATTCACATCTATTAGTATAGGGACACATTTTTAAGTAAAGAATAGTTATAGAAAAATAGGGAAAATAATTATGAAATAGTTTACATCAGAGGCCAAGGTTAAAATATGTTATTAATTTATTTAGGACCAGAACCTATACTGTTTAGATGATGTGTGTTACTAATTTCATAATAAAATACACAATTATGCATAGGAATATAAATCTGAAAATATAGCAACTAGTAAATGATAAATGGAGTTTCTAAAATACAAAGAATTCAGTTTAGGGTTGGTACAAATTATGAAGGCACATATGGGGAAGAATAATACTTTTCATACACACTTGGTAGTAAAAAGGTGAAGTAGTTGAATATAATAAATTTATTGGAAACCCATATAAATAGTATGTAAGTATAAAGGTGGACACAAAAGTAGGAATCATATACACATGGTTAAAAGTGCATGCAAGCCACAACTCAACACACATAAAGTAACCACAACACATATAATGGTGAATGAATTTCATAAATATGAATGTGTGGTTTGTATGAAGTAGAAGTAAATATGAAACTCATTGTAGGAAAGTTTCCCTAGAATTGCATTACCTTGTTTCCTTGTAGCTTGGGTTGGGATTTATTTTGTCATGTCATTTATTTACATGCATATGCTTAGCCATGCTTAGAATGGGATATTTGGGATATGAAAGCATCAGTTTATTATACCATACTCTTGAATGAGCTATTGTGAGTTATGTAGAGGTAGGGATCAAGGCAAGTTGGATGTTTTGGTTGTGTGCTGGGTGCACGAGACTTGGGTTTGTGTTTAGTACTTGCCTGGATCCTAAGGACCGGTTCATGGAGCATGTAACCCGGCTTTACAGTGCCAACCACATGCTGAGATGGGGCAGCTTGGCCAATTAATTAGGTGTATCCCCGGCGTAGTATGGGTGTGTTGTATGGTGCGGGGAGTAGGTGTCAGCTGGACTACCATATGAACCGCAAGGCTCAAGAGGGGGCCACTGCAGCGGGGTTGGAGCCTCTTGTATGCTGTTAGGGGTGAAACCTCAGTGGGCCCACGCTCGTCGGGAATCCCTTTGTAAAGGCTTCGTAGTGATCTCCTGGCCGCACACCTGGGAAGTGTGAATGTGGATCGTAGCCACTGGCATAATGGAGGTTCTTTTAGTCCACCCGGCAACGGGGGATGAAATCACTACTTGTGGGTACAGTGGTACAAACTCTGCAGAGTCAAAACTGTCTTGACAGCCGTGCTCACGGTTAAGAGCGGCCTGGACTTATTCATGATTAGAGGATTGATGGTTTTGGATGTTAAGCGGGGAGCTTAACATTGGAAATGATGTTATGGTTATTTGGTTATGATGATGGGATGGGAGATTGGGACCATTTCACCTATGTAGTAATGTAGGTTCTTAATAAGCTAAGGTGATAGGTATTAATTGCGTAGTGCTTTAACCATGAGTTCAACCTATCCTTGTTCTAGCCATGCATGATATAATTTTCCCACACTTGCTGAGTACCATTGGTACTCAACCTTGCATATTTGTTGGTTTATATTGCTGCTCAGGTCAAGATAATGAGGTGGTGTATAATGACCAAGATTTTGGACCCGAGGAAGGCTTTTAGGTTCATGAAGACCCCCGGGCAACGCCTGTGATGGAGCCCTAAATAATTATATTCCGCTGCTAGTTTATTTACTTGTGATGAACTTATTATTGTCCATCGAGACATTTACTATGTAAGACTTACTTATATTCGACACCTGGCTTGTAATAAATGATGCTTCACTATTTGACATTTACATGTATGTGATATTCACTTGGTTGTTTCTTCGGAAAAACCGGGTGTGACACCTACCTCTACATAACTCACAATATCTCATTCAAGAGTATGGTAAAATAAACTGAAGATCTCATATCCCAAATATCCCATTCTAAGCATGGCTAAGCATATGCATAATAATAAATGACATGATAAAATAAATCCCAACCCAAGCTACAAGGAAACAAGGTAATACAATTCTAGGGAAACTTCCTAGCATGGGTTTCATATTTAACTTGACAATGCAATAATTCTATCTAAACATCCGAGTATAGGATCAAAGTGGTCCAGGACACTTGCCTCCTTCCTGCTGCTCTTGAAATGGGTAGTCCTGATCTTGGAAAGGAATAACTTGCTCTTGAGCAGGTTCTATATCATACCATCACACATAGCAAAAGAAAAACAACAATCCATAAGACATAGTTCACACTTCCACTTCATACAAACCACACATTTATATTTATGAAAGTCATTCACCATTATATGTGTTGTGGTTACTCTATGTGTGTTGATTTGTGGCTTGCATGCACTTTTAATCATGTGTATATGATTCTTACTTTTGTGTTCACATTTATACTTACATACTATATATATATGAGTTTCCAATTTAAATAAATTCCTTATATTCAATTACTACACCTTTTAGCTACCAAGTATGCATGAAATGTATTTTCCTTCTCCATATGTGTCTTCAGAATTTCTATCAACCCTAAACTAAATTCTTTGGATTTTAGAAACTCCATTTATCATTTACTAGTTGCTATATTTTCAGATTTATTTCGTGTGCCTAAATGTGAACTTTATTATGAAAATAACAAGACACATCATCTAAACAGAATAGGTTCTGATCTAAAATATTTACTAATATATTTTTGACCTTTCCCTCTGATGTAAACTATTTTACAATTATTTTCCCTATTTTCCAGAACTATTCTTTACTTAAAAATGTGTCCCTAAATGTGAATAATAAATTAAACAGATTCATTGCCCAAAACATATTTTTATCTCACTCCAAAGTTTTCTAAATACTGAGAAAGTTTTTAATTTAATTTTGACAATATGTTTGTCCCACTTTTTAAATTTTAAATACTAGCCACATATTCAATTTCCTAAATGAAATATCAAACAGGGCTAAAAAGGTAAACTCACCCCACTACAGGGTCTATAATATTATTTTAACAATTTTCAGGGGTCTAGCTATACATAACAGAGGAGTTTTTCCTAATTTTTATTAAGTCCAGGGCTAAAACTGATTTTTAAATGAATTTACATGATTCTCTGAAGTTCCAGGGGCTAGATCAGAAGTTTCCGGGGCTAGCTCTTATTTGCCGAGAACCCCAGGGGGTAGCACGTAAGGTTTCCAGTCTTTATAACGTGGGGCTGACGTGAACCGTCCGATTTAAAACAAACGGCTGAGATTATAACGCCGAACCGGTACGCGGGGATTTGAAGTCTACCGTGCGATTTAAAATAGACGGCGCACAAGCGACCACGTCGCTCTGATCGAGCGCGGGCGGCGCTGCCCGGCGGCGCATGGCGGCGGGAGGCGGCGGTCTCGCCGGAGAGTTTCGGATCTTCGGGAATTCTTCCTAGAACTGTGATTTTATGGCATAGATCGGTGGAGGGGAGGTCGGGGATCTCACCTCGGGGGTTTTCTTGAGCTCGGAGGTCCTGGAAGGCGATCGGCGACGAGGTCCGAAGTGAAACCACGGCGAGGCTCGTCGGCGCTGTGTTTGAACCGCAAGTCACCGAGTTTTCTGCACCTGCAGGGTTCCCCGGAGGCAGTGGATCAAGACCAGCGAGTTAGATCGGAATTTCCGAGCTTAGATCGGCCAGAATTCGCCGGAGAAGGCTCGGTTTCTCACCGGAGTAAAATCGGCAGATCGCGTGGGAAAAACAGAACGAGGTCGGGGTTTTTATAGACGGGGGAGGGCGGCGGGGTGGTTTAGATCGAGTTCGCGTCGCCTACGAATGGAATTCGGCGGGGATGCGCAGGAATCTGGGTCGGTTTTGATTCGGGGTGAGAGAATCCCGGCGCGGGCGCGAGGTAGAAGAAGGGCTGGCGGGCCCCGCCTGTCAGTGGGGGGAAGAGGCGCGCGTGGCTGCGGGCTGGCGCGGTTGCTGGTTGGGCCGGCTGGTGGGTTTCGGCCCACTGGCCGGTTTTTTTCTGTTTTCTTTTTTTTTCTTTTTCTATTTCTTTTCTGTTTTGAGTTTAAATTGAATTCCAGTTTGAATTTAAATTGTTGCAAAACATGCAACACGTCCAAAATTTTTTAAATTCCCCTCTTAACAGGATTTTGGGTCTTAACAGGATTTTGGGGTGTTACATAAGGCCCGTTCGTGATTGGTCCTGTTGGAGAAGTTTGAGTTGTGTACCGGGCACATACTGGCTATATGGGACCCATAAAACTGATGTACCTTGGGAGATCCATAGTGGAACTTTTCTAACTGCCTTAGGCTTTCGGCGTCGGGGTAGCAGGAGGTAACTCGCTCAAGAACATACCACTGCGGGTATGTACCCTGCGGGAGATTGCGGACTCGGGGCAGATAGACTGCGTCCAATGTGGAAGATCTTGGGAAAGGTGGCCGCGTACAACGTCAGTCGAGGTTGCTGCCAGCAACTCGGAGTACGGGTGTACGTGTCGTGTAGTCCGGGCATGTACTGATTCGAATCACCGTCGCTCGCGGTTATATGAGCATACTTGCCCACTGCATCTTGACGTAGTAACAACTGAAACAGTTTTCTTTTGAACTTGATAAGGCTGTGATGTAACTTGGATTGCAACCATGATTGAATTAGAGATAGGCTCATTAAACTTTACTTTCACCTTGTGCAAGGAGCATCGCAACAAAGCGTTTCTTGTTTGATTGTGGAGTTGCGATGCTTTTCGGCTCATGGTTTGCACAATGAGGCTTATAATCTGAAAGTTAAGGATCAACTTTAGGCGAGTCCTTTATGTAAATCTAGCTAACCCAATCGCAACCGTCGTGCATGTAGAGTTTCTTTTTTGGGAGAGACGGATCAGTCTTGCTGAGCCTATGTGATCACGCTTGCTATATGAGTGGTTTTGCAGGTTAACATCGATGCTTGGAAGAAGGTTGTCCGGTGAGACTCGGAGACTTCCGAGTCGTGTAACACATGGAGAACCCAGCCGCTGCTGTTTTCTTCGTGTTGCTAGCGAGAGGAGTCTGCAGGCTGGACTTCATCTCGAGTGGTCTTTAGTTATTCGACGTGAGTTGTTTATAGACTTCAGTGATGGTGGGAAGATTACGATGAATTTTGAAGATTGGTGCGGCTCGGTCTTATGAACACCGAAGCACTCAACAGAGAAATTCTCCACTGATCGTGCAAGAGAGAAGATGAGGTCGGCACGGTTCTGTTCAGCACCTTAGATTGATCCTTTTTTGTGCAGAACGTCGGGCACGAAGACGCTTGTGTCATGTGTTCGCCGGGGAACCGAGAGCTTCGGGAGTTTCTTCGGGTGTGTGTGAGAGGAACAGTGGAGAGGCGAGGAAATGGTTCACGTGGGCCGGGCGTGTTGATCATGTCACTTCACTCGGCGTTCTTAGCCCCGGAGCAGGAGGCGGCACGGTGAAGAGGCGGTCGGGCGCCGAACGTTCCGGAGCTGGCGCGCGCTGTGTTCGGTTGCCTGCGTGAGAAACAGAGTAGACTCCGGGAGTAAGTCTACTGACCATTGGGCCCCATCAAATCAGTACACACCCCGACTACACGACACGTACACCTGTACTCCGAGATGCTGGCAGCAACCTAGACTGACGTTGTACGCGACCACCTTTCCAAAGATCCTCCACATTGGATGCAGTCTAACTGCCCCGAGTCCGCAAGCTCCCACAAGGTACATACCTGCAGTGGTTTTTTCTTGAGCGAGTTACCTTCTGCTACCCTGATGCCGAAAGCCTAAGACAGTTAGAAAAGTTCCACTATGGATCTCCCAAGGTACATCGGTTTCCTGGGTCCCATATAGCCAGTATGTGCCCGATACACAACTCAAACTTATCCAACAGGGCCAAGCACGGACGGGCCTTAACCTACAAAGGCAGGGCTATGCACGCACGGTCCGCAGCCTGCTGCATCAAAACCTCCCTGCCCGGTCTCCATTTCCTATGTGTGAACTTTCCTCATCATTTCTAATTTTAACCCGTTCCGAGTAAACCAGCCCTAAACTAGCGAGTAGCTCCCAACTACTCGACTTCTACCGGACCTTTCCTACTAACATTTAGCATAGCCAAATCCACTTGAGGAGGTTCTATTCTACTCTTTTTCTCTTAGGTATTTCTGGTCATGCAAGTGGGATTTTTAATACCATCTAGACTTAATGCAATCAAACGATTCGAAACTATGATCTCTAAAATTGGAAATGCTTTATAAAACTGTTCAAATGCAAACCGGGGCTTGCCTGTTTTGCAGGTGACTAAGATTACAATCAGTTAATGACGATCACTTGGAGCTTGATCACATGCTTTCCTCCCTCCTTGATCTTCACTCCAATCCTTTCACAAGTGCTCACGTAGATGCTACATGATATGATCATGCATATGTATTTAATTGAAAAGCTTTTGCTAATAATATATAATGAAAGTTTAAAGGCTGGAACTCTATTTAAGAATTTAAATGACACTGGTGCTAGTGGTTTGGGTTGGGTTTAAACACTATGATAAAATGTTGAGTGCTATCTCCACTTGAGTGTTGATCACCCTAAGAGGTTACACATGACAGTGGTGATCCAGAGCTCCAATGGGGCTGAAAATTTTCATGTGAGTCCCTTGTCACAAGAAAGTCATCTAGACCAAAAAATAGCACTTTTCATTTTGTGGTTCATTCAGAACAATTTTCTAAGCAATTACGCAAAGAGGAATTAATTCTGAGGTAACCCCCATGTTCATGTCAAACTTAGTGAACTACAATTTCAATTATAGTTCATAGAGAATGCATGAATTTTCATATGATTTTTTTGGAGCTAAGAATTTCCCAGAATTGAATTTCCCAGTTTTGGAAATTCTTTGAAAATGTTTCTGGATTCATTTGAACACAGCAACTTACAATCTGAATTCACCTGATCAAATCAACTCCAAATAAGCTGAAACATTTGCAGGAGTCTAATAACACTCTAATGAATATTCTGGCAAAATTTTAGGATTTTTAGATAAACCAAACTCCCTCTAAAATTCTTTTGCTGAAAAGATTTAAAGAATTTTCCAGAATTAATTAATGAATTTCATACAAATTGGGTTATATATTTGGATATAGTTTGGAAATCTGAATCTAACACAATTTGAATCACTAAATTTGGAGTTTCCTAGCAAAAGTTATGCTCTTCTAAAGTTTGGGGAAAAATCTGGGATTCGAATTAATCGGGGAAAAGTTTAAATACTGACGATGGGTCCATGGGACACGTGTCTGGTGTCAGCATAGCGCCACACGGGGCCACAGGACTGTTTCCCGCGCTGTCACAGTTGATCCGTTGTTACATAGGATCCGGCCCTTCTCTCCCGAGTGACTGACATGCGGGTCCGGCGTCCCCTTCGTCTACCTCTCGCCCCCGCGCGATAGCGCTGCCGGGGCTCGTCGGAGCTCGCCGAATTCGGTCGTCCAGCCAAATCCCGAGCTGCCACTCGCTGCCAGGCCCTAACTTCATGCGAGGAGCACGATGGGATGATTTCTTAGGACCGGGGAAGCCCCTAAACCATCTCGCACCGGTGCAGCGGCTCGGAGGAGGTCCGGCGACGTCGCCACGACGCCCTAAGCCCTCCAAGCTTCGGTTTCCAAGCTCTAAAGCACCGGTGGATGCTAGGAAAGCTTGGCATGGGGGTGAAACGGCTCGGAAATGACTCTAAACTAGGTTTCATCGTGTGCCCAATGCATCCTATTGCGGTAGCTGTCGGAAAAGCTCAGAGCAAGCCTTCTACCATGGGTTTCATGCTACGGTTTGTGAAGAAAAAAGATTGCTATGCAGGTCTAGATTCTGTGTGTGCAATCTGCAGATCTCTAAACCATCATAGCGAGAGAATTTAAACGATCCTTGTAAAATTCCCAAAAAGTGGTAGCAAGACTATTCAGCTCATGTACACCTAGGAAAAATGAGGGGAATTAAAACTTTGAATATTAACGGTGTGTGTACAAAGTGGTGATTCAAACTTCCCAAAACTTCCAAACATGGAGATCTAAATTCATAACTTGGGTCTTCATATTTCAAATATTCAACCTTCCAAATTTCAGCTCATTTGGAGGAGTTTTAATATTTGTTTGGGATTAAAAGAGGAAGCCCTCTAATCTGAATTTGAATTTCAGTTTCAAATTCCAATTTTCTCAATTTGCAAATTTGGTTCCACAAATGTGATCTCCACATTTGAATTAGCAGCCATGCCACAAATTAGAAACTTTGGAGTTGGTTTGCTATGTTTTTGGAACAATACAAAATGGAGAATTCAAATTCCATTTCAAATTCAAATGACCAAACACAATTCAAACTTCGTACCAGAATTCAAACTATTTGAATTCAGAAAATTTAAACCATGACTTGGTGTGAAAGTATAGCCTTAAATGTTGAGTAGCTGGTGAGAAATATCAGTGGAAATTGGATGAAAATTTAGGTGGTGGGACCCAATTGTCAGCCACACAGAAGGGTTAACCGACCTGTTTTTCACCTCGGTTGATCACAGCGCGCCAGTGCTCTGCTGAAATCCACGCCGAAGCTCCACCAAGCTGGTTCTTGCTGCCCCCGACGTTGGCGCGCGCGCGTGGGTGATCAAAGAAGCTGCCCGAGTGCCACAGCACTACTTCTCTTTCCCCTCCACTCGTGTTGAGCCTCAGCCGTATCCTTCGCACCGAACACCACCGGCCATTTCCTCCCAATCACACCACATCCCCCGAGCTCGGTTGCTCGAGCTCCCAACAGCGAAGAGACAGCCAGCCTTTCTCCTCCCCTGTCGCGCGCTTGTTTGCACCGGAAAACGGCAAAGTTGCCGCGGTTCTCGGGTGAACACTGAAAAACCGAGAGAGGTCACCGTGTACAGCTCACACCGAGCAAGATCACGCCAAAGAAAGCCAGCCCCTCAGTGCATCCTCGACCCTAGCTGCTCAAGCCCAAAACTCAGCCCTAGCCGTTGATCACCGCAGAAGAATTTCAAGATTTTCTCCAGGGCGGTACAGACCGACCCCGAGGTAAGAATTTGCCAAATTCTTCGTTATTTCGTGTTCTTGTTGATCCAAACTGTGCATAAAGCTTCCTAACTACTTGGCGCACTTCCTCCATCGATTTTAGACCTAGATATGGGGTGTAGAGGGAGAATTCCGTGTTTTGATCAACGCGCACCGTTGGACCCCATCGGGCGCACGGTGCCCATGGGTTTACAGCGCTTCCCGATCCATTTAGACTCCATGTCAATCTTCTACACCGTCCACCGATGCTCTAGGGCAAAAATCCCGATCATTTGGTGAAGGAATGGTCCGACGCGACATCGCCGGAGACCTAGGTCTCACTGTTGCTGGTGCGCGGTGGTTTCCAGGGAGAGTTGGCCGCCGGTGACCCCACCAGGGTGTTCAGCGTGCCTGAAAACAGGGGGGGGCAGCCAGTGTGGGGCCGGGAGACAGCCGGGAAGGCCTTTTCTGCAACCCTAACCGGAGAAACGCCGCCGCTTCCTCTTTTTGGCGCGAGGTAGAAGAGGGAGCTGACGGGTGGGGCCCACAGCCAGGTATTAAACATTTCCAGATTTTCCTAAATCAGTTCAAACTTTGGAGATCCATAACTTTGTGTAGAAACCTCCAAAAAGGGTGACACCAATTTTGTTGAAATCCTCATGAGGAGTACTTCACAGAGAAACAAATTGCTTGCTATGAAAATGAACAGAAATTTCTGTAGAATTGTTTTTAATAAATATTTTGGAGATTTATTTCAGGAGCAATTTTTTGTGAAACATTCCCACATTTGGGCAGCTAATCATTTTCATAGTTACTGATCCTCAGTAAAAATTTGAGCTTGAGTGGAGTTCATTTGCTAGTCTAAGTTGACTTCCAAAGTTCAGCATTTATTTGAAAATTCAAATTTAAACAGAAACTTTTCAGAACTCCTACCCAACTTCAAAAATTCATATCTCAGTGTTGGTAGCTCCAAAAATGGTGAAACAAATTTTGTTAGAACCATGGATACTTACCCTAATCAGATATTCAACTGTTAGCCATGTCAAAGCTCCTGATTTGGGCTCAAAATTCAGAGAAGCCTTGTGCTTGTGGGAATTTTGGAGACCACAATGTGCTATAACATTTCTCCAAATTTTGCTCAGATCATCCTCAGAGAGTCTAGTCTCCACTGTAAAAATCCCAAGGCCAATTAAGGATCCTAAATAGCAGTAGCTATGAATAGAATTTACTTCTCATAATCCCTTAAATACTTATACATATATTTTGCTACATTTCATTTAGTGACCGAAGTTGAGGACGCGCCGGAGCCCTTGGATGTCCTGCCACCTGAAGCTAACTTCCCGTTTGACTCACAACGACGCAAGCCCCGGTTTGCATTTAAGTACTTTTACAAATTCTTTATTTGTATCACTTATGTTTAGGGTGAAATGTTTGCATTAGAGTTAGGGTGATTGAAACCCCACTTGCATAGCCTTTTAAATCCTATGAAGGGTTGGGTAGTTTACAAACTCGACGAGTAGAGAATGCTGTGCTAATGTTCTTAGGATCTCGGTAGAAGTCGAGTGGTTGGAAGCTACTCGCAAGATAGAATTTATCACACGTGATGAGAAGAGGTAGAAAATGGCTTAAGTTGTGAAAATGAGACCCAGCAGGGGGGATAGGATGCAGTCAGTGGAGGTCTCACATGCGTAGCCCTGTTGGTGTCGATTGAGGACCGCGCCGTGTGCGGCCCTGCTGGACAAGTATCGAACAGTACCGGATGCATACTGGCATATGGGAACCAGGAAACCGATGTAATTGGTTAACCTGGGTTCCAAGGCTTACCCAACCATTTTATAGGAGTGGGTTGAGAGTAGCAAGGTGTAAATCTGCCAGTGGGCACAGTCACGCTCCACGCGAGGACCTCCTGCCCGTTATGGATGGACTGGTTCGGCATTTGGGTTGCCTTTGAAAGGTTGTTGCATACAACAGAGTAGGAAGGGGTGTGGAATCACACTTCTGAAAGTGGGTGTATGTGATGTGTTATCCAGGTGTCTCCTGATTGCAATCACTGTCCCTCTCGGTTATTTGAGTACCCACTTGTTCACTGCGCTGTGACATAGTAAGAAGTGAAATAAGCCAATTGAATATGCTGTATTGAACTATTAATGTCTTGAAACCTTGTATGATGTAGTTATAGAGCTAATTAAGTTTATATTCCACTTTGGGCATCACCACATCGGAGGAAAGCATTTCTTGTTTGATTGTGGACTTCCGATGTGAAGGCTGCCTAAGGCTCAATAAACTGTTGCTATAAAACTGAAAGTAAGGATCAACATGTAGGCGTGTCTTTATTGCAAAGTCATTTTTCCTATCTTACACATTGTTGCATGTAGAATTCCATGCCTAGGGTTGTCAGTTAAGCCTTGCTGAGCCATCGTGCTCACGGTTGCAATATTTTGAGCTGTGTGCAGGTAAGAGTTATGAGGAAGGTTCCGAGGATGAGGCTATACCCTCGTCGGGGTACACGGCCGAGCTGGAGCCCTGCACGACGCCGTGATCTCCGGTTACTTGCTGCTAGTGTGTAGCGTCCCCGGGTTGGACGGCTGCACTTTTGCATAGTTAGGATGAGAGGCCATCTATGTATAATACTTCTGCTGCTAATTAAGTTTTGTAAAATACTTCCGCTGTTTTATATCAAATAAAAGTTTGTATGTTGTCTTTAATCCTTTCGTGTGTGCTGTTGGGTGCTGCATCGTACGACGCCACCCTCTGCGATCCTGGAGTGGGTGAACCATGGGGTGGTCCCCACAGGCGTGGTATCAGAGCCGTATTGGGAATAGCACGCTCGAAAAGAGCCTATTTTGAAAACTTAGAAGTAGTTGAGTGAGGATTAGTCACTATGACCACATAAGGTCTATGATAGTGAAAGTGCATCTAGGCATCCCATGTGGGTTTTGGTTGATTTATGAAAAACAAATGAGACCCTAACAAAATTGTTGAGATGAGCGTAGGTTCTTAAAGAAATTAGGAAGAAAGCGCAAAAAGAAAGGAGAAGGAGGATCAAAATTGATAAGAGCTCAGGAGCTGAAAGATTAGATTACTTAGTATAGAGTGTGTTGGAGAAACACACCCCAAGAGCTCAGGTGAAATAAATCACACTAACTGCACAAAATCAGCATGTGCGGACTAGTCCAATATCAACCGGACTAGTCCGATTTTCTTTCTGACTAGAAAATGCACTAGTCCGATATGGACCGGACTAGTCCGATTTTGTCTCTGGATAGACAACGGACCAGTACACACTTTTACGGACTAGTCCGGTATCTCACAACACTTAGAGTTTTTCACATGCCGCACACCGGACTAGTGTGGAGTCTACAACGGACTAGTCTGGACATCGCAAACCCTAATGTAACCACTGGAAACCCTATAATAAAAAGAGGTGTATGGCCATACCACCATAACTTTTTGACCCCCTGCGCTGTCACACCTCCCAAGAGCCAAAAATTCACATCTCCCCACACATTCTAACCCAAAAAGGATCAAATCTTTAGGGATTAGCAATTGGTCAAAGGAGAGACTTGTTCTACACATCTTGAACTCTTGGGTTTGATCTCTAGCACACTCTTGTTCGTTTATTGTTCATCTTTTGAGTGTGTTTGGTTGTGTTCACTCATTGAAATTCTTGGGGAGCCCTCAACTTGTGAGAAGGCCCCATGAACGATTTATTTTCCCTTTGTGATTGGTGAAAGAGAATCGGCCTCCGTGGCGATTCGACGAGGGTAGGGTTGGTGAAGACCTGGTCCTTAGTGGACTACTCAACAGGGACGTAGATTTCCATCGTGGAATCGAACCTCGGGATAAAATCTTGTTTCCTACTCGTGTTCATTTATTGTTCATCATATTCTAGTGTTTAATTAATCTTGTGAAATTCACGTTGAAGCATTGAAGTCAAAGTTGATCTCTGTCATTCATTGTTTCATTGTTGTAATACATCTAGGTTATCAATTAATTTCCGCTGCATAGGGTACTAGCAGTGAAAATATTGATCAATCTTGATCTCTCTAGTCCACGTATACCGGACTAGTCTGCATAGTACCGGACTAGTCCTATTTTTCTCTGAGTAGAAAATGGACTAGTCCGCACTCTACCGGACTAGTCCGATTTCCTTGTATTTGATAAACCTACTAAGTGTTTCAGAGATTAACAAAGCGTCGAAAAGCCTATTCATCCCCTCTAGACTACATTCAATTGGTATCAGAGCCAAACTCTTCAAAAGAGACTCACCACTCGAAAAGACGATGTCGGACATCAAGGATGTACACAAGAAGATCGACGATGAAAACAGTAATGACGAAAGGACTCAAAAGCTAAAGAAGCTACTCGACACCATTCAAGACAGTGAGGACGATGATGAGGAGGTGCTCCAACTCAAAGATCTTCTACGGAAGAAGGCACTCTCCCCAAAAGGGAAGAAGAAGATTGATGATGAAAAGAAGATGAAAGGGGGTAGTCACACAGACTACTACCGATATCCTTTTGACTATGAACGTTTAAATTCTAACAATAGTCATTACTTATCAATTCCTCTAGGGAAAGAACCTTACTTTGATGGCAATGACTATTCAATGTGGAGACAAAACATGAAAATGCACCTTATATCTCTTAACCCAAGTTTGTGGCATATAGTGTGTACAGGAGTAGATATCCTGGATGATGATGAAGAGCTGACTCCAAGCCAAGAACAAGCCGTTCATTGGAATCCTCAAGCTGCAGCTGTGATCACGTCATCACTGAGCCGAGACGAGTTCACCAAGGTGGACGGACTCGAAATTGCCAAGGAGATATGGGACACGATACAAACCGCACATGAAGGTGACTGTCATGTACGCGAAGCCAATATAGAAATGATTGAAGGTGAATTGGGAAGATTCGCGATAGAAGAAGATGAATCACCACAAGATATGTACAATTGACGGAAGAATCTTATCAACAAAGTCCGAGCTTATGGCAGCAAAAAGTGGAATGATCATGAGGTCGTGAAGTTGATTCTCAGAGCATTCATGCCTCGCAACGTGACTCTTTGCTCTATGATTAGAGAAAGCCCCGGGTACCAGAAAATGACCCCAGACGAACTTCTTGGCAAGATTATCAACATTGAAATGATGGAGAAGCAAGCCAAGCATGTCAAGGAAATTGCCGATCTCACCTTGGCAAAGAAGAAAGGAGTTGCTTTGAAGTCAACTTGTAAACCCGTATCAAAAGAAGCCCGAGAAGCTCACGGAGAAGACGACAGTGATGATGAAAGTAGTGATATCGATGAAGAAGACATGATCTTGTTCATGAAGAAGTTCAAGAAAATGATGAGAAGAAGAAACGGTAGCAGCTCAAACGAAGTAAGACAAAGGGACAAACAAAGACCCAAGATGAGACGCGTGTGCTATAACTACGGAGAATATGATCACTTCATAGTAGATTGTCCATATGAAGAAAACAAAAAGAAGACTAAAGACAACAAGCCTCAACCAAAGAAAATGTTCAAGAAGAAGAAGCAATATGGCCAAGCACATCTATGGAAGGAGTAGGACTCCAATGATGAATCCTCATCCAAAGAAGAAGAGGAGATGGCCACCATAGCCATAAAGAAGACTACCAAGAAATCCACTCTCTTCCCAACCATGGGTGCATGGAAGGACACCGACAACACTTGTCTAATGGCAAAGGAAGGTAAAAGAAGGGTAACAACTAACTCTTCATTCTCGCATTATTTTACTAGTGATAGTGATAATTCTAGTGAGGATAATAGCAGTGATGAAAATGAATATATGCTTAGAGGTTTAGAAAAAAAGACAGCTGCTAAGATGAAATTTCTGTTTGGAAAGCTTGTCGATATGGAGAAGTTAGTCAATCGTCAGGAAGATATGATCATCTCCCAAAAGGAGGAATATTTTGAGATTGAAAAGCTTCTTGAACTTGAAAAGGAACAAAATAAATCATACTAGAACTTGAGTTAGCTTCAAGCAAGGAAGCTTTCTTGAAGTTAAAAGACTTAAACACCATCATCAAGGATGAACTTGCTAACTTAACCAAAGTTAACGAGATCCTTGAGGTACAAGTTGAGTCACTCAAGAAAAATGGTTCTTAATCCACTTCAAGCTCACCTTCTCAACATATAAAATCTGAAACTTGTATTACTTGTGCTTGTGCCAAAGTGACACTAACTTGAAGAAAAAGCCAAACTTGACAAAGGACAAGCAATCTTCTCAATGTGGCATATTTGACAAGGAGAAGATTAAGTATGCACGCAGTGCACACCCGGTCACAAGACCTCCTAATGTCAAATATGGCATTGGATATTCTAATGGTGAAAAGCAAAACGCTAGAAGCCACAAGAATAACAAGGGTTGCATTGCCTTTGTCAAGAGAAACTCTTCTCAAGTTAGAAAACTTAATAATGTTAATAAATTTAACACTGTGAACACATATGAACAACAACTTCTATTTAGAACTTTTGATGCTTCATATGTACTTATGAAAAGTAATCATGTAAGAGTTTATGCTAAATATGTTGGGCCACGCCATGGGAACACCAAGTCTGATGTGTGGGTGCCCAAATCACTTGTGACTAACTTCAAAGGACCCAATCAAGCTATGGTACCTAAAACCAAGGCATAAATTGTTTTTGCTGACTTATTCATCCGGTGGAGCAAAATGGGTGCTAGATAGTGGATGCACCAATCACATGACCGGAGAAAGAAGAATGTTAATGGAATATGAAGAAAATGAAGATCCAAATGAAGGCATTTACTTTGGTGATAATAGTCAAGGAAGAGTACTTGGTACCGGTAAAATTACAATTTCATCACAACATACTCTCTCTCATGTGTTACACGTTGACTCCTTGGATTATAACCTTTTGTCCATATCTCAATTATGTGACAAGGGTTATAATTGCTTATTCACTAATGAGGGTGTGACTGTCTTCAGAAGGAGTGATAACGCAATTGCATTCAAGGGTGTGTTGAAGAGAAAACTTTATCTAGTTGACTTCAACAAAGATAAAGCCAAACTTTACACATGCTTGATTGCAAAGACCAACATGGGTTGGCTGTGGCATAGACGGCTAGCACATGTTGGTATGAGGAATCTTCAAAAACTCCTCAAAGGGGATCACATCCAAAGTTTAAAGGATGTTGTTTTTGAGAAAGACAGGTCATGTAGAGCGTGCCAAGCAGGGAAGCAAGTAGGAGCACCCCATCCCGCGAAGAATGTAATGATTACATCAAGACCGTTTGATCTCCTCCACATGGATCTATTCAGTCCAATTGCTTACATAAGCATCGGCAGTAATAAATATGGTCTAGTCATTGTTGATGATTTTTCACGCTTCACGTGGGTTTTCTTTTTTGCTTGATAAGACAGAAACTCAAGGAATCCTCAAAAAATTCATCAAGCATGCCCAAAATGAATTCTCATTGAAGATCAAGAACGTACGAAGTGACAATGGGACATAATTCAAGAACACCCAAGTTGAGGAGTATCTAGACAAAGAAGGAATAAAGCACGAATTTTTAGCACCATATACTCCTCAACAAAACGGAGTAGCCAAAAGGAAGAACAGAACTTTCATTGAGATGTCGAGGACAATGCTCGATGAATACAAGACTTCGGACAGGTTTTTGGCTGAGGCAGTTAACACCGCTTGTCATGCCATAAACCGACTATATCTTCATCGGTTGCTCAAGAAAACTTCATAGAACTACTCACGGGTAACAAGCCAAATGTTTTATATTTTTGAGTTTTTGGCTCAAATTGTTATATTTTAAACAAGAAGCCAAGGGCTTCGAAGTTTGCTTCAAAGTCCGATGAAGGTTCTTACTTGTCTATGATTCGAACTCCTACGCTTATCGTGTCTTCAACAAAACCTCCGGACTTGTTGAAGTAGCACGTGACGTAGTGTTCGATGAAACTAACGGCTCTCAAGAAGAGCAAGTTGATCAATGTGTGCTAGATCAAGAAGAAGCTCCATGTCAAGCATTGAGAAGAATGGCATTGGGCGATGTTCGACCACAAGTTCCACCTTCAAATGCGAATGAACAAAATGAACCACAGGTGGAGGAAAATGGTCAAGGGGGAGCTTTCATACAAGATCAACCTCAAGAAAATCAAGAAGATCAAAACATCAATTAGGGCAACTATCCAGGGGGAGAAGAAGATGATAATGAAGATTCAAGACCAAAAGTGCCACATCCAAGGGTACACCAAAGCATCCAAAGAGATCACCCCGTCGACAACATAATCGGTGACATCCAAAAGGGAGTAATAACTCGATCTCGCATAGCTAATTTTTGTGAACACTATTATTTTTTATCCTCTTTGGAACCATACAGGGTTGAGGATGCATTAAAAGATCCGGATTGGGTGATGGCGATGCAAGAAGCATTGAACAACTTCAAAAGGAACGAAGTGTGGGAGCTTGTTGAAAGACCAAAGTCCAATGTCGTCGGCACTAAATGGGTCTTCCGCAACAAGCAAGATGAACATGGAGTGGTAACAAGGAACAAGGCACGACTTGTGGCAAAAGGGTACTCACAAGTCGAAGGTTTGGATTTCGACTAGACTTTTGCGCCCGTAGCTAGGCTTGAATCGATTCGTATATTACTTGCATATGCTACTCACCATGATTTCAAACTTTATCAAATGGATGTAAAAAGCGCCTTTCTCAACGGACCGATCAAGGAGGAGGTGTACGTGGAGCAACCACCTGGTTTTGAAGATCAAGAGCACCCCGACTATGTGTTCAAACTGCGTAAGGCTCTCTATGGCCTAAAACAAGCTCCTAGAGCTTGGTATGAGTGCCTTAGAGATTTTTTGATTGAAAATGACTTCAAGATTGGAAAAGCTGATTACACCTTGTTCACTAAACACTTTGATGACAATCTCTTCATTCGCCAAATCTATGTTGACAACATTATATTTGGTTCGACTAACAAATCCTTTTGTCAAGAATTTAGTAAGATTATGACAGATAGATTCTAGATGTCCATGATGGGAGAGTTGAGGTACCTTTTGGGATTCCAAGTGAAACAACAAAAGAACGAGATGTTCATAAGCCAAACAAAGTACACTCAAGACATTCTCAAGAAGTTTGGAATGGACAAAGCAAAGCCCATAAAGACTCCCATGGCGACTAATGGATACTTCGATCTCAATGAAGACAGACCAAATGTGTATCAAAAGGTATATCGTTCCATGATTGGCTCCTTACTTTATTTATGTGCATCTAGACCTGATATCATATTGAGTGTATGTTTGTGTGCAAGGTTTCAAGCCAATCCTAAGGAATGCCATTTGACAGCCTTTAAAAGGATCTTAAGATATTTAGTTCATACACCCAACCTAGGCCTTTGGTATCCGAAAGGTTTAAAATTCAATCTCATTGGATACTTCGATGCAGATTATGCCGGATGCAAGGTAGATAGAAAAAGTACTTCCGGTAGTTGCCAATTCCAAGGTAGATCTTTAGTTTCTTGGTCCTCCAAGAAACAAAATTCAATTGCCTTATCCATGGCCGAAGCGAAGTATGTTGCAGCCGAGAGTTGTTGTGCACAACTCCTTTGGATGCGACAAACTCTAAGGGATTACGGTTACAATATGAGCCGTATTCCACTCCTTTGTGACAATGAGAGTGCAATTAAAATTGGCCATAACCCTGTTGAACACTCTAGAACCATACACATAGATATACGGCATCATTTTTTGAGAGATCACTCAATGAAAGGAGACATAGGCATTTCCCATGTCAACACTGAAAAACAGCTAGTCGATATCTTTACCAAGCCACTTGATGAAAAACGCTTTTGTGCACTCTGAAATGAACTAAATATCCTTGATGCTCGAAACGTGGCTTGAAAACTTGCATACCTGTATGCCATCCTCAAAATCATGCTAATTGTTATATATATATATATATATGTTTTGTACATTTCTATACAAGGGACCACGGACTAGTCCGTTGTCACCCCGGACTAGTCCACACTTGCAGACTAGCCCGCACTTGGTCCGCTAGTCCGGACATGTCCAGACAACCACGGACTAGTCCGATATTTCGACTCCATAACCCTAGGGCCGGCTCAGACCTAATCCTCTTCATCCTCACAACACCTCCCACGCTCTCTCTCCTCATTCAAGTGCTCCCAAGGCGGATTTGAGATTTCTCCATCAAAACCACCCAAATCTCCGTGGGAATTGATCTCCACTGCAAAGGGATCAAAGACCCCAGACTAGTCCGCATCAAGAACTCCACATATTTTGAAAGGAAGAGCTGTGAAGCCTTTGAGGAGGTTATAGAGGCTGCAGAGAGACACGGTCTCAAGGACTTGCTCTCCTTCATATACAACTGGAATGATGAGATGATTAACCAGTTCTATGCAACTTGCCACTTTGCCCACGATGGAGAAGACAGAGTGACTTGGATGACACATGGATCCAAGTACACAATTTCTTATACTGAGTTTGCCAGACTGCTGCACCTTGAGGACACCGGCAATGATGAGATTGTGATTCACAAACTTGGAGATGTGGAGAAGGACAAGATGGAATTCCTCTATGATACTCGACTCCCATTCAATCCTCCCTCAACCAACAACATGAAGCCCTTCTTCATTGTTCTCAACAGAGTGCTCCGGAAGACCATTGCTCCAAAGGATGGAGATGCCGGGAGTGTCCAAGGTTACTTGAGAACCTTGATGAAAGTAATCAGCAAGAGGAGAAGATTTGATATATTCGATTACATTTGGAATGACATGGTGAACATATCCTGAACACCAAACCATTCCTGCGGCTATGCTGTGAGACCTATGTGTGCTGAATACATTGGCTTTGACGATAAAAGTTTTGAATACTACCAAAACACCTTTTTAACAAGGTTCGACTCTAGGTCCGAGTTCCTGCAAGGTCCGAAGATAGGTCCGCCTTGTTTTGTCTAGGTCTGACTTATTTTTGCTAGGTCCGACTTGTTTTTGCTAGCTCCGGTGCTAGGTCCGACTAAGCTTTAGTAAGCTCCGGCGCTAGGTCCGACTAGCTTTGGTAAGCTCTGGTTCAAGGTCCGGTTAGCTTTGGTAAGGTTCAGAGCTTGATTGCAATGGTTCTGCTTTTAACTTGCATTGTTTTGAGCTTGCTTTACTCTTATGGAAAGTTTGCTTAGTATTATTTTACTATGTTTTTGGTGTGTTTTGGTGGTTATGGCTGATATCATTTTGCTATGGTTTACAACATGCTTATGTGAGGTGCTCACGTAAGATGTTGTAGTTTCGGAACTAACGAGAGTCAAGTCGAGGACTTGTGCTTGGAAGTATTGGTTGTTTATTCATGTGCAGGTGTTGCTTGAGTTCAAGACATGGCTGGTGACAGGATCCATTGAAAGATGAGGTTCAACAACCAAGTTCGGGAGGAATTGTGGTTGAGTTGATCGGGAGATTGTGCAGTATGTTTGAATCAAGAACAATGCATATGAAGGTATCTTGGACTTCGTTGGAAGATGTTTGCATGTGTGCAAGGAGTGAATGGACGTGTCTGCATGGTTCCAAGGCGTGATGAAGATATGTGGACGAAAAGAATTGGTCGGAAAGGTCCAACCGACTAGGTTATGGACTCAGGCTGCGGCTGGGTCGTGTTTGACTCAAATATGGAAAGTTTTGAGTTGGTTTTGATAGGATTTCGTGTGGGTCACGAATTTGAATTATTTTAGGAATGTGGGATACGTTCCTGAGTTGTTTGTAAGTCTTAAGATTGCTTCTATCTGCGTATAGAAGAGTCCTAAGCATTATTGGAAAGATACAGTTTGAATCCAAGTAGGAGTAGGAGTCCTAGTTTGAGTTGAGTTGGCCTTCGGGCTGGTTATATAAGCAAGGGAGGTCAGAGCTCATGGAGCACGACTTTGGGGCTGTTCCTCTTGTGTTTTTATACATAAAATTCGTATTCTAAAGGAAGTTTTGTGCCTTGTTCGTCCGACTTGTTTCAGACAAGTTTTTCTCATCGAGTTTCTGTTCAGCACTACCTTGCTTCGGTGGTTTTATCATAACTCGAGTTTTACAGATCCAATTGATGTGATTCTTTTTGGGTTGTTTTCATAACTTGATTATCTATAATCTGTGAAAATTTCACGGTCATTGAATTTGTGGTTTCTGATCTACACGAAATTCTTTGCAGTATTCCAGAACTGTTTTTCTCGCGTAGGACAGATTGACCTTTGTTCGATCTTTCGATCGTAACTTGAGTTTCTCTCAACGGATTTTCATGATTCTTGTTGTGACGTCTTCGTGACTTGATTCTATACAATCTATACTAGTTTTGTCACAGTTTAACTCGTTTAGATTAGTCGCACACGGTTTCTTTAACATATCTGTTTTCTGCTGAGGGGTGTTTTGTTGCTTCGGCTGAAAAGTTTTTATCTACCATTCACCCCCCCTCTGGTAGCTTTACACGTGTACTTCGATCCTACAATTGGTATCAGAGCCAGGTTGCTCTAATCTTTGTGATTTGCATGTATTTTGACTAATCATCATGGAGAAATACTCCGCTAAACCTTGTGTGTTTAGTGGTATTGATTTTCAGGTTTGGAAGGCACGCATGGAAGCTTTCATCCAGGCGCAAGGCTTTGCAATATGGGAAAAGGTGTACAAGCCTTACGATGTGCCTTCAAACGATCAAGTCACGGCTACAAACATGAGAGATGTCGACAACAACAACAAGGCTCGGAACTTGATCATACAAGGACTAACTCAGAGCGACTTCGACCGTGTTGCACACCTCCGATCGGCGTACGATGTGTGGAGAGCACTTTGTGACTACCACGAAGGATCCAACACGATCAAGGAGGTAAGACAGGATATGTTCAAGAAAGAATACATGCGCTTTGAGATGCAACCCGGTGAGTCCATTGATGACCTCTTTGCTCGCTTTAATAAAATTCTCAGCAACTTGCATAGCGTCAATGTTAATTTTTCATATGCTGAAAATGCTAGGCAATTACTAAGTGTATTAGACATGTCAATTTGGGAGATGAAAGTAACATCCATACGTGAATCCACTGTCATGAGTACTTTTACATTAGATGTGCTTTATTCTAAGCTAAAAATTCATGAAATTGACTTATATCACGTAAGAACCCAAATAAGACTATTGCATTTGTCTCACAACGTGATATGCCTAGCTCCGGCCAATCATCTAGCAATACACTTGCTTTGCTGTCTTCACTAACCCTGGAACAGATTGAGGAGTTTCCAGAGGAGGAGCTAGTACTTCTTTCTACTAGGTTCTCACAAGCATTGCAAAATATGAGAACTAGAAGGAGAGGAAGCTCCGGACCTCAACGATGCTTTGAATGTGGTAAGACAGGACACTTTCGTACGGATTGCCCTAACCTTTCAGGTTCTTTAACTATGATGAAAAGCAGAATAAAGTCAAGTCCTCTTTTAGCAACACCAACAAGAAAAAGAAGGGTTTTACATGATGCAAACTGATAAACAGTTTCATCACCGCACTTCAAGAACTTGGCTCGAGTGATGTAGACATTGGAAGTGATGAAGATGAAGATGATCTGGCAAACTTGTGCTTCATGGCGGGCAAATCAAAATCAAGTATGGAGGACGCAGAACACAACAGTGACAACGAAGAGGTATGTCCTACTTGCGAAGAAATGTGTGATGCTATTTCTCGTGCCACTATTATTGTTAAGAAAAAGGACAAAAAGCTTAGGAACAATGCTGTTAAATTTGAGTCACTAGAATCTGAAACTAATCATTTAAAATCCTTGATTCCTAGTGATGATTCTCGTTCCTCATGTGATTTAATATATGAACAATTGTCCTCTCTAAGAAGTGCACACACCTCCACACTTGATAAACTTGAACTTGAAATCGAAAAGAACAAAAAGCTTGCTACACTTAATGATAAAAACTTGAAAGATGCTTGTTGTTCCACAATTGATTTGCATTGTTCTACTTACGATGATCTTGATAAGAAACTACAAGATGCTATGAAAGAAATTTCTATATTGAACAATGCTTTATGTTCTCATGAAGTTAAATATTGTTCCAATTGCATATTAAAAGGAAAAACTTCATGTGAAAATTGCCTTGATCTATCAAATAAACTTGATAACATGCATAGGACATTAGATCGGTTTTGTAATGGGAATAAGAACCTAAACTTGCTGCTGAATTCTTCCAAGTCTTGCAATGATAAAACTGGTTTAGGTTTTGATTCACATGCTCATGCTAAGGAACATCCACCTAAAATTGTAAAATCATTAGGAAGTGGTTTGATTCAAACAGTTCCTAAACAAAAAGAAGTGGTTTTTAAATCTGCAGGAGTGTTGTCACATTCGGGTTCAAATAAGCATACTGCATGCTCATCTAGACATGCACACAAATTTAAATTTCATTGTACCTATTGTGGTAGAGATGGTCATGGCATAGATTTTTGTTATAGACTAGCTAAACAACATAAAAAGGAAACGATGCAAGCTAGATCTTATAACTCTCATGCAAAATTTGCTGCACATACTAAACCGAATGTCAGGAACATGCAACCTGCTGTTATGAGTCTGAAATATTCAAAGTTTACCTCCAGAGCTTCAGTTTTTGCCTCCGGAGCTTCAGTTTTTGCCTCCGGAGCTACTGATTTTCGTGCTACACAAGTAACACCTCATAGGTCAGTAGTTAAGAACAAAAAAATTCAAACTTTGACTCATAAACCTGCTGTTTTATCTCAGCTTTCGCATGTTATTCCTGCTGGATGTCGTGTGACTGAGTACTGGATTCCTAAATGCCTTTTAACTAACCCCAGTATTGAGTCATCGACGTATTGTGCTTCTATGTAGGTTACACGCTTGAGGAAGGAGAACATTTGGATTATGGATTCAGGTTGCTCACGCCACATGACCGGTAACAAAGAATGGTTCCCCTCTCTCTCTTTTGTGTCACGTGTAGAGAATGTTACTTTTGCCGATAATTCTTCAACTCCTATAATTGCTAAGAGTTCGGTTAGAGTAAATGATCAATACATTTTGAAGGATGTGGCACTTGTCAAAAATTTGAAATACAACTTGCTTTCTGTTTCACAATTGCTAGATGAAAATCTGGAAATTATTTTCAATAAAAACTGCTGCAAAGTTGTAGGTTCAAATAGTGAGCTTATCTTTAACATGTATCGGTTTGGAAGAGTTTTCAAAGCTGATTTTGATATGTCTTCCTCTAAGCATAGATGTCTAGTTGCAAATGATTCCAAAGATTTATATTTTTGGCATCGTAGACTTGGTCACGTAGGCTTTGATCATCTCACGCGTGTTAGTGCTCTTGATCGCATACGTGGGCTGCCTAAGCTTAAAGGGGACAAAGAAATTGTGTGCTCTTCTTGTAGACATGCTAAGATGGTTGCAGGTTCACATGCACCTCTCACAATGACCATGACAACTGAACTGTGTCAACTTTTACACCTAGACACCGTAGGACCTTCGCGTGTTCAATCCTTCAGAGGTAAATGGTATGTTCTGGTGATTGTTGATGACTATTCTAGATACTCTTGGGTTTACTTTATGGCATCTAAGAATGAAGCTTTTAGTCACTTTAGAACTTTTTTTCTTAGATTATCAATTGATCACCCAGGATCTTTAAGAGCAATTAGAAGTGATAATGGAACCGAATTTAAAAATAAATCGTTTGATCACTTTTGTGTTGAAAATGCAATAGATCATCAATTTTCTTCACCATATGTACCTCAACAAAACGGTGTTGTAGAGAGAAAGAACAGAACCTTAGTTGAGATGGCTAGGACTATGCTTGATGAATATCAAACTCCTAGGAAATTTCGGGCTGATGCAATTGCAACCGCTTGTTATGTGTCAAATCATGTTTTCTTGCGTGCTAAGCTAGGTAAAACACCATATGAGCTCAGGTTTGGACATAGGCCTAGTGTCACACACTTTAGAGTCTTTGGTTGCAAATGCTTTGTTAAGAAACATGGTAATCTTGATAAATTTGAAGCTAGATCTGTTGATGACATGTTTCTTGGTTATCCATCTCACACTAGAGGCTACCGTGTGCTTTTACTTGATACTAACAAAATTGTGGAGACTTGTGAGGTTTCTTTTGATGAAGCTATCCCAGGTACAAGTTCAAATATTGTAGGTCCGGATCCATATCCGCAGGGGCAGAGTATTTTCGTTAAAGAAGAGGAAGAAGTGGAGCTGCTGCCCGAAAATTCAGCAGCTAATGACATTGTTCCAGCTCCTGATCTTGATTCACAGCCAGCACCGACGACCACCATTGCTGGTCCAGATCCTCCTCACGTCACAAGCTCATCTATTTGTGATGAACATGAAGAAGAAGAAGCTTGTGAAGTGTCCACTCCCCTCCGGATTCTCAAAAGTCATCCTCCACAACAAATTATTGGAAGCTTGCATGAACGAGTTACAAGATCCAGGTTTTTCGACCCCAATTCTCATGCTCATTCTGCTTTTGTTGCTTCTTTTGAACCCAAAGATATATCACACGCACTCACTAATGAATCTTGGATTATTGCCATGCAAGAAGAGTTAGAAAATTTTGAAAGAAATAATGTATGGAAACTTGTACCTCCACCTCAAGGTCACATTTTAATTGGAACTAAATGGGTGTTTAAAAATAAACAAAGTGAGGATGGGGTTGTGGTTAGGAATAAGGCTAGGTTGGTTGCTCAAGGTTTCATACAAGTTTAAAGTCTAGATTTTGATGAAACTTTTGCTCCTGTTGCTAGATTAGAAGCCATAAGAATTTTGTTAGCTTTTGCTGCATCTAAAGGTTTTAAGATATATCAAATGGATGTTAAAAGTGCTTTTCTTAATGGCTACATAGATGACGAGGTTTATGTCAAACAACCACCTGGTTTTGAAAATCCAAATTTTCCTAATCATGTTTACAAACTGTCCAAAGCCTTGTACGGTCTCAAACGAGCCCCTAGAGCATGGTATGATAGGTTAAAAACATTCTTACTTGAAAAGGGGTTTACCATGGGCAAGGTTGATAAAACTCATTTTGTGCTTAAGCATGGCAATGACTCATTATTCGTTCAAGTGTATGTGGATGATATTATCTTTGGTTGTGCTTCTCATGATCTTGTGTCCAAGTTTTCAGCTATGATGAGTTCAGAATTTGAGATGAGTATGATGGGAGAACTCACGTACTTTTTGGGGCTGCAAATCAAGCAAACCAAGGAGGGTACATTTCTGCATCAAACAAAGTATACAAAAGATCTCCTAAGGTGCTTCAACATGGACAAAAGCAAGCCTCTTCGGACACCAATAGGAACAGCAACAACACTTGAACTTGATGAAGATTGTGATCTCGTTGATTAAAAAGAATATAGAATCATGATCGGATCACTTTTGTATCATGGCATTAAGACCGGACATACAATTCACCGTATGTCTTTGTGCACGATTTCAAGCCTCCCCACGTGCTTCACATCGTCAAGCCGTCAAAAGGATTCTCAGGTACTTACATGGAACTCAAGAATTTGGCATTTTTCTTACTTCTACCTCAACCGTTACTTTGAAAGCTTTTTCCGATGCTGATTTTGGGGGTTGTAGGATTGATAGGAAAAGTACTTCTGGTGCTTGTCATTTTCTTGGTAATTCACTTGTTGCCTAGTCCTCTAGAAAACAAAGTTCAGTTGCACAATCCACAGCCGAATCTCAATATGTAGCTGCTGCTAGTGCTTGCTCACAAATTTTTTGGATTGTTCAAACACTTAAGGACTATGGGGTTGATCTAGATAGTGTTCCAATGTTTTGTGATAACACTAGTGCCATTTGCATTGCTAAAAACCCTGTGCAACATTCGAGAACTAAGCACATTGATATTAGGTATCACTTTATCCGTAATAATGTCTAAAAAGGGAACATTGTGCTTCACCATGTAGACACCGAACAACAATTGGCTGACATTTTTACAAAAACCTTTGGATTTCACTCGTTTTTGTTACATTCGTAGTGAAATAGGGGTTATGCATCCTCATGGCTTAAATTGAGGGAGAATTTTGAAACTTGGGAAGTCTATGTGTGAATCTGAAATTAAAATAATATGAGCATAGTATTTCATGCATATATGACTTTGTGATTCATTTTTCATGCTGAAAGTTCTTACTACATTACTCGTGTTATACATTTTGTAGTTTTTACCATGTCTAGTAATTGGAATAATTACTTACACTAAATCTGGTCATGGTCGAACTTTCTTGCTGTTTTGAACTTGTTGCATGCTCACAAGTGCTTTTAATCATAAAGAATTAATCAAGTAATCAACTCACATGTTGAGTTTTTATGTTCAAATAAAAAAATGAGAAAAGATCAAGAGAATATGCATGCATCGCACTTCTTCTTTTGAGATGGCTTATCATTGCACTTAGATATGAACTTGAAAGGAGTTGTGTATGACTAAAACCATGCCCTTAAGCTTCTGACTGTCCAATGACATAGGCTTGGCTTGGTTGGTTAGAATAAGGCTGATGCTGCATATAATCTCTTGCAAATGTCATAAGATCAAAATTTGTGCTTTAAATGATAAATAAAATTCAGCAACAAGTGTCATGCTTTCAGGTCCTGAAATAGTTAAGTTTGTGAGATCATGACTTGTTTAAATTGAAAATTACACTTGATCTCTAGCATGGCTTACACTACTTTATGTATCTCATTGATGTGATATTGTAAGTTACTTAATAGTATGATTTGGATGAGCTTTGTTTTATATGTATATGTTATAATGTGCTCATAACAAATTAAAATTTCTCTTTTGTACCTTGCTGAATACATTGTCAAAGGGGAAGAATGATCACACATTGCACACATTCACAAGTGTTTTGGCACGATTCTTCTCAGGGGGAGAATTTTTGGTATTTTTGTTTTTCTTCTCATTTTATTTCTGATTTACAAAGGGGGAGAAATTGTTTTCAAAACTTTTTAGGTGAATAAGCCAATGTTCGGATTTTAAGTGGTGTTGCCAATGCATTCACCAAGGGGGAGATTGTGAGACCTATGTGTGCTGAATACATTGGCTTTGACGATAAAAGTTTTGAATACTACCAAAACACTTTTTTAACACGGTCTGACTCTAGGTCCGAGCTCCTGCAAGGTCCGACGATAGGTCCAACTTATTTTGGGTAGCTCCGGCAAGGTCCGACGTAAGGTCCGACTTGCTTTGTCTAGGTCTGACTTATTTTTGCTAGGTCCGACTTGTTTTTGCTAGCTCCAGTGCTAGGTCCGACTAGCTTTGGTATATTCCGTGCTAGGTCCAACTAAGCTTTAGTAAGCTCCGGCGCTAGGTCCTACTAGCTTTGGTAAGCTCCGGTTCAGGGTCTGGTTAGCTTTGGTAAGGTTAGGAGCTTGATTGCAATGGTTCTGCTTTTAACTGGCAATGTTTCGAACTTGCTTTACTCTTATGGAAAAATTGCTTAGTATTATTTTACTGTGTTTTTGGTGTGTTTTGGTGGTTATGGCTCATATCATTTTGCTATGGTTTACAAAATGCTTATGTGTGGTGCTCACGTAAGATGTTGTAGTTTCGGAACTAACGAGAGTCAAGTCGAGGACTTGTGCTCGGAAGTATTGGTTGTTTATTCATGTGCAGGTGTTTCTTGAGTTCAAGACATGGCTGGTGACGGGATCCATTGAACTAGTCTTAGGGAGAAGATGAGGTTCAACAACCAAGTTCAGGAGGAATTGTGGTTGAGTTGATCGGGAGGTTGCGCAGTATGTTTGAATCAAGAACAATGCATATGAAGGTATCTTGGACATCGTTGGAAGATGTTTGCACGTGTGCAAGGATTGCATGGACGTAGCTGCATGGTTCCAAGGCGTGATGAAGAGATGTGGACGTAAAGAATTGGTCGGATAGGTCCAACCGACTAGGTTATGGACTCAGGCTGCGGCTGAGTCGTGTTTGACTCAAATATGGAAAGTTTTGAGTTGGTTATGATAGGATTTCGTGTGGGTCACGAATTTGAGTTATTTTAGGAATGTGGGATACGTTCCTAAGCTGTTTGGAAGTCTTAAGATTGCTTCTATCTACGTATAGAAGAGTCCTAAGCAGTATTGGAAAGATATAGTTTGAATCCAAGTAGGAGTAGGAGTCCTAGTTTGAGTTGAGTTGGCCTTCGGGCTGGTTATATAAGCAAGGGAGGCCAGAGCTCATGGAGCATGACTTCGGGGCTGTTCCTCTTGTGTTTTTATACATAAAATTCGTATTCTAAAGAAACTTTTTTGCCTTGTTCGTCCGACTTGTTTCAGACAAGTTTTTCTCGTCGAGTTTCGGTTCAGCACTACCTTGCTTCGGTGGTTTTATCATAACTTGAGTTTCACAGATCCAATTGATGTGATTCTTTTTGGGTTGTTTTCACAACTTGATTATCTATCATCTGTGAAAATCTCACGGTCATTGAATTTTTGGTTTCTGATCTACACGAAATTCTTTGCAGTATTCCAGAACTGTTTTTCTCGCGTAGGACAGATTGACCTTTGTTCGATCTTTCGATCGTAACTTGAGTTTCTCTATACGGATTTTCATGATTCTTGTTGTGACGTCTTCGTAACTTGATTCTCTACAATCTATACTAGTTTTGTCACAGTTGAACAAGTTTAGATTAGTCGCACACTCGGTTTCTTTAACAGATCGGTTTTCTGCTGAGGGGTGTTTTGTTGCTTCCGCTGAAAAGTTTTTATCTACCATTCACCCCCCCTCTGGTAGCTTTACACATGTACTTCGATCCTACATATGCACCATACTTGATGTTCATGATTGAAAAAGTCATCATAATTGAGTTTGTGAAGGATGTGGAGCACACTGCTCTAAGGCCTCAGAAGCCTCCTCAAGCCTTTCTCCCAGTTGCTCCCTCACCTGGCTCACCTGAAGAACATCCAGAGAGAGCTCAAGAAGATGCAAGGCCTTCGTCCAAGACTAGGGCCTCTCAACACAAAAGGTCCTCTAGTGGAATGATGAAGTATTTGGCTGCAATTTTTAGTTCTTGCCGCAAAACTGAGGTGAAGCTTCATAAGATGAACAAGGCAAGAAAAGAAGAAATGAGATACATGAAGGCCAATGTTAAAGAAATATGTCAAAAACTGGAGATTGAGCCCATTGGATCTACAGTCATCTCAGAGGACTCTGCATCTGACTTCACAGAGCTTCCTCCTCTCTCTCCATCAGAGCATGCCTACTTTGGCATGATGAGTGGTCCTCCTTCTCCTCCTCAGCCTGATGATGAAGACGAAGAAAGGACCGACAGTGAGGAGTGAGCCGGCGATGACAAGTAGATCCCTCCTCTCCTTCTTTTTGGTGCCTTGATGCCAAAGGGGGAGAGATTGAGGGGGAGTCTTAGGTCGTAGGCTCTTATTTTCATGTCCTAGTTTGAGAAATGAGTTTTTTTTGTAAGACATGTGCTGTCATTATGCTTTTGTAAGACTTATGCTATCACTATGCTTTTGGACATGTAATGTGAAATGATAACTATGTTATGCTTATGGTTAATGGTGTGTGTTTAAAACTGTTATGTAGGATTGAGACTCTTGATGATTTTATGATTATGCTCATTATGATATTGACATTAAAATTATTGCTCACACACATAGTTTTTCACCCTACCATAAAGAGTGCACATATGCCTTATGTCTACATTGCCTATTTTGTCCAAAGCTCATATGTGCACACTTTATGAAAATCTGAATTTTCTTATTATATTTGTGAGATCTCAATTGGTTGTCATCAATAACCAAAAAGGGGGATATTAAAAGTGCATCTAGGCATCCCTTGTGGGTTTTGGTTGATTTATGACAAACAAATGAGACCCTAACAAAATTGTTGAGATGAGCGCAGGTTCTTAAAGAAATTAGGAAGAAAGCGCAAAAAGAAAGGAGAAGGAGGATCCAAATTGATAAGAGCTCAGGAGCTGAAAAGATTAGATTACTTAGTATAGAGTGTGTTGGAGAAACACACCCCAAGATCTCAAGTGAAAGAAATCACACTAACTGCACAAAATCATCATGTGCGGACTAGTCCGATATCAACCGGATTAGTCCGATTTTCTTTCTGACTAGAAAACGGAGTAGTCCGATATGGACCGGACTAGTCCGATTTTGTCTCTGGATAGACAACGGACTAGTCCGCACTCTTACGGACTAGTCCGGTATCTCACAACACTTATGGTTTTTCACACGGCGCACACCGGACTAGTCCGGAGTCTACAACGGACTAGTCCTGACATCACAAACCCTAACGTAACCATTGGAAACCCTATTATAAAAAGAGGTGTACGGCCATACCACCATAACTTTTCAACCCCCTGTGCCGTCACACCTCCCAAGAGCCAAAAATTCACATCTCTCCACACATTCTAACCCAAAAAGGATCAAATCTATGGGGATTAGCAATTGGTCAAAGGAGAGACTTGTTCTACACATCTTGAGCTCTTGGGTTTGATCTCTAGCACACTCTTGTTCGTTTATTGTTCATCTTTTGAGTGTGTTTGGTTGTGTTCCCTCATTGTAATTCTTGGGGAGCCCTCAACTTGTGAGAAGGCCCCTTGAACGATTTGTTTGCCCTTTGTGATTAGTGGAAGAGAATCGGCATCCATGCCGATTCGATGAGGGTATGGTTGGTGAAGACCCGGTCCATAGTGGATTCCTCAACGGGGAAGTAGATTTCCTTCTTGGAATCGAACCTCAGGATAAAATCTTGTCTCCTACTCGTGTTCATTTATTGTTCATCATACTCTAGTGTTTAATTAATCTTGTGAAATTCACGTTGAAGCATGACATGACCCCACGGTCTTGTCGAGCCACGATCACGCAGAGGGGTGCTGCGTTGCACAGCACCGAATAACACGCATTAAAGGTACAAAGCGGAAGCAAAACTTTTATTACAGAAAGTGGTTTATGAACATTTTTACGTCAAAATAGGTCCAGTCTACACTCACAGAACGTGTCCTTGCTAGCACGCACGCACACTAACACGGCGGCGTGCATGACTTCCACTTGACAGGATTCCCCTCCTGGGGTTCCACCTCCTCTTCGGGAGTCCCTTCCTCATAGAACCCTACAAAAGCTTCAAACACAAGCAGTGAGCACGAAGGCTCAGCAAGACTGACCCGTCTCTCCTAAACATGGAACTTCTACATGAGGGGTGATGGGTACATGAGGTAAAACAAGTTGCAAAGGACTCGCCTAATTAGTGGAGCCTTACTTTCAAGTTTTAGCAGCCGGTTGTGGAGAACCTTACGCTAATGCAGATGAGAGAGCCGCAATCAAACAAGAAACGCATTTCTCTCATGTACTTTGCCCAAAGTTGAAAAGAACTTTAGTTAGCTCTTAACTACAACAAATCATTAACAATCAAAGTCCATTTTTCAATCAGCAGCATTTTAACATGTATCTAGCCTGTTCTTTCTACGTCATGGTACAGTGAACAAGTGGTACTCACTGACCACGAGGGACGGCGATTATAATCGATTTACACCTGCAGGGTTACCCGAACAACCCGTCACGTACGCCCGTACTCGATGTTGCCTACAGCAACCATCACGGACGCCGTACGCAACTACCTTTCACCTGTTAGCCAAATGTTGAACTGGTCCATTCATCCCGAGCAAGAGGTCTCTGCACGTGCATCTCAGTGCCACCAGCTGATTTACACCTCGAGCTCTCAACCTACCCTCTGAACGACCATCTATGCCTCAACAACCAGCTACCCGAGTTACATCGGTTTCCCGGTTCCCATATAGCCGGTAGGTCTTCGGTACTGTTCTAGCTTATTCAACAGGCCCGCACACGGCTCGGTCCTCAATCGACACAAGCGGAGCTACAGCACACAGGACCCAAAGTCCTGCTTCCCTTACTCTCCGCTCGGTCTCATCTTTCTTGCCATGTGTATCATGTGCTATCTCTACCCGAGTCGAGTGCCTCTAGCCTATGCTCGCTAGTAGTTCCAACTACTCGACTTGTACCGAATCCTACATAATCTTAGCGTTGCAATAGCTAACGGGGTTTTCAATCCTAGTCCCAACCCATGGTTTTCTTGGTTATGCAATTGGGTTTCCAAACAAGACTCTAATGGAAGGAATCATCATACTCAAGTAAGTGCTCAAAACAATAAAATTTTGTAAGAAGGTTAATGCAAACCGGAGCTTGCCTGCTTTGTAGGGTAGTAGTATATAATAAAAGTTAGTGATCTTCAATCCCTTGATCTTTCTAAACTTGCTCAACTGATCCACACGTCAAGGGATGGCTCCGTCGATGTCCTTCATTGTGAACCCTATCGACATGTATATGCATAGTACATTATAATGTAATTCACAGGCTTAGAGATTAAACTTCTTAAGAACAGAGGCTGTGTAGAGATCCTAGGATGAAGTGGTTGCCTCTGTCGTGCAAAGAACTCAAAGAGACTAAATTTACCTTAGATGTTTCATTACATCTCTAGCTAAGTTTCTAGTGCCATATAAGATAAGCTCTAATGATCTGGACATAACTAAAGATCCTGATCTTAAATGACCTCGAAATTTTTACAGGAAGCCATACACTACACAGAGACTTAGCTTGCTAAATTGCAGCTAAAGTGAAAGGACATTGTGTCTCCCACTATTTCCACACTAACTCCCATGTTGTTCTTCACATCCAATAGAAAGGAGGACAAGGACAGGAAGACTCAAGGATCAGTTTGAGCTGAAAATTTGCATGTCAATTCTTGGTCACCTGAAAGTCCCCTGGTCGAAAAATAAACACTTTTCATTGAGTGTTTTATTCAGAACAATTTCCTAAGCAATTAAGAAAAAAGAAATTAATTCTGACTTAACTCACATGTTCATGCCCAGCTTAGTGAACTACAATTTCCATTATAGCTCATAGAGTCTGCATGAATTTTCCTAGGATTTTTGGAGCTAAGGATTGCCCAGAATTCAATTTCCAAGTTTTGGAAATTCTCTGGAAATGTTTCTGTATTCATTTGAACACAGCAACTTAAAATCTGAACTTTTCCTGATCAAATCAACTCAAAATGAGCTGAAACTTTTACAGGGGTCTAGTAACACCGTAAATAATATTCTGGCAAAATTGGAGGATTTTTGGATAAACCAAGCTCCCTCGAAAATTCTTTTTCTGGGAACCTTTAAAGGATTTTCCAGAATTAAATAAGGACTTTCATACAAATTGGGTTGCATATTTGGATAGAGTTTGTCAACCTGAACCTAACCCTTTGAATCACTAAATTTGGAGGTTTCTACAGAAGGATATGAGCTTCACAAGAATTGGGGACAATCTGAAAATGAGCTCTGTTCTATTTTCCAATTTTCAGAGACATAAGGAATTAACACCACATTTGACCAAGCAAATAAGGTCCAATGCCTCTGAAATTTTTACTGGAGTTCAAGTATTTTTGGAAGAACCTCTTGCCCAAATTTTGGAATTTTCCAACACATAGAACTCCTGGAATAATTCCCACAAGACTCTCCTTACATGAATTAATGAGACAAATCCAGGGATTGTCGTAAATATTGGCCTGCATCCCTGGACAGTACTCTTTGAGAGGAATCCAACAAAATTTGTTTTACAATTTTTGGACATTCCTACACAAAGTTGTGGCTCTTCAAAGGTTGAACTGGAAACTGAAAACCCTAAAATGTTTAAAATGCTGACAGTGGGTCCGAGCTACGTGTCACTCACTGGCACAAAGACACACGGGGCCACACGTTTCCATACGCGCAGTCGAACCGGATACAACCGCCACATAAGATCAGGGTTTTAAATCTTCTCACACTAACGACTGGGCCCGCCGACCCCTTCTTCATCCTCGGGCCAGTTCCCGTGCCCTGGTGCCCGCGCCGCCGCCCTCGCCGGAGATCGCCGGAAACCGATCTCCCGGCCCCTGCCCGAGCCCTTGCTCGCCGCCAGGGCCTAACCTGCCCCGCTGAGCACGATGGTGAGGTTTCCCCGAGCCGGCACGGCCTCTATGGTAGCTAGCGGCGATGCGGCAGCTCGGCACATCATCGGTGACGTCGGCCGGCCATCCAAGCGCGCTAACAGTTCGGCAAAACGGTGCTACAGAACCAGTGAACGATGGGGGAGCTCGACCTAGCCTCAAAAACGTTCAGGAACGATGGCAAATCTGCTTTCACCGTGCGACCGCGGTCCCCCGGTTCGTTGCCGGTAGAAAACCACGAAATACTCGCTCTAGGTGCAGTTTGAGGCTAGAACCGTGAAGAGCAAAGGATCACCTACTACTTTGGACCCTTCGTGCCAACTGTGACAAACAAAGATTGAGAATTGAGGGGGAATTTGGGATTACCGTGCCGGAAGGTCGAATTAAGTACGCCGGAGCAACTTTTCCCAATTCTCTCCCGGTGGTGCATGGCATGGTCCGAGCTTGGGAGGGGAGCAGCACGGTGCCTTGGTGCATCCAGAGGCTCCGGTACATGGTCGTGACACTCACCAGGTTGAGCTGTCCACGGACGCCTCCCAATTGATCCTTGTTCGGCTGCCGCACGGACGTGGTGTCCCCGGGGTAGGAGGGCCGAGCCTGGTCGGTGGCGCGTCATGGAGGATGATGGTGAGGCCCTGGTGCCGTTTTGCTACCCATTAGTCTCGGTTCGTGATCACCAGAGTCGGATGCCGATCAAATGAGTGTGGCGGCGGTGGCGCTGTTCAGGGCGCGAGGGGAGAAGAAACAGAGCGGTTCCTCGGGGCTGTGGCAAGAGGACATGACCGAGGTGATAAGAAGAGGAAAGCAGCTCGCCAGGCGCCAACCGGTGACGCAGGTGGTGGCTCGGGGCTGCTCGGTGTCGACCGGTGCTGCACCTCGGTGTCAATCACTCGGGGAGGCAAAATATAGACCCAATTCCTCTGTAGAGATATTTTGGTACATATGACAAGTGGGTCCCATCTCCCCCTTATCTCTCCAAAATATCCCAAAATTTGCAAATGATGAAATTCAATTGTGTGGAGTTGAAAACTGGACTGCATTTGGATAATTGGGCACAATTCATCCAAATTCAATTATGTATTTGAATTCATTGTATATTTAGGTCTATTTGGAAAAATGGGTTGCAAATATCTTCAAAAGTTCATGAGACTTTGCCTACCCCCTAATTTGGACCTAAAGAATTCAAATATGAAACCTGCTCTTTGATTTGGCTACTGCAAATGAGATTTTTAATACAACAGTTTTGAAAACCATTGTGTTAATCTCATTTGAATTTTTGAGTGGAACCAACTTGCTCCAAAATCTGAATTTAGCTCTCTCACACATATGGGTACTTCCCTACTTGGTTTCAAATTCCTTTTTGTTCCATGTTTTAAAACAACCATTGAACTTGTGTGGGCGGAGCTTTCATGTGTATTATCACATGTGAAAAAGTTTAAACAAGTCCCATTTTTCATACCTATGAAACCAGCTTTGTGCAAACATGAGTTTCTTTGTATTCATACTTTTGGGACCTTTACAAAGCATTGAAATCAAAGTTGATCTCTGTCATTCATTGTTTCACTGTTGTAATACATCTAGGTTATCAATTAATTTCCGCTGCATAGGGTACTAGAAGTGAAAATATTGATCAATCTTGATCTCTCTAGTCCACGCATACCGGTCTAGTCCGCACAGTACCGGACTGGTCCGATTTTTCTCTGAGTAGAAAACGGACTAGTCCACACTCTACCAGACTAGTCCGATTTCCCTGTATTTGATAAACCTACTAAGTGTTTCAGGGATTTACAAAGCGTCGAAAAGCCTATTCACCCCCCTCTAGGCTACATTTAGATAGTAATAGATATGATGGTGGAAAAAGCTAACTTATATGTTATACATTCTGTAACGACGCTCCAACATCAGGTAAGAGGTAAGGTACGCCACCGCAGGCGGATCAATTGCGGTAACTCACCATACGAGTAATAGTATGGAAGGATATACCGTGGCTTGGCACGGTAGTGAATATGAGTCTCTGAACTTTTGTATGGTTCTGAGAGCATATGAAAACGCTGATCTCCAGCATGCTTTAGGCAAATGTGAGAATACCCCATCGTGTGGTAAGCAACACGATAGTATGCAACTCTTGAACGTTTAATGTTCAAAGGGCCATACGCAGCGCTCGCCATCGGCGTGCCTCTACGGTCATGAGGCAGTAGGTGGTATCCGTTGGGTTGATAAAATTCCTAACCATGACGACCCGTTCACGCTCTACTCGGGTTCCCCGTCGTGTGGTGTGAAAACACAACCATGTACCTTGAGACGTGGCTTGACTCAAGGACGATCCGTATGGCAATGATACGGACCGTATGTTTTTATTATGATATGGAACTGCCTGAAATGTCAAAAACCTTTGTGTTCACCAATATTGTGTGTTCTTCTGCAGGTACATTAACTACGTTAGTGCATGACGTTTAGAAACCGTTTGTGAGTGACGTTCTTAGTTCCACCATTTGACACGTATCTGCCGGAATACCGGCTTAGGATTTTTCTTTGGTGAGGAAACGTAGTACCGAGATTGCATAAAAGCATATTTTAAAAGAAAAGAGTTAAAATGAAGTTTAGGATTTCATTCAGGGGTTATTGAACTCCCATATTGAACTAAGAGTCAATTGGGAGTATAGATTCAATCTCTAAGACTTAGGAACAACCTCCCCTGTTTTGGCAGAAACATTGCTAAATTTAAACAGAGTATAACTTAGGATTGGTTGAACAAATAGGGGTGTGGGATACCATTTTGGAAAGATTTTGAAGTCCTCTACAACTTTTATGTTGAGCCCCAGAACATAATCTCCCTCCAAATGGATAAAAATCTCAAATTAGTATACACTATCCAGAAACAGGGCAGACCAAAATGCTCTCTGGAATTTTCTGTATTTCAACCACAACTTTCTGTAGAAAAATTTCTAAGGGTCAAGCAAGACATCGTTGGAAAATATAGGAAATTTGCTACAACTTGTAGTTCAGTGTTTTCCTAGATTGAGGGCAGAATATGATGGAATTTTGTCAACAATACAGCCCCTTGCAAAGGAGGTGCTGTCAAAATTCCTGAGAAAATTCTGTCAACTTGTAGAGATCATAACTCACAAACTAGAGATGCTATGGAGGTAAATAAATACAATCTGGATTCTGTTTTGAGTCTACTACAACTTTGTTGTTGAATTCTAGTCTAGATTGTGCTTCCAAGGTGGTCAAAACAATTGAATTATCCAGACTGGTCAGCTGGACCAGAAACTGGACAGAACACCATGTTGAAGTTTTTCAAACAAAACATTTAGTTTCACCTTTTGATATCCAGCGGCTGTTGTAAAACAGGGAGTGGAGTCGAAACGTTTATGCATTTGACATATCATTTTGAGCGGGTACATGTTTGGGTCCAGTACAATAGCGAGGAATTACGCATGCTAACACACTTAACATACCGTGGTGACCCACGATGGTCGAAATGAACTTTTAACCCATAAAGTTCAATACTTTGGAACTCGATCATGTGACACGGTCCAGGGATGTATATGTTGTATGAAGTTTATACTTTATCCATATGTGTGATTGTTATGCGTATTATTTATTCCATTCTCGCACTATTATTGTATATACGGGATGAAATAGATGTAAAAGCCCAAGAAAAGGAACTTGCAAAAAATTGTTCATCACCTCACAACACCACAGCTCATCTTGTGGATATCTTGTGAACACTTGTGAAGAGCAAGTAACTACCATCAAAAGGGTGATTAGAGGGGAAAGCCCTAACTTCCAAAAAGTGGGATTTCTACACATGAACATGAAAGGTTGAGCTCACCCCTAGACCCTAAATAGTCTTGGGAAGGCTCAAGCTAAATTTCATGTAAATCCAATGCTTGTTTAGGCACTTTTGGAGACATTTTTGAAATGGGACAATTTGAATGCAAATTCAAATTGCAGCAACTTTCATCACTTGAATTCAAGAGTTGACTTCATATTCAAACTCAGCACATTTTTCTGAGTTAGTCCACCAATTTTCATCCCCATTGGACTTCATCTTGTCGGGAGCTAAATTTGCATTAATTCAAAACTGAGTTTGAATTTCAGTTCTAAAGTGAAGCAAATTTAGACAAACCAATTTCAAATTTAGGAAATCAAATTCAAACAATGACTTGGAGGCTAAGTCTCACATTCAGTTGTGAGTAGCTGGGATATTTTCAGTAAAAACAGAGATGAAAAATTAGAAGAGAATTAGAGGGGAGGGATCCACTTGTCAGTAGCCTTCGCACTGTAGTTTCTTAGGGTTGATCTTTTCTCACTCGGCCGAGAGCACGCGCCAGCCAGCCCCGAGGTCTGCGACCGACCGACTTGCCCTCGCCACCTCCTGCTCGGTGGCTGAGAACGCAGGGTGCAGCACTCGAGTAAAACACCGGGCCACGTGATTCCTCCCTCATCCTCTTCGTTCTGCCCCACACACAGCCGAAACGAAACACCTCGCCGGCCACTCTCCTCGGGTCCTCGGTGCGCCGCTGATCTAGGCACTCTCGCGACCGACAATCAACAGCAAAGAGATGCACCGGAGGCTGCTTGAACTCACGGTGAAAACCCTACCTCCTTTCATGTCCTGTAGGAAAAGAATTTCCACATTTAGTCCTCGGTGTTCAAAGAACCGAGCTAGCAAAGAATCCGAAATTCGTGGTGATTGGTCCACCACCATGTGAACCCAGCTAAGCACATGTTCTACACGTCCCCACGGCCACCTAAGATCAAAGACCATCGAAAACCATCGAGTCTTGGCGCTGCTATTCAAGTTTTCCGAGCATCCGCTGTTTTAGCCCTAGGTCGACGGTGAGGTCAAAGTTGCGGCCGTTTTCACGGGGATCAGTGCTCATATCTGTGATCAGCAAGTCTCAGCGGAGTTCTCCGAGCAAACCGCGTCAAAAAAGGTGCAGAGGACACCAAGTTCGACGTCGCCGATGAGCTCCCGGCCGCTGTCACTGTCGCGAGCACTATTCTGGCCGTCGACGAGCTCCAGGGAGTGCACCACCGTGCTTCCCAGGAAGAAACATGCACAGATGGTGAGTTTCGTCGAAGGTCGGGCAGCAGAACGCCCGGCAGCGAGCTCTCCGGCGAAGGGGGCGGCGGGGAGCCACGGGAGCCCGAGGTAGAAGAAGCCCCACGGGTTCCACGTGTCAGCCTCTGGTTAAACAGCGCCGGATCTTCTGTGGCACCGGAATCTCATGCGACTGCACGGGAGATTCTGCGGACCCCCATGTGGTTTTGCTGCGGTGCTGACACGTAGCCCGGAGACCCCACCAGCCAGTTTAAACTTTATTTGAAATTTCAGATTTGGTTCAAACTTCAAATGCACATAACTTCTGCTACGAAGCTCCAAATTCAGTGAACCAAATTTTGCTGAACTCAGATTTTTGAGTACTTTCCAGAAACACAAATTTCAGCTCATGAAACTTAATAGTTTTCCATAATTAATTCCTTAAATTTTAAACTGTTAGGAATTTTATCCGGAGGATTACTTTATGAAAGTTCTGAAATTTGGCTGGGAGGTTCATTGGAAAATCCTTGAGTCACAGTAAAATTTTCAGACCCATCCACGCTCATTTAGTCCCCCTAATGGTGTGATTAAGTGAACTGCCCTGAGAAAATAGAAAAATGTCCAAAAACATTTTCAGATTTTCTCAAATCTTGTTTAGGGCATAACTCCATCTAGAATTCTTCAAATGACATGAGACTAATTCCATTAGAACCATCACAAATTCTAGTTTCCAGTAAGTAATGGTTGAAGCCATGAAAATCCCTGGAATTCCTTAGAGACTCTAATATTGACCAAATAGGCTTTTATTTGTACAAACCTCAAATGAACCTTGTTTCGAATGAAACTTGGTAAAGACTATGGTTAGGACCCTATCAAGCCACCATAAAAATTTCAGGGCCACAGGAGAGGGCTAGCTAGAATTATAGTCTTTACATATTCAAGTTCAAACATTGCATTTAAATTGACATATAGTATATCGTTTACGTGTAGTCGCTGAAGGCGAGGAAACTCCGGAAGTGCTCGACTTCCTTCTTCCAGACGAAGCCCTAACCACTGACTAGCAGCAACAAGGCAAGCCTCGGTTTGCATTAACTGTTTTCAAAGTTTTTCTTTATGAATACCTAGTGTGTGGTATGAATGTGTATTAGGTGTAGGATGGATAAAAACCAAGTGCATAACCAGATTTTCCTATAAGATTGAGGGTAGTGTCTAAGTCCTCGAGTAGACAGGGTATGCTTAATGATTCATAAAACTTCGGTACAAGTCGAGTAGTTGGAATCTACTCGCGAGTTAGGCATGGGACACACAGGATTGGTTCGAGTGATGTGACACCATGTTAGTAATAAAACTGAGACTAGGCAGGGGCTAGGGCACAGCAAGAGGAAGTCTTGTGTGTGCAGCCCTGTCCGTGTTGATTTTTGACCGATCTGTGTGCGGCCCACGCTGATCAAGTTTGAACGTACCAAAGGCATATCGGATATATGGGCCCCGGTAAACCGATGTATCCTAAACCTCCAGGCGTTGAGGCATAACACACCGATTTATAGGTGTAGGCTGAGGGCAGCAAGGTGGAAATCTGCTAACGGGCGTAGAGAGATGCTCCGTGTAGGGAACCTCCTGCTCGTTTCGGTACGACCGGTTCGACGTTTGGGCTGTTGGGTGAACGGGACATCGAGTGAGTGTGCTGTGCAGCTCCACGGGAGGGCGTACGTGACATGCTCTTTGGGTATCCCTGCAGGTGTATATCGAGTCGATTCGCCGTCCCTCGCGGTGAAGAGTAACACTTGGTCACTGAGTCGTGACGTAGGCTAATGTATGAAATGTGATGATTCAATATTGCTGTTATGATATAATTGTATTGCTACGTGTGCCACCAAATATTGCTCACTAAATTTCATATTCATGATCTGTTAACTTGTGGCTAAAAGATGAACTTGTAGGCGTGTCCATTTGCTAAAAGTTACCATCCCAGGTTCGTGTAAACTGCATGTAGAGTTTCATGCCTAGGGGAGTCGGTTAAGTCTTGTTGAGCCATCATGCTCACGGTTGCTGCTATAAGTGTTTTTCAGGTGAGGAGCATCCCACGGACTCGGGGTACGAGTCCACCGGCGAGGGCTACCCTCCATAGGGGACCACAGCTGAGTTGGAGCCGTACATGCCGCGCTGAGCTGAGGAGTGCAGCTAGTTTGGGTTGCCCTAGGGCTGGGCAACCGACTTTTGCTAGGTAGATGGGCGTGAGTTGTACAAACTTAGATTCCGCTGTTGTAATATAAATACTAGTTTGTAACTGAAGTATTGTACTACTTGTACATTTCAGTTGGTTTTCTATGTAATACAATGTGTTCTTGTAATGTGTGCTGTCGGGTGTCGCATCATGCGGCACCACCCTCTGCGATCCTGGATGAGCGGATTCCGGTCCGCCACAGGCGGGTATCAGAGCGGCATTGAGGATAGCACATTAATTAAGGACTGTATTACGGGAAAACTTAGGATTACAGTGAGGATTCGCTAGTTTGCCCAAGTAAGGACTATATTAGCATAGTTACTTAAAGTGGCAAGACTAACATATATGTTATAATTCTGAATTTTAATTATGTAACGACGCACCTACGCTCAGGTAAAAATGGTAAGGAACGCCACCAAAAGCGGTTCAATTTCGGTTAGCTTCCCTGGCGAGGAACGTGGTTCAGGGATAGGTCTCACAGCTTGGTGTGAGACGTTAATATGAAACTCTTGGACTCTTCATGTTCCTGTGTTCACATGAAACGCTGATCCCTAGCGTGCATTAGGCAAGTAAGTGGAGACCCCATCGCGTGGTCAGTAACGCGAAAGTGTGTTCGTCTGGAAATAGCCCAGGGGGACATACGCAGCGCTTGCCATCGGCGTGCCCTGCAGGGGCAGTAGGTGGTATCTGTTAGGTTGATAACATTCCCAATCGTGACGACCCGTTCACGCTCTACTCGGGTTCCCCGTCGTGTGGTGTTAAAACATGATCACGTACCTTGAGACGTGGCTTAACTCAAGGACGGCCGTATGGCAATGATACGGGCGTTTGTATTTACTTTCAAATATGGTCCTGCCTGAAATAAAAATAACCTTTTAGTGCATCATTATTGTGTGGTATTCTGTAGGTACTAACCACGTATGTATCCCGTGTAATACCCATGTGCGAGAGACCGTTTAGTGCCACAATTGAGACGTATATGCTGGTATAATCCGGTTAGGATTTTCTTTTTGTGAGGAACGTAGTACCGACATATCATAGGCATGTGCATGAAAGATAATGATAACAAGGAATTAAAATCACTAAGTTTCAACATTTAGGACCCTGGTTGGGTAGAAAAATTTAATAGTTGATCAGTGTAGTCAAAGGGATAGAAAAACAGAGTGCTCTGTTTTGAGCAGCAAGTTTGCTGAACTTTGACATAGCATAACTCACAGATAATTTAGCCAATGGAGGTGTGGGATCTAGTTATGGAAAGGTGTTTAAGCACTCTACAACTTTGTTGTAGACTCCCAGAGCTTAATCACACCTTAAGATGGCTTAAATCCCAGAGGATTGTAAACTGTCCAGAACCAGGACAGATTTAAAACACTCTCTGGACTGTTCTGTTTTTCAAGCATAACTTCCTGTAGAAAAAACTGAAATTATCATATGATACATCTTTGGAAAGTGTAGGAGATGTGTTACATCTTTGCAATCCAAAGTTTCTGCAATTGCAGCACGGAATTAAGCTGAAATCAGAGTTGAAAACAGCAACTTCCAAAGGAGGTGCTGTTGAAATTCTTCCAGAAATTCTGTTGACTTTGAATTACCATAACTCTTAAACCAGAGCTGATCTGCGGGCAAATAAATACTAGTTGGAAAGATGCTGAAGTTAATTTTAACTTTTGTATTCAGCTTGAGTCATGAAAATTCCCAGCACCAGATCAAAATCTGGGATATGTAGAAACTGGTCATTCTGGGAGAGAGATGACAGTTGAACTCATTTGAGAAATTGTTGTACCCCAAGGGGTTTGAGTACTTCCAATTGGGTAGAAAATACTCATGCGTGGTTATCTTCAGCTAGTGAAAGATTTGATTATATGTCTTACTCAAGTTTCTTTTGCTAGAGACCATGTTGTGTCGTGTTGAAGAAAAAAGGGTAGTATACGTGATGACAAAGCGATTTTAACGTCACGTAGTGACCAAACCTAGTTGGGATGAACTTCCAAAGAGGAAGTCCGTCAAGTTGGATTTAACTAGCTAGTATTTGGTCTGGTAATGGTGTAGCTTGTGCAAAGTTATTACATTATCTACATACGAGATGTATCGCATGTTTTACTGTCATTATGTTTTACGCCTATTTTATTGGACTGCATGAAGTATGCTGCGGGACTGATGTTTATTGTCGTATGGTTGCAGATGGTTCGCACTCGGACCACGCATGAGATTGGTGGATCTAGCCAGCAGGGGGGTGACGACTCCCAGCCACCTGCCTACGACAGCACCCCGCAGCAACAACCATCACCGCCGCCTCCGCTTACGCTAGCGGATGTGATTGTGGCACTGGTGGGTGGTCGTGAGGAGCATACCAACCTGCTCCGCACGATCGTGCAGAATACGTCCCAGGCGGGGGGCATCAAGAGAGGGGGCCCTGTGAGCCCCGTGATGTGACATACTCGGACTTCATGAGTACGCACCCTCCGGTGTTCACTGATGCAGCAGAACCCCTGGAGGCCGACAACTGGCTGCGGACAATTGAGTCCAAGTTCGGGCTGCTCCAATGTATGGAGCGGCAGAAGACTCTCTTCACGGCGCAACAGCTTCACAGTGCCGCTGGTGCATGGTGGGTGAATTATGCCGCCTCACGTCTGGCTGGCCAGGCCGTGGAGTGGGAAGAATTCTGGGAGGCGTTCCGCGCCTACCATATCCCTCCCGGGATAATGAAGCGGAAGTTCCAAGAGTTTTTGGAGCTGAAGCAGGGCGGGAGGAGTGCCCATGACTACTCCCGTGCCTTCAACCATCTGGCGCAATATGCGTGAGATTACGTCTCCACCGAGGAGAAGAAGCGAGAGCACTTCTATCAGGGGTTACACCCCGAGATGAAGACGCATCTCGTCCAATGCAATCGCGGCACGTTCAATGATCTAGTTAACGCTGCGATCATGCAAGAAGATGCTCAGCGGGAGTTGGCGGCTGAGCAGCGGAAGCGCAGCACTCCACCCAGCAGTGGGGGTGGAGCTCCCCAGAAATACCGCATGGTGTATCAAACACCATCCGGTCAGCAGTGGCATCCACCGGCGCGACCTCAGCAGTTCGGGGGGTCGTTCATTTTAGCCACCCCCGTTCCGACCGCCGATGCCATCACCGCGACCGCAACAGCAGCAGCAGACGGTACCCCCGGCATTTCCACCACCACAACGTGCCCCGGGTTTCCGTCCGCCAATCAGTGGAGGACCGCCTCGCTACACATGCTTTACGTGTGGCCAGGCGGGCCATTTCTCAAAGGACTGTCCCCAGGGCCAGCAGAGCAGCGGGCAAGCCCAGTTCCAGGGCGGTGCTCGAGGCCGACCTCCGGTCAAGAAGGTTGGTCAGCGGACTGGGGGCATTCGCAACCTCGAAAATGAGGACGCCCCAGGGGGAGACAACATGCTGGCGGGTACGTTCACTCTTAACAATCAAGCAATCATCATATTATTTGATTCGGGTGTAACCCACAACTTCATAATTGCATCATATGTGGTTAAGCATCAACTGGAAGCCTTTCCCACCGAGTGCTCTTATATGATCTGTTCACTGGGAGGAAGGATTTCAGCAACTATGATGATCCCGAAAGCACCACTGTGCTTAGGTGGGAATATATATCCCACCACTATGATTATTCTTGAGGGGCAGAAGATTGATGCAATCTTAGGGATGTCATGGCTAAGCTACCATGGCGCTGTCCTGGAAACATTATCACGGACGGTTCAACTCAACTCCCCACTACACTGTCCGCAGTCCCTCATATTAGACAATCCAGTCCGGGAAGTTTCAGCAACTAATAATACTGAACCTCTCAAGTTAGATGACATTTCCGTAGTCCGGGAGTACCCCGATGTGTTCCCGGATGATCTTCCGGGCATGCCACCTGAGCGGAATGTCGAGTTCAAGATTGAGCTTGCACCCGGGACTACGCCCATATCACGGAGAACATACAAAATGGCTCCAAACGAGCTGGCTGAACTGAAAGAACAGCTCAATGATCTGTTGAGCAAAGGTTTCATTAGACCGTGTTCCTCGCCTTGGGGATGCTCGGCGCTGTTCGTAAAGAAGAAGGATGAAACCTTGAGGCCATGTGTGGACTACCGGCCACTCAACGCCCTCACCATCAAGAACAAATACCCACTGCCCCGCATTGACATACTCTTTGATTAGCTTGTGGGTGCAAGTGTGTTCTCCAAGATGGACCTTCGCTCCGGGTATCATCAAATAGAAATCTGAGCGGAGGATATCCCGAAGACGGCCTTCTCGACGAGATATGGCTTATATGAGTATCTCATCATGTCTTTTGGTCTCACCAATGCTCCGGCACATTTCATGTATATCATGAACTCGGTGTTCATGCCGGAGCTGGACAAGTTCGTTGTGGTGTTCATTGATGATATCTTGGTTTAGTCCAAGACAGAAGCAGAACACGTCGAACACTTGAGAATCGTTCTTCAACGATTGCGGGACCACAAGCTCTACGCCAAGTTCAGCGAATGTGAGTTTTGGATCAGCCAAGTGCCATTTTTGGGACATATCATCTCAGCAGAAGGCATTGGGGTTGACTCAAGCAAAATTGAGCAAGTGCTGAAATGGAAAGCCCCTACTTCTGTCCATGAAGTCAGAAGCTTCCTCGGCTTAGTGGGATATTACCGGAGATTCATTCCAAGTTTCTCCAAGCTTGCTAAGACAATGACAGAATTATTGAAGAAGGGAACAAAATATGTTTGGAACTCAGCATGTGAAGGAGCGTTCCAAGCATTAGTGAAGCATCTCACAACAGCCCCGGTCTTAGCTCAACCGGATACAACGAAGCCCTTCGACGTGTATTGTGATGAGTCCGGTATCGGGCTCGGCTGCGTGCTGATGCAAGAAGGACGTGTGGTCGCATATGGCTCACGCCAACTTCGAAACCATTAGCAGCATTACCCAACTCATGATCTTGAGCTTGCTGCTGTGGTTCTGACGTTGAAGATGTGGAGGCACTATCTCCTGGGGAATTTGGTGCATCTCTACACCGACCACAAGAGACTGAAGTATATTTTCACCCAGAAGGAGCTGAATATGAGGCAAAGGAGGTGGTTAGAACTAATCAAAGATTATGAGATTGAGATGCATTACCATCCCGGCAAGGCGAATGTGGTGGCCGATGCGCTGAGTCAGAAATCACATGTCCATAACCTCACCATTACACCGGTGGAGGAGGAAGAGCCGAGTTTATACTTGGTTCCTTATGGGTCACCCTACAACCTTGCGTTCATACCTACCATTAGGGAGGACATCATTTCAGCTCAGAAGGTTGATAAGGGTATGACACATCTCCGGAGACGGATAGACAATGGGGAAATCAAATGTTTCTGGAAATATGATGAGGGGACGCTGTGGTTCAATGACCGCATAGTCGTACCCCGGAACATGGAGCTGAGGAAGAAAATTCTTGATGAAGCTCACTTGTCTAAATACTCCATTCATCCGGGCAGCAACAAAATGTACCAAGATTTGAAAAAGAAATTTTAGTGGACACGGATGAAGCGGGAAGTAGCGAAGTACGTATCCGAGTGTGATACGTGTAGACGAGTGAAAGCTGATCATATGAGGAAATCAGGGCTGCTGCAACCCCTGAAAATTCCAGCATGGAAATGGGAGGATGTGAGCATGGATTTCATTGTGGGATTACCCCTGACTTCCAACAAGCATGATTCCATTTGGGTGATCATTTACCGGTTAACCAAGTCGGCTCACTTCATTCCCGTGCATACACATTTCCATGCCAACAGATATGCGGAGTTGTATATTGCAAGAATCCTATGCTTGCATGGAGTACCCAAGACCATAGTATCAGACCGAGGGGCACTATTTGTACCTCGTTTCTGGGAGCAGTTGCACGCTGCTTTGGGTACTAATCTGATTAGAAGCTCCGCCTATCATCCTCAGACAGATGGCCAAACAGAGAGGGTGAACCAAGTACTGGAAGACATGTTGAGAGCATGTGCCATCCACCACGGTAGGAACTGCGATGATCACCTACCGTTGGCGGAATTCTCCTACAATAACAGCTATCAGGCGAGTATCAAGATGGCACCATATGAGGCTCTCTATGGTCACAAATGTTGCACCCCATTAAACTGGTGTGAGTCCGGTGGAAGGGTCGCATTCGGGGTTGATGTGGTGAACGACGGCGAAGAGCGCGTTCGGATGAATCAAGCCAACTTGAAGGCCGCTCAATCCCGACAGAAAAGCTACGCTGATAAGAGGCGTAGGCCGCTGCACTTTGACGTCGGGTAACACGTGTATCTCCGATGAAAGGCGTGCACCGGTTCGGCGTGAAGGGGAAACTCGCTCCCCGATTCATTGGACCTTATGCCATCACCGAGAAGTGTGGACCAGTGGCGTATAGACTGGAACTACCGGCATCTCTTGCTGGTGTTCACGACATTTTCCATGTTTCACAACTGCGAAAATGTCTGTAGTATACAGCTGCTGTTCCCACCGAAGACATCGGCGAGCTACAACCGGATATGACGTATGATGAATATCCGGTGGAAATTATTGATGAGAAGGCTCGGACCACACGTAACCGAACGCTGTGGTTCTACAAGATACTGTGGAGAAACCACACCGCTGAAGAAGCGACGTGGGAGAGCGAGGAATTCCTTCGCTCAAACTACCCGGAGTTAATGGCGTCTCAACCGGGTGAGCTTTATTACATCGCTGCCTCTTCGTTTGTAATCTCGGGACGATATTCTTTTAAGGGGGGAGGGATGTAAAAGCCCAAGAAAAGGGACTTGCAAAAAAAATTTCATCACCTCACAACACCAAAGCTCATCTCGTGGATATCTTGTGAACACTTGTGAGGAGCAAGTAACCACCATTAAAAGGGTGATTAGAGGGGAAAGCCCTAACTTCCAAAAAGTGGGATTTCTACACATGAACATTAAAGGTTGAGCTCACCCCTAGACCCTAAATAGTCTTGGGAAGGCTCAGGCCAAATTTCATGCAAATCCAATGCTTGTTGAGGCACTTTTGGAGACATTTGTGAAATGGGCCAATTTGAATGCAAATTCAAATTGCAGCAACTTTCATCACTTGAATTCAAAAGTTAACTTCATATTCAAACTCAGCACATTTTTCTGAGTTATTCCACCAATTTTCATCCCCATTGGACTTCGTCTTGTCGGGAGCTAAATTTGCGTTAATTCAAAACTGAGTTTGAATTTCAGTTCAAATGTGAAGCAAATTTAGCCAAACCAATTTGAAATTTAGGAAATCAAATTCAAACAATGACTTGGAGGCTAAGTCTCACATTCAATTGTGAGTAGCTAGGATATTTTCAGTGAAAACACAGATAAAAAATTAGAAGAAAATTAGAGGGGAGGGACCCACTTGTCAGTAGCCTTCACACTGAAGTTTCTTCGGGTTTTTTTTCACTCGGCCGAGAGCGTGCGCCAGCCAGCCCCGACGTCGGCGCCCGACTGACTTGCCATCACCACCTCCTGCTCGGTGGCTTAGAATGCCGGGTGCAGCACTCAAGTAAAATGCCGGGCCACGTTATTCCTCCATCATCCTCTTCGTTCTACCCCACACACAGCCGAAATGAAACACCTCGCCGGCCGCTCTCCTCAGGTCATCGGTGCACCGCTGATCCAGGCACTCTCGTGACTGATGATCAACAGCAATGAGACGCGCCGGAAGCTGCTCGAACTCACGGTGAAAACCCTACATCCTTTCATGTCCTGTAGGGAAAGAATTTCCACATTTAGTCCTCAGTGTTCAAAGAACCGAGCTAGCAAAGAATCCGAAATTCATGGTGATCGGTCCACAACCACGCGAACCCAGCTAAGCACATGTTCTACACGTCTCCACGGCCACCTAGGATCAAAGACCATCGAAAACCATTGAGTCTTGGCACTGCTATTCAAGTTTTCCAAGCATCCGCTGTTTTAGCCCTAGGTCGACAGTGAGGTCATAGTTGCGGCCGTTTTCACGGGGATCAGTGCTCATATCTGTGATCAGAAAGTCTCAGCGGAGCTCTCCGAGCAAACCACGTTGAAAAAGGTGCAGAGGACACCGAGTTCGACGTCGCCGATGATCTCCCGGCCGGTGTCATCGTCGCGAGCACTATTCCGGCTGTCGCCGAGCTCCGGGGAGTGCACCAACGTGTTTCCCAGGCAGAAATATGCACAGGCAGCGAGTTTCGTCGAAGGTCGGACAGCAGAGCGCCCAGCGGCGAGCTCTCCGGCGAAGGGGGCGGCGGGGAGCCACGGGAGCGCGAGGTAGAAGAAGCCCCGCAGGTCCCACGTGTCAGCCTCGGGTTAAACAGCACCGGATCTGCTGTGGCACCGGGATCTCGTGCGACTGCACGGAAGGTTCTGCGGACCCCCGTGTGGTTTTGCTGCGGTGCTGATACGTAGCCCGGAGACCCCACCAGCCAGTTTAAACTTTATTTGAAATTTCAGATTTGGTTCAAACTTCAAATGCACATAACTTCTGCTAGGAAGCTCCAAATTCAGTGAACCAAATTTTTCTGAACTCAGATTTTTGAGTACTTTCCAGCAACACAAATTTCAGCTCATGAAACATAATAGTTTTCCAGAATTCATTCCCTAAAGTTTAAACTGTTAGGAATTTTATCTGGAGGATTACTTTAAGAAAAATTCTGAAATTTGGCTGGGAGGTTCATTGGAAAATCCTTGAGTCACAGTAGAACTTTCAGACCCGTCCAAGCTCATTTAGTCCCCCTAATGGTGTGATTAAGTGAACTGCCCTGAGAAAATAGAAAAATGTACAGAAACATTTTTCAGATTTTCTCAAATATTGTTTAGCGCATAACTCCGTCGAGAATTCTTGAAATGAAATGAGACCAATTCCATTAGAACCATCTCAAATTCTACTTTCCAGTAAGTAATGGTTGAAGCCATGAAAATCCCTGGAATTCCTTAGAGACTCTAATATTGACCAAATAGGCTTTTATTTGTACAAACCTCAAATGAACCTTGTTTCAAATGAAACTTGGTCAAGACTCTGGTTAGTACCCTACCAAGCCACCATAAAAATTTCAGCGCCAAAGGGGAGGGCTAGCTAGAATTATGGTCCTTATATATTCAAGTTCAAACATTGCATTTAAATTGACATATAGTATATTGTTTACGTGTAGTCGCTGAAGGCGAGGAAACTCCGGAAGTGCTCGACTTCATTCTTCCGGATGAAGCCCTAACCACTGACCAGCAGCAACAAGGCAAGCCCCGGTTTGCATTAACCGTTTTCAAAGTTTTTCTTTATGAATACCTAGTGTGTGGTATGAATGTGCATTTGGTGTAGGATGGATAAAAACCAAGTGCATAACCAGATTTTCCTATAAGAGTGAGCGTAGTGTCTAAGTCCTCGAGTAGACAGGCTATGCTTAATGATTCATAGACTTCGGTACAAGTCGAGTAGTTGGAATCTACTCGCGAGTTAGGCTTGGGACACACGGGATTGGTTCGAGTGATGTGAGAGCATGTTAGTAATAAAAATGAGACTAGGCAGGGGCCAGGGCGCAGCAAGTGGAATTCTTGTGTGCGCAGCCCTGTCCGTGTCAATTGAGGACCGATCCGCCTCGCTGATCAAATTTGAACGTACCAAAGGCATATCGGATATATGGGCCCCGGTAAACCAATGTATCCTAAACCTCCGGGTGTCGAGGCATAACGCACCGATTTATAGGTGTAGGCTGAGGGCAGCAAGGTGGAAATCTGCTAACGGGCATAGAGAGATGCTCCGTGTAGGGAACCTCCTGCTCGTTTCGGTGCGACCGGTTTGACATTTGGGTTGTTGGGTGAAAGGTTGTCCCGTACGACATCGAGTGAGTGTGCTGTGCAGCTCCACGGGTGGGCGTACGTGACGTGCTCTTTGGGTATCCCTGCAGGTGTATATCGAGTCGATTCGCCATCCCTCACGGTGAAGAGTAACACTTGGTCACTGAGTCGGGACGTAGGCTAATATATGAAATGTGATGATTTAATATTGCTGTTATGATATAATTGTATTGCTACATGTGTGCCACAAAATATTGCTCACTAATTTTCATATTCATGAACTGTTAACTTGTGGCTAAAAGATGAACTTGTAGGCATGTCCATTTGCTAAAAGTTACCATCCCAGGTTCGTGTAAACTGCATGTAGAGTTTCATGCCTAGGGGAGTCGGTTAAGTCTTGTTGAGCCATCGTGCTCACGGTTGCTGCTATAAGTGTTTTTCAGGTGAGGAGCATCCCACGGACTCGGGGTACGAGTCCACCGGCGAGGGCTACCCTCCGTCATGGACCATGGCTGAGTGGGAGCCGTACACGCTGCGCTGAGCTGAGGAGTGCAGCTAGTGTGGGTTGCCCTAGGGCTGGGCAACCGACTTTTGCTAGGTAGATGGGTGTGAGTTGTACAAACTTAGCTTCTGATGTTGTAATATAAACATTAGTTTGTAACTGAAGTATTGTACTACTTGTAATTTTAGTTGGTTTTCTATGTAATACAATGTGTTCTTATAATGTGTGCTGTCGGGTGTCGCATCGTGCGGCACCACCCTCTGCGCTCTTGGATGAGCGGATTCCGGTCCGCCACAATAAACAAACATGTGCTGATCGTTTGAATGGTATGAATGCAGAATGGTGCGTACACGGTCTAAGCAAGAGGAGGGAGGTCCGAGTCAGGTTCGTGGTGATGAGTCTCCACCTCCAGAGCAAACCACAATGCAGAAGCAACCACCTCCTCCACCGCCAGAACATCCAAGAAACCTTTCGGAGGTTCTCGCTGCAGTGCTCGGCTCGCGCGACAAGCAAACCGAGTTGCTGCGGATGATAGTTCAGCATAATGCGTCCCGTCCAGGAGGATGCCAAGACAATGGGCAACGCCAGCCCCAACACAGTTCCTATTCAGACTTCATGGCGACCCATCCACCGATCTTTACGGAGGCCGAAGAACCTTTGAAGGCGGACAGCTTCATCCGCACTCTTGAAGCAAAGTTCGGTTTACTTCAGTGCACCGAACATCAAAAGGCGCTGTATGCAGCGCAACAGCTTCAAGCAGAAGCCGGTACATGGTGGGCGAATTACATCGCCTCATTACCGGCTGGTCATGCCGTCACATGGGCAGAGTTCCGGGAGGCGTTCCACACCTATCACATACCTCCCGTTGTTATGGAGAGAAAGCTCCAGGAGTTCCTGACGCTAAAACAAGGCGAGAGGAGTGCTCATGAGTACTCCAGATCATTCAACCGGCTGGCGCAGTATGCGCCAGGATTTGTGAGAACGGAGGAAGACAAGCGCAATGCATTCTTCCGGGGCCTGAATTCCAAGATGAAGATCCATCTTGCTCAAAGCAATCGCGGCACATTCAACGACCTTGTTAATGCCACGATTTTACAAGAGAATGCTCAGCGTGAGCTCGGTTCTGATTAGAGGAAATGCAGCACGCTGACGAGCAGCATTGGTGGAGCGCAACAAAAATACCGCGTGGTGTATCACTCACCATCCGGTCAGAGATGGAAGCCACCAGCGCGACCGCCTCAGTTCCGCAGTCGACAATATAATGCGCCAGGCTTCCGACCGTCATATCCACCACATCAATAGCAGCAGCAAAGATGGTCCCGCGTGTGCCTCAGTTTCAACCGCATGCACCTGGATTCCATCCTCAAGTCGGCGGGACCCCGACACCTTACACGTGCTTCACGTGTGGCCGTGTCGGGCATATTTCAAGGGACTGCCCCGAGCCGCGACAAGGCAGGGGTGCAGCACCGTATCAGGGTGCAAATCAGCCCCACAACCAGCCCAAGAAACCAGCACCGAAACCCGGCAACGTCCACCACTTAGCCATCGAAGATGTGCCGGAAGGCGAACCCGTCCTCGCGGGTACGTTTTCTTACTTAGATCATCCCGTAGTCATACTTTTTGACTCCGGTGCCAGCCATAATTTCATAAGTCAATCTTATGTTATTAAATTTCAATTGCCTGTCATTCCCACAAATAGTTCATACTTGATATGCTCTTCGGGTGAGAAAATAACAGCTGATAGGATGGTCTATAGTGCACTATTACAGTTGGGTGGGAAGCTATACCCGACTTCTCTAATCATGTTAGAGAGTCAAAAACTTGATGTTATTTCAGGAATGTCATGGCTACATCGCCATGGTGCTATTCTTGACATCATTCCACGTGTGGTTCATTTAAACTCTCCACTTCATGAACCACATATAACATGGAAGCCACAAAACTTGAGGATATTCGTGTGGTCCGTGAATACCTGGATGTCTTTCCGGATGATCTCCCAGGCATGCCACCGGAAAGGGATGTTGAGTTAAAGATTGAACTTGTACCTGGGACGACACCGATCTCACGGAGACCGTACAAGATGGCTCCGAATGAGCTGGCTGAACTGAAGGAGCAGCTCAACGATTTAATTAAGAAGGGTTTCATTCGACCAAGTTCCTTGCCATGGGGATGTTCGGCGCTGTTTGTGAAGAAGAAGGATGAAACCTTGAGGTTGTGTGTGGATTACCGACCTCTCAACGCCGTCACCATCAAGAATAAATATCCACTGCCCCGCATCGATATTCTCTTCGATCAACTTGTGGGTGCAAGTGTATTTTCAAAGATGGATCTTCGCTCCAGATACCATCAAATCAAGATCCGAGCGGAGGATATTCCGAAGACGGCCTTCTCGACGAGATATGGGTTGTATGAATACCTCGTCATGCCCTTTGGTCTCACCAACGCCCCGGCACACTTCATGTATCACATGAACTCAGTGTTCATGACAGAGTTGGACAAATTCGTGGTGGTGTTCATAGACAACATCTTGGTTTACTCTAAGTCTGAAGAGGAACACGCCAAACACCTGCATATCGTGCTTCAACGATTGCGAGACCATAAGCTTTATACCAAGTTCAGCAAATGCGAGTTTTGGATCTGCCAAGTGCCATTTCTGGGTCATATTATTTCTGCAGAAGGCATTGCAGTTGACAAGCAAAATCGAACAAGTGCTGAAATGGAAATCCCCCACATCAGTCCACGAAGTCAGGAGTTTCCTCGGGTTAGCAGGATATTGTCGGAGATTCATACCGAACTTCTCCAAGCTTGCCAAACTGATGACTGAACTGTTGAAGAAGGGGATCAAATATGTTTGGAGCTCAGCTTGTGAAGAAGCTTTCCAAGCATTAGTGAAGCATCTTACAACAGCCCCGGTGTTAGCTTAACCGGATACAACCAAGCCGTTTGACATATATTGTGATGTGTCCGGTATCGGGCTTGGCTGTGTATTGATGCAAGGAGGAAGAGTGGTCGCCTATGGCTCACGTCAACTTCGTAACCACGAGCAGCATTATCCGACTCATGATCTTGAGCTCGCTGCTGTAGTGTTGGCCTTGAAAATGTGGAGGCACTATTTACTCGGGAACTTAGTGCACCTCTACACCGACCACAAGAGTCTGAAGTATATATTCACTCAAAAGAAGTTGAATATGCGGCAACGGAGATGGCTAGAACTGATCAAAGACTATGAGATCGAGATTCACTACCATCCCGGAAAGGCAAACGTGGTTGCCGATGCCTTAAGCCGCAAATCTCATGTCAACAATCTGACCATCACCCCACTTGAAGGGGAGGAGCCGAGTCTATACTTGGTTCCATATGGGGCATTATATAATATTTCTCTCGTCCCTACCATACGAGAGGAGATTATGGAAGCTCAGAAGAAAGACATGGGAATGTCGCACATTTGGAGAAGAATGAGAGGTAAACCAAGTCGGCTCATTTTATCCCCGAACATACAATGTACGTGGTCAAGCAATATGCGGAATTGTATATCGTAAGGATCTTGTGCTTGCACGGTGTTCCCAGGTCCATTATTTCAGATCGTTGTGCGCTGTTCGTCGCTTGGTTCTGGGAACAGCTGCACGCGTCGTTGGGGACCAAACTGATCCGAAGCTCCACGTGTCACCCGCAGACGGATGGTCAAACTGAACGGGTAAATCAAGTGCTTGAAGATATGCTATGCGCTTGTGCCATCCACCATGGCAAGAATTGGGGCGATCATTTGCCATTGGCGGAGTTTTCTTACAATAATGGCTATCAAGCTAGCATCAAGATGGCGCCATATGAAGCTCTTTACAGCCGGAAATGCCGCACACCTCTCAACTGGTGCGAGTCTGGCGAGCGAGTTATCTACGGCATTGAACTTGTGAATGAAGCTGAAGAACGAGTGCGAGTAATACAAACGAATCTCAAGGCTGCTCAATCTCGTCAGAAGAGCTATGCAGATAAAAGACGCCACCCTCTCCACATTGACATCGGGGACCATGTTTATGTCCGTGTGTCTCCGATGAAGGGAGTTCATCGTTTCGGAGTGAAGGGTAAACTTGCACCGCGGTTCATTGGTCCGTTCGCCATCATTGAAACATGCGGACCCGTGGCCTATCGCTTGGATTTACCGGCGTCGCTCACAGGGATTCACAACGTCTTCCATATCTCTCAGCTGAGGAAGTGCCTCAGACCCTCGGCTGAAATACGCACTGATAAGGCGATGAAAAGACTCGTGCCACAAGACTCGTGCCACAAGGGAGTATCCAATCCAGATTATCGATGAAAAGACTCGTGCCACAAGAAACCGGACCTTATGGTTCTACAAGGTCTTGTGGAGCAACCATACCGCTGATAAGGCGACATGGGAAAGCGAGGAATATCTACGAACCAATTATCCGTACTTGCTATCATCATATATCCGGTAAAGTTTCCCCACTTTGCATTTCTTTTGGAATCTCGGGATGAGATTATTTTAAGGGGGGAGGGATGTAAAATCCCCAAAAAGTGGTAGCAAGAAAATTCAGCTCATGTACATCTAGGAAAAATGAGGGGAATTAAAACTTTGAATATTAACGGTGTGAGTTCAAAGTGGTGATTAAACTTCCCAAAACTTCCAAACATGGAGATCTAAATTTATAATTTGGGTCTTCATATTTCAAATGTTCAACCTTCCAAATTTCAGCTCATTTGGAGGAGTTTTAATATTTGTTTGGGATTAAAAGAGGAAGCCCTCTAATCTGAATTTGAATTTCAGTTTCAAATTCCAATTTCCTAAATTTGCAAATTTGGTTCCACAAATGTAATCTCCACATTTGAATTAGCAGCCATGCCAAAAATTAGAAACATTGGAGTAGGTTTGCTATGTTTTTGGAACAATACAAAATAGAGAATTCAAATTCCATTTCAAATTCAAATGACCAAACACAATTTAAACTTAACACCAGAATTCAAACTATTTGAATTCAGGAAATTTAAACAATGACTTGGTGTGAAAGTATAGCCTTAAGTGTTGAGTAGCTGGGGGAGAAATATCAGTGGAAATTGGGTAAAAATTTGAGGTGGTGGGACCCATTTGTCAGCCACACAGAGGGGTTAACCGACCTGTTTTTCACGTCGGTTGATCACAGCGCGCCAGCGCTCAGCTGAAATCCACACCGAAGCTCCACCGAGCTGGTTCTCGCTGCCCCCGACGTCGGCGCACGCGCGTGGGCGATCAAAGCAGCCGCCCAAGTGCCACAGCACTACTTCTCTTTCCCCTCCGCTCGTGTTGAGCCTCAGCCGTTTCCTTCGCACCGAACACCGCCGGCCGTTTCCTCCCGATCACACCACAGCCCCCGAGCTCGGTTGCTTGAGCTCTCAACAGCGAAGAGCTGCGCCCACCAGTGCTCTAGCCAGCCAGCCTTTCTCCTCCCCTGTCCCGAGCTTGTTTGCACCGGAAAACGGCAAAGTTGCCGCGGTTGTCGGGTGAACACTGAAAAACCGAGAGAGGACACCGTGGACAGCTCACACCGAACAAGATCACGCTAAAGCAAGACAGCCCCTCGGTGCATCCTCGACCCTAGCTGCTTAATCCCAAAACTAAGCCCTAGCCGTTGATCACTGCAGAAGAATTTCAAGATTTTCTCCCGGGCATTACAGACCGATCCCGAGGTAGTAATTTGCAAATTCTTCATTAATTCGTGTTCTTGTTGATCCAAACTGTGCATAAAGATTCCTAACTACTTGGTGCACTTCCTCCATCGATTTTGGACCTAGATATGGGGTGTAGAGGGAGAATTTCAGTGTTTTGATCATGGCGCACCGCTGGACCCCATCGGGCGCATGGTGCCGATGGGTTTACAGCACGGCCCGATCCGTTTAGACTCCATGTCAAGCTTCTATACCGTCCACTGATGCTCTAGAGCCAAAATCCCGATCATTTGGTGAAGGAATGGGCCGCGGCGACATCGCCAGATACCTAGGTCTCACTGTTGCCGTTGTGCAGTGGTTTCCGGGGAGAGTCGGCCGCCGGCGACCCACCAGGGTGTTCAGCGTGCCTGAAAAAAGGGGGCGGATAGTATGGGGCCGGGAGACGGCTGGGAAGGCCTTTTCCGCCACGCTCGCTGGAGCAACGCCGCCGCTTCCTCTGTTTGGTGCGAGGTAGAAGAGGGAGCTGACAGATGGGGCCCACAGCCAGGATTTTAAACATTTCCAGATTTTCATAATTCAGTTCAAACTTTGGAGACCCATAACTTTGTGTAGAAAACTCTAAAAAGGGTGAGACCAATTTTGTTGTAATCCTCATGAGGAGTACTTCACAGAGAAACAAATTGCTTGTATGAAAATGCCCAGGAATTTCTGATGAATTGTTTTTAGTAAATCCTTTGGAGATTTATTTCAGGAGCAATTCTTTATGAAACATTCCCAAATTTGGGTAGCTAATCTTTTTCATAGTTACTGATCTTCAGTAAAAATTTGAGCTTCATTGGAGTTTATTTCCTAGGCTAAATTTTTTTCCAAAGTTCAGCCTTTATTTGAAAATTCAAATTTAAACAGAAACTTTTCAGAACTCCTATCCAACTTCAAAAATTCATATCTCTCTGTTGGTAGCTCCAAAAATTGTGAAACAAATTTTGTTAGAACCATGGAGACTTACCCTAATCAGATCTTCCACTGTTAGCCATGTCAAAGCTCCTGATTTGGGCTCAAAATTCAGAGAAGCCTTGTGCTTGTGGGAATTGTGGAGACCACAATGTGCAATAACATTTCTCCAAATTTTGCTCAGATCATCCTTAGAGAGTCTAGTCTCCACTGTAAAAATTCCAAAGCGATTAAGGATCCTAAGTAGCAGTAGCTATGAATAGAAGTTACTTCTCATAATCCCTTAAATACTTATACATATATTTTGCTACATTTCATTTAGTGACCGAAGTTGAGGACGCGCCGGAGCCCTTGGACGTCCTGCCACCTGAAGCTAACTTCCCGTTTGACTCACAACCAGGCAAGCCCCGGTTTGCATTTAAGTACTTTTACAAATTCTTTATTTGTATCACTTATGTTTAAGGTGAAATGTTTGCATTAGAGTTAGGGTGATTGAAACCCCACTTGCATAGCCTTTTAAATCCTATGAAGGGTTGGGTAGTTTACAAACTCGACGAGTAGAGAATGTCGTGCTAATGTTCTTAGGATCTCGGTAGAAGTTGAGCGGTTGGAAGCTACTCACGAGATAGAATTTATCACACGGGATGAGAAGAGGTAGAAAATGGCTTAAGTTGTGAAAATGAGACCCAGCAGGGGGGATAGGATGCAGTGAGCGGGGGTGTCACATGAGTAGTCCTGTTTTTACGATTGAGGACCGCGCCGTGTGCGGCCCTGCTGGACAAGTATCAAATAGTACCGGATGCATACAGGCATATGGGAACCAGGAAACCGATGTAATTGGTTAACCTGGGTTGAGGGGAGCAAGGTGTAAATCTGCCGGTGGGCACAGTCACGCTCCACGCGGGGACCTCCTGCCCGTTACGGATGGACCGGTTCGGCATTTGGGTTGCCTTTGAAAGATTATTGCATACAATAGAGTAGGAAGGGATGTGGAATCACGCTTCTGAAAGTGGGTGTATGTGACGTGTTATCCGGGTGTCTCCTGATTGCGATCACCGTCCCTCGCGGTTATTTGAGTACCTGCTTGTTCACTGCGCTGTGACGTAGTAAGAAGTGAAATAAGCCAACTGAATATGCTGTATTGAACTATTAATGTCTTGAAACCTTGTGTGCTGTAGTTATAGAGCTAATTAAGTTTATATTCCACTTTGGGCATCACCACATCGGAGGAAAGCGTTTCTTGTTTGATTGTGGACTTCCGATGTGAGGGCTGCCTAAGGCTCAATAAACTGTTGCTATAAAACTGAAAGTAAGGATCAACATGTAGGTGTGTCTATTGCAAAGTCATTTTTCCTATCTTACACATCCTTGCATGTAGAGTTCCATGCTTAGGGTTGTCGGTTAAGCCTTTCTGAGCAATCCTTCTCACGGTTGCAATATTTTGAGCTGTGTGCAGGTGAGAGTTATGAGGAAGGTTCCGAGGATGAGGCGATTCCCCCGTCGGGGTACACGGCTGAGCTGGAGCTCTGCACGCCGCCGTGATCTCCCGTTACTTGCTGCTAGTGTGTAGCGTCCCCGGGCTGGATGGCTGCACTTTTGCATAGTTAGGATTAGAGGCCATCTATGTATAATACTTCCGCTGTTAATTAAGTTTTGTAAAAGACTTCCGCTGTTTTATATCAAATAAAAGTTTGTATGTTGTCTTTAATCTTTTCGTGTGTGCCGTTGGGTGCCGCATCGCACGGCACCACCCTCTGCGATCCTGGAGTGGGTGAACCACGGGGTGGTTGCCACAATCCTTACCCGCGGATCCGTTTACACCGGCCGGAGAGGAATTATGAAATTTGTTGGAAAGAAGCAATGACTAGGGCTGAGCTTCGTATGGAAGCTGCAGGGAGCTCTTGCGCGTCGAAGGGTCCACTTGCTTGGTCGTGAAACCCTCTCTGTAGGGCTGCCCACGAGAGCACCTCGTCGCCGTTGCTTTCGGCCGCCGTGGAAAGGTTTGCTCCCGAGTGAGGAGGACCACGAACTGCTCGGCTGTGGTGTGAGGGGGTCATGAGAGGGTCCGTGGCACCGTTCTGCTGCTTGCTTGGGCTTGCACACGAGCTATGGTGGTGGCCGAGCGATCGGAAGGCAGCGGCAGCAGCTCTGTTTGGTTGTTTGCACGAGGAGAAGGGAGCAGCGCCGAGAAGAGTATAAGAACCTCAGCTAAGGCGGTTCGAGCGAGAGGCGGTCGACCGAGCGGTGGCGCTGGCGTCGGTTGCCTCTGTCGACCTCACGTGAGAAGCAAAACAGAGACTGCTCTTCTGAAGATCTTTTGCAAATTCCTCCCCCTCAATGACAGGTGGGACCCACAGTTCAGTCCCTCCTTATCCCTCTCCTAAATATCTCCCAATATTTGCAAATGGTGAAATCAAATTGTGGGAGTTCAAAACTGAGGTGCATTTGGATAATTGGGCAAGTTTCATCCAAATTCAAATAGGTATTTGAATTCTTTGTTATTTAAAGTCCATTTTGGAAAATGAGTTGCAAAACATTTCAATAATTCATGAAATTTTGCATACCCCTAATTTGGACCTAAGGAATTCAAATATGCAATCTGATTTTTATTTTGGCTGCTGCAAATGAAATTTGTAGAACATCAGTTTTTGAAATTCATAGTGTTGCTCTCATTTGAATTTTGAGTTGAACAAATTTGTTCCAAATCTGGCTTTAGCTTTCTCACCCATATGGGAACTTCCCATCTTGGTTTTAGACCCCTCCTGGGTTCCAAGTTTTCAAACAAACATTGAACTTGTGTGAAGAAAGCCCTCATGTGGATTATCACATGTGGAAAAGTTTTAACAAGTCCCAAATTTCATAAATATGAAACCAACTTTTGCAAACAAGAGTTTCTTTGTATTCACATTTTTGGGACCTTTACACCCACCATCACTTAGGCCGAGCTACAAACATGATATAGACACTCCCACAATCCTCTATGATCAAGAACCATTGAATTTCATTGAGTTTTGGCGCTGTTCTTCGAGAATTTTGAGCCGGCACCGACTTTGGCCTTAGGTCGCCGATGAACTCACGTTTGCATCCACTTTTGAGCTGATGTGAGTTCATGCCGGTGATGAGGGATCCACTATGGTGCTTTAGAGAGAAAAACTGAAGAATTTGAGTCCTCCTAGCACGAGTACAACGCCGCCGAATTAAACCGCCACCGTCGCTCGTCACCGAACCATTTCCGGTGGTCGAGGGCCTCGGCCGACCCCAGGGATGAGTTGCCCGTGGTCCAAAAGGGGTAGGCGGCGAGTTTGGGGGCAAGGGAAGGCTGGGAAGGCAGTTTTCATGGAGCTCGCTGGAGCGCCGCAACTGTGCTGCCGCGCGCGCGAGGTTGAAGAAGGAACTGTGGTGTGGGACCCGTGTGCCAGAGTTTTTTCTTTTTCACTCATTTTCAGTTTCAGTTAAACTTCATTTGCTCATAACTTTTGATAGGAACCTCCAAAAATTGTGAAATAAATTCCATTGGATTCCCCTAAGGGATTAATATCTAGGGGTGCATCCCAATTTTTATGAAAATCCATATATTTGGCTCATTAATTCATTTAAGGAAAATATTGTAGGAATTATTACAGGATTTCTATTTATTGGAAAATTCCCAAATTTGGGCAAGCCATTCTTCTACATATCCTTGAAATCCAGTAAAAATTTCAGAGTATTGGACTTCATTTGCTTGGCAAAATGTGGTGTCAATACTTTAGGTCTCTGGAAAATAGGAAAAATAAACAGAGCCATTTCGAGACTTTACCCAAACTTCAGAAATCCATATCTAGGACTAGGAAGCTCCAAATTGGGTGGACCAAATTTTTTTGGATTCAGCTCTGCGAGTACTGTCCAGCAAAATAAGTTTCAGCTCATGAAACTTATTCTTCTTCCAGAATTAATTCCCTCAAGTTTAAACTGTTGGGAATTTTATCTGGAGAATTCTTTTATGGAAAATTCTGAAAGTTGGATAGGATGTTCATTTCAAAATCCTTAAGTCTCAGGAAAAATTTCAGATCCATCCAAGTTTATTTAGTTCCCCTAATGGTGTGATTAAGTGCACTGCCCTGAGAAAATAGAAAAATGTCTAGAAACATTTTTCAGATTTGCTCAAATCTTGATTAGGGCATAACTTCCTCTAGGATTCTTTAAATAACATGAGACCAACTCCATTGGAAACATCTCAAACTCTAGTTTCCAGAAAATAATGGTTTGACCCATGAAAATCTCTGGAAATCCTTAGAAGCTCTAGTAATGACCAATTAGACTTTTATTTCTGCAGAGCTCAAATGAGCTTAGGTTCAAATGAAATTTGATCAAGTATCTGGTTAGGTCCTTACCAAGCCACCATAAAAACTGCAGAGCTAAAGGGGAAGTCCTTACCAAGCCACACATTGCATTTAAATTGACATATCGTTACATTGCTTACGTGTAGTCGCTGAAGGCGAGGAGACCCCGGAAGTGTTGGACTTCCTACTTCCGGTTGAAACGCTAACATCTGACCAGCAGCAACAAGGTAAGCCCGGTTTGCATTTAACAAGTTTTATGAAGTTTTGCTTTATATACACTTAGTGTGAAGTATGTATGTGCATTAGGTGTAGGATGGATGAAACCCCAAATGCATAGCCATATCATTCCAACAAGAGTGAGGGTAGCGTCTAAGTCCTCGAGTAGTATATGCTCTGCTTAATGTGTATAGACTTCGGTACAAGTCGAGTAGTTGGAATCTAATCACGAGTATAGGCTTCGGGACACAAGGGTTTGGTCCGAGTAATGTGAGGTCACTTTAGTAAGAAAATGAAAATAGGCAGGGGCTAGGGCGCAGCAAGAGGAAGTCTGGTGGGCGCAGCCCTCTCCGTGTCGATTGAGAACCGATCCGTGTGTGGCCCACGCTGATCAAGTTTGAACGTACCGGAGGCATATCGGATATATGGACCCCGATAAACTGTGATGTAACCTATACCTCCGGGCTTTGAGGCATAATGCACCGATTTATAGGTGTAGGTTGAGGGCAGCAAGGTGGAAATCCGCTAATGGGCATAGAGAGATGCTCCGTGTAGGGAACATCCAGTCTGTTTGGGTGCGACCGGTTTGACTTTTGGGCTGTTTGGTGAAAGGTTGTCCCGTACGACATCGAGTGAGTGTGCTGTGCAGCTCCACGGATGGGCGTACTTGACGTGCTCTTCGGGTATCCCTGCAGGTGTATATCGAGTTGATTCGCCGTCCCTCACGGTGATGAGCACCACTTGGTCACTGAGTCGTGACATAGGTTAACATATGAAATGATATTATTCAATATTGCTGTTATGACTAACTTGTATTGCTACATGTGTGCCACCAAATATTGCTCACTAAATTTCAGATTCCTGGACCATTAATTTGTGGCTAAAAGATGAACTAAGGGTGAACTTGTAGGCATATCCGTTTGCTGCAATTTACCATCCTATCTTCGTTATGACCTGCATGTAGAGTTTCATGTGTAGGAGCGTTGGTTAAGACTTGCTGAGCCATCGTGCTCACGGTTGCTGCTATGAGTGTTTTGCAGGTGAGGACTACCCCATGGACTCAGGGTACGAGTCCACCGGCGAGGGCTACCCTTCGTCAGGGACCACGGCTGAGTGGGAGCCGTACACGCCGCGCTGAGCAAATGAGTGAAGCTAGTGTGGGTTGTCCATAGGGCTGGACAACCGACTTTTGCTAGTTAGGTGGGCGTGAGTTGTAAAAATTTAGCTTCCGTGTTGTAGACTCTGTAGATAAATGTAAACTGAAGGTTTGTACTACTTTTGTACATATTCAGATTGTTTTCGATGTAATACCATGTGTGCCTTATGTTGTGTGCTGTCGGGTGTCGCATCGTGCGGCACCACCCTCTAAGATTCTGGGTGAACGGATTTCGGTCTATCACAGGCTGGCATCAGAGATGCATAGGGATAGCACACTAAATAACGACAGTATTACGAGAAAACTTAGTATTACGATGAGGATTCGGTAGTATGCCCAAATAAGGACTACTATATTAGTCTAAGAGGTAGGTGGCAATCTAACTTATTTGTTATGTCGGAAAATCGTGCATCACGGGATTTCATATGTATTGGGAGGTGCACGTAAGTGCTGTCCACCAGTGCGCACAAGCTGAAGGATGGAGCATCACGAGTGGCAGGTCCGCTTTAGTATCCTCTACGACTCTTCATTTCGTTTGGGGTATTCGAGCAAAGCCCTTCCCTGGCGTGCTACGGGCAAGTATGGTAGACCCCGTCACGTGGTTAGTAACATGAACATGTAGCTCAATGCATTTTTGGCTTGAGAACACCCGAGCGAGTGATGACGGACGGGTGTATGAAACTGTATTGGGACCGGGTTCGGTGTGCAGCCGGACCTGACGATTGTGTGGATTTTACGCAGATACTAACCACGAAACCGTAGTCCAAGTAGAACATGTTTGCGAGTGACCGTTTTAGTGCCACCGATGGATACGTATATGCCGGTGTAAGCCGGTAAGGATTTTTCATTTTGTGAGGAACGTGGTACCGACATGTTATAATCATGATTGCATTGAAAACAATGTTAAAAAGGAACTAATATAACTAAGTGTTAATCTTTAGGACTCTGGTTTTGTAGAAAAGTTCAAAAGTTAATTAGTTCAGCTAAAAGGGAATTGAAAAACAGAGTGCTCTGTTTTAGCAGCAAGTTTGCTGAATTTAACAGAGCATAACTCACAGATTATTTAGCCAATGGAGGTGTGGGATATATTTCTGGAAAGAGGTTTAAGTGATCTACAACTTTGCTGTATACTTCCAGAGCAGAATCACAACTTAAACTGGTTGAAATTCCAGATGATTGGAAACTGTTCAGAACCAGGACAGATTTTAAAACACTCTCTCGACTGTGCTGTTTTTCAAGCATAACTTCTTGTAGAAAAATCTAAAATTATCATATGATAATTTTTGGAAAGTTTAGGAGATGTGTTACATCTTTGTGATTAAAAGTTTTTGCAGTTGCAGCACGGAATTCAGTGAAATTTAGAGTTGAAAACAGCAACTTCCAAAGGAGGTGCTGTTGAAATTCTTCCAGAAATTCTGTTGAATTTGAATTATCATAACTTTTTAACTAGAGCTGATCTGGGGGCAAACAAATACTTGTTGGAAAGACACTGAAGTTAACTTTAACTTTGGTATTCAACTTAAGTCATGAAAAAACCAAGTACCAGGTTAAAATCTGGGACATGTAGAAACTGATCATTCTGGGCAGAGGGATGGACAGTTGAACTTATTTGAGCGATTGTTGTACCCTAGGGGGTTTGATTACTTCCAATGGGGTAGAACATACTCGTAAGTTGTTATATTCAACTAGTGAAAGATTTGTGTATATTTCCTACTCAAGTTTCTTTTGCTGGAGACCATGTTTGTGTCGTATTGAAGATAAAGGGTAGTATACGTGATGACAAAGTGATATTAACGTCTCGTACAAATCTAGTTGAGGTGAACTTCCAAAGAGGAAGTCCATCAAGTTGGATCTAACTAGTTTGTATTTGATCTGGTAATGGTGTAGCTTGTGCAAAGTTATTACATTATCTATTTACGAGATGTATCGCATGTTTACTGTCATTATGTTTAAGCCTATTTTATTGGACTGCATGGAGTATGCTGTGGGACTGATTTTTATTGTCGTATGGTTGCAGATGGTTCGCATGCGGGCCACGCACGAGGTCGGGGGCTCTAGTCAGCAAGGGGGTGATGACTCCCAGCCACCTGCCTACAACAACACCCCACAGCAACAACCACCACTGCCATCTCCGCTTACACTAGCGGATGTGATCGTGGCGCTTGTGGGCAATCGTGAGGAGCAGACCGATCTGCTCCGCACGATCGTGCAGAATACGTCCCAGGCGGGGGAGGGGGGGGGGAGGGAGGGGGCGTCAAGAGAGGGGGCATCGTGAGCCCCACACTACGACGTACTCGGATTTCATGAGTACACATCCTCCGGTGTTCACCGAAGCGGTAGAAACACTGTTGGCCAACAAACTGGCTGCGGATAATCGAGTCCAAGTTGGGGCTGCTCCAATGCACGGAGCTGCAGAAGACTCTCTTCGCAGCACAGCAGCTTCACGGTGCCGCCGGTGCGTAGTGGGCGAACTATGTTGCCTCACTGCCTGCTAGCCACGCCGTGGAATGTGAAGAATTCTGGGAGGCGTTCCGCACCTACCATATACCTCCCGGGATAATGAAGAGGAAGTTCCAAGAATTCATGGAGCTGAAGCAAGGTGGGAGGAGTGCCCACGACTACTCCCGTGCGTTCAACCATCTGGCACATTATGCGTCGGATTATACTCCACCGAGGAGAGGAAGCGAGAGCAATTCTATCCAGGGTTAAATCCCAGGATGAAGACGCATCTCGTGCAATGTAATCACGGCACTTTCAGTGATCTCGTCAATGCCACAATTATGCAAGAGGACGCTCAGCGGGAACTGACGGCTGAGCAGCGAAAGCGAAGCGCACCACCGAGCAGCGGGGGTGGAGCTCCGCAGAAATACCGCATGGTGTATCGGACACCATCCGGTTAGCAGTGGCATCCACCGGCGCGACCTCAACAGTTTGGGGGTCGTTCTTTTCAGCCACCCCCATTCCAACCGCCAATGCCACCACCGCGACCACAACAGCAGCAGCAGCAGCAGATGGTAACCTGAGCGTTTCCACCACCACAACGCGCCCCGGGATTCCGTCTGCCGGTTAGTGGAGGACCGCCTCGCTACACATGCTACACATGTGGCCAGGCGGGCCATTTCTCAAAGGACTGTCCTCAGGGGCAGCAAAGCAGCGGGCAAGCCCAATATCAGGCCGGTGCTCGAGGAAGACCTCCGGTCAAGAAAGGAGGTCAGCGAACCGGGGGCGTTCGCAACCTCGACAATGAGAATGCCACGGAGGGAGAAAACGTGCTGGCGGGTACGTTCACTCTAAACGATCAAGCAATCATCATTTTATTTGATTCTGGTGCAACCCACAACTTCATAAGTGCATCATATGTGGTTAAGCATCAACTAGAAGTCTTTCCAACCGAGTGCTCTTATATTATCTTCTCACCGGGAGGGAAGATTTCAGCAAATAGGATGATTCAACACCACTGTGCTTAGGTGGGAAGATATATCCCACTACAATGATTTTTCTTGAGGGGCGGAAGATTGATGCAATCTTAGGGATGCATGGCTATGTTACCATGGCACTGTCTTAGAAACATTATCACCGATGGTTCACCTCAACTCCCCACTCCACCGTCCGCAGTCCCTCATACTAGACAATCCAGTCCCGGAAGTTTCAGCTGCCTATCATACTGAAGCTCCCAAGTTAGAAGACATCCCCGTAGTCTGAGAGTACCCCAACGTGTTCCCGGATGATCTTCCGGGCATGCCACCTGAACGGGATGTGGAGTTCAAGATTGAACTTGCACCCGGGACTACACCGATATCGCAGAGACCGTACAAAATGGCTCCGAATGAGCTGGCTGAGTTGAAAGAACAGCTCAATGACTTGTTGAGCAAGGGTTTCATTAGGCCGAGTTCCTCGCCTTGGGGATGCTAGGCGCTGTTCGTTAAGAAGAAGGATGAAACCTTGAGCGTGTGTGTGGATTACCGGCAGCTCAACGCCGTCACCATCAAGAACAAATATCCACTGCCCCGCATTGACATCCTGTTTGATCAGCTTGTGGGTGCAAGTGTGTTCTCTAAGATGGACCTTCGCTCTGAGTATCATCAAATAAAAATCCAGGCAGAGGATATCCCGAAGACGGCATTATCGACGAGATATGGACTATATGAATATCTCTTCGTGTCTTTTGGTCTCACCAACGCTCCGGCACATTTCTTGTACCTCATGAACTCGGTGCTCATGCCGGAGCTGGACATGTTCGTTGTGGTGTTCATTGATTATATCTTGGTTTACTCCAAGTCAGAAGCAGAACACGCCGAACACTTACGAATCGTCCTTTTCAACGATTGTGGGACCATAAGATCTATGCCAAGTTCAGCAAATGCGAGTTTTGGATCAGCCAAGTGCCATTTTTGGGACATATCATCTCAGCAGAAGGCATTGCGATTGATCCAAGCAAAATTGAACAAGTGCTGAAATGGAAAGCCCCCACTTCTGTCCATGAAGTCAGAAGCTTTCTTGGTTTGGCGGGATATTACCGGAGATTCATCCCGAGCTTCTCCAAGCTTGCTAGGACGATGACTGAATTATGGAAGATGGGGACGAAATATGTTTGGAACTCAGCATGTGAAGAAGCGTTCCAAGCATTGGTGAAGCATCTCACAACAGCCCTGGTCCTAGCTCAACCGGATACGACCAAGCCCTTCGACGTGTATTGTGATGCGTCCGGTATCAGGCTCGGCTGCGTGTTGATGCAAGAAGGACATGTGGCCGTGTATGGCTCACGCCAACTTCAAAACCATGAGCAGCACTATCTGACTGATGATCTTGAGCTCGCTGCTGTGGTTTTGGCGCCGAAAAATGTGGAGGCACTATGTCCTGGGGAATTTGGTGCATCTCTACACTGACCACAAGAGCTTAAAATATATCTTCGCCCAGAAGGAGCTGAATATGAGGCAAAGGAGGTGGTTACAATTAATCAAAGACTATGAGATTTAGATTCATTGCCACCCCGGCAAGGAAAATGTGGTTGGCGACGCACCGAGTGGGAAACCACATGTCCATAACCTCACCATTACACCGATGGAAGAGGAAGAACCGAGTTTATACTTGGCTCCTTATGGATCACTCTACAACCTTGCCCTCATACCTACTATTAGGGAGGACATCATTGCAGCTCAGAAGGTTGACAAGGGCATGCACATCTCCGGAGACGGATAGACAGCGGGGATATCAAATGTTTCCGGAAAGATGATGAGGGGACGCTATGGTTCAATGACTGCATAGTCGTAGCCCGGAATATGGAGCTGAGAAAGAAGATCCTTGATGAAGCTCACTTGTCTAAGTTCTCCATTCATCCGGGCAGCAACAAAATGTACCAAGATTTAAAGAGTAAATTTTGGTGGACAAGGATGAAGCGAGAAGTTGCAAAGTATGTATCTGGGTGTGATACGGGTAGACGAGTGAAGGCGGATCACATGAGGAAATCAGGGCTGTTGCAACACCTGAAAATTCCAGCATGGAAGTGGGAAGATGTGAGCATTGATTTCATTGTGGGATTACCTCTGACTTCCAACAAGCATGATTCCATTTGGGTAATCGTTGATCGGTTAACCAAGTCGGCTCACTTCATTCCCGTACATACACATTTCCATGCCAGCAGGTATGCAGAGTTGTACATTGCAAGAATTTTATGCTTGCATGGTGTACCAAGATGATAGTCTCAGATCGAGGGGCACTGTTCATGGCTCGTTTCTGGGAGCAGTTGCACGCTGCTTTGGGTACTAAGCTGATTAGAAGCTCCACCTATCATACTCAGACAGATGGGCAAACTGAGAGGGTGAACCAATTATTAGAAGAAATGTTGAGAGCGTGTGCCATCCACCACGGTAGAAACTGGGATGATCATCTACCGTTGGCAGAATTCTCGTACAACAATGGCTATCAAGCGAGTATCAATATGGCACCATATGAGGCTCTCTACGGGCGCAAATGCCGCACCCCATTGAACTGGTATGAGTCTGGTGAGAGGGTCACGTTAGGGGTTGATTTGGTGAATGACGCTGAAGAGCACGTTCGGATTATTCAAGCCAACTTGAAGGCCACCCAATCCCGACGGAAAAGTTACCCTGATAAGAGGCGTAGGCCGCTACACTTAGACGTTGGGGAACATGTGTACCTCCGTGTATCTTTGATGAAAGGCGTGCACCGATTCGGCGTGAAGGGGAAACTCGCTCCCTGATTTATTTGACCCTATGCTATCACCGAGAAGTGTGGACCAGTGGCATATAGACTAGAGCTACCGGCACCTCCCTCTGGTGTTCACGACATTTTCCATGTTTCACAACTCCGGAAATGTCTGAAGTATACAGCTACTGTTCCCACCGAAGACATTGGCGAGCTACAACCGGATTTGACTTATGCTGAATATCTGGTGGTGATTATTGATGAGAAGGCCCAGACCACGTGTAATCGAACGCTGGGGTTATACAAGATATTGTGGAGAAACCACACCGCTAAGGATGCAACGTGGGAGAGGGAGGAGTTCCTTCGCTCAAACTACCCGGACTTCTTGGCATCTCATCATGGGCAATTCCTCTCACATCTTTCGCTCTTCTTTTGTAATCTCTAGACGAGATTCTTTTTAAGGGGGGGATGTGAATCCAAAAATTCTAGCAAGTGGAGCTGCAAGTCACACCGAGAAAATGAGAGGGAATTTAAATTTTTGAATACAATGGTGTGAGCTCCAAATGCTAAAGTAAACGTGCAACAATGTCCAAGCACGTAGACCTAAATCTACCATTTGGTTCTTCACACATCCATGGGTAGCCCGGCAAATTTTCAGCTCATTTGAAAAAGATTTCCTATTTGTTGGAATCAAAACGAGAGACAACTCAAATTTGAATTCAAACTTCAGTTTCAAATTCTGACTTCGCTGAAATTCAAATTTGAGAGCACCATTGTGTTCCTCATATTCCTTTTGGCTTATCGTCCATGTTTGATCAAATTTGGGGTTTGTTTGCTAGTTCAAATGGAATTGGAAAGAAAAGAAGAGGGGGAAATGGGGCCCACTGGTCAGTAGACTTACTCTCGAAGTCTACTCTGTTTCACACGCGGGCAACCAAACGCAGCCGAGTGAAGCGACGTGATCAACACGCCCGGCTCACGTGAACCATTTCCTCGCCTCTCCACCGTTCCTCTCGCACACACCAGAAGAAACTCCCGACGCTCTCGGTTCCCCACGAACACATGACACAAGCGTCTTCATGCCTGACGTTCTACATGAAAAAAGGATTTCTCTAAGGTGCTGAACACAGCCATGCCTACCTTATCTTCTCTCTTGCACGATCGGTATAGAATTTTGCCATTGAGTGCTTTGGTGCTCATAAGACCGAGCCGCACCTTATCTTCAAAATTCATCGTAATCTTTCCACCATCACTTAGGCCGAGCTACAAACATGATCTAGACACTACCACGCTCCTCTAGGATCAAGAACCATTGAATTTCATTGAGTTTTGGCGCTATTCTTTGAGAATTTTGAGCCGGCACCGATTTTGGCCCTAGGTCGCCAATGAACTCACGTTTGCAGCCACTTTTAAGCTGATGTGAGCTAATGCCAGTGATGAGGGATCCACTACAGTGCTTTGGGGAGAAATACCGAAGAATTTAAGCCCTCCTATCACGAGTACGACGCCGCCAAAGTCAAACCGCCACCACTGCTCGTCGCCGAACCATTTCCGGTGGTCGGGGCCTCGGCCGACCCTGGGGATGAGTTGCCCGTGGTCCAAAAGGGGTAGGCGACGAGTTTAGGGGCAAGGGAAGGCCGGGAAGGCAGTTTTTGGGAAGCTCGCCGGAGCGCTGCCACTGTGGTGCTGCACGCGCGAGGTTGAAGAAGGAACTGTGGTGTGGGACCCACGTGCCAGAGTTTCAATTTTTTCCCTCATTTTCAGTTTCACTTCAACTTCATTTGCTCATAACTTTTGACAGGAACCTCCAAAAATTGTGAAATAAATTCCATTGTCTTACTCTCAGTGAGTACCATCTAGGGGTGCATCCCATGTTTTATGAAAATTCTTATATTTGGCTAATTAATTCTTTTAAGGAAAATTTTGTAGGAATTATTACAGGAGTTCTATTTATTGGAAAATTCCCAAATTTGGGCAGCACATTATTCCAAAATTCCTTGAATTTCAGTAAAAATTTCAGAGGTATTGGACCTAACTTTCTTGGCCAAATGTAGTGTCAATCCTTTAGGTCTCTGAAAAATAGGCAAAATAAACAGAGCCATTTTCAGACTTTTACCCAAACTTCATAAATCCATATCTAGGACTAGGAATCTCCAAATTGGGTGAACTAAATTTTGTTGGATTCAGCTCTGCTAGTACTATCCAGAAAAATAAGTTTCAGCTCCAGAATTAATTCCCTCAATTTTTAATTGTTTTGAATTTTACCTAGAGAATTCTTTCATGGAAAATTCTGAAATTTGGCTAGGATGTTCATTTGAAAATCCTTAAGTCAAAGGAAAATTTCAGATCCATCCAAGTTCATTTATTTCCCCTAATGGTGTGATTAAGTGCACTGCCCTGAGAAAATAGAAAAATGTCTAGAAACATTTTTCAGATTTTCTCAAATCTTGATTAGGGCATAACTTCCTCAAGGATTCTTCACATAACATGAGACCAACTCCATTAGAAAAATATCAAACTCTAGTTTCCAGAAAGTAATGGTTTGACCCATGAAAATCCCTGGAAATCCTTAGAAGCTATAGTAATAACCAATTAGACTTTTATTTGTGCAGAGCTCAAATGAGCTTAGGTTCAAATGAGATGTGGTCAAGTCTCTGGTTAGGTCCTTACCAAGCTACCATAAAAATTTTTGAGCCAAAGTGGAGGTCTAGATAGAGTTACGGTCTTTACATCCTCAATATAACACATTGCATTTAAGATGACATAGCGTTACATTGCTTACGTGTAGTCGCTGAAGGATGGATGAAACCCCAAATGCATAACCAGATCATTCCAACAAGAGTGAGGGTAGTGTCTAAGTCCTCGAGTAGTATATGCTCTGTTTAATGTGTATAGACTTTGGTACAAGTCGAGTAGTTGGAATCTACTCGCGAGTATAGGCTTCGGGACACACGGGTTTGGTTCGAGTGATGTGAGATCACTTTAGTAAGAAAATGAGACTAGGTAGGGGCTAGGGCGCAGCAAGAGGCAGTCTTGTGGGCGCAGGCCTGTCCGTGTCGATTGAGGACCGATCCATGTACGGCCCATGCTGATCAAGTTTGAACGTACCGAAGGCATATCGGATATATGGGCCCCGAAAAACTGATGTAACCTATACCTCCGGGCGTCGAGGCATAACACACCGATTTATATGTGTAGGTTGTGGGCAGCAAGGTGGAAATCCGCTAATGGGCATAGAGAGATGCTCCGTGTAGGGAACCTCCTGTCCGTTTGGGTGCGACCGGTTTGACGTTTGGGCTGTTTGGTGAAAGGTTGTCCTGTATGACATCGAGTGAGCGTGCTGTGCAGCTCCACGGGTGGGCGTACGTGACGTGCTCTTCGGGTATCCCTGCAGGTGTATATCGAGTCGATTTGCCGTCCCTCACGGTGATGAGTATCATTTGGTCACTGAGTCATGATGTTGGTCAACATATGAAATGATGTGATTCAATACTGCTGTTATGACTAACTTGTATTGCTACATGTGTGCTACCAAATATTGCTCACTAAATTTAAGATTCCTGGACCATTAATTTGTGGATAAAAGATGAACTAAGGATGAACTTGTAGGCGTGTCCGTTTGCTGCAATTTACCATCCTATCTTTGTTATGACCTGCATGTAACGTTTCATGTGTAGGGGCATCGGTTAAGACTTGCTGAGCCATATTGCTCACGGTTGCTGCTATGAGTGTTTTGCAGGTGAGGGCTACCCCATGGACTCGGCGTACGAGTCCATAGGCGAGGGCTACCCTCCGTCGGGGACCACGGCTGAGTGGGAGCCGTACACGCCACGCATAGCTGACGAGTGGAGCTAGTGTGGGTTGTCCATAGGGCTGGACAACCGACTTTTGCTAGTTAGGTCGGCGTGAGTTGTAAAAATTTAGCTTCCGCTGTTGTAGACTCTGTAGATAAATGTAAACTGAAGGTTTGTACTACTTTTGTACATATTCAGTTTGTTTTCGATGTAATACCATGTGTGCCTTATGGTGTTGCTGTCGGGTGTCGCATCGTGCGGCACCACCCTCTGAGATCCTTGGTGTACGGATTTCGTTCTGTCACAAATGTAATACTTTGTTTTTCTTATCGTGTGTGCTGTCGGGTGTCGCATCGTGCGGCATCACCCTCTGTGATCCTGGAATGTACGGATTTCGGTCCGTCACAGGCTGGCATCAGAGCTGATTAGGGGATAGCACACAAAATAAGGACAGTATTACAGGAAAACATAGTATTACGGTGAGGAATCGCCAGTATGCCCAAATATCGACTATATTAGTATAGTTACTTAAAGTGGCATGACTAACCTACTTGTTATAATTTTGAATATTGATTATGTAATGATTCACCTACACTCAGGTAAGACTGGGAAGGAACGCCACCGAAAGCGGTTCAATTTCAGTTAGCTCACTCGTGCGAGGAATGTGGAATGAGATGTCTGTTCGGCAATGGACGGAAAGTGAATATGTTCTCTAAGACTCTTTATGTTTTAGAGACATATGAACGGCACTAGCCTCCAGTGCGCAAACCCAGGGGCAACAGGAGGAGATCCCATCGTGTGGCTTGTAACACGAAGTATGTTCTCTGGGACTCTTCATGTCCTTGGAGGCATACGAAAGCGCTGTTCCACCGGTGTGCTTAATTGCAAAGGTGTGGAACACTCCGTCGGGTGGTGAATAACCCGGCCATGTACCTTGAGACGTGGCTTCACTCAAGGACGGCCGTATGGCAATGATATGGGGGTATGTATTTACTTTCAAATATGGACCTACCCAAAATGATAAACCACTGAGTGAATCACTATTGAGTGTTCTTCTGCAGGGATAACCACATACATATCTCGTGCAGCACACATTTGCGAGAGACCGTTTGTAGTGCCACGGTTGAGTCGTATATGCTGGTGTAATCCGGTTAGGATTTTCCATTTGGTGAGGATCATACTACCAACATATAATAATCATTATTGCATTAAAAACAAATTTAGAAAGGTAACTAATGTAACCAATCTTAGTTCTTAGGACTCTGATTTTATGGTAGATTCAAGATTTGAATAGTTCAGCTCAAAGGACTTGAAAAACAGAGTGCTCTGTTTCTGGCAGCAAGTTTGCTGGATTTTAACAGAGCATAACTCACAATTATTTAGCCAATGGAGGTGTGGGATATAGTTCTGGAAATATGAGAAAGTGTTCTACAACTTTGTTGTAGACTTCCAGAACAGAATCACACATCAGACTGGTTGAAATTCCAGAGAAGTGTAGACTGTGCAGAACCAGGACATACTCAACCCTCCCTCTGGACTGTTCTGTTTTTCAAGCATACATTCCTTTATAAAAATCTAAAATAATCAAAGGATACATTTTTGGAAAGTTTAGGAGATGTGTTACATCTTTGTAATTCAAAGTTTTTGCAGTTGCAGTTCGGAATTCAGTGGAATTTTGAGTTGGAAACAGCAACTTTCAAAGGAGTTGCTGTTGAAATTCTTCCAGAAATTCTATTGATTTTGAATTATCATAATTTTTTAACCAGAGCTGATATGGAGGCAAATAACTACTCGTTGAAAGATACTGAAGTAAAATTTAACTTTGGTATTCAACTTGAGTTATGAAAACGCCATGTACCAGTTCAAAATCTGGGATGAGTAGAAATTGGTCATTCCGGGCAGAGGAATGAACAGTTGAACTCATTTGAGAGATTGTTGTACCTATTGGGGTTTTATTACAACCAATTGGGTAGGACATACTAATGAGTTGATTGTCTTCAACTAGTGAGGGATTTGAGTATATTACGTACTCAAGTTCTTTTTACTAGAGACCATGTTTGTGTCGTTTTAAAGATAAAGGGTAGTATACATCATGACAAAGCGATATTAACGTCTCGTAGTGACCAAATCTAGTTGAGATGAACTTCCAAAGAGGAAGTCCATCAATTAGGATTTCACTAATTTGTATTTGGTCTGGTAATGGTGTATCTTGTGTAAAGTTATTACATTATCCACATACGAGATGTATCGCATGTTTACTGTCATTATGCTTTATTCCTAAATTCTGGACTGAGTGGAAAATGCTGTTTGGCTGATGTTCTTGTCGTTATGGTTGCAGATGGTTCGTACCCGGGCCACGCACGAGGTCGGGGGCTCGAGTCAGCAAGGGGGTGATGACTCCCAGCCACCTGCCTACGACAACACCCCGCAGCAACAACCACCGCCTCCGCTTACGCTAGCGGATGTGATCCCGGCGCTGGTTGGCTCTCATGAGAAGCAGACAGACCTGCTCTGCACGATTGTGCAGAATACGTCCCAGGCGGGGACGCGTCAAGAAAGGGGGCCTCGTGAGCCCCACATCACTACGTACTCTGATTTCATGAGTACGCATCCTCCGGTGTTCACCGAAGCAGCAGAACCACTGGAGGCCGACAACTGGCTGCGGACGATCGAGTCCTTGTTCGTGCTGCTCCAATGCATGGAGCGGCAGAAGACTCTCTTTGCAGCGCAGCAGCTTCATGGTGCAGCCGTTGCATGGTAGGCGAATTATCTTGCCTCACTATCTGCTGGCCACGACGTTGAATGGCAAGAATTCTGGGAGGCGTTCTGCGCCTATCACATACCTCCCGGGATGATGAAGAGGAAGTTCCAAGAGTTCTTGGAACTGAAGAAAGACGGGAGGAGTGCCCATGACTACTCCTGCGTTTTCAACCATCTGGCGCAATACGTGTCAGACTATATCTCCACTGAGGAGAGGAAGCGCGAGAACTTCTATCGGGGTTTAAATCCCGAGATGAAGATGTAAGGGCCCAAGTTTTTCATTTGCTAAAAGTGTTCATCACACCACACATACCTCATTTGAGGTAAGCTTATGAACATCTTTGAAGAGCAAGTAAACACCATCAACAAAGTCATTAGATGTTAAACTCACAAAATGCAGAAGTGGTATTTCCCACATGCATCATATAGGGGCTGATCATATGAAAAACTCCTAAACTTTACTAGGAATGCTCATGCCAAATTTCACCAAAATCCAAAACCTTTTTAAGGTTTTTTTGTGTATAATTAGAAAGAGGCTAGTTTGAACTTAAATTCAAATTCAAACTCCCATCATCACATGAATTAAAAAGTGGGTTCATATTCACACCCAGCACATTTTTGTGAGCTCACACACCAATTTTTACTCCATTTGGAGTTGATCTTGACATGAGCTATTTTTGTTAAATTCAAACCAAATTTTAATTTCAGTTAGCCTTTGCTGCAAATTTGATCAAATCAAATCACACTTTGAATTATTCAAAGTCAATTGGCCATTTTGATGTTTGATCAACTCACAAGGCGTATTAGGGTCCCTACTGTTTAGAGCCGTGGGAAAAAATGAATTTCAGAGGTTAAAAGAAGGGAGTGGGACTGAGTGACAGTGTCAAAACCGAGGTGAACCAAATTTTCAACGGGCGCTCTGTTCTTCGGGCCGCAGCTACGGACGCCACGTCGGGAGAGAGCTCGCCACCAGCTGCTTCCGAGCCCCACGCTGCCACGTTCGTCCGAGCCTTTTATCCCCATGCCCGGGCGCCACAATCCGAATTCTCCACCGTCTCATCGTCGTTCACGTCGCTCAGTTGCCGGCGCACGCAAAAATACACCTGAACACCACCGCTCTCCGTTTCCGATTGGCCACGCTAGCCAAGCCTCGGTTGCTCGAGCTGTCCACACGAAATAGCTTCGCCCACACGTGCTCTACCATGCTATCACCACAACTCCAACGTTCTTACCTCGTGTTGCTCGCAAAGCAACGATCGCCGCCGAGCACCAAAGAGAAACTGGCGGAAGTCACTTCGGTTCACCGTGGACAGCAAGCTACGAGCCTCTTCGTCGTCACGTCTCTACACAAAAGAGGTGCGCTTGCATGTCCTGATCACGTAGCCGGTTGCCGTTTCTCATTTGCTAGCACCGGTAGCATGAATTTTACTGTTTCCGGAAACATAGTTCACCCGGGGAATGCTCGGTCTAAACCGAAATTGGACTTAACCGACTAACCAAAGACCGAGCAAGCTTTCCAGCACCTTCCTCACGTTCTAGCGGTCATCCTCGAAGGAAACCGTCAAGGATCGGCTATGTTAGAGCCGTTTTTCTCACCGCCAGAAAAAATCACCTCGGCTCACCAGCGAGGATGTAGTTGCCGACGTTTTTAGCCCCAAAGCGTCTTCATTTCATGTTCTACACACGCCACTGATGCTCTAGGGCAAATAACTGAATCTTTAGTGGGGGAATGAGGGTTTCCAACATCCCTGGAACCCTAATCTCCGCTGCCACCATCGCGCACCCCTTTCCGGCGATCTTCGGCCGCCGGCGACCCTACCAATGAGCTCAGCGGGTCTGAAAATGGGGGGCGGCGAGTAGGTGGCCGGAAAACCAATTCTGGTGACCCTCGCTGGAGGGCGCCGCCGGGGGCTATATTGGCGCGAGGTTGAAGAAGCTCTGGACGTGGGGCCCACTGACAGGAGTTTAAACTTTTCCCCAATTTTCAGATTTAGTTCAAACTTCAAACCCACATAACTTTGGCTAGGAAACTCCAAATCAAGTGAACCAAATTTTGTTGGATTCAGTTCTCCGAGTACTTTCCAACAAATCAAGTTTAACCTCATGAAAACCTTCAATTCTGCAGAATTAATTCTTCAAAATTTAAACTGTTTAGAATTTTAACTGAAGAACCCTTTAGTCAAAAATTCTGAAATTTGGCCAGGATGTTCCGTATAATATCTCTGAGCTGTCATAAAAATGTCAGATACATTTGAACTCATTTGGTCCATCTAAGGGTGTGATTAATAAAACTGTTCCAGAGAAAATGAAAAATGTCCAGAAACATTTTTCAGATTTCCTCTGAACTTGTTTAGCTCATATCATTTGCTAGTAATCTTCAAATTATGTGAAAGAAATTTCATTAGAACCCTTTGAAAATCTAGTTTCCAGAAAGTCATGGCTTGCTCCATGAAAATCCTTAGAACATCCTAAGAGCTCCAATTAAGGCCAAATACACATTATTTGTGGAGGGTTCAAGTGAGCTTTGCTGCAAATGAAATTTGACCAAGTTTCTGTGTAGGTTGTATCCAAACCACAGTAAAAACTTTAGAGTCATTAGCACTGTCGAGCTATAATTATAAACTTCACAATATCAACATCAAACTCATATGCATTTAAATTGACATATACATCTATTTGTCTCATGTAGTCGCTAAGGTTAAGGAGGAGCCAGAAGTTTTAGACTTCATAACTCCGGAGGAACAGCTAGCCTACGACCAGCAGCAGCAAGGCAAGCTCCGGTTTGCATTAGCCTTTTTATAAACTTTATTGTTTTGAGAACTTACATTGAGTATCCACTTTACTTATGCATTAGAGTCATGTTTCAAAACCCAAATGCATAGCGAAGAAAACACTGGTTTTGGGCTTAGGTTTTTAAACCTCGAGTAGCCACAGCAAATGCTAAATTAGTGTAGGATTTTCGGTACAAGTCGAGTAGTTGGAACTGCTCGCGAGAATAGGCTAGAGGCACACCACTCGGTTAGAGATAGCAAATGGAACACATGGCAAGAAAAATGAGACCGAGTAGTGAGTAAGGGCAGCAGAACGTTGGGGCCTGGTTGCCATACTCCGCTTGTGTCGATTGTGGACCGAGCCGTGTGTGGGCCTGTTGAACAAACTAGAACAGTACCAAAGACCTACCGGATATATGGGAACCGGGAAACCAATGTAATTCGGTTAGCGATTTGTTGAGGCATAGCTGGTAGTCCAGAAGGTAGGTTGAGAGCTTGAGGTGTGAATCAGCTGCGGCACTGAGGATGTGCATGCAGAGACCTCTTTCTCGGGACGATGGGACCGGCTCAACATTTGACTAACAGATGAAAGTTGGTTGCGTACGACGTCCGTGATGGTTTCTGTAGGCAACATCGAGTATGGGCGTACTGACGGGTTATTCGGGTAACCCTGCAGGTGTAAATCGATTATAATCGCCGTCCCTCGCGGTCAGTGAGTACCACTTGCTCAGTGTACCGTGACATAGAAAGAACATGCTAGAGTCATGTTAAAAAGTTGCTGATTGAAAGCTATACCTTGGGTGCTAATGATCTGTTGCAGATTAGAGCGAATTAAAGTCACTTTTAACCTTGGGCAGAGCACAGAAATGTGTTTCTTGTTTGATTGCGGCTCTCTTATGTGCCTTAGCACGAGGTTCTTCCACAACTTGGGCTAAAATTTGAATGTAAGGTACAACTTTAGGCATGTCCTTTGCAACTTTAATTCAATTACACAATGCAAACCCAGCATGTAGAGTTTCATGTATAGAAAAGACGGATGAGTCTTGCTTAGACATCGTGCTCACTGCTTGTGTTTGAAGCTTTTGCAGGGTGTTATGAGGAGGAGACTCCCGAGGAGGAGACGGACCGCCAAGAGGGCAACCCTGTCGAATGGGAGTCGTGCACGCCGCCGTGTTAGTGTGTGTGCGTGCTAGAGGGAACACGTTCACGGGCTGAACGTGAACTCTGTTGCTTAGTCTACGCCCGTGAGTGTAACTTGACATATTTTGTTGTAAACATGTTCAAAACAGTTTATTGTAATAAAACTTTTGCTTCCGCTTTGTACCTTTTGTATGTGTTATCCGGTGCTGTGCAACGCAGCACCCCTCAGCATGATCCGGGCTAGTCGAGACCGTGTGGTCCTCGCAGCATGGTATCAGAGCTTGCTTGAGGTTTAACGCACTTAAAAAGGTCATCTTTTCAAAAACTCGGTGAGGAACGAGTCAATAGCCCTTATAAGGATGTTATTAGTGTATAGTAAGTGGCATTAATAACCTATGTGCTTATGTCAGAAAAATCATGCATCTCGGGACATTATATGTCTTGCAAATTTGACTTGCAAAAGAAGAAAATACTCTCTGTTTTCAGCACACCGAGAGGCTTCTCGCCGTGGCGCCACTGAGAGCGTGGCAGAGCCACCTCCTGCTCCCTCTCCCTCGCGCTGGCAACCGTGAAGCGGCTTCTTTTTCCTTTCAACGTGATCCACTACCCCCCAGGCCGAGCAAAGGTTCATTTGTTTCCTCCTCCTCACGAGAACACCGAACGAAGCCTCTCTTCGGCACTGCTGCCTCGCTTGATCGGGAACCGGCAGAGAGCTCACGCACAGCACCCCTCCGAACAGCAAAAACAGCAAGGTCGATCGTCCTTCACCTTTCCTCCACTGCCCCGTGCTTACTTGCGCCTAGAAACGGCTTAATTCCTGCTGCTTCCGCGTTCAAACCAAAGAAGCCGAACTGATCACTGTGGGCAGCCCAAACCAGAAGTGATCACGCCCAAGCAAGCCACCCCATCCGTGCACCTACAAGACTAATTGCTCACCTCCAAAACTCAGCCCAAGCCATTGATCACAGAGGGAGAATTTCAAGTTTTTCTCCCGGGCGGCCGAAACTGACCTTGAGGTAAGGAATTGCAGAATTCGTCCCCAATTCGTGTTGGTTGTGTTTCAAACTCTGCACACAAGTTCTTAACTGCCTGGCACACCTCCTCCATCGATTTTAGACCAAGAAATTAAGTGTGGAGCGAGAAATTCAAGTTCTTTTCGAGGGTATACCACTGAACCATGTCGGGTGCACGGTGCCGATAGGTTTGGAGCTCTCCCCGGCCTGTTTAGACCTCATGTCGGTCTTCTCCATGATTCCCTGGTGCTTTAGAGCTCAAGAACCGACCATTTGGTGGAGAAATCACCGTGCACGACCTCGCCGGAGCCCTAGTGTTAGCTGTTGCCGGTGCGCCCCATTTTCCGGCGAGTTTCAGCCGCCGGCGACCTCACCAATGAGTTCAGCATGGGGGAAAATGGGGGGGGCGGCCAGCAGGGGGTCCGGAGGTGGCTGGGAAGTGCTTTTCCGGCGACCTCGCCAGAGGGAGCCGCCCCTGCTCTGTTTGGCGCGTGGCTGGAGGTTAGGAATGACGAGTGGGACCCACTGTCAGCATTTAAACGTTTTCCAGATTTTCCCATTTCAGTTCAAACTTTGGAGAGCCATAACTTTGTGTAGGAGTGTCCAAAAATTGTGAAACAAATTTTGTTGGATTCCTCTCAAAGAGTATTATCCATATGTGCAGCCCAATAATTATTAAAATTCTTGATTTGGCTCATTAATTCATATAAGGAAAATCTTGTAGGAATTGTTACAGGAGTTCTGTTTATTGGAAAATTCCCAAATTTGGGCAGGACACCCTTCCAAAGATACTTGAACTCCAGTAAAAGTTTCAGAGGCATTGGACTTCATTTGCTTGGCTAAATGATGATTCAATCTTGTATGTCTCTGAAAATTAGGAAAAATAACAGAATGATTTTCAGCTTTTAGCTCCAACTTCTAAAATCCATATCTCTGTCTAGAAAGCTCCAAAAATGGTGAAACCAAGTCCTATGGACTCATGATACTCTCAAGTTTCTGAAAAACCAAATTTGGAGCATGACAAGACACTATAATTGCCATAGGATTTCAGAGAAGCCAAATAGTAAGAAAATTCCCTAGGCCACATCTTCCGTCAACTTTGTTTGAAATTTTGCAAGCCATACCTCTGTATGATCTATGGTACACTGTAAACATTTCAGAGCAAATTGAGATCATATTCTGCAGTTTTCTTAGGGTTCTTTATACTACCTTTCTTATGTCCATTATAAATGGCTCTTTGCATTTTCTCCAACAACCATCCACTGCCCAACTAAAGATATCCTCTGTTTCTGTCCATAACAGAGCTCATCTCTCACTTTAGAGTTGGTATAAGCCATTCTTAGTTCCTAAAACACATTTGTTTTATAATTCAGTTACTCGTATTAAAACTGTGCATATTCATATCGGTAGGAAAAACGACGAAGGAGTTCGACAAGGAACTAGACTCGGATCAGCATGTTGAAGATTTAATCATCGCCAAGATACTGACTATAAAGTAGAACTAAACCTGCAGCAACATAAGGCAAGCCCCGGTTTGCATTTAACAGCTTTTAGTTATATTTTACTTTGATCACTTTTATGGGTCTAGTATGTATTGTGCATTAGGTCAGGGTGATTGATACTCCAAATGCATGACCCACAAACCCTTGGAGTTAAATGGTAGAATAGGTTACCTTCGTGTAGTTTCTGCTAGGCTAAAGTTGTATAGGATCCGGTACAAGTCGGGTAGTTGGAAGCTACTCGCGAGTTTAGGATGTGAATTCAGCGGGGTATGATTCTAGAGAATGAATGTACTGGAATAGAAAATGAGACCAAGCAGAGAGTAGGAGCAGCGGGACGTTGGGGCCCGTGTGGCTGTAGCTCTGTTTGTGTCGGTTAAGGACCGATGCGTATGCGGCCCTGCTGAGCAAGTTTGAACAGTACCGGATGCATGTCGGATATATGGGACCCGATAAACTGATGTAACTCGGGTACCCTCGTGTCGAAACTTATACGGCCGTCCATTGGGGGTTGGTGTCAGAGGTGTAAACCCGCTAGCGGAGCAACTTCAACGTGTTCCGTGTAGTGGCCCTTCTGATGGGTCGGCAGAACTGGTTTGGCATTGGAGTGACGGGTGAAAGGTTGCTGCATACAACGTAATAAAGAGCTCGCGTGAGTCTTTCGAGGTGGGTGTATGTGTCGTGTATTCCGGGTGTGTCCTGATTGCAATCACCGTCCCTCGCGGTTATATGAGTACCACTTGTTCACTGCGTTGTGGCGTAGTAACAACTTCCAGATGAAGTGAAATGAATCATTGCTGTCGTGAAGTTCTTAAGTTCATTGTATTGCAAACCATGTATGTTATAGTGTAGAGCTCACTAAGTTTACCTTCCACTTTGGGCATCACCACATCGGAGAAAAGCGTTTCTTGTTTGATTGTGGACTTCCGATGTGAGGGTTGCCTAAGGCATAATAACCTGCTGCTATAAACCTGAAAGTAAGGATCAACATTTAGGCGTGTCGTTGTTGCATCGTACCTTTCCTATGTTAGTAATCCCTGCACGTAGAGTTCCATGTTTAGGAGTGTCGGTTAAGTCTTGCTGAGCCATCATGCTCACGGTTGCATTAATAGTGTTTTGCAGGTTATAAAATTTGCTATGAAAGATGGTTGTTCGGTGAGCCATCAGCGACTCACTGGAAACCCTGCCGCTGCACTCATATTTGTGGAAGCTAGTAAGAAGCGTCCGCAGGCTGGACGTCTTCTATTTTGCATAGTTAGGACCGAGAGTAAGTGTGTATGTATATTCCGCTGCGTGTACCTTCGTGGTACATTATTTTGTAAATGACACTATCTTGAGAAATAAAAGACTTTGTACTTTATGGTTCTTTTCGTGTATGCTGTTGGGTGCCGTATCGCACGGCACCACCCAATGTGTATCCTGGAGTGTGGATCCCGGAAGGGGTTCCCCACAGAGCGCCAACAAAGCTCCTACTCCGACTTTCTGGGTACTCATCCCACGGTATTCTCAAGGGCGGATGAATCCCTCGATGCGGATAACTGGCTCCACATGATGGTGATGAAGTTCGTGCTGCTCCAAGTTAGTGAGCAGCGCAAGACTCAGTTCACAGCCCAGCAGCTTCAAGGGTCCGCGAGCGCTTGGTGGGAAAACTTATGTGCCTCGCAACCCACCGAGCGAGTACTGACCTGGGCGGAGTTCCGGACGGCCTTCAGGGCCTATCACATACTGCCGGAGTTGATGAAATGGAAGACACAAGAGTTCCTTCGCCTGCAGCAAGGCAGCAGGAACGTTCTGGAGTACTCCAGGGCATTCAACGATCTCACGCTCTACGCGTCATATCACGCCGATACTGACGAGAAGCGACGGGACCAATTTTACCAGGGGCTGAATCCGCTCCTGAAGGACAAGCTGGTGATGTTCAATCACGGCAGCCTCAATGACATTATTGATGCTGCGATTGTAGAAGATGACACCGGCAAGGAGTTAGTAGCGGCGGAGAAGAAGCGAAGCATGCTACAAAGGAGCGGAGAGGGAGGTGGTCCTCCCCAGAAATACCGGATGGTGTATCGCTCACCATCGGGTCAACGCTAGCAACCACCGCAGCGACCAATGCAATTCCGTAGTCGGCCGTATTCTCCACCGGCATTCCGGTCGGCACTACCAGCACCACCTCCACAGCAACAACAGCAGCAGCGGACGATGCCGCGTGTGTTTGCACCTCAGCAGCGCATAACGAGCTTTCATCCTCCAAGAAAGGGCCAGCTGTCAACCCCATGCTACAAATGTGGTCGCCAAGGGAACTTCGCCAACAACTGCCCCGAGAGGCAAGGCGGCGGAGTGGCACCACAGTTTCCGAGGAGGAATCAGCCCTGGAACCCCATTAATGCGCGGCGGGCAAATCCTATGCCCGGCACCGTCCACCAACTCGCCATAGAGGATGTACCGGAGGGGGAGCCAATCCTTGCGGGTATGTTCCAACTCCACCAGCATCCCGCTATAGTTTTATTTGACTTAGGCGCCACACATAGTTTCATTACTCAAGATTTTATTGCTAAATACAGCATGCAAATAATACCCACCAAGAGTCCTTACGTGATTTGTTCACTGGGTGGGAAAATTTCAGCAAGCATGATGGTGTCGAAAGCACCATTAGGTGTAGAGTATACCCTACGTCTCTCATAGCTTTAGAGGGACAGAACGTCGATATCATCTTAGGGATGTCATGGTTAACCCGCCATAGCGCTGTTTTAGACACCATCCTCCGAGTCGTGCATTTGCACTCAGAAATGCACGAGTCTCACTCATTATTTCTGGACAGTCCAGAAATAAAACTTCCAAGTGTATACCAATCCACCACCATCAGATTGGAAGACCTTCTAGTAGTGTGTGAGTTCCCAGATGTGTTCCCGAATGATTTACCGAGGATGTCGCCCGATCGAGAGGTGGAGTTCAAGATTGAGCTTGCACCAGTAACTATGCCAATATCCCGAAGGCCGTACAAGATGGCACCAAAGGAGTAGGCGGAATTAAAAACTCAGTTGACGGACCTGCTGGAGAAGGGTTTTATTAGGCCGAGCTCCTCACCATGGGGCTGTTCAACATTATTTGTGAAGAAGAAGGATGAAATGTTACGGCTTTTCGTGGACTATCATCCACTAAATGTTGTAACTATCAAGAACAAGTACCCGTTGCCACGGATCGACATGTTGTTGGATCAGTTGGTCGAAACAAAGAACTTTTCCAAGATGGATTTAAGATCAGGGTTCCACCAGATTAAGATACGGGCTGAGGATATTCTGAAGACGGCTTTCTCAACGTGGTACGGGCTTTATGAGTACCTGGTCATGTCCTTCGGCCTCACCAACGCTTCATCTCATTTTATGTACTTGATGAACTCGGTATTCATGCAAGATCTGGACAAGTTTGCCGTGGTCTTCATCGATGACATATTGGTATATTCCAAGTCAGAGGAAGAACATGCGAAGCATCTATGTATAGTCTTGCGAAGGCTGCGGGATCACAAGCTATACGCGAAACTCAGCAAGTGCGAATTCTGGATATCGCAAGTGCCTTTTCTCGGGCATATTATCTCAGCGGAGGGCATCGCTGTAGACCCGAGTAAAATCACACAAGTGCTGAATTGGAAGTCCCTGAGAACTGTTCACGAGGTACGGAGTTTCCTCGGACTCACGGGATATTATCGGAGGTTCATTCCAAACTTCTCAAAGATTGCCAAGCCTATGACCGAGCTGCTGAAGAAGCAAATATGTTTGGAGTCCCACATGTGAAGCAGCATTAAAGGCATTAAGTAAAGCACCTAACACCAGCACCGGTTTTGGCACAGCCAGACACAACAAGAACAGTTTGATTTGTACTGCAATGCATCCGGCATTGGGCTCGGCTGTGTGCTGATGCAAGACCAAAGGGTGGTCGCGTATGGATCACGGAAGCTCAGGAACCATGAGAAAAATTATCCAACTCATGACTTAGAGCTCGCTGCCGTGGTACTCGCACTCAAAATGTGGAGGCACTACCGACTCGGTAACCTCGTGCATTTATATACCAACCACAAGATCCTCAAGTACATATTCACTCAGAAGGAGTTGAACATGAGGCAGCGAAGATGGTTGGAGTTGACAAAGGATTACGAAATAGAGATCCACTATCATCCCGGCAAGGCAAACGTGGTGGAGGATGCGCTGAGTCGCAAGTCACACGTTAATAATCTGACCATCACACCGATGGAAGAGAGCGAGCCGCCATTGATGTGATTCCAAATGGAGCTCTCTACAACCTAGCTCTTATACCCACCATCCGTGAGGAGATAGGGGCAGCTCAGAAACATGACAAGGGCATGTCGCATTTGCGGAGACGTCTAGACAGTGGGGAGCTGAAGTGTTTCCGGAAAGACGGAGATGGCGTCCTATGGTTCAAGGATCGGATCGTCGTACCCCGTAACCCGGAGTTGCGGAAGAAAATCTTTGATGAGGCTCACTTGTCAAAGTTTTCTATTCACCCCGGCAGTAACAAGATGTATGAAGAACTCAGAAGCAAGTTTTGGTGGACACGGATGAAGCAGAAGATCGCAAAGTATGTGTCTGAGTGTGATACAAGCCGAAGGGTGAAGGCAGACCATATGAGCAAACCAGGACTGCTACAACCGCTTAGTATTCCTGCCTGGAAGTGGGAGGATGTGAGCATGGTCTTCATCGTCGGTTTAACCACCACATTTCAGAAGCATGATTCGGTGTGGGTGATCGTCGACCGGCTCACCAAAGTTGCCCATTTTATCCCGGTCAACACCAATTACAACGCCAAGAAGTATGCTGAATTGTACATCTCACAGATCGTGTGCTTATATGGCGTACCCCGCACTATCATCTCGGATCGGGGCAATTTATTTGTGTCTCATTTTCTGGAGCAGTTTCATGCTTCTTTGGGGAAGAAGCTGATCCGTAGTTCAGCATACCACCCGCAGACGGATGGGCAAACCGAGCGGGTAAATCAAGATTTTAGAAGATATGCTACGAGCTTGTGATATCAATCACGGTAAGAATTGGGATGATCACTTACCGTTAGACGAGTTCTCATACAACAATGGGTACCAAGCCAGCATCAAAATGGCGCCTTATGAGGTGCTATATGGTAGAAAATGCTGCACACCGCAGAATTGGTGAGAGCCTAGCGAAAGGGTCACCTTCGGGATTGATATTGTCAATAATACGGAAGAAAAGGTTCCGCTTATTCAGGCGAACTTAAAAGCCGCCCAATCTTGACAGAAACAGTATGCGGACCGGAGAAGACGCCCTTTGCAATTTGAGGTCAGGGATCACGTGTATCTACGTGTGTCTCCAATGAAGGGCGTGAACAGATTCGGGGTGAGAGGAAAGTTGCCACCGCGATTCATCGGTCCATTCCGGATTATAGAAAGATGTGGATCAGTTGCATACCGGCTGGAATTACCAGCGACACTCTTCGCTGTGCATGACATCTTTCACATTTCTCAGCTGAGGAAGTGCCTCAAGCTTTCAACCACCGTTTAGCTGGGGGATATCGAAGAACTGAAACCGGATCTCACTTATCAAGAGGAACCGGTTCAGATTATTGATGAAAAGGATTGAACCACACGCAACCGTACGTTGTGGTTCTACAAAGTTCTATGGAGTAATCACTCTGTAGATGAAGCGACATGGGAGAGCGAAGGCTTTCTTCGTGCTAACTACCCCGACTTTTTAACATCGCACATACGGTAATTTTTCACTGTCCTCTCTATCATTTTTACCTTATAATCTCGGGACGAGATTCTTTTAAGGGGGAAGGAATGTAAGGGCCCAAGTTTTTCATTTGCTAAAAGTGTTCATCACACCACACACACCTCATTTGAGGTAAGCTTATGAACATCTTTGAAGAGCAAGTAAACACCATCAACAAAGTCATTAGATGATAAACTCACAAAATGCAAAAGTGGTATTTCCCACATGCATCATATAGGGGCTGAGCATATGAAAAACTCCTAAAGTTTGCTAGGAATTCTCATGCCAAATTTCACCCAAATCTAAAACCTTTTTGAGGTATTTTTGGGTAAATTAGAAAGAGGCTTGTTTGAATTTAATTCAAATTCAAACTCCCTTCATCAGATGAATTCAAAAGTGGGATTCATATTCACACTCAGCATATTTTTGTGAGCTCACACACCGATTTTCACTCCATTTGGAGCTGATCTTGACACGAGCTATTTTGGTTAAATTCAAACCAAATTTGAATTTCAGCTAGCCTTTGCTGCAAATTTAATCAAATCAAATCACACTTTGAATTATTCAAATTCAATTGGCCATTTTGATGTTTGATCTACTCATAAGGGGTATTAGGGTCCCTACTGTTTAGAGTAGTGGGAAAAATTGAATTTCAGAGTTTAAAGCAAGGGAGTGGGACCCAGTGGCAGTGTCAGAACCGAAGCGAACCAAATTTTCAACGGGCGCTCTGTTCTTTGGGCCGCAGCTACGGACGCCACGGCGGGAGAGCGCTCGCCACCAGCTGCTTCTGAGCCCCGTGCTGGCACGCTCGCCCCAGCCTCTTATCGCCACGCCCCGGTGCCACAATTCAAATTCTGCACCGTCTCATCTTCGTTCACATCACTCAGTTGCCAGCTCCCGCAAAAACAAACCGAACACCACCGCTCTCTGTTTCCGATTGGCCACGCTAGCCAAGCCTTGGATGCTCGAGCTGTCCACAGGAAAAAGCTTTGCCCACACGTTCTCTACCGTGCTATAACCAAAACTCCAACGTTCTTAGCTCGTGTTGGTCGCTAAGCAACGATCGCCGCTGAGCACCGAAGAGAAAACGGCGGAAGTCACTTTGGTCCACCTGGACAGTGAGCCACGAGCCACTTCGTCGTCACTTCTGTACATGAAAGAGGTGCGCTTGCATGTCCTGATCACGTAGCTGGTGGCAGTTTATCGTTTGCTAGCACAGGTAGCACGGATTTTACTGTTTTCCGAAACATAGTTCACACGGGGAAGGCTCGCTCTCAACCGAAACTCGAGTTAACCGATTAACCAAAGACCGGGCAAGCTTTCCAGCACCTTCCTCACGTCCTAGCGGTCATCCTCGAAGAAGAATCAACAGAAACCGTCGAGGATCTGCTATGTTAGAGTCATTTTTCTCACCGCCGGCAAAAATCACCTCGGCTCACTGTCGAGGATGAAGTTGCTGATGTTTTCAGCCCCAAAGCGTCTTCATTTCATGTTCTACACACGCCACTGATGATCTAGGGCTAAATAACCGAAGTTTTAGTGGGGGAATGAGGGTTTCCGACGTCGCCGGAACCCTAATCTCCGCTGCCACCGTCGCGCACCCCTTTCTGGCGATCTTTGGCCACCGGCGACCCTACCAATGAGCTCAGCATGTCTGAAAATGGGGGGGGGGGGGGCAGCGAGTAGGTGGCCGGAAAACCGATTCCAGTGACCCACACCGGAGGGCGCCGCCAGGGACTCTGTTGACGCGAGGTTGAAGAAGCTCTGCGCCACCGGGGACTCTGTTGACCCTACCAATGAATCTCATGAAAACCTTTAATTCTCCAGATATAATTCTTCAAAGTTTAAACTGTTTAGAATTTTGACTGGAGAACCCTTTAGTCAAAAATTCTGAAATTTGGCCAGGATGTTCCCTATAATATCCCTGAGGGACTATAAAAATTTCAGATCCATTTGAGCTAATTTGATCCACCTCAGGGTGTGATTAATAAAACTGTTCCAGAGAAAATAAAAAATGTCCAGAAATATTTTTCAGATTTCCTCTGAACTTGTTTAGCTCATACATTTTGCTAGGAATCTTCAAATTAAGTTAAACCAATTCCATTAGAACCCTTTGAAAATATAGTTCCATAAAGTCATGGCTTGCTCCATGAAAATCCCTAGAACACTCTAAGAGCTCCAATTACGGCCAAATACACATTTCTTTGTGGAGGGCTCAAATGAGCTTTGCTGCAAATGAAATTTTGCCATGTTTCTGTGTAGGTTGTATCCAAACCACAGTAAAAATTTCAGAGTCATTAGCACTGTCTTGCTATAATTATAAACTTTACAATATCAACTTCAAACTCATATGCATTTAAATTGACGTATACATCTATTTGTCTCATGTAGTCACTAAGGTTGAGGAGGAGCCAAAAGTTTTAGACTTCATAACTCCGGAAGAACATCTAGCCTATGACCAGCAACAGCAAGGCAAGCTCCGGCTTGCATTAGCCTTTTTATAAACTTTATTGTTTTGAGAACTTACATTGAGTATCCACTTTACATATGCATTAGAGTCTTGTTTGAAAACCCAAATGCATAGCCAAGAAAACCCTGGTTTTTGGCTTAGGTTTTTAAACCTTGAGTAGCCACAGCAATGCTAATTAGTGTAGGATTCGGTACAAGTTGAGTAGATGGAACTGCTCGCGAGAATAGGCTAGAAACACACCACTCGGTTAGAGATAGCAAATGGAACACATGGCAAGAAAAATGACACAAGCGGAAAGTAAGGGCAGCAGGACGTTGGGGCCTGGGTGCCATAGCTCCGCTTGTATCGTTTGAGGACCGAGCCTTGTGCGGGCCTGTTGAACAAGCTAGAACAGTACCGAAGACCTACCGGATATATGGGAACCGGGAGACCGATGTAATTTGGGTAGCGATTTGTTGAGGCATAGCTGATCGTCCATATGGTAGGTTGAGAGCTTGAGGTGTAAATCGGCTGGCGGCACTGCAGATGCGGGTGCAGAGACCTCTTGCTCGGGACGATGGGACCGGCTGAACATTTGTCTAACGGAGAAAGGTGGTTGCGTACAACGTCCGTGATGGTTGCTGTAGGCAACATCGAGTATGGACGTACGTGACGGGTTATTCGGATAACCCTCCAAAGTGTAAATCGATTATAATCGCTGTCCCTCACGGTCAGTGAGTACCATGTGGGAACGCGGCCCCAGCAGGACCTCGTCGGGTGGTGCCATGATATGCGGCACCCAACAGCACACGGATCGAGGAAACACATCACATTACACAAATCCATTTTGCATAAGCGTATAAGAGTGTTTAACAAATACTTATCTCAAAATAAACTACAGCGGAAGACTACAGCTCTCACGACTCATTTCTAGCTTAGCAACAAAGAAACGGTCCAGTCTGGATGTTTCTTACAAGCAACACAAAGAACAAACCGCAGCGGCGAGGATGCTCTTGAGTAACCACTCGGAGGTTTCCGAGTCTCATCGGCATCCCTTCTCATAAGCATGAAGTCAATACCAGCAAAACAACTCGGATAGCATCCGTGAGCATAACGCTCAGCAGGACTTGACCGTCACCCTAGTCATGAAACTCTACATGAGGGTATAACATAAAGTGGGATGTCATAATGCATAATAAATTCGCCTGAATGTGAATCCTTACTTTCAAGTGTTATTTGCAGCAATTTAAAAGTAACCTTGGGCATGCCACATTGGGGGTCCACAATCAAACATAAAACGCTTTCCCCGATGTAATTTGCTCACGGTGGAAATGAATCGAGTTTGCTGTAACTGTACATAAAGATCCATCACAAAGCTAGTATGAAACATCAAACCATAATGATTAGTTCCTTTCTAATGCAAGTTTTTACTACGTCACGACTGTGAGAACAAGTATGCTCGGTCCTTTTCCGCGAGCGACGGTGATTCGAATCAATAATACCCGGACTACACAACACGTATGCCCGTAACATTGCCTACAGAAACCATCACTGACGTCGTACGTGGCAGCCTTTCCCCCGTTTCACCCACGTTGAATCGATCAAATTGCCCCATACAGTAGCCACTCTCATGGTGCACCTACCGACACGAGATGTCATGAGAATGTTACCCACATACTGCACACCGACCGTCTCGCCTGAGGCGACCCGAAAAGGACCAACGCAAGCTTCCCGAGGTACATCGGTTTACTGGGTCCCATATAGCCAGCATGACTCCGGTACACAACTCAAACTTGTTCAACAGGGCCGCATATGGATCGGTCCTTGACCGACACGGACAGGTCTATAGCACCCAGGCCCCTATGTCCTGCTGCCCTACAACCTGCCGGTCTCAACTTTAACTTGCTAACAATTTCTTGAACCAATCCTGTACGCCCCTGTTGTTCCTGATCATGCGAGTAGTATCTCACCTGATGAGGACATAACAACAGTGGATACTCACATTGATATACAAGGACCAATCACAAGAGCACGAGCACGGTTACTAAATCAGCAGGTGAACTCATTTCTAACTTCCTACCCATGTGATTATAAGAATGGATGGCTATTTAATGATTTAATTGTTATTAGGAATCATGGACATGATCAACAAGTAAACGGAGGAGGATTTGTGGACATGGATGTCACACCCGGTTTTTCCGCGGAACACCCGAGTGACTCCCACATGTATGCCAGGATCATTTTCTCATACATGTGATGACAAATAGTGAAGTATCATTATATTACAAGCCAAATGTTCGAATATAAATAAGTCTTACATAGCGTCTCGAAGGACGATAATATGTTCACAATAATATAAATAAACAAACAGCGGAGGATAAATCTTTTGGGCTCCAGGCGTTGCTCGGGGGACTCCGTGAACCTAAAATCCTTCTTCGGGTCCGAAGTCTTGGTCGTTGTACACCACGTCATTCCTTTGGCCTAAGCAGCAATTTAAAACCAACAGAAAAGCAAGCTTGAGTACCGTTGGTACTCAGCAAGTGTAGGAAAGTTATGTCATGCATGGCTAAAGCAAGGAAAGGTTGAACTCATGGTTAAAGCAAGGAAAGGTTGAACTCATGGTTAAAGCACTACGCAATTAGTTCCTATCACCTTAGCTTATTAAGCACCTACACTACTATATGAATGAAATGGTCCCAATCCCCTAACCCATCATCATCAATATCAATTAACCATAACTTCATTTCCATTGTTAAGCTCCCAGGTTAACAACCTCAATTTTCCAATTCATCATCCTCTAATCATGAATAAGTCCAAGCCGCTCTTGACCGTGAGCATGGCTTACATGACAGTTTTGACTCTGCAGAGTTTGCGCCACTGTACCCACATGTAGTGATTTCATCGCCCGTTGCTGGGTGGACTAGAAGAACCTCCATTATGCCAGTGGCTGCGAACCACGTTGACACTTCCGAGGTGTGTAGCCTGGAGATCACTATGAGGCCTTTACAAAGGGATTCCCAACGAGTGTGGGCCCACTGAGGTTTCACCCCTAACAGCATCCAGGAAGCCCCAACCCCCACTGCAGTGGCCCCCTCTTGAGCCTTGCGGTTCATATGGTAGTCCAGCTGACACCTATTCCCCGCACCATCCAAACATCCATACTACGCCGGAGATACACCTAATTAATTGGCCAAGCTGCCCCATCTCAGCATGTGGTTGGCACGGTAAAGCTAGGTTACATGCTCCATGAACCGGTCCTTAGGATCCAGGCAAGCACTAAACACAAACCCAAGTCTCGTGCACACAACACCAACTAAAGCATCCAACTTTCCTAGATCCCTACCTCTGCATAGTCCATAATATTCCATTCAAGGGGTAAAGTAATCAAGGTGATGACCTCATATCCCAATTATCCCATTCTAAGCATGGCTAAGAATGAGTAGTATAAATGAACGACATAATAAAATAACTCCCAACCCAGGCTACAAGGAAGCAAGATAATGAAAATCTAGGGAAACTTCCTAGCATGGGTATCATATTCCAAAGTATAGGATCAAAGTCATCAAGGACACTTGCCTTCTTCCCGCTGCTCTGGAAATGGAAAGTCTTGATCTTGAAAGGTGAGAACCGGCTCTGGGGCTGGTTCTACTCATGCCAACACACGCATAGCAAAAGAAACAACATTCCATAAGCAATAGTCCACATTTTCACCCATGCAAACCACACATACCCACACATGAATGTCATACACATATTTAAGCTTTGTGTTTACCCTAGATATGTTGATTCCATGCATGGATGCACTTTTAAACATATATATTACTTCTAACTTTAATGTTCATATTTCTAAGTGCAACTAAATATGAATTTCCAATATGAACAATTTTTTTCCTATATTAGATAATACACTTCTTAGCCACCAAATTTGCATGAAAGGTAATTTCCTACTCCAAATAGGTTTTCAGATCTTCTACACAATTTTAACTTGATGTTTTGGGTTTGGGGACCTCATTTGGCATTTTCTAATTATGTATACCTATTTTCCTGCATTTTCAGATTTATTTTCTATACCTAATAGTGAACTTCAATACTAAAATAGCGAAATATATCCCTACACAGAATATATTTTGATCTAAAATGCCCAACAAAATATCTTTTGGCTTCCTATCTGATGGAATCAATTTAAATTTATTTTTTTACATATTCTTCAGAATTATTTCAAGCCTAAAAATGAATTTCAGCACTAAAACAGCAAAATAAATTCATACACAAAATTTATACTGTTCCAAATATCTAAACAGAACCTTTATAAATTTTTCCTACCCTTTTTGGTTACTTAGATTCATTTTTCCACATATTTAAATTTGCTTTATGCCGAAAGTTTATTTCCCATCTAAATTCAAACTTCAGATTGTTCTACAAGTTTTCAACAGAGTTAGAATAATTTAAACTGAAGATATACCTATGTTTGAATTTAAATCACACTCAATTAGCTTGAATTTCTAAATTAAATATTTCTCCAGGGTTGAAATTTAAATTCTATACTGTTGCAAGGTCAAAATTATATTTCCCAAAACTCTCAGGGGTCAATGCATCATTTACAGAGGGTATTTCCTAATTTCTATTAAGTCCAGGGGCTAAAACTGATTATTAAACGCATTTTCATAAATTTCCGAGGGTCCAGGGGCTAGTTCAGATGTTTTCCGGGGCTAGATCCTTTTTCCTCAGAACCCCAGGGGGTAGCGCGTAAGTTTACCGGCAGGAATCAACGCTTTAAACGTTGGCCTTCAGATTTAAAATGGACGGCTGAGATTATAACGCGAAAGGGTACGGGGTGAATCTATTCGGGACCGCATGATTTAAAACGGACGGGCCACAGAGGGCCACGTCGCCCTGGCCGTGTGCGGGCGGCGCTGACCGGCGGCGCACGGCGGCGGGAGGTGGCGGACTCGCCGGAATTTCACGAAATCTCGTCGACCGTCCCTATACTACCGTTTTCTCTGCACAATTCGAAGGAGGGGGAGTAGGGGGCCTCACCTCGGTGGTTTTCTTGAGCTCGGAGGCCCTGGAAGTCGGTCGGCGACGATGTCCGAGGGTGGAGCTCGGTGGTGCTCACCGGAGCTGTGGCTAGAGCGTGACACACGGTGCCTTCTTCACCTGCAAGACTCCCCGGCGGCGGTGGAACACGCTACGCACGTTAGATCAGAGAAACCGGATGAAGATCGAGAGAAAACGGCAGAGGGGGGGTCTCGGTCTCACCGGAACTGAAGCGAGTCGAGCGGGGGAAAAAGGGGCGTTCTTTGACGTTTAAATTGACGGGGAGGTGGTGGGGGTCAGTTGGGGTCGTGCTGGAACGGAGTGGGCCAGAGATCGTGGGTGCCTGCGGGAAAATCGGAAGCGGGGGCGCGATCGGGCGCTGCCGGTTCGGCGCGGGAAAGAGGAGGCGGCGGTTGAAGATGCATCTGACAGGCGGGGCCGCGCGGCAGTGAGAGGAGGGGGGTGGATACAGCATGGGCCGGCTGTGCTGCTGCTGTGGGTTTCGGCCCAGTGGCCACTTTTCTTTTTCCTTTCCTTTTTCCTTTCTGTTTTTGCTTCAAATTTGAATTTCGGTTTGAATTTGAAATTTTCTTCAACATGCATCATGTCCAGTTGGTTTAGAATTTGGGTTTACAATTTTTGGGATGTTACAACTCTACCCCCTTTAAAAGAAATCTCATCCTCGAGATTGTTGACCCTAGGGAAATAAATCCGGAAATTGTGCCTTGAGTTCGTCTTCTCGCTCCCAGGTGGCTTCCTCTTCCGAGTGATGCTTCCACTGCACTTTACACATTCAGATTCTTTTGTTCCTTGTGATGCGTTCCATCGTCTCCAGAATCTTGACCGGCTGTTCGGCATACGAAAGGTCTTCTCGGACGTCTACCTCATTCATGAGTAACCTCTCTTCGGGTGTCCTCAAGCATTTCTTGAGTTGTGACACATGGAACACATTGGGCACATCCGATAGGCGAGCCGGTAGTTCTAGCTGATATGCCACTTCGCCTTTCCTCTCCAGAATCTGGAAAGGTCCAATATACCGAGGTGATAGCTTCCCTTTCACTTTGAACCGACGAAGCCCTCGGATAGGAGACACCTTGAGATAGACGTAGTCCCCTACATTGAAAGTGAGCTCCCTCCTTCGTATATCAGCATAGCTCTTTTGTTGGGTCTGGGCTATTCTCAAGTTGTTGCGGATTTCCCTCACTTTTGCCTCGGCTTCTTGTAACACCTCTGGCCCAAATACTTTGCTTTCACCAGTTTGATTCCAAAATAATGGAGTTCTGCACTTCCTCACATACAGTGCCTCAAAGGGTGACATCTTCATACTAGCCTGGTAGCTGTTGTTATAGGAGAACTCAGCATACGGTAAGTTATTGTCCCAGCTCCTATTGTTCTTGAGTGCACAAGCTCTCAACATATCCTCAAGGATTTGATTGGTCCTTTCGGTCTGCCCGTCGGTCTGTGGGTGATATGCGGAACTAAAATTCAGATGAGTCCCCATGGTTTCATGTAACTTCTGCCAGAACCTTGAGGTGAACTGTGTCCCTCGATCTGACACTATCTTCTTTGGCACCCCATGAAAACACACAATTCTTGACATGTACAATTCCGCCAATTTGGATCCACTGTAGCTTTCTTTCACCGGGATGAAATGAGCTACCTTAGTCAGCCTGTCGATTATGACCCATATTGAATCATATCCTGATTGGGTCCTAGGCAGTCCCACTATGAAGTCCATGCCTATTTCTTCCCATTTCCATCCGGGCACTTTGAGTGGTTGCAACAATCTCGCGGGTCGTTGACGTTTTGCTTTCACCAACTGACATGTGTCACATAGGGCAACATGTTCCGCGACATCATGCTTCATGCCATACCACCAATATCTGCTTTTGAGGTCATGATACATCTTCGTACTCTCAGGATGAATGGAATAGTCCGAATCATGAGCCTCTCTCAGAATTAGTTCACGGATCTCCTTTACTTCAGGCACACATATTCTTTTCCCATGCCACAGCGTACCTTGTTTATCCTCTCTTAACCCAGGAGCTTTATTCTCTTTGATGATGACACGACCCCCACGGTCTTGTCGAGCCAGGATCACGCTGAGGGGTGCTGCGTTGCACAGCACCGGATAACACACATCAAAGGTACAAAGCGGAAGCAAAGTTTTATTACATAAAGAGGTTTATGAACATTTTTACAACAAAATATGTTCAGTTTACACTCACGGGCGTAGACTACGCATCAAGTTCACGTTCAGCCCGTGAACGTGTCCTTGCTAGCACACACGCATACTAGCACGGCGGCATGCACGACTCCCACTCGACGGGGTTCCCCTCCTGGGGTTCCGTCTCCTCCTCGGGAGTCCCTTCCTCATAGAACCCTGCAAAAACTTCAAACACAAGCAGTGAGCACAAAGGCTCAGCAAGACTGACCCGTCTCTCCTAAACATGGAACTTCTACATGAGGGGTGGTAGGTACAGGAGATAAAACAAGTTGCAAGGACTCGCCTAATTAGTGGAACCTTACTTTCAAATTTTAGTAGCAGGTTGTGGAGAATCTTATGCTAAGGCACATGAGAGAGCCGCAATCAAACAAGAAACGCATTTCTCTCATGTACTTTGCCCAAAGTTGAAAAGAACTTTAGTTAGCTCTAAACTACAACAAATCATTAACAATCAAAGTCCATCTTTCAATCAGCAACATTTTAACATGCAACTAGCCTGTTCTTTCTATGTCACGGTACAGTGAACAAGTGGTACTCACTGACCGCGAGGGACGGCGATTATAATCGATTTACACCTGCAGGGTTACCCGAATAACCCGTCACGTACGCCCGTACTCGATGTTGCCTACAGCAACCATCACGGACGCCGTACGCAACCACCTTTCACCTGTTAGCCAAATGTTGAACCAGTCCAATCGTCCCGAGCAAGAGGTCTCTGCACGCGCATCTCAGTGCCGCCAGCCGATTTACACCTCGAGCTCTCAACCTACCCTCTGAACGACCAGCTATGCCTCAACACCAAGCTACCCGAGTTACATCGGTTTCCCGATTCCCATATAGCCTGTAGGTCTTCGGTACTGTTCTAGGTTGTTCAACAGGCCCGCACACGGCTCGGTCGTCAATCGACACAAGCGGAGCTATAGAACGCAGGCCCACAAAGTCCTGCTGCCCTTACTTTCCGCTCGGTCTCATTTTTCTTGCCATATGTATCATGTGCTATCTCTACCCGAGAAGAGTGCCTCTAGCCTATCAAAATCTTGGATATGTAGAAACTAGTCATTCTAATAGAGGAATGACAGTTGAACCCATTTGAGAGATTGTTGTACCCTAGAGGGGGTTTGAATACTTCCAACGGGGTAGTATCGAATCCTATACTATCTTAGCATTGCAGTAGCTAACGGGGTTTTCAATCCTAATCCCAACCCATGGCTTTCTTGGCTATGCATTTGGGTTTCCAAACAAGACTCTAGTGCAAGAAATAATGATACTCAAGTAAGTGCTCAAAACAATAAAACTTTATAAAAAGGTGAATCCAAACCAGAGCTTGCCTTGCTGCTCTTGGTCGTAGGCTAGCTGCTCTTCCGGAGTAACAAAGTCTAGGACTTCGGGTTCCTCCTCGACCTTAGCGACTACATGAGGTAACAAGTACATGTATTAATTTAAATGCATTTGAATTGACTTTTAAACTGGTGAAGGCTATAAGCCCCACTAGACAGACTCAATGATCTGAAAATTTTACTGTGGTTTGGACACAACCTAAACAGAGATTTGGCCAAGTTTTAGTTGCAGCAAAGCTCATTTGAGCCCTCCACAAATAATATGTATTTCACCTTAATTGGACCCTTTAGGGTGTTCTAGGGATTTTCATGGAGCAAGCCATGCCGTTGTGAAAACTAGATTTTCAGTGGGTTCTAAATATATGAGCTGAACAATTTCAGAGAAAATTCTGAAAATGTTTCTGTACATTTTCTATTTTCTCTGAAACAGTTTTATTAATCACACCATTAGGTGGATCAAATGAGCTCAAATGGATCTGAAATTTTTATGGTAGTTCAGGGATATTTTGGTGAACATCCCAGCAAAATTTCAAAATTTTCCTCCAAGGGCTTCCCCAGTTAAAATTCCAAATATTTTAAACTTTGAGGAATTAATTCTGTAGAAATAGGGATTTTCATGAAGTGAAACTTGATTTTCTGGAAAGCAATCAGAGAGCTGAATCTAACAAAATTTGGTTCACTTGATTTGGATGTCCTAGCCAAAGTTATGAGGATTTGAAATTTGAATGAATTCTGAAAATCAGGAAAAAGTTCAAATCTGCCGGTGGGTCCACGGTACACGTGTCGGGCGCTGGAGCGACGGCACACCGGGGTCCACGGAGTTTTTGCGCGCCAGCACACCAGATTCGAGCCGCGGACCGATCCTGATTTAAAATCCGAGCTGCTGACAGCCGGGACCCAGCCCTTCGTCTAACTCTCACCGCCCGCGCTCTGCCGCCGCGACACCTCGCCAGAGAGCTCGCCAGCAGCCTCTGTGGTGCTCCAAACTTCCTGATCCTGGCCGCCCCTGCCTACTTCCACTCAGGGAACATGATTCCGGGCTCAATTCGTCATGAAAATGGCCGGCACCTGGTCGGCGACGAGCGGCGGCCTCGGGAGGACTTCTGCCATGTCGGCTGACCTCCCTAGCACCCCAATCGATCGAGCAAACGGTCGGGAAGCATCAGTGGACCTTAGGAAAGTTCGACATGAGCTCCACGGAGCTCGGAAAGGGCTGTGTTGGGCTGTCATCGTGCAACCTAGGCCGGAAATCGGGATTTTTATTAAAACTCGAAGAACAGCGGTTTCCCTCAACGGTTCTTCGTGGTTCCTGCTCCTATGGACTCGTACGGGCACCTAGAAGTGATCCCCTCCACGAGAGGGTGAGTGGTGCAGTGTGGATTACGAATTTTGCGGATCGGTTCCGACTCCACTTTTGCACACCGTCGCGAAAACATGAAATTCCGGCGTGAGCAGTCTACGTCATGCCGCCGGAGCTTGCGGAAATGGAAGAGGGACTGAAGGCGAACCTCTTTGCTGTTCACAGCTCGGCAAACGGTAGGCTGTGGTGGCTGGACGGATCGCTCCCGCGGTGTCCACTCGAGCTGAACCGGCAGAGAAAAGATCGTCGCGGTGGATCTCGGGGAGGGCTGCTCCGGGCCTGGAACTGGCGCGATGGTGTCCAGGAAGCCTTGGCGCACCCGGTGCTGGTCTCAGATCGCCGGAAGGATCACTGGATCGGCCGGGCAATGAGGGACCGAGAGTTCAACCGAGCGACGAGGAGTTTCAGCTGTCTCGGTGGAAACGCGATGAGGAAGCGGTGAAATGCACCGGTGACCGCTCGGGCGCGTAGATAAAGGCCCCGAGAGTCGGTTCCGCGGCTGAGATCGGCAAGCAGCTGGTGGCCTCGCCGTTTCTTCGCCGTGGTGGCAGCTTGGTTCAGCGCAAGAACCCGACTGCAGAGTTCAGTCGGCTGAGTTCTCTTCAGTGGCTTACAAGTGGGTCCCACTCTCGCTTTTAACCCCTGAAATTAACTCCATATCACTGTTGTAAACAGTAAGCCCTAAAATGCACATGGTGATTTGAATTATTCAAATTGGGTTTGGTTTGACTAAATTTCAGCACATGTTCAGATTGAAATTCAAATAAAGTTTGAATTTACTACCCTTAGCTCATGTCAAGATCAACTCCAAATGGAGTGAAAATTGGTGTGTGACCTCACAAAAATGTGCTGAGTAAGAATATGCCTCCCACTTTTGAATTCATGGGATAAAAACAGTTTGAATTTGAATTTGAGTTCAAACTACCCTCTTTCTAGCTATACCCAAAAGTACCTCAAAAAGGTTTTGAATTTTGGTGAAACTTGGCATGGACATTCCTAACAAGGTGTAGTAGTTTTCATATGCCCAGGCCCTAGATGATGCATGTGGGAAATACCACTTTTGCATTTTGTGAGTTTATTCTCTAATGAGCATGTTGATAATGGTTACTTGCTCTTCAAATGTGTTCATCAACTTTCTTCAAATGAGGTGTGTTGTGTGGTGATGAACACTTTAAACATGTGTCAAAAACTGAGGCCCTTACATTCCTCCCCCCTTAAAAGAATCTCGTCCCGAGATTATAAGGTGAAAATGAGAGAGAGGACGGTGGAAAATTACCGGATATGCGACGTGAAAAAGTCGGGGTAGTTAGTGCGAAGAAATCCTTTGCTCTCCCATGTCGCTTCGTCCACGGACTGATTACTCCATAGAACTTTGTAGAACCACAACGTACGGTTGCATGTGGTTCGGGCCTTTTCATCTACAATCTGAACCGGTTCCTCTCGATACATGAGATCCGGTTTCAGTTCTTCAATGTCCTCCAGCTGAATGGTAGTTGATAGCTTAAGACACTTCCTCAGCTGGGAAGTATGAAAGACGTCGTGCACACTGGAAAGTGCTTCTTGTAATTTCAGCCGGTATGCTAACGATCCACATCTTTCTGTAATCTGAAATGGACCGATGAATCAGGGTGCCAACTTTCCTCTCACCCCGAATCTGTTCACGCCCTTCATTGGAGACACACGTAGGTATACGTGATCCCCGACTTCGAATTGTAGTGGGCGCCTTCTCCGGTCCGCATATTTCTTTTGTCAGGATTGGGTGGCTTTTAGGTTCGCTTGAATCAGTCGAACCTTTTCCTCCGCGTTGTTGACAAGATCAATCCCGAAGGTAACCCTTTCGCCAGATTCACACCAATTCAGTGGTGTGCGGCATTTCCTCCCGTATAGCGCCTCATAAGGCGCCATCTTGATGCTGGCTTGGTACCCATTGTTGTACGAGAACTCGGCTAACGGCAAGTGATCATCCCAATTCTTGCCGTGGTTGATAGCGCAAGCTCGTAGCATGTCCTCTAGAATCTGATTTACCTGCTCGGTTTGCCCATCCGTCTGCGGGAGGTATGCTGAACTACGGATCAGCTTTGTCCCCAATGCAGCGTGTAGCTGCTCCCAAAAACGGGACACAAATAAAGTGCCTCGGTCCGATATGATGGTACAGGGTACGCCGTACAAGCATAGGATCCGTGAGATGTACAGTTCAGCATACTTCTTGGCGTTGTAGTTGGTGTTGACCGGGATGAAATGGGCAACTTTGGTCAGCCGGTCGACGATCACCCACACATAATCATGTTTCTGAAAGGTGGTGGGTAAACCGACGATGAAGTCCATGCTCACATCCCCCCACTTCCAGGCGGGAACGCCCAGTGGTTGTAGCAGTCCCGGTTTCCGCATATGATCCGCCTTCACCCTTCGACATGTATCACACTCGGACACGTACTTTGCGATCTCCCACTTCATCCGTGTCCACCAAAACTTGCTTCTGAGTTCTTGATACATTTTGTTGCTGCCGTGGTGAATAGAAAATTTTGACAAGTGAGCCTCATCAAAAATTTTCTTCCGTAACTCCGGGTTACGGGGTACGACGATCCGGTCCTTGAACCATAGGACGCCGTCTCCATCTTTCCGGAAACATTTTAGCTCCCCACTGTCTACACGTCTCCGCAATGTGACATGCCTTTGTTATGTTTCTGAGTTGCCGCCTGTCTCTTCACGGATGGTGGAGATCAAAGCTAAGTTGTAGAGAGCTCCATGTGGAATCACATGCAGTGGTGGTTCGCTCTCTTCCAATGGTGTGATGGTCAGATTATCGACGTTTGACTTGTGACTCAGCGCATCCGCCACTCCGTTTTGGCGGACCGGGATCCGCTCATCCAGGATCGCAGAGGGTGGTGCCGCATGATGATACCCCCGACAGCACACGTCATAAGAACACAATATATTACATGGGAAAACAACTGGACTGTACAAACAGGTACAAACTTCAGTTACAAACTATTGTTTATATTACACAGCGGAAGTCTACTCTGTACAACTCACACCCGCCTATCTAGCAAAAGTTGGTTGCCCAGCCCTAGGGCAACCCACACTAGCTCCATGTCTCAGCTCAGCGCGGCGTGTAGGGCTCCCACTCAGCCGTGGTCCCCGACGGAGGGTAACCCTCACCGGTGGACTCGTACTCCGAGTCCGTGGGTGGCTCCTCACCTGAAAAACACTTAAGCAGCAACCGTGAGCACGATGGCTCAGCAAGACTTAACCGACTCACGTAAGCATGAAACTCTACATGTAGGGTACAAAGAACATAGGATAGTAACATTGCAGCAAATGGACATGCCTACCCGTTCATCCTTAATTCATCTTTTAGCCACAAGTTACAGTTCGGGAATCTGAAATTTAGTAAGCAATATTTGGTGGCACACATGTAGCAATACAATTATATCATGACAGCAATATTGAAGCATAACATTTCATACATTAACTACGTTACGACACAGTGAACAAGCGGTACTCATCACCGTGAGGGACGGTGAATCGACTCGATGTACACCTGCAGGGGAACCCAAAGAGCACGTCACGTACGCCCACCCGTGGAGCTGCACAACACGCTCACTCGATGTCGTACAGGACAACCTTTCACCCAACAGTCCAAACGTCGAACCGGTCGCACCAAAACGAGCAGGAGGTTCCCCACACGGAGCATCTCTCTATGCCCGTTGGCAGATTTCCACCTTGCTGCCCTCAGCCTACACCTATAAATCGGTGCGTTATGCCTCGACGCCCGGAGGTTTTGGCTACATCTGTTTATCGGGGCCCATATATCCGATATGCCTTCGGTACGTTCAATACTTGTTCAGCAGGGCCGCACACGGATTGGTCCTCAATCGACACGGACAGGGCTGCGCACACAAGACTTTCTCTTGCTGCACCCTAGCCCCTGCCTAGTCTCATTTTCATTACTAAAGTGACCTCACATCACTCGGAACCAAACCCGTGTGTTCCAAACCTAACTCGCGAGTAGATTCTAACTACTCGACTTGTACCGAAGTCCTATGAATCATTAAGCATAGCCTGTCTACTCGAGGTCTTAGACACTACCCTCACTCTTATAGGAAAATTTTAGTTATGCAAGTGGCGTTCCATCCATCCTATACCTAATGCACATTCATACTTCATACGAAACATGTAACCAAAGCAAAACTTATAAAAGGCTTAATGCAAACCGGGGCTTGCCTTGCTGCTGCTGGTCAGGGGTTAGGTCTTTGTCCGGAAGAAGGAAGTCCAGCACTTCCGGAGTCTCTTCGCCTTCAGCGACTAAACGTTAATGTAATACTACATGTCAATTTAAATGCAACGTGTAAACTTGAATACTTAATTACTAATAACTCCAGCTAGCCCTCCCCTTTGGTTCTGAAATTTTTATGGGGGTTTGGTAGGATCCTAACCAGAGTCTTGACCAAGTTTCATTTGAAATAAGGTTCATTTGAACCTTGTACAAATAAAAGCCCATTTGGTCAATATTTGAGCCTCTAAGCAATTCCAGTGGTTTTCATGGCTCCAACCATTACTTTTTGGAAACTAGAATTTAAGATGGTTCCAATGGAATTGGTTTCATGTCATTTGAAGAATTCTACTGAAAGTTATGCCCTAATTAAGATTTGAGAAAATCTGAAAAATGTTTCTGTACATTTTTCTATTTTCTCAGGGCAGTTCTCTTAATCACCCAATTAGGGGGAATAATGAACTTGGATGAGTCTGAAAATTTTACTGTGCCTCCAGGATTTTCCAATGACCCTCTCAGCCAAATTTCAGCATTTTTTTATAAAGTAATTCTCCAGATAAAATTCCCAACAGTTTAAACTTTAGGGAATTAATTCTTGAAAACTATTAGGTTTCATGAGCTGAAATTGGTATTGCTGGAAAGTACTCAGAATTCTTAGTTAAGCAAAATTTGGTTCATTGAATTTGGAGTTTCCTAGCAAATATTCTATTCATTTGAAGTTTGAACTAAAACTGGAAATTCCCAAAATGTTTAAATTCTGCAGGTGGGGCCCATTCCTCAAGCCGGCCCACTCAGAATGCGGCCACACCGCGGCCCACGGGGTTTTACCTGCGCTGCCGCACCGAATCCCGGCCGCAACCAGATCCCCGCGCGAGACCAGGGGCTGACCGGTGGACCCGGCCCTCCCTTCGTCTACCTCGCGCCCTCCCGCATCTCCCGCGGCGGCGCTTCGCTGGAGCGCTCGCCGCCGCCGTTCCAACGCCCGACCTTTGAGGAAACTTTCCGCCTGTGCCTAACTCGACTCGGAGAACACTCTGGTGCCCTCACCGAAGCTCGGCGATGGCCGGAACCATGCCCGCGACGGTGACAGTGGCTCTCTCTCTACTCCGGCGATGTCGCCCAGGCTACTCAGGGCTTTATTCTTCAAACGGTTTGCTCCTACAGCTCCGCCGTGGCATGCTGAGCATGAATATGAGCTCGGTTGGCCATGGAAATGGCTGGAACTAGGACCTCACCGTCGACCTAGGCCCGATATCGGCTGTGCTCAGAAAACTTCGAAGAACCGTAACCCTAGCCCATGGTTCTTGCTGGTTTTTGATCCTAGGTGGTCGTGGCAGGGTGTAGATCGTGTGTGCAGCTCGGTATGCCCGGTGATGAGCCAATACCCGTGAATTTTAGGATTTGGTGGTGGCTCGGTCTAAAGACTACCAAAACTTCCCCAGCGAAATCCTCCCCCGACAGTACACGAAATGAAGAACGGTTTGGACCAGAAGGATCAGCACCTCAAGGCGGTTCTTTCTTGTGTTGCTCGTCAGGCACGAGAGCGCCTGTGTTGCTCAGACGCCGGCGATCAATGGAGGTCGGCACTCTGTTCTTGCGTGGAATCGAGGGTGGAGCTCGGGTGGTGGTCGTTCTCGTTCGGAAAACGGGAGAAGGGGCGGGTAGCGTGTTTGCTGGCCTTTGAGCCGCGACTTTTGCACCATGAGGTGGCCGTTCGACCGCTGCTGGTGGTCGGAGCGCGGTCGCGCTGGCGCGCTCGACTTCGGCCGAGGAAAAATCACCCGAGGAGACTTCTCTGTTAAGACTTCTGACATGTGGGCCTCCCCCTTTTATTCTTTTTCCAATTTTTCTCAATTCTGTTTGTGCCAAAATATTCCTCAGCTACTCACAATTTAATGTGACACTTAGCCCCCAAGTTTTGGTTTGAATTTGAGTTCTCAAATTTGAACTTTGTTTGGCTAAGTTTGCTTCATGTTTGAACTGGAATTCAAATTCAGTTTTGAATTCTTGCAAATTTAGCTCTTGACAAAATGAACTCCAATGATGATGAAAATTGGTGGGCTAACTCAGAAAAATGTGCTGAGTTTGAATATGAAGCTAACATTTGAATTTGAGGGATGAAAGTTGCTGCAATTTGAATTTACATTCAAATTGGCCTCTTTTTCAAATACCTCCAAAAGTGCCTCAAAAAGTGTTGGATTTGCATGAAACCTGGCTTGAACCTTCCCAAGACTTTTCAAGTCCTAGGGGTGAGCTCAACCTCTCATGTTCATGTGTAGAAATCCTACTTTGTGAAAGTGAAGGCTTTCCCCTCTAATCACTCTTTTGATGGAGGTTACTTGCTCTTCACAATTTTTCCTAAGATATCCACAATAAAAACTGTGGTGTTGTGAGGTGATGAAAAGTTTTTGCATGTCCCTTTTCTTGGGCTTTTACATCCCTCCCCCTTAAAAGAATCTCGTCCCGAGATTATAAAAGAAGAGATAGCGATGTAATAGGGACTTACCCATGCTGAGGGGCCATGAACTCCGGGTAATTTGAGCGAAGGAATTCCTCGCTCTCCCACGTCGCTTCTTCGGTGGTGTGGTTGCTCCAGAGTATTTTGTAGAACCACAACGTTCTGCTACGCGTGGTCCGGGCTTTGTCATCAAGAATTGCCACCGGATATTCATCATAAGTTAAATCCGGTTTCAGCTCGCCGATGTCTTCGGTAGGAACAGCAGCTGTATGCTTTCAACAATTTCGCAGTTGCGAAACATGGAAAACGTCATGGACACCAGCAAGGGACGCCGGTAGCTCCAGTCTATACGCCGCTGGTCCACACTTCTAGGTAATAGCATAGGGTCCAATGAAACGGGGAGCGAGTTTCCCCTTCACACCGAACCGGTGCACGTCTTTCATCGGAGACACGCAGAGGTACACGTGTTCACCAACGTCAAAGTGCAACGGTCTACGCCTCTTATCAGCATAGCTCCTTTGCCGGGATTGAGAGGCCTTCAAATTAGCTTGAATCGCCCAAGCACGCTCTTCGGCATCGTTCACCACATCAACCCCGAATGTGACCCTTTCAACGGACTCACACCAGTTTAATGGGGTGCGGCATTTGCGACCATAGAGAGCTTCGTAGGGTGCCATCTTGATACTCGCCTGATAGCCGTTGTTGTACAAGAATTCCGCCAATGGTAGGTGATCATCCCAGTTCCTACCGTGGTGGATAGCACATGCTCTCAACATGTCTTCTAATACTTGGTTCACCCTCTCTGTTTGCCCATCGGTCTGAGGGTGGTAGGCGGAGCTCCTAATCAGCTTAGTACCCAAAGCAGCGTGGAGCTGCTCCCAAAAGCGAGATACAAATAATGCACCTCGATCTGAGACGATGGTCTTGGGTACCCCATATAAGCATAGAATCTTCGCTATGTACAGCTCCGCATATTTGCCGGCATTGTAATGTGTATTCACCAGGATGTAGTGAGCCGTCTTGGTTAACCGGTCAACGATTACCCAAATGGAATCATGTTTGTTGGAAGTCAGGGGTAATCCCACAATGAAATTCATGCTCACATCTTTCCATTTCCATGCCGGGATCATCAGGGGTTGCAGCAGCCCTGATCTTCTCATATGATCAGCCTTCACTCGTCTACACGTATCACACTCGGATACGTACTTCGCTACCTCCCGCTTCATCCGTGTCCACCAAAATTTCTTTTTCAAATCTTGGTACATTTTGTTGCTTCCCGGATGAATGGAGTATTTAGACAAGTGGGCTTCATCGAGGATCTTTTTCCTCAACTCCATATCCCGGGGTACGACTATGCGGTCATTGAACCATAGCATCCCCTCGTTATCCTTCCGGAAACATTTGATCTCCCCATTGTCTATCCGTCTCCGGAGATGTGCCATGCCTTTATCAGTCTTCTGAGCTGCAATGATATCCTCCCTAATAGTATGGATGAGGGCAAGGTTGTATAGCGATCCATAAGGGACCAAGTATAAACTCGGCTCTTCCTCCTCCACCGGGGTAATGGTGAGGTTATGAACATGTGACTTCCGACTCAGTGCGTCGGCAACCACATTCGCCTTGCCGTGGTGGTAATGAATCTCAATTTTATAATCCTTAATCAGTTCTAACCACCTCCTTTGCCTCATGTTCAGCTCCTTCTGGGTGAAAATGTATTTCAAGCTCTTGTGGTCGGTGTAGAGGTGCACCAAATTCCCCAGGAGATAGTGCCTCCACATTTTCTGCGCCAAAACCAATGCAGAAAGCTCAAGATCATGAGTGGGATAATGCTGCTCGTGGTTCCGAAGTTGGCGTGAGCCATATGCGACCACACGTCCTTCCTGCATCAACACGCAGCCGAGCCCAATACCGGATGCGTCACAATACATGTCGAAGGGCTTCGTTGTATCCGGTTGAGCTAAGACCGGGGCTGTTGTGAGATGCTTCACCAATGCTTGGAACGCTCCTTCACACGCTGTGTTCCAAACATATTTTGTTCCCTTCTTCAGCAATTATGTCATTGGTTTAGCGAGCTTGGAGAAACTTGGAATAAATCTCCGACAGCATCCCGCTAACCCGAGGAAGCTTCGGACTTCATGGACTGAAGTGGGAGCTTTCCATTTCAGCACTTTCTCTATTTTGCTTGGGTCAACCGCAATGCCTTCTGCTGAGATGATATGTCCCAAGAATGGCACTTGGCTGATCCAAAACTCGCATTTGCTGAACTTTGCATAGAGCTTGTGGTCTCGCAATCGTTGAAGCACGATCCTCAAGTGTTCGGCATGTTCGGCTTCTGTCTTGGAGTAAACCAAGATATCATCGATGAACACTACCACGAACTTGTCCAGCACCGGCATGAATACCGAGTTCATGAGATACATGAAATGGGCTGGAGCGTTTGTGAGACCAAAAGACATGACAAGATATTTGTATAAGCCATATCTCGTCGAGAAAGCCGTCTTCGGGATATCCTCCACCCGGATCTTTATCTGGTGATATACAGAGCGAAGGTCCATCTTTGAGAACACACTTGCACCCACAAGTTGATCAAACAATATGTCGATGTGAGGCAGTGGGTACTTATTCTTGATGGTGACGGCGTTGAGCGGCCGGTAGTCCATGCACAGCCTCAAGGTTTCATCCTTCTTCTTTACGAACAGCGCCGAGCATCCCCAAGGCGATGAACTCGGCCTGATGAAACCCTTGCTCAAAAGATCATTGAGCTGTTCTTTCAGTTCAGCCAGCTCATTTGGAGCCAATTTATATGGTCTCTGTGATATGGGCGCAGTCCCGGGTGCAAGCTCGATCTTGAACTCGACATCCCGCTCAGGTGGCATGCCCGGAAGATCATCCGGGAACACGTCGGGGTACTCCCAGACTACGGGGATGTCCTCCAACTTGAGAGCTTCAGTATTATTGATTGCTGAAACCTCCCGGACTGGATTATCTAATAAGAGGGACTGCGGACGGTGTAGTGGGGAGTTGAGGTGAACCGTCCGTGCTAAAGTTTCCAGGACAGCGCCATGGTAGCTTAGCCATGACATTCCCAAGATTGCATCAATCTTCTGCCCCTCAAGGATAATCATAGTGGTGGAATATATCTTCCCACCTAAGCACAGTGGTGCTTTCGGAACCATCATCGTTGCTGAAATCTTTCCTCCCGGTGAGCAGATCATATAAGAACACTCGGTTGGAAAGGCTTCCAGCTGATGCTTAACCACATATGACGCACTTATGAAGTTGTGGGTTGCACCAGAATCAAACAGTATGATGATGGCTTGATTGTTAAGAGTAAACGTACCCGCCAGCACGTTGTCTCCCTCCGGGGTGTCCTCATTGTCGAGGTTGCGGACGCCCCCAGTCCGCTGACCAACCTTCTTGACCGGAGGTCGGCCTCGAGCACCGCCCTGGAACTGGGCTTGCCCGCTGCTCTGCTGCCCCTGGGGACAGTCCTTAGCGAAATGGCCCGCCTAGCCACACGTGAAGCAAGTGAAACAGGGCGGTCCCCCGCTGATCGGTGGACGGAAACCCGGGGCGCGTTGTGGCGGTGGAAACGCCCGGGGTGCCGTCTGCTGCTGCCGCTGCTGTCTCGGTGGTGGCATCGGCGGTCGGAACGGGGGTGCTTGAAAAGGACGTCCCCTGAACCGCTGAGGTCGCGCCGGTGGGTGCCACTGCTACTCGGATGGTGTCCGATACACCATGCGGTACTTCTGGGGAGCGCCATCCCCACTGCTAGGTGGAGCGCTACGCTTCCTCTGCTCAGCTGCCAACTCTCGCTGAGCGTCCTCTTGCATAATCGCGGCATTGACTAGGTCGTTGAAGGTGCCGCGATTCCATTGCACGAGATGCGAGTAGTTGGAACTACTCACGAGCATAGGCTAGAGGCACTCGACTCGGGTAGAGATAGCACATGATACACATGGCAAGAAAAATGAGACCGAGCGGAGAGTAAGGGCAGCAGGACTTTGGGGGCCTGCGTGCTATAGCTCTGCTTGTGTCAATTGAGGACCGAGCCGTGTGCGGGCCTGCTGAACAAGCTAGAACAGTACCGAAGACCTACCGGCTATATGGGAACCGGGAAACCGATGTAACTCGGGTAGATGGGTGTTGAGGTATAGCTGGTCGTTCAGAGGGTAGGTTGAGAGCTCGAGGTGTAAATCGGCTGGCGGCACTGAGATGCGCGTGCAGAGACCTCTTGCTCGGGACGATTGAAACGGTTCAACATTTGGCTAACGGGTGAAAGGTGGTTGCGTACGGCGTCCGTGATGGTTGCTGTAGGCAACATCGAGTACGGGCGTACGTGACGGGTTATTCGGGTAACCCTGCAGGTGTAAATCGAATATAATCGCCGTCCCTCATGGTCAGTAAGTACCACTTGTTCACTGTACCATGACGTAGAGAACAGGCTAGTTACATGTTAAAATGTTGCTGATTGAAAGATGGACTTTGATTGTTAATGATTTGTTGTAGATTAGAGCTAACTAAAGTTCCTTTCATCTTTGTGCAAAGTACATGAGAGAAATGTGTTTCTTGTTTGATTGCGGCTCTCTCATGTGCCTTAGCATAAGGTTCTCCACAACCTGCTGCTAAAATTTAAAAGTAAGGTTCCACTAATTAGGCGAGTCCTTGCAACTTGTTTTATATCCTGTACCTATCACCCCTCATGTAGAAGTTCCATGTTTAGGAGAGACGGGTCAGTCTTGCTGAGCATTCGTGCTCACTGCTTGTGTTTGAAGATTTTGCAGGGTTCTATGAGGAAGGGACTCCCGAGGAGGAGACGAAACCCCAGGAAGGGAACCCCGTCGAGTGGGAGTCATGCACGCCGCCGTGCTAGTGTGCGTTTGTGCTAGCAAGGACACGTTCACTGGCTGAATGTGAACTTGATGCGTAGTCTACCCCGTGAGTGTAGACTGAACATATTTTGTTGTAAAAATGTTCATAAACCTCTTTATGTAATAAAACTTTGCTTCCGCTTTGTACCTTTGATGTGTGTTATCCAGTGCTGTGCAACGCAGCAACCCTCAGCGTGATCCTGGCTCGACAAGACCGTGGGGGTCATGTCAGCGTTGGTAACAGAGCTCGTTTGAGGTTTAACGCACTACCAAGGTCATCTTTTTCAAAAATCCAGTGAGGAACGAGTTAATAGCTCATATAAGGATGTTATTAGTGTATAGAAAGTGGCATACTAGCCTATTTGCTTATGCCGGAAAAATCGTGCATCTCGGGACGCTTTATGTCTTGGGGGGTGCACGTAAGCGCTGTCCACCAGTGCGCACAAGCTGAAGGGTGGAGCCCCACGGGTGGCAGGTAACCCGACGCGCTTTAGTATCCTCTACGACTCTTCATGTCGTTTGGGGTATTCGAGCAACGTCTGTCCCTGGCGTGCGTGGTGCAATTTGGGAGACCCCGTCACATGGTCAGTAACGTGAACACGTAGCTCAAGCCGTGTTTGGCTTGAGAAAATCCGGGCGAGTGATGACGGCCGGGTGTGCGAACTGTATGGATACCGGGCTCGGTGTGCAGCCGAGTCTGACGATTGTGTGAATTATCTGCAGGTAGTCTAACCACGAAACGGTAGATGTGTAGTATTCGTGTGCAAGAGACGTGCCACTGAACTAACGAAGCCGGCTAAGTCCGGTATAGGTTTTCTTTGTGAGGACGTAGTACCGACATGATCTGGTGACGCATCGACGTCACACCCCACTAAATGAACAACTTCATTGTAAAACTTGAAAGTTTTAATCCGGAGCATTAAAACTTTGCTGTAACCTCTTCCCTTAATCAGAATATTCAAAGTTAACAAGTTTTCAACTTATAGGTTGCTAAGGACAGAGCATCCTGTTTTCAGCTGAATTAAGGCTGAAGTTAATCATAGGTTAGAGATTGAGTTGTTTCGAGGTTGGGGTCATATGATACATTTCTGGAAATCTATGGAAGAGCTTTACAACTCTTCTGTTGAGGTCCAGAAGTGTTTCATCCCTTAACCAATCGAAAAATGCAGTAGAGTTGAAACTGTCCAGAAAACAGGGCAGAGCGAACGCTCTCTGTAAACTCTCTGTAAATTGAGCATAACTTCCTGCATAAAAATCTGAAAATAGAAAATTAGGTAGTTCTGGAAAGCTTATGAGATGGGTTACAACTTTGTAATTGGGAGCAGAATTAACTGGAATTCTTGGATCAAATCAGTACCTAAAGCAGGGAGGTGCTGTCAAATTTTCTCCAGAATCTCTGTTAACTTTGGCATCTCATAACATTTGAACCAGGACAGATCTTAGGCCAAGAAAATACTATATGGAAATCTATTGAAGTTAGCTTAAACTTTGATGTTGAGCTCCAGAATTGGTTTTGCCTTTAGCATGACCTAAATCAGGTTGAAATGGAAACTGGTCAGGGCTGTCATGTTAGACAGCAGATCAGTAGTCAGATTTGTTTAAATTTGAACTATATTTCCAAGTTTTATGGGTTCAATGACATGTTTTGTGTTATAACTCAATGGTTTACTGTTCAAATAAATATTTGACATTTCTCAAATATATTTTTACAGATGACAGAGGATAAACAGTTCGAGAACGGGTGGGTGGAATCTCACTGTTCTCACCACAGCGGCTATCCGGAAGCATTGAGGCAGATGCTTCAATACTTCGGGTACAATCAGATGCCACAGTACTTCGCCAAGAAAGAAGGCGAGGAGGGGAACAAGACGTGGACAATCCATGTCGAGGTTCCTGCAGGACCTACGCCACCCGGGTGGGCACCGTTCACCATCACGGTGAGAGGTAGACAACCCGAGGGAATGTGGCAAGTGGCAGCCCGTGACACCATGCCACGTTTCTGCCAGCTACACGTGAGAGAGATGGAGGGCACTCCATACACGCTCGTTCTGGTGGAGGGACGGGCTCATCATGTGTGGGAAGGGAGGTACCGGGAGGCAGCCGATCCGGGTTGCCCAAGGTACAGCCCTGCGGAAGCAAGCCTTAGCCTCCATATGAGGGCGGGAAATGCCGTGATGGACAGCCAACTGTTCATACGGAGCATCTCGCCACAAAGATCAAGGAAAGCATCGGCCGCGGAGATCATTTCAACAGAGCTCACAGCGCACTCCGCAATGTGCTCCTTCCGATGATCAAGCGACTGAACGAACAGCATAATCAGTTGCATCGTCTGAAGTAGGCGAAGAAGAAGAGCCGTGTCGACATCGCGGCGTTGCAAGAACTGATGCAGACTCTAACCCAGCAGAACGAGGACCTTATTCAAGAGCGAGACGATGCTATTGAGGAAGGGCAAGGCTAGGAAGAAGACTACAACCAAGCCGTGGATGAGGTGCATGCATTGCAGGACCTCGTACCTCCGGTATTGGGCATACCGGTAGTCTTGGGTCTTCCGGCAATGGGAGAACACGAGATTGGTGAAGAGGTTGTAGATCCGGAGCCACCAGTAGAGGTACCGGAGGAGGACGACCCACAGGAGGTCGAGTTCTACTCCGAGTAGGGGGTTACGGTTGCCAAGTAGGGCAGCTAGAGTGGTGTAACCCAAACTTTTGTAATCGGTGACATGTCGTGTAGGCAGTAGCGTATGTATAGATAGTGACGACATGAGCACGACTTCTCGGAGACCCGAGAATAATGTATCTTGTATAAAGTTCATGCTTTATCAATTTATGTGAATGTAGTGCAAATTATTCATGCGTCACTTCAATACCTACTGTTGTATATGGAATTTTTAAGTATGACATGTGCTGATCGCTTCTGTTTTGAATTTCAGAATGACTCGTACTCGTGCCAACCCGGACGTTGGGGGTTCTAGTCAAGGGGGAGAAACCTCCCAACAGCCTCCCGAGGACTCCTCGGGACAGCAACAGCAGCAACGACAACAACAAACACCGCCACCGCCAACGGTTACATTGGCCGACATCGTTGCGGCAATGGCGGATTCTCATCAGCAGCACACGGAGTTGCTGCAGACCCTTATTGCAAATACGTCTCGACCAGAGAGACGTCAAGATCGTGAGGAGCGTCAACAGAGCTCCTACTCCGACTTCCTAGCGACTCATCCCCCAGTATTCTCAAGGGCGGATGAACCCCTCGATGCGGACAACTGGCTCCGCACGATAGAGATGAAGTTTGGGCTGCTCCAAATAAGTGAGCAGCACAAGACTCAGTTCACGGTCCAGCAGCTCCTGGTATCCGCGAGCGCGTGGTGGGCAAACTACAGTGCTTCACAGCCCACCGACCGAGTTATGACCTGGGCGGAGTTCCGGACGGCCTTCAGGGCCTATCACATACCGCCAGGTCTTATGAAGAGGAAAACGCAGGGGTTTCTACACCTGCAGCAAGGGAGCCGGAATGCACTGGAATACTTCAGGGCATTCAACGATCTCGCGCTCTATGCGTTGTATCACGCCGATACTGACGAGAAGCGACGGGACCACTTCTACCAGGGGCTTAACCCGCACCTGAGGACAAGCTGGCGATGTTCAATCGCGGCAGCCTCAATGACATAATTGATGCTGCGATTGTTCAGGAGGACTCCGGCAAGGAGTTAGCGGTGGCGGAAAGAAAGCGAAGCGCGCCGCAAAGCAGTGGAGAAGGAGGTGGTCCATCTCAGAAATTTCGGATGGTCAATCGCCCACCATCAGGTTCACGCTGGCAGCCACCACAGAGGTCGATGCCATTCCGCAGTCGGCCCTATTCGTCAGCGGCGTTCAGGCCGGCACTGCCAGCACCACCTCCGCAACAACAACAGCAACAGCGGGTGATGCCGCGTGCGTATGCACCTTAGCAGCGCATGCCGGGCTTTCGTCCCCCAAGCACCGGACAAGCAGCGGTCACATGCTACAAATGTGTTCGCCCAGGACACTTCGCCAGCAGTTGTCCGGAGAGACAAGGCGGAGGAGTTGCACCGCAACTTCCGGGGAGGAATCAGCCCCGGAACCCTACTAATGCGCGGCGGGCAAACCCGAGGCCCGGCACTGTCCACCAACTTGCCATAGAGGACGTGCCGGAGGATGAGCCAATCCTTGCGGGTATGTTCCAACTCCACCAGCATCCCGCAATAGTGTTGTTTGATTCAGGCGCCACGCATAGCTTCATTAGCCAAGCTTTCATTGATAGATATAGCTTGCAAATAATAGCCACCGATAGTCCTTATTTGATCTGTTCACCGGGTGGGAAAATTTCAGCAAGCATGATGGTCCCAAAAGCGCCATTGTGCTTAGAGGGTAGAGTATACCCTACGTCTCTCATAATTTTAGAGGGACAAAAGGTCGATGTCATCTTAGGTATGTCGTGGTTAACCCGCCACGGCGCTGTTTTAGACACCGTCCTCCGAGTTCTGCACTTGAACTCAGAAGTGCATGAATCTCATTCCTTAATTCTGGACAGTCCAGAAATCAAACTTCCAAGTGTCTATCAATCCACAACCATCAGATTGGAAGATATTCCAGTGGTCCAAGAGTTCCCTGACGTGTTCTGGGATGATTTACCGGCGGTGCCGCCTGATAGAGAGGTGGAGTTCAAGATTGAACTTGCACCGGGAACCATGCCAATATCCCGGAGGCCGTACAAGATGGCGCCCAAGGAATTGGCTGAATTGAAGACCAAGCTAACGGACCTGCTGGAGAAGGGTTTTATTAGGCCGAGCTCCTCGCCATGGGGCTGTTCGGCTTTATTTGTGAAGAAGAAGGATGATACGTTGCGGCTTTGTGTGGACTATCATCCACTAAACGCCGTAACCATCAAGAACAAGTACCCGTTGTCATGGACCGACATGTTGTTTGATCAGTTGGTCGACGGGCTGAGGATATTCCGAAGACGGCTTTCTCGACGAGGTACGGGCTTTATGAGTACCTGGTCATGTCCTTCAGCCTAACCAGTGCTCCAGCTCACTTCATGAATTTAATGAACTCGGTATTCATGCCGGAGCTATACAAGTTTGTCGTGGTCTTCATCGATGACATCCTGGTATATTCCAAGTCGGAGGAAGATCACAAGAAGCATCTGCGTATAGTCTTGCAACGGCTGCGGGATCACGAGCTATACGCGAAATTCAGCAAGTGCGAATTCTGGATATCGCAAGTGCCTTTTCTCGGGCATATCATCTCAGCGGAGGGTATCGCTGTAGACCCAAGCAAGATCACACAAGTGCTGAATTGGAAGTCCCTGAGAACTGTTCACAAGGTAAGGAGTTTCCTCGGACTCGGGGGATCTTATCGGAGGTTCATCCTGAACTTCTCAAAGATTGCCAAGCCTATGACGGAGCTGCTAAAGAAGGCTACCAAATATGTTTGGAGTCCAGCATGTGAAGCAGCGTTCAAGGCATTAGTGAATCACCTGACATCAGCACCGGTTTTGGCGCAGCCAGACACAACAAAACCATTCGATGTGTACTGCGATGCATCAGGCATTGGGCTCGGATGTGTGCTGATGCAAGACCGAAGGGTGGTCGCGTATGGATCACGGCAGCTTAGAAACCATGAGCAGAATTATCCAACTCACGACTTGGAGCTCACTGCCGTGGTACTTGCACTAAAAATGTGGAGGAACTACCTACTTGGTAACCTCGTACATTTATATACCGACCACAAAAGCCTCAAGTACATATTCACTCAGAAGGAGCTGAACATGAGGCAGCGAAGATGGTTAGAATTGATAAAGGATTACGAAATAGAAATCCATTATCACCCCGGCAAGGCAAACGTATGTAAAAGCCGAAGAAAAGGGACTTGCAAAAACTTTTCATCACCACACAACACCAAAGTTTTTATTGTGGATATCTTAGGAAAAATTGTGAAGAGCAAGTAACCTCCATCAAAAGAGTGATTAGAGGGGAAAGCCTTCACTTTCACAAAGTAGGATTTCTACACATGAACATGAGAGGTTGAGCTCACCCCTAGGACTTGAAAAGACTTGGGAAGGTTCAAGCCAAGTTTCATGCAAATCCAACACTTTTTGAGGCACTTTTGGAGGTATTTGAAAAAGAGGCCAATTTGAATGTAAATTCAAATTGCAGCAACTTTCATCCCTCAAATTCAAATGGTAGCTTCATATTCAAACTCAGCACATTTTTCTGAGTTAGCCCACCAATTTTCATCATCATTGGAGTTCATTTTGTCAAGAGCTAAATTTGCAAGAATTCAAAACTGAATTTGAATTCCAGTTCAAACATGAAGCAAACTTAGCCAAACAAAGTTCAAATTTGAGAACTCAAATTCAAACCAAAACTTGGGGGCTAAGTGTCACATTAAATTGTGAGTAGCTGAGGAAAATTTTGGCACAAACAGAATTGAGAAAAATTGGAAAAAGAATAAAAGGGGGAGGCCCACATGTCAGAAGTCTTAACAGAGAAGTCTCCTCGGGTGATTTTTCCTCGGCCGAAGTCGAGCGCGCCAGCGCGACCGCGCTCCGACCACCAGCAGCGGTCGAACGGCCACCTCATGGTGCAAAAGTCGCGGCTCAAAGGCCAGCAAACACGCTACCCGCCCCTTCTCCCGTTTTCCGAACGAGAACGACCACCACCCGAGCTCCACCCTCGATTCCACGCAAGAACAGAGTGCCGACCTCCATTGATCGCCGGCGTCTGAGCAACACAGGCGCTCTCGTGCCTGACGAGCAACACAAGAAAGAACCGCCTTGAGGTGCTGATCCTTCTGGTCCAAACCATTCTTCATTTCGTGTACTGTCGGGGGAGGATTTCGCTGGGGATGTTTTGGTAGTCTTTAGACCGAGCCACCACCAAATCCTAAAATTCACGGGTATTGGCTCATCACCGGGCATACCGAGCTGCACACACGATCTACACCCTGCCACGACCACCTAGGATCAAAAACCAGCAAGAACCATGGGCTAGGGTTACGGTTCTTCGAAGTTTTCTGAGCACAGCCGATATCGGGACTAGGTCGACGGTGAGGTCCTAGTTCCAGCCATTTCCATGGCCAACCTAGCTCATATTCATGCTCAGCATGCCATGGCGGAGCTGTAGGAGCAAACCATTTGAAGAATAAAGCCCTGAGTAGCCCGGGCGACATCGCCGGAGTAGAGAGAGCCACTGTCACCGTCGCAGGCATGGTTTCGGCCATCGCCGAGCTTCGGCAAGGGCACCAGAGTGTTCTCCGAGTCGAGTTAGGCACAGGCGGCAAGTTTCGTTGAAGGTCGGGCGGTGGAACGGCCGGCGGCGAGCGCTCCGGCGAAGCACCGCCGCGGGAGCTGCGGGAGGGCGCGAGGTAGACGAAGGGAGGGCCGGGTCCACCGGTCAGCCCCTGGTCTCGCGCGGGGATCCGTTTGAGGCCGGGATTCGGTGCGGCAGCGCGGGTAAAACCCCGTCGGTCGCGGTGTGGCCGCATTCTGAGTGGGCCGGCTTGAGGAATGGGCCCCACCCGCAGAATTTGAACATTTTCGGAATTTCCAGTTTTAGTTCAAACTTCAAATGAATAGAACTTTTGCTAGGAAACTCCAAATTCAATGAACCAAATTCTGCTGAACTCATAATTCTGATTACTTTCTAGAAATGCCAATTTCAGCTCATGAAACCTAATAGTTTTCCAGAATTAATTCCCTAAATTTTAAACTGTTGGGAATTTTATCTGGAGAATTACTTTATGAAAAATGCTGAAATTTGGCTGAGAGGGTCATTGGAAAATCCTGGAATCACAGTAAAATTTTCAGACTCATCCAAGTTTATTTTCCCCCTAATTGGGTGATTAAGAGAACTGCCCTGAGAAAATAGAAAAATGTACAGAAACGTTTTTCAGATTTTCTCAAATCTTAATTAGGGCATAACTTTCAGTAGAATTCTTCAAATGACATGAAACCAATTCCATTGGAACCATCTTAAATTCTAGTTTCCAGAAAGTAATTGTTGGAGCCTTGAAAACCCCTGGAATTGCTTAGAGGCTCAAATATTGACCAAATGGGATTTTATTTGTGCAAGGTTCAAATGAACTTTATTTCAAATGAAACTTGGTCAAGACTCTGGTTAGGATCCTACCAAACCCCCATAAAAATTTCAGAACCAAAGGGGAGGGCTAGGTGGAGTTATTAGTAATTAAGTATTCAAGTTTACACATTGTATTTAAATTGACATGTAGTATTAGATTAACGTGTAGTCGCTGAAGGCGAAGAGACTCCGGAAGTGCTGGACTTCCTTCTTCTGGACGAAGACCTAACCCCTGACCAACAGCAACAAGGAAAGCTCTGGTTTGCATTAAGCCTATTATAAGTTTTGCTTTGGTTACATGTTTCGTATGAAGTATGAATGTGCATTAGGTATAGGATGGATGGAACCCCACTTGCATAACCAAAAGTTTCCTATAAGAGTGAGGGTATTGTCTAAGACCTCGAGTAGACAGGCTATGCTTAATTATTCATAGGACTTCGGTACAAGTCGAGTAGTTGGAATCTACTCGCGAGTTAGGTTTGGAACACACGGGTTTGGTTCGAGTGATGTGAGATCACTTTAGTAATGAAAATGAGACTAGGCAGGGGCTAGGGCGCAGCAAGAGGAAGTCTTGTGTGCGCAGCCCTGTCCGTGTCGATTGAGGACCGATCCGTGTGCGTCCCTGCTGAACAAGTATTGAATGTACCGAAGGCATATCGGATATATGGGCCCCGATAAACCGATGTAGCCTAAACCTCTGGGCGTCGAGGCATAACGCACCGATTTATAGGTGTAGGCTGAGGGCAGCAAGGTGGAAATCTGCCAACGGGCATAGTGAGATGCTCCGTGTGGGGAACCTCCTGCTCGTTTCGGTGCGACCGGTTCGACGTTTGGGCTGTTGGGTGAAAGGTTGTCCCGTACGACATCGAGTGAGCGTGCTGTGCAGCTCCACGGGTTGGCGTACGTGACGTGCTCTTTGGGTTTCCCTGCAGGTGTACATCGAGTCGATTCGCCGTCCCTCGCGATGACGAGTACCGCTTGTTCACTGCGTCGTAACGTAGTTAATGTATGAAATGTTATGCTTCAATATTGCTGTCATGATATAATTGTATTGCTACATGTGTGCCACCAAATATTGCTTACTAAATTTCAGATTCCCGAACTGTAACTTGTGGCTAAAAGATGAATTAAGGTTGAACGGGTAGGCGTGTCCATTTGCTGCAATGTTACTATCCTATGTTCTTTGTACCCTACATGTAGAGTTTCATGCTTAGGTGAGTCGGTTAAGTCTTGCTGAGCCATCGTGCTCACGGTTGCTGCTTAAGTGTTTTTCAGGTGAGGAGCCACCCACGGACTCGGAGTACGAGTCCACCGGCGAGGGTTACCCTCCATCGGGGACCACGGCTGAGTGGGAGCTGTACGCGCCGCGCTGAGACGTGCAGCTAGTGTGGGTTGCCCTAGGGCTGGGCAACCAACTTTTGCTAGATAGGAGGGCGTGAGTTGTACAGAGTAGACTTCCGCTGTGTAATATAAACAATAGTTTGTAACTGAAGTTTGTACCTGTTTGTACAGTTCAGTTGTTTTCCCATGTAATATATTGTGTTCTTATGACGTGTGCTGTCGGGTGTCGCATCGTGCGGCACCACCCTCTGCGATCCTGAATGAGCGGATCCCGGTCCGCCACAGCCTGGTATCAGAGCCGCTTTGGGGATAGCACAGTACCTAAGGACTGTATTATGGGAAAACTTAGGTTTACGGTGAGGAATCGGTAGTTTGCCCATGTAAGGACTATATTAGCATAGTTACTTAAAGTGGCAAAGACTAACCTATGTGTTATAATTCTGAATTTTAATTATGTAACGACGCACCTATGCTCTGGTAAGAATGGTAAGGAACGCCACCGAAAGCGGTTCAATTTCGGTTAGCTCCCCTGACGAGGAACGTTGTTCAGGGCTAGGTCTCACAGCTTGGTGTGAGACGTCAATATGAAACTCTTTAACTCTTCATGTTCCTGAGCTCATATGAAACGCTGATCCCTAGCATGCATTAGACGAGTAAGTGGAGACCCCATCGCGTGGTCAGTAACGCGAGAGTGTGTTCGTCTGGAAGTAGCCCAGGGGAACATACGCAGCGCTTGCCATCGGCGTGCCCTGCAGGGCAGTAGGTGGTATCTGTTGGGTTGATAACATTCCCAACCGTGATGACCCGTTCATGACATACTCGGGTTCCTCGTCGTGTGGTGTTGAAACACGATCACGTACCTTGAGACGTGACCCAACTCAAGGACGGCCGTATGGAAATGATACGGGCGTTTGTATTTACTTTTAAATATGGTCCTGCCTGAAATGAACAACCCTTGAGTGCATCAACATTGTGTGGTCTTCTGCAGGTACTAACCACGTATGTATCCGTGTAGCAAACGTGTGCGAGAGACCGTTTAGTGCCACACTTGAGACGTATATGCCGGTATAATCCGGTTAGGATTTTTTTTTTGTGAGGAACGTAGTACCGAGATATCATAGGCATATGCATGAAAAATAATGATAACAAGGAATTAAAATCACTAGGTTCAACATCTAGGACCCTGTTTGGGTAGAAAAATTGGATGGGGATGAGTGTAGTTCCGATAGATTGAAAAACAGAGTGCTCTGTTTTGGGCAGCAAGTTTGCTGAACTTCAACAGAGCACAACTCACAGGTATTTTATCCCAGGGAGGTGTGGTATATAGTTATGGAAAGGTATTTTAGTACTCTACAATTTTGTTGTAGACTTCCAGATCTGAAACTCACCTTAAGATGGCTTAAATCCCAGAGATATGTAAACTGTCCAGAATCAGGACAGAGTTAAACACTCTCTGGACTGTTCTGTTTTCAAACATAACTTCCAGTAGAAAAATCTAAAATTTTCATATGATACATCCTTATAAAGGGTAGAAGATGTGTTACATCTTTGAAATTCAAAGTTTCTGAAATTTCAGCACAGAATTCAGTGGAAATGAGAGTTGAAAACAGCAACTTCCTAAAGGAGGTGCTGTTAAAATTCTTTCAGAAATTCTGCTGACTTTGAATTACCATAACTTTTTAACCAGAGCTGATCTGAGGGCAAGTAAATACTCGTTGGAAATATACTGAAGTTAACTTTAACTTTGGTATTCATCTTGAGTTATGAAAGTGCCCAGAACTAGATCAAAATCTTGGATATGTAGAAACTAGTCATTCTAATAGAGGAATGACAGTTGAACCCATTTGAGAGATTGTTGTACCCTAGAGGAGGTTTGAATACTTCCAACGGGGTAGTATCGAATCCTACACTATCTTAGCATTGCAGTAGCTAACGGGGTTTTCAATCCTAATCCCAACCCATGGCTTTCTTGGCTATGCATTTGGGTTTCCAAACAAGACTCTAGTGCAAGAAATAATGATACTCAAGTAAGTGCTCAAAACAATAAAACTTTATAAAAAGGTGAATCCAAACCAGAGCTTGCCTTGCTGCTCTTGGTCGTAGGCTAGCTGCTCTTCCGGAGTAACAAAGTCTAGGACTTCGGGTTCCTCCTCGACCTTAGCGACTACATGAGGTAACAAGTACATGTATTAATTTAAATGCATTTGAATTGACTTTTAAACTGGTGAAGTCTATAAGCCCCACTAGACAGACTCAATGACTGAAACTTTTACTGTGGTTTGGATACAACCTAACCAGAGATTTGGCCAAGTTTTAGTTGCAGCAAAGCTCATTTGAGCCCTCCACAAATAATTATGTACTTGACCTTAATTGGAGCCTTTAGGGTGTTCTAGGGATTTTCATGGAGCAAGCCACGCCTTTCTGAAAATTAGATTTTCAGAGGGTTCTAATGGAGTTGGTCTCACTTAATTTGAAGCCTCCTAGCTAAAATATGAGCTGAATAATTTCAGAGAAAATTCTGAAAATGTTTCTGAACATTTTCTATTTTCTCTGGAACAGTTTTATTAATCACACCATTAGGTGGATCAAACTAGCTCAAATGGATCTGAAATTTTTATGGTAGTTCAGGGATATTGTGGTAAACATCCCAGCAAAATTTCAGAATTTTCCTCCAAGGGCTTCCCCAGTTAAAATTCCAAAAATTTTAAACTTTGAGGAATTAATTATGGAGAAATAAGGATTTTCATGAAGTGAAACTTGATTTGCTGGAAAGTACTGAGAGAGCTGAATCTAATAAAATTTGGTTCACTTGATTTGTATGTTCCTAGCCAAAGTTATGAGGATTTGAAGTTTGAATGAATTCTAAAAATCGGGGAAAAGTTCAAATCTGCCGGTGGGTCCACGGTACACGTGTCGGGCGCTGGAGCGACGCCACACCGGGGTCCACGGAGTTTTTGCGTGCCAGCACACCAGATCCGAGCCGCAGACCGATCCCGATTTAAAATTCGAGCCGCTGACAGCCGGGACCCACCCCTTCGTGTACCTCTCGCCGCCCTCGCTCTGCCTCCGCGACACCTCGCCGGCAGCCTCTGTGGTGCTCTAAACTTCCTGATCCTGGCCGCCCCTGCCTACTTCCACTCGGGGAACATGATTCCGGGCTCAGTTCGTCATGAAAATGGCCGGCACCTGGTCGGCGAGAGCGGCGGCCTCAGGAGGACTTCGGCCGTGTCGGCTGACCTCCCTATCACCCCAATCGATCGAGCAAACGGTCAAGAAGCATCAGTGGACCTTAGGAAAGGTCGACATGAGCTCCATGTAGCTCGGAAAGGCTGTGTTGGGCTGTCATCGTGCGACCTAGGCCGGAAATCAGGATTTTTACTAAAACTCGAAGAACAGCTGTTTCCCTCAACGGTTCTTCGTGGTTCCTGCTCCTATGGACTCGTACGGGCACCTAGAAGTGATCCCCTCCACGAGAGGGTGAGTGGTGTAGTGTGGATTACAAATTTCGCGGATCGGTTCTGACTCCACTTTTGCACACCGTCGCGAAAACATGAAATTCCGGCGTGAGCAGTCTACGTCATGCCGCTGGAGCTTGCGGAAATGGAAGAGGGACTGAAGGCGAACCTCTTTGCTGTTCACAGCTCGGTGAATGGTAGGCTGTGGTGGCCGGACGGATCGCTCCCGCGGTGGCGCCTTGAGCTGAAGCGGCAGAGAAAAGATCGTCGCGGCGGAGCTCGGGGAGGGCTGCTCCGGGCCTGGAACTGGCGCGATGGTGTCCAGGAAGCCTTGGCGCACCTGGTGCTGGTCTCAGATCGCCGGGAGGATCACTGGATCAGCCAGGCGATGAGGGACCGAGAGTTCGACCGAGCGGCGAGGAGTTTCATCTGTCTGGGTGGAAACGCGACGAGGCAGCAGTGAAACGCACCGGTGACCTCTCGGGCACGTAGATAAAGGACCCGAGAGTCGGTTCCACGGCTGAGATCGGCAAGTAGCTGGTGGCCTCGCCGTTTCTTCGCCGTGGCGGCAGCTCTTTTCAGCGCAAGAACCCGAGTGCCGAGTTCAGTCGGCTGAGTTCTCTTCAGTGGCTGACAAGTGTGTCCCACTCTCACTTTTAACCCCTGAAATTAACTCCATATCACTGTTGTAAACAGTAAGCCCTAAAATGCCCATGGTGATTTGAATTATTCACCCCTGAGCCATTTGAATTGGTTACAATTCAAATTGGGTTTGGTTTGACTAAATTTCAGCACATGTTCAGTTTGAAATTCAAATAAAGTTTGAATTTGCTACCCTTACCTCATGTCAAGATCAACTCCAAATGGAGTGAAAATTGGTGTGTGAGCTCACAAAAATGTGCTGAGTAAGAATATGCCTCCCACTTTTGAATTCATGGGATAAAAACAGTTTGAATTTGAATTTGAGTTCAAACTACCCTCTTTCTAGCTATACCCAAAAGTACCTCAAAAAGGTTTTAAATTTGGGTGAAACTTGGCATGGACATTCCTAGCAAGGTGTAGGAGTTTTCATATGCCCAGCCCCTAGATGATGCATGTGGGAAATACCACTTTTGCATTTTGTGAGTTTATTCTCTAATGAGCATGTTGATAATGGTTACTTGCTCTTCAAATGTGTTCATCAACATTCTTCAAATGAGGTGTGTTGTGTGGTGATGAACACTTTAAACATGTGTCAAAAACTGAGGCCCTTACAGATGAGTTCTCTGATTTCTTGTATTTTCTCGTCATTCTTCCGACCGTTGCGTATGTCTTGCTCCAATGTGGAGTCTACTTCCATGGTGATAGCCTCACAATTATTCACCAGTCATAGATTGAGTTTTGCAAATTCCTCCTTCAATTCCGTAGGTGTGTCGTTTAAGATCAACATGTTGACATGCACCTTTCGGCTTAAAGCATCTGCCATGACGTTCGCTTTCCCAGGATGATAGTTAATACCCACATCAATGTCGTTAATCAGCTCTAACCATCTCCTTTGTCTGAGGTTGAGATCTGTTTGTGTGAAGATGTACTTTAAGCTTTTATGGTCTGTATATATTTCTGTCCTCTTTCCCATCAAGTAATGCCTCCAAAGCTTCAATGCATGGACCACTGCGGCAAGTTCTAGGTCATGCGTAGGATAGTTCTTCTCGTGTTTTCGAAGCTGTCTGGACGCATATGCAACGACATGTCCCTCTTGCATGAGAACACATCCCAATCCGTGTCTAGAAGCGTCACAATATACCGAAAAAATTCTCTGCATGTCTGGCATAACTAGCACTGGGGCCGTTGTTAATCTTTCCTCAGCTCTTGGAAGCTTGCCTCACACTCCGGAGTCCACGTGAATGTGATTCCCTTCTCTAGCATTTTGGTTAGGGGTCTTGAGATCTTGGAAAACCCTTCAATAAATCATCGGTAGTATCCAGGCAAGCCTAAGAAGCTCTGGATCTCCCCGACATTTTCAGGGGTCTTCCACTTCTGCACATCCGCGATCTTGGCGGGATCCACGGAGATTCCTCCTTCCGAGATTATATGTCCTAAGAAGGGGACTCTCTTCAGCCAAAACTCATATTTGCTTAGCTTGGCATATAGTTGGTGTTCTCTCAAATTTTGCAACACCAGTCTTAGATGCCCCTCATGTTCTTCTTCATTTTTGGAGAAAATGAGAATGTCATCAATGGAAACTACCACAAATTTGTCAAAATATTCCATGAATACCTTGTTTATGAGATACATGAAGTACGCCGGGGCATTAGTTAGCCCGAACGGCATGACGGTGTATTCATACAGCCCGTACCGAGATACGAAAGCTGTCTTGGGAATGTCGGTTGGTCTTATCTTCAGTTGGTGATATCCCGACCTGAGATCATTTCTCGAGAACACACAAGCTCCTCTCAACTGATCAAATAAGTCTTCAATGCGACGTAACGGATACTTGTTCTTGATGGTTACCTCGTTCAACGCTTGGTAGTCTACGCATAGCCTTTGGGTTCCATCCTTCTTGGGCACAAATATCACTGGAGCTCCCCATTGCGAGGAACATGGACGAATGTACCCTTTTTCTGTCAATTCTCTGATATGTTCTTTGAGCTCTTCTAGTTGTTTAGAATCCATCCGGTAAGGTCTCTTGTATATCGGGGCGGTTCCAGGCATTAGTTCAATCGCGAACTCCACTTCACGATCTGGGGGCATACCTGGCAACTCTTCGGGAAAAACATCCGAATATTCCTTGATGACCCTTATCTCTTCCAATTCCACTTCCACTTGATTGAGTTTAATGTCCCTCCTAGGTTCTTGGACAGCTATGAATTTCACTTTGGTGCCACTAGTGTGAGTTAGTTCCACCGTTCTAGTCGAACAATGGATAATGCCTTTATGCTTTGTTAACCAATCCATACCCAAAATAATATCTATCCCTTGCGAGTTTGTCACTATGAGGTTTGCAGTAAATACTACCCCATTAATGTCTAGATTCACTTTGGGGCACACTTGTCTTGTTCTTATTTATCCCCCTGGAGAGTTCACTGCTAATGTATGATTCATTTGTGTTGTTGCTAGATCATACTTGTTAACAAATCCTTGAGCAATGAACGAGTGGGTACCACCAGAATCGAACAAAATGGTTGCAATGTGTAAATTTGCAGGGAACTTACCAATCACCACATCAGGTGCCTCCTGTGCTTCTTCCATGGTCACGTGGTTCACCCGTCCCCGCATCATGTTCTGCTATTATGGCTGCATTGGCTTCTTCTTTGGGCACTTGTGAGCGTAGTGCCCCACTTCACCGCAGTTAAAGCATTGCACCCCAACCTTAGCTGCCTGACCTTTGTTGTCCTGGGGTGGGTTCTGTGGCCCTTGTCCTGCTGGCCGAGATTGGTAAGCGGGGCGTGGCGGCTGCATATACTGACGCTGCAGCTGTACTGGTGCTGATGGAGGCCTGAAGTTCGGGTTGGAACCTCTCGGTTCTGAGTGGGGTACCACAGCACGGCTCATCTGCCCTGCAGGTTGCTGCATAAGACGTGGGCGTGTGTTGCTGCTTGACGTTTGGTGTGACCATCCCATCTTCCTCTTGTGTTCATTCTCCAAGGCCTTCATCTTCCTCTCCACAATAAACGCCCTGTCCACCATCTTTTGGAAACTTTCATATTCGTTGGAGGACATTGCACATTGCATTTCCATGGTGAGCCCTTCCATATAGCAGTCCTGTTTCTGCTCATCAGTTTTAATGTCCCGTGGTGCATAACGGGACAATTGGGTGAACTTGGTGAAGTACTCCCTCACTGTCATGTTGCCCTGTTGCAGTCCAAGAAACTCCTTCCTCTTGTTCTTGAGTTCTCCCCTTGGTATGTAGTGGTTGCGGAAGCTGCGCTTGAACTCCTCCCAAGTTATGTTCTCGGGGTCGTGGTGGGCTGCCACGTAAGTTGTCCACCAATCAGCAGCGGGTCCATTCAATTGATGAGAGACAAACAGTACCCTCTCATATCCTTGGAATTGTATGATCCTCATCTTGTTCTCAATGGTCTTGAGCTAATCATTTGCCTCCAGGGGTTCAGCAGCACTTGCAAACTTCGGGGGTTGAGTTCCTAAAAACTCACTCAACCTTGGTTGACGTGGTGCAGCCTGTGGGGGTGGAGCTTGGTGTAAGTTGGCCACCACTTGAGTCAAATTTTGGATGAGCTGATTTTGATTGTTGATCATTTGGTAGATAGGATCAGCTCCTCCTCGGCGACCACCCCTGCCTTGCCATCAATGAAGGGGAGGATTGGCAGCCCCATTGTTGTTGTTGTTGGGGTTGGCACCACGACCTCTTCCTCTTCCGGCCATCTATTATGATTAACCAAATGTCAACTTAATCATTACACATTAATTTCCCACATTGCTTGTATGAAGTTAAACTTTTGAGACATTAAAATTTAGAAAATTTCAGAAAATCTCGCATAAATTTTTAGGCACCATGTCTAATACGAAAACAAATGCAACTATTGATTCATAAGGTTTCACACACAAAAGCAAATCAAACATAAAGACGAGGTTGTTGACAAGTGCCCATGGCTCCCACAACTCACGTCACATACCAAACATTAACAAGCAAATAGATAGGTTCTTGACTCGACTACTGTAAAAGCCCAAGAAAAGGGACTTGCAAAAACTTTTATGCACCTCACAACACAACAGTTTTGTTGTGTGTAGATTGTGACATATTGTGAAGAGCAAGTGGCCTCTATCAAAGGAGTGATTAGAAGGGAAAGCCTTCACTTTCACAATGTATGGTTTCTACACTTAAACATGAGAGGTTGAGCTCACCCCTAGAATTTAAAAAGTCTTGGGAAGGTTCAGTCCAAAGCTCATGCAAATTCAACACTTTTTGAGGCACTTTTGAGTTATTTCAAAAAGAGGCCAATTTGAGTGTAAATTCAAATTGCAGCAACTTTCATCATCCAAATTCAAAAGTTAGCTCCATATCTACACTCAGCACATTTTTCTGAGTAAACCCACCAATTTCCAGCCCCATTGGAGCTCATCTTGTCAAGAGTTAAATTTGCTAGAATTCAAAACTGAATTTGAATTTCAGTTTGAATATGAAGCAAACTTGACCAAACAAAGTTTGAATTTGAGAATTCAAATTCAAACAAAGACTTGGGAGCTAAGTCTCACATTAAATTGTGAGTAGCTGGTGGGATAATTAACAAAAACAGAAAAGAAATATTAGGGGAAAAGGAGAAAGGGGGAGGCCCACAGGTCAGTGGCACACTGGAGGGGCAGTCGGTTGCTGCAGCCGACCCCGACTTCGCGCGCAAGACAGTGAACGGCGGCGAGCCACCGAGGCAGCGATCGGCCACCTCACAGTGCCAAACCGCGGCTTAAAGGCCAGCGCACAGCCCACGCCGCCTTCCTCCTGCTTTCCAAACGAGAACCCCCCCCTACCGAGTTCCTTCCTCGTTTCCGCGCGAGCACAGAAACGCCGCCCTTTCTGATCGCCGGCGTCCGGCCAGCACAGGCGCGCTCGTGCCCGACGAGCCATACAAGAAAGGACCGCCTTAAGGTGCTGACTCTTCTAGTCCCTACCGTTCTTCATTTCATGGGCTGTCGAGGGAGTATTTCGCCGGGAAAGCTTCGGGTGTCTTGAGACCGAGCTCCCACAAAATCCCAAAATTCGTGGGGGTTAGCTCATCACTGGGCAAACCGAGTCATGCACACGCTCTATACACGGCCACGACCACCTAGGATCAAAAACCAGTAAAAACCGTGGGCTAGGTTGACGGTTCTTTGAAGTTTTCTGAAGCACAGCCGATATCCGGCCTAGGTCGCCGGTGAGGTCATAGTTACCGCCGTTTTCACGAGGATCGGTGTCCATGTCCGTGACCAGCAGGTGTCAGCGGAGCTCCCCGAGCAAACCGCATCGAAAAAGGTGCGTGGGATGCCGAGTTAGACGTCGCCGGTGAGCTCCCGGCCGCTGTTGCCGTTGGGAGCACTGTTCCGGTGGTTGTCAAGTTCTGGGGAGGGCACCACCGTGTTCCTCAGGCCGAGATAGGCACTGGCGGCGAGATTCAGCAAGCTCCGAGGACCGGAACCCGTCTCCGGCGAGAGCTCCGGCGAGCTTGGCGGCGGGGTCGCGCGGGTGGCCGGAGGAGGACGAAGGGGTAGGCCCCACGCGTCAGCGGCTGGAAATAAAGGGGTGGGATTCTCTGTGGTCCGGGATCCAGTGCGGCCGCGCGGGAAGGAGTCTGTGGCCCCGTGTGGCTCGGATCCAGCGGTCGACACGTGTACGTGGACCCACCCGCAGGATTTAAACATTTCTGGAATTTCCAGTTTTAGTGCAAACTTTAGAACCCCATAACTTTTGCTAGGAAGCTCCAAATTTAGTGATTCAAATTGGGTTGGATTCATCTTGCCTAGCTCTGTCCAGAGATACAACCCAATTTGTATGAAACCCATTAATTAATTCTGGAAAATTCTTTAAAGCTTTTCAGCAAAAGAATTTTAGAGGGAGTTTGGTTCATCCAAAAATTCCCAAATTTTGGCAGAATGTTCTTTAGGACATTAGTAAACCCCTGCAAAAGTTTCAGACCATTTGGAGTTGAATTGGTCAGAGCAATTCAAATTGGAAGGTGCTGTGTTCATTTGAATGCAGAAACATTTTCAGAGAATTTCCAAAACTTGGAAATTCAATTCTGGGCAAACCTTGACTCCAAAAATGCTAGGAAAATTCATGCAAACTCTATGAGCTAGAATAGAAATTGTAGTTCATTAAGTTGAGCATGAACAGGGGTATTACCTCAGAATTAATTCTTCCTTGCTGATTTGCCAAGAGAATTATTCTGGGCAAACCACTCCATGAAAAGTGCTAATGTTTGGTCCAGAGAGTTTTCTTGTGACAAGGAACTCACACAAAAATTCTCAGCTCTATTGGAGCTCTAGATCACCCCTGTCCTGTTTACCCACTTAAGGGATTAAAATGGAAAAGGGGAAAACCACTTAGCATTTAACCATGTGACTAAGTCCAAGCCAAACCACCAACACTAGTTCATATTTAAATTCTTAAACAAAGTTCCAGGTGTTAGAGGCTGATTATTAGAACCAATAGTAGAAGTTTTACTCTAAAACTCACATTTGCATCTAATTAACATATAGTATTTCATTAACGTGTAGCCGTTGAAGAAGAGACTCCGGAAGTGCTGGACTTCCTCCTTCCGGACGAAGAACTAACTCCTGACCAGCAGCAACAAGGCAAGCCCCGGTTTGCATTAACCCTTTTATAAATCTTACTTTGTTTACATGTGTCATATGAAGTATGTATGTGCATTAGGTCTAGGGTGAATGAAACCCCACTTGCATAACCAAAGGTTCCTAAAAGAGTGAGGGTAGTGTCAAGGACCCCGAGTAGACAGGCTATGCTTAATGAGTCATAGGACTTCGGTACAAGTCGAGTAGTTGGAATCTACTCGCGAGATAGGCATTGGGACACACGGGTTCGGTTGAGTGATGTGAGATCACTTTAGTAATGAAAATGAGACTAGGCAGGGGCTAGGGCGCAGCAAGAGAGAGTCTTGTGTGCGCAGCCCTGTCCGTGTCGATTGAGGACCGATCCGTGTGCGGCCCTGCTGAACAAGTATTGAACGTACCGAAGGCATATCGGATATATGGGCCCCGATAAACCGATGTAGCCTAAACCTCCGGGCGTCGAGGCATAGCACACCGATTTATAGGTGTAGGTTGAGGGCAGCAAGGTGGAAATCTGCCAACTGGCATAGAGAGATGCTCCGTGTGGGGAACCTCCTGCTCGTTTCGGTGCGACCGGTTCGACGTTTGGGCTGTTGGGTGAAAGGTTGTCCCGTACGACATCGAGTGAGCGTGCTGTGCAGCTCCACGGGTGGGCGTACGTGACGTGCTCTTTGGGTTTTCCCTGCAGGTGTATATCGAGTCGATTCGCCGTCCCTCGCGGTGACGAGTACTGCTTGTTCACTGCGTCGTAACGTAGACTAATGGATGAAATATGTTGATTCAATGATGCTGATTGATATAATTGTATTGCTACATGTGTGCCACCAAATACTGCTTACTAAATTTCAGATTTCATGAACTGTTAACTTGTTGCTAAAAGATGAACTAAGGATGAACTTGTAGGCGTGTCGTTTTGCTGAAAAGTTACTATCCTATGTCCCTTGTACCCCTCATGTAGAGTTTCATGCTTAGGTGAGTCGGTTAAGCCTTGCTGAGCCTTCGTGCTCACGGTTGCTGCTTAAGTGTTTTTCAGGTGAGGAGCCACCCACGGACTCGGAGTACGAGTCCACCGGCGAGGGTTACCCTCCGTCGGGGACCACGGCTGAGTGGGAGCCGTACACGCCGCGCTGAGCTGAGACGTGCAGCTAGTGTGGGTTGCCCTAGGGCTGGGCAACCGACTTTTGCTAAATAGGCGGGCGTGAGTTGTATAGTGTAGTCTTCCGCTGTGTAATAGAACAATAATTGTAACTGAAGTTTGTACTTGTTTGTACAGTTTCAGCTGTTTTTCCCATGTAATATATTGTGTTCTTATGACGTGTGCTGTCGGGTGTCGCATCGCGCGGCATCACCCTCTGCGATCCTGGATGAGCGGATTCCGGTCCGCCACAGCCTGGTATCAGAGCTGCAGTGGGGATAGCACAGTACTAAAGGACTGCATTATGGGAAAAACTTAGGTATACGGTGAGGATTCGGTAGTTGCCCAAGTAAGGACTATATTAGCATAGTTACTTAAAGTGGCAAAGACTAACTTATGTGTTATAATTCTGAATTTCAATTATGTAACGACGCACCTACGCTCTGGTAAGTATGGTAAGGAACGCCACCGAAAGCGGTTCAATTTCGGTTAGCTCTCCCTGACGAGGAACGAGGTTCAGGGATTGATCTCACAGCTTGGTGTGAGACGTTAATATGAACCTTTTGGACTCTTCATGTCCCTGAGTTCATATGAAACGCTGATCCCTAGCGTGCATTAGGCAAGTAAGTGGAGACCCCATCGCGTGGTCAGTAACGCGAAAGTGTGTTCGTCTGGAAATAGCCCAGGAGGACATACGCAGCGCTTGCCATCGGCGTGCCCTGCAGGGCAGTAGGTGGTATCTGTTGGGTTGATAACATTCCCAACCGTGACGACCCGTTCATGACATACTCGGGTTCCCCGTCGTGTGGTGTTGGAACACGATCACGTGCCTTGAGACGTGACTTAGCTCAAGGACGGCCGTATGACAATGATACGGGCGTTTGTATTTACTTTTAGATATGGAACTGCCTGAAATGAACAAACTTTGAGTGCACCATCATTGTGTGGTCTTCTGCAGGTACTAACCACGTATGTATCCGTGTAGAAAACGTGTGCGAGAGACCGTTTAGTGCCACACTTGAGACGTATATACCGGTATGATCCGGTTAGGATTTTCTTTTGTAAGGAACGTAGTACCGAGATATTGTAGGCATATGCATGAGTATAATGATAACAAAAAAATTAAAAAAATCTATAGGTTCAACAGTTAGGACCCTGGTTGGGTATAAGAATGAGATAGGGATGAGTGTAGTTCCAAAAAGACTGAAAAACAGAGTGCTCGGTTGTGGGACAGCAAGTTTGCTGATCTTCAACAGGGCATAACTCACAGGTCTTTTAGCCCAGGGAGGTGTGCTATATAGTTCTGGGAAGGTATTCAAGTACTCTACAACTTTGTTGTAGACTTCCAGAGCTGAAACTCGCCTTAAGATGGCTGAAATCCCAGAGGAATGTAAACTGTCCAGAACCAGGGCAGAGTAAAACATCCTCTGAACTGATATGTTTTTCAAATATAACTCCCAGTAGAAAAATATAAAATTGTCATATAATACACGCTTAGAAAGAGTAGAAGATGTGTGACATCTTTGCAATTCAAAGTTTCTGAAGTTTCAGCACAGAAATTAGGGAGAATTAGGGTTGAAGACAGCCACTTCCAAGGGAGGTGCTGTTAAAATTCTTCCAGAAATTCTGCTGACTTTGAATTAGCATAACTTTTTAGCCAAATCTGATCTGGGGGCAAATGCATACTCGTTGGAAAGATACTAAAGTTAACTTAAACTTTGTTATTCAACTTGAGTCATGAAAATGCACAGAACCAGATCAAAACATGGGATAGGTAGAAACTGGTCATTCTGACAGAAGAATGACAGTTGAGCTCATTGGAGAGGGTGTCGTACCCTAAGGGTGTTATACGTGATGACAACGCAATAATAATGTCTCGTAGAGACCAAACCCAGTTATGTTGAGCTTCCAAACAGGGGGTTCATCAAGTTGGATTAAACTAACTTGTGTTTGGTCTGGTAATGGTGTAGCTTGTGCAAAGTTATTACATTATCTACTTACGAGATATTTCGCATATTTGGTTGTCATAATGTTTTTACGCCCAGTTCTATTGGACTGCATGCCAAATGTTGCGGGACTGATGTTTAATGTCGTATGGTTGCAGATGGTTCGTACTAGGACCACGCACGAGGTTGGTGGCTCTAGCCAAGGTGGAGGCGATGACTCCCAGCCACCGGCCTACGACAGCACCCCGCAGCAGCAGCCACCACCGCCGCCTCCGCTTACTCTAGCGGATGTGATAGCGGCATTGGTGGGAGGTCGTGAGGAGCAGACCGACCTGCTCCGCACGATCGTGCAGAATACGTCCCAGGCGGGAGGACGTCAAGAGCGAGGGCCTCGTGAGCCCCGCGAAGTGTCGTACTCGGATTTCATGAGTACGCACCCTCCAGTGTTCACCGAAGCTGAAGAACCACTGGAGGCGGACAACTGGCTGCGGACTATCGAGTCCAAGTTCGGGCTGCTCCAGTGTACGGGGCGGCAGAAGACACTGTTCGCAGCACAGCAGCTCCACGGTGCCGCTGGTGCGTGGTGGGCGAATTATGTCGCCTCACGTCCGGCTGGCCATGCCGTGGAATGGCAAGAGTTCCGGGAGGCGTTCCGCGCCTATCACATTCCTCCCGGAATAATGAAGAGAAAGTTCCAAGAATTTTTGGAACTAAAGCAGGGCGGGAGGAGTGCCCACGACTACTCCCGTGCCTTCAACCATCTGGCGCAGTATGCGTCAGACTACATCTCCACGGAGGAGAAGAAGAGGGAGCACTTCTATCGGGGGTTACATCCCGAAATGAAGACCCACCTCGTACAATGGAACCGCGGCACATTCAACGACCTAGTCAATGCCGCCATCATGCAAGAGGACGCTCAGCGGGAGTTAGCAGCTGAGCAGAAGAAGCGCAGCGCTCCACCTAGCAGCAGTGGGAGTGGCGCTCCCCAGAAGTACCGTATGGTGTATCGGACACCATCCGGGCAGCAGTGGCAACCACCGGCGCGACCGCAACGGTTCGGGGGACGTCCCTTTCAGGCACCTCCGTTCCGTCCGCCGATGCCACCACCAAGACAGCAGCAACAGCAGACGGTACCCCGGGCGTTTCCACCGCCACAACGCGCCCCAGGTTTCCGCCCACCGATCAGCGGGGGACCGCCCCGTTTCACCTGCTTCACGTGTGGCCAGGCGGGCCACTTTGCGAAGGACTGTCCCCAGGGGCAGCAGAGCAGCGGACAAGCCCAGTTTCAGGGCGGTGCTCGAGGCCGACCTCCGGCGAAGAAGGTTGGTCAGAGGACTGGGGGTGTCCGCAACCTCGACAATGAGGACGCCCCAGAGGGAGACAACGTGCTGGCGGGTACGTTTACTCTCAACCATCAAGCCATCGTCATATTATTTGATTCTGGTGCAACCCACAGCTTTATAAGTGCATCCTATGTGGCTAAACACCAATTGCAAGTCTTCCCAACCGACTGCACTTATATGATATGCTCACCGGGAGGGAAGATTTCAGCTAATATGATGATTCCAAAGGCACCTCTGTGCTTAGGTGGGAAACTATATCCCACCACCTTGATAATCCTTATGGGACAAAAGATTGATGCAATCTTAGGGATGTCATGGCTGCAATACCATGGCGCTGTCCTAGAGACTCGGACCCGGACGGTCCACTTAAATTCTCCATTCCACCGTCCGCATTCCATGATGTTAGACACGCCAGTCCGGGAAGTTTTAGCAATTAATAATGTTGAAGTTCTCAAGTTAGAAGACATCCCCGTAGTCCGGGAGTATCCTGATGTGTTCCCGGATGATCTTCCGGGCATGCCACCTGAGCGGGATGTCGAGTTCAAGATTGAACTTGCACCCGGGACTACGCCCATATCACGGAGACCATACAAGATGGCTCCAAATGAGCTGGCGGAACTGAAAGAACAGCTCAATGATCTGTTGAGCAAGGGTTTCATTAGGCCGAGTTCCTCGCCTTGGGGATGCTCGGCGCTATTCGTGAAGAAAAAGGATGAGACCCTGAGGCTGTGTGTGGATTACCGGCCGCTCAACGCCGTCACTATCAAGAATAAGTACCCACTGCCCCGTATTGACATCTTGTTTGATCAACTGGTGGGGGCAAGTGTATTCTCAAAGATGGACCTTCGCTCTGGATATCACCAGATCAAGATCCGGGCGGAGGATATCCCGAAGACGGCGTTCTCGACGAGATACGGCTTATACGAATATCTCGTCATGTCCTTTGGTCTCACAAATGCTCCAGCCCATTTCATGTATCTCATGAACTCGGTGTTCATGCCGGAGCTGGACAAGTTCGTGGTAGTGTTCATCGACGACATCTTGGTTTACTCCAAGACCGAAGCTGAACATGCCGAACACTTGCGGATCGTTCTTCAACGATTGCGAGACCACAAACTCTATGCTAAGTTCAGCAAATGCGAATTTTGGATCAGCCAAGTGCCATTCTTGGGACATATCATCTCAGCTGAAGGCATTGCGGTTGACCCAAGTAAAATCGAGCAAGTGTTGAAATGGAAAGCTCCCACTTCAGTTCATGAAGTCAGAAGCTTCCTCGGGTTAGCGGGATACTACCGGAGATTCATTCCAAGTTTCTCCAAGCTCGCTAAGCCGATGACAGAGTTGCTGAAGAAAGGGACAAAATATGTTCGGAACACGGCGTGTGAAGGAGCGTTCCGAACACTGGTGAAGCATCTCACAACAGCCCCGGTATTAGCTCAGCCGGATACAACAAAGCCCTTCGACGTGTATTGTGACACGTCCGGTATTGGACTCGGCTGCGTGTTGATGCAGGAAGGACGTGTGGTCGCTTATGGCTCACGCCAACTTCGGAACCATGAGCAGCACTACCCGACTCACGATCTTGAACTTGCTGCCGTGGTGTTGGCGCTGAAAATGTGGAGGCACTATCTCCTGGGGAACTTGGTGCATCTCTACACCGACCACAAGAGCTTGAAATACATTTTCACCCAGAAGGAGCTGAACATGAGGCAGAGGAGGTGGTTAGAACTGATCAAAGATTATGAGATTGAGATCCATTACCACCCCGGCAAGGCGAATGTGGTTGCCGACGCGCTGAGTCGGAAATCACATGTCCATCACCTCACCATTACACCGGTGGAGGAGGAAGAGCCAAGTTTATACTTGGTTCCTTATGGATCGCTGTACAACCTTGCCCTCATCCCTACTATTAGGGAGGACATCATTGCAGCTCAGAAAACGGATAAAGGCATGGCACATCTCCGGAGACGGATAGACATTGGAGAAATTAAATGTTTCCGGAAAGATGGGGAGGGGACGCTGTGGTTCAATGACCGCATAGTCGTACCCCGGGATATGGAGTTGAGGAAAAAGATCCTCGATGAAGCTCACTTGTCTAAATACTCCATTCATCCGGGCAGCAACAAAATGTACCAAGATTTGAAAAAGAAATTTTGGTGGACGCGGATGAAGCGGGAGGTAGCTAAGTACGTATCCGAGTGCGATACGTGTAGACGAGTGAAAGCTGATCACATGAAGAAATCAGGGCTGTTGCAACCCCTGAAGATCCCGGCATGGAAATGGGAAGATGTGAGCATGGATTTCATTGTGGGATTACCCCTAACAGCCAACAAGCATGATTCCATATGGGTAATCGTTGATCGGTTAACCAAGACGGCTCATTTCATTCCGGTGAATACACGTTACAATGCCGGCAAATATGCGGAGCTATACATAGCAAAGATTCTATGCCTATACGGGGTACCCCAGACCATTGTCTCAGATCGAGGTGCATTATTTGTATCTCGCTTTTGGGAGCAGCTACACGCTGCATTGGGTACTAAGTTGATCAGGAGCTCCGCCTATCACCCTCAGACCGATGGTCAGACAGAAAGGGTGAATCAAGTCCTGGAAGACATGTTGAGAGCATGTGCCATCCACCATGGTAGGAATTGGGATGATCACCTACCATTGGCGGAATTCTCGTACAACAACGGTTATCAGGCGAGTATCAAAATGGCACCCTATGAAGCTCTCTACGGTCGTAAATGCCGCACCCCATTAAATTGGTGCGAGTCCGGTGAAAGGGTCACATTCGGAGTTGATGTGGTGAACGACGCCGAAGAGCGCGTTCGGACAATTCAAGCCAATTTGAAGGCCGCTCAATCCCGACAAAAGAGCTACGCTGATAAGAGGCGTAGACCGTTGCACTTTGACGTTGGGGAACACGTGTACCTCCGCGTGTCTCCAATGAAGGGCGTGCACCGATTCGGTGTGAAGGGGAAGCTCGCTCCCCGTTTCATTGGACCCTACGCTATCACCGAGAAGTGTGGACCAGCAGCGTACCGATTGGAGCTACCGGCATCTCTGACTAGTGTCCATGATATTTTCCATGTTTCGCAACTGCGGAAATGCTTGAAGCATACAACTGCTGTTCCTACCGAAGACATCGGCGAGCTGAAGCCGGATCTAACATATAATGAATATCCGGTGGGAATTCTTGATGAGAAAGCCAGAACCACACGCAGCAAAACGTTGTGGTTCTACAAAATACTCTGGAGCAACCACACCGCCGAAGAAGCGACGTGGGAGAGCGAGGAGTTCCTTCGCTCAAATTACCCGGAGTTCATGACTTCTCAACACGGGTAAGTCCCTATTACATTGCTATCTCTTCTTTTATAATCTCGGGACGAGATTCTTTTAAGGGGGGAGGGATGTAAAAGCCCAAGAAAAGGGACTTGCAAAAACTTTTATGCACCTCACAACACAACAGTTTTGTTGTGTGTAGATTGTGACATATTGTGAAGAGCAAGTGGCCTCTATCAAAGGAGTGATTAGAAGGGAAAGCCTTCACTTTCACAATGTATGGTTTCTACACTTAAACATGAGAGGTTGAGCTCACCCCTAGAATTTAAAAAGTCTTGGGAAGGTTCAGTCCAAAGCTCATGCAAATTCAACACTTTTTGAGGCACTTTTGAGTTATTTCAAAAAGAGGCCAATTTGAGTGTAAATTCAAATTGCAGCAACTTTCATCATCCAAATTCAAAAGTTAGCTCCATATCTACACTCAGCACATTTTTCTGAGTAAACCCACCAATTTCCAGCCCCATTGGAGCTCATCTTGTCAAGAGTTAAATTTGCTAGAATTCAAAACTGAATTTGAATTTCAGTTTGAATATGAAGCAAACTTGACCAAACAAAGTTTGAATTTGAGAATTCAAATTCAAACAAAGACTTGGGAGCTAAGTCTCACATTAAATTGTGAGTAGCTGGTGGGATAATTAACAAAAACAGAAAAGAAATATTAGGGGAAAAGGAGAAAGGGGGAGGCCCACAGGTCAGTGGCACACTGGAGGGGCAGTCGGTTGCTGCAGCCGACCCCGACTTCGCGCGCAAGACAGTGAACGGCGGCGAGCCACCGAGGCAGCGATCGGCCACCTCACAGTGCCAAACCGCGGCTTAAAGGCCAGCGCACAGCCCACGCCGCCTTCCTCCTGCTTTCCAAACGAGAACCCCCCCCTACCGAGTTCCTTCCTCGTTTCCGCGCGAGCACAGAAACGCCGCCCTTTCTGATCGCCGGCGTCCGGCCAGCACAGGCGCGCTCGTGCCCGACGAGCCATACAAGAAAGGACCGCCTTAAGGTGCTGACTCTTCTAGTCCCTACCGTTCTTCATTTCATGGGCTGTCGAGGGAGTATTTCGCCGGGAAAGCTTCGGGTGTCTTGAGACCGAGCTCCCACAAAATCCCAAAATTCGTGGGGGTTAGCTCATCACTGGGCAAACCGAGTCATGCACACGCTCTATACACGGCCACGACCACCTAGGATCAAAAACCAGTAAAAACCGTGGGCTAGGTTGACGGTTCTTTGAAGTTTTCTGAAGCACAGCCGATATCCGGCCTAGGTCGCCGGTGAGGTCATAGTTACCGCCGTTTTCACGAGGATCGGTGTCCATGTCCGTGACCAGCAGGTGTCAGCGGAGCTCCCCGAGCAAACCGCATCGAAAAAGGTGCGTGGGATGCCGAGTTAGACGTCGCCGGTGAGCTCCCGGCCGCTGTTGCCGTTGGGAGCACTGTTCCGGTGGTTGTCAAGTTCTGGGGAGGGCACCACCGTGTTCCTCAGGCCGAGATAGGCACTGGCGGCGAGATTCAGCAAGCTCCGAGGACCGGAACCCGTCTCCGGCGAGAGCTCCGGCGAGCTTGGCGGCGGGGTCGCGCGGGTGGCCGGAGGAGGACGAAGGGGTAGGCCCCACGCGTCAGCGGCTGGAAATAAAGGGGTGGGATTCTCTGTGGTCCGGGATCCAGTGCGGCCGCGCGGGAAGGAGTCTGTGGCCCCGTGTGGCTCGGATCCAGCGGTCGACACGTGTACGTGGACCCACCCGCAGGATTTAAACATTTCTGGAATTTCCAGTTTTAGTGCAAACTTTAGAACCCCATAACTTTTGCTAGGAAGCTCCAAATTTAGTGATTCAAATTGGGTTGGATTCATCTTGCCTAGCTCTGTCCAGAGATACAACCCAATTTGTATGAAACCCATTAATTAATTCTGGAAAATTCTTTAAAGCTTTTCAGCAAAAGAATTTTAGAGGGAGTTTGGTTCATCCAAAAATTCCCAAATTTTGGCAGAATGTTCTTTAGGACATTAGTAAACCCCTGCAAAAGTTTCAGACCATTTGGAGTTGAATTGGTCAGAGCAATTCAAATTGGAAGGTGCTGTGTTCATTTGAATGCAGAAACATTTTCAGAGAATTTCCAAAACTTGGAAATTCAATTCTGGGCAAACCTTGACTCCAAAAATGCTAGGAAAATTCATGCAAACTCTATGAGCTAGAATAGAAATTGTAGTTCATTAAGTTGAGCATGAACAGGGGTATTACCTCAGAATTAATTCTTCCTTGCTGATTTGCCAAGAGAATTATTCTGGGCAAACCACTCCATGAAAAGTGCTAATGTTTGGTCCAGAGAGTTTTCTTGTGACAAGGAACTCACACAAAAATTCTCAGCTCTATTGGAGCTCTAGATCACCCCTGTCCTGTTTACCCACTTAAGGGATTAAAATGGAAAAGGGGAAAACCACTTAGCATTTAACCATGTGACTAAGTCCAAGCCAAACCACCAACACTAGTTCATATTTAAATTCTTAAACAAAGTTCCAGGTGTTAGAGGCTGATTATTAGAACCAATAGTAGAAGTTTTACTCTAAAACTCACATTTGCATCTAATTAACATATAGTATTTCATTAACGTGTAGCCGTTGAAGAAGAGACTCCGGAAGTGCTGGACTTCCTCCTTCCGGACGAAGAACTAACTCCTGACCAGCAGCAACAAGGCAAGCCCCGGTTTGCATTAACCCTTTTATAAATCTTACTTTGTTTACATGTGTCATATGAAGTATGTATGTGCATTAGGTCTAGGGTGAATGAAACCCCACTTGCATAACCAAAGGTTCCTAAACGAGTGAGGGTAGTGTCAAGGACCCCGAGTAGACAGGCTATGCTTAATGAGTCATAGGACTTCGGTACAAGTCGAGTAGTTGGAATCTACTCGCGAGATAGGCATTGGGACACACGGGTTCGGTTGAGTGATGTGAGATCACTTTAGTAATGAAAATGAGACTAGGCAGGGGCTAGGGCGCAGCAAGAGAGAGTCTTGTGTGCGCAGCCCTGTCCGTGTCGATTGAGGACCGATCCGTGTGCGGCCCTGCTGAACAAGTATTGAACGTACCGAAGGCATATCGGATATATGGGCCCCGATAAACCGATGTAGCCTAAACCTCCGGGCGTCGAGGCATAGCACACCGATTTATAGGTGTAGGTTGAGGGCAGCAAGGTGGAAATCTGCCAACGGGCATAGAGAGATGCTCCGTGTGGGGAACCTCCTGCTCGTTTCGGTGCGACCGGTTCGACGTTTGGGCTGTTGGGTGAAAGGTTGTCCCGTACGACATCGAGTGAGCGTGCTGTGCAGCTCCACGGGTGGGCGTACGTGACGTGCTCTTTGGGTTTTCCCTGCAGGTGTATATCGAGTCGATTCGCCGTCCCTCGCGGTGACGAGTACTGCTTGTTCACTGCGTCGTAACGTAGACTAATGGATGAAATATGTTGATTCAATGATGCTGATTGATATAATTGTATTGCTACATGTGTGCCACCAAATACTGCTTACTAAATTTCAGATTTCATGAACTGTTAACTTGTTGCTAAAAGATGAACTAAGGATGAACTTGTAGGCGTGTCGTTTTGCTGAAAAGTTACTATCCTATGTCCCTTGTACCCCTCATGTAGAGTTTCATGCTTAGGTGAGTCGGTTAAGCCTTGCTGAGCCTTCGTGCTCACGGTTGCTGCTTAAGTGTTTTTCAGGTGAGGAGCCACCCACGGACTCGGAGTACGAGTCCACCGGCGAGGGTTACCCTCCGTCGGGGACCACGGCTGAGTGGGAGCCGTACACGCCGCGCTGAGCTGAGACGTGCAGCTAGTGTGGGTTGCCCTAGGGCTGGGCAACCGACTTTTGCTAAATAGGCGGGCGTGAGTTGTATAGTGTAGTCTTCCGCTGTGTAATAGAACAATAATTGTAACTGAAGTTTGTACTTGTTTGTACAGTTTCAGCTGTTTTTCCCATGTAATATATTGTGTTCTTATGACGTGTGCTGTCGGGTGTCGCATCGCGCGGCATCACCCTCTGCGATCCTGGATGAGCGGATTCCGGTCCGCCACAACTACTCGATAACATGCTTAAATAAGGGAAATGACTCTAAATGACTCGTCTCACTGTGCTGGCTCGTCGGGGTCTTCCTCATCATTGCGGCTTCCCTCTGACTCCGCTCTAGGTGGGGAAGCTGCTGGTAGAGAAGTGCGGCGACGCTTGTTCGCCCGGCGGTCTGGGGAGTCAGGAGTCCATGTGTCATTCTCTATGACACACAGTTCATTCCTATCTCTCTCTCTCTCTCGCCCTCAAGCTGCCACGAAGCATCGCCTCAGTCTCCTTCAGGGTGTCACGGACATCTTGAAGCTCCTGCTGGCACTCCTGCAGTCTAGTGCTGAGCATAGCTGCATCCTATAAGCACATGTCCATGTGATCATGTGAAGTCCCTTGTTGCACCGGCGGGTACTTGTACTCCGCGGTGCCACTCTCATGCTGGAGGACATACATGTACTCAGTCCTGTCCAGGTGGCCACGGTTGATGTAACTCTGACAGGTGATGGCCTCCCAGGTGACATCCTTCTCAGCATCGGCCTGAGTCGCCCGACAAGCTGGAGAGCGGTGGATCTTGAGCAGATTGTTGTCGTGGATGATCCACATCTCTGAGCTTCATTCTTCACGCTTTTCATGGATGGTCTTGGTGGAGCTGTAGTGGATGATTAGCTTGCCCACGTTGCCGGCGGTGTGGAGCATACACCGAAGACGGCGCAACAAGCCTCCCACTGCCAACCCGTAGGAGTGGTACGTCACCGGGCGGTTCTCCTCCCTCAAGGCAAGTGCAGCTATAGGAACTCTCCCTCTGGTGGACTTGCGAGCGGTGCGGACCATGCGAACCATCTAAAACATAAAACATTTAAAATCAAGTTAGACAATAATTAAATAAATACTGTATTTTGAATAAAAGTTGAGGCAAGATGAACAAATAAAATAAAGAAACAACATTAATTAACACTTTTACCCCACACCTTTTGTAAAATAGTTTTTAAGAACATAAGGTCCTTAAATACGTCCATTTCTACCTAGGTCCACATTCCTACGGGCAACCTTGGCTCTGATACCACTTATGTAACACCCGTTTTTTCCGCAGAACACCCGAGTGACTCCCACATGTATGCCAGAATCATTTTATCATACATGTGATGACAAATAGTGAAGTATCATTATATTACAAGCGAAGTGTTTGAACATAAATAAGTCTTACGTAGCGTCTCGAAGGACGATAATATGTTCACAATAATGTAAATAAATGAACAGCGGAAGATAAGTCTTTTGGGCTCCATCACAGGCGTTGCCCGGGGGACTCCGTGAACATAAAATCCTTCTTCGGGTCCGAAGTCTTGGTCGTTGTACACCACATCATTCCCTTGGCCTGAGCAGCAATTTAAAACCAACAGAAAAGCAAGCTTGAGTACCGTTGGTACTCAGCAAGTGTGGGAAAGTTATGTCATGCATGGCTAGAGCAAGGAAAGGTTGAACTCATGGTTAAAGCACAACGCAATTAGTCCCTATCACCTTAGCTTATTAAGCACCTACACTACTATATGAATGAAATGGTCCCAATCCCCAAACCCATCATCATCAATATCAAGTAACCATAACTTCATTTCCATTGTTAAGCTCCCCGCTTAACAACCTCAATTTTCCAAGCCGCTCTTGACCGTGAGCACGGCTGCCATGACAGTTTTGACTCTACGGAGTTTGCGCCACTGTACCCACATGTAGTTATTTCGTCCCCGTTGCCGGGTGGACTAGAAGAACCTCCATTATGCCAGTGGCCGCGAACCACGTTCACACTTTTGAGGTGTGTAGCCAGGAGATCACTACAAGGCCTTTACAGAGGGATTCCCGACGAGTGTGGGCCCATTGAGGTTTCACCCCTAACAGCATCCAGGAGGCTCCAACCCCCGCTGCAGTGGCCCCCTCTTGAGCCTTGCGGTTCATATGGTAGTCCAGCTGACACCTATTCCCCGCACCATCCAAACACCCGTACTATGCCGGAGATACACCTAATTAATTGGCCAAGCTGCCCCATCTCAGAATGTGGTTGGCACGGTAAAGCTAAGTTACATGCTCCATGAACCGGTCCTTAGGATTCAGGCAAGCAACTAAACACAAACCCGAGTCTCGTGCACACAGCACCAACCAAAGCATCCAACTTGCCTAGATCCCTACCTATACATTGTTCATAATATTCCATTCAAGGGGTAAAGTAATCAAGGTGATGACCTCATATCCCAATTATCCCATTCTAAGCATGGCCAAGCATGAGTAGTATAAATGAATGACATAATAAAATAACTCCCAACCCAGGCTACAAGGAAGCAAGATAATGAAAATCTAGGAAAACTTCCTAGCATGGGTATCATATTCCAAATTGACAATGCAATTAAATTCTAACTATACATCCTAGTATAGGATAAAAGTGGTCAAGGACACATGACTTCTTCCTGCTACTCCGTGAATGGAAAGTCTTGATCATGAAAGGTGAGAACTGGCTCTGGGGCTGGTTCTACTCATGCCAACACACACATAACAAAAGAAACAACATTCCATAAGCAATAGTCCACATTTTCACCCATGCAAACCACACATACCCACACATGAATGTCATACACTTATTTAAGCATTGTGTTTACCCTAGATATGTTGATTCCATGCATGCATGCACTTTTAAACATATATATTACTTCTAACTTTAATATTCATATTTCTAAGTGCACACTAAATATGGATTTCCAATATGAACAATTTTTTTCCTATATTAGATAATACACTTCTTAGCCACCAAATTTGCATAAAAGGTAATTTCCTACTCCAAATAGGTTTTCAGATCTTCTACACAATTTTAACTTGAAATTTTGGATTTGGGGACCTCATTTGGCATTTTCCAATTATGCATACCTATTTTCCTGCATTTTCAGATTTATTTTCTATACCTAATAGTGAACTTCAATACTAAAACAGCAAAATTTATCCCTACACAGAATGTATTTTGATCTAAAATGCCCAACAAAATATCTTTTGGCTTCCTATCTGATGGGATCAATTTAAATTTATTTTTTCCTATTCTTCAGAATTATTTAAAGCCTAAAAATGAATTCAGCACTAAAACAGCAAAATAAATTCATACACAAAATTTATACTGTTCCAAATATCTAAACAGAACCTTTATAAATTTTTCCTACCCTTTTTGGTTACTTAGATTCATTTTTCCACATATTTAAATTTGTTTTATGCCTAAAGGGTATATTTCAGAAATAAATAACAAAACAGCAACCTTATTGAAATTTCAAAGTTTATTTCTCATCTAAATTCAAACTTCAGATTGTTCTACAAGTTTTCAACAGAGTTAGAATAATTTAAACTGAATTTATACCTATGTTTGAATTTAAATCACACTCAATTTGCTAGAACTTCTAAATTAAATATCCCTCCGGGGTTGAAATTTAAATTCTATAATGTTGCAAGGTCAAAATTATATTTCCCAAAACTCTCAGGGGTCAATGCATCATTTACAGAGGGTATTTCCTAATTTCTATTAAGTCCAGGGGCTAAAACTGATTATTAAACGCATTTTCCTAAATTTCCGAGGGTCCAGGGGCTAGATCAGAAGTTTTCCGGGGCTACATCCTTTTTCCTCAGAACCCCAGGGCGTAGCGCGTAAGTTTTCCGGCGGGAATCGGCGCTTTAAAATTGGGCCTTCGGATTTTAAATGGACGGCTGAGATTATAACGCGAAAGGGTACGGGGTGAATCTATTCGGGACCACATGATTTAAAACGGACGGGCCACAGAGGGCCACGTCACCCTGGCCGTGTGCGGGCGGCGCTGCCCGGCGGCACACAGTGGCAGGAGGCGGCGGACTCGCCGGAATTTCACGAAATCTCATCTACAGGCCCTAGACTACCGTTTTCTCTGCACGATTCGAAGGAGGGGAAGTAGGGGGCCTCACCTCGGTGGTTTTCTTGAGCTCTCGGAGGCCCTGGAAGTCGGTCAGCGACGATGTACGATGGTGGAGCTCGGTGGTGCTCACCGGAGCTGTGGATAGAGCACGACACATGGTGCCTTCTTCACCTGCAAGAATCCCCGGCGGCGGTGGAACACGCTACGCACGTTAGATCAGAGAAACCGGATGAAGATCGAGAGAAAACGGTAGAGGGGGGGTATCGGTCTCTCCGGAACTGAAGCGGGTCGAGCGGGGGAAAAAGGGGCGTTCTTTGACGTTTAAATGGACGGTGAGGTGGCGGGGGTCAGTTGGGGTCGTGCTGGAACGGAGTGGGCCGGAGATCGTGGGTGCCTGCAGGAAAAATGGAAGCGGGGGCGCGATCGGGCGCTAGCGGTTCGGCGCGGGAAAGAGGGGGCGGCGGTTGAAGATGCATCTAACAGGCGGGCCGCGTCGCAGTGAGAGGAGGGGGGAAACAGCGTGGGCCGGCTGGGCTGCTGCGGTGGGTTTCGGCCCAGTGGCCACTTTTCTTTTTCCTTTCCTTTTTCTATTCTGTTTTTGCTTCAAATTTGAATTCTTGTTTGAATTTGAAATTTTCTTCAACACGCATCACGTCCAGTTGGTTTAAAATTTGGGTTTACAATTTTTGGGATGTTACAGTGGAGAACCAGATGGGACGTCCACAAGTTGATGGAAACAGTCGCCAACTCGGACTCGAGTTCGACTCGAAGTCCAGGAGCAGTCCATCTTAAAACGGACGCCCAGCATGCATACGGAGTCCGTTTTCGATGTTCTACAAATGCATGGAAAGATGAGAAGATAAACTTTCCAATGGTTCTGGTCCCACATTAAAATTCTCCAGGAGTCATTGGGAGTTGTCAAAACAAGTGAATTCAGAGTTCTGTCCGGTGCTGCACCACCGTATTGGGCTTTTGGCCCTTGTATCTCGTATGAGTCCATTAGGGATGCATCTAAGGGTCTTATAGCCGAACCCTAGCCTTTAAACACTGTAGCCGCCGGCCAAATTCGTGGGTTTTGCTTAGATTAAACAATCTCGCCGTCCTACGGTTTGTGAGACCCCAATTCCGCAATTTTCAGATTGCTTCTTCATCATTCTTGCTTCTGTTCTCGGTTGCACCTGCAGGAATAGTGTTCTTGCAGAGGTCAAGCGTGTGAAGCACGGTTGATAACCAACGGAGCAGAGGTGTAGTGATTGCAGGGGTAATTCGGGTCTGCTCGAGTGACTCGGATCATCAACGTCGAGATCACCACTTCAATCGACCTACCTTTCGGAAGATCGGGCCTAAACCACTGATCAATTGGTATCAGATTTCAGGTTGCCAGTGAGGTATGATGATTTCCCACTAGATTAGTTTTTGTTTTTCATACCTAGAGTTTACAGAAAAAGCCACAAAAAAACATATCGTGTTTACCGATTCCTAGACCATAGTGCCTGCAAGTTTCGTTTTTCAGTTTGCATTGTTGAGTTTGCATTCGTGTGGTCAAGTCTTGTTGCTGGTTTAGTTTTGTGTTTTGGGGTTGTAGCTATCGTTTCTTCCTTGTTTTTATTGCTGCTCACCTATCCCACAACCCCTAAACAACAAACCGATCCACCAAGATCATCGGTTTGCCCTAGCTAGCTGCCTTGCGTGAACTCCCGCATCGCCAGCCCTAGAACAGGTGACAAACCATTGTGCCAGTCCTCCTTGATTCATCACACAACATCCTCATCAGTCGTCGTTGCTAAATTCCAATTGTTTTTCACATCCTATTGCGAGATCTGTTTCAAAACCGAGTTCGAATCAACATAAAAAAACAGTAACTAGGATAGCCTACCTTAAAACGGCCATAACTTTTGCATACTAACTCAAAATCGGGCAATTTTTTTCAAATTGATCTACACGAATTTTTGCAACCGATTTTCCACGGCTATGCCGTGTTCGGTGAAATTTGTTTGGCCAAATTCCCTTGGAAGATAGACTATCCGGCCTCCGATGTTTCAGCACAAATTTTAAAGAATCTCCTTGATTTTCTATAGGCCGCATCTTACATCCAATAGAGCTGAAAAGTTGTGTGCTTCCTATTTTCGTGCTCTCGAGTAAACAAAAAAATCAGAAAAATATTAAAAAAAGAAAAAAATAGTGAAGAGAGCACAGATATTGAAGCATTGACATCACACATTTGAAACAGTTGGCCTATACACTTGTGCTGTACTTGTTGGTTATATCTTCCTGATCTTCTATGTGCCTTTCTACTGCCTTGTGTTGTGCTAGGCCTAGAACACTTGTTAACCAACAACAGTTCCTACATTCAATACTTATTCAACTTTGTTTTGCTGTTAATGATTTTTGCTTATTAGCCACTATATTGTGCCATCCAAGCTCCACTTTTCCTCTTGAGCAGAACAGGTACCTTTGCAATCACTCCACGCTTCTTTGGTTCTCACTGTCCACCGTTTACCACCTGCTGTGTCGGTAAGAACACTTGTAAGAACGTGGTAAGACGCTTGAGAGAGAGAGATTGTTTTCTTCCTTCCACTTTTCACATTGCCACTATCCTTTGTAGTTGATAGGGATAACATCTTTTTGTTGTCTGCTATTTACTACTAACAATGGCAGAAGATAAAAAGGATGATGAATGTGTTCAACATGCTGAGTTGCGTGACATGATGAGGGAAATGACAGATATGTTCACCAAAACCCACGCATCAATAGAGGCGTCATTGACGACCTTGAATCGCCAACTTGCTGATCTTGTTGTTCGGATGGATACTCTTGAGGCACGGCTGCCTCTCGCTGAAGATCGTGAAGACGGTACTTATAATACGGAAGATCATAACAATCAACCACGACTTCCACTTTGTCTACGAGGTATGGGAGGTAATAATCGTTATAATTACAATGATCGTCATAACAATTTTAATCGCTCTCTTGATGATCCTTTTGCTAAAGTCAAATTTACCATACCCTCTTTTTCTGGTGCTTATGGTGCTGAGGCATATCTTGATTGGGAGATGACAGTAGAGCAGAAATTTAATGCCCACCTTGTTCCCGAACAACATAGAGTTCGTCAAGCCACTAGTGAGTTTAAGGATTTTGCTATCATATGGTGGAATGAACTTGTTAAAACTAGAACTGATCCTCCAACATGGGATAGATTAAAGGAAGCTATGAGTGTTCATTTTGTTCCTCCTTCTTTTCAGCGGGACCTTCGCAAAAAATTACAGCGCTTAGACCAAGGTAACATGTCCGTAGATGAGTATTATCAAGAGTTACAAAATGGTATGTTGCGCTGTGGGGTAGTAGAGGACACGGATGATAAAATAGCTCATTTTTATGGGGGGTTGAGGCGTGAAATTTAGGTCATTGTTGATTATAAGGAATATGATACTGTTAACAGATTATTTCAGCTGGCTATGTTGGCAGAAAAAGAATTGCAGGACCGCCAACAGCAGCAGCAACAATGCACGAGGAGCACCTTCACGCCGTGTTTGACATCTACACCATCCAAAACAGCACCATCTTTGTGTTTTCGTACAGCCACTACACCATCCAATGGTGGCTAACGAACTTCACCTACTGCTCCATTTCTTCGCGCGCCGGAGGGCAGCAAGACGACACCATTCAAGCCTACGTCTTCCACTCCTTCCACGAGTCGAACTTCCGACATTAAGTGTCACCGCTGCCAGGGAGTTGGTCATGTGATGAAAGATTGCCCTAGCAAACAAGCATACATAGCACGAGATGATGGCGGGTATGATAGTACTTCAGATGTTGAAGATGAATATTCTCTTGCTACTAACGTTGCAGGACCAAAAGATGACCACTATAGCACAGATGAAGAGGTACTTGGTACTGCAGCAACGGAAAATTATAGAAGCATAATTGTGTAGCGTGCTTTGAGCTCCAAAGTTGAGGCGGATGACAAGCTACAACGACACAATCTTTTTCACATGTTTCTCATCGTCAAGGACTTCCATGTGCACACTATATTGATGGAGGCAGCTGCAAAAACTTGGTGAACACGGATGTGATCAAGAAACTTGGGTTGACAACAAGAGCACACCCTCATCCATACCACATTCAGTGGTTCAACAACAGCGGTAAGGTTAGGGTAACACAAACAGCAAGAGTACATTTTTCGATTCGTTCTTACCATGATTTTGCCAATTTTGATGTCGTACCTATGGATGCTTGTTCTCTTTTGTTGTGACGTCCTTTGGAATTTGATACGAATGCTATTAATCATGGTAGAACTAATAAATATACTCTGATGCATAAAGGAAAGAAAATCACTTTGCTTCCTATGACTCCTGCTGAAATAGTGCATTTGGAGAAAAGTAAAACACTTGATGATAAGGCAACAAAATCACTAGACTCTGAAAAACAGCAAGTAATTAAGTTAAAATCACCTTCGTTGCTCACAACTAAATCTGACCTTGCTGATTTGTTTAATACCAAGGGGATGTACTATGCTTTAGTATGCAAAGAAACCATGTTTTCGCTTCATGAAGTGTCCATTGCATTGCCCCTTTCTGTTGCTAACCTTTTGCAGGATTTTGCGGATGTGTTTCCCCGCGAGATATCCCCTGGATTACCACCTATGAGGGGCATTGAACATAAGATCGACTGGATTCCACGGGCAAGTTTGCCAAATCGAATGGCGTACAGGGCGAATCCGGAAGAGACAAGGGAAATTCAGCGACAAGTTCAAGATCTTTTGAACTGCGGGTATATTCGTGAAAGCTTTAGTCCTAGTTCTGTTCCTGTTCTTTTGGTTCCTAAGAAAGATGGTAGCTGGCGCATGTGTGTTGATTGTAGAGCGATTAATAACATCACCATTCGATATGGTTATCCTATTCCTTGCTTAGATGACTTGCTTGATGAATTGGGTGGTGCTATTATTTTCACAAAAATTGACTTGCATAGTGGTTACCAACAAATTAGAATGGCACTAGGAGATGAATGGAAAACTGCATTTAAAACCAACATTAGACTTTATGAGTGGTTAGTCATTCCTTTTGGTTTAACTAATGCACCTAGCATGTTTATGCGATTAATGAACGAGGTTTTACGTGCTTTTATTGGAAAATTTGTGGTGGTTTACTTCGATGATATCCTCATTTACAGCAAGTCATATGACAAACATCTTAATCATTTACTTGCTGTTTTCAGTGTCTTGAGAGATGCACATTTGTTTGGTAACCTCAAAAAGTGTGTCTTTTACACCAAACGAGTTTTGTTTCTTGGATATGTCATTTCATCGCAGGGAATTGAGATGGATGAGACAAAAATTGTGGCAATCACTAGCTGGCCAACTCCATCGACCGTCACGTAGGTGCGTAGTTTTCTTGGTCTTGCAGGTTTTTATCGACGCTTTGTGCGAGATTTCAGAACCACTGCAGCACCTCTCCATGAACTGACGAAGAAGGGAGTGCAGTTTCTATGGGGCGAACAGCAGCAACAAGCTTTTGATGTTCTCAAATCAAAGCTTACACAAGCACCATTGCTACAACTTCCTGATTTTGACAAGACATTTGAGCTAGAATGTGATGCAAGCGGCATTGGTATTGGAGGTGTTCTCATACAAGGAGGTAAACCCGTTGCGTTCTTTAGTGAAAAATTGCATGGTCCTTCTCTGAATTATTCTACTTATGATAAGGAATTGTACACTTTAGTGCGAGTTCTACAAACTTGGCAACATTACCTGTGGTCTAAGGAGGTCGTCATACATTCCGATCATGAATCTTTGAAGTATCTTAAGTGTCAAACCAATCTGAATAAACGACATGCTAAATGGATTGAATTCATAGAATCGTTTCCATACGTCATTAAGCACAGGAAAGGGAAGGAGAATGTTATTGCAGATGCATTATCTAGACGTTACACCATGTTGTCCCAACTTGATCATTAAATATTTGGTTAGGAAACAATAAAAGGATTATATCCTACTGATTTGGACTTCAAAGATGCCTTTGAAAGTTGTAGAGAAGGAAGAACTTGGAATAAATATGTACTACGGGATGGCCTCCTCTATCATGCTAACAAGCTATGTGTTCCTGCTAGTTCCGTTCGCCTATTACTTTTGCAGGAAGCACATGGAGGAGGTTTGATGGGACATTTTGGAGTGAAGAAAGCTGAGGACGTGCTGGACACACACTTCTTTTGGCTAAAGATGAGACGTGATGTCGAGCGCTACGTGTCACGATGCAGTACTTGCAATAAAGCTATGTCTCGACTTAACCCACATGGTCTTTATATGCCTCTTCCTGTTCCTAGTGTACCTTGGCAGGATATTTCTATGGATTTTGTTTTGGGATTGCCTAGGACTAAGAGGGGGAGGGATAGTATTTTTGTGGTTGTTGATCGTTTCTCCAAAATGGCACATTTTATACCTTGTCATAACAATGATAATGCCTCACACATTGCTGATTTGTTTATGACGAAAATTATTTGTTTACATGATGTGACAAATACCATTATTTCTGATCGTGATGCAAAATTATTAAGTCATTTTTGGAGAACTTTGTGGTATAAATTGGGAACCAAGCTGCTGTTTTCAACCACATGTCACCCACAAACCGATGGACAAACTGAGGTAGTAAATCGTACTCTATCCACTATGTTGTGGGCTGTTTTAAAAACAAATTTAAAGGGTCAGGAGGATTGTTTACCACATATAGAATTCGCTTGCAACAGGTCAGTTCACTCTACTAAAAAAGGTAAGCCCATTCCAGGTAGTGTATGGTTTCAATCCCCATGCTCCTATTGATTTATGACCTTCGCCTCCTTCTGAAACTATAAATTTGGATGCTACACAACGATCTGAATTCATTCTTAAGATGCATGAAACTACAAAGAAAAATATTGAAAGGATGAATGAGAAGTATAGAATTTCTGGTAGTAAAGGTAGAAAAGAAGTAAAAACTTGAACCAGGGGACTTGGTATGGCTGCATTTGAGAAAAGAACGATTCCCTCACTTGAGAAAATCTAAACTTATGCCATGAGCTGCTGGTCCTTTTAAGATTGTTGAAAAGATCAATGACAATGCATATAAGCTTGAGTTGCCTCCCAATTTTGGGGTTAGTCCCACATTTAACATTTCAGATTTACAACCATAATTGGGAGAAGAAGATGATCTTGAGTCGAGGACGACTCCGATTCAAGAGGGGGAGGATGATGAGGACATCACAACAGTGGATACTCACATTGATATACAAGGACCAATCACAAGAGCACGAGCACGGTTACTAAATCAGCAGGTGAACTCGTTCCTAACTTCCTACCCATGTGATTATGAGAATGGATTTCTATTTAATGATTTAATTGTTATTAGGAACCATGGACATGATCAACAAGTAAAGGGAGGAGGATTTGGGGACGTGGAGAACCAGATGGTATGTCCACAAGTTGATGGAAACAGTCGCCAACTCGGACTCGAGGTCAACTCGGAGTCCAGGAGCAGTCCATCTTAAAACAGACGCCCAGCATGCATATGGACTCCGTTTTCGACGTTCTACATATGCATGGAAATATGAGAAGATAAATTTTCCAATGGTTCTGGTCCCATATTAAAATTTGCTAGGAGTCATTGGGAGTTGTCAAAACAAGTTGAATTCAGAGTTCTGTCCGGTGCTGCACCACCGTATTGGGCTTTTGGCCCTTGTATCCCGTATGAGTCCATTAGGGACGCGTCTAAGGGTCTTATGGCCGAACCCTAGCCTTTAAATACTATAGCTGCCAGCAAAATTCGTGGGTTTTGTTTAGATTAAACAATCTCGCCGTCCTACGGTTTGTGAGACCCCAATTCTGCAATTTTCAGATTGCTTCTTCATCGTTCTTGCTTGTGTTCTCGGTTGCACCTGCAGGAATAGCCTTCTTGGCGAGGTCAAGCGTGCGAAGCATGGTTGATAACCAACGGAGCAGAGGTGTAGTGATTGCAGGGGTAATTCGGGTGTGCTCGAGTGCCTCGGATCATCAACGTCGAGATCTCCACTTCAATCGACCTACCTTTCGGAAGATCGGGACTAAACCACTCATCATCACCACTCGACTTCTACTGAACCTTACTTAAGCATGGAAGTTCTACATGGTGAAAGACACCTACCCAATACTCCATGGGTTCATTTGGTCATGCAAGAGGAGTATCAAAGCACTAGACCTAATGCACATTTCATATCTTAACCGAAAGAGTGAATAGAAAGTAAAAACTTAACAGCTGTTAAATGCAAACCGGAGCTTGCCTGTTTTGCAGTGTAGTAGTATAAGCAGTTAGTGATCCTTGCTGATCAACCCTTGATTCTACGGAGTTTGATCCACTTCAATGAATCGATCCTTCGAATCCACTTTGTGATTCCTATTGAAATGTATATGCACAAGTTTTATAGAATGCAATGGAAAGAATTGAAGACTTGATTTCTTAGGAACAGAGACTGTGGAAATGCCAAGAATGGCTTTGTTTGCCTCTGTTGTGCAAAGGAATATGAATCAACTAAATTGGTCTTAGTGTTTTAGCTATACACTAACTAACTTTCCTAATGAACACAAGAGGTGAGCTGAAAAGAATTGAATGCAACTGAAGAACAAGAACTCCAATGGCTTCAAAACTTTTACAGCATGTTCTATACTACCTAGGGATTTAGCTTGCCAAATTACAGCTAATGTGGAGTCAAATTGTGTTCTTCATAATTCCTACAATATCTCTTATGTATTTCCCATATACATAAGTATGGAGAACAATAACAGGGAGATCTAAGACTCAACAAGAGCACATAATTTACATGTGAGTTCCTGGTCACATGAAAGTAATTTGATCCAAAATTTAGACCATTTACTTGAGTAGTTCCTCCAGAACAATTCTCTAAGCATTTCTATAAAAAGGATTAATTCGTAAGGAATGTGCATTTTCATGCCCAATTAAGTGAACTACAATTTCAAGTATGTATCAGAGAGATTGCATAATTTTTCCTATGATTTTTGGAGCTATGAATTGCCTAGAATAGATTTTACAAGTGGGCAACAATTTCTGACAATGTTTCTGGACTCTTATGAACACATCAGTTTGTATTTAGCAAATTCCTACTCAAATGATCCTCAAATGAGCTGAAAATATGATAGAAGGTCAACAACATGCTAAACGATATTCTGACAAAATTTGAGGATTTTTGAAGGAACCAAACTCCCTCAATAATTCTTTTTCAGAAAATGTTCAATGAATTTTCCAGAATTTAATATTGACTTTCTTACAAATTGGAGTTCGTATTTGGACAGATCTTTGCAAAATGAATCCAACCAAATTTGAATCACTCAATTTGGAGGTTCCAACACCATAATATGATTTCCCAAAGTTGGAACAATCCCTGAAATTGTTTTGCTATTGAAAAAGTCTGCTGGACCCACTGTTTTAAACTCAGCCAATAGGAATTGGGCCACACCAGGGTCACACGGTTTCAGCGTGGCTTCACAGAGGATCCGGGAGCAACAGGAGATCCAGAATTTAAATTTAACCAGCTGACAGCTGGGGCCCGCGTTGTCTTCTTCCTCCCGCCGCCTGTTTCGTGTGCCCATGCTGCCCCTCGCCGGCCCGATGCTGCCTCTCGCCGGCGACCACTTTCTGGCCATCTCCCGACTGGAGGCTTGCCACTAGAAGGTTTGTGAGGCCGGAGAACATGATGGTGGCAATTGCTCGGGCTGCCGGTGGCCGGAATTACCCCAGCGACGTGCGGCGGCCTCGGGTACCCATCGGCACCGTCGGCCGGGCGACCTAGCCCACCAAACAAGCGACCAAAATGCTCTAAAGCACAAGTGGGTTATCACAAAGCTCGACATGGCATCCAAATGGCTTGGGAACGGCCGCAAATCGGTTGTCACCGTGCTCCCGATTAGTTCCACCATGAACACGCTCGGAAGACCTCAAAATCCGTCGCTCTGAGGTGGTTTCATGCGACGGTTGCTAAAGGAAAGATGCTCGCCGGCTAGTACAGCATCTATGTGCAGAGTTTGATGATCTATGGAGCATTAGAGAGTGAGAATTTTGAAGTCTAGTACCGGATGCTCGGTTTGAAGCCGCCGGAGCAAAATCTTCAAATTAGCTGGCGATGATCAACGGCTTGCCCCATGTTTTGGATGAGAGCAGCACCGAGCTGGGGTGCTCCTGTGGCCGTGCTTTCTCGGGCATGACTGAATGTGGCCTAGAGGGGGGAGTGAATAGGCCTTATAGAGTTTCCTGCACACTTAAAGTAGTTGTCAAAAACTTGATTGACCGGACCAGTCCGGTTGTCTGAGCGGACTAGTCCAGTGTCGCTGAAGTGTGTAGATTGTATAAGTGTTGTGCAGGAGAATTAACTTGTTTAGCAGCGGAAATAAGAACAACAATTATTCTATTTTGATTTTATAACGTGAGGTGTGATTATGCCCGTGAATGAGACATAGCAACTCAAATTATGAAGCTTAGCAACTAGATGTTATAATCAACAAAAACAAGGAGGCATGCGAGACACAAATTTTACTGAGGTTCGATCTCACCAAGAGATCTACGTCCTCGTTGAGGAAGCTCACACAGAGCCGGGTCTCTAACCCTTTCCCTCTTCAAGTCACCACACAAGGCCGACTTGACTCCACTAGCACGGGTAATCACCGAGTTTGTGGGGCAACCTCACACGTTGAGGGCTCCCACAAGAATTACAATGGGAAAGAGATCAAATACACTCAAAAAGATTACAATGCAGAATATGAGTGTAGAGAGATCAAACCCCAAGAGCTCACAACGAAGGAACGACGATCTCCCAATCCCAAATCCAAGTGTTTGATTGATTTTCACCTTTTTGCACCTTAGATGTGTGGGGAGATGTGTTTTTTGGGCTCTTGGGACAGGTGGCGGTGCTAGGGTTTGAGTTTTTAGCAGTATGAGTCGTGTACTTCTGTTGGAAGGCCGTGGATCACCCATTTATATGGTTTACAAAAAGGTTATCGTTGTAAAACCTAATACCGGACTAGTCCGGTATATGATCGGACTTGTCCGGTCTACTTCCAGTGGGTTAACCGGACTAGTCCAGTCTAAAACCGGACTTGTCCGATGCCATGTGAAGTGGGGTTCCAGAAAGTTTAGCGGACTAGTCCTGTCGCATGGCTGGACTAGTCCGCAGTCCTCTAAAGAGGACAACAGTGACATGAGCGGACTAGTCCGGTCTAAAACCGGACTTGTCCGGTTGCATTCCAGTAAGCTGACCGGACTAGTCCGGTCCATGAACGGACTAGTCCGGTGTCCAGTATATTTTAGTTGATTATTAACCCCTTACCCTTACAAAAAGTCATGAGCTCTTGGGATGTGTCTCTCACACACACCCTATACATTTACATCTAATTTGCTCTTCTAAATTCCACTAAAGTCTTCCTTTTCGGGCAGCACTTTATTTTTCACCTTTTTGTGTGCACCGAGCTAGTTCACTTTGTTTGTCCTGCAATCATTTCATTAGGATCTCATATGTTTGTCATCAATTCTCCAAAACCCACAAGGGATACCCTAGATGCACTTTCAATCTCCCCCTTTTTGGTGATTGATGACAACCATTTGAGATATCACAATTAAGAGAAAAAATTAATTTTTCATAACGTGTGCATATATGAGAATAATGAATAACTTACAAGAAAAACTTCTCTCATATACACACACCTTATGGTGGGGTGCCTAACAAATGCGTGATCAACAAAAATGTGATGAACGAGGATAAAAGATAACAACCATAGATGTAAGCATCACACATAAGGTAAATAGTCAAATTACAATAGTTTTAAAAATAAGTACAAGTCCTCGATCGCAAGTCCTTAATAACTTATCCTAGATAATCTCTCCCCCTTTGGCATCAAGGCACCAAAAAGGGAAAAATCGAGTGGAATCACTCATCGCCGTTCCCACTTTCACTCTCAGTCCTATCTTCATCTTCCTCTCCACCTTGATCTTCATCATCTTGACCATGTAGAGGGTTAGCAGCTGAACCACCACCAAACCCAAGGGAGCTCAACTCTTTGTCAGTGAATGTTGGCATTTCAGTGAAGTCTTCAGCTGAGTCCTCAGAAACCTCAAGTGACCCTTGTGGCTCAATTTCCAGTTTGGCACAGATGGCTTGGATGTTGGCTTTTACATATCTTTGATGCTTCTTCCTGGCCAATCTCTCTTCATGTTGCTTAACTTCAATTTTGCGGCAAGAGGCAAAGATAGAAGATAGCATCTTGAAGATGCCACTTGAGGATTCCCGAGTAGAGGAGGTTGCATGAGTGGTAGCTGCAGCCTCAGATCTTGGCTCCTCTTGAGCTCTCTTGGATCTTCTTTCTTCTCCGGGTGAGGCAGGAGCAGAAGGAGCAGAATATATAGTGAGCTTTTGGGGCCTAAGTCTAGTGTGAGCCACATCCTTTACGAACTCCAGTCCTGTCACTTTCTCAATCATGAACATTATGTAGGGTGCATAGCCGCAAGACCGGATGGGATTGATAGAGATATTTACAATGTCATTGTAGATGTACTCAAACACATTGAATTTTCTCTTCTTGCTTATGACCTTCATCAAGGTTCTGAGGGTGCCCTAAACAGTCCCTGCATCTCCCGCTTTGGGAGCTATAGTCTTCCTCAATATCCGATTGAGGACTACAAAGAAGGCCTTCATGTATTTGGTGGTGGGAGGCTTGAATGGCATCCGTGTATCATAGAGAAAGTCCAGCTGATCTTTCTCCAGTGGTTTCAGGTTGTGAATCACAAGTTCATTGTCTAAGGTGTCCTCAAGATGAAGGATCCTTGCAAGTTCTTCATATGTGACATTGTACTGAGACCCATGTGTCATCCAAACCATCCTGTCATTGTCATCACGAGCGAAGTAGAGAGTGGAGTAGAATTGCGTGATGACTTCGTCATTCCAGTCACTCTGGAAGGAGAATAGTTCTTTTAGTCCATGAAGCTCGAGGGCTGTCATAACCTCCTGATAAGCTTGACATCTCTTGGACTGTAGATAATCAATATCAACCCACTGACTTTCGACAACGGGATGCTTCATCTTCTGATACACATGTTCATAGTAATCAGCATGAAAATTACTCCAAAATCTGGGGTCAGCTGACTCTCTGAGCTGATTATACACTTCTGCTTTTCTGAACTTGTCAGCTAGTTCACCCCCTTTTCCAGTGTAATCATTATTTGAAGGTTGCCTGTTGCGATGAACGGGATTTTTCATTTTCAGAGGCCCAATGGGGCCACTAGCAAGCCCCTTTCCTTTATTGAGAGTCCTCTTAGGTCCTGAGGAGCTCTCGGCCATAGCCTTCCCTTGAGGCTTCTTCACAATTACTTCCCTCTTCTTAGGCAAATTTTCGTCGGAAGGTGAAGAGTGGACATTGACATCATGTCTTTTCTTCATCACTCCCTCCTTAGCTCTCCTCACTCTTTCACGTTGAACTTCTTCGTCAAGGTGAAAAGAGCCGTCATCTGAGCCTGAAGACATGGTGCCCGATAAGGAGTTCAAAGATTAGATGCGAATGGACTCATTGTCGACTTCAAATGGGAGTGTAGGGGTTCAACTTTCAGAGACCGGACTTGTCCAGTTTCAGAGTGCGGACTTGTCCGGTGGACCGGACTTGTCCGTATCTGTGCGCCGGACTAGTCCGGCCTGGCCTTAGAACCCTAATGTTTCATTTGAATCAAATCTCCTATCTAAGGACACAATGGCAGGAAAGTGGTAGGAATGCATCTATTGAGGCAATGGACATCCTTTTGAAATCAAAGGAAACTAGCTAGAACTAGAAAAGTTGATATTTTGGTTTTAGAGGGGAATTTACCAAGATTTGAAGATTCGCGTTGAAGGAGCAAGAGTCTATCCGGATGAGTCGGGAGAGTAGAATCCACTCGTCGAGAAGAGGCTTTTTCACGGAGAAAACTCCGAGTTTGAGGGCTCAACTCGAAAATCACTTTGGGAGCTAGGGTTTAGGAGAGGGGGTGAGACAAAGTGCTTATGAGTGGAGAGGGAGGGGTTTGGTCCGGCCAACTGCTTCTATATGCGACTGACCGGACTAGTCCGGTCATGGTAGCGGACTAGTCCGGTGCCCCTGAATTAACCTAATTATCGTCTGTCCAGACTAGTCCGGTCGACAAACGGACAAGTCCGGTTCCAACAGATAGTAGAGTTTAGAGGTGATCCAAGGACACTAATTTTTGCAAATAATCTTGGTAATTACAACCAGTAGGCAAACAACAATAAAAAATTGATCATATTTCGCAATATTTCTTCATTAAAATAGTTTTCTTAGAAGAAAAAGAGATGAGGAGCGGTTTTTCCAGTAAAATGTAACATTTGAGGTTGCAATCAGGTATGCAACGTTTCAAGCGACATTTCGAGGGTCAAGAATATTAAGTTTATTTCTTAGCTCACAAAACCTTTTCTCATCTAATGGTTTGGTAAAAATATCTGCTAGTTGTTTTTCAGTTCTAACATGTGAAATTTCAATGTCACCTTTTAATGAGTGTCTCTAAGAAAGTGATGACGAATATCTATGTGCTTAGTTCTTGAGTGCTCTACTGGGTTGTGTGCAATTTTTATCGCGCTTTCATTATCACATAGAAGCGGGATATGATTTAGATTGTAGCCGTAGTCTCTAAGAGTCTGTCGCATCCAAAGTAGTTGTACACAACAACTTTCTGCTGCAACATACTCGGCTTCTGCTGTTGAAAGAGCAATAGAGTTTAGCTTTTTAGATGACCAAGAAACTAGGGATCTGCCAAGAAATTGACAGGTCCCTGAAGTGCTCTTTCTATCGACTTTGCATCCTGCATAGTCGGCATCGGAATAACCTATCAAGTTAAACTTGGATCCTTTGGGATACCAAAGGCCCAAGTTTGGTGTGTGCACAAGATACCTTAGGATTCTTTTTACAGCAATTAAGTGACACCCTTTAGGTGCGGCTTGAAACCTTGCACACATGCATACGCTAAGCAAAATATCTGGCCTAGATGCACATAAGTAAAGTAAGGAGCCGATCATTGACCTATATACCTTTTGGTCCACATTTGGACCTTCTTCATTGAGATCGAGATGTCCGTTGATTGCCATGGGTGTCTTGATGGGCTTGGCTTTGTCCATATTGAATTTTTTGAGGATGTCCTGTATATATTTGGTTTGGCTTATAAATGTGCCTTCTCTCAGTTGCTTCACTTGGAATCCCAGGAAGTACTTCAATTCGCCCATCATCGACATCTCAAACCTATCTTTCATAATTTTGCTAAATTCCTCACAGAAAGACTTGTTAGTGGATCCAAAGATAATATCATCATCGTAAATTTGACATACAAATAGATGATCATCAAAATGTTTAGTGAAGAGTGTATAGTCAGATTTACCAATTTTAAATCCATTTTGAGTTAGAAAATCTCTAAGGCACTCGTACCAAGCTCGAGGAGCTTGTTTGAGGCCATAGAGAGCCTTACGCAGTTTATAGACGTGGTTAGGATACTCTTGGTCTTCGAATCCTGGTGGCTGCTCCACATAAACTTCCTCCTTTATCGGACCATTGAGGAAGGCACTTTTGATGTCCATTTGATACAACTTAAAATTATTGTGAGTAGCATATGCTAATAAAATACGAATTTACTCAAGTCTAGCTACGGGAGCAAAAGTTTCGTCGAAGTCCAAACCTTCAACCTGAGAATAACCCTTGGCCACCAGCCTTGCTTTATTTCTTGTTACTACTCCATGTTCATCTTGCTTGTTCCGAAAGACCCATTTAGTTCCAACGATGTTCGCCCTCGGTCTTTCCACCAGCTCCCATACTTCATCTCTTTTGAAGTTGTTCAATTCTTCTTGCATTGCCATCACCCAGTCTGGATCCCTTAAGGCTTCGTCTACCCTGTATGGTTCCAGAAAAGAGACAAAAGAATAGTATTCACAAAAATTTGCAACGCGAGATCTAGTAGTTGCTCCCTTAGCAATATCACCAATGATATTGTTGACAGGATGGTCTCTTTGTACACTCTGATGTACTCTTGGGTGAGGAACTTGTGTAGCTGCTTGTTCTTCATCATCTTCATGTTCATTATCTCCCCCTAGATCATTGCTTCCATGATTATCTTGATCGATCTTCCTCCACTTGATCTTGTGTGAAAGATCCCCCTTGATCATTGCTTCCTCGTTGAGGTTCACCTTGTGCATTTGAGTCTTGCGTTTGCTCTTGTGGTAGAATATTACCAAGTGCCATTTTCTTCAGCGCTTCACATGGAGGTTCCTCTTTATCTAGCATACACCATATCAACTTGCTCCACTTGTGAGCCGTTAGTTTCATCGAACACTACGTCACATGCTACTTCAACAAGGCCGAACACCTTGTTGAAGACACGATAGGCGTAGGCATTCGATTCATAGCCGAGCAAGAACCCTTCATCGGACTTCGAAGCCAACTTCGAAGCCCTCGGTTTCTTGTTCAGAATAAAACATTTACAACCAAAAACTTTGAAATAAGAAACATTAGGCTTTTTACCGGTAAGGAGCTCGTATGGAGTTTTCTTCAGTAGTTGGTCAAGGTACAGCCAATTTGTGGCATGACAAGCAGTGTTCACCGCTTCTGCCCAAAATTGATCTGATGTCTTGTATTCGTCCAACATTGTTCTTGCCATTTCAATCAATGTTCTATTCTTCCTTTCAGCCACCCCGTTTTGTTGAGGAGAATAGGGTGCCGAGAACTCATGCTTTATCCCTTCTTCATCGAGATACTCTTCAACTTGTGTATTCTTGAATTCTATCCCGTTGACACTTATGATGTTCTTCACAGTTGATGAGAATTCGTTCTGGGCTCTTTTCAGGAACTTCTTGAGGATTCCCTGAGTTTCGCCGATACTTATGTAAGCAATTGGACCAAATAGATCCATATGAAGAAGTTCCAGTTGTCTTGTAGTGGTCATTATGTTCTTTGTGGGTTGTGGTGCTCCGACTTGTTTCCCGCCTGGCAAGCGCTGCACGGCCTGTCTTTCTCAAAAACCACATCCTTTAGACCTCGGATGTGACCACCTTTTAGAAGTTTCTGCAGATTTCTCATCCCAACATGGGCTAGCCGTCTATGCCACAGCCATCCCATGTTGGTTTTAGCAACCAAGCAAGTGTTGAGTTCGGCTTTATCTTTGTTGAAATCAACAAGATAAAGCTTTCCCTTCAACATTCCCTTGAATGCAATCGAGCCACCGCTTCTTCTAAAAACGGTCACACCCTCATTAGTGAATAAACAGTTATAACCTTTGTCGCATAGTTGAGATATTGACAAAAGGTTATAATCTAGGGAGTCTACATGTAAAACATTAGATAAAGTGTGTTGAGGAGATATTTCAATGTTACCGCTACCAAGGACCTTTCCTTGGCTGTTGTCTCCAAAGTATATGCCTTCACTTGGATCCTTATTGTACTCGTACTCCACAAACATATCTCTCTCTCCGGTCATGTAATTTGTGCATCCGCTATCTAGCACCCACTTAGATCCACCGGAGGAGTAAGCCTGCAAAACAGAATTATTCCTTGGTTTCAGGTACCCGAGCTTGCTTGGGTCCTCTCAGGTTAGTCACAAGAGTATTGGGCACCCACACACAAGTTTTTGAGTTCCTGTGGCGTGGCCCTGTGTATTTAGCAATAACTTTTCCATATTTGTTTTTCATAAGAACATAGGAAACATCAAATGTACGAAATAATATTTGTAAATTAGATTCATGTGATTTTTCCTTAACAAAGGTGATTCTTTTCTTTGCATGATTAAGAGTGGATATGTGTTTGTTCCTGCCAAACCCAAGACCATCTTTGACGTTGGGAGGTCTAGTGACCATATATGCGCTACGTGCATATTTGATCTTCTCCTTATCAAAGATGCCGATTTGGGAAGGATGCACATCATGAGAAGTTGATGTATTAGAAATGATATTTTTCTTACTAGAGCATGTGCAGGTTCCAATTGTTGTCGAATTCATATCTTTGGAGGAAGAGATCTTGGAGGAAGATGAGTCACTTTGCTTTAGCGACTCAACTTGCACCTCTAGGATCTTGTTAACTCTTGACAAGTTAGCAAGCTAATCCTTGATTGCAATATGTGAGTCCTCTAGCTTTGAGTAAGTCTCCTTACTCAAGGCTAGCTCAACCTCAAGTGACTTGTTCTTCTCTCTTTCAAGCTCAAGAAGTTTTTCAACCTCTTGATATCTCTTCCTTTCACGGATGAGCATATCTTCTTGTCGGTTGACAAGTTCCTCCTTTTAAAAGATTTTGTTTGACAACATTTCCATTTTCTTTAAAGCAATTTACTTAATCCTCTAAACATTTCTTCATTATCACTAGATCTATCAAAGTCATCAATAGAGGTATTTAACGCAGGAGAAGTAAGTCGAACCTTTTCCTTGCCTTCTTTAGCCATAAGGCAAGTATGGTTGTTCATATCCCGTCCTCCCATGTTTGGGAAGAGTGTAGCTCTCATGGTGGGTTTCTTAACGGCAATGGTGGCCATCTCCTCTTCTTCATCGGAGGAGGACTCATCCTTTGAGTCCCACTCCTTGCCAATGTGAGCCTGATGAGCTTGTCTCCTTTTTCTAAAATTTTTCTTCTCATATTCTTTTGTTTCCTTCTTCTTCTTGTTTTCTTCATAAGTTCAGTCAACCATGAAGTGACCGTACTCTCCACAATTATAGCAAGTACGTCGAGCCTTGGATTTTCCTTTATCCTTGCTTTTCCCTTCATTTGAGTTGTTGTCATGTCTTCTCCTCATCATGCGCTTGAACTTTTTGATAAAGAGTACCATTTCCTCATCATCTAGGTCGGTACTCACGTTGCTTGTATCTCCGTCATTTTGGTCTTCACGGGTTTCTTTGAGTTTGGGTCTGCACGTTGCTTTGAGAGCAACTTCTTTCTTTTTGGAAGAGGTGAGCTTGGCTAAGTCTTTGACGTATTGAGCCTCCTTCTCCATCATTTCATGATTTATGATCTTCCCCAATAACTCGTCGGGAGTCATTTTGTGAAACCCGGGGCTTTCTCTAATCATTGAGCAAAGTGTGACGTTTCTTGGCATGAAGGCTCTTATCATCCTTTTGACCACCTCGTGATCAGTCCATTTCTTACTTCCATAGGCACGGATTTTGTTGATGAGTGCCTTCATCCGGTTGTACATGTCTTGAGGTGATTCGCCTTCTTCAGTAGCAAATCTCCCCAACTCTCCTTCAAGCATCTCAATTTTGGCTTCACGTACAGACCTATTTCCTTCATGAGCTGTTTTGAGCGTATCCCAGATTTCTTTTGCACTCTCTAGTCCATCAATCTTGGTGAATTCTTCTCTGCTCAGTGACGATGTGATTACTACAACGGCTTGTGCATTTCTGTGAATCTCTTGTTCTTGTTCTGGAGTGAGTTCTTCATCCGTGTCTGGGATATCTATTCCTGTGCAGACAATATGCCAAGGGCTGGGATTCAAGGATATTAGATGCATTTTCATGTTGTACTTCCACATGGTATAGTCACTTCCATCAAACTGCGGGGGCCTTCCCATAGAAATGGAGAGATAATGATTATTTGAATTGAGACGGTTGTAGTTGTAAGGATATCGGAAGTAGTCGTGATGACCACTCCCCATCGTGTTTTCTTCCTCTTTTCCCTTTTGTGCCATTCATTTCTTTCTCAGTAGTGCCTTTAGCTGTCTCACTTCTTCATTGTCATGTGGACTTTCTTTCAGCACATCGAAGGCTTTGGCTTCTTGTTCCTCATCGTTGTTGTTCGTCTTCGGGATATCGTTGTTCTTCTCAGAGGCCATTGATCTCTCTGAGATGTGAGTCTCGTTGATGGAGAACTTGGCTCTGATACCAATTGAATGTGACCTAGAGGGGGGTGAATAGGCCTTATAGAGTTTCCTGCACACTTAAAGTAGTTGTCAAAAAATTGATTGACCAGACTAGTCCGGTTGTCTAAGCGGACTAGTCCGGTGTGGCTGAAGTGTGTAGATTGTATAAGTGTTGTGCAGGAGAATTAACTTGTTTAGCAGCGGAAATAAGAACAACATTTATTCTATTTTGATTTTATAATGTGAGGTGTGATTATGCCCGTGAATGAGACTTAGCAACTCAAATTATGAAGTTTAGCAACTAGATGTTATAATCAACAAAAACAAGGAGGCATGCGAGACACAAATTTTATCGAGGTTCGATCTCACCAAGAGATCTATGTCCTCGTTGAGGAAGCTCACACAGAGCCGGGTCTCTAACCATTTCCCTCTTCAAGTCACCACACAAGGCCGACTTGACTCCACTAGCACGGGTAATCACCGAGTTTGTGGGGCAACCTCACACGTTGAGGGCTCTCACAAGAATTACAATGGGAAAGCGATCAAATACACTCAAAAAGATTACAATACACAATATGAGTGTAGAGAGATCAAACCCCAAGAGCTCACAACGAAGGAACGACGATCTCCCAATCCCAAATCCAAGTGTTTCATTGATTTTCACCTTTTTGCACCTTAGATGTGTGGGGAGATGTGTTTTTTGGGCTCTTGGGACAGGTGGCGGCGCTAGGGTTTGAGTTTTTAGCAGTATGAGTCGTGTACTTCTGTTGGAAGGCCGTGGATCACCCATTTATATGTTTTCCAAAAAGGTTATCATTGTAAAACCTAATACCGGACTAGTCCGGTATATGATCGGACTTGTCCCGTCTACTTCCAGTGGCTTAACCGGACTAGTCCGGTCTAAAACCGGACTTGTCCGGTGCCATGTGAAGTGGGGTTTCAGAAAGTTTAGCGGACTAGTCCTGTCGCATGGATGGACTAGTCCGCAGTCCTGTAAAGAGGACAATAGAGACATGAGCGGACTAGTCCGGTCTAAAACCGGACTTGTCCGGTTGCATTCCAGTAAGCTGACCGGACTAGTCCGGTCCATGAACGGACTAGTCCGGTGTCCAGTGGATTTTAGTTGATTATTAACCCCTTACCCTTATGAAAAGTCATGAGCTCTTGGGATGTGTCTCTCACACACACCCTATACATCTACATCTAATTTGCTCTTCTAAATTCCACTAAAGTCTTCCTTTTCGGGCAGCACTTTATTTTTCACCTTTTTGTGTGCACCGAGCTAGTTCACTTTGTTTGTCCTGCAATCATTTCATTAGGATCTCATATGCTTGTCATCAATTCTCCAAAACCCACAAGGGATACCCTAGATGCACTTTCAATGACAACCTCTGTGGAGGGCTGTCCACGTGAAGCCGACCGCCGCGTTTCTTTAGGTCGCCGTGGATGAGTGCTCTAGGGCTCGGGAAACGCCGGAACTCGACGGGTTTTGTGTCGGGGAGGTGAGCAACGAGCGTTGGGTTCTGTTTAGCAGCTCGGGGGAGAGTGGGCATGAGTTTACTGCTGGTTCCCGATCAAGCCAAGGCAGCGGCGGTGTGAGGGCTCGGTCCAAGGTTTGCTCGCGATGAAGAGGAAGCAAAGTCGGTTGTTCGGTCTCTGGAGGGAGTACAACAAGTAGAGACCACGAGGAGGCATTCAACCGGTCGCTAGCGCATGAGAGGAGAGCAGGAGATGGCGTCGCTGCTCTCAGTGGCACACGGTGGCTCTCGGTTGGTTTGAGAAAAACAGAGCAGAATAACTTGTTTGCTTTAGGTGCAAGTCACCTCTGTATCTCAATGACATGTGGGGTCCACTCCACTTTCCTCCCCAAAAGATCTCTTCAAGTTAATCCTCTCAAATTCAAAAATTCTGAATTTGAAAGGTGGGCTAGAATTCGAATTACCTGAATTAAGTTTGAATTTGCACAGTAAATTTGAACTCGGTTTAATTTGGAAATGCCTCTATTAGTTCCTTTTTAAGCCCACCCTTAAAGGACAAGTTTGCCACCCTAAACTTCCAGACTTCAAAAATATAGGGCTGCATAAGTCTTCAAAGTCTTCGGCCACAAATTGGTGTGAACTTGGAATCTGAAATCTGATTTTTAATACTTCATGCAAAGGGGTATTTAAATCCCTATTGGTTCAATACCTTCAAATAAAAATGTGAGCCTCATTTTTGGATGATCATCCATGTAGCACTTTGCATGAACAAAAGTTTTAGCAAGTCCCATTTTTCATGACTTTTCAACATATATGAATTAAAACCTTGGATTTATTCATATATATTTTTGGGACTTTTACAATCCTCCCCCCTTAAAAGAGTCTCGTCCCGAGATTAGAGAAGAAGAACGAGACGGGAGAGGTAATTACAAACTGTATAAAGCCAAAAGCTCCAGATAATTGGTGTGGAGATGATATTTACTTTCCCACGCCGCCTCTTCCGCGGTATGATTACTCCACAGCACCTTGTAAAATTTTATCGTCCGGTTCCGGGTTACCCGGATCTTTTCATCCATAATGTGAACCGGTTGATCGGTGTAGGTAAGGTCCGGTTTCAACTCATCGGTTTCTTCAGTGCGGACAGCAGTGGTGAACTTGAGGCACTTCCACAGCTTTGACACATGAAACACATCATGGACACCCGCAAAACTTGCCGATAGTTCCATCTGGTAGGCTACGGGTCCGCACTTCTCCGTGATAGCAAAAGGACCTATAAAGCGGGGAGCGAGTTTCTCCTTTACAACGAACCGGTGAATTCCCTTCATTGGAGATACACGAAGGTAAACATGCTCTATGACGTCAAACTTCAATGCCCTACGCCTTTGATCAGTGTAGCTCTTCTATCGGGATTGTAGAGCCTTCAAATTTTCTTGTATCAACTGAACTCGGTCTTCGGCTTCGTTGACAAGATCAACCCCAAACAGAACTCTTTCGCCGGACTCACACCAATTCAGCGGTGTGCGACACTTCCGGCCGTAGAGGGCTTCATACGGTGCCATTTTAATACTCGCTTGACACCCGTTGTTGTATGAAAACTCCACCAACGGTAAGTGATCATCCCAATTCTTACCGTGGTGGATGGAACACGCTCTCAACATATCTTCCAATACTTGGTTCACCCTCTCCGTTTGTCCATCGGTCTGAGGGTGACATGCGGAGCTCCTAATCAGCTTGGTGCCCAACAAGGCGTGCAGCTGCTCCCAAAACCAAGCAACAAACATCGCACCCCGATGAGAAATGATAGTCTTCGGAACACCATGCGAGCATATAATCCTTGAGATGTACAACTCTGCATATTGCTTGGCTCGAAAATGAGTGTTCACCGGTATGAAATGAGCTGATTTCGTCAACCGGTCGATGATCACACATATCGAGTCATGCTTCCAGGATGTGAGCGGTAATCCGACGATGAAATCCATACTCACATCCTCCCATTTCCATGCCGGTATCTTAAGTGGTTGTAGCGGTCCGACTTTCCGCATATGATCAGACTTGACCCATATACACGTACTTAGCAATTTCCCGCTTCATCCTCGTCCACCAAAATTTCTGTTTTGAATCTTGGTACATCATGTTACTGCCGGGATGAATGGAGAACTTCGACAGGTGGGCTTCCTCCAATATCTTGTTCTGGAGTTTCATATTATGCGGTACCACTATACGGTCATTAAACCATATCATACCATTCTCATCCTTCCGGAAACATTTCACTTCTCCGTTGTCTAGTCTTCTCCGTATGTGAGACATACCCCTGTCTTTTCTTTGAGCCTCAACAATCTCTTCACGGATCGTTGGAATGAGAGCGATATTGTAAAGTGCTATATACGGAATGACACGCATACTCAGTTCTTCATCTTCCAACTCAGCAATCGCCAAGTTTTGAACGTGGGCCTTCTGACTAAGCACGTCGGCAACCACGTTTGCTTTTCCCGGATGGTAGTGGATCTCGATTTCATAATCTTTTATGAGCTCCAACTATCTCCGTTGTCTCATATTCAGCTCCTTCTGCATGAAGATATACTTCAAGCTTTTATGGTCGGTGTAGAGGTGGACAATATTACCAAGTAAATAATGCCTCCACATCTTCAACACCAACGCCACAGCAGTAAGCTCGAGATCGTGAGTTGGATAATGCTGCTCGTGGTTTCACAGTTGACGAGACCCATAGGCGACTACACGACCTTCTTGCATAAGAACACAGCCGAGACCGATGCCAGATGCATCACAATAGATATCAAATGGCTTTGTCGTGTCCGGCTGAGCAAGAACTGGAGCTGTTGTGAGATGTTTCACCAGAGTTTTGAATGCGGCTTCACATGCTGCATTCCACATGTATTTAGTGCCCTTCTTCAGCAGCTCCGTCATTGGTTTAGCAATTTTTGAGAAGCTCGGAATGAACCTCCGATAATACTCTGCTAAACCTAGGAAACTTCGGACCTCATGGACTGATTTGGGAGATTCCCACTTCAGCACTTGTTCAATCTTCCTTGGGTCCACGGCGATGCCCTCTGCTGAAATAATATGGCCTAGGAAAGCACTTGATCAATCCAGAACTCGCACTTGCTGAACTTGGCATATAATTTGTTCTCCCTCAAATGTTTTAGCACGATGCGCAAATGTTCAGCGTGCTCTTCTTCAGATTTGGAGTAAACCAATATGTCATCGATGAATACCACGACGAACTTGTCTAACTCCGGCATGAATACAGAATTCATCAAGTACATGAAATGTGCCAGAGCATTGGTTAACCCAAATGACATGATGAGGTACTCATAGAGTCTGTATCTCGTCGAGAAAGCTGCCTTCGGTATGTCCTCCGGTCGGATCTTGATTTGATGATAGCCCGATCGAGGATCCATCTTCGAAAATACCTTTGCACCCATAAGTTGATTGAACAAGATGTCGATGCGGGGCAAAGGATACTTGTTCTTTATCGTGACAGCATTTAGAGGACGATAATCAACACATAGCTGCAGTGTTTCGTCCTTCTTAACGAACAGCACAGAGCAACCCCAAGGTGAAGAACTTGCTCGTATGAAACCTTTGCTCATGAGTTCATTTAGTTGCTCCTTCAACTCCGCTAGCTCGTTAGGTTCCATCTTGTATGGCCTTCATGAGATATGTTTTGTTCCCGGCGCCAGTTCAATCTTGAACTCGATGTCCCGTTCGGGCGGCATGCCCGGTAAATCGTCGGGAAACACATCGGGATAGTCACGTACCACCGGAATATCTTCAAGTTTAAGCGTTTCTATGTGGTAGGCCTCTGCCATATCTGGGTCTTCGCTGTCTAGAAACAGCGCGTGCTATCCGTAAATCGGCGAGCCAATCTGGACAGTCTGGTTACCGATATTGAGAATGGCACCGTGATAGTTTAACCAAGACATACCCAATATTATGTCTATCTTCTGCCCATCCAACATAATCAGCGATGTTGGGTAAATTTTTCCTCCCAAACACAAAGCTGCTCGGGACACAATCTGATTAGCAGAGATATTCCCTCCCGGTGAGCGTATAAGATAACTCGTTGTGGGAGTATTGGTGGATAATTGGTGCTGATCCTCGCATGGTTTGCTGATAAAATTGTGGGTTGCACCAGAATCAAAAAGTATGAGCATGGGCACGTCTTTGAGAGTGAACATGCCCGCTAACACCGGTGCTCCCTCCGGGACATCCTCAATAGCAAGATGTTGCACACTCCCAGATTGCAATGCTGTTATATTGACTTGAGCATGTGGTGGCAAACCACCTGATGATGATGGTTGTCCGCTGTTCAACAGTTTCTCCCGGCATTCTCGCCTAGAATGCTTAAAACGGTGGCAATAAGAACACGGATGTTTCCCCGGTTCTTCGCTGACTTGCGGTTGAGAAGTTGATGTACTTGGCTGCAGCAATGATGTACCAGAAATCATTTGTTGCTGCGGCTGTGGTGATGCTTCAAGACTTGATTCTTGAACAGGAAATCTGAGATATGTTGATCTTACTGGTGGTGCCATATTTCATCGGCTGGTGTGTGATACACCAAACGGTATTTATGAGGAACAACTGGTGTGTCTTCTTGCACATCATCCCGGTCCCTCTTTTCTGCTTGACACTCAAGTGTCGCTTGTTCTTGCAGCAGGGCAGCACTGGTGAACTCGGTGTAATTGCCTTGATTGAACAAAGTCAATCTATCTTTTAATATGGCACTCAGGCCATGGAAAAAGTAGTCATACCTTGCAGCTTCACTCGTCACGTAGTCAGGAGCATATTGTCCAAATGGTTAAACCGTTTGACATAACTGAGGACACTCATGTCCCCCTGCTTCAAGTTCCTGAATTCCTACTGCTGGGCCATAATAAAACCCATAGGAATTTGACGAGCACGGAATGCTTCACGAAATTCCGTCCATTCCACTTGATGTCCCTCTGGAATGGTGGCGAGATAAGCGAACCACCAATTTCCGGCAGCTCCATGGAGCTGTTGAGCTGCAAATAATGTCTTCTGATACTCATCGCACTCGAACACTCCAAACTTGGACTCCATAACCCAAAGCCACTGATTAAATTCCACTGGTTTGTTGGCTTCCGTGAAAATTGGCGGTTGAGTCGCCAAGAAGTCTAAATAGGCGTTCCGAGGTGGAACGACCTGTTGTGTACGTTGGAGTAAGCCCTGTTGTACCAAGGCTTGGAGTGTCTTGTGTTCTCTTGACTTGACTCGACCATCTGATCCATGACATCCGCCCATACCGTTGATGGCGTTGGCCGTGGTGGAGTCGAGTCATCGCCGTCTCGGTGAGAACCTTCAGCCCTACTTGGAGAATGAGTACGCACCATACTGCAAAAGAATAATTTTCAGGGGAGTCAAAACTTGATCTCAGCAGTATGTGAAAGTATGTAAAAACATGAACATGCTAAAACTTTATGAAAGCATAACAAAATATCATGTTTACACATCTTCCCGAAGCCAACATAATCAGTCCCCTATTCTGTACAGAACAGACCTTTCTGTACTTAACCCAAATTTTGATCCGGTTATCAGTATTTTCATAACTCAAGTTGAATACCAAAGTTAAAGTTAACTTCAGTATATTTTCAACGAGTGCTCATATGACCCTAGATCATTTCTCGATCAAAAGTTATGATTGCTCAAATTTGAAAGAATTTCTGGATAAAATTTGCCAGCATCTCCTTTGTATGTGGCTGTTTTTATCACAGTTGTACATAAAAATGGAGTACAATTCTGAACAAATCTGAACTACAAAATTGTTGCAAATTTCATAAACTCTCCAACGGTATATCATATGACCCTTAGAAAATTTTTCTACAGAAATTTATGGCTAATTTACAGAAACATCTAGAGAAGTTTGCAGCTGTCCTGTTTTCAGAATAGTTTGCATTCAACTGGACATTCAACCAATTTGGCGCCCGATTTTGCTGTGCAGGTCTACAGAATAGTTGTAGAGCACTTAAAAAACTTTCCAGAACTGTATCATACACCTCCATTGGGTCAGGCTACTCAGAGTTATGCTCTGTCAAGTTCCAGCAAAAATTTCTGCCAGAACAGAGCACTCTATTTTTGGATCAAATGAAGCCTAGCAAGTCTCTTCTTTGAAGCTTAGATCAAATGAAGAGCTCAGTAACTAATATGTGCTTTCCAACATCCATTTTTAGTTTGAAAGTTAGTCATGAATGATTTATTCATAGGAAAGAAGACTATCCAGTGTAGTACGGTGGCGATGCACCGTAAGACATATGACGGTACTACGTTGCCTCACAAAAGAAAATCCTAACTGGCTTACAATGGCATACACGTATTCTTAGGTGGCACTAAGACGGTCACTCGCAAACGTATTCTACTCGTACTATTGTTTTCGTGGTTAGTACCTACATAAAACACATTCAATCATCAGGTTCGGCTGCACACCGAATCTGGTCCCAATACAGTTCATACACCCGTCCGTCATCACTCGCACGGGTGTTCTCAAGCCAAACACGCCTTGAGCTACGTGTTCACGTTACCGATCACGTGGCGGGGTCTCCCGTACTTGCCCATAGCTCGCCAGGGAAGGGCGTTGCTCGAATACCCCAAACGACATGAAGAGTCGTAGAGGATACTAAAGCGGGCCAGGTTACCTGTCACCCGTGAGGCTCCACCCTTTAGCTTGTGCGCACTGGAGGACAGCGCTTACATGCACCCCCAAGACATAGAACGTCCCGAGATGCACGATTTTCCGACATAACAAATAGGTTAGATTTCCACCTTCATAATATGCTAATATAGTAGTCCTTATGTGGGTCTAATACCGTTATCTCACCGTATCCTAAGTTTTTATCGTAATATGATGCTCAATCCATGTGCTATTCCCAACACAGCTCTTATACCACGCTGTGGGGGAATACGGCCCCGGCAGGACCTCGTCGGGTGGTGCCGTGATATGCGGCACCCAACAACACACGGGTCGAGGAAACACATCACATTACACAAATCTGTTTTGCAGAAGCGTACAAGAGTGTTTTACAAATACTTATCTCAAAAATAAACTACAGCGGAAGACTACAACTCTCACGACTCATTTCTAGCTTAGCAACAATGAAATGGTCCAGCCCTCCGACGTTTCTTTCTAGCAACACGAAGAACAAACCGCAGCGGCGAGGATGCTCTTGAGTAACCACTCGGAGGTTTCTAAGTCTCATCGGCATCCTTCTCATAAGCATGAAGTCAATACCTGCAAAACAACTCGGATAGCATCCGTGAGCATAACGCTCAGCAAGACTTAACCGTCACCCTAGTCATGAAACTCTACATGAGGGTATAACATAAAGTGGGATGGCATAATTGAATGTGGCCTAGAGGGGGTGAATAGGCCTTTAAAGAATTCCTGACACTTAATAAAGTTGTTAGAAATTTGACTGACCGGACTAGTCCGGTTGTGTGGGCGGACTAGTCCGGTGTGCTGAATTGTTTGAGTTGATTAAGTGTGTCTCACAAGTTTTATCTTATAGCAGCGGAATAAGAACAACAGTTTTTATAACTTAAATTTATAGTATGGATGCACGTGCAAACTTGTAAAGAACTCAAACGATGACTAGCAAACTAGTAATCTAATGTGTCAAGATGTAAACCAAATGAGAGACAAAAGACACGAATTTTTACCGAGGTTCGATCTCACCAAGAGATCTACGTCCTCGTTGAGGAAGCTCACACAGAGCCGGGTTCTCAACCCTTTTCCTCTTCAAGTCACCACACAGGGCGACTTGACTTCACTATCAAGTGTAATCACCGTTTTTATGGGGCTACCTCACACGTTGAGGGCTCCCACAAGAATTACAATGAGAAGTTGATCAAATACACTCAAAAAGATTACAATTCAGAATATGAGTGTAGAGAGATCAAACCCCAAGAGCTCACAATGAAGGAACGACGATCTCCCAATCCCAAATCCAAGTATTTTATTGATCTTCACCTTTTTGCACCTTAGATGTGTGTGGAGATGTGTTTTTTGGCTCTTAGGACAGGTGGCGGCGCTAGGGTTTCAAGTTTTGACAGTATGAGTCGTCTATTGTTGGGGAAAAGCCGAAGGACCTCTTTTTATAGGCTTTTCCAAGAAGTTTCCGTTGTTAAACCTACTACCGGACTAGTCCGGTATATGATCGGACTTGTCCGGCCTACTTCCAGTGGGTTAACCGGACTAGTCCCGTCCACAAACCGGACTTGTCCGGTACTATGTGAGATGGGTTTTCAGAAACTTTAGCGGCCTAGTCCTGTTGCTGGATGGACTTGTCCGTAGTCCTCTAAGGAGGACAACAGAGACATGACTGGACTAGTCCGGTCTAAAACCGGACTTGTCCGGTTGCGTTCCAGTGACCTGACCAGACTAGTCCGGTTCACAAGGCGGACTAGTCCGGTGCACTATGTTTGCATCTTTCAGAAAGTTAAACGGACTAGTCCGGTCCATGAACGGACTAGTCCGGTTTTTAGTGGATTTTAGTTGATTTTTAAACCCCTTACCCCTACGCAAAGTCATGAGCTCTTGGGATGTGTCTCTCTCACACACCACCTATACATTTATATCTACTTTGCTTCTCTAAATTTCACTAACTTCTTCCTTTTCGGGCACCACTCTATTTTTCACCTTTTTGTGTGTGTGCCGAGCCAGTTCACTTTGTTTATCCTGCAATCATCTTAATAGTTTCATTAGGATCTCATATGTTCGTCATCAATTAGCCAAAACCCACAAGGGATATCCTAGATGCATTTACAATCTCCCCATTTTTGGTGATTGATAACAACCATTTGAGATATCACAATTGAGAATAAAAGGTTGATTTTCATAAGGTGCGTACACATGAGAACAATAAAGAATTCACAAAAAAACTTCTCACATATGTACACACCTTATGGTGGGGTGCCTCACAGGTGTGTGATAAACAAAATGTGCTAAATTAAAGACAACCAGTAGTGAACATATAAGTGGGCATTAGAGCATAGTACTTCACACATAGGAAAAGAAATAGTGCATTACAAGATTAGGTACATGTCCTTGATCACACAAGATCTTAATGACTAATACTAGATAGAAAAATAGTCCAAGTCTAATCTCAATCTTCCATCTCAATCTCTCCCCCTTTGGCATCAAGACACCAAAAAGAGAAAAATTGAGGGAAGTCACTCATCGCTGCCTCCTCCGTCAGTCTCAGTCTGATCTTCATCTTCATCATCCACGGGAGCAGGTTCTTCCTCTGAGTCCTCGGAGGCAGGCGGTGATCCAACAGGCTCAGTCTCAAGCTTTGCACAGATAGACTTGATATTTGCATTGACGTACTGTTGATGTCTCTTCCTTGCAAGCTTTTCTTTGCGTTGCCTGTCTTCGATCTTACGGCAGCAGGCAAAGATAGAGGAGAGCATCTTGAGGATGCCGCTAGATGATTCTTGGGCAGGTGGAGAGCCAGGAGGAGCAGCTGCAGACCTAGTGTCATCATGAGCTTGCTTTGATCTCCTCTCCACTGGTGGAGAGGACGGGGCAGCTGGAGCCGGAGGGAGAGTGTACTCGGTGGGTTTTTGCGGCTTCAACCCCGTATGCTTGACATCCTTGACAAACTCGAGTCCTGTCACCTTCTCAATCATGTACATGATATACGGTGCGTATCCACAGGACCTATTGGGGGTAATTGAGATGTTCACAATGTCATTGTAGATATACTCAAAGACATTGAATGGTCTCCTCCCACTAATGACTTTCATGAGAGTTCTCAAGGTTCCTTGAATAGTTCCTGCATCTCCATCCTTCGGAGCTATCGTCTTTCTCAAGACTCTATTTAGAACCACAAAGAAGGGCTTTAGATATTTGATGGTTGGAGGGACATATGGCATCCTTGTGTCATAGAGAAATTAAAGTTCCTCCTTCTCCAGGGGTTTCAGATTATGAATGACCAGTTCATGATCCAAAGTGTTTTGGAGGTGAAGAATCCTAGCAAATTCATCATAAGTGACACTGTACCTTGAACCATGAGTCATCCAAGTAAGACTGTCTCCATCATCCCGAGCAAAGTAGAGAGTGGAGTAAAACTGAGTAATGACTTCATTGTTCCAGTCATACTAAAAGGATAGCAGGTCCGTCAGACCGTGCCTCTCTAAGGCCTCCACCATCTCACGAAATGCGGGATACTTCTTCGACTTCAGGTAGTCAACATTCAGCCATTGATTCTCTACTACGGGATTCTTCATCTTCATGTACACGTGCTCGTAGTAGTCTGCATGGAAGTTGCTCCAGAACCTAGGATCAGAACATTGTTTAGGTCGTCCATACACTTCAATCTTTCTGAAGTTATCAGCTAGCTCATTCCCTTTTCCAGTGAAATCTTCACTTGAAGGCTGCCTGTTGCGATGAACGAGATTTTTCAATTTCAAGGGCCCAATGGGGCCACTAGCAAGTCCCTTCCCTTTATTGAGAACTCTTCTTGGCCCTGATGAGCCCTCAACAGCATCTTTCCTTTGAGGCCTTTTGATAATGACTTTTCTCTTCTTAGGAAGATTGTCGTCGGAGGGTGGAGAGTGAGCATTGACGTCATGTCTCTTCTTCATCACTCCCTCCTTAGCTCTCCTCACTCTTTCACGTTGAACTTCTTTGTCAATGTGAAAAGAGTTGTCATCTGATCCTGAAGACATGACGCCTGACAAGGAGTTTAAGGATTAGATGCAAACGGACACCTTATCGACTTCAAATGGGAATGTACGAGTTCAGCTGTCAGAGACCGGACTTGTCCGGTTTCAGAGTGCGGACTAGTCCGGTGGACCGGACTTGTCCGCATCTGGACGCCGGACTAGTCCGGCCTAGCATAAGAACCCTAACTTGAGTGTTTTATTTGAAGCAAATCTCCTATCTATGGATACAAGGGTAGGAAAGTGGTAGAAATGCATCTATTTATGCAATGTACATCCTTTTGAAATCAAAGGAAACTAGCTAGAGCTAGAAAAATTGAGATTTTGGGTTTTGGGGGGATTTACCAAGATTTGAAGATTTGCGTTGAAGAAGTGGAAACCAATCTGGATGTGTCCGGAAAGTAGGATCCCCTCGTCGAGAAGAGGCTTTTTCACGGAGAAAACTCCGAGTTTGAGGGCTCAACTCGAAAATCACTTTGAGAGCTAGGGTTTAGGAGAGAGGGTGTTGCAAAGTGATTATGAGTGGAGAGGGAGGCGTTTGGTCCGGCTGACTGCTTCTATATCCGACTGACCGGACTAGTCCGGGCCTGGTAGCGGACTAGTCCAGTACCCCTGAGTTTAACCTAATTGTTGTCTGTCCGGACTAGTCCGGTTGGGAGTCGGACTAGTCCGTTTTCAACAGACTTGATATATATATAGATAACTAATAGTGATCCAAGGACAACAATTTTGCAAGTAGTCTTGGTGATTACGACCAGTATACAATCAACAATCAAACAATGGTCATAATCCACAAGATTTATTCATTAAGAATAGTTTTCTGAGTACAAAGGAGAGGAGGAGCATTTTTGACAGTACGGAGGAACAATTTTAGTTGCAACCAGGTATGCAATGTTTCAAGCCACATTTCGAGAGTCAAGAATGTTTAGCTCATTTCTTAGTTCACAGAACCTTTTCTCATCTAATGGTTTGGTAAAAATATCTGCAAGTTGTTTTTCAGTCCTAACATGTGAAATAGCTATGTCACCTTTTAATGAATGATCTCTAAGAAAGTGATGACGGATGTCTATGTGCTAAGTTCTTGAGTGCTCTACCGGGTTGTGTGCAATTTTTATAGCACTTTCATTATCGCATAGAAGCGGGATATGACTTAGATTGTAGCCGTAGTCCCTAAGAGTTTGTTGCATCCAGAGCAGTTGCGCACAGCAACTACCGGCTGCAACATACTCTGCTTCCGCTGTGGAAAGAGCAATGGAGTTTTTCTTTTTAGATGACCAAGAAACTAGGGACCTACCAAGAAATTGACAAGTCCCTGACGTGCTCTTTCTATCGACTTTGCATCCCGCATAGTCAGCGTCGGAGTACCCTATCAAGTTAAACTTGGATCCTTTGGGATACCAAAGGCCCAAGTTGGGTGTGTGCACAAGATACCTTAGGATTCTTTTTACAGCAATTAAGTGACACTCTTTGGGTGCGGCTTGAAACCTTGCAAACATGCAAACACTAAGCATAATATCTGGCCTAGATGCACATAAGTATAGTAAGGAACCAATCATGGACCGATATACCTTTTGGTCCACATTTGGACCATCTTCATTGAGGTCGAGATGTCCGTTGATGGCCATGGGTGTCTTGATGGGCTTGGCTTTGTCCATATTGAATTTCTTGAGAATGTCTTGTGTATATTTAGTTTGGCTTATAAATGTACCTTCTCTCAGTTGCTTCACTTGAAATCCCAAGAAGAACTTCAATTCACCCATCATTGACATCTCGAACCTGTCTGTCATTATTTTGCTAAATTCTTCAGAGAAGGACTTGTTAGTGGATCCAAAGATAATGTCATCAACATAAATTTGACATACGAATAAATGATCATCAAAATGTTTAGTAAAGAGTGTATAGTCAGCTTTACCAATTTTGAATCCATTTTGAATCAGAAAATCTCTAAGGCACTCATACCAGGCTCGAGGAGCCTGTTTGAGGCCATAGAGAGCCTTACGCAGTTTATAGACATGGTTGGGATACTTCTGATCTTCGAACCCCGGTGGCTGCTCCACATAGACTTCCTCCTTTATCGGACCATTCAGAAAGGCACTCTTGACGTCTATTTGATACAACTTAAAATTATGGTGAGTAGCATATGCCAATAAAATGCGAATGGACTCAAGTCTAGCTACAGGAGCGAAGGTTTCATCGAAATCCAAACCTTCCACTTGAGAATAACCTTTGGCCACCAACCTTGCTTTATTTCTTGTCACTACTCCATGTTCATCTTGTTTGTTCCGAAAGACCCATTTGGTTCCAACGATGTTCGCCCTTGGTCTTTCCACCAGCTCCCACACTTCATTTCTTTTGAAGTTGTTCAGCTCCTCTTGCATCGCAATCACCCAGTCTGGATCCCTTAAGGCTTCTTCTACCCTGTATGGCTCCAGAAAAGACACAAAAGAATAATGTTCACAAAAATTTGCAATTTGAGATCTAGTAGTTACTCCCTTAGCAATATCTCCAATGATATTGTTGACAGGATGGTCCCTTTGCACACACTGATGTACTCTTGGGTGTGGATTTTGTATAGTTGTTTGTTCTTCATTGCCTTCATGTGTCATGTCTCCCCCTAGATCATTGCTTCCATGATCATCTTGATTTTCTTGATCTTCCTCAACTTGATCTTGTGTAGGAGCTCCCCCTTGATCATTGCTTCCTTGATGAAATTCATCTTGTGTCTCCTCTCGTGGTAGGATATCACCAAGTGCCATTTTCTTCAGGGCTTCACATGGAGCTTCCTCCTTATCTAGCATAGACTTATCGACTTGCTCCACTTGTGAGCCGTTAGTTTCATCGAACACTATGTCACGTGCTACTTCAACAAGGCTGGACACTTTGTTGAAGACACGATAGGCGTAGGCGTTCGATTCATATCCGAGCAAGAATCCTTCATCGGACTTCGAAGCAAACTTCGAGGCCCTTGGTTTCTTGTTCAGAATAAAACATTTGCAACCAAAAACTTTGAAATAAGAAACGTTAGGCTTTTTACCTGTGAGAAGCTCATATGGAGTTTTCTTCAGAAGTCGATGAAGGTACAACCGATTTGTGGCATGACAAGCGGTATTCACCGCTTCTGCCCAAAACCGGTCTGACGTCTTGTATTCATCCAACATTGTTCTCGCCATTTCGATCAATGTTCGGTTTTTCCTTTCGGCCACCACTTTCTGTTGAGGAGAATAGGGTGCCGAGAATTCATGCTTTATACCTTCTTCATTGAGATATTCTTCAACTTGGGTGTTCTTGAATTCTGTCCCATTGTCACTTCTGATATTCTTTACTGTTGATGAGAACTCATTTTGAGCTCTTTTCAAGAACTTCTTGAGGATTCCTTGAGTTTCTGATTTATCATACAAGAAAAATACCCAGGTAAATCTTGAAAAATCATCAACAATTACTAAACCGTATTTGTTACCGCCGATGCTGATGTACGCAATTGGACCAAAGAGATCCATGTGGAGAAGTTCCAGCGGTTTAGCGGTGGTCATCACATTCTTGGCGGGGTGTGGTGCTCCAACCTGTTTTCCTGCTTGACAAGCGCTGCACGACCTGTCTTTTTCAAAAACCACATCCTTAAGACCACGGATGTGACCACCTTTTAGAAGTTTCTGCAGATTTCTCATTCCAACATGGGCTAGCCGTCTATGCCACAGCCATCCCATGTTGGTCTTAGCAACCAAGCAAGTGTTGAGTTCGGCTTTATCTTTGTTGAAGTCAACAAGATAAAGCTTTCCCTTCAACAATCCCTTGAATGCAATCGAGCCATCGCTTCTTCTAAAGACGGTCACACCCTCATTAGTGAATAAACAGTTGTAACCTTTGTCGCATAGTTGAGATATTGATAAAAGATTATAATCTAGAGAATCTACATGTAAAACATTAGATAAGGTGTGTTGAGAGGATATTTCAATGTTACCACTACCAAGGACCTTTCCTTGGCTGTTATCTCCAAAGTATATTCCTTCACTTGGATCCTTGTTGCACTCGTATTCCACAAACATACTTCTCTCTCCGGTCATATGATTTGTGCGTCCGCTGTCTAGCACCCACTTAGATCCACCGGAGGAGTAAGCCTGCAAAACAGAATTATTTCTAGGTTTTAGGTACCCAAGCTTGCTTGGGTCCTCTCAGGTTAGTCACAAGAGTCTTGGGCACCCACACACAAGTTTTTAAGTTCTTGTGGCATGGCCCTGTATATTTAGCAATGACTTTTCCATACTTGTTTTTCATGAGAACATAAGAAGCATCAAATGTATGGAATAATGTTTGTAGCTCAGATTCATGGGATTTTTCTTTAACAAAAATGATTCTATTCTTAGCATGATTAGAGGTAGACATGTGTCTATTCCTGTCGAAGCCAAGTCCATCTTTGACATTGGAAGGTCTAGTGATCATATATGCACTTCTTGCATATTTGATCTTCTCCTTATCAAAGATGTCGTTTTGAGAAGAATGCATGTCATGTGGGGTTAAAGCATTAGAAATTACATTCTTCTTACTAGAGCAAGTGCAGGTTCTTACTGTTGTCGAGCGCATATCTTTGGAGGAAGAGCTCTTGGAGGAAGAGGAGTCACTTTGTTTGAGGGACTCAACTTGCACCTCAAGGATTTTGTTAACTTTTGACAAGTTAGCAAGTTCTTCCTTGATTGCAATGTGCGAGTTCTCTAACTTTGAGTAAGTTTCCTTACTCAAGGTTAGCTCTAACTCAAGTGACTCATTCTTCTCTCTTTCAAGCTCAAGAAGCTTTTCAACTTCTTGATATCTCTTCCTCTCAAGGATGAGCATATCTTCTTGTCGGTTGACAAGTTCCTCCTTTTCAAAGATTTCGTTCGACAACATTTCCATTTTCTTTAAAGCAATTTTACTTAGCCCTCTAAATAATTCTTCATTGTCACTAGAGCTATCAAAGTCATCAATGGAGGAATTTAGTATAGGAGGAGTAAGTCTAACCTTTTTCTTGCCTTCCTTAGCCATAAGACAAGTGTGGATGTTCATGTCCCGTCCTCCCATGTTCGGAAAGAGTGTGGCTCTCGTAGTTGGTTTCTGGACTGCGATTGTGGCCACCTCTTCTTCTTCATCAGAGGAGGACTCGTCGTTTGAGTCCCACTCCTTCCCAATATGAGCTTGATGGGCTTGTCTTCTTTTTCTGAAATTTTTCTTTTCTTGAGATCTTGTTTCCTTCTTCTTTTTGTTTTCCTCATAAGTACAGTCCACCATGAAGTGACCATACTCTCCGCAGTTGTAGCAAGTGCGTCGAGCCTTGGATTTTGCTTTATACTTGCTTTTGCCTTCATGTGAATTGTTGCCGTGTCTTCTCTTCATCATGCATTTGAACTTTTTGATGAAGAGTACCATTTCTTCGTCATCAAGATCGGTGCTTTCATCGCTTGTATCTCCATCGTCTTTGTCTTCACGAGTTTCTTTGAGTTTGGGTCTGCACGTTGCTTTGAGGGCAACTTCTTTCTTTTCAGAAGAGGTGAGCTCGGCTAAGTCTTTGACGTATTGAGCCTCTTTCTCCATCATTTCATGATTTATGATCTTTCCCAATAACTCATCGGGAGTCATTTTGTGAAACCCGGGGCTTTCTCTAATCATTGAGCAAAGTGTGACGTTTCTTGGCATGAAGGCTCTAATCATTCTTTTGACCACTTCGTGATCTGTCCATTTCTTACTTCCATACGCACGAATTCTGTTGATGAGTGCTTTCATCCGGTTGTACATGTCTTGAGGTGATTCGCCTTCTTCAATAGCAAATCTTCCCAACTCTCCTTCAAGCATTTCGATTTTGGCTTCACGAACTGACCTATTTCCTTCGTGAGCTGTCTTGAGGGTATTCCAGATTTCTTTTGCACTTTCTAACCCATCGATCTTGGTGAATTCCTCTCTGCTTAGTGATGATGTGATCACGGCGACGACTTGTGCGTTTCTGTGAATCTCCTGTTCTTGTTCTGGGGTGAGTTCATCATCCGTGTCCGGAATATCGATGCCTGTGCAAACAATGTGCCACAGACTAGGGTTCAGGGATATCAGATGCATCTTCATGTTGTACTTCCACATGGTGTAGTCACTTCCATCAAACTGTGGAGGCCTTCCCATAGGAATAGAGAGATAATGATTATTTGAATTGAGTCGGTTGTAGTTGTAAGGATAGCGGGAGTAGTCGTGATGACCACTCCCCATCGTCTTTTCTTCCTCTTTTCCTTTTTGTGCCAGCAGTTTCTTTCTCAGGAGTGCTTTTAGCTGCCTCACTTCTTCATCGTCATGTGGGTTTTCTTTCAGCACATCGAAGGCTTTGGCTTCTTGCTCCTCATCGTTGTTGCTCGGCTTCGGGATATCGTTGTTCTTCTCAGAGGCCATTGATCTCTCCGAGATGTGAGTCTCGTTGATGGAGAACTTGGCTCTGATACCAATTGAATGTGGCCTAGAGGGGGGGGTGAATAGGCCTTTAAAGAATTCCTGCACACTTAATAAAGTTGTTAGAAATTTGACTGACCGGACTAGTCCGGTTGTGTGGGCGGACTAGTCCGGTGTGCTGAATTGTTTGAGTTAATTAAGTGTGTCTCACAAGTTTTATCTTATAGCAGCGGAATAAGAACAACAGTTTTTATAACTTAAATTTATAGTATGGATGCACGTGCAAACTTGTAAAGAACTCAAACGATGACTAGCAAACTAGTAATCTAATGTGTCAAGATGTAAACCAAATGAGAGACAAAAGACACGAATTTTTACCGAGGTTCGATCTCACCAAGAGATCTACGTCCTCGTTGAGGAAGCTCACACAGAGCCGGGTTCTCAACCCTTTTCCTCTTCAAGTCACCACACAGGCCGACTTGACTTCACTATCAAGTGTAATCACCGTTTTTATGGGGCTACCTCACACGTTGAGGGCTCCCACAAGAATTACAATGAGAAGTTGATCAAATACACTCAAAAAGATTACAATTCAGAATATGAGTGTAGAGAGATCAAACCCCAAGAGCTCACAACGAAGGAACGACGATCTCCCAATCCCAAATCCAAGTATTTTATTGATCTTCACCTTTTTGCACCTTAGATGTGTGTGGAGATGTGTTTTTGGGCTCTTGGGACAGGTGGCGGCGCTAGGGTTTCACGTTTTGACAGTATGAGTCGTGTCTTATTGGGGAAAAGCCGGAGGACCTCTTTTTATAGGCTTTTCCAAGAAGTTTCCGTTGTTAAACCTACTACCGGACTAGTCCGGTATATGATCGGACTTGTCCGGCCTACTTCCAGTGGGTTAACCAGACTAGTCCGGTCCACAAACCGGACTTGTCCGGTACTATGTGAGATGGGTTTTCAGAAACTTTAGCGGACTAGTCCTGTTGCTGGATGGACTAGTCCGTAGTCCTCTAAGGAGGACAACAGAGACATGACCGGACTAGTCCGGTCTAAAACCGGACATGTCCGGTTGCGTTCCAGTGACCTGACCGGACTAGTCCGGTTCACAAGGCGGACTAGTCCGGTGCACTATGTTTGCATCTTTCAGAAAGTTAAACGGACTAGTCCGGTTTTCAGTGGATTTTAGTTGATTTTTAAACCCCTTACCTCTACGCAAAGTCATGAGCTCTTGGGATGTGTCTCTCTCACACACCACCTATACATTTATATCTACTTTGCTTCTCTAAATTTCACTAACTTCTTCCTTTTCGGGCACCACTCTATTTTTCACCTTTTTGTGTGTGTGCCGAGCTAGTTCACTTTGTTTATCCTGCAATCATCTTAATAGTTTCATTAGGATCTCATATGTTCGTCATCAATTAGCCAAAACCCACAAGGGATATCCTAGATGCACTTACAATAATGCATAATAAACTCACCTAAATGTGAATCCTTACTTTCAAGTGTTATTTGCAGCAATTTAAAAGTAACCTTGAGCATGCCACATCAGGGTCCACAATCAAACAAGAAACGCTTTCCCCCAATGCAATTTGCTCAAAGTGGAAATGAATCGAGTTTGCTCTAACTATACATAAAAGATCCATCACAAAGCTAGTATGAAACTTCAAACCATAATGATTAGTTCCTTTCTCATGCAAGTTCTTACTACGTCACGACTGTGAGAACAAGTATGCTCGGTCCTTTTCCGTGAGCGACGGCGATTCGAATCAATAACACCAAGACTACACAACACGTACGCCCGTACTTGACATTGCCTACAGCAACCATCACTGACGTCGTACGTGGCACCCTTTCCCCGTTTCACCCATGTTGAATCGATCAAATCTCTATGTACAGTAGCCACTCTCATGGTGCACCTACCGACATGAGATGTCATGAGAATGTTACCCACATACTGCACACCGGCCGTCTCGCCTGAGGCGACCCAAAAAGGCTCAACGCAAGCTTCCTGAGGTACATCGGTTTACTGGGTCCCATATAGCCAGCATGAGTCCGGTACACAACTCAAACTTGTTCAACAGGGTCGCATACGGATCTGTCCTTGACCGACACGGACAGGTCTACAGCACCCAGGCCCCTATGTCCTGCTGCCCCTAAAACCTGCCGGTCTCAACTTTAATTTGCTAACAATTTCTTGAACCAATCACGTATGCCCCTGTTGTTCCTGATCATGCAAGTAGTATCTCACCACTCAACTTCTACCGAACCTTACTTAAGCATGGAAGTTCTACATGGTGAAAGACACCTACCCAATACTCCATGGGTTCATTTGGTCATGCAAGAGGAGTATCAAAGCACTAGACCTAATGCACATTTCATATCTTAACCGAAAGAGTGAATACAAAGTAAAAACTTAACAGCTGTTAAATTGAAACCGGAGCTTGCCTGTTTTGCAGTGTAGTAGTATATAAGCAGTTAGTGATCCTTGCTGATAAACCCTTGATTCTACGGAGTTTGATCCACTTCAATGAATCGCTCCTTCGAATCCCCATTGTGATTCCTATTGAAATGTATATGCACAAGTTTTATAGAATGCAATGGAAAGAATTAAATACTTGATTTCTTAGGAACAGAGACTGTGTGGAAATGCCAAGAATGGCTTTATTTGCCTCTGTTGTGCAAAGGTATATGAATGAACTAAATTGGTCTTAGTGTTTTAGCTATACACTAACTAACTTTCCTAATGAACACAAGAGGTGAGCCAAAAAGAATTGAATGCAACTGAAGAACAAGAACTCCATTGGCTTCAAAACTTTTACAGCATGTTCTATACTACCTAGGGATTTAACTTGCCAAATTGCAGCTAATGTGGAGTCAAATTGTGTTCTCCATAATTCCTACAATGTCTCTTATGTATTTCCCCATATACATAAGTATGGAGAACAAGAACAGGAAGATCTAAGGCTCAACTTGAGCTGATAATTTACATGTGAGTTCCTGGTCACATGAAAGTAATTTCATCCGACATTGAGACCTTTTACTTGAGTAGTTCCTCCAGAACAATTCTCTAAGCATTTCTACTCAAAAGAATTAGTTCTGAAGTAATGTGCATTTTCATGCCCAATTAAGTGAACTACAATTTAAAGTATGTTTCAGAGAGCTTGACTAAATTTCCCTATGATTTTTGGAGCTATGAATTGCCTAGAATAGATTTTACAAGTGGGCAACAATTTCTGAAAATGTTTCTAGACTATTATGAACACAGCAGTTTGTATTTAGCAAATTCCTACTCAAATGATCTTCAAATGAGCTGAAACTTTGCTATAAGGTCAAAAACATGCTAGACGATATGCTGGCAAAATTTGAGGATTTATGGATAAACCAAACTCCCTCAATAATTCTTTTTCAGGAAACCTTCAAAGATTTTTCCGTAATTTAATATTGACTTTCATAGAAATTGGAGTTCATATTTGGATAGATATTTGCAAAATGAATCCAACCCAATTTGAGTCACTCAATTTGGAGGTTCCTACACAAAGATATGATTTCTCAAAGTTGGAACAATCCCTGGAATTGTTTTGCTATTGAAAAAGTCTGCTGGACCCACTGTTTTAAACTCAGCCAATAGGAATCGGGCCACACCGGGGTCACACGGTTTCAGCACGCCTTTAAAAGAGGATCCGGGAGCCACAGGAGATCCAGAATTTAAATTTAAGCCGCTGACGGCTGTGGCCCGTGTTGTCTTCTTCCTCCCGCCGCTTGTTTCGCGCGCACGCGCTGCCCCTCGCCGGCGACCACTTTCTGGCCATCTCCTGACTGGAGGCTTGCCGCTAGAGGGTTTTTGAGGCCTGGGAACATGATGGTGGCACTTTCTCGGGCTGCCGGTGGCTGGAAGTACCCCAGCGATGTGCGGCGGCCTCGGGTGCCCTTTGGCGCCGTCGGCCGGCCGACCTAGCCTGCCAAATAAGCGACCAAAATGATCTAAAGCACCAGTGGGTGATCACAAAGCTCGGCATGGCCTCCAAATGGCTCGGGAATGGCCGCAAATCGGTTGTCACCGTGCGCCCGATTAGTTCCACCATGAACACACTCGGAAGACCTCAAAATCCGTCGCTCCGAGGTGGTTTCATGCGACGGATGCTAAAGGAAAGATGCTCGCCGGCTAGTCCAGCATCTATGTGCAGAGTTTGTTGATCTACGGGGGATTAGAGAGTGAGAATTTTGAAGTCTAGTGCCGGACGCTCGGTTTGAAGCCGCCGGAGCAAAATCTTCAAATTAGCCGGCGATGATCAACGACTTGCTCCAAGTTTTTTATGAGAGCAGCACCGAGGTGGGGCGCTCCCGTGGCCGTGCTTGCTCAGGCGTGACAACCTCTGTGGAGGGCTGTCCATGTGAAGCCGACCGCCACGTTTCTTTAGGTCACCACGGATGAGTGCTCTAGGGCTCGGGAAACGCCGGAACTCGGCTAGTTTTGTGTCGGGGAGGTGAGCAACGAGCGTGGGGTGCTGTTTAGCAGCTCGGAGGAAAGTGGGCATGAGTTTTCTGCCGATTTCCGATCAAGCAGAGGCAGCGGTGGTGTGAGGGCTCGGTCTGATGTTTGCTTGCGATGAAGAGGAAGCAAAGTCGGTTGTTCGGTCTGTGGAGGGAGTGGATCACGTAGAGACCATGAGGAGGCATTCAACCGCTCACCAGCGCTTGAGAGGAGAGCAGGAGGTGGCGCCGCTGCTCTCGGTGGCGCAGGGTGGCTCAAGGTCGGTTTGAGAAGAACAGAGCACAGTAACTTGTTTGCTTTAGATGCAAGTCACCTCTGTATCTCAATGACATGTGGGGTCCACTACACATTCCTCCCCAAAATATATCCTCAAGTTAATCCTCTCAAACTCCAAAATTCTGAATTTGAAAGGTAGGCTAGAATTCGAATTACCCGAATTCAGTTTGAATTTGTATAGCAAAATTGAACTCAGTTTTAATTTGGGAATGCCTCTATTTAGTTCCTTTTAATCCCACCCGTAAATGACATGTTTTCCACCCTAAACTTCCACACTTCCAAAATATAGGGCTGCATAAGTCTTCAAAGTCTTTGGCTACAAATTGGTGTGAACTTTGAATTTGAAAATCTGATTTTTAATACTTCATGCAAAGGGGTATTTAAATCCTTATCGGTTCAATAGATTCAAATAAAAATGTGAGCCTCATTTTTGGATAATCATCCATGTAGCACTTTTCATGAATAAAAGTTTTAGCAAGTCCCATTTTTCATGACTTTACCACCCATATGAATTCAAACCTCGGTTTTATTCATATACATTTATGGGACTTTTACATACCACTTGTTCACTATACCATGACGTAGAAAGAACAGGCTAGAGTCATGTTAAAAAGTTGCTGATTGAAAGCTATACCTTGGGTGCTAATGATCTGTTGTAGTTCAGAGCGAATTAAAGTTACTTTTAACCTTGGGTGGAGCACATGAGAGAAATATGTTTCTTGTTTTAATTGCGGCTCTCTTATGTGCCTTAGCACGAGGTTCTTCCACAACTTGGACTAAAATTTGAAAGTAAGGTACACCTATTTAGCCGTGTCCTATGCAACTTTCATTCCATTAAACAATGCAAACCCAGCATGTAGAGTTTCATGTATAGGAAAGACGGGTGAGTCTTGCTGAGCCATCGTGCTCACTGCTTGTGTTTGAAGCTTTCGCAGGGTGTTAAGAGGAGGAGACGGACCCCCAAGAGGGCAACCCCGTCGAATGGGAGTCGTGCACGCCGTTAGTGTGTGCGCATGCTAGAAGGAACACGTTCAAGGGCTGAACGTGAACTCTGTTGCTTAGTCTACGCCCGTGAGTGTAGACTTGACATATTTTGTTGTAAACATGTTCAAAACATTTTATTGTAATAAAACTTTTGCTTCCGCTTTGTACCTTTTATGTGTGTTATCCGGTGCTGTGCAATGCAGCACCCCTCAGCGTGATTTGGGCTAGTCGAGACCGTTTGGTCCTCGCAGAAGACTCATCACGCGCAATGCAATCGCGGCACCTTCAACGACCTCGTCAATGCCGCAATTCTTCAAGTGGATGCTCAGCGGGAATTTGCGGCTGAGCAGAGGAAGCGCAGCGCTCCACCGAGCAGCGGGGATGGCGCTCCTCAAAAATACCGAATGGTGTATCGGACACCATCCGGTCAGCAGTGGCATCCACCGGCACGACCTCAACAGTTTGGGGGTCATCCTTATCAACCAGCCCCGTTCTGTCCGCCGATGCCACCACCGTGACCGCAACAGCAGCAACAGCAACAGATGGTAACCCGGGTGTTTTCACAGCCACAACGCGCCCCGGAATTCTATCCACCGGTCAGCGGAGGACCGCCTCGCTACACATGCTATACGTGTGGCCAGGCCTGTCATTTCTCATAGGACTGCCCACAGGCGCAGCAAAGCAGCGGGCAAGCCCAACATCAGGGCGGTGCTCGTGGCCGACCACCGGCTAAGAAGGGAGGTCAGCGATCCGGGGGCGTTCGTTACCTTGACAATGAGGACGCCCTGGAAGGAGAGAACGTGCTGGCGGGTACGTTCACTCTCAATGATCGCGCAATCATCATATTATTTGATTCGGGTGCAACCCACAGTTTCATAAGTGCATCATATGTGGCTAAGCATCAACTTCAAGTCTTCCCAACCGATTATTCATATATGATTTGCTCACCGGAAGGGAAGATTTAAGCGAATATGATGATTCCAAAAGCACCACTGTACTTAGGTGGCAAGATATATCCCACTACTTTGATTATCCTTACGGGACAAAAGATTGATGCAATCTTAGGAATCTGATGGTTACGCTACTATGGCACTGTCCTGGAAACTCCATCACGGACGGTTCATTTGAATTCTCCATTCCACCGTCCGCATTCAATCTTATTAGGCAGTAACGTCCCAGAAGTTTCAGCAGCCTATAATACTGAAGCTTCCCAGTTGGATGACATCCCCGTAGTCCGAGAATACCCCGATGTGTTCCCGGGTGATCTTCCAGGCATGCCACCTGATTTGGATGTTGAGTTCAAGATTGAACTTGCACCTGGGACTACCCTAATATCACGGAGACCGTATAAGATGGCTCCGAACGAGCTGGCTGAGTTGAAGGAACAGCACAATGACTTGTTCGGCAAGGGTTTCATTAGACGGAGTTCCTCACCATGGGGATGCTCGGCGCTGTTCGTAAAGAAGAAAGATGAAACATTGAGGTTGTGTGTGGAATACCGACCGCTCAACGTCGTCACCATAAAGAAAAAATATCCACTGCCCCACATTGATATCCTGTTCGATCAACTTGTGGGTGCAAGTGTGTTTTCAAAGATGGACCTTCGCTTCGAGTATCATCAAATAAAAATCTGAGTGGAGGATATTCCGAAGATGGCATTCTCAACCAGATATGGACTATATGAATATCTTGTCGTGTCTTTTGTTCTCACCAACGCCCCGGCACATTTCATGTACCTCATGAACTCCATGTTCATGCCGGAGTTGGACAATTTCATGGTGGTGTTCATTGATGATATCTTGGTTTACTGCAATACGGAAGAAGAACACGCCAAACACCTGTGTATCATCCTTCAACGATTGCGGGACTATAAGCTCTATGCCATGTTCAGCAAATGCGAGTTTTGGATCAGCCAAGTGCCATTTTTGGAACATATCATCTCGGCGGAAGGCATTGTGGTTGACCCAAGCAAAATTGAACAGGTGCTGAAATGGAAAGCCGCTACTTCTGTCCATGATGTCAGAAGCTTCCTCGGTTTAGCGGGATATTACCGGAGGTTCGTTCCAAGCTTCTCCAAGCTTGCTCGGCCTATGACTGAATTATTGAATAAGGGGACGAAATATGTTTGGAACTCAGCATGTGAAGGAGCATTCCAAGTATTGGTCTTAGCTCAATCGGATACGACCAATCCTTCCGACGTATATTGTGATGCGTCCGGAATTGGGCTTGGTTGCGTATTAATGCAAGGAGGACAGGTGGTCGCGTATGGCTCACGCCAACTTCGAAACCACGAGTAGCACTATCCGACTCATGATCTTGAGCTCGCTGCTGTGGTATTGGCGCTAAAAATGTGGAGACACTTTCTTCTTGGAAACTTGATGCGTCTCTACACCGACCACAAGAGCTTAAAGTATATCTTCACCCAGAAGGAGCTGAATATGATACAAAGGAGGTGGTTAGAATTAATCAAAGACTATGAGATCAAGATTCATTACCAACCCGGCAAGGCAAATGTGGTTGCCGACGCACTGAGTCGAAAATTACATGTCCATAACCTTACCATTATCCCGATGGAAGAGGAAGAACTGAGTTTATACTTGGTTCCATATGGATCACTCTACAACCTTGCTCTCATCCGTACTATTAGGGAGGATATCATTGCAGCTCAAAAAATTGTCAAAGGCATGGCACATCTCCGGAAACGAATAGACAGCGGTGATATAAAATGTTTCCAGAAGGATGAAGAGGGGACTCTATGGTTCAATGACCGCATAGTCGTACCTCGGAATATGGAGCTGAGAAAGAAGATCCTAGATGAAGCTCACTTGTCTAAGTTTTGTATTCATCCGAGCAGCAAAAAAATGTACCAAGATTTGAAGAGTAAATTTTGGTGGACACGGATGAAGCGGGAAATTGCAAAATACGTATCCGAGTGTAATACGTGTAGACGAGTGAAGGCGGATCACATGAGGAAATCAGGGCTGCTACAACCCCTGAAAATTCCAGCATGGAAGTGGGAAGATGTGAGCATGGATTTCATTGTGGGGTTACCCATGACTTTTCACAAGCATGATTCCATTTGGGTAATTGTTGACCGGTTAACCTAGTCGGCTCACTTCATTCCCGTGCAAACAAATTACCATGCTAACAAGTATGCGGAGTTGTACATTACAAAAATCTTATGCTTTCATGGAGTACCCAAGAAAATAATCTCAGATCGAGGTGCCCTGTTTGTGGCTCGTTTCTGGGAAAAGTTGCACGCTTCTTTGGGTACCAAGCTGATTAGAAGCTCCGCATATCACCCTCAGACAGATGGGCAAACTGAGAGGGTGAATCAAGTGTTAGAAGACATGCTGAGAGCGTGTGCCATCCACCACGGTAACAACTGGGATGATCATATACCGTTGGCGGAATTCTCGTATAACAACGGCTCACAAGCGAGTATCAACATGGCACCATATGAGGCTCTCTATGGTCGCAAATGCCACACCCCATTGAATCGTTGCGAATCCGGTGAAAGGGTCACTTTTGGGATTGATCTAGTGAACAACGCTGAAGAGCGAGTTCGGGTAATTCACGCAAACTTGAAAGCCGCCCAATACCGACAGAAGAGTTACGCTGATAAGAGGCGTAGGCCGCTGCACTTTGACGTCGGAGAACATGTTTATCTCCGTGTGTCTCCGATGAAAGGCGTGCACCGATTCAGTGTGAAGGGAAAACTCGCTCCCCAATTTATTGGACCCTATGCTGTCACCGAGAAGTGCGGACCAGTGGAGTATAGACTGAGACTACTGGCATCTCTCACTGGTGTTCACGATATTTTCCATGTCTCACAACTTCGGAAATGTCTAAAGTATACAGCTGCTGTTCCCACTGAAGACATTGGAGAGTTGCAACAGGATTTAACCTACGCTATATCCGGTGGAAATTATTGTTGAGAAGGCTCGGACCACGCGTAACCGAATGCTGTGGTTCTACAAGATCTTGTGGAGCAACCACACTGCTGAGGAAGCAATGTGGGAGAGTGAAGATTTCCTTCGCTCAAACTACCTGGATTTCATGGCGTCTCATCACGGGTAATTCCTCTTACATCTTCGTCTCTTCTTTTGTAATCTTGGGACGAGATTCCTTTAAGGAGGGAGGGATTTAAAATCCCAAGATAGTACTTGCTAATGTGTTCATCACATCACCAGAAACCAGCTCATTTTGTGGATAGCTCATGAACACATGTGAAGAGCAAGTAATCACCATCAATAGGTTGATTAGAGGAAGAACTAATAAATCCAAAAGTAGGATCTCACACATATAAACATGAGCGCTGATCTCACCATTAGGCCCTAAACTAGGAGTGCTCATGCCAAGTTTCATGCTAATCCAAACCTTTTTGAGGCAATTTTTGGATCCAATTGTAAAAAGGGCCCATTTGAATGCAAATTCAAATTTAATCTACTTTCATCATCTGAATTCAAAAGGTGGCTTCACATTCAAACTCAGCACATTTTTTGAGTTAGTCAACCAATTTTCAACCTCATTGGAGTTCATCTTATCGGGGGCTATATTTGCATTAATTCAAAACTGAACTTGAAATTCAAATTCAAATGTGAATCAAATTTAGCCAAACAAACTCAAATTTGAGGAATTCAAATTCAACTCATGACTTTGTGGCTAAGTCTACAATTTATTTGTGAGTAGCTGAGATATTTGCAGCAAAAACAATAGCAAAGAGTAGAGGTGGGAAATGGGCCCACTGGTCAGTGACTGAAGACAGAGTGAACCGACTCACTCGGGTGCAGTCTCGCAGGCTACCACCGAGCGGCAACGTCCGATTAGCGCACGCACTAAACCCTCCACCTCACAGTGATTTTTGCGAGGTAAAGTATGTGAAAGCCCCAAAAGTTCAGCATGTTATCTCCTTTCTAGAATTTAAATTTGTGGGGTCAAATCGAATTCTAACTAGGGTTTCAAATTCGACACTCGGCTACATGCAATAAAGCAAACCTAGCCGCAAAGGAATTAAACCCGGCAATTCAAATGCAAGCACAATCGAGGTTTAACTCCCCGCTATTCAAATTCAGTTTGTAGAACGTGCTGCAGAAATTTGAATTCAAATTTTTGAAACTAATGTTGTGTGGTGAGGGCCCACATGTCATTGGAACAAAGGCAAACAATGGATTTTTCCTTCTGTGTGAGCCTGCCACCGAGGGGCTGAGTGCTCCAACAAGCTGTGCCCCTGGTTGCTCTGCGAGACGGTTCCTTTCCTTGCTCTCGGCTGCTCGCTAAAGATCGTGGCTGCACAAAGCAAAGGGTTGTTTTCCTTCTCTGTCTCGCACGAGTACATCCACAGAACGTTGCCTCACGCACTCACCCGAAGCAAAACAGCGCCCGCCTTCTCTCGGCTCTCGTCGCCGTTTTGCTCCCGGCCGTGGTGATGCCCGGTTGAGCCACCAAAGAGCTGCGCCCATCGCTCCTCGACGCTTTCCAACCATCTTCAGCTTGTCCCCGGCCTTTCCCCGCTGCAACCGAGCCGTTCTTCTTCCGGCAAAACAGAGCCATGCTGCCTCCACTGCTACACGACGTTCGGCCGTTCCAGTGCCTCCCCGGCATGACCAACAAGACTCAAAGGTGCACCATGGTGTCTAGATCATAATCTAGGACCCCACTTGCTCATCCCTACTGCCGGTGCGCTGGAATCTGAGTTTTCACGCTGATATGTGTGAGAAACCGATGCTGTCTAATTCTTCAAATTCTCCTATGCTTGATCAACGTTCATGCAAATCAAACCACAGCTACTAGGGCTCCTAGCGCCCTCCCACGCCGAAGCACGAAGCAAAACACCCCTCCTCCGCCCCGGGCGACAAGAAATCGCCGCTGGCGGCTAAAACCGCTGCGGTCCAAGGTGACAACTAGTTTTCCGCTGTTTGCTGCGAGGTTTGAGCTCTGTTCTATGTTCTACGACCCCTAGGGCTGCTGTACAGCAGCTTGGGCTGTTGAAATCGGCATGGGACATGCTGGAACGCGTCGATGCCACGCCGCCAAGTGCCGCCGTCGGTGCCGACCCATTTCCGGCCGTTTTCAAGCGGTCAGACCTTGCCCGGCTGCTAGGCCGTAGTCCGAGGGTGGTGTAGGGCGAAACGGTGGAGAAATGAGGGAGAACGGGGCACGCCATTCCTCTGTCCGGCGTGCACCTGCGGGCCCTGTCCGAGGTTGAAGAAAGAACTGACCTGTGGGCCCCACTTTTAAATTGTTCTGTGTAAAACGCAAACAGAAAGTTGTTCAAACTTGAAAAACCCATAACTCTGGGTAGAAAGCTCCAAAATTTGTGAGACAGATTTTGTTGGATTTCTCATAAGAAGTAATTTGCAGAGAAACAATGTGCTTGCTATGAAAATGCCCAGGTATTTCTGTAGAATTGTTTTTCGTAAATCCTTTAGGGATTAATTCCAGGAACAATTCTTCATGAAACATTCCCAATTTTGGGCAGAAAATCTTTCTCGTAGTTCTGGAGCTCCTGTGAAAATCGTAGGATTTGTGGAGATGATTAAGGTGGCTTAATCAGTAGTTTTTCTCAGGTTAATTTAAATGGGCTGAAAAATCACAGAAACTAATTCCAGAAAATAGAATTACATTTCAATCCTCCATTCTGTCCAGCAGAAGACTTAGAAAAATTTGAAACAAATTATCCTAGGAACCTTAGGTCCAGACCTATTAGGATATCAAATTTTTCTATATGACCAAGTCTAATTAAATTCATATAAATCATTGAATGTTAATGGTTCCAAGAGTTCTTCTGGCCATTTTCTGTCTCAAAAGCTTCTGAAAATTTTACCATACTTCTCTCATGAGTTTAGAAATCCTATGTAAAAATTTCAACCATAGACTCCTCTGTATTCTTAGGTTTTGCTTCTGAAGTTTGCTTATAGCACATGATTTCGTAATGTGATGCATTTCTTTATTTGATCATTTCGATAGCGATACATCACGCGAAGACTTCAGAGGCCGCTGACCTTAATTCGATTGACATAAACTTTAGTCGGGATCAACGCTAAGGGAAGCCCCGGTTTGCATCAAAATTTAAATATTTCTATTTGTATTCACTTTATAATGTCTAGCATTTTGATTATTGCACTAAGTCCAGTTTGTATGACACTCCACATGCATGACCATTAAACCGCTGGAGTTTGATGTAGTGTAGGTTTTTACTTAATTATAACTGCTGTTATCAAGTTAACAAAAGTGTACTAAAAGAGGCATAACTCGAGTAGGCTGTTTCCTACTCGTGAACTGGGATTAAGGGGAACAATCGGAAGTGTTGGGAATTGATCCTCTTAGTTGGGAATGGAGACCGGACAGTATGGATGGAAGGCTCAAGGACATGGTCCATTGAACCTAGTCTCTGTCTGAGTCGATTAAGGCCCGTTCTCATGTGCGGCTCCGCTGGACAAGTTTGAGTTGTGTACCGGATGCATACTGGTAATATCGGACTCAGGAAACCGATGTAACATGTTAACCTGGGTGGCAATATGAGGGTTTTCCGTAGTGAGACATAATCCAAGTCGGTGGGACCGGTTCGATATTTGGGTGTCGTGTAAAAGGTTGCCTCATACGATGTTGAGGGGATCAATTGATCACCGTTCTCGGGCGGGCGTATGTGCCGTGTTAGCCAGTATTTTCTATTCGAATCACCGTCGCTCATGGTAGTGAGCATACTTGTACACTAAGTCGTGACGTAGTAAGAAACTGGGGAAAAGTTAATATGCCTCATTGTTAATCCTCATATTGGGGATAAGGAATGATAACTACTTTCACTAAATTTACTTTCTAGTTTCGGATAGTGGCGTCGAGACAAAGCGTTTCTTGTTTTATTGTGGAGTCTCGACGTTGATGGCGCAAGGTATGTATGAGTCTAGAGTAGCTCACTAAATTTACTTTCTCCTCGGGCAAGTGGCATCGAGATGAAGCGTTTATTGTTTGATTGTGGAGTCTCGATGTAAATTGTGCGAGGACTATAAAAGTTGATTAAAACTCGAAGTAAAGACTCTCTTATAGCTCAAGTTCATCTTTTATGCAAACTTCTCTATTCAGCCCTCTATTTTCAGCATCTAGAGTTCCATGTGTAGGTTTTCGGTTAAGTCTTGCTGAGCATAAGCTCACGGTTTGTTGATCCACTGTTTTGCAGGTAACATTGCATAAGGCAACGTTAGGGAGGAAGGGAAATCCGGGCGGGGTAGCACCCAATGAGGGGTGTGAGTCTCGCTTGGAACCCTGCACGCCTCCGATTTTATGATGTGGTGCTAGTGTGAAGCATCCGCGGGCAGGATGGCTTCATTTTTCTTAGCGTAAGCTATAGGCCGTGAGTGTATTCTTATCTTCCGCTGCAATGTACGCTGTACATTATTTGTAAAATGAGACAATATTATGTATTAAAGACATATATTGTTGTGTATGTATGTTTTTCGGTGATGTGCTGTTGGGTGCCGCATCACACGGCACCACCCAATGCGATTCCTGGACTGTCGAGGCGGTGGTCCCAACAGGCGTGGTATCAGAGCCGTATTGGGAATAGCGCACCTGAGAAGACACATATTTTCAAAAACTTAGTGTCTACGAGTGAGGAATCGGTACTATGCCCACATAAGGTTTACTATTAGCTTAAGTGATGTAAGGTGGCAAACTAACATACTTGTTATGCTATATTTGTAACGACGCATCGCCGACCTCGTAAGAGGTAAGGTACGCCACCGAAACCGGATCAATTTCGGTTAGCTCCACTGATGAGGAAAGTGATTCAAGGTAGATATCTCACAGCTTTGTGTGAGACGTCAATATGAAACTCTTGAACTCTTCATGTTCCTGACCTCATATGAAACGCTGGTTCTTGGCGTGCATTAGGCAAGAAAGTGGAAACCCCATCATGTGGCCTAGGAGGACATACGAAGCGCTCGCCATCGGCATGCCTTGCAGGGCAGTAGGTTGTATGCATTGGATTGATAAATATCCCAACCGTGACGACCCGTTTGTGCTCTACTCGGGTTCCCCGTCGTGTGGTGTGAAAATGTGACCATGTACCTTGAGACGTGACTTGACTCAAGGACAGCCCGTATGGAAATGATATGGTGTGTATGTTATTAGTACGATATGGACCTGCCTGGAATGACAACACTATGTGTGCATCATTATTGAGTGGTTTTCCGCAGGTACACTAACCACGTATCCGTATTATGAGTAGAACACGTTTTCAAGTGAATGACACGTTTGCAAGTGAATGATTCTAGTGCCACTAATAGAACGTATTTGCAGGATGTAATCCGGTTAGGATTTTCTATTTTTGTGAGGACCGTAGTACCGGCATTATCATGGAAATTGCATCAACACCTCACTCATCTCATTAATTTGAAGATTCTGTAACCCTTGAATGAAGACAGTTCAAATGAAGTAGTTAAAACTTGTTTAGAAACCAACTCAAGCATATCTGAGTGTAGAGAGACCCAAAAAACAGAGTCCTCTGTTTTGGCAGCGTTTCTGCTGAAACTCGTACAGGGTGTTACTCATTCTATTAAAGACCCATGTTAGAGTGTGATACAGTTTTGGAAAGGTGGATAAGTCCTATAAAACTTTTCTATAAACCTCCAGGGCAGAAACACACCTAATGTTGGCCAAAAACCTTGGAAACCAAAACTGCTACAAATGGGTAGAACAAAAACAGAGTCTCTGTAATTCCACCATAACTCTCGGGGGATAAATCTCTAAGGGTATTGTGATACATTTCTGGAAAGGGAATGAGATATGCTACAAATTTGTAATTCAAGGTTTTGCCAAAACTGGAGAAGAATTAACTGGAATTGTGGACTGAAACTTGGTACCTCTGGGGAGGTGCTGTTAAAATCCTGCCAGAAATTCTGTTAACTTTGAACCATCATATCGTTTTATACAGGAATGCAAATGGGGTCATATAAATACATTTTGAAAAGCTTGGGAAGTTCTTTACAATGTTTATGTTCAACCTCAGGGCAGAATCCTTCTGTAAAGGGTTGAAATACGCAGTACAAATGAAACTGTCCAGAGTACCCAAAGGCTGTGCATAGTTTCTGTACTCATTGGAGTTTTGCTGATAACTTACTGTATAAGAGTTGTAAAATGGGAAATATTACAATTCTAGAAAGCTTATGAATTGTTCTTCAACTTTTTAATTATGAGTTTGGTCCATATACGTTTCTAACTGTATGGAGAAGTTGACTCAAAGTGAGCACTTACAGGGAGGTGCTGCTGAAATTCTTCCAGAATTTATGTCGACTCTAAAAGCTCATAACTTTTGATCTATAACTTAGTTGAAGGCAAATAAACACTCGTTGGAAATATATGGAAGTCTTCTCCAACTTTTCCGTTCATTCCCACCACAGATTCACAAGTTCAATTAGGATTTTATACCATAGAACAGAAGCTGGTTCAGTTTCTGTACTTTTATGGTTTTTGACCATCACTTCCTGTCTACATTTTATCAAAGGTTGTGTGATACATTTCATAAAATCTGGTGAGTTAGGCTACAACTTTGTTTTTGTGTGTTGTGACAAACTTGGTCCGGAACCGTACGAAAAAGTTGAAGCAAAGTGGGTACTTCCTGGTGGGGTACTGCTGAAATTTCCCCTGCATTTCTGTCAACTTTCACACTTCATATCTGTTGAACCGGAACTGATATGGGGTCACATAAGTATCCGTTGGATGGATACAGAAGCGATTCAGAACTTTGATATTCCATTCGAGTCTTGAGTCTGCTGTTAGCTCAGGCAAGAATGAAATTTTAGGGCAGACCGGTCAGTTGTGGATATGAGTTGTCGGGAAACTGATTGGTGAAGCACCTGATAACTTGTTGTGGTAAGGAGTGTTTGTCTTCTTAGTCTCAGAAATCCATAACAAGTTCCGAGTGTTCCTTATATCATCAGGCTCGACTTCAACCACAGAAGGTTTCCATTTATAAGAATTAAGAGAACAAGCAGGTTTAGAAAATCCATATTAGTGATAACCCTAGTGTGGTGAGGTCATACCTAGGAGCTAGGACTAGTAGTTCATTTTTCACGCTGAAAGGTTAGATGAAGACTTAGGAAAAGGAAGAAGGTGAAGTCAACATTTAGTAGCTAAGTTTTCATGGAATATTCTCCAACAATCTTGTCAAACATTTGAAACAATTCCATTGCACTGGTCACAACATGAATGTGGCAGTCCTTGTTTAGCACCTTTCATGAACAAGTTATTTGTACCTGGCAAAGTCTGAGACGATTCTTAATTATGTTTGAATTGTTGTACTAACTCTTTCTCAAACTATAAAAGATGATGCATCATACATATGCACCATGTTGCACCATACATATGCAGCATTTTGCACCATACATATGCACCATTTTGCACCATACCATGTGCATATGCATTGCACCATACCACATGTGCAGCATCATTATGCATCATAAGTAAGGAGACAGCATATAAAATACCAAAATACTGAGCAAGCTTGTGTACCTCCTTTCAAACATTAAGTAGTGTCTACTAACTTTGGTCTTAGCACATTCCTGTAATATTGATCAAGTTACTTGATTCTACCTCCTTGAGAAATACAAGGGGAACCAATTACTCAATATCCCTTGTATCTTTCTGAACTTTCAGCCACAACTTGTTTATCTCCGAGTACCGTAATTGTCAGAAATAAACGAAGTTCTAATCATGGGGCTTACCGATTGATTTCTCAACCTCGCGATAATCTTTAAGCACAATCTTAAGAGATTATATGGTGACTTTGACACCCCTATTGTTATAATATGTAGTGGGTCTTTGCTATGTTGATAACATAAGTGGATTTGACTTGTCGCTACTCTTATGTTCAAGCAAAGCATTTAGTTTTTGATTAAATGGTTAAAATGCCAATTCAAGGTGAGATTACCTATTCATCTTTTAATCTCACCAAACACCTTGATTTATGTTGAGGAAAGTACTACACTAAGTTTATAAGGACTCGGTTGATCTTGACAAGTATTAGTTATCCATGTCATGATTAGTACAGTAAAGATTCAAGCCAACCGACCAGGTCGTTGTGGTAGTAACTAGCCATACCATCAAGAGGGATGTCAAGACAAAGGCTCTCGCCAACCTCAAACGAGCTCATACTTTGAGTTTTTGGTGACTCAACCACCGGCCTTCATAGATGCCGAGGATCCTCTAGTGGCGGATAACTAGATCCGTGCCATCGAGTTTAAGTTTGAGTTGCTTCAATGCATCGAACATCAGAAATTACTGTACGTGGCACCACAACTTCACAGTTCTGCCAGTACCTAGTGGGCAAATCAGCTCACATCCCTACCAGATGGACATCAGCTCACGTGGACGTAATTCCGGAAGACATGCCTTGCTTAGCATGTTCTTTCTGGAATAATCTAGGGGAAGCTCGAGGAGTTTCTAGTCTGGAAACAAGGAGGGAGGGATGCCACAAGCATTGGTACCATATGCGCCTGACTACGTGAATACGGAGGCACTAGAATGCGAATGGCTCGTTCGCAGCCTCCATGCTATGTAAGGGGGAAACTGACCTTGGTAATTTGGAGTAACTTCAACGAGTTAATGCCGACCCTTGTATTTTGGAAGTCAGAGATCAAGTCTGTCTCTGAGTATCCCCGATGAAAGGAATTCATCGATTCGGGATCAAGGGAAAGCTAGCTTCTCGTGTTGTTGGACCAGTTCCACATTATGGAAAGATGTGAATCAGTAGCATACCGTTTGGAGCTACCCACATCATTGCTGGGTATACATGACGTCTTTCATGTCTCAGAACTAAGGAAATGTTTGAAGGAGCCGACAGAGGTTCTTTCAGGAGGCATGGAAACGTTACAACCGGATCTCACCTACAACGAGAAACCGGTACAAATCCTCGACGCAAAGACTCGGGCAACAAGGCGTCGATCGTTGCCGTTTTACACAGTGTTATGGAGTAACCACACCGACGATGAAGCTACATGGGAGAGCGAGGATTTTCTCCGGATGAATTGGCCGGATTTGTTATTGAACAATCACCCGTAACAATCTTCTTCCATCTCGTTCTTTTTACCAATCTCGGGACGAGATTCTTTTAAGGAGGGAGGATTGTGAAAGCCCCAAAAGTTCAGCATGTTAGGTCCTTACTTGAATTTAAATTTGCTGGGTCAAATCAAATTCTAACTAGTGCTTCAAATTCGACATTCGGCTACATGCAATAAAGGAAACCTAGACGCAAAGGAATTAAACCTGGCAATTCAAATGCGAGAGCAAGCGAGGTTTAACTCCCCGCTATTCAAATTCAGTTTGTAGAACGTGCTGCAAAAATGTGAATTTTAAAATTTGAAACCAATGTTGTGTGGTGAGGGCCCACATGTCATTGGAACAAAGGCAAACAATGGACTTTTCCTTCTGTGTGAGCCTGCCACCGAGGGACTGAGTGCTCCACCGAGCTGTGCCTGTGCTTGCTCCCCGAGGTGGTTCCTTTCCTTGCTCTCGGCTGCTCGCTAAAGATTGTGGCTGCACAAAGGAAAGGGCTGTTTTCCTTCTCTGTCTCGCACAAGTACATCCACAGAACGTTGCCTCACGTGCTCACCCGAAGAAAAACAGCGCTTGCCTTCTCTCGGCTCTCATCGCCGTTTTGCTCCTGGCCGTGGTGACGCCCGGTTGAGCCACCAAAAACCTGCGACCATTGCTCCTCGATGCTTTACAACCATATTCAGCTCGTCCCCGGCCTTTCCCCGCCGCAACCGAGCCGTTCTTCTTCCGGCAAAACCGAGCCACGCCGCCTCCACTGCTCCACGACGTTCGGCTGTTCCAGCGCCTCTCCAGCACGACCAACATGACTCAAAGGTGTTCCATGGTGTCTATATCATCATCTAGGACCCCCGTGCTCCTCCCCACTGCCGGTGCGCCGGAATTTGAGTTTTGACGCCGGTATGTGTGAGAAACCGATGCTGCCCAATATTTCAAATTTGCCTAAACCGCTTGATCAACGTTCGTGCAAATCAAACCACAGCTACTAGGGCTCCTAGCACCCTCCAATGCCGAAGAACGAAGCAAACTGACCCTCCTCCACCCCGGGCGATGAGAAATCGCCACCGGCGGCTAAAACCGCCGCGGTCCATAGTGACAACTAGTTTTCCGGCGTTTGCTGCGAGGGTTGAGCTCCGTTCCATGTTCTACGACCCCTAGGGGTGCTGTACGGCAGCTTGGGCTGTTGGAATCGGCTTGGAACACCCCGGAACGCGTCAATGCCGCGCCACCGAGCGCCGCCGCCGGTGCCGACCCATTTCCGGCCGTTTTCTAGCGGTGAGACCTTGCCCGGCTGCTAGGCCGTGGTCCGAGGGTGGTGTAGGGCGAAACCAGAGAAAAAACAGTGGAGAAATGAGGGAGAACGGGGCACGCCATTCCTCTGTCCGGCGTGCACCCGCGGGCTCTGTCCGAGGTTGAAGAAAGAACTGACCCGTGGGCCCCACTTTTGAATTGTTCTGTGTAAAATGCAAACAGAAAGTTGTTCAAACTTGAAAAACCCATAACTCTGGATAGAAAGCTCCAAAATTAGTGAGACAAAGTTCGTTGGATTCCTCATAAGAAGTACTTTCCAGAGAAACAAAGTGCTTGCTATGAAAATGCCCAGGAATTTCTGTAGAATTGAATTTATTAAATCCTTTAGGGATTAACTCCAGGAACAATTCTTCATGAAACATTCCCAATTTTGGGAAGCAAATCTTTCTCATAGTTCCTGAGCTCCAGTAAAAATCGTAGGATTTTTGGAGATGATTAAGGTAGCTTAATCAGTAGTTTTTCTCAGGTTTATTTAAATGGGCTGAAAAATCACAGAAACTAATTCCAGAAAATAGAATTGCATTTCAATCCACCATTCTAACCAGCAGAAGACTTAGAAAAGTTTGAAACAAATTTTACTAGGAACCCTAGGTCCAGACCTATTAGGATATCAAATTTCTCCATATGACCAAGTCTAATTAAATTCCTATAAATCATTGAAATTTAAAGGTTCCAAGAATTCTTGTGGCCATTTTATGTCTCAAAAGCTTCTGAAAATTTTACGATACTTCTCTCATGAGTTTAGAAAGCCTCTGTAAAAATTTCAACCATAGACTCCTCTGTCTTCTTAGGTTTTGCTTCTGTAGTTTGCTTATAGCACATTATTTTGTAATGTGATGCATTTCTTTATTTGATCATTTCGATGGCGATACATCACGCAAAAACTTCGGAGGCCGCTGACATGAATTCGACAGACAGAAACTTTAGTCGGGATCAATGCTAAGGCAAGCCCCGGTTTGCATCAAAATTTACATGTTTCTATTTGTATTCACTTCATAATGCCTAGCATTTTGATTATTGCACTAAGTCTAGTTTGTATGGCACTCCACATGCATGACCAATAAACCCCTGGAGTTTGATGTAGAGTAGGTTCTTACTAAATTATAACTGCTGTTATCAAGTTAACAAAAGTGGACTAAAAGAGGCATAACTCGAGTAGGCCGTTTCCTACTCGTGAACAGAGATTAAGGGGGATCAATATGAAGAGTAGGGAACTGATCCTCTTAGTTAGGAATGGAGACCGGACAGTATGCATGGAAGGCTCAAGGACGTGGTTCTGTGAACCAAGTCTCTGTCTGAGTCGATTAAGACCCGTTCTCGTGTGCGGCCCCGCTGGACATGTTTGAGTTGTGTACCGGATGCATACTGGCAATATGGGACCCAAAAAACCGATGTAACATGTTAACCTGGGTGTCGAGGCAATCCCCACCGTCTTATGCAGATGCTGAAAGGACAGCGAAGTCGGCTCTACGAGGGTTTGCTGTAGTGAGACTTAATCCAAGTCTGTAGGACTGGTTTGATATTTGGGTGTTGTGTGAAAGGTTGCCACATACGACGTTGAGGGGATCGGTTGATCACCGGTCTCATACGGGTGTATCTGTCATGTCAGCCGGGTGTTTTTGATTGAATCACCGTCGCTCGCTGTAGTGAGCATACTTGTACACTGAGTCGTGACGTAGTAAGAAAATGGGGAAAAGTTAATATGCTTCACGGTTAATGCTCATATTGGAGATGAGGAATGATAACTACTTTCACTAAATTTACTTTCTTCTTTGGGCTAGTTGCGTTGAGACAAAGCGTTTCTTGTTTGATTGTGGAGTTTCGACGTTGATGGCGCAAGGTATGTATGAGTCTAAAGTAGCTCACTAAATTTACTTTCTCCCCGGGCAAGTGGCATCGAGATGAAGCATTTCTTATTTGATTGTGGAGTCTCGATGTAAATTATGTGAGGAATATAAATTTTGATTAAAACTGGATGTAAAGACTCTCTTATAGCTCAAGTTCAGCTTCTGTGCAAACTTCTCCATTCAGCCCTCTATTTTCAGCATGTAGATTTCTATCTGTAGGTTTTCGGTTAAGTTATGCTAAGCATAAGCTCACGGTTTGTTGATCCATTATTTTGCAGGTAGGCAACGTTAGGGAGGAAGGGAGATCCGAGCGGGGCAGCACCCAATGAGGGGTGTGAGTCTCGCTTGGAACCCTGCACGCCGCCGAGTTTATGATGTGGTGCTAGTGTGAAGCATCCGCGGGCAGGATGGCTTCATTTTGCTTAGCGTAGGCTATAGTACGTTAGTGTATTCTTATCTTCCGCTGCAATGTACGTTGTACATTATTTGAAAAATGAGACAATATTATGTATTAAAGACATATATTGTTGTGTATGTGTGTTTTTCGGTGATGTGTTGTTGGGTGTCGCATCGCACGGCATCATGAAATGCGATTCGTGGACTGTCGAGGTGGTGGTCCTAACAGGCGTGGTATCAGAGCCGCATTGGGAACCGCTCACCTGAGAAGACACGTATTTTCAAAAACATAGTGTCTACGAGTGAGGAATCGGTACTAGGCCCACAAAGGTTTACTATTAGCTTATGTGATGTAAGGTGGCAAACTAACATACCTGTTATGCTATAATTTTAACGACGCACTGCCGGCCAAGTAAGAGGTAAGGTACGCCACCGAAAGCGGATCAATTTCGGTTAGTTCCCCTGATGAGGAAAGTGATTCATGGAAGAGATCTCACAGCTTGGTGTGAGACGTCAATATGAACTCTTCATGTTCCTGAGCTCATATGAAACACTGGTCCCTGGCGTGCATTAGGCAAGAAAGTGGAAACTCCATCGTGAGGTCGGTAACACGATAGTGTGTTCTTCTAGAAGTAGCCTAGGAGGACATACGAAGCGCTCACTATCGGTGTGCCCTGCAGGGCAGTAGGTGGTATCCATTGGGTTGATAAAATTTCCAACCGTGACGACCCGTTCGTGCTCTACTCGGGTTCCCCATCGTGCGGGGTGAAAACGTGACCATGTACCTTGAGACGTAACTTGACTCAAGGACGGCCCGTATGGAAATGATATGGGCGTAGGTTTTTAGTATGATATGGACCTGCCTGGAATGACAATGTGTGCATCATTATTGAGTGGTTTTATGCAGGTACACTAACCACGTTTCCGTATTACGAGTAGAACATATTTGCAAGTGAACGATTCTAGTGCCACTAATATAACGTATTTGCCGGATGTAATCCGGTTAGGATTTTCTATTTTTGTAAGGACCGTAGTACCGGCATTATTATGGAAATTGCATCAACACCTCACTCATCTCATAAATTCGAAGATTCTGTAACCCTTGAATGAAGACAGTTCAAACGAAGTAGTTAAAACTTGTTTAGAAACAAACTCAAGCATATGTGAGTGTAGAGAGACCCAAAAACAGAGTCCCCTGTTTCGGCAGTGTTTCTTCCGAAACTCGTACGGGGTGTTACTCATTGTAGAAAAGACCCATGTTAGAGTGTGATACAGTTTTCGAAAGGTGGAGAAGTCCTCTAACACTTTTCTATAAACCTCCAGGACAGAAACATACTTAATGTTGGTCAAAAAACTTGGAAACCAAAACTGCTACAAATGGGTAGAACCAAAACAGAGTCTCTGTAATTCCACCATAACTCTCGGGGGAAAAATCTCTAAGGGTGTTGTTATACATTTCTGGAAATCCTGCCAGAAATTCTGTTAACTTTGAACCATCATATCTTTTGATCCAGGAATGCATAGGGGTCATATAAATACATTTTTGAAATATTGGGAAGTTCTTTACAATGTTTCTGTTCAACCTCAGGGCAGAATACTCCTGTGAAGGGTTGAAATACGCACTACAAATGAAACTGTCTAGAGTACCCAAAGGCTGTGCATAGTTTCTTTACTTATTGGAGTTTTTCTTGTAACTTCCTGTATAACAGATGTAAAATGGGAAATATTACATTTCTAGAAAGCTTATGAATTGTTCTTCAACTTTGTAATTATGAGTTTTGTCCATATAAGTTACTAACTGTATGGAGAAGTTGACTCAAAGTGAGCACTTACAGTGGAGGTGCTGCTGAAATTCTTCAAGAATTTATGTCGAGTCTAAAATCTCATAACTTTTGATCTAGTACTTAGTTGAAGGCAAATAAACACTCGTTGGAAAGATATGGAAGTCTTGTCCAACTTTTCCGTGTATTCCCACCACAGATTCACAAGTTAAATAAGGATTTTATACCATAGAACAGAAGCTGGTTGAGTTTCTGTACTTCTATGGTTTTTGACCATCACTTCCTGTCTACATTTTATCAAAGGTTGTGTGATACACTTCTGAAAATCTGGTCAGTTAGGCTACAACTTTGTAGTTGTGAGTTGTGACAAATTTGGTCCGGAACTGTATGAAAAAGTTGAAGCAAAGTGGGTACCTCCTGGTGGGGTACTGCTGAAATTTCCCCTGCATTTCTGTCAACTTTCACACTTCATATCTATTGAACCGGAACTGACGTTAAGCGTTGTAGTAATCCCAGTTTCTTCATGTGGTTGGTCTTCACCCTTCGGCATGTATCACACTCGGACACGTATTTAGCGGTCTCCCGCTTCATACGTGTCCACCAAAATTTTCCCCTAAGTTCTTGATACATTTTGTTGCTCATGGGTGAATAGAAAACTTTGACAAGTGAGCCTCGCCAAAAATTTTCTTCCGTAACTCCGAGTTAGGGGTACGACTATCCTGGTTTTAAACCACAGGACACCGTCGCCGTCCTTCCGGAAACATTTCAGCTCCCCATTGTCTACACGTCTTCGCAAACGCGACATACCCTTGTCATGTTTCTTGGCTGCCGCTATCTCTTCACGGATGGTGGGGATAAGACCTAAGTTGTAGAGATCTCCATGGGGAACCACATACAATGGTGGCTCGCTCTCTTCCATCGGGGTGATGGTCAGATTATGAACGTGTGACTTGCGACTCAGCGCATGAGCCACCATGTTTGCTTTGCCCGGGTGATAATGGATCTCTATCGTAATCCTTTATCAGATCCAACGATGTTCGCTCCAACCATGATTCCTGAGCTGCCATGATCCTTATGCGACCACCCTTCGGTCTTGCATCAGCACACATCTGAGCCCAATGCCGGATGCATCACAGTACACATTGAACGGTTTTGTTGTGTCTGGCTGCGCCAAAACCGGTGCTGATGTTAGGTGCTTCACTAAAGCCTTGAATGCTGCTTCACATGGTAGACTCCAAACATATTTGGTAGCTTTTTCAGCAGCTCGGTTATAGGCTTGGCAATCTTCGAGAAGTTCGGAATGAACCTCCGATAATATCCCGCGAGTCTGAGGAAACTCCGTACCTCGGTTACTTCCAATTCAGCACTTGTGTAATCTTGCTCAGGTCTACAGCGATGCCCTCCGCTGAGATAATATGCCTGAGGAAAGGTACTTGCGATATCCAGAATTTGCATTGGTGAATTTCGCGTATAGCTTGTGATCCCGCATCCATTGCAAGCCTATACACAGGTGCTTCTCGTGTTCTTCCTCCAACTTGGAATAAACCAGGATGTCGTCGATGAGGACCATGACAAACTTGTCCAGCTCCAGCATGAATACCGAGTTCATCAAATACATGAAATGAGCTGGAGGCGTTGGTGAGGCCGAAGGCCATGACCAGGTACTCATAAAGCCCGTACCTCGTCGAGAAAGCCGTCTTGGGAATATCCTCAGCCCGCATCTTAATCTGGTGGTACCCTGATCTTAAGTCCAACTTGGAGAAGATCTTTGCTTCGACCAACTGATCAAATAACATGCTGATCCATGGCAACGGGTACTTTTTTCTTGATCGTAACAGCGTTTAGTGGATGATAGTCCACGCAAAGCCGCAACATTTCATCTTTCTTCTTCACAAATAATACCAAACAGCCCCATGGCGAGGAGCTCGGCCTAATAAACCCCTTTTCCAGCAGGTCCGTCAACTGTGTTTTCAATTCCACCAATTCCTTTGGCGCCATCTTGTACAGCCTTCGGGATATTGGCATTGTTCCCGGTGCAAGCTCAATCCTGAACTCCACTTCCCGGTCGGGCGGCATACCCGGTAAATTATCCGGGAATACGTCCGGAAACTCACGGACTACTGGAATATCTTCCATTCTGATAGTGGTGGATTGGTATACAACTCGAAGTTTTATTTCTGGACTGTCCAGAAATAATGAATGAGACTCGTGCATTTCTTGGTGCAAATGCACGACTCATAGGATGGTGTCTAAAACAGCGCCGTGGCGGGTTAACCACGACATCCCTAAGATGACATCGACCTTTTGTCCCTCTAAAGCTATGAGAGACGTAGGGTATACTCTAGCCCCTAGGCACAATGGTGCTTTTTGAGCCATAATGCTTGCTGAAATTTTACCATCTGGTGAACAAATAAAATATGGACACTCAGTGGTTAGTATTTGCAAATTGTGCTTAGCAATATAACCTTGGTTAATGAAATTATGCGTGGCAGCCGAATCAAATAAAACTATGCCGGGGGGTTTGTGTAGATGGAACATATCCGGAAGAATGGGTTCTCTCTCTGGCATGTCCTCTATGGTGAGTTGATGGACTGTGCCGAGCTTAGGTGTGACGGACCGAAATCCGTACATTATAGGATCACAGAGAGTGGTGCCGCACGATGCGATACCCGAAAGCACACACGGTAAGGTAATATAGTATTACATTGAAAAACATGATGAATTTGTACAAAGTAGTACTAACCTTCAGTTTTCATCTATTTAGAGAGTCTACTCCAGCCGAAAGTATTTATACAACTCACGCCAACACCTAACTAGCAAAAGTTGGTTGTTCGGCACTACAGACAACCCACACTAGCTCCACTCAGCCTCAACATGGCGTGAACGGCTCTCACACAGCCGTAGTCCCCAACAGAGGGTAGCCCTCGCTTGTGGACTCGTACTCTGAGTCCTTGGGGTACTCCTCACCGGCAAACACTCATAGCAGCGACCGTGAGCACGATGGCTCAGCAAGACTTAATCGACTCTCCTACAAATGAAACGCTACATGCAAGTCATACTCGAATATAGGATGAAAGTTTGCAGCAAAAGGACACGCCTACAAGTTCATCCTTAATTCATCTTTTAGCCACAAGTTAACGGTTCAGAAATCTGAAATTTAGTGAGCAATATTTGGTGGCACACATCTAGCAATACAAGTTATTCATATAAGCAGTATTGAGTCACAAGATTCCATATTTTAACCTACGCATGACTCAGTGAACAAGCGGTGCTCATAACCGTGGGGGATGGCGAATAGACTCGTTATACACCTGCAGGGTACCCGTATAGCACGTCACGTACGCCCATCCGTGGAGCTGCACAGCATGCTCACTCGATGTCGTACTTAACAACCTTTCACCAAACAGCCCAAACTTCAAACAGGTCACACCCAAACAGACAGGAGGTTCCCTACACGGAGCATATCTTTATGCCCGTTAGCGGATTTCCACCTTGCTGCCCTCAACCTACACCTATAAATCGGTGTGTTATGCCTCGACGCCCGGAGGAATAGGTTACATCAGTTTATCGGACTCCATATATCCGATATGCTTTTGGTACATTCAAACTTATTCAGAGGCGTGCACAAGGATCAGACCTCAATTGACATGGACAGGACTACACACGCAAGACTTCCTCTTTCTGCATCCTTGTCCCTGCCTAGTCTCATTTTTCTTACTAAAGTTGTCTCACATCTATAACCAATCCCGTGTTTGACGAACCCTATACTCGCGAGTAGATTCCAACTACTCTACTTGTACCGAAGTCTATAAACATTAAGAAAGGTATGATCTACTCGAGAACTTAGACACTACCCTCACTGCCTTTGGAATAATCTGGTTATGCATGTGGAGTGTCAATCATCCTACACCTAGTGCACATACATACTCCAGGCTAAGTGATTGTAGAGCAAAACATGATAAAACTTGTTAAATGCAAACTGGGGCTTGCCTTGTTGCTGCTGGTCAGGGGTTAGTGTCTCCTCCGGAGGTATGAAGTCCAGTATCTCCGGGGTTTCCTCGCGTTCAGCGACTACACGTAATCAATTTAACGATATGTCAATTTAAATGCAAATGTGTTGAATTTAGCATATAAAGACTATAACTCTAGCTAGACATCCCATTTGGCTCTGAAATTTTTACTGTGGCTTTGTAAGATGCTAACCAGAGGCTTGACCAAATTTCATTTGAGACAAAGCTCATTTGAGCCCTGCACAAATAAATGTCTAAATGGCCCTTACTAGAGCATCTAAGGATTTTCAGAGATTTTTGACAAGACCCCACGGTCTTGTCGAGCCAGGATCACGCTGAGGGGTGCTGCGTTGCACAGCACCGAATTACACACATCACAGGTACAGAGTGGAAGCAAAGTTTTATTACATAAACGGGTTTATGAACATTTTTACAACAAAATGTGTTTGGTCCACACTCGTGGGCATAGACTACGCATCAAGTTCACGTTCAGCCCGTGAACGTGTCCTTGCTAGCACGCACACACACTAACACGGTGGCGTGCACGACTCCCACTCGACGGGGTTCCCCTCCTGGGGTTCCGTCTCCTCCTCGGGAGTCCCTTCCTCATAGAACCCTGCAAAAGCTTCAAACACAAGCAGTGAGCACGAAGGCTCAGCAAGACTGACCCGTCTCTCCTAAACATGAAACTTATACATGGAGTGTGATAGGTTACATGAGGCAAAATAAGTTGCAAGGACTCGCCTAATTAGTGGGACCTTACTTTCAAGTTTTAGCAGCAGGTTGTGGAGAATCTTACGCTAAGGCACATGAGAGAGCCACAATCAAACAAGAAACACATTTCTTTCATGTACTTTGCCCAAAGTTTAAAAGAACTTTAGTTAGCTCTAGACAACAGCAAATCATTAACAATCAAAGTCCATCTTTCGATCAGCAACATTTTAACATGTAACTAGCCTATTCTTTCTACGTCACAGTACAGTGAACAAGTGGTACTCACTGACCGTGAGGGACGGCGATTATAATCGATTTACACCTGCAGGGTTACCCGAATAACCCGTCACGTACGCCCGTACTCGATGTTGCCTACAGCAACCATCACGGACGCCCGTACGCAACCACCATTCACCCGTCAGCCAAATATTGAACCGGTCCCATCGTCCCGAGCAAGAGGTCTCTGCACGCGCATCTCAGTGCCACCAGCCGATTTACACCTCAAGCTCTCAACCTACCCTCTAAACGACGGGCAATGCCTCAATACCCAGCTACCCGAGTTACATCAGTTTCCCGGTTCCCATATAGCCGGTAGGTCGTCGGTACTGTTCTAGCCTGTTCAATAGGCCCGCACACGGCTCGGTCCTCAATCGACACAAGCGGAGCTATAGCACCAAGGCCCCAAAGTCCTGCTGCCCTTACTCTCCGCTCGGTCTCATTTTTCTTGCCATGTGTATCATGTGCTATCTCTACCCGAGTCGAGTGCCTCTAGCCTATGCTCGCGAGTAGTTCCAACTACTCGACTTGTACCGAATCCTACACTATCCTAGCATTGCAGTAGCTAATCGGGGTTTTCAATCCTAATCCCAACCAAGGTTTTCTTGGCTATGCAATTGGGTTTTCAAACAAGACTCCAGTGCAAGAAATAATGATACTCAAGTAAGTGCTCAAAACAATAAAAATTTGTAAAAAGGTTAATGCAAACCAGAGCTTGCCTTGCTGCTCTTGGTCGTAGGCTAGCTGCTCTTCCGGAGTAACGAAGTCTAAAACTTCGGGTTCCTCCTCGACCTTAGCGACGACATGATATAGCAAGTACATGTATTAATTTAAATGCATTTGAATTGAATTTTAACTTGTGAAGTCTATAAGTCTCACTAGACAGACCCAATGACTCTGAATTTTTTATTGTGGCTTGGTTACAACCTAAACAGAGATTTGGTCAAGTTTTAGTTGCAGCAAAGCTCATTTGAGCTCTCCACAAATAATTATGTCCTTGACCTTAATTGGAACTCTTAGGGTGTTCTAGGGATTTTCATGGAGCAAGCCATGACTTTCTGATAACTAGATTTTCGGAGGGTTCTAATGAAGTTGGTCTCACTTAATTGGAAGGTCCTAGCTAAAGATATGATCTAAACAATTCCAAAGAAATTCTGAAAATGTTTCTGGACATTTTTCTATTTTCTCTGGAACAGTTTCATTAATCACACCATTAGGTTGATCAAACGAGCTCCAATGGATTTGAGATTTTTATGATAGTTCAGGGATATTTTGGTGAACATCCCAGCAAAATTTCAGACTTTTCCTCCAAAGGATTCTCCAGTTAAAATTCCAAACATTTCAAATTTTGAAGAATTAATTCTGGAGAAATAAGGATTTTAATGAAGTGAAACTTGATTTGCTGGAAAGTACTCAGAGAGCTGAATCCAACAAAATTTGGTTCACTCGATTTGGAGTTTCCTAGCCCAAGTTATGAGGATTTGAAGTTTGAATAAAATCTGAAAATTGGGAAAAGTTTAAATCTGCCGGTGGGTCCACGGGGACACGTGTTGGGCGCTGGAGCGATGGCACACCGGGGTCCACGGGATTTTTGCGCGCCAGCACACCGGATCCGAGCCGCAGACTGATCCCAGATTTAAAATCCGAGCCGCTGACACGTGGGCCACCCGGCTTCGTTTACCTCCCGACGCCCGCGTTCGGCCGCCGCGACACCTCGCCGGAGAGCTCGCCGGCAGCCTCTGTGGTGCTCCAAACTTCATGATTATGGCCGCCCCTGCCTAAGTACACTCGGGGAACATGATTCCGGGCTCAGTTCGTCATGAAAATGACCGGCACATGGTTGGCAACGAGCGACAGCTCCGAAAGGACTCCGGCCGTGTCGGCCGACCTCCCTAGCACCCCAACTGACCGAGCAAACGTCCGGAAAGCTTCAGTGGTCCCTCAGGAACCTCAGCATGGGCTCGAAGCAGCTCGGAAAATGTCCGAAGTAGGCTCCCACCGTGCACCCGATGCTTCCCGCAGGATCCGCCATCGGCAAGCCTCGAAATACGCTGGGTACAGGGGTTCTCAGGCTAAGGGTTGTGAAGGCAACTTGTGCGCTACCAGGTCTAGTCGGTGTAGGAACGGATTGAGACTCTCTAACCCTTCCTAGAGCGTAAATTTGACAGAACCGTACCCGAAGGTCGGTCTGTACCGAGAAAGGGGAAAACTGGAAATTCACCGCCGACGATCAAGCCCTCGGGCTCTGGCTCAAAGGTGAGCAGCACCGGTCCCTAACGCGTCCAGGGACGCCTTAGTTCGGGCGTGACAACCTCCCGGTTGGGCTGTCCACTGGAGCCCGAAATGCGGCGGATGTAGGTCACTGAACGGAACTCTCGGTATAGCCGAGATCACCCGAGTTCAGCTGATTTCTACCGACGGGGAAGGAGAAGTGAAGTCCATAGTACCTTGTCATAGCTTTGGAAGGTGCGGGGAGGCTGTGATCGTGAATCTCCGATCGGTTCCGAGCGGCAGAGGGAAGAATTCCGGTTCTGTGTTCTTGCGAGGGGGAGAACGGGTGAGGAGACCTCGACAGAAGTGAGGAGTGACTTAAGAAGGCTTAGAACCGCCCTGCGCCCGTGTGTGGCCCAGCAGCTGGTGGAGCGGCGGCCTCCCCTCGGTGGCGATCGCTGCTGAAGCCTGGAGACCCGAGTGAGAAAGTTTTCTGTCAGTTGAATCACTTCAGTGGCAGACATGTGGGTCCCACTCCCCTTTTAACCTCTGAACTTAACTCCATATTACTGTTGTAAACAGTAATCCCCACAATGCCCATGGTGATTTAAATTATTCACCCCTGAGCCATTTGAATTGGTTAGAATTTAAATTAGCTTTGGTTTGACTAAGTTTCAGCACATATTCAGTATGAAATTCAAATAAAGTTTGAATTTGCTACACTTAGCTCATGTCAAGATCAACTCCAAATGGAGTGAAAATTGGTGTGTGAGCTCACAAAAAGGTGCTGAGTAAGAATATGCCTCCCACTTTTGAATTCATGGGATAAAAACAGTTTAAATTTTAATTTGAGTTCAAACTACCCTCTTTCTAGCTATACCCAAAAGGACCTCAAAAAGGTTTTGAATTTGTGTGAAACTTGGCATGGACATTCCTAGCAAGGTGTAGGAGTTTTCAAAATGTCCAGCCCCTATATGATGTATATGGGAAATACCACTTTTGCATTTTGTGAGTTTTTTCTCTAATGATCATGTTGATAATGGTTACTTGCTCTTCAAGTGTGTTCATCAACTTTATTCAAATGAGGTGTGTGTGTGTGTGTGTGGTGATGAACACTTTGAATGTGTCAAAAACTGAGGCCTTTACAATATTCATGGATCAAACCACTACTTTCTGGAAACAAGAGTTTGAGATGGTTCTACGGGAGTTGGTCTAATGTAATTTGAAGAATCCTAGATGAAGTTATGCCCTAATCTAGATTTGAGAAAATCCTGAAAAATGTTTCTGTACATTTTTCTATTTTCTCAGGGCAGTTCATCTAATCACACCATTAGGGGGACTAAATTACCTTGGATGGATCCACAATTTTTCCTGTGACTCAAGGATTTTCAAATGAACATCCTAGCCAAATTTCAGAATTTTCCATAAAGGAAATCTCCAGATAAAATTGCCAACAGTTTAAATTTTAGGGAATTACTTCAGGAAAAATAATAAGTTTCATGAACTGAAAATTGTTCTTCTGCATAGTACATGGAGAGCTTAATCCAACCAAATTTGTTTCACTAAATTTGGACCATCCTAGCAAACGTTATGGGCATTTGAAGTTGAACTAAAACTGGAAATTCGAAGAAAAGTTTAAAACCTGCACGCGGGCCCCACCACACGGCTTTCTTCTTCCTCGCGCACAGGCAGAGCTCGGGTGGTGGCGCTGTCTGGTCAGGTCCACCGGAAGTGACTTCCCGGCCTCCTCTAGGGCTAAATCTCGCTGCCTCTCACTTTAGGAACACGGGGAACTCATCCATGGGGTCGGCCGAGGCCACAGGCCACCGGAAACATGTCGGCGACGGGTGGCGGCGGCACCACTTCGGCAACGTTGCACTCACTCCACAAGTACTCAAAAACTTTTGTTCTTCTTCCTAAAGAACCGTGGTGGAACCCTAATCGTCGTCATGCGCTCAAATCAGCTCCAAATGGGCTGCAAACATGAGCTCATCGGCGACCTAGGGAAAAAACCGGCGGCTGCTCGAAATTCTCGAAGAACAGCGCCTAAACTCAACGTTTTTTGATGATTTTTTATCCTAGAGGGACGTGGGAAGGTCTAGAACATGTGTGTAGCTCAGCAAAAGCTTCGGTGTACTGATCACCACGAATTTTGAATTTTTGGGCGGCTCGGTTCTATGAATGCCGAAATGGTAAATGGGGAAATTCTCCATCGGCGATGCATGAAAGGATGAGAGGTTTGCACGGGCGTGTCAAGCACCTTAGGGCGGTCATTTTCAATGTAGGGCGCCGGCCACGAGAAGGCTTGTAGCACTCAGGCGCCGGGGAACCGAAAGTGTGGTCGGGAGGCGGTGAGTTCCTTCAGGCTGTTCAAGGAAGATGATGAACGATGAGGGGAAAACGTTCACGGGGACAGGGAGCTATGCTCTTATCCTTCGGCCACTCGACATCCGGGCAGGAACTGGCGCGCTCGACGTCGGTTGGCCGTGGAACGTCGGGAGGAGGCGGCTCTCGGTGAAAACAGAGGCGGTTCACTCAGCATGTGGGACTGACATGTGGGCCCTCTTTCCCTCTAATCTCTTTTCTTTTGTTTTCAATGCAAAGATATCAGCTACTCACAATTAAAGTGTAGACTTCACTCCCATGTCATGTGTTGAATTTGATTTCCTCAAGTTGAAGATTGTTTGGCTAAATTGGATTCCCATTTGAATTTGAATTTTAAATTCAGTTTTGAATTAATTTAAATGTATCTCCCGACAAGATGAACTACAATGAGGATGAAAATTGGTGGACTAACTAAGAAAAATGTGCTGAGTTTGAATATGAAGTCGACTTTTGAATCCAAGTGATGAAAGTAACTGAAATTTCAATTTGCATTCAAATTAGCCCTTTTTACAAATGTATCCAAAAGTGCCTCAAAAAGATTTGAACTCGCATGAGTACCCCTAAGAATGTTTATGGCCTAATGGTGATCTCAGCCTCTCATGTTCCTAAGTGTGAGATCCTACTTTTGGATTTGTGAGTTCTTCCTCTAATCAACCTCTTGATGGTGGTAACATGCTCTTCACATGTGTTCATGAGCTATCCACAAAATGAGCTGGTTTGTGGTGATGTGATGAACACTCTAGCAAGTAAAATCTTGGGCTTTTACTTCGCTCCCCCTTAAAAGAATCTTGTCCCGAGATTACAAAAGAAGAGACGAAGATGTAAGAGGAATTACCAGTGTTGATACGCCATGAAATCTGGGTAGTTTGAGCGAAGGAACTCTTCACTCTTCCACGTCGCTTCCTCAGCGGTGTGGTTGCTCCAGAAGATCTTGTAGAACCACAGCGTTCGGTTACGCGTGGTCTGAGCCTTCTCATCAATAATTTCCACCGGATGTTCAGCGTAGGTTAAATCCGGTTGCAACTCGCCAATGTCTTCAGTGGAAACAGCAGCCGTATACTTTAGACATTTCCGGAGTTGGGAGACATGGAGAACGTCATGAACACCAGCGAGAGATGCCGGTAGTTCCAGTCTATACGCCACTGGTCCGCACTTCTCGGTGATGGCATAGGGTCCAATAAATTGGGGAGCGAGTTTCCCCTTCACGCCGAATCGGTGCACGCCTTTCATCGGAGAAACACGGAGGTACACATGTTCCCCAACGTCGAAGTGCAGCAGCCTACGCCTCTTATCAGCGTAATTCTTCTGTCGGGATTGGACGGCCTTCAAGTTTGCTTGAATTATCCGAACTCTCTCTTCGGCGTGGTTCACTAGATCAATCCCGAACGTGACCCTTCCACCGGATTCACACCAATTCAACAGGGTGCGGCATTTGCGACCGGAGAGAGCCTCATATGGTGCCATATTGATACTCGCTTGATAGCCGTTGTTATATGAGAATTCCGCCAATGGTAGATGATCATCCAAATTACTACCGTGGTGGATGGCACACGCTTTCAGCATGTCTTCTAACACTTGATTCACCCTCTAAGTTTGCCCATCTGTCTGAGGGTGATAAACGGAGCTTCTAATCAGTTTGGTACCCAAAGCAGCATGCAACTGCTCCCATAAACGAGCCATGAATAGTGCGCCTCAATCTAAGATTATGGTCTTGGGTACCCCGTGCAAGCATAAAATTCTTGCAATGTACAACTCCGCATATCTCCTGGCATGGCAATGTGTATGCACTGGAATGAAGTGAGCCAACTTGGTTAACCGGTCAAAGATTACCCAAATGGAATCATACTTGTTAAAAGTCATGGGTAATCCCACAATGAAATCCATGCTCACATCTACCCACTTCCATGCTGGAATTTTCAGGAGTTGCAACAGCCCTGATTTTCTCATGTGATCCGCCTTCACTCGTCTACACGTATCACACTCGGATACGTACTTTGCAATTTCCCGCTTCATCCATGTCTACCAAAATTTACTCTTCAAATCTTGGTACATTTTGTTGCTGCCCAGATGAATGGAGAACTTAGACAAGTGAGCTTCGTCAATGATCTTCTTTCTCAACTCATACAGGGTACGACTATGAGGTCATTGAACCATAGCGTCCCCTCATCGTCCTTCCGAAAACATTTGATATCACCGCTATCTATCCATTTTTGGAGATGTGCCATGCCTTTGTCAATCTTCTGAGCTGCAATAATATCCTCCCTAATAGTAGGGATGAGAGCAAGGTTGTAAAGTGATCCATATGGAACCAAATATAAACTCGGTTCTTCCTCTTCCATCGGTGTAATGGTAAGGTTATGGACATGTGATTTCCGACTCAGCGCATCGGCAACAAGATTTGCCTTGCCAGGGTGGTATGAATCTCAATCTCATAGTCTTTGATTAATTCTAACCACCTCCTTTGCCTCATATTCGGCTCTTTCTAGGTGAAGATATATATTATGCTATTGTGGTTGATGTAGAGATGTACCAAATTTCCCAGGAGATAGTGCGTCCACATTTTCAGCGCGAATACCACAGCAGCGAGCTCAAGATCATGAGTCAGATAGTGCTGCTCGTGGTTCTGAAGTTGGCGTGAGCCATACGCGACCACCCGTCCTTCTTGCATCAACACGCAGCCAAGCCCGATACCAGACGCATCATAATATACGTCGAAAGGCTTGGTCATATCCGGTTGAGCTAAGACCGGGGCTGTTGTGAGATGTTTCACCAATGCTTGAAACGCTCCTTCACATGCTGAGTTCCAAAAATATTTTGTCCCCTTCTTCAATAATTCAGTCATCGGCTTAGCAAGCTTGGAGAAGCTCGGGATGAACCTCCAGTAATATCCCACTAAACTGAGGAAGCTTCTGACTTCATGGACAGAAGTGGGGGCTTTCCATTTCAGCACTCGTTCAATTTTGCTTGGATCAAATGCCTTCAGCTGAGATGATATGTCCCAAAAATGGCACTTGGTTGATCCAAAACTCGCATTTGCTGAACTTGGCATAGAGTTTATGGTCCCGCAATCATTGAAGGACGATTCGCAAGTGTTCGGCATGTTCTTCTTCTGGCTTGGAGTAAACCAAGATATCATCAATAAACACCATCACTAACTTGTCTAACTCCGGCATGAATACCGAGTTCATGAGGTACATGAAATGTGCCGGGCCATTGGTGAGACCAAAAGACATGACGAGATATTCATATAGTCCATATCTCGTCGAGAATGCCATGTTCGGAATATCCTTTGTCTGGATCTTTATTTGATAATACCCGGAGCGAAGGTCCATCTTTGAAAACACACTTGCATCCACAAGTTGATCAAATGGGATGTCAATGCGGGGCAGTGGATATTTGTTCTTGATGGTGACGGCGTTGAGTGGTCGGTAATCCACACACAACCTCAAGTTTTCATCTTTCTTCTTGACAAACAGCGCCGAGCATCCCCATGGCGAGGAACTCGGTCTAATTAAACCCTTGCTCAACAAGTCACTGAGCTGTTCTTTCAACTCAGCCAGCTCATTCGGAGCTATCTTATACGCTCTCCATGATATTGGTGTAGTCCCGGGTGCAAGTTCAATCTTGAACTCAACATCCCGTTCAGGTAGCATACCCGGAAGATCATCCGGGAACACATCAGGGTATTCTCGGACTACGGGGATGTCATCTAACTTGGGAGCTTCAGTATGATAGGTGGCTAAAACTTCTAGGACAGGGTTGCCTAATATGAGTGAATGCAGACGGTGGAGTGGAGAGTTGACGTGAACCGTCCATGATAAAGTTTCCAGGACAGTGCCATGGGAACTTATCCATTACATTCCTAAGATTGCATCAATCGTCTGCCCCTCAAGAATAATCATAGTAGTGGGATATATTCTCCCACCTAAGCACAGTGGTGCTTTTGGAATCATCACATTTGCAGAAATCTTCCCTCCCGGTGAGCAGATCATATATGAGCACTCGGTTGGAAAGATTTGCAGTTGATGCTTAACCACAAATGATGCACTTATGAAGTTGTGGGTTGCACCTGAATAAAATAAAATTATGATTGCATGATCGTTGAGAGTGAACGTACCCGCCAGCACGTTCTCTCCTTCCGGGGAGTGCTCATTGTTGAGGTAACGAACGCCCCCGGGTTGTTGACCTCCCTTCTTAACCGGTGGTCGGCCTCGAGCACCGCCCTGATATTGGACTAGCCCCACTGCTTTGCTGCCCCTGTGGACAGTCCTTCGAGAAACGACCTGCCTGGCCACACGTATAGCATGTGTAGCGAGGCGGTCCTCTGCTGACCGGCGGACGGAATCTCGTAGCGTGATGTGGCGGTGGAAACGCCCGGGGTACCATCTGCTGCTGTTGCGGTCACGGTGGTGGCACCGGCAGTCGGAATGGGGGTTGTTGATAAGGACGACCCGCAAACTGTTGAGGTCGTGTCGGTGGATGCCACTGTTGACCGGATGGTGTCCGATACACCATTCGGTACTTTTGAGGAGCTCCACCCCCACTGCTCGGTGGAGCGCTGCACTTCCGTTGCTCAGCCGCAAATTCCCGCTGAGCATCCTCTTGCAGAATCGCGGCATTGATGAGGTCGTTGAATGTGCCGTGATTGCATTGAGCGAGGTGAGTCTTCATCTCGTGATTTAAACCCCGATAAAACTGCTCGTGCTCCCTCTCCTCGGTGGATATGTAATCCGACGCGTACTGAGCCAGATGGTTGAACACACTGGAGTAGTAATGGGCACTCCTCCCACCTTGCTTAAGCTCCAAGAATTCTTTGAACTTCCTCTTCATCATACCGAGAGGTATGTGATAGGCGCGGAATGCCTCCCGGAATTCTGCCCATTTCACGGCGTGGTCAGCAGGTAGTGAGGTAAGGTAATTCACCCACCATGCACCGGCGGCACCGTGAAGCTTCTGCACCGTGAAGAGAGTCTTCTGCCGCTCCGTGCATTGGAGCAGCCTGAACTGAGCTACAACATAAAACATGTCATTGAACTCATAAAACCTGGAAACATAAATCAAACTTAGAACAAATTTGATTTCGGGTCTGCTGCCCAACTGACAGCCCTGACCAGGTTCCTTTTTAACCTGATTTCGACCATGCTAAAAGCAAAACTAGTTCTGGAGATCAACATCAAAGTCAAAGTTAACTTCAATAGCTTTCCATAATGTAATTGTATGCCCTCAGATCAGCCCTGATTCAAAAGTTATGAGATGTCAAGGATGACAGAATTTCTGGAGAAAATTGGCAGCACCTCCCTGCTTGAGGTACTGATTGATCAAAGAATTCCAGTTAATTATACCACGAATTTGACAACTCTTTCTGTTACGAAGTTGTAACATATCTCATGAAGTTTTCAGAACATCTACATTTGCTATTTTTGGATTTTTATGCAGGAAGTTATGCTCATTTTATAGAGAGTTGCAGAGAGTATTTGCTCTGACCTGTTTTCTGGACAGTTTCAACTCTACTGTACTTTTCGACCAGTTAAGGGATGAAACACCTCTGGACATCAATAGAAAAGTTGTAAAGATCTTCCAAAGATTTCCAGAAATGTATCATACGACACCAACATCGAAAGAACTCTGTGAAGGGCCCCGGCCACCCATTCATTCACGAGGCCGTGCCGCTCACCCGAGGACCACGTCGGGTGGTGCCATGCGATGCGGCACCCAACAGCTCATGTGTCGAGGAAACAACATATTACATAAACAAAGCGTTTTGTGGAAGCCTACAAGAGTACTTTACAAATACTTATCTCAAAATAAACTACAGCGGAAGACTATAACTCTCACGACTCATTTCTAACTTAGCAACAAAGAAACAGTCCAGACCGCGGACGTTTCTTACTAGCAACATGAAGAACGAACGACAGCGGTGAGGATGCTCATGAGTATCCACTCGGAGGTTTCCGAGTCTCATCAGTACCCCTTCTCGTAAGCATGAAGTCAATTCCTGCAAAACAACTCGGATAGCATCCATGAGAATAAAGCTCAGCAAGACTTAACCGTCAAACCTAGTCATGAAACTCTACATGACGGTATAAACATAAAGTGGGATAGCATAATGCATAATGAACTCGCCTAAAAGTGAATCCTTACTTTCAGATGTTATTTGCATAAAATTAATAGTAACCTTGGGCATGCCACATCGGGTGTCGACAATCAAACAAGAAACGATTTCCCCTGATGTAATTAGCTCACGGTGTAAATGAATCGAGTTTGCTTTAACTATACATAAAAATCCATCACAAAGCTAGTATGAAACTTCAAACCATAATGATTAGTTCCTTTCTCATGCAAGTTCTTACTACGTCACTACTGTGAGAACAAGTATGCTTGATCCTTTCCCGCGAGCGACGGTGATTCGAATCAATAAGACCCGGACTACATGACACGTATGCCCGTACTCGACGTTGCCTACAGCAACCATCACTGGCGTCGTACGTGGCAGCCTTTCCCCCGTTTCACCAATGTTAAATCGATCAAATTGCCCCATACAGTAGCCACCCTCATGGTGCACCTACCGACATGAGATGTCATGAGAGTGTTACCCATATAGTGCACACCGTCCCTCTCACCTGAGACGACCCGAAAAGGCTCAACGCAAGCTTCACGAGGTACATCGGTTTACTGGGTCCCATATAGCCAGCATGAGTCCGGTACACAACTCAAACTTGCTCAACAGGGCTGCATACGGATCGGTCCTTGACCGACACAGACAGGTCTAACGCACCCACGCTCCTATGTACTGCTGCTCCTACAACCTGCCGGTCTCAACTTTAACTTGCTAACAATTTTCTGAACCAATCCCGTATGCCCCTGTTTACTGATCATGCGAGTAGCATCTCACCACTCGACTTCTACCGAACTTTAATTAAGCATGGCAGTTCTACACGATGAATAGACATCTATCCAATACTTCATGGGTTCATTTGGTCATGCAAGAGGAGTATCAAACAACTAGACCTAATGCACATTTCATATCTTAACCAAAGGAGTGAATACAAAGTAAAAATTTTTAATGCTGTTAAAATGCAAACCGGAGCTTGCCTGTTTTGCAGGGTAGTATATAATAAGAAGTTAGTGATCCTTGATTCTCCGGAGTCTGATCCAACTTCAATGAATCGCTCCTTCGAATCCCCTTCGTTGTAAACCCTAATAACATATATATATGCACAAATTTTATAATGAAATTCGGAGAATTAAAGACTTGATTTCTTAAGAACAGAAGCTGTGTGGAAATGCCAATAATGGCTTTATTTGCCTCTGTTGTGCAAAGAAACATGAATGACTAAATCTGTCTTAGGAGTTTAGTTTATAAACTAACTATGTTTCCTAATGAACATAAGAGATGAGCTGAAAAGAGTTGAATGAAACTGAAGATCAAGAACTCCAATGGATTCAAAAATTTTACAGCATATTATATACTAACTAGATATTTAGCTTGCCAAATCGCAGCTAATGTGGATGAAATTTGTGTCTACCATAATTCCCACACGAGTCTTATGTATTTTCCCACATACATAAGCATGGTAGAACAAGAACAGGGAGTTCTAATGCTCAACTTGAGCTTATAATTTACATAAGAGTTCCTGGTCACAGGAAAGTAATTTGATCCAAAATTCAGACCTTTTACTTGTTCCTCCAGAACAATTCCTTCAGAATTTCTACTCAAAAGTATTAATTATGGAGTAATGTGCACTTTCATGCCCAATTCAGTGAACTACAATTTCAAGTATGACTCAGAGAGCTTTGAGTTGGGATATGTGAAACACGTTGTGCACGTCAGAGAGGTGTGTTGGCGGCTCTAGTTGATAGGCTACTTCTCCTCGCTTGCCCAAAATCTTGAATGGCCCGATATAGCGAGGTGCTAACTTGCCTTTGATGTTGAACCGTTGTTGGCCTCGGATAGGCGATAACTTAAGATACACGAAGTCTCCCACTTCGAAGGTCAATCTTCTTCGCCTATTGACCGCATAACCTTTTTGTCGTGACTGAGCAGCCTTCAAGTTTTCTCGTATCGTTTGGACTTGCTTCTCGGCGTCTTGCAGCACTTCGGATCCAAACACTTGGCTCTCTCCGGTCTCATTCCAGAACAGCGGCTTTCTACACCTTCTACCATACAATGCTTCGCAAGGTGACATCTTCAAGCTGGCTTGGTAGCTGTTATTGTATGAGAATTCAGCGTACGGCAATTTCCTATCGCAACTACGCCCATGTTTCTAGGCGCAAGCTCTCAACATGTCTTCCAAAATTTGATTTGTCCTCTCAGTTTACCCATCGGTTTGCGTGTGATAAGCGGAGCTGAAATTCAGTCGTGTACCCATGGCTTCATGCAGCTTCTTACAGAACCTAGAGGTAAATTGAGAACCCTGATCTGAAACTATCCTTTTCAGAACTCCATGGCGACACACGATTTGCTCCATATACAGCTCGGATAGTTGTGCAACGATGTACTTGGTTCTAACAGGAAGGAAATGGGCTGTTTTCGTCAATCGGTCCATGATAACCCAAATAGATTCATAACCCAATTGAGTATGTAGCAATCTGACGATTGAATCCATGCTGATGTCTTCCCACTTCCACTCGGGTACTTTCAGTGGCTGCAACAGTCCAGCGGATCTTTGATGTTCGGCCTTCACCCGTTGGCACGTATCGCATAGGGCAACATATTCAGCTGTCCCTTTTCATACCATCCCACCAATAGAAAGTTTCCAGGTCCTTGTACATCTTTGTACAGCCGGGATGTATGGAATAAGGTGAGTCATGTGCCTCCTTTAATATCGTATCGTGGATGTGCTTCACGTTAGACACACAAACCCTTTTCCCTAACCAAAGCGTGCCTTTCTCGTCTTCCTTGAAATCCTTTTCTATGCCTTGTAGGATTCTTTCCTTGATTTCCTCATCCGTTGCTTGACCATCTCGTATCTCTTGTTCCAGCAAGGAGTTCAGTTCTATCACCTCCATCTCGTTCAAGAACCCGAGATGTATCCATTCGAACTCCTTGCGAAGCTCGGGTGGCAGCTCCCGATCCGTGAGTTGGTGACATGCTCCCATTTTGGCTCAACGCATCAGCTACTACATTAGCCTTTCTGGGGTGATTGTTGATTCCAACATCATAATCCTTGATGAGTTCCAACCATCGATGTTGCCTCAAATTCAGATCCGTTTGCGTGAATATATACTTGAGGCTTTTGTGATCCGTATAGATCTCACATCGGTGGCCAAGGATATAATGCCTCCAAATCTTCAAGGCATGTACCACGGCTGCAAGTTCCAAGTCATGTGTGGGGTAATTCAGCTCATGTTTCTTTAGTTGTCTCGATGCATAGGCTACCACTTGTCCTTCTTGCATGAGCACACATCCAAGTCCTTGTCTTGATGCGTCACAATATATGTCGAAGCTCTTGCTCACGTCTGGCAATATCAAAACCGGCGGTGTGGTTAACCTCTTCTTTACTCCTCAAAGCTTTCTTGACATGCTGGTGTCCACTGAAACGCTTTCCCTTTCATTAGTAATTCAGTCATAGGCTTCGCTATTTTGGAGAAATCCTTGCTGAACCGGTGGTAGTACCCAGCCATCCCAAGGAAACTCCGAATATTTCTCACATTCTGCGCTCGATTCCACTTCAAAACATCTCCCACTTTTCCGGGATCAACCGAAACTTCTCCTTCGGAGATAATGTGGCCTAGGAATGATATCTCCTTTAGCCAAAATTGACACTTGGTGAACTTGGCATACAATTGATGCTCTCGCAGTTTCGGCAATGTCAACCTTAAGTGTTCTTCATGTTCTTCCTTGTTTTTCTAATACACCATGATGTCGTTGATGAAAACCACGATGAACTTGTCCAAGTACTGCATGAATACCTTATTCATGAGGTACATAAAGTATGCGGGTGCATTCATTAACCCAAAATACATAACGCTATATTCATACGAACCATACCGTGTTTGGAATGCAGTCTTGGGTATGTCGGAGGGCTTAATCTTCAGCTTGAAGTATCCCAACCGAAGATCAATCTTGGAGAAAATTCGGGCACCTTTCTTTTGGTCGAACAGGTCCTCTATACGGGGCAGCAGGTATTTATTCTTAATCGTCACCTCATTGAGAGACCTATAATCCACAAACATCCTTTTGGTTCCATCCTTCTTGTCTACGAAGAGCACGGGGGCTCCCCATGGTGACGAGCTTGGGCGTATAAAACCCTTTTCTAGCTGCTCCTGAATTTGCTTTTTGAGCTCCACTAGTTCATTAGCGGGCATCCTATACGGCCTCTTTGCTATAAGTGCAGTTTCGGGTATTAAATCAATAGCCAATTCAATGTCCCGGTCTGGTGGCATACCTGGAAGTTCTTCCGAGAACACATCTGAATATTCTTGAACCACCGGAATGCTTTCCAATGTCGCTTATTCGACGTGGTTCAGCGCTGCCTTCTCGGTTGCCGGTTGGGCTGCCTCAAACTCAATACGAGTACCGTCTCACTTGTCAACTGCACGATCCTCTCAGCACATTGAATCACTCCGTTGTGCTTGCTTAACCAATTCATTCCAAGTATTATGTCAATTCTTTCGGAATCCAAGACAATAAGGTTGGCGAGAAAGTCTACCCCCTTATTTTAAGGCTTACTTTCAGACATAATATATTTGTAGGAGCTAGAATTCAGATTTAAGAGAAAAGATTTCCCAACTATATGCATCAAGGTATATGAACTATGCAACGCCTTTACTAATTTCAGCCTATATGAGGATGTGAACAAGTGCCGAAGAATCCCACATCTCTCTACTATGTGTGGAAGTGGACATTCGCCGAAGCGTACGACAACTCACACCCAAACATGAAAACATATGCAATCATCACAAAAATTCAGCACACCACTCTTATTCAAGCTACTACGATCTAAGCGTTCCTATCATAGCTTTATCCAATGGAAACCTAAACTTAATCGTGAGAACCGGTGCTGTTCTCGCTGTGCGACGGGGGTGGTCCATACATGGGCGCACGCCATGGTGATTCGGCAGTCCATGTAGGGATAGATGATGCTGGTGCTCCATTTGCTCCCGCGTTGGCACGAGTCTCCTCTTGTTTCTCCAGCAAATACAACTTGTTGCGGAGGTGACGGATCTCTTCTTGTGTTCTTGCGTAGCAGTTTCCTAACTCCACGTGCAAACTCTGAGACTTGTCAGCAGCTTGTGGGTTGTAAAGAGCTGTTACATGGGGTCCAATGATCTCCCTTGTACCACTCTTCCGATACGGGTGCAGCTCAAAAGTGGTGTCCTCAAGCTGCTCATGGAAGGCGTAGCACAGTCCGGTGAGTGCATCCCATGCAGCATCATCGATAGCTTCGGCCCTTGTAGATCTCCATGTGGATGTGAAGTGCCGAGTGATAACCCTACAGTTAGATAGGATGGTTACCTCAGCCTTCCACTCTTCATGTCCGAGACGAGGGACTTTCTTGAGAAGATATTCCGTGTATAGGCTGCAGCAATCCAGAAATTCTTTGAGCTCCCTGGATATGTGCCCTCCTTCCATTCCATTGGCCCATTCATCACCTTAATTATTGGTCTCAGCAAGGGGTGGCTCCTCTTCGGATTCATCTCCTCCCGTCACAGCTTCATGAGGCTCCACGGGGTGTAAGCCCGCATGAAACTCCTCCTGAGGTGCGTACCAATGCCGTTCTTGTGATCATCCTCCATATCTTCTTCGAATGGTTCCACCTCTTCCAGGTCCTCTTCTCATGCATGGAGCTATTGACTTCTTCTTCGTCATGAGGTTCCATCTTCACCTCCTCCCAATATGGTCCATCGGACACCTCAATGAGGTTAAGTGCACTCCCAAGTGGTGGTGGACGAGTCCTTATGCGTGCTGTTCTCCTAATCACCGGCATCTATAAATAGGAAGAAAATAGCTCCAAAACTTCAGAAGCTATGAAGCAAAAAGCAAAAGTGTTGCTGTCCAAACGAAGAGAAAAAGAGGGGCTGAAAATAGCACTTTGCGGTGGCTGAATTGACAAGTAAAGTGCAGCAGCAAGCAATTTTTGAAAATAGCAGTTTAGAGGGGTGTGCCTATGTGTTTTACAGTGTCCATTCTACCTAGGCTTGCGTCCTACGGCGAACGTGGCTCTGATACCAATCTGTGACACCTGGTTCCGAAAATAGAACCAAGTGAATGCATATGTGTGGCCAGTATGTTTATCACACATAGACATGTAATCCACAAACTGAATTCAGAATATAACCACAAATAAATAGTGTTTAAGTACTTTATTACATCGACTCATTGTCTCACTCATGAATCTCTTAACTTATTCTTGCAGCGGAAGACTCTAACGACAGCGGAAAGTGACTAAAGACAGCAGGCTCCATCTTCGACTCCACAGGCATGTTGACGGTAGTTCGCACGTCTAGTACTCCACATGGTCCTCGAAGTACTCATCTCCTGTAGCTGATGTTTATGTGGTAATGCAAGGGTGAGTACATCTCAAGCGTCTCGAAGTCTTGGTGCTGTAGTTCCTCATAGATGGCCTCTTAAGCTTGTTCTTCTACTCACGATCACGCACATACAAGATTTACAGCAATCAATCATCATGCACAAACTTTACTAAAGATGCAATGGGGTAGATGAATGCAAATCCTATAGTGCAGTTTTATTAATCCAGTGTGTACGTGTTTTGCATGTTTTAATGGGTTTTCATGGTGTTCTATGATGAACAAGGGTGTAGGGATCAAGTGTGGACGTGGTGATGATCTTGACTCAAGATCTAGATCAATTCCACCGTCAAAAATTGATCAAAACATGATCTGTCCACACGAAAAAGATTCTGTTCGAAAGGGGCAAAGAAAACGGATGCGTAGAAACAGCGGCGACATCGTAAGATGGGTAACGAAGACCTACCTCTCTTCCTTTTGGTGGCAGGGACTTCCTCCTAGCAATGGCAGCAGCGGGGAATTTTTCTATGGAGGATTAGGGCAGGACAGATCGTCGGGCTTCTTCTCCGGCGACGGCGTAGCTCGACGGGGCTCAACGGCGGCCAAATTCCAGCAAGGGGGGGAACTTGGCGACTTGGCAGTAAGGAAGGGGGCTTGGCAGCAGGGGGGATGACCAAAAGAAAGAGGATTTCGGCCAGGGGGTGGGGGTTATATTTATAAAGGGGAAAAAGAGGAGTCCTACTTCAGTTGGAGCTCAAATAAGAGTCCTATTCAATTTTTTTTGGATCTTAACAAACTTATCTCTTGTGGTGCGGCAGCCTTGGGGATTTTATCCCCAAAATTTGGGGAAAATTCCCCTTTTGGGGAGTTGGAAAATTTAGAAATTTTGGGGAAAATTTGGGAATGGCTCATTTCAGCTATCTTTTTCCCATTCCTCACCCTTTCTATGTCACTTGTTCAATTTATCCATTCCCCTCTCCATTTCTATGTCCCATTCCCCATTTCTACATTCCCCTATGAATTTCTATGTCCCATTCTCCAGTTCTACATTGCCCTTCTCCATTTCTATGCCCCATTCTCCATTTCTATATTCACTTCTCCATTTATGTGGTTTTTCCTCCATTTCTGTGGTTCCTTCCTCCATTTCTATGGTTCTTTCTCCATTTATATGGTTCTTCTCTCCATTTCTATGGTTATTTCTCCATTTCCATAGTTCTTTCTCCATTTCTATGGTTCTTTCTCCATTTCTATAGTTATTTCTCCATTTCTATAGTTCTTTCTCCATTTCTACTTCTTCTATAATGTTTCTCTACTTGAAAAACATATGCAATGCATGGAAATGAATTTGGGGGTGTTACAGCCGTGTACGGCCCTGTTGAATAAGCTTGAATTGTACCAAAGACATATCGGCATTTTGGGAACCAGAAACCGATGTAATTCGGGTAGCTAGATGTTGAGGCATTGCTTGTCGTCCAAAGTGGTTGCTTGAGAGCAGCAAGGTGTAAATCCGCTAGCGGGCACGTGGTTGCTCCGCGTAGGGACCTCCTGCTCGGGACGATAGGACCGGTTCAACACTTGGATAATGGGTGAAAGGTTGTCTCGTACAACGTCCATGATGGCGGTTGTAGGCAACATCGAGTACAGACGTATGTGACATGTTATTCGGTTGAACCCCACAGGTGTAAATCGATTATAATAGCTGTCCCATGTGGTTAGTGAGTACCACTTGTTCACTGTACCGCGACGTAGATAATGTAAAAGCCCAAGAAAAGGGACTTGCAAAAACTTTTCTTCACCTCACAACACCACAGTTTTTATTGTGGACACCATAGGAAATGTTGTGAAGAGCAAGTAACCTCCATCAAAAGAATGATTAGAGGGGAAAGCCTTCACTTTCATAATGTAGGGTTTCTACAAATGAGCATGAGAGGTTGAGCTCACCCCTAGGATTTAAAAAGTCTTGGGAAGGTTCAGTCCAAAGCTCATGCAAATTCAACAATTTTTGAGGCACTTTTGGGTTATTTCAAAAAGAGGCCAATTTGAATGTAAATTCAAATTGCAGCAACTTTCATCACCCAAATTCAAAAGTTAGCTCCATATCTATACTCAGCACATTTTTCTGAGTGAACCCACCAACTTTCATCTCCATTGGAGCTCATCTTGTCAAGAGCTAAATTTGCAAGAATTCAAAACTGAATTTGAATTTAAGTTTGAATATGAAGCAAATTTAACCAAACAAAGTTTGAATTTGAGAATTCAAATTCAAACATAGGCTTGGTGACTAAGTCTCACATTAAATTGTGAGTAGCTGAGGATATTTTGGCACAACAGAATTCAGAAAATTGGAAAAAAAAAAAGAGTTAGAGGGGAGGCCCACTGGTCAGTAGACTTAGCACCGAAGTCTCTTCAGCCGACTCCTCGACCGAGCGCGCTCGCCAGCTGCAGCCAGCGGCGGCGACCGACCACCTCGGCCGGCCAGCTCCTGCTTCGGCAGAGGAGGTGGCACAGCAGGTGTCGCGCTCTCCCCTGGCCTCAGGAGCCTATAAAAGGCCCGAGACCGCCGGCGAGTTACTGACTTTCGCGAAGTTCTGTAACCAGCAGCCTAGTCGCCCGAGCTCCGATCGTGTGCCACCCCAGCTGTGATCATCTTCCGGCTTCGACCTCCATAGGAAAGTGAAGCGCTAGCTCGTCCTCAAGACCACCGCGCAAACCGTTCCAAGGTTCGACCTCTGTGCGCGGAGAATTTCTCAGTTTAGGGCGAGTAGCTCCTTTCGGGACCCGATTAGGTTTAGCAGAAATTTGGGAAGCATAGTGGGTGGGAGGCCGAACGGAGCTGTGAGAGAGCATCTAGAGGTTCTGGCGACCCTTCTCGTTCGAAAACCGGAAGGAAATCACCGCTGGAACCCTAAGTTCACCGTAGGACAGTAGGGCGGAGGAGGGGGTCGCCGGTGAGGTCTGGGTTGCCGGCCGTTTAGGGCCCAACAGAGCTCATGCCGAGTTTCCCGAGGTTTCCCTGAGTGTGGCGACGCGATTAGCGCACGAAGAAAACGGTCAGAAGGGCGGGAACACATTGCCGAGGTAGCACAGAGGCATAGGGCTCGTCGCCGGCGAGCTATGGCGGTTAGCCGGCGGCGACATGGTGTCCAGCGGGTTCAGCACCCGAGATTACGTGGGGGCGGCGAGTTTCGTCGGCTCCGGTGAGCTAGATCGCCGGGAACGCTGACCTCGCCGGAGCTCCGGCGGCTCGGGGCGGCGACGTCGGGAGGTAGACGAAGGGCGCGGCCCCACCTGTCAGCCCCTGTGTTAATCGCGCGCGAGCGCGCGCGGTTAGTTCAATTTAAATGGGCGGGCCCCGCTGTCAGCCTCTGGTTTAGCGCGGGAGGGGATTTTTCTGTAGGAAAATAATTCAGGGATTAGCTCAAACTTTAGAAATCCATAACCTTGGCTAGGAAGCTCCAAATTTAGTGATTCAAATTGGGTTGGATTCATCTTGCCTAGCTATATCCAGGAATACAACCCAATTTGTATGAAACCCATTAATTAATTCTGGAAAATTCTTTAAAGTTTCTGAGCAAAAGAATTTTAGAGGGAGTTTGGTCCATCCAAAAATCCCCAAATTTTGCCAGGATGTTCTTTAGGACATTAGTAAACCCCTGTAAAAGTTTCAGACCATTTGGAGTTGATTTGGTCAGAGCAATTCAAATTTGAAGGTGCTGTGTTCATTTGAATGCAGAAACATTTTCAGAGAATTTCCAAAACTTGGAAATTCAATTCTGGGCAAACCCTGACTCCAAAAATGCTAGGAAAATTCATGCAAACTCTATGAGCTATAATATAAATTGTAGTTCATTAAGTTGAGCATGAACAGGGGTATTACCTCAGAATTAATTCTTCCTTGCTGATTTGCCAAGAGAATTATTCTGAGCAAACCACTCCATGAAAAGTGCTAATGTTTGGTCCAGAGAGTTTTCTTGTGACAAGGAACTCACACAAAAATTCTCAGCTCCATTGGAGCTCTAGATCACCCCTGTCCTGTTTACCCACTTAAGGGATTAATATGGAAAAGGGGGGAAAACCACTTAGCATTTAACCATGTGATTAAGTCCAAGCCAAACCACCAACACCAGTTCATATTTAAATTCTTAAACAAAGTTCCAGATATTAGAGGCTGGTTATTAGAACCAATAGTATAAGTCTTACTCTAAACTCACTTTTGCATATAAATTAACATGTAGTATTTCATTAACGTGTAGCCGTTGAAGAAGAGACTCCGGAAGTGCTGGACTTCCTCCTTCCGGACGAAGAACTAACTCCTGACCAGCAGCAACAAGGCAAGCCCCGGTTTGCATTAACCCTTTTTAAAAAGTTTTACTTTGTATACATGTGTCATATGAAGTATGTATGTGCATTAGGTATCGGATGAATGAAACCCCACTTGCATAACCAAAGTTTTCCTAAAAGAGTGAGGGTAGTGTCAAGGACCTCGAGTAGACAGGCTATGCTTAATGAGTCATAGGACTTCGGTACAAGTCGAGTAGTTGGAATCTACTCGCGAGATAGGCTGGGGACACACGGGTTCGGTTGAGTGATGTGAGATCACTTTAGTAATGAAAATGAGACTAGGCAGGGGCTAGGGCGCAGCAAGAGAGAGTCTTGTGTGCGCAGCCCTGCCCGTGTCGATTGAGGACCGATCCGTGTGCGGCCCTGCTGAACAAGTATTGAACGTACCGAAGGCATATCGGATATATGGGCCCCGATAAACCGATGTAGCCTAAACCTCCGGGCGTCGAGGCATAGCACACCGATTTATAGGTGTAGGTTGAGGGCAGCAAGGTGGAAATCTGCCAACGGGCATAGAGAGATGCTCCGTGTGGGGAACCTCCTGCTCGTTTCGGTGCGACCGGTTCGACGTTTGGGCTGTTGGGTGAAAGGTTGTCCCGTACGACATCGAGTGAGCGTGCTGTGCAGCTCCACGGGTGGGCGTACGTGACGTGCTCTTTGGGTTTTCCCTGCAGGTGTATATCGAGTCGATTCGCCGTCCCTCGCGGTGACGAGTACTGCTTGTTCACTGCGTCGTAACGTAGACTAATGGATGAATTATGGTGATTCAACGATGCTGATTGATATAATTGTATTGCCACATGTGTGCCACCAAATACTGCTTACTAAATTTCAGATTTCATGAACTGTTAACTTGTTGCTAAAAGATAAACTAAGGATGAACTTGTAGGCGTGTCGTTTTGCTGAAATGTTACTATCCTATGTCCATTGTACACCTCATGTAGAGTTTCATGCTTAGGTGAGTCGGTTAAGCCTTGCTGAGCCTTCGAGCTCACGGTTGCTGCTTAAGTGTTTTTCAGGTGAAGAGCCACCCACGGACTCGGAGTACGAGTCCACCGGCGAGGGTTACCCTCCGTCGGGGACCACGGCTGAGTGGGAGCCGTACACGCCGCGCTGAGCTGAGGAGTGCAGCTAGTGTGGGTTGCCCTAGGGCTGGGCAACCGACTTTTGCTAAATAGGCGGGCGTGAGTTGTATAGTGTAGTCTTCCGCTGTGTAATAGAACAATAATTGTAACTGAAGTTTGTACTTATTTGTACAGTTTCAGCTGTTTTTCCCATGTAATATATTGTGTTCTTATGACGTGTGCTGTCGGGTGTCGCATCGCGCGGCATCACCCTCTGCGATCCTGGATGAGCGGATTCCGGTCCGCTACAGCCTGGTATCAGAGCTGCAGTGGGGATAGCACAGTACTAAAGGACTGCATTATGGGAAAAACTTAGGTATACGGTGAGGATTCGGTAGTTGCCCAAGTAAGGACTATATTAGCATAGTTACTTAAAGTGGCAAAGACTAACTTATGTGTTATAATTCTGAATTTCAATTATGTAACGACGCACCTACGCTCTGGTAAGTATGGTAAGGAACGCCACCGAAAGCGGTTCAATTTCGGTTAGCTCTCCCTGACGAGGAACGTGGTTCAGGGATTGATCTCACAGCTCGGTGTGAGATGTCAATATGAAGCTCTTGGACTCTTCATGTCCCTGAGTTCATATGAAACGCTGATCCCTAGCGTGCATTAGGCAAGTAAGCGGAGACCCCATCGCGTGGTCAGTAACGCGAGAGTGTGTTCGTCTGGAAATAGCCCAGGAGGACATACGCAGCGCTTGCCATCGGCGTGCCCTGCAGGGCAGTAGGTGGTATCTGTTGGGTTGATAACATTCCCAACCGTGACGACCCGTTCATGACATACTCGGGTTCCCCGTCGTGTGGTGTTGAAACACGATCACGTGCCTTGAGACGTGACTTAGCTCAAGGACGGCCGTATGAAAATGATACGGGCGTTTGTAATTACTTTTAGATATGGAACTGCCTGAAATGAACAAACTTTGAGTGCACCATCATTGTGTGGTCTTCTTCAGGTACTAACCACGTATGTATCCGTGTAGAAAACGTGTGCGAGAGACCGTTTAGTGCCACACTTGAGACGTATATACCGGTATGATCCGGTTAGGATTTTCTTTTGTAAGGAACGTAGTACCGAGATATTGTAGGCATATGCATGAGTATAATGATAACGAAAAAAATTAAAAAAAATCTATAGGTTCAACAGTTAGGACCCTGGTTGGGTATAAGAATGAGATAGGGATGAGTGTAGTTCCAAAAAGACTGAAAAACAGAGTGCTCGGTTTTGGGACAGCAAGTTTGCTGATCTTCAACAGGGCATAACTCACAGGTCTTTTAGCCCAGGGAGGTGTGCTATATAGTTCTGGGAAGGTATTCAAGTACTCTACAACTTTGTTGTAGACTTCCAGAGCTGAAACTCGCCTTAAGATGGCTAAAATCCCAGAGGAATGTAAACTATTCAGAATCAGGGCAGAGTAAAACATCCTCTGAACTGATCTGTTTTTCAAATATAACTCCCAGTAGAAAAATCTAAAATTGTCATATAATCCATCCTTAGAAAGAGTAGAAGATGTTTGACATCTTTGCAATTCAAAGTTTCTGAAGTTTCAGCACAGAATTTAGTGGAAATCAGGATTGGAAACAGCCACTTCCAAGGGAGGTGCTGTTAAAATTCTTCCAGAAATTCTGCTAACTTTGAATTAACATAACTTTTTAATCAAAGCTGATCTGGGGGCAAATGAGTACTCGTTGGAAAGATACTAAAGTTAACTTTAACTTTGGTATTCAACTTGAGTCATGAAAATGCCCATAACCGGATCAAAACTTGGAATAGGTAGAAACTGGTCATTCTGACAGAAGAATGACAGTTGAACTCATTGAAGGGTGTTGTACCCTAAGGGTGTTATACGTGATGACAACGCAATAATAATGTCTCGTAGAGACCAAACCCAGTTATGGTGAGCTTCCAAAGAGGGGGTTCATCAAGTTGGATTAAACTAACTTGTGTTTGGTCTGGTAATGGGGTAGCTTGTGCAAAGTTATTACATTATCTACTTACGAGATATTTTGCATGTTTGGTTGTCATGATGTTTTTACGCCCAGTTCTATTGGACTGCATGCAAAATGTTGCGGGACTGATGTTTAATGTCGTATGGTTGCAGATGGTTCGTACTAGGACCACGCACGAGGTTGGTGGCTCTAGCCAAGGTGGAGGCGATGACTCCCAGCCACCGGCCTACGACAGCACCCCGCAGCAGCAGCCACCACCGCCGCCTCCGCTTACTCTAGCGGATGTGATAGCGGCATTGGTGGGAGGTCGTGAGGAGCAGACCGACCTGCTCCGCACGATCGTGCAGAATACGTCCCAAGCGGGAGGACGTCAAGAGCGAGGGCCTCGTGAGCCCCGCGAAGTGTCGTACTCGGATTTCATGAGTACGCACCCTCCAGTGTTCACCGAAGCTGAAGAACCACTGGAGGCGGACAACTGGCTGCGGACTATCGAGTCCAAGTTCGGGCTGCTCCAGTGTACGGAGCGGCAGAAGACGCTGTTCGCAGCACAGCAGCTCCACGGTGCCGCTGGTGCGTGGTGGGCGAATTATGTCGCCTCACGTCCGGCTGGCCATGCCGTGGAATGGCAAGAGTTCCGGGAGGCGTTCCGCGCCTATCACATTCCTCCCGGAATAATGAAGAGAAAGTTCCAAGAATTTTTGGAACTGAAGCAGGGCGGGAGGAGTGCCCACGACTACTCCCGTGCCTTCAACCATCTGGCGCAGTATGCGTCAGACTACATCTCCACGGAGGAGAAGAAGAGGGAGCACTTCTATCGGGGGTTACATCCCGAAATGAAGACCCACCTCGTACAATGGAACCGCGGCACATTCAACGATCTAGTCAATGCCGCCATCATGCAAGAGGACGCTCAGCGGGAGTTAGCAGCTGAGCAGAGGAAGCGTAGCGCTCCACCTAGCAGCGGTGGGAGTGGCGCTCCCCAGAAGTACCGTATGGTGTATCGGACACCATCCGGGCAGCAGTGGCAACCACCGGCGCGACCGCAACGGTTCGGGGGACGTCCCTTCCAGGCACCTCCGTTCCGTCCGCCGATGCCACCACCAAAACAGCAGCAGCAGCAGACGGTACCCCGGGCGTTTCCACCGCCACAACGCGCCCCAGGTTTCCGTCCACCGATCAGCGGGGGACCGCCCCGTTTCACCTGCTTCACGTGTGGCCAGGCGGGCCACTTTGCGAAGGACTGTCCCCAGGGGCAGCAGAGCAGCGGGCAAGCCCAGTTTCAGGGCGGTGCTCGAGGCCGACCTCCGGTGAAGAAGGTTGGTCAGCGGACTGGAGGCGTCCGCAACCTCGACAATGAGGACGCCCCAGAGGGAGACAACGTGCTGGCGGGTACGTTTACTCTCAACCATCAAGCCATAGTCATATTATTTGATTCGGGTGCAACCCACAGCTTTATAAGTGCATCCTATGTGGCTAAACATCAATTGCAAGTCTTCCCAACCGACTGCACTTATATGATATGCTCACCGGGAGGGAAGATTTCAGCTAATATGATGATTCCAAAGGCACCTCTGTGCTTAGGTGGGAAGCTATATCCCACCACCTTGATAATCCTTATGGGACAAAAGATTGATGCAATCTTAGGGATGTCATGGCTGCAATACCATGGCGCTGTCCTAGAGACTCGGACACGGACGATTCACTTAAATTCTCCATTCCACCGTCCGCATTCCATGATGTTAGACATGCCAGTCCGGGAAGTTTTAGCAATTAATAATGCTGAAGTTCTCAAGTTAGAAGACATCCCTGTAGTCCGGGAGTATCCTGATGTGTTCCCGGATGATCTTCCGGGCATGCCACCTGAGCGGGATGTCGAGTTCAAGATTGAACTTGCACCCGGGACTACGCCCATATCACGGAGACCATACAAGATGGCTCCAAATGAGCTGGCGGAACTGAAAGAACAGCTCAATGATCTGTTGAGCAAGGGTTTCATTAGGCCGAGTTCCTCGCCTTGGGGATGCTCGGCGCTATTCGTGAAGAAGAAGGATGAGACCCTGAGGCTGTGTGTGGATTACCGGCCGCTCAACGCCGTCACCATCAAGAATAAGTACCCACTGCCCCGTATTGACATCTTGTTTGATCAACTTGTGGGGGCAAGTGTATTCTCAAAGATGGACCTTCGCTCTGGATATCACCAGATCAAGATCCGGGCGGAGGATATCCCGAAGACGGCATTCTCGACGAGATACGGCTTATACGAATATCTCGTCATGTCCTTTGGTCTCACAAATGCTCCAGCCCATTTCATGTATCTCATGAACTCGGTGTTCATGCCGGAGCTGGACAAGTTCGTGGTAGTGTTCATCGACGACATCTTGGTTTACTCCAAGACCGAAGCTGAACATGCCGAACACTTGCGGATCGTTCTTCAACGATTGCGAGACCACAAGCTCTACGCCAAGTTCAGCAAATGCGAATTTTGGATCAGCCAAGTGCCATTTTTGGGACATATCATCTCAGCTGAAGGCATTGCGGTTGACCCAAGTAAAATAGAGCAAGTGTTGAAATGGAAAGCTCCCACTTCAGTCCATGAAGTCAGAAGCTTCCTCGGGTTAGCGGGATACTATCGGAGATTCATCCCAAGTTTCTCCAAGCTCGCTAAGCCGATGACAGAGTTGCTGAAGAAAGGAAAAAAATATGTTTGGAACACGGCGTGTGAAGGAGCATTCCGAGCATTGGTGAAGCATCTCACAACAGCCCCGGTATTAGCTCAGCCGGATACAACAAAGCCCTTCGACGTATATTGTGACGCGTCCGGTATTGGGCTTGGCTGCGTGTTGATGCAGGAAGGACGTGTGGTCGCTTATGGCTCACGCCAACTTCGGAACCATGAGCAGCACTACCCGACTCACGATCTTGAACTTGCTGCCGTGGTGTTGGCACTGAAAATGTGGAGGCACTATCTCCTGGGGAACTTGGTGCATCTCTACACCGACCACAAGAGCTTGAAATACATTTTCACCCAGAAGGAGCTGAACATGAGGCAGAGGAGGTGGTTAGAACTGATCAAAGATTATGAGATTGAGATCCATTACCACCCCGGCAAGGCGAATGTGGTTGCCGATGCGCTGAGTCGGAAATCACATGTCCATCACCTCACCATTACACCGGTGGAGGAGGAAGAGCCAAGTTTATACTTGGTTCCTTATGGATCGCTGTACAACCTTGCCCTCATCCCTACTATTAGGGAGGACATCATTGCAGCTCAGAAAACGGATAAAGGCATGGCACATCTCCGGAGACGGATAGACAATGGAGAGATTAAATGTTTCCGGAAAGATGATGAGGGGACGCTGTGGTTCAATGACCGCATAGTCGTACCCCGAGATATGAAGTTGAGGAAAAAGATCCTCGATGAAGCTCACTTGTCCAAATACTCCATTCATCCGGGCAGCAACAAAATGTACCAAGATTTGAAAAAGAAATTTTGGTGGACACGGATGAAGCGGGAGGTAGCTAAGTACGTATCCGAGTGCGATACGTGTAGACGAGTGAAAGCTGATCACATGAAGAAATCAGGGCTGTTGCAACCCCTGAAGATTCCGGCATGGAAGTGGGAAGATGTGAGCATGGATTTCATTGTAGGATTACCTCTAACAGCCAACAAGCATAATTCCATATGGGTAATCGTTGATCGGTTAACCAAGACGGCTCACTTCATTCCGGTGAATACACGTTACAATGCCGGCAAATATGCGGAGCTATACATAGCAAAGATTCTATGCCTATACGGGATACCCAAGACCATTGTCTCAGATCGAGGTGCATTATTTGTATCTCGCTTTTGGGAGCAGCTACACGCTGCATTGGGTACTAAGTTGATCAGGAGCTCCGCCTATCACCCTCAGACGGATGGTCAGACAGAAAGGGTGAATCAAGTCCTGGAAGACATGTTGAGAGCATGTGCCATCCACCATGGTAGGAACTGGGATGATCACCTACCCTTGGCGGAATTCTCGTACAACAACGGTTATCAGGCGAGTATCAAAATGGCACCTTACGAAGCTCTCTATGGTCGTAAATGCCGCACCCCATTAAATTGGTGCGAGTCCGGTGAAAGGGTCACATTCGGGGTTGATATGGTGAACGACGCCGAGGAGCGCGTTCGGACAATTCAAGCCAATTTGAAGGCCGCTCAATCCCGACAGAAGAGCTACGCTGATAAGAGGCGTAGGCCGTTACACTTTGACGTTGGGGAACACGTGTACCTCCGCGTATCTCCAATGAAGGGCGTGCACCGATTCGGTGTGAAGGGGAAGCTCGCTCCCCGTTTCATTGGACCCTACGCTATCACCGAGAAGTGTGGACCAGCAGCGTATCGATTGGAGCTACCGGCATCTCTGGCTGGTGTCCATGATATTTTCCATGTTTCGCAACTGCGAAAATGCTTGAAGCATACAACTGCTGTTCCTACCGAAGACATCGGCGAGCTGAAGCCGGATTTAACATATGATGAATATCCGGTGGGAATTCTTGATGAGAAAGCCAGGACCACGCGTAGCAGAACGTTGTGGTTCTACAAAATACTCTGGAGTAACCACACCGCCGAGGAAGCGACGTGGGAGAGCGAGGAGTTCCTTCGCTCAAATTACCCGGAGTTTATGGCTTCTCAACACGGGTAAGTCCCTATTATATCGCTATCTCTTCTTTTATAATCTCGGGACGAGATTCTTTTAAGGGGGGAGGGATGTAAAAGCCCAAGAAAAGGGACTTGCAAAAACTTTTCTTCACCTCACAACACCACAGTTTTTATTGTGGACACCATAGGAAATGTTGTGAAGAGCAAGTAACCTCCATCAAAAGAATGATTAGAGGGGAAAGCCTTCACTTTCATAATGTAGGGTTTCTACAAATGAGCATGAGAGGTTGAGCTCACCCCTAGGATTTAAAAAGTCTTGGGAAGGTTCAGTCCAAAGCTCATGCAAATTCAACAATTTTTGAGGCACTTTTGGGTTATTTCAAAAAGAGGCCAATTTGAATGTAAATTCAAATTGCAGCAACTTTCATCACCCAAATTCAAAAGTTAGCTCCATATCTATACTCAGCACATTTTTCTGAGTGAACCCACCAACTTTCATCTCCATTGGAGCTCATCTTGTCAAGAGCTAAATTTGCAAGAATTCAAAACTGAATTTGAATTTAAGTTTGAATATGAAGCAAATTTAACCAAACAAAGTTTGAATTTGAGAATTCAAATTCAAACATAGGCTTGGTGACTAAGTCTCACATTAAATTGTGAGTAGCTGAGGATATTTTGGCACAACAGAATTCAGAAAATTGGAAAAAAAAAAAGAGTTAGAGGGGAGGCCCACTGGTCAGTAGACTTAGCACCGAAGTCTCTTCAGCCGACTCCTCGACCGAGCGCGCTCGCCAGCTGCAGCCAGCGGCGGCGACCGACCACCTCGGCCGGCCAGCTCCTGCTTCGGCAGAGGAGGTGGCACAGCAGGTGTCGCGCTCTCCCCTGGCCTCAGGAGCCTATAAAAGGCCCGAGACCGCCGGCGAGTTACTGACTTTCGCGAAGTTCTGTAACCAGCAGCCTAGTCGCCCGAGCTCCGATCGTGTGCCACCCCAGCTGTGATCATCTTCCGGCTTCGACCTCCATAGGAAAGTGAAGCGCTAGCTCGTCCTCAAGACCACCGCGCAAACCGTTCCAAGGTTCGACCTCTGTGCGCGGAGAATTTCTCAGTTTAGGGCGAGTAGCTCCTTTCGGGACCCGATTAGGTTTAGCAGAAATTTGGGAAGCATAGTGGGTGGGAGGCCGAACGGAGCTGTGAGAGAGCATCTAGAGGTTCTGGCGACCCTTCTCGTTCGAAAACCGGAAGGAAATCACCGCTGGAACCCTAAGTTCACCGTAGGACAGTAGGGCGGAGGAGGGGGTCGCCGGTGAGGTCTGGGTTGCCGGCCGTTTAGGGCCCAACAGAGCTCATGCCGAGTTTCCCGAGGTTTCCCTGAGTGTGGCGACGCGATTAGCGCACGAAGAAAACGGTCAGAAGGGCGGGAACACATTGCCGAGGTAGCACAGAGGCATAGGGCTCGTCGCCGGCGAGCTATGGCGGTTAGCCGGCGGCGACATGGTGTCCAGCGGGTTCAGCACCCGAGATTACGTGGGGGCGGCGAGTTTCGTCGGCTCCGGTGAGCTAGATCGCCGGGAACGCTGACCTCGCCGGAGCTCCGGCGGCTCGGGGCGGCGACGTCGGGAGGTAGACGAAGGGCGCGGCCCCACCTGTCAGCCCCTGTGTTAATCGCGCGCGAGCGCGCGCGGTTAGTTCAATTTAAATGGGCGGGCCCCGCTGTCAGCCTCTGGTTTAGCGCGGGAGGGGATTTTTCTGTAGGAAAATAATTCAGGGATTAGCTCAAACTTTAGAAATCCATAACCTTGGCTAGGAAGCTCCAAATTTAGTGATTCAAATTGGGTTGGATTCATCTTGCCTAGCTATATCCAGGAATACAACCCAATTTGTATGAAACCCATTAATTAATTCTGGAAAATTCTTTAAAGTTTCTGAGCAAAAGAATTTTAGAGGGAGTTTGGTCCATCCAAAAATCCCCAAATTTTGCCAGGATGTTCTTTAGGACATTAGTAAACCCCTGTAAAAGTTTCAGACCATTTGGAGTTGATTTGGTCAGAGCAATTCAAATTTGAAGGTGCTGTGTTCATTTGAATGCAGAAACATTTTCAGAGAATTTCCAAAACTTGGAAATTCAATTCTGGGCAAACCCTGACTCCAAAAATGCTAGGAAAATTCATGCAAACTCTATGAGCTATAATATAAATTGTAGTTCATTAAGTTGAGCATGAACAGGGGTATTACCTCAGAATTAATTCTTCCTTGCTGATTTGCCAAGAGAATTATTCTGAGCAAACCACTCCATGAAAAGTGCTAATGTTTGGTCCAGAGAGTTTTCTTGTGACAAGGAACTCACACAAAAATTCTCAGCTCCATTGGAGCTCTAGATCACCCCTGTCCTGTTTACCCACTTAAGGGATTAATATGGAAAAGGGGGGAAAACCACTTAGCATTTAACCATGTGATTAAGTCCAAGCCAAACCACCAACACCAGTTCATATTTAAATTCTTAAACAAAGTTCCAGATATTAGAGGCTGGTTATTAGAACCAATAGTATAAGTCTTACTCTAAACTCACTTTTGCATATAAATTAACATGTAGTATTTCATTAACGTGTAGCCGTTGAAGAAGAGACTCCGGAAGTGCTGGACTTCCTCCTTCCGGACGAAGAACTAACTCCTGACCAGCAGCAACAAGGCAAGCCCCGGTTTGCATTAACCCTTTTTAAAAAGTTTTACTTTGTATACATGTGTCATATGAAGTATGTATGTGCATTAGGTATCGGATGAATGAAACCCCACTTGCATAACCAAAGTTTTCCTAAAAGAGTGAGGGTAGTGTCAAGGACCTCGAGTAGACAGGCTATGCTTAATGAGTCATAGGACTTCGGTACAAGTCGAGTAGTTGGAATCTACTCGCGAGATAGGCTGGGGACACACGGGTTCGGTTGAGTGATGTGAGATCACTTTAGTAATGAAAATGAGACTAGGCAGGGGCTAGGGCGCAGCAAGAGAGAGTCTTGTGTGCGCAGCCCTGCCCGTGTCGATTGAGGACCGATCCGTGTGCGGCCCTGCTGAACAAGTATTGAACGTACCGAAGGCATATCGGATATATGGGCCCCGATAAACCGATGTAGCCTAAACCTCCGGGCGTCGAGGCATAGCACACCGATTTATAGGTGTAGGTTGAGGGCAGCAAGGTGGAAATCTGCCAACGGGCATAGAGAGATGCTCCGTGTGGGGAACCTCCTGCTCGTTTCGGTGCGACCGGTTCGACGTTTGGGCTGTTGGGTGAAAGGTTGTCCCGTACGACATCGAGTGAGCGTGCTGTGCAGCTCCACGGGTGGGCGTACGTGACGTGCTCTTTGGGTTTTCCCTGCAGGTGTATATCGAGTCGATTCGCCGTCCCTCGCGGTGACGAGTACTGCTTGTTCACTGCGTCGTAACGTAGACTAATGGATGAATTATGGTGATTCAACGATGCTGATTGATATAATTGTATTGCCACATGTGTGCCACCAAATACTGCTTACTAAATTTCAGATTTCATGAACTGTTAACTTGTTGCTAAAAGATAAACTAAGGATGAACTTGTAGGCGTGTCGTTTTGCTGAAATGTTACTATCCTATGTCCATTGTACACCTCATGTAGAGTTTCATGCTTAGGTGAGTCGGTTAAGCCTTGCTGAGCCTTCGAGCTCACGGTTGCTGCTTAAGTGTTTTTCAGGTGAAGAGCCACCCACGGACTCGGAGTACGAGTCCACCGGCGAGGGTTACCCTCCGTCGGGGACCACGGCTGAGTGGGAGCCGTACACGCCGCGCTGAGCTGAGGAGTGCAGCTAGTGTGGGTTGCCCTAGGGCTGGGCAACCGACTTTTGCTAAATAGGCGGGCGTGAGTTGTATAGTGTAGTCTTCCGCTGTGTAATAGAACAATAATTGTAACTGAAGTTTGTACTTATTTGTACAGTTTCAGCTGTTTTTCCCATGTAATATATTGTGTTCTTATGACGTGTGCTGTCGGGTGTCGCATCGCGCGGCATCACCCTCTGCGATCCTGGATGAGCGGATTCCGGTCCGCCACAGATAAAGAGAATAGATGTCATGGATTAACTTGCTGTTTGAAGTAATATTTGCAATAATAATGATGTTCTTTAAATTAAATGCAAATATAAGTTCTTTTCAACCTTAGGCAGGAAACATAGGTGGAAAGTGTTTCTTGTTTGATTGTGGACTGCCTATGTTGCTTAGCCCAAGGTTACCACTTTACCTGAGGCTAAAACCTGAGAATAGGATTCAATTAATTAGGCGAGTCGTTATGCAAAGTTTCTCTCTATTGTACAACTAAATTACAGCATGTAGAGTTTCATGTTCTAGCGGCCTCGGGTCAGTCTTGCTGAGCCTTTGTGCTCACTGCTTGTTGTTGAAGTGTTGTTGCAGGTGTGTATGTAGAGGAGGAGGCTCCCAAGGAAGAGACATGTCCCCCAGAGGGTACCACCGTCGTGTGGGAGCAAGGCACGCCGCCATGCTAAGTGTTGGGTATGTGTTTACTAGTGAGAACACATTCACGGGCTGAACGTAAACTCTTTTTCTTAGTCTACGAGAGTGTAGACTATAAACGATATTTTGATGTAAATATGTTCAGAAACACATTTATGTAATCAAGTTAGCTTCCACTGTTTTAATCCTTCTTGTCTTCATATGTGTGTTATTCGGTGTTGCATATTACAACACCCCTCAACTAGATCCTGGAATGGCGGGACCCCCAGGTCCTCACATCATGGCATCAAAGCTCCGTTGAGGTCTAGCACACTGAAGAAGGCTTAATTTTCAAAAACTCGGTGAGGAACGAGTATTAGCCCACATAAGGATGTTATTAGTATATATAGTGGCAATACTAACTTATGTGATATGTCGGAAACATGCATCTTGGGATGTTTCATGTCCTATGGGGTGCATGGCTGCGCTGTCCACCAGTGCGCAAAAGCAAAAAGGTGGAGCCTCACGGGTGGCAAGTAACCCAGCCAGTTTATGTATCCTCTACGACTCTTCATGTCATTTGGTGTATGTGAGCAATGCCAGTCCCCGGTGTGCTTTGGGCAAGTAGGCGGAGACCCTGTCACGTGGTTGGTAATGTGAACGCGTAGCTCAAGGCGTTTTAGGCTTGAGAACATCCGTGTGAGTGACGACATACGGGCATATGAAACTGTTTATGGAGCCGAGTTCAACATGCAAATGAACCTTATGATTGTGTGGTTTTGTGCAGGTACACTAACTATGATTGTGTATCCGTGTATAACACATGTCAGAGAGTCGATTAGTGCCACTGAATTAACGAAGCCGGCTAAATCTGGTATACGGTTTTCTTTTTGAGGCAACGTAGTACCGGCATGATTGGGTGATGCTTCGACATCACAGTCCACCAAATGATCAACCTCATAGTAAAAGATGAAAATTTTGATCCATAGAACTAAAAGTGTGATTAAAACTTCTTATCTTAATCTGGATTTCAAAATTAAGCAAGTTTCAACTTCTGTAACCTTAGGAACAGAGTCCTCTGTTTTCAGCTGAAATAATGCTGAAGTTATACAGAGTGTAGAGGTTGAGTTCTTTTGACATTGGGGCAGTATGATACATTTCTGAAAATCTTTGGAAGGGTTATACAACTCTTATATTCATATCTAGGGGTGTTTCATCCATTAACTTGTCGAAATCTTCAGTAGAGTTGAAACTGTCCAGAAAACAGGGCAGAGTAAAAACTCTCTGGAATTCTCTGTAAAATTACCATAAATTCCTGCATAAAAATCGAAAAAATAGTAAATTAGATAGTTCTGAAAAGTTCATGATATAGGTTACAACTTTGTAACAGAAAGGTTTGTCAAATTATGCGCAGAATTAGCTGGAATTATTGGATCAAATCAGTACCTCAAGCAGGGAGGCGCTGTCCAATTTTCTCCAGAAATTCTATTAACTTTGACATCTCATAACGTAATAAGAGCAGATCTGAGGTCATGCAAATACAATATGGAAATCTATTGAAGTTTAATTTAACTTTGGTATTTAAATCCGGTCATGATTTTGCACTTAGTGTGGTCTTAATCTGGAAAGAATGGAAAGTGGTCAGCACTGTCAATTTTAGGCAGTGTACCAGAAATCAACTTGTGTATAAGTTTGATTTATGTTTCCAAATTCTCAGTTCAATGACAGGTTTTATCTTATAACTCATTGTTTTACTGTTGAAATAAATATTTGTCACTTTCAAATATTTTCTACAGATGGAAGCCGATAAACAATTAGTGAACGGGTGTGTGGTGTCCCACTGTTCTTAACGCCACGGGTATCCGGATCTGTTGAAGCTTATGCTTCAACATTTCGGGTATATGGAGATGCCGCACTTTCTTGCCAAAGAAGAAGGAGAGGAGGAGAACACAACAAGTGTCATACATGTTGATGTCCCAGCCAGACCGACTCCACCAGGATGGCACCGTTCACCGTCATGGTGAAAGGTAGACACTCGGAGGACGTGTGGTAAATAGCAGCTCGCGATGCCGTGTAACGCTTCTGCCAACTTCACGTGCGAGCTATGGAGGACAATCCATATGCGCTTGTTCCGGTGGAGGGACAAGCTAATCACATATGGTGGAGGCGGTACTTCGAGGCAACCGAAACAAACTGCCCAAGGTACGATCCAGCAGAGGCAAATCTCAGCCTCTATATCATGGCAGGAAGGAACATGATGGACATCCAACCTGTCCATACAGCTCGTATTGCCATGGAGCTCAAGAAAAGCACCGCCCGTAGCAACCATTTCAAAAGTGCCATAATGCACTTCGTGATGTGCTCGCACCGATGATGCAAAGGCTGAATCAACAAGAGCAGCAGTTGTGTCATTTGAAGAAGGCAGGAAAGAAAAGTTGTGTCGATATCACGGCTTTGCAGCAGCAAGTCCATTCCTTGACCCAGAAAAATGAAGTTCTCACTCAAGTGCACGATGAAGCGATTGAGGTGGGACAGAAGTGGGATATGGATTACAATCAAACCATGGACGAGGTGAATGCTCTGCAGGACCTAGTACCTCCGATTGTCGGCCTACTGTTTGCAGGTGCCGTACCCGTGGTTCTCGGTATTCCGGTGATACTGGATCCTTAACCAGAAGATGAGGTCATGGATCTGGAGCCACAAGAAGAACCAGCAGGGGAGGAAGACCCGCAGGAGGTTGACTTCCACTCCGACTACAGAGTTTCCATTGCCAAATAGGGCAGGAGGGTGGTTGTAGGGTTAACTTTTGTAACAGCGACATGTCGTTAGAAAAACAGTAGCGTGTGAGTATGCAGTGACGACATGAGCACGACTTCTTGGGTGATCAAAAGTTGCTGTAATTTTGACCCGAGAATAATGTATCTTGTATAAAGTTTTTGCTTTACCAATATATGTGAATATTGTGCAAATTTCTCAAGTATCACTACAGTACATACTGTTTTTATGGAATTTCAAGTATGACATGTGCTGATTTTACACGTTATGAATTCCAGAATGACTCGTACTCGCGCCAACCCGGAAGTTGGGGGTTCACGTCAGGGAGGAGATGCCTCCCAACAGCCACCCGAGACATCCTCAGGGCAGGAGCAGCAACCACCTCCACCGCCAACGATCATGCTGGCGGATATTGTTGCAGCCATGGCAGGCTCGCAACAGCAGCACACCGAGCTGCTTCGAACGCTTATTGAGAATGCATCTCGTCCAGAGAGACGTCAAGACCAAAAAGAACGCCAGCAAAATTATTACTCAGACTTCCTAGCGAGCATCCCCCGGTATTCTCGAGGGCGGATGAACCCATCGATGTGGACAACTGGCTCCACACAATAGAGATGAATTTTGGGCTGCTAAGAGTTAGGGAGCAGCAGAAGACATAGTTTGCAGCCCAGCAACTTATGGGGTCCGCAAGTGCTTCGTGGGCGAACTTCTGTTGCTCCCAACCCACCGAGCGAATATTAAGCTGGACGGAATTCAGGACAGCCTTCCGAGCCTATCACATTCCCCCAGGCTTAATGAAGCGGAAGATGCAGGAACTCTTACACCCGCAGCAGGGCAACAGGAACACACAGAAATATTCCCGTGTGTTCAATGATTTCACCTTATACGCATTGTATCAAGCTGATACGGACGAGAAGAGGCGGGACCACTTCTATCAGGGTCTGAATCCGCTCCTGAATGACAAGCTGGCAATGTTCAGTCGCGGCAGCCTCAACGACATGATTGATGCTGAGATTGTCCAGGAGGACTCCGGCAAGGAGTTAGCTGTGGCCGAGAAGAAGAGGTGTATGCCACAGGGAAGCGGAGAGAGAGGTGGTCCTCCCCAAAAATATCGGATGGTATATCACACACCATCTGGGCAATGCTGGAAACCACCGTCTCGACCGATGCAGTTTTGCAATCGGCCGTATCCATGTAAAAGTCCCAAAAATGTATATGAATAAACCAAAGTTTGAACTCTAGGGGTTGCAAATTAATGAAAAATTGAACTTGCTAAAATTTTCTTCACGCCATGTTGTTCATGAATGTTCATAAAAAAAAGCGGCTCACATGTTCATTTGAATGTGTTAAACCAAAGTGGACTAAAACCCCATGGATGAAATACTCTTTTTCATGAATGATTAAAAATCAGATTTTCCAAATTCAAAGTTCACCACAAATTGTGGCCAAACTTTTGAATACTCTTGCAGCCCTATACTCTTGACTTGGAGGAGACTAAGGTGGAAAACTTTTCCTTTTAGAGTTGGATAAAAAGGAGTTTAAGAGAAGCATTTTCAAATTCAAACTGAATTCAATTTTCTTGTCAAATTTAAACTGAATTCAGAGAATTTAAATTCTAGCTCACTTTTCAAACTTTAATGGGAAGGATTAACTTGAGGAGATCTTTTGGGGAGGAAATTTTGGTGGAGCCCACATGTCATTGAGCTGAACATTGTGACTTGCACCCAAAGCAACCGAGACTGTCTCTGTTTTCCACTCGAAACAGCCGAAGGCTCACAGAGCGACACCGAGCTGCCATTGCCGCCACCTACCGTGGGTTTCCCTCGCGCTGGTGAGAAGGGGAACTGCTTCACTCCTCTCTCGGCATGATCCTTTCTTCACATACTGAGCAAAACATTCTTCGCTACTTCCTCGCGAGCAAACACCCGAACAGACCGCTGCACCTCGGTGATCAACCGGGAAACCGTGAAAACTTGCGTGCGACTCCTCTCTGAGCTGCTATACAGCACCGCGTCCCCCTTGCCCACTTCCCAGACACAAAACAACCAAGCTCCGGCTTCCTTTCCCCTGGAATGGCCTTCGTCCACGGTGACCTAAAGCAAGTCGGCGATCGGGTGCACGTGGACAGATCGCCATAGCGACTGTCACGGCCGAGCAAGGGTGGCAACGGAAGCGCACGGGCTCCACGCTGCTTCCACCCGAATTTCAAGTCAAGCCGTGGACTATCACCGGCGAATTTGGGAACTTTGCTCTGGCGGGTGCAAACCGAGTGTCAGATACTTAACTTCAAAATTCTCACTCTTTAGTCCTCCTAAGATCATCAAACTTTGCACATAGGGGCTGGACTAGCTGGCGAGCATCTTCTCTTTAGCAACCATAGCGTGAATCCACCTCGGAGCGACGTATTTTGAGGTCTGTTGAGCGCGCCTATGGCGGTACTCCGTGGGCACACGGTGACAATCGATTTGCAGCCGTTCCTGAGCAGTTTTGAAGCCGTGTCGGTCTTCCGTAAGATTCCAGGGTGCTTTAGCGCGTGTTGGTCGATTGTTTGGCGGGCTAGGTCGGCCAGCCGACGGTGCCGAAGTGGTCCTGTAGCCACCGCACGTCGCAGAGCTATATCCGGCCACCGGCAGCCTGAGCAAACCATACCGGCGTGTTCCTCGATGTCGAAAACACCCTAACGGCGAGCCTCTGGTCGGGAGATGGCCTGAAATGGTTCGCCGGCGAGGAGCAGTTGCGGGCCGGCGAGGGGGGCGCGCGCGCGCGAGATGGCTGGCAGGAGGAAGGAGAAGAAGCCGGGCCCAGCATCAGCGACTGAGTAATTTAAAAAGTGGATCGGCTGTGGCTCGGATCAACTGTGGCTGCGCTGGTGGGAACCCCATGGCCCGGTGTGGCCAAATTTCATTGGCTGGAATTCAAAACTGTGGGTCCAACCGATTTTCAATAGGAAAACAATTCCAGATTGTACCACAACTTTGGAAAATCTTATCTTTGTGTAGAAACCTCCAAATTGAGTGATTTAAATTGGGTTGGATCCATTTTGCAAAGATCTATGCAAATATGAACCCCAATTTGCATGAAAGTCAATATTAAATTCTGGAAATTCTTTGAAGGTTTCTGAAAAAGAATTATTGAGGGAGTTTGGTTCATCCAAAAAACCTCAACTTTTGCTAGAATATTCTCTAGCATATTGTTGAACCTCTAGCAAATTTTCAGCTCATTGGAAGATCATTTGAGTAGGAATTTTCTAAATACAAACTACTGTGTTCATAGTGGTCCAGAAACATTTTCAGAAAATGTTGCTCACTTGTAAAATCCATTCTAGGCAATTCATAGCTCCAACAATCATAGGAAAATTCAGACATACTCTATGATACATACTTGAAACTGTCGTTCACTAAATTGGGTATGAAAATGCACAGTACTTTAGAATTGCGAGCTACGTTGGAGGCTCTGCCGGCTCGGGTAGACCACACCAGCGTGTTCCTCGCATGTTTCTTGGACCTAGCGGCGAGAGGCAGCTCGAGAGGGTGCCGGAAAGTCGGAAACCGGCGAGCTCCGGCATGTCAGGGGCTCTGGAGAGGGAGGCTGGATCGTATGTGGATTTGGATCAGCTGTGACAGCGCGGGAATTAAATATGTGGCCCCGTGTGGTGCTGTCCCAACAATAGACATGTGTCCCCTGGACCCACCGTCAGTGTTTGAATTTTCCACGATTAATTCAAATTCCAGATTTTCCCCAAAATTTAGAAAAGCATAACTCTTCTCTGAGCTACGAGAACACCTCGTCTGGCCACGAAAGCCAGCCTTTCCACGAGCTGTGGACAGAAAAAAGGTTCGTCAAAGTCTCTTCTTCCCTCACCGCAAGCTCCGGCGGCATGACATGAGCTGCCGTCGCCAGACACTTTGGGGATTTTCTCCCCCCTCTCTTGGCCGCACACCTTGGGGGGAGAAAACCCTAGCCGCACCAAATTCCCCCCCCCCTTTAGGGATTTTCTTTCCCCCCAACAAATCTGAGCCCTTGATGGAAAATATTGGATTAAATCTCAGCCCGTAGCTCCCACCTTCTCTCAAATTAAATCCCAGCACTTGATTAAAAGGTTTGCTGAAATCCTAGCCCCCTTGGTTATTTTCCCCCTTTATAAACAAAACAACCTCCCCTCTCCTAGCCGGCACCCCTGCCCAAATTCCTGGCTGCCGCCCTTATCCTTGCTACCAAGCCCTGGTCGCCGCCCTGCTAGGTGCCTTGGCCGCTGTCAAAGCTCTGCCCCGCCTCACCATCGCCGGGAAAGAAGACCCCAACGTTCTGCCCTAGCCGCAGCTCTATTCTTGCCCAAGGAAAAACCCCAGCTGCTGCCATTGCAAAGAAAAGGCCAGCCGCAAGGAGGAGAGGAGGAAGAAGAGAGGTAGGTCCTCGTCACCCCTCTTATCATGTCACTTCTGCTGCTACGAACCCCGTTTTTTCACCCCCTGCGAGCAGGAGCTACTTGCACGCAGGTAGATCACGCTCCGGTTACGTTCTGATGGTAGAATTGATCTACTACTCGAGTTAGGATCATAGACACGTCCACACTTATTTTCAGCAGCATCATTTGTCATAAAACCCCGTGAAAGCTTACTAAAACTTACAAGAACACATGCAAACTGATCACTATAGGCTGCGCTATAGGATTTGCATGCATCCACATCATTGCATCTTGAGTAAAGTTTGTGCATGACATTGATTGCTGTATTATTTGTATGTACGTGGTTGTGAGTAGAATAACATGCTCAAGAGGCCGTCTACGAGGAACTCCAGCACTAAGACTTCGAGACGTTTCAGCAACACAAACCATGGGAGCAAGGCAAGTGCCCCTTGACCACATTGAACCTTTTTTTTGAACTGTTTTGTTTGTGAAAATTGCATGCTCGTGTCAACTTGATGGGAAACCCTTTAGTAGAAGTTTACTAGCTTTGTTAGCCCCCGTTGTCGCCGGGAAAATTGTTGAATCGGGTATGGTCGTTTTTCTTTTGCTTGGCGTAACTTACGGGATTCCGGAAAACTGAAATAAACTTGTTTAGCCACTACACCCATAAACATTAAAGAAGATGAGAACATGATTATGTTAATGAGCATTGAATTGGGAGATCTAGGCAAGCTTGGTTCGTGGATTATGCTGAATGAGATGGTGGTTTGCTTGCCTTAGATCTAAGGACCGGTTCATGCGAGAACATGCCAGGAAAACAGTGCCACCACAAGGCCAAATATGGGTGAGGCTTAGCTGACTAATTAGGTATGTTGCAAGCTTGTTATGGACCATTGTATGGCGCGGGGAATGGGAGTCGAGGAGGAATGCCTTGTGAACTGCATGGCACACGAGGAGACCCGTGGGTGGGAGAATGGAGATTCAAGCCTGCCGGCGAAACCTCAGTGGTTCCGTATATTCTAGTAGCCCATTTGTAAAGGCTATTTTGTGATCTCTTTGCCATACACCAAAGGTTGTGTAGTGGTATAATGGATGTTTTCTCTTTAGTCGCTGACGGGTGATGAAATTACGAACTTGTGGGTAAAGTAGTGTCACCCCTGTAGAGTGTAAAACTATCATGATAGCCGTGCTTCCGGTTACAAGCACATGGCCAGCTTCCATGATTAGAGACAAAACTTGGGATGGTTATTCGGGTATGGTCATGGTATTGTCATTGGGACTGGTTTTGGGACTGGTCTGGTCATGATTATAAGATTGGATTCGGTTATATCAATATGGGTTGATCATGAGAATTTGAGAATATGAGGTGAATTTGAGAAAGAACATTGACTGGTTGAGACTTGATAAATGATGAATTATGATGGTATGGAACATGAGGGATGATGAATTACATGATTATGTCAGGATTTAACTCACCTAGACATAGTAGGCTATTTTTATAGTGATTGTGAAAGAAAACTTGCTTGCTGCAACGAACCTTTTATTTCCTACCTTGTTTTAAGCTACATGTCATACTTTCCCTCACTTGCTGAGTACGACATTAACTCACCTTGCATTCCCACAAATAATCCAGCTACAGGAGAAGAGTAATTCGAGGAGCAGGTGGAGTACTAGGCATGCGCACTACCGTCACCATGCTTGTGGAGTCAGAGTTGGAGCCCCATCGTCTTTGGTTATTTTCCGCTGTCACTTAGAGTCTTTGGCTGCAGAATAAGTTTGATATCGATGATTGAGACATTGAGTTATTGTAATACAGTATTTGAACACTATTTGTACATGATTATATTCTGAAATTCAGTTTGTGAGTACGTGTGTATGTGTGATGAACATCCTGGACCCGCATGCGCATCACTTGGTTCATTTTTGTAACCGGGTGTCACAAATTGGCATCAGAGCAACGTTGACCGTAGGACGCAAGTCTAGGTAGAATGGACACTCTAAAACACATAGGAAAACCCCTCTAAAGTGTTATTTTTGAAAATTGCTTGCTGCTGCACTTTACTTGTCAACTCAGCCACCGCAAAGTGCTATTTTCAGCCCCTTTTTCTTCTTTTCTTTTGAAAAGCCACACCTTCTGTTTTCTTGCTTCATAGCTTCTGAAGTCATGGATTTATTTACCCTCCTTTATAAGATTCTCGTGTCTTTTTATAGATGCCAGTCACTAGGAGCACAGCACGCATGAGAACTCGTCCACCACCACGTGGGAGCGCACTTAACCGCATCGAGGTGTTCGATGGACCATATTGGGAGGAGGTTAAGATGGAACCTCATGATGAAGATGAAGTCAGTAGCTCTATGCATGAGGAACAGGATCCGTAAGAGGTGGAACCAATCGAAAATGACATGGAAGACGATCCACAAGAAGAACAGCATTGGTACGTACCTCAGGAGGAATACAACGCGGGCTTGCACCCAATGGAGCCCCAAGAAGCTATGTCGGAAGAAGATGAATGCGAAAAGGAGCCACCCCCTGCTGAGGCAGAGTATGAAGATGATGAACGGGTCATCCATTCTGCTCAGGAGTTTCGGTCCGACAGGATGGAGGGAGGACACATAACCAGAGAGCTGAGAGAGTTCCTTGATTGCTGCAGCTTATACCCGGAGTACCTCCTCGAGAAAGTCCCTCGTATCAAACATGAATGGAAGGCTTAGGTTGTCACCCAGAACTTCGCACCCACATGGAGGGCCACAAGGGAAGAAGCTGTTGATGATGCTACATGGGATGCACTCACCGGATTGTGCTATGCTTTCCGTGGGCAGCTTGAGAACACTACCTTTGAGCTGCACCCGTATCGGAAGAGTGGAATAAGGAGGGACTGAACTGTGGGACCCACATGTCATTGAGGGAGTTAAAATTGCAAAAGATCTCAGAGCACCAAATCTTTGTTTTTGCACTTCAGTCGGTTCACTCGGGCAGACTGAAGCCTTCCTCAGGGCGACACCGAGACAAGCCGGAACCACCTCCCATCGAATTCCCTCATGCTGGAGAGGTGCCTGGGCGCTTTTACCCCACTTCCGTGCTCCTTTTCGCCCACAGCACTGAAGGCACCACTCGGTTCTTCTCCCTCCCGCAAAAAAACAACCGAGCCATTGCCGCTTCTCTCTTTATCCCTCGGCCAACCGCCAGGCGTGCATGCAAGCCTTGGCTGAGCAGCAAAACGGCACCAAGGGACCCCCCATGACCTCCTCTCACCATCCTTACGTGAGCTTAGCCTCCACAAACCGAGAAACCAATTCTTCTGCGGCGGCCGAAAGAAACCACAATGGGTGGCTCTGGTAGACAACCTCATCCAGGGCGTGTAACGGCCGAGCAAGACTTCCTATGGACGCGCAAGACCTTCCTACAGCTCACCTCCGAAGCTTGAGCCGAAAGGTTGATCGTCGACGGCGAATTTTTAGATTTTCCTCCGGCCGGTGCAAAATCACCTTTGGGTAAGGAACATTGAAATTCCAGTTTTCATCTTGTTTAGAGTCCAAGAAACTTCACAAACAGGAACTAGACTCGATGGCGCATAAGTCTGCTTCACAAACCCTAGCATGAAACTGACCGTAGAGGGCCTACTCCAAGCTTTTCCAATGGCGGCAAGGTCGGGAGGCCTCGCGCACACGATGAACCCTAATTTGGAGCCATTCCCGAGCCTGTCCACCACCATGCCAAGCTTCTCGAGCCATCATTGGTGCTATAGAGCCACTCCACCGAGCTTTTGGCAGGCTAGCATGTCGGCGCTACGTTGCCGAAGTCCGGTTAAGCCGCCGCACCGTCGCGAGCTCGGTTAGAGCCAACGCCGGTGTGGGGAAACCCTCCGAACGTGTTTAGCGCATGATAGTGGGGGCTTGCAGCGAGTTTAGGCGTTGGAGCTGGCCGGAAGACCGATTTCCGGCGAGCTCCGGCGGCGCGGGGAGCAGGAGTCGCGAGGTTGAAGAAAGCCTCGCCGGGCCTGCATGTCAGTCGCTCGGGAGAGAAGGGCCAGATACTCTGTAACACCGGATCATCTGTGACCGCGCAGGAAATAACTCGGTGACCCGTGTGTCGTTGGTTCAGCATGAGACACGTGTTCCCCTGGACCCACCGTCAGCGTTTGAATTTTTCCGCGATTTAATTCAAATTCCAGATTTCTCCCAAACTTTAGAAGAGCATAACTTTTGCTAGGAAACTCGAAATTTAGTTATTCAAATTGTTGTAGATTCAGGTAGACAAACTCTATCCAAATATGCAACCCAATTTTTATGAAAGGCATTATCTAGTTCTGGAAAATTCTTTAAAACTTTTCAGCAAAAGAATTTTAGACGAAGTTTGGTTTATCCAAAAATCCTCAAATTTTACCAGAATATTTTTTAGAGTGTTACTGAAGTCCTGTAAAAGTTTAAGCTCATTTGGAGTTGATTTGATTAGGAGAATTCAGATTTAAAATTGATGTGTTCAAATAAAAACAGAAACATTTTCAGAGAATTTCCAAAACATTGAAATTCAGTTCTGGGCAATTCTTAGCTCCAAAAATCCTAGGAAAATTCATGCAGGCTCTATGAACTATAATTGAAATTGTAGTTAACTAATTTTGACATGAACATGGGTGTTACCTAAGAATTAATTCCTCTTTGCTTAATTGCTTAGATAATTGTTCTGAATAAACCACTCAATGAAAAGTGCTAAATTTTGGTCCAGATGACTTTCTTGTGACAAGGAACTCACATGAAAATTTCCAGCTCCATTTTAGCTCTGGATCACCACTTTTTTGTTCAACCTCTTAAGGTGATCAACACACAAGTGGAGAAAGCACTTACCACTTGATCATATTGCTTAAACCCAACCCAAACTACTAGCATTCAGCTCCATTTGAGCTCTGGATCACCACTGTTCTGTTCAACCTCTTAAGTTGATAAACACACAAGTGGAGAAAGCACTTACCACTTGATCATATTGCTTAAACCCAACCCAAACCACTAGCACCATTGTCATTTTAAATTCTTAAACAGAGTTCCAGTTTTTAAACTTGTCATTATAGCTTATTAGCAAAAGATTTACAATTAAATAAATATGCATATTCATATCGTGTAGCATCTACGTGAGAATGTGTGAAGGATTTGAAGTGGAGATCAAGGAGGGAGGAATGCTAGTGATCAAGCCTCAAGTGATCTTCACTAACTATTTATATTAGTCACCTGCAAAACAGGCAAGCTCCGGTTTGCATTTAAGTTGTTTTATAAAGTTTTTACTTTGTTCAAAATTATGGTTCAGAGTTTGTATGTGCATTAGGTCAGGGATGTTTCATACTCCAAATGCATGACCAAAGAAACCCTTGAGTCAAGGGTATAAGACGTATCCCCGCTGTAGAATAATGCCGTGCTAAATAGGCTATGACATCCGGTAGAAGTCGAGTAGTTGCAATCTACTCGCGAGTTATAGTTCGGGATCACACGGTTATGATTTATAGAGGCAAACTAATGTTTAAGTTACCAAAGATGAGACTGGACTGAGAGTGTAGGCAGCGACAAGACGAGATCTTGGTCGAGTAGCTCTGCCTGTGTCGGTTAAGGACCGGTCTCGTGTGCGGCCCTAGGAGCAAGTATTGAATTGTGTACCGGATTATTACTGCTATATGGGACACAGGAAACCTATGTACCAGGTTAACTGGATTGTAGAGGCATACCACATCGTCTCGTTAGACCTATGAGCCCGAGATGGTGCAACCGGTTCTACAGTCGAGTGTCCTGTGAAATGTTGCCACATACGACGTAATGAAGGACGCCAGATTTGGGCCTTCATAGGCAGGCGTACGTGTCGAGTTATCCGGGCAGTGTTTGATTAGAATCACCATCCCGCATGGTTATGAATACCGCTTGCTCACTGCGCTGTGACGTAATAATCAAGTAGTGTGAGAACAGTTTGCAAGTTTAAAGTGCTGCTATGATAAATGGGAATTGCATGAAAACCATGTATGAAGTAGTGATAGAGAAAATTAAAGTTAATTTCCACCTTGGGAGAAGTAACATTGGAATGAAGCATTTCTTGTATGATTGTGGATTTCCAATGTTGCTCGGTGCAAGGTCCGACTATGATGGCTAAAATCTGAAAATTAAGGATGAACGTGTAGGCGAGTCTTTATGCAACTTATATGTTTATGTCTTAAGTTACATTCATGTAGAGTTGCATGCTTTAGGAGATACGGTTAAGTCTTGCTGAGCCTTTATGCTCACTCTTGCTATATGAGTGGTTTTGCAGGTTAACATCGACGCTTATAAAGAAGGTTGTCCGGTGAGACACGGAAACTTCCGAGTCAGGTAACACATGGAGAACCTAGCCGCTGCCATGTCTTCGTGCTGCTAGCGAGAGGAGTCCGTGGGCTGGACCTCCTCTCGAGTGCTCATTAGTTACTCGACGTTAGTTGATTGTAGTCTTCTGCTGTAGCTATTTGATGTAAATTATTTACAAAGAACATTTGTAAGCTTCCGCTATCGATTTATGTAATACAGTTTCCTTATATGTGTGCTATTGGGTGCCGCACAACACGGCACCACCCAATCTCCCGGGCGAGAGGCACGGCCCCATGATACGGGCAGGGGCCCCCCTCAGCGTGGTATCAGATCCCAATAATGTTAACACAAAGAAACTCATGTTTGCAAACAGTTGGTTTCATATGTATGAAAAATGGGACTTGTTAAAACCTTTTTCCACATGTGATAATACACATGAGAGATTTCTTCACACAAGTTCAAATATTTATTTGAATGCTTGATCCTAAAAGGGATTTGGTACGAAGGTGGGAAGTTACCATATGTGTGAGAAAGCTAAATTCAGTTTGGAACAAATTTCTTCAACTCAAAATTCAAATGAGAGCAACACGATGAATTTCAAACTGTTGTGCTAAAAATCTCATTTGCAGCAGCCAAATTTAAAATCAGATTTCATATTTGAATTCCTTAGGTCCAAATTAGTGGGTATGCAAAGTTTCATGAATTGTTGAAATGTTTTGCAACTCATTTTCCAAAATGGACTTTAAATTGCAAAGAATTCAAATACCCATTTGAATTTGGATGAAACTTGCCCAATTATCCAAATGCACATCAGATTTGAACTTCCACAATTGAATTCCATCATTTACAAATTTGGGAGATATTTTGGAGAGGGATAAGGAGGGACTGAACTGTGGAACCCACATGTCATTGAGGGAGTTAAAATTGCAAAAGATCTCAGAGCACCAAGTCTCTGTTTTTGCTCTTCAGTCGGTTCACTCGGGCAGACCGAAGCCTTCCTCAGGGCGACACCCAGACAAGCCGGCGCCACCTCCTATCAAATTCCCTCGCGCTGGAGAGGTGCCTGGGCGCTTTTACCCCACTGCCGGGCTCCTTTTCGCCCACAGCATCGAAGGCATGACTCGGTTCTTCTCCCTCCCGCAAGGAAACAACCAAGCCATTGCCGCTGCTCTCTCGATCCCTCGGCCATCCGCATGGCGTGCGTGCAAGCCTTGGATGAGCAGCAAAACGGCACCAAGGGACCCCCCACGACCTCCTCGCACCACCCCCACGTGAGCTTAGCCTCCACAAACCGAGACATCAATTCTTCCGCGGCGCCCAAAAGAAACCGCAATGGGCGGCTCTGGTGGACAGCCTCACCCAGGGCATGTCACGGCCGAGCAAGACTTCCTCTGGACGTGCAAGACCTTCCTACAGCTCACCTCCGAAGCTTGAGCCGAAAGGTTGATCGTCGACGGTGAATTTTTAGATTTTCCTCCGGTCGGTGCAAAATCACCGTTGGGTAACGAACTTTGAAATTCCCATTTGCTTCTAGTTTAGAATCCAAGAAACTTCACACACAGGAACTAGACTCAATGGCGCATAAGTTTTCTTCACAAATCCTAGCATGAATCCCACCGTAGAGGGCCTACTCCGAGCTTTTCCAACGGCGGCAAGGTCGGGAGGCCTCGGGCGCACGATAAACCCTAGTTTGGAGCCATTCCCTGGTCTTTCAACCACCATGCCAAGATTCTCGAGCCATCACTGGTGCTGTAGAGCCACTCCACCGAGCTTTTGGCAGGCTAGCACATCGGCGCTATGTTGCTGAAGTTCGGTTAAGCCGCCGCAACGTCGTGAGATCGGTTAGAGCCAACGCCGGTGTGGGGAGACCCTCCCAACGTGTTTAGCGCACGAAAGTGGGGTCTTGCGGCGAGTTTGAGCGTTGGAGATGGCCGGAAGACCGATTTCAGAGGCACTCTGGCGAGCTCCGGCGGCACAGGGAGCGGGAGTCGCGAGGTTGAAGAAAGCCTCGCTGGGCCCGCATGTCAGTCACTCGGGAGAGAAGGGTCGGATCCTCTGTAACACCAGATCATTTGTGTTCTCATGGGAAATAACATTGTGACCCGAGTGTCGTCGGTTCAGCACGCGACACGTGTTCCCCTGGACCCACCGTCAGTGTTTGAATTTATACACAATTTAATTCAAATTCCAGATTTCTCCCAAACTTTAAAAGAGTATAACTTTTTCTAGGAAACTCCAAATTTATTTAGATTTAGGTAGACAAACTGTATCGAAATATGCAACCCAATTTGTATGAAAGGTATTATTTAGTTCTGGAAAATTCTTTAAAACTTTTCAACAAAAGAATTTTAGAGGGAGTTTGCTTTATCCAAAAATCCTCAAATTTTGGCAGAATATTCTTTAGATTGTTATTTAAGTCTTCAAAAAATTTCAGCTAATTTGGAGTTGATTTTATTAGGATAATTCAGATTTAAATTTGCTGTGTTCAAATAAATACAGAAACATTTTCAGAGAATTTCCAAAACATGGAAATTCAGTTCTGGGCAATTCTTAGCGCCAAAAATCCTAGGAAAACTCATGCAGGCTCTATGAACTATAATTGAAATTGTAGTTAACTAATTTTGACATGAACATGGGTGTTACCTAAGAATTAATTCCTCTTTGCTTAATTGCTTAGAGAATTGTTCTGAATAAACCACTCAATGAAAAGTGCTAAATTTTGGTCCAGATGACTTTCTCATGACAAGGAACTCACATGAAAATTTTCAGCTCCATTTGAGCTATGGATCACCACTGTTCTGTTCAACCTCTTAAGGTGATCAACACACAAGTGGAGAAAGCACTTACCACTTGATCATATTTAACCCAACCCAAACCACTAGCACCAGTGTCATTTTAAATTCTTAAATAGAGTTCCAGTTTTTAAACTTGTCATTAGAGTTTATTAGCAAAAGATTTACAATTAAATACATATGCATATACATATCGTGTAGCATCTACATGAGAACGTGTGAAGGATTTGAAGTGGAGATCAATGAGGTAGGAAAGTGAGTGATCAAGCCTCAAGTGATCTTTGCCAACTATTTATATTAGTCACCTGCAAAACAGGCAAGCTCCGGTTTGCATTTAAGTTGTTTTATAAAGTTTTTACTTTGTTCACAATTATGGTTCAGAGTTTGTATGTCCATTAGGTCAGGGATGTTTCATAGTCCAAATGCATGACCAAAGAAACCCTCGAGTCAAGGTTATAATACGTATCCCTGCTGTAGAATAATGTCGTGCTAAATAGGCTATGACATCCGGTAGAAGTCGAGTAGTTACAATCTACTCGCGAGTTATAGTTCGGTATCACACGGGTATGATTTAAAGAGGCAAACTAAAGTCTAAGTTTCCAAAGAGGAGACCGGGCTGAGAGTGTAGGCAGCGACAAGACGAGGTCCTGGTCGAGTAGCTCTGTCTGTGTCGGTTAAGGACTGTTCTCGTGTGCGGCCCTGGGAGCAAGTATTGAGTTGTGTACCGGATGCTTACTGCTATATGGGACCCAGGAAACCGATGTACCAGGTTAACTTGATTGTAGAGGCATACCACATCGTCTCGTTAGACCTATGAGCAAGAGACGGTGCGACCGGTTCTACAGTTGGGTGTCCTGCGAAAGGTTGCCACATACGACGTAATGAAGGACGCCAGATTTGGGTCTTCATAGGCAGGCGATGTGTCAAGTTATCTGGGCAGCGCTTGATTCAAATCACCGTCCCACACGGTTATGAGTACCGCTTGCTCACTGCGCTGTGACGTAATAATCAAGTTGTGTGAGAACAGTTTGCATGTTTAAAGTGCTGCTATGATAAATGAGAATTGCATGAAAACCATGTATGAAGTACGTAGTGATAGAGCAAATTAAAGTTAATTTCCACCTTGGGAGAAGTAACATTGGAATGAAGCGTTTCTTGTTTGATTGTGGATTTCCAATGTTTCTCAGCGCAAGGTCCGACTATGATGGCCAAAATCTGAAAGTTAAGGATGAACGTGTAGGCGAGTCTTTATTCAACTTATATGTTTATGTCTTAAGTTACCTTCATGTAGAGTTGCATGCTTTAGGAGAGACGGTTAAGTCTTGCTGAGCCTTTATTCTCACTCTTGCTATATAAAGAAGGTTGTCCGGTGAGACTCGGAAACTTCCGAGTCAGGTAACACATGGAGAACCTAGCCGCTGCCATGTCTTCGTGTTGCTAGCGAGAGGAGTCCGCGGGATAGACCTCCTCTCGAGTGCTCATTAGTTACTCGGCGTGAGTTGATTGTAGTCTTCCACTGTAGCTATTTGATGTAAATTATTTACAAAGAACATTTGTAAGCTTCCACTTTTGATTTATGTAATACAGTTTCCTTTTATGTGTGCTGTTGGGTGCCGCACAACACGGCACCACCTAATGCGATTCCCGGTCGAGAGGCAAGGCCCTGTGATACGGGCCGGGGTCCACCTCAGCCGACTCACCTTGGCGTGTACCCATGTATGGACCACCCCCGCCACACGGCGAGAACAGCACCGGTTTCCATGATTAAGTTTAGGTTCCCCATTGAATAAAGTTGTAATAAGAACGCTTAGATTGTAGTAGCTCGAATAAGGGTGGTGTGCTGAATTTTTTGATGATTGCTTGTGTTGTTTGCTTGTATGTGAGTTGTGGGACGCTTCAGCAAATGTCCACATCTACACATAGTAGAGAGATGTGAAATGCTCGGCACCGGTTAACATCCTCATATAGGCTGAAATTAGTAAAAGAAGTTGTTTAGTTCATACACCTTGATGCATGTGGTTGGGGGATCAATATGAATTTCTATTTCTACTCTACTCTCCCACAGATTCCAAGGTTCAAGTTGTGAAGACAACGCAAAAAGAATCACATCAATTGGATCTGTAAAACTCGAGTTATGATAAAACCACCGAAGCAAGGTAGTGCTGAACAGAAACTCGACGAGAAAAACTTGTCTGAAACAAGTCGGACGAACAAGGCACAAAAGTTCCTTTAAAATACGAATTTTATTTATCAAAACACAAGAGGAACAGCCCCAAAGTCGTGTACTCATGAGCCTTGGCCTCACTTGCTTATATAACCAGCCCTAAGGCCAACCCAATTCAAACTAGGACTCCTACTCCTACTTGGATTCAAACTGTAACTTTCCAATACTGCTTAGGACTCTTCTATACGCAGATAGAAGCAATCTTAAGACTTCCAAACACCTTAGGAACGTATCCCACATTTCTAAAATAACTCAAATTCGTGACCCACACGAAATCCTATCATAACCAACTCAAAACTTTCCATATTTGAGTCAAACACGACTCAGCCGCAGCCTGAGTCCATAACCTAGTCAGTTGGACCTTTCCAACCAATTCTTTACGTCCACATCTCTTCATCACGCCTTGGAACCATACAGACACGTCCATGCACTCCTTGCACACGTTCAAACATCTTCCAACAACGTCCAAGATACCTTCATATGCATTGTTGTTGATTCAAACAAACTGCGCAACCTCCCGATCAACTCAACCACAATTTATCCCGAACTTGGTTGTTAACCTCATCTTCTCCCTAAGACTAGTTCAATGGATCCCGTCACCAGCCATGTCTTGAACTCAAGCAACACCTGCACATGAATAAACAACCAATAATTCCGAGCACAAGTCCTCGACTTGACTCTTGTTAGTTCCGAAACTACAACATCTTACGTGAGCACCTCACATAAGCATGTTGTAAACCATAGCAAAATGATATCAGCCATAACCACCAAAACACACCAAAAACATAGTAAAATAATACTAGGAAAACTTTCCATAAGAGTAAAGCAAGTTCGAAACATTGCAAGTTAAAAGCAGAACCATTGCAATCAAGCTCCGAACCTTACCAAAGCTAACTGGACCTTGAACAGGAGCTTACCAAAGCTAGTCGGACCTAGCGCCGGAGCTTTCTAAAGCTTAGTTGAACCTAGCACGGAACTTACCAAAGCTAGTCGGACCTAGCACCGTAGCTAGAAAAAACAAGTCGGACATAGCCAAAATAAGTCAGACCTAGACAAAGCAAGTCGGACCTTACGTCGGACCTATCGTCGGACCTTGCAGGAGCTCGGACCTAGAGTCGGACCTTGTTAAAAAAGTGTTTTGGTAGTATTCAAAACTTTTATCGTCAAAGCCAATGTATTCAGCACACATAGGTCTCACAATCTCCCCCTTGATGAATGCATTGGCAACACCACTTAAAATCCGAACATTGGCTTATTCACATGAAAAGTTTTGAAAACATTTCTCCCCCTTTGTAAATTAGAAATAAAATGAGAAGAAAAACAAAAATACCAAAAATTCTCCCCCTGAGAAGAATCATGCCAAAACACTTGTGAATGTGTGCAATGTGTGATCAATTTCTCCCCCTTTGACAATGTATTCAGCAAGGTACAAAAGAGAAATTTTAATTTGTTATAAGCACATTATAACATATACATATAAAACAAAGCTCATCCAAATCATACTATCAAGTAACTTACACTATCACATAAATGAGATACATAAAGTAGTGTAAGCCATGTTAGAGATCAAGTGTAATTTTCAATTTAAGCAAGTCATGATCTCACAAACTTAACTATTTCAAGACCTGAAAACATGACACTTGTTGCAGCATTTTATTTATCATTTAAAGCACAAATTTTGATCTTATGACATTTACAAGAGATTATATGCAGCATCAGCCTTATTCTAACCAACCAAGCCAAGCCTATGTCATTTGACAGTCAGAAGCTTAAGGACATGGTTTTAGTCATACACAACTCTTTTCAAGTTCATATCTAAGTGCAATGATAAGCCATCTTAAAAGAAGAAGTGTGATGCATGCATATTCTCTTGATCGTTTCTCATTTTTTATTTGAACATAAAAACTCAACATGTGAGTTGATTACTTGATTAATTCTTTATGATTAAAAGCAATTGTGAGCATGCAACACGTTCAAAACAGCAAGAAAGTTCGACCATGACCAGATTTAGTGTAAGTAATTATTCCAATTACTAGACATGGTAAAAACTACAAAATGTATAACACGAGTAATGTAGTAAGAACTTTCAGCATGAAAAAAAGGAATCACAAAGTCATATATGCATGAAATACTATGCTCATATAATTTTAATTTCAGATTCACACATAGACTTCCCAAGTTTCAAAATTCTCCCTCAATTTAAGCCATGAGGATGCATAACCCCTATTTCACTACGAATGTAACAAAAATGAGTGAAATCCAAAGGTTTTGTAAAAATGTTAGCCAATTGTTGTTTGGTATCTACATGGTGAAGCACAATGTTCCCTTTTTTGACATTATCACGGAGAAAGTGATATCTAATGTCATTGTTCTTAGTTCACGAATGTTTCACGGGGTTTTTAGCAATGCAAATGGCACTAGTGTTATCACAAAACAGTGGAACACTATCTAGATCAACCCTATAGTCCTTAAGTGTTTGAACAATACAAAGAATTTGTGAGCAAGCACTAGCAGCAGCTACATATTCAGATTCGGCTGTGGATTGTGCAACTGAACTTTGTTTTCTAGAGGACCAGGCAACAAGTGAATTACCAAGAAAATGACAAGCACCTGAAGTACTTTTCCTATCAATCCTACAACCCCAAAAATCAGCATCGCATAAATCTTTCAAAGTAACGGTTGAGGAAGAAGGAAGAAAAATGCCAAATTCTTGAGTTCCATGTAAGTACCTGAGAATCCTTTTGACGGCTTGACGATGTGAAGCACGTGGGGAGGCTTGAAACCGTGCACAAAGACAAACGCTGAATTGTATGTCCGGTCTTGATGCCGTGAGATACAAAAGTGATCCGATCACGCTTCTATATTCTTTTTGATCAACGGGATCACAATCTTAATCAAGTTCAAGTGTTGTTGCTGTTCCCATTGGTGTCCGAAGAGGCTTGCTTTTGTCCATGTTGAAGCGCCTTAGGAGATCTTTTGTATACTTTGTTTGATGCACAAAGGTACCCTCCTTGGATTGCTTGATTTGCAGCCCCAAAAAGTACGTGAGTTCTCCCATCATACTCATCTCAAATTCTGAACTCATCATAGCTGAAAACTTGGACCCAAGATCATGAGAAGCACAACCAAAGATAATATCATCCACATACACTTGAACGAATAATGAGTCATTGCCATGTTTAAGCACAAAAAGAGTTTTATCAACCTTGCCCATGGTAAACCCCTTTTCAAGTAAGAATGTTTTTAACCTATCATACCATGCTCTAGGGGCTTGTTTGAGACTGTACAAGGCTTTGGACAGTTTGTAAACATGATTAGGAAAATTTGGATTTTCAAAACCAGGTGGTTGTTTGACATAAACCTCCTCATCTATGTAGCCATTAAGAAAAGCACTTTTAACATCCATTTGATATAGCTTAAAACCTTTAGATGCAGCAAAAGCTAACAAAATTCTTATGGCTTCTAATCCAACAACAGAAGCAAAAGTTTCACCAAAATCTAGACCTCCAACTTGTGTGAAACCTTGAGCAACCAACCTAGCCTTATTTCTAACCACAACCCCATCCTCACTTTGTTTATTTTTAAACACCCATTTAGTTCCAATTAAAGTGTGACCTTGAGGTGGAGGTACAAGTTTCCAAACATTATTTCTTTCAAAATTTTCTAACTCTTCTTGCATGGCAATAATCCAAGATTCATTAGTGAGTGCGTGTGATATATCTTTGGGTACAAAAGAAGCAACAAAAGCAGAATGAGCATGAGAATTGGGGTCGAACAACCTGGATATTGTAACTCATTCATGCAAGCTTCCAATAATTTGTTGTGGAGGATGACTTTTGAGAATCCGAAGGGGAGTGGACACTTCACAAGCTTCTTCTTCTTCATGTTCATCACAAATAGATGAGCTTGTGACTTGAGGAGGATCTGGACCAGCAATGGTGGTCATCGGTGCTGGCTGTGAATCAAGATTAGGAGCTGGAACAATGTCATTAGCTGCTGAATTTTCGGGCAGCAGCACCACTTCTTCCTCTTCTTTAACAAAAATACTCTCCCCCTACGGATATGGATCCAGACCTGCAATATTTGAACTAGTGCCTGGGCTAGCTTCATCAAAAGAAACCTCACAAGTCTCCACAATTTTGTTAGTATCAAGTAAAAGCACAAGGTAGCCACTAGTATGAGATGGATAACCAAGAAACATGCCATCAATAGATCTAGCTTCAAATTTATCAAGATTACCATGTTTCTTAACAAAGCATTTGCAACCAAAGAGCCTAAAGTGTGTGACACTAGGCCTATGTCCAAACCTGAGCTCATATGTTGTTTTACCTAGCTTAGCATGCAAGAAAACACGATTTGAGACATAACAAGCGGTTGCAATTGCATCAGCCCGAAATTTCCTAGGAGTTTGATATTCATCAAGCATAGTCCTAGCCATCTCAACTAAGGTTCTGTTCTTTCTCTCTACAACACCGTTTTGTTGAGGTACATATGGTGAAGAAAATTGATGATCTATTGCATTTTCAGCACAAAAGTGATCAAACGATTGATTTTTAAATTCGGTTCCATTATCACTTCTAGTTGCTCTTAAAGATCCTGGGTGATCAATTGATAATCTAAGAAATAAAGTTCTAAAGTGACTAAAAGCTTCATTCTTAGATGCCATAGAGTAAACGCAAGAGTATCTAGAATAGTCATCAATAATCACAAGAACATACCATTTACCTCCGAAGGATTGAACACATGAAGGTCCTACGGTGTCAAAGTGTAAAAATTGACCCAGTTCAGTTGTCATGGTCATTGTGAGAGGAGCATGTGAACCTGCAACCATCTTAGCATGTCTACAAGAAGAGCAAACAATTTCTTTGTCCCCTTTAAGCTTAGGCAGACCATGTATACGATCAAGAGCACTAACACGCGTGAGATGATCAAAGCCTACGTGACCAAGTCTATGATGCCAAAAATATAAATATTTGGAATCATTTGCAACTAGACATCTATGCTTAGAGGAAGACATATCAAAATCAGCTTTAAAAACTCTTCCAAACCGGGACATGTTAAAAATAAGCTCACTATTTGAACCTACAACTTTGCAGCAGTTTTTATTGAAAATAATTTCCAGATTTTCATCTAGCAATTGTGAAACAGAAAGCAAGTTGTATTTCAAATTTTTGACAAGTGCTACATCCTTCAAAGTGTAGTGATCATTTGCTCTAACCGAACCCTTAGCAATTATAGGAGTTGAAGAATTATCGGCAAAAGTAACATTCTCTACACGTGACACAAAAGAGAGAGAGGAGAACCATTCTTTGTTACCGGTCATGTGGCGTGAGCAACCTGAATCCACAATCCAAATGTTCTCCTTCCTCAAGCGTGTAACCTACATAGAAGCACAATACGTCGATGACTCAATACTGGGGTTAGTTAAAAGGCATTTAGGAATCCAATACTGAGTCACACGATGTCCAGCAGGAATAACATGCGAAAGCTGAGATAAAACAGCAGGTTTATGAGTCAAAGTTTTAGATTTTTTGTTCTTAACTACTGACCTACGAGGTGTTACTTTTGTAGCATGAAAATCAGTAGCTCCGGAGGCAAAAACAGAAGGTCCGGAGGCAAAAACTGAAGCTCCGGAGGCAAAAACTGAAGCTCCGGAGGTAAACTTTGAATATTTCTGACTCATAACAGCAGGTTGTATGTTCCTGACATTCGGTTTAGTATGTGCAGCAAATTTTGCATGAGAGTCAAATATCTAGCTTGCATTCTTTCCTTTTTATGTTGTTTAGCTAGTCTATAACAAAAATCTATGACATGACCATCTTTACCACAATAGGTACAATGAAATTTAACTTTGTGTTCATGTCTAGATGAGCATGCAGTATGCTTATTTGAACCCGAATGTGACAACACTCCAGCAGATTTAAAAACCACTTCTTTTTGTTTAGGAACTATTTGAATCAAACCACTTCCTAATGATTTTACAATTTTAGGTGGATGTTCCTTAGCATGAGTATGTGAATCAAACCTAAACCAGTTTTATCTTTGCAAGACTTGGAAGAATTCAGCAGCAAGTTTAGGTTCTTATTCCCATTACAAAACCGATCTAATGTCCTATGCATGTTATCAAGTTTATGTGATAGATCAAGGCAATTTTCACATGAAGTTTTTCCTTTTAATTTGCAATTGGAACAATATTTAACTTCATGAGAACGTAAAGCATTGTTCAATATAGAAATTTCTTTCATAGCATCTTGTAGTTTCTTATCAAGATCATCGCAAGTAGAACAATGCAAATCAATTGTAGAACAATAATCATCTTTCAAGTTTTTATCATTAAGTGCAGAAAGCTTTTTGTTCTTTTTGATTTCAAGTTCAAGTTTATCAAGTGTAGAGGTGTGTGCACTTCTTAGAGAGGACAATTGTTCATATATTAAATCACATGAAGAAAAAAAATCATCACTAGGAATCAAGGATTTTGAACGTTCAATTTCAGATTCTAGTGACTCAATTTTAACAGCATTATCCCTAAGCTTTTTGTCCTTTTTCTTAATAATAATAGTGGCACGAGAAATAGCATCACACATTTCTTCGCAAGTAGGACATACCTCTTCGTTGTCACTGTTGTGTTCTGCATCCTCCATACTTGATTTTGATTTGCCCGCCATGAAGCACAAGTTTGCCAGATCATCTTCATTTTCATCACTTCCAATGTCTACATCACTCGAGCCAAGTTCTTGATGTGGATGATGAAACTGTTTATTAGTTTGCGTCCTGTAAAACACTTCTTTTTCTTGTTGGTGTTGCCAAAAGAGGACTTGACTTTCTTCTTCTTTTCATCACGGTTAGAAGGACCTGAAAGGTTAGGGTAATCTGTACGAAAGTGTCCTGTCTTACCACATTCAAAGTATCGTTGAGGTCCGGAGCTTCCTCTCCTTCTAGTTATCACATTTTGCAAAGCTTTTGAGAACCTAGTAGAAAGAAGTACTAGCTCCTCCCCTGGAAACTCCTCAATCTGTTACAGGGTTAGTGAAGACAGCAAAGCAAGTGTATTGCTAGATGATTGGTCGGAGCTTGGCATATCACGTTGTGAGACAAATGCAATAGTCTTATTTGGGTCCTTGCGTGATATAATGTCAATTTCATGAGTTTTTAGCTTAGAATAAAGCACATCTAATGTAAGAGTACTCATGACAGTGGATTCACGTATGGATGTTACTTTCATCTCCCAAATTGACTCAAGTCTAATGTACTTAGTAATTGCCTAGCATTTTCAGCGTCTGAAACATTAACATTGACACTACGCAAGTTGCTGAGAATTTTATTAAAGCAAGCAAAGAGGTCATCAATGGACTCACCGGGTTGCATCTCAAATCGCATGTATTCTTTCTTGAACATATCCTGTCTTACCTCCTTGATCGTGTTGGATCCTGCGTGGTAGTGACAAAGTGCTCTCCACACATCGTACGCCGATCGGATGTGTGCAACACAATCGAAGTCGCTCTGAGTTAGTCCTTGTATGATCAAGTTCTGAGCCTTGTTGTTGTTGTCGACATCTCTCGTGTTTGTAGCCGTGACTTGATCGTTTGAAGGCACATCGTAAAGCTTGTACACCTTTTCCCATATTGCAAAGCCTTGCGCCTGGATGAAAGCTTCCATGTGTGCCTTCCAAACATGAAAATCAATACCACTAAACATACAAGGTTTGGCGGAGTATTTCTCCATGATGATTAGTCAAAACATGTCCAAATCACAAATATTAGAGCAACCTGGCTCTGATACCAATTGTAGGATCGAAGTACACGTGTAAAGCTACCAGAGGGGGGTGAATGGTAGATAAAAACTTTTCAGCGGAAGCAACAAAACACCCCTGAGCAGAAAACCGATCTGTTAAAGAAAACGTGTGTGCGACTAATCTAAACGTGTTCAACTGTGACAATACTAGTATAGATTGTAGATAATCAAGTCACAAAGACGTCACAACAAGAATCATGAAAATCCGTTGAGAGAAACTCAAGTTACGATCGAAAGATCGAACAAAGGTCAATCTGTCCTACGCGAGAAAAACAGTTCTGGAATACTTCAAAGAAACTCGTGTAGATCAGAAATCAAAAATTCAATGACCGTGAAATTTTCACAGATGATAGATAATCAAGTTTTGAAGACAACCCAAAAAGAATCACATCAATTGGATCTGTAAAACTCGAGTTACGATAAAACCACTGAAGCAAGGTAGTGCTGAACAGAAACTCGACGAGAAAAACTTGTCTGAAACAAGTCGGACGAACAAGGCACAAAAGTTCCTTTAGAATACGAATTTTATTTATCAAAACACAAGAGGAACAGCCCCAAAGTCGTGTACTCACGAGTCTTGGCCTCCCTTGCTTATATAACCAGCCCTAAGGCCAACCCAATTGAAACTAGGACTCCTACTCCTACTAGGATTCAAACTGTAACTTTCCAATACTGCTTAGGACTCTTCTATACGCATATAGAAGCAATCTTAAAACTTCCAAACACCTTAGGAACATATCCCATATTCCTAAAATAACTCAAATTCGTGACCCACACGAAATCCTATCAGAACCAACTCAAAACATTCCATATTTGAGTGAAACACGACTCAGCCGCAGCCTGAGTCCATAACCTAGTCGGTTGGACCTTTCCGACCAATTCTTTATGTTCACATCTCTTCATCACACCTTGGAACCATGCAGCCATGTCCATGCACTCCATGCACACGTGCAAATATCTTCCAACGACGTCCAAGATACCTTCATATGCATTGTTCTTGATTCAAACATACTGCGCAACCTCCCGATCAACTCAACCACAATTCCTCGCGAACTTGGTTGTTGAACCTCATCTTCTCCCTAAGACTAGTTCAATGGATCCCGTCACCAGCCATGTCTTGAACTTAAGCAACACCTGCACATGAATAAACAACCAATACTTCCGAGCACAAGTCCTCGACTTGACTCTCGTTAGTTACAAAACTACAACATCTTACATGAGCACCTCACATAAGCATGTTGTAAACCGTAGCAAAATGATATCAGCCATAACCACCAAAACACACCAAAAACTTAGTAAAATAATACTAAGAAAACTTTCCATAAGAGTAAAGCAAGTTCGAAACATTGCAAGTTAAAAGCAGAACCATTGCAATCAAGCTCCGAATCTTATCAAAGCTAACCGGACCTTGAACTGGAGCTTACCAAAGCTAGTCGGACCTAGCGCCGGAGCTTTCTAAAGCTTAGTCGGACCTAGCATGGAAGTTACTAAAGCTAGTCGGACCTAGCACCGGAGCTAGCAAAAACAAGTCGGATATAGCCAAAATAAAACAGACGTAGACAAAGCAAGTCGGACCTTACGTCAGACCTATCGTCGGACCTTGCAGGAGCTTGGACCTGGAGTCGGACCTTGTGACACGACCCCATGGTCTTGTCGAGCCAGGATCACGCGGCGGGGTGCTGCGTTGCACAGCACCGGATAACACACATCAAAGGTACAAAGCGGAAGCGTAATTTTATTACATAAACGAGTTTATGAACATGTTTACATCAAAATATGTCCAGTCTACACTCACGGGCGTAGACTACGCATCAAGTACACGTTCAGCCCTTGAACGTGTCCTTGCTAGCACACACGCACACTAACTCTGCGGCTTGCATGACTCCCACTCGACGGGGTTCCCCTCCTGGGGTTCCGTCTCCTCTTCGGGAGTCCCTTCCTCATAGAACCCTGCAAAAGCTTCAAACACAAGCAGTGAGCATGAAGGCTCAGCAAGTCTGACCCGTCTCTCCTAAACGTGGAACTTCTACATGAGGGGTGATGGGTTACATGAGGTAAAAATCAATTGCAAGGACTCGCCTAATTAGTGGAACCTTACTTTCAAGTTTTAGCAGCAGGTTGTGGAGAACCTTACGCTAAGGCACATGAGAGAGCCGCAATCAAACAAGAAACGCATTTCTCTCATGTACTTTTCCCAAAGTTGAAAAGAACTTTAGTTAGCTCTAGACTACAGCAAATCATTAGCAATCAAGTCCATATTTCAATCAGCAACATTTTAACATGCAACTAGCCTGTTCTTTCTACGTCACGGTACACTGAACAAGTGGTACTCACTGACCGCGAGGGACGGCGATTATAATCGATTTACACCTACAGGGTTACCCGAACAACCTGTCACGTACGTCCGTACTCGATGTTGCCTACAACAACCATCACGGACCAAATATTGAACCGGTCCCATCGTCCCGAGCAAGAGGTCTCTGCATGCGCATCTCCGTGTCGCCAGCCGATTTGCACCTCAAGCTCTCAACCTACCATCTGAACGACGAGCAATGCCTCAATACCCAGCTACCCGAGTTACATCAGTTTCCCGGTTCCCATATAGCCGGTAGGTCTTCGATACTGTTCTAGCTTGTTCAACAGGCCCGCACACGGCTCGGTCCTCAATCGACACAAGCGGAGCTATAGCACACAGGCCCCAAAGTCCTGTTGCCCTTACTCTCCGCTCGGTCTCATTTTTCTTGCCATGTGTATCATGTGCTATCTCTACCCGAGTCGAGTGCCTCTAGCCTATGCTCGCGAGTAGTTCCCACTACTCGACTTGTACCGAATCCTACTCTATCTTAGCATTGCAGTAGCTAATGGGGTTGGTAAATCCTAAACCCAATCCATGGTTTTCTTGGCTATGCAGTTGGGTTTCCACACAAGACTCTAATGCAAAGAATCATAATACTCAAGAAAGTGCTCAAAACAATAAAAATTTGTAAAAAGGTTAATGCAAACCGGAGCTTGCCTTGCTGCTCTTGGTCGTAGGCTAGCTGTTCCTCCAGAGTAACGAAGTCTAGGACTTCGGCTTCCTCCTCGACCTTAGCGACTACATGATAGAAGAAACATATGTATCAATTTACATGCATTTGTATTAAGTTCGAACTTGTGAAGCTTATAAGTCCCACTAGACAGTCTCTATGACTGTGAAACTTTTACTGTGGCTTGGTGACAACCTAAACAGGGACTTGGTCAAGTCTTAGTTGCAGTAAAGCTCATTTGAGCCCTCCACAATTAATTATGCACTTGACCTTAATTGAAGGCTTTTAGGGTGTTCTAAGGATTTTCATGAAACAAACTATGACTTTCTGAAAACTAGATTTTCAGAGGGTTCTAATGGAGTTGGTCTCACTTAATTTGAAGGTTCCTAACTAAAGATATGAGCTAAACAATTTCAGAGAAAATTCTGAAAATGTTTCTGAACATTTTCTATTTTCTCTGGAACAGTTTCACTAATCACACCATTAGGTGGATCAAATGAGCTCAAATGGATCTGAAATTTTTATGGTAGTTCAGGGATATTTTGGTGAACATCCCAGCAAAACTTCAGGATTTTCCTCCAAAGGATTCTCCAGTTAAAATTCCAAAAATTTTAAATTTTGTGGAATAAATTCTGGAGAATTAAGGATTTTCATGAAGTGAAACTTGATTTTTGGAAAGTGCTCAGAGAGATGAATCCAACAAAATTTGGTTCACTTGGTTTGGAGCTTTCTAGCCAAAGTTATGAGGATTTGAAGTTTGAATGGAATCTGAAAATCGGTGGAAAAGTTAAAATCTGCCGGGGCGCACGGCGACACGTGTTAAGCACGGAGCCGACAGCACACTGAGGCCCACAGGGTTTTTGCGTGCCAGCACACCCGATCCCGGCCGCAGCCCGATCCGGATTTAAAATATCGGTCTCTGACAGCTGGGGTCCACCCCCTTCTTCAACCTCCCGACGCCCCGCCGAAGGACCTCGCCGGAGAGCTCGCCGGCAGCTTCTGTAAAGCTCCAAACTTCACGATCTTGGCCGCCCCTGCCTACTTTCACTCGGGGAACAGGATTCTGGGATCAGCTCATCATGACAACGGCCGGTACATGGTCGGCGACGAGCCGCCGCCTCGGAAAAACTTCGTCCGTGTCGGCTGACTCCCCTAGCACCTCAACTACGCGAGCAACCGGTCGGGAAGCATCAGTGGACCTCAGGGAAGGTCGACATGAGCTTGAGGCAGCTCGGGGAAGGCCCGAAGTAGGTCCTCACCGTGCGCCCGATACCTCCCCCTTGCTCCGCCGTTGGTAAACCTCGAAATACGTCGGTTGCAGAGGTTCTCCGGACAAAGGTTGTTAAGGCAACTTGTGCGTTACCGTGTCTAGTTTGTGTGAGAGCGGATTGAGGCCCTCTAATCCTTTCTAGAGTACAAATTCGACGGAACCGCACCCGAAGGTCGTTCTTCATACAGAAAGGGGAAAACTGGAAATTCGACGCAGGTGAGCAAAAACTCGGGCTGTGGCTTGGGGGTGAGCAGCACCGGTCACCAGCGCGTCCAAGGGTGCCTTGGCTCGGGCGTGACAACGCCCCGGTTGGGGTGTCCACGGGAGCCCGAAGTGCGGCGGCGTTAGGTCACCGGATTGAACTCTCGGTATAGCCAAGATCGACCGGTTTCAGCTGAATTCTAGCAGCGGGGAAGACGGAGGAAGGTTTCTAGTACCTTGTCGTGGCTCTGGAGGGGACGGAGAGGCGGTGATCAAGCTTCCCTGATCAGCTCCGAGTGATCGGCAGCGATGGCGCGGTTCTGATGCGAGGAGGCAGCAGAGTGTGCGGTGATCGCTCCGATCAGGGCGGTGGCGTAGATAAGGGGGCTGTGAGGCGGTTCAGCACATCGGGGCGGCAAGCAGGTGGTGTCCCGGTCGCCTCTTCGCCATGGCGGCTGCTCAGTCCGGCGCAAGAACCCGAGCTGGGTTTTCAGTCGGTTTGAGTTGGAGTAGTGGCTGACATGTGAGTCCCACTTCCAATTTTAACCTCTGAAATTTACTCCTAATCACTGTTGTAAACAGTGAGCCCCAAAATACCCATGGTGATTCAAATTATTCACCCATGAGCCATTTGAATTGATCAAAGTTCAAATTGGGTTTGATTTCAATGAATTTCAGCACAAGTTCAGTTTTGAATTTGTCCCACTTAGCTCATGTCAAGATCAACTCCAAATGGAGTGAAAATTGGTGTGTGATCTCACAAAAATGTGCTGAATAAGAATATGCCTCCCACTTTTGAATTCATGGGATAAAAACAGTTTGAATTTGAATATGGTTTCAAACTGCCCTCTTTCTAGCTATACCCAAAATGACCTCAAAAAGGTTTTAAATTTGGGTGAAACTTGGCATGGACATCCTTAGCAATGTGTAGGAGTTTTCATATGTCCAGCCCACCTATATCACATGTGGAAAGTACCACTTTTGCAATATGTGAGTTTGTTCTCTAATGAGCATGTTGATGGTGGTTACTTGCTCTTCATTTGTGTTCATCATCTTTCCTCAAATGAGGTGTGTGTGTATGGTGATGAACACTTCAATTATGTGTCAAAAACTGAGGCCCTTACATTCCTCCCCACTTAAAAGAATCTCGTCCCGAGATTATAAGGTGAAAATGAGAGAGAGGATGGTGGAAATTACCGGATATGCGACGTGAAAAAGTCGGGGTAGTTAACGCGAAGAAATCCTTCGCTCTCCCATGTCGTTTCATCAATGGAGTGATTACTCCATAGAACCTTGTAGAACCACAACATACGGTTGCGTGTGGTTTAGGCCTTTTCATCAATAATCTGCACCGGTTCCTCCCGATAGGTGAGATCCGGTTGCAGTTCTTCAATATCTTCCAGCTGAACGGTAGTTGATAGCTTAAGACACTTCCTCAGCTGGGAAATGTGAAAGATGTCGTGCACACCGAAAGTGCTTTTGGTAATTTCAGCCGGTATGCCACTGATCCACATCTTTCAGTAATCTGGAATGAACCGATGAATCTGGGTGCCAACTTTCCCTTCATCCCGAATCTGTTTACGCCCTTCATAGGAGATACACGTAGATATACGTGATCTCCCACTTCGAATTGTAATGGGCGCCTTCTCTGGTCCGCATACTGTTTCTGACGGGATTGAGCGGCTTTTAGGTTCGCTTGAATCAGTCGAACCTTTTCTTCCGCGTTGTTGACGAGGTCAATCCCGAAGGTAACCCTTTCGCCAGATTCACGCCAATTCAGTGGTGTGCGGCATTTCCGCCCGTATAGCGCCTCGTAGGGCGCCATCTTGATGTTGGCTTGGTACCCATTGTTGTACGAGAACTCGGCTAACGGCAAGTGATCATCCCAATTTTTGCCGTGGTTGATAGCGCAAGCTCGTAGCATGTCTTCTAAGATCTGATTTACCCGCTCTATTTGCCCATCCGTCTGCAGGTGGTAGGCTGAACTACGGATCAGCTTCATCCCCAAGGCAGCGTGCAGCTGCTCCTAAAAATGGGACACAGATAAAGTGCCCCGATCCGATATGATAGTACGGGGTACGCCGTACAAGCATAGGATCCGTGAGATGTACAGTTCAGCGTACTTCTTGGCGTTGTAGTTGGTGTTGACCGGGATGAAATGGGCAACTTTGGTGAGCCGATCGACGATCACACACACAGAATCATGTTTTTGCAAGGTGGTGGGTAAACCGACGATGAAATCCATGCTCACGTCCACCCACTTCCATGCAGGAATGCCCAGTGGTTGCAGCAGTCCCGGTTTCCGCATGTGGTCTGCCTTCACCCTTCGACATGTATCACACTCGGACACGTATTTTGCAGTCTCTCGCTTCATCCGTGTCCACCAAAACTTGCTTCTGAGTTCTTGATACATCTTGTTGCTGCCAGGGTGAATAGAGAACTTTGACAAGTGAGTCTCATCAAAGATTTTCTTTCGTAATTCCGGGTTACGGGGTACGACGATCCGGTCCTTGAACCATAGGACGCCGTCTCCGTCCTTCCGGAAACATTTCAGCTCCCCACTGTCTACACGTCTCCGCAAATGTGGCATGCCCTTGTCATTCTTCTGGGCTGCCGCTATCTCTTCACGGATGGTGGGGATCAAAGCTAGGTTGTAGAGAGCTCCATGTGGAATTACATGTAGTGGTGGTTCGCTCTCTTCCAACGGTGTGATGGTCAGATTGTTGACGTGTGACTTGCGGCTCAGCGCATCAGCCACTATGTTTGCCTTGCCCAGATGATAATGGATCTCTATTTCGTAATCCTTTATCAGTTCTAACCATCTTCGTTGCCTCATGTTCAGCTCCTTCTGAGTGAATATATACTTGAGGCTTTTGTGGTCGGTATATAAATGTACGAGGTTACCGAGTAGGTAGTGCCTCCACATTTTGAGTGCGAGTACCACGGCAGCGAGCTCCAAATCGTGAGTTGGATAATTTTGCTCATGGTTTCTAAGCTGCCGTGACCCATACGCGACCACCCTTCGGTCTTGCATCAGCACACATCCGAGCCCAATGCCGGATGCATCGCAGTACACATCGAACGGTTTTGTTGTGTCTGGCTGCGCCAAAACCGGTGCTGATGTCAGGTGCTTGACTAAAGCCTTGAATGCTGCTTCACATGTTGGACTCCAAACATATTTGGTAGCCTTCTTCAGAAGCTCCGTCATAGGCTTGGCAATCTTCGAGAAGTTCGGAATGAACCTCCGATAATATCCCTCGAGTCCGAGGAAACTTCGTACCTCATGAACAGTTCTCGGGGATTTCCAATTCAGCACTTGAGTGATCTTTCTCGGGTCTACAGTGATACCCTCCGCTGAGATGATATGCCCGAGGAAAGGCACTTGCGATATCCAAAACTCGCATTTGCTGAATTTCGCGTATAACTTGTGATCCCGCAGCCGTTGCAAGACTATACGCAGGTGTTTCTTGTGATCTTCTTCTGACTTGGAATATACCAGGATGTCGTCGATGAAGACCACGACAAACTTGTCCAGCTCTGGTGTAAGGGCCTCAGTTTTTGACACATAATTGAAGTGTTCATCACCACACCACACACCTCATTTGAGAAAGATGATGAACACAAATGAAGAGCAAGTAACCACCATCAACATGCTCATTAGAGAACAAACTCACACATTGCAAAAGTGGTATTTTCCACATGTGATATAGGTGGGCTGGACATATGAAAACTCCTACACATTGCTAAGAATGTCCATGCCAAGTTTCACCGAAATTCAAAACCTTTTTGAGGTCATTTTGGGTATAGCTAGAAAGAGGGCAGTTTGAAACCATATTCAAATTCAAACTGTTTTTATTCCATGAATTTAAAAGTGGGAGGCATATTCTTACTCAGCACATTTTTGTGAGCTCACACACCAATTTTCACTCCATTTGGAGTTGATCTTGACATGAGCTAAGTGGGACAAATTCAAACTTTATTTGAATTCAAAACTGAACTTGTGCTGAAATTCATTCAAACCAAACCCAATTTGAATTCTACTCAATTCAAATGGCTCATGAGTGAATAATTTGAATCACCATGGGTATTTTGGGGCTCACTGTTTACAACAGTGATTAGGAGTGAATTTCAGAGGTTAAAACCCCGGGTGGGACCCACATGTCAGCCACTGAACCAAAAGAAACCGACTGAGAGCTCAGCTCGGGTAACCGCGCACGCTGCAGCTGCTGCCACGGCGAAGAAACGGCGAAGCCACCAGCTGCTTGGCGATCTCAGCCGCGGAACAGACTCCCTGGGTCTTTATCTACCCGCCCGAGCGGTCACCGGCGCCTTCCACCGCTGCCTCGTCGCACTTCCGCCCAAAACGCCGAAAGACCTCGCCGCCTGAGTGAACCTTCGGTTCCTCATCGCCCGGCCAATCCAGTGACCCTCCCGGCTATCTGAGACCAGCACCGGGTGCGCCAAGCCATCTCCAACGCCCTCGCATCGGTTCCAGACCCTGTGCGGTCTTCCCCGAGCTCCACCGTGGCGATCTTGTCTCTGCCGGTTCAGCTCGAGCCGCCGCTGTGGGAACCGTCCTTCCGGACACCACAGCCCACCGTTCACGGAGCTGTAAACAGCAAAGAGGTTCGCCTTCAACCCCTCTTTCTTTTCCGTAAGCTCCGGCGGCATGACAAGCACTGCTCTGGCCGGAATTTCATATTTTCGCGACGGTGTGCAAAAGTGAGGTCGGTACCGATCCGAGAAATTCATAAGACACACTGCATCACTCATCCTCTTGTAGAGAGGATCACTTCTAGTAGCCTGTGCGGATCCATAGGAGCAAGAACCACGAAGAACCGTGGAGGGAAACCGCTGTTCTTCGAGTTTTAGTAGAAATCCCGATTTCCGGCCTAGGTCGCACGGTGACAGCCCAATGCAGCCTTTCCCGAGCTCCGTGGAGCTCACGTCGACCTTTCCTATGGTCCACTGATGCTCGACGACCCTTAGCTTGATCGGGGGAGGTGCTAGGGAGGACGGGCAACACGGCCGAAGTTCTCCCGAGTCTGCGGCTCGTCGCCAACCATGTGGCGGCCATTTTCATAGCGAGCTGACCCCAGAATCCTGTTCCCCGAGTGAAAATAGGCCGAGGCGGCCAAAATCATCAAGTTTGAAGCTTTACAGAAGCCGGCGGCGAGCTCTCCGGCGAGGTTCCCCGGCGGCAGAGCGCGGGCGTTGTGAGGTTGAAGAAGGGGGTGGACCCCAGCTGTCAGCGACCGATATTTTAAATCAGGATCGGGCTGCAGCCGGGATCGGCTGTGCTGGCGCGCAAATACCCTGTGAGTTCCGGTGTGCCGGACACCTCCGCGCTCGACACGTGTCCCCGCGTGCCCCGAGAGTTTAAACTTTTTCCCTGATTTTCAGAATTCTTCCAAACTTCAAATCCTCATAACTTTGGCTAGAAAGCTCCAAATCGAGTGAACAAAATTTTGTTGGATTCAGCTCTCTGAGCACTTTCCAGCAAATCAAGTTTCAACTCATGAAAACTCTTATTTCTCCAAAATTAATTCCTCAAAGTTTAAACTGTTAGGAATTTTAACTGGAGAATTCTTTGGAGGAAAATCCTGAAATTTTGCTGGGATGTTCACCAAAATATCCCTGAACTACCATAAAAATTTCAGATCCATTTGAGCTTATTTGATCCACATAATGGTGTGATTAGTGAAACTATTCCAGGGAAATTATAAAATGTTCAGAAACATTTTCAGAATTTCCCCTGGAATTGTCTAGCTCATATCTTTAGCTAGGAACCTTCAAATTAAGTGAGACCAACTCCATTAGAACCCTATGAAAATCTAGTTTTCAGAAAGTCATAGTTTGTTTCATGAAAATCCTTAGAACACCATAAAAGCCTTCAATTAAGGTCAAGTAATTGATTAATTGTGGAGGGCTCAAATGAGCTTTGCTGCAACTAAAACTTGACCAAGTCTCTGTTTAGGATGTAACCAAGCCACAGTAAAAATTTCAGTCATTGGGCTTGTCTAGTAAGAGTCATAGACTTCACAAGTTTAAAAGTTAATACAACTGCATTTAAATTAATACATGTATTGTTTCTATCATGTAGTCGCTAAGGTCGAGGAGGAACCCGAAGTCCTAGACTTCGTTACTCCGAAGGAACAGCTAGCCTACGACCAAGAGCAGCAAGGCAAGCTCCGGTTTGCATTAACCTTTTACAAGTTTTATTGTTTTGAGCACATACTTGATTACGTTATTCTTTGCATTAGAGTCTTCTTTGGAAACCCAACTGCATAGCCAAGAAAACCATGGGTGGGGTTTAGGATGACAGACCCCGTTAGCTACTGCAATGCTAAGATAGTGTAGGATTCGGTACAAGTCAAGTAGTTGGAACTACTCGCGAGCATAGGCTAGAGGCACTCGACTCGGGTAGTGATAGCACACGAAACACATGGCAAGAAAATGAGACCAAGCGGAGGGTAAGGGCAGCAGGACTTTGGGGCCTGTGTGCTGTAGCTCCGCTTGCGTCGATTGAGGACCGAGCCGTGTGCGGGCCTGTTGAACAAGCTAGAACAGTACCGAAGACCTACTGGCTATATGGGAACCGGGAAATTGATGTAACTCGGGCAGCTGGGTATTGAGGCATTGCCCGTCGTTCAGAGGGTAGGTTGAGAGCTTGAGGTCTAAATCGGCTGGCGGCACGGAGATGCGCGTGCAGAGACCTCTTGCTCGGGACGATGGGACCGGTTCAATATTTGGCTGACGGGCGAAAGGTGGTTGCGTACGGCGTCCGTGATGGTTGTTGCAGGCAACATCGAGTACGGGCGTACGTGACGGGTTGTTCGGGTAACCCTGCAGGTGTAAATCGATTATAATCTCCATCCCTCGCGGTCAGTGAGTACCACTTGTTCACTGTACCGTGACGTAGAAAGAACAGGCTAGTTACATGTTAAAATGTTGCTGATTGAAAGATGGACTTGATTGCTAATGACTTGCTGTAGTTTAGAGCTAACTAAAGTTCATTTCAACCTTGGGCAAAGTACATGACAGAAATGCGTTTCTTGATTGATTGCGGCCCTCTCATGTGCCATAGCGTAAGGTTCTCCACAACCTGCTGCTAAAACTTGAAAGTAAGGTTGTACTAATTAGGCGAGTCCTTGCAAATGATTTTTACCTCATGTAACCCACCACCCCTCATTTAGAAGTTCCATGTTTAGGTGAGATGGGTCAGCCTTGCTGAGCCTTCGTGCTCACTGCTTGTGTTTGAAGCTTTTGCAGGGTTCTATGAGGAAGGGACTCCCGAAGAGGAGACGGAACCCCAGGAGGGGAACCCCGTTAAGTGGGAGTCATGCACGCCACAGAGTTAGTGTGCGTGTGTGCTAGCAAGGACACGTTCAAGGGCCGAACGTGCACTTGATGCGTAGTCCACGCCCGTGAGTGTAGACTGAACTTTTTTTGATGTAAACATGTTTATAAGCTTGTTTATGTAATAAAATTCCGCTTCCGCTTTGTACCTTTGACGTGTGTTATCCGGTGCTGCGCAACGCAGCACCCCTCAGCGTGATCCTGGCTCGACAAGATCGTTGGGGTCGTGTCAGCATTGGTATCATAGCTCGCTTGAGGTTTAACGCACTAAAAAGTTCATCTTTTTCAAAAATCCAGTGAGGAACGAGTTAGTAGCCCGTATAAGGATGTTATTAGCATATAGAAAGTGGCATACTAACCTATTTGTTTATGTCAGAAAATCGTGTATCTCGGGACGATTATGTCTTGGGGGTACACGTAAGCGCTGTCCACCAGTGCGCACAAGCTGAAGGGTGGAGCCCCACGGGTGGCAGGTAACCCGACCCGCTTTGATATCCTCTACGACTCTTCATGTCGTTTGGGGTATTTGAGCAACGTCTGTCCCTGGCTTGCGTGGTGCAATTTGGGAGACCCCGTCACGCGGTCTGAAACGTGAACACGTAACTCAAGGCGTGTTTGGCTTGAGAACATCCGGGCGAGTGATGACGGCCGGGTGTATGAACTGTATGGATTCCGGGCTCGGTGTGCAACCGAGTCTGATGATTGTTTGAGTTTCTGCAGGTAGCCTGACCATGAAAGGGTAGACGTGTAGCATCCGTGTGTGAGTGATGTTTAGTGCCACTGAAATAACGAAGCCGGCTAAGTCCGGTACATGTTTTTCTTTGTGAGGACGTAGTACCGACATAATCTGGTGACACATCGACGTCACACCCAACTAAATGAACAACTTCATTTAAAACATGAAGGTTTTTATCTAAAGTAGTAAAACTTGATGTAACTCCTTCCCTTGAACAAGATATTCAAAGTTAACAAGTTTTCAACTTATAGGTTGTTAAGGACAGAGCACTCTGTTTTCAGCTGAATCAAGGTTGAAGTTAATTAGAGGTTAGAGGTTGAGTTCTTTCGAGGTTGGGGTCGTATGATACATTTCTGGAAAGCTTTGGAAGAGCTTTACAACTTTTCTTTTGAGGTCCAGAGGTGTTTCATCCTTTAACCAATCGAAAAATGCAGTAGAGTTGAAACTGTCCAGAAAACAGGGCGGAGCAAAGACTCTCTGTAAACTGTCTGTAAATTGAATATAACTTCCTGCATAAAAATCCAAAAATAGCAAATGAGGTAGTTATGGAAATCTTATGAGATGTATTATAACTTTGTAACAGAAAGTTTTGTCAGATTAGGAACATAATTAACTGGAATTCTTGGATTAAATCAGTACCTAAAGCAGGGAGGTGCTGTCCAATTTTCTCCAGAAATTCTGTTAACTTTGACATCTCATAACTTTTGAACCAAGACAGATCTTAGGCCAAACAAATACTTTCTGGAAAGCTATTGAAGTTAGCTTTAACTTTGATGTTGATCTCCAGAATTGGTTTTGCCTTTAACATGGCCTAAATCAGGTTGAAATGGAAACTGGTCAGGACTGTTATGGGAACAGCAGATCAGCAGTCAAATTTGTTTAAAATTTGAACTATGTTTCCAAGTTTTATGGGTTCAATGACATGTCTTATGTTATAACTCAGAGGTTTACTGTTTAAATAAATATTTGACATCCTCAAATATATTTTTACAGATGACAGCGGATAAACAATTGGAGAACGGGTGGGTGGTGTCCCACTGTTCTCACTGTAGCGGCTACCCGGAAGCATTGTGGCAAATGCTCCAATATTTCGGGTACAACGAGATGCCGCAGTACGTCGCCAAGGAAGAAGGAGAAGAGGGGAACAAGACGTGGATGATTCTTGTCAAAGTCCCTGCAGGACCTACACCACCCGGTTGGGTGCCGTTCACCGTCACGGTGAGAGGAAGACAACCGGAAGGGATGTGGCAAGTGGCAGCCCGTGACACTATATCACGTTTCTGCCAACTACACGTGCAGGCTATGGAGGGCACTCCATACGCGCTCGTTCCGGTGGAGGGACGGGCTCAACATGTGTGGGAAGAGAGGTACCTGGGGGCAACGGACCCAAGTTGCCCAAGGTACAACCCCGCGGCGGCAAATCTCAGCCTCCAGATGAGGGCGGGAAACACTGTGATGGACAGCCAAGCTGTTCATACGGAGCATCTCGCTACGAAGCTCAAGGAGAGCACGAGACGTGGAGACCATTTCGAGAGTGCTCACAGCGCACTCCGCAATGTGCTCCTTCCGACGATCAAGCGACTGAATGAACAACACAATCAGTTGCATCGTCTGAAGAAGGCAAAGAAGAAGAGCCGTATCGACATCGCGGCGTTGCAAGAACTGGTACAGAATATGACCCAGCAGAACGAGGAACTTACTCAAGAGCGGGACAACGCTATTGAGGAAAGCCAAGGCTGGGAAGAGGACTACAACCAAGCCATGGACGAGGTGCATGCATTGCAGGACCTCGTGCCTCCAGTATTGGGTATACCGGTGGTCTTGGGTCTTCCAGCAATGGGAGAACCCGGGATGGGAGAAGAGGTGGTAGATCCAGAGCCACCAGCAGAGGTACCGGAGGAGGACGACCCGCAGGAGGTCGAGTTCTACTCCGAGTAGGGGTTACAGTTGCCATGTAGGTCAGCTAGGGTAGTGTAACCCAACTTTTGTAATCGGTGACATGTCGTGTAGACAGTAGCGTATGTATAGGTAGTGATGACATGAGCATGACTTCTCGGAGACACGAGAATAATGTATCTTGTATAAAGTTTATGATTTATCAATATATGTGAATGTTGTGCAAATTAATCATGTGTCACTTCAATACCTACTGTTACATATGGAATTTTAAGTAAGACATGTGCTAATCGCTGCTGTTTTGAATTTCAGAATGACGCGTACTCGTGCCAACCCTGATGTTGGGGGTACTAGCCAAGGGGGAGAGACCTCCCAACAGCCTCCCGAGGACTTCTCGGGACAACAACAACAGCAACAGCAACAGCAAACACCGCCACCGCCACTGCCAACGGTTACATTGGCCGACATCGTTGCGGCAATGGCAGGTTCACATCAGCAGCACACGGAGTTGCTGCAAACGCTTATCGCCAATACGTCTCGCCCAGAGAGACGTCAAGACCGTGAGGAGCGTCAACAGAGCTCCTACTCCGACTTCCTGGCAACTCATCCCCCAGTATTCTCAAGGGCGGATGAACCTCTTGACGCGGACAACTGGCTCCGCGCGATAGAGATGAAGTTCGGGCTGCTCCAGATAAGCGAGCAGCGCAAGACTCAGTTCGCGGTCCAGCAGCTCCAAGGATCCGCGAGCGCGTGGTGGGCCAACTTCTGTGCTTCACAGCCCACCGACCGAGTGATGACCTGGACGGAGTTTCGGACGGCCTTCAGGGCCTATCACATACCGCCAGGTTTGATGAAGAGAAAGACGCAGGAGTTCTTACACCTGCAACAAGGGAGCCGGAACGCGCTGGAATACTCCAGAGCGTTCAACGATCTCGCGCTCTATGCGTCGTATCACGCAGATACTGACGAGAAGCGGCGGGGCCACTTTTACCAGGGGCTTAACCCGCTCCTGAAGTACAAGTTGGCGATGTTCAATCGTGGCAGCCTCAACGACATCATTGATGCTGCGATTTTTCAGGAGGACTCTGGCAAGGAGTTAGCAGCGGTGGAGCGAAAGCGAAGCGCGCCGCAAAGCAGCGGAGAAGGAGGCGGTCCTTCTCAGAAGTTTCGGATGGTGAATCGCCCACAATCAGGTCCACACTTGCAGCCACCACAGCGGTAGATGCCGTTCCGTAGTCGACCGTACTCTTTACCGGCATTCCGGCCGACACTGCCAGTACCACCTCCACAACAACAGCAGCAGCGGGCGATGCCGCGTGTGTATGCACCTCAGCAGCGCATGCCGGGCTTTCATCCCCCGAGCACCACACCAGCAGCGGCCACATGTTACAAGTGTGGTCGTCCAGGGCACTTCGCGAGCAGTTGCCCGGAGAGGCAAGGCGGCGGAGTGGCACCGCAGTTTCCGGGGAGGAATCAACCTCAGAACCCTACTAATGAGCGGCGGGCAAACCCTAGGACCGGCACCGTCCACCAGCTTGCCATAGAGGACTTGCCGGAGGGCGAGCCAATCCTTGCGGGTATGTTCCAACTCCACCAGCATCCCGCTATAGTACTGTTTGATTCAGGCGCCACACATAATTTAATTAGCCAAGCTTTCATTGCTAAACACACCTTGCCAATACTACCCACCGATAGTCCATATTTAATTTGTTCACCGGGTGGGAAGATTTCAGCAAGCGTAATGGTCTCCAAAGCACCATTATGCTTAGCGGGTAGAGTGTACCCCACGTCTCTCATTATCTTAGATGGACAGAAGGTCGATGTCATCATAGGGATGTCGTGGTTAACCCGCCACGGCGCTGTCTTAGACAGCGTCCTTCGAGTCGTGCACTTAAACTCAGAAGTGCACGGGTCTCACTCCTTATTTCTGGACAGTCCAGAAATAAAAATTCCAAGTGTCTATCAAGCCACAACCATCAGATTGGAAGATATCCCAGTGGTCCGAGAGTTCACTGACATATTCCCGGACGATTTGCCGGGGATGCCGCCCGATAGAGAGGTGGAGTTCAAGATTGAACTTGCACCGGGAACCATGCCGATATCCCGAAGGCCGTACAAGATGGCGCCCAAGGAGTTGGCTGAACTGAAGACTCAGCTCACGGACCTTCTGGAGAAGGGTTTTATTAGTCCGAGCTCCTCGCCATGGGGCTGTTCGGCATTATTTGTCAAGAAGAAGGATGAGACGTTGCGGCTTTGCGTGGACTATCGTCCATTAAATGCCGTAACCATCAAGAACAAGTACCCGTTGCCACGGATCGACATGTTGTTTGATCAGTTGGTCAAAGCAAAGATCTTTTCCAAGATGGATTTAAGATCCGGGTACCATCAGATTAAGATAAGGGTTGAGGACATTCCAAAGACGGCTTTCTCGACGAGGTACGGACTCTATGAGTACGTGGTCATGTCCTTCGGCCTCACCAATGCTCCAGCTCACTTCATGTACTTGATGAACTCGGTATTCATGCCGGAGCTGGACAAGTTTGTCGTGGTCTTCATCGACGACATCCTGGTGTATTCCAAGTCAGAGGAAGATCACAAGAAACATCTGCATATAGTCTTGCAACGGCTGCGGGACCACAAGTTATACGCGAAATTCAGCAAATGCAAGTTTTGGATATCGCAAGTGCCTTTTCTCGGGCATATCATCTCAGCGGAGGGTATCGCTGTGGACCCGAGCAAGATCACTCAAGTTCTGAATTGGAAATCCCCGAGAACTGTTCATGAGGTACGGAGTTTCCTCGGACTCACGGGATATTATCAGAGGTTCATTCCGAACTTCTCAAAGATTGCCAAGCCTATGACAGAGCTGCTGAAGAAGGCTACCAAATATGTTTGGAGTCCAGCATGTGAAGCGGCATTCAAGGCTTCAGTCAAGCACCTGACATCAGCACTGGTTTTGGCGCAGCCAGACACAACAAAACCGTTCGATGTGTACTGCGATGCATCCGGCATTGGGCTCGGATGTGTGCTGATGCAAGACCGAAGAGTGGTCGCATATGGATCACGGCAGCTTAGAAACCATGAGCAAAACTATCCGACTCACGATTTGGAGCTCGCTGCCGTGGTACTTGCACTGAAGATGTGGAGGCACTACCTACTCGGTAACCTCGTACATCCATATACCGACCACAAAAGCCTCAAGTACATATTCACTCAGAAAGAGCTGAACATGAGGCAGCGAAGATGGTTAGAATTGATAAAGGATTACGAAATAGAGATCCATTATCATCCGGGCAAGGCAAACGTAGTGGCAGATACGCTGAGCCGCAAGTCACACGTCAACAATCTGACCATCACACCGTTGGAAGAGAGCGAACCACCACTACATGTGATTCCACACGGAGCTCTCTACAACCTAGCTTTGATCCCCACCATCCGTGAAGAGATAGCGGCAGCCCAGAAGAATGACAAGGGCATGTCACATTTGCGGAGACGTGTAGACAGTGGGGAGCTGAAATGTTTCCGGAAGGACGGAGACGGCGTCCTATGGTTCAAGGACCGGATCGTCGTACCCCGTAACCCGGAATTACGGAAGAAAATTTTTGATGAGGCTCACTTATCAAAATTTTCTTTTCACCCCGGCAGCAACAAAATGTATCAAGAACTCGGAAGCAAGTTTTGGTGGACACGGATGAAACGGGAGACTGCAAAATACGTGTCCGAGTGTGATACATGTCGAAGGGTGAAGGCAGACCATATGCGAAAACCGGGACTGCTGCAACCACTGGGCATTCCTGCCTGGAAATGGGAGGATGTGAGCATGGACTTCATCGTCGGTTTACCCACCACCTTGCAGAAACATGATTCTGTGTGGGTGATCGTCGATCGGCTCACCAAAGTTGCCCATTTCATCCCGGTCAACACCAACTACAATGCCAAGAAGTACGCTGAACTGTACATCTCACGGATCCTATGCTTGTACGGCGTACCCCGTACTATCATATCGGATCGGGGCACTTTATTTGTGTCCCGTTTTTGGGAGCAGCTGCACGCTGCCTTGGGGACGAAGCTGATCCGTAGTTCAGCATACCACCCGCAGATGGATGGACAAACCGAGCGGGTAAATCAGATCCTAGAAGACATGCTACGAGCTTGCGCTATCAACCACGGCAAGAATTGGGATGATGTAACACCCCAAAAATCTTGTTAAGACCCTAAATCATGTTAAGAGGGGAATTTAAAAATTTTTGGACGTGTTGCATGTTTTGCAAAAATTCAAATTGAAACTGGAATTCAAATTAAACTCAAATCAGAAAAGAAATAGAAAAAGAAAAAAAGGAAAACAGAAAAAAACCGGCCAGTGGGCCGCAACCCACCAGCCGGCCAAACCAGCACCCGCGCCAGCCCTCAGCCACGCGCGCCTCTTCCTCCCACTGACAGGCGGGGCCCGCGAGCCTTCTTCTTCCTCGCGCCCGCACCGGGACTCTCTCACCCGAATCGAAACCGATCGGGAATTCTCGCGTATCCCAGCCGAATTTCGATCGGGGGCGACGCAAACTCAATCTAAACCACCCCGCTGCCCTCCCCCGTCTATAAAAATCCCGGCTTCGTTCTGTTTTTCCCATGCGTTCCGCTGATTTTACTCCGGTGAGAAACCGAGCCCCTCCGGCGAATTCTGGCCGTTCTACGCTCGGAAATTCTGATCTAACTCGCTGGTCTTGATCCACCGCCTCCGGGGAACCTTGCAGGTGCAGAAAACTCGGTGACTTGCGGTGTAAACACAGCGCCGATGAGCCTCACCGTGAATTCACCTCGGACCTCGTCGCCGATCACCTTCCAGGACCTCCGAGCTCAAGAAAACCCCCGAGGTGAGATCCCCGTCCTCTCCTCCACCGATCTATGCCATAAGATCACAGTTCTAGGAAGAATTCTCGAAGATCCGAAAGTCTCCGGCGAGATCGCCGCTTCCCGCCGTCGTGCGCCGCCGGCAGCGCCGCCCGTGCTCGATCAGAGCGACGTGGCCGCTTGTGCGCCGTTTATTTTAAATCGCACGGTAGGGTTTAAATCCCCGCGTACCGGTTCGACGTTATAATCTCAGCCGTCGGTTTAAAATTGAACGGTCCACGTCAGCCCTGCGTTATAAAGACTGGAAATCTTACGTGCTACCCCCTGGGGTTCTCGGGAAATAAGAGCTAGCCTTGGAAACTTATGATCTAGCCCTGGAACATCAGAAAATTGTGTAAATTCATTTAAAAATCAGTTTTAGCCCCTGGACTTAATAAAAATTAGGAAAAACTCCTCTTTTATGAGTAGCTAGACCCCTGAGAATTCTTAAAATAATAGTATAGACCCTGTAGTGGGGTGAGTTTACCTTTTTAACCCTGTTTAATATTTAATTTGGGAAATTGAATATGTGGCTAGTGTTTAAAATTTAAAAAGTGGGACAAACATATTGTCAAAATTAAATTAAAAACTTTCTCAGTATTTAGAAAACTTTGGAGTGAGATAAAAACATATTTTGGGCTGAAGTGAATCTGTTTAATTTATTATTCACATTTAGGGACACATTTTTAAGTAAAGAATAGTTCTAGAAAATAGGGAAAATAATTGTAAAATAGTTTACATCAGAGGAAAAGGTCAAAAATATATTAGCAAATATTTTAGATTAGAACCTTTCTATTTAGATGATGTGTCTTGTTATTTTTATAATAAAGTTCACACTTAGGCATAGGAAATAAATCTGAAAATATAGCAACTAATAAATGATAAATGGAGTTTGTAAAATCCAAAGAATTCAGTTTAGGGTTGGTAGAAATTATGAAGACACATATGGAGAAGGAAAATACCTTTCATGCATACTAGGTAGCTAAAAGGTGTAGTAATTGAATATAAGGAATTTATTTAAATTGGAAACTCACATATATAGTATGTAAGTATAAATATGAACACAAAAGTAGGAATCATATACATATGATCAAAAGTGCATGCAAGCCACAAATCAACACACATAGAGTATCCACAACACATATAATTGTAAATGACTTTCATAAATGTGAATGTGTGGTTTGTATGAAGTGGAAGTGTGAACTATGTCTTATGGATTGTTGTTTTTCTTTTGCTATGTGTGATGGTATGATGTAGAACCTGCTCAAGAGCAAGTTATTCCTTTCCAAGATCAGGACTACCCATTTCAAGAGGAGCAGGAAGGAGGCAAGTGTCCTTGACCACTTTGATCCTATACTAGGATGTTTAGATAGAATTATTGTATTGTCAAGTTAAATATGAAACCCATGCTAGGAAGTTTCCCTAGAATTGTATTACCTTGTTTCCTTGAAGCTTGGGTTGGGATTTATTTTATCATGTCATTTATTATTATGCATATGCTTAGCCATGCTTAGAATGGGATATTTGGGATATGAGATCATCAGTTTATTTTACCATACTCTTGAATGAGATATTGTGAGTTATGTAGAGGTAGGGATCAAGGCAAGTTGGATGTTTTGGTTGTGTGCTGGGTGCACGAGACTTGGGTTTGTGTTTAGTACTTGCCTGGATCCTAAGGACCGGTTCATGGAGCATGTAACCTGGCTTTAGATAATGAGGTGGTGTATAATGACCAAGACTTTGGACCCGAACAAGGTTTCTAGGTTCATGGAGACCCCCGGGCAACGCCTGTGACGGAGCCCTCAAGAATAATATTCCGCTGCTAGTTTATTTACTTGTGATGAACTTTTTATTGTCCAAAGAGACATTTGCTATGTATGACTTATTTATATTTGACACCTGGCTTGTAATAAATGATGCTTCACTATTTGTCATCACATGTATGAGAAAATGATCCTGGCATACATGTGATATTCACTCGGTTGTTCTTCGGAAAAACCGGGTGTGACAGATGATCACTTGTCGTTAGCCGAGTTCTCGTACAACAATGGGTACCAAGCCAGTATAAAGATGGTGCCCTACGAGGCGCTATACGGTAGGAAATGCCGCACACCATTGAACTGGTGTGAGTCTGGCGAAAGGGTTACCTTCATGATTGACCTTGTCAACAACGCGGAAGAAAAGGTTCGACTGATTCAAGCGAACCTAAAAGCCGCTCAATCCCATTAGAAACAGTATGCGGACCAGAGAAGGCGCCCATTACAATTCGAAGTTGGAGATCACGTATACCTACGGGTGTCTCCAATGAAGGGTGTAAACAGATTTGGGGTGAGAGGAAAGTTGGCACCCCGATTCATCGGTCCATTCCGGATTACCGAAAGATGTGGATCAGTGGCATACCGGCTGAAATTACCAGAAGCACTTTTCGTTGTACACGACGTCTTTCACATTTCCCAGCTGAGGAAGTGTCTCAAGCTATCAACTACCATTCAGCTGGAAGATATTGAAGAACTGCAACCGGATCTCATCTATCGGGAGGAACAGGTGCAGATTATTGATGAAAAGGCCCGAACCACACGCAACCGTACGTTGTGGTTCTACAAGGTTCTATGGAGTAATCACTCCATGGACGAAGCAACATGGGAGAGCGAAGAATTTCTTCGCGCTAACTACCCCGACTTTTTCACGGCGCATATCCGGTAATTTTCCACCGTCCTCTCTCTCATTTTCACCTTATAATCTCGGGACGAGATTCTTTTAAGGGGGGAGGAATGTAAGGGCCTCAGTTTTTGACACATAATTGAAGTGTTCATCACCACACCACACACCTCATTTGAGGAAAGATGATGAACACAAATGAAGAGCAAGTAACCACCATCAACATGCTCATTAGAGAACAAACTCACACATTGCAAAAGTGGTATTTTCCACATGTGATATAGGTGGGCTGGACATATGAAAACTCCTACACATTTCTAAGAATGTCCATGCCAAGTTTCACCCAAATTCAAAACTTTTTTGAGGTCATTTTGGGTATAGCTAGAAAGAGGGCAGTTTGAAACCATATTCAAATTCAAACTGTTTTATCCCATGAATTTAAAAGTGGGAGGCATATTCTTACTCAGCACATTTTTGTGAGCTCACACACCAATTTTAACTCCATTTGGAGTTGATCTTGACATGAGCTAAGTGGGACAAATTCAAACTTTATTTGAATTCAAAATGGAACTTTTGCTGAAATTCATTCAAACCAAACCCAATTTGAATTCTACTCAATTCAAATGGCTCATGAGTGAATAATTTGAATCACCATGGGTATTTTGGGGCTCACTGTTTACAACAGTGATTAGGAGTGAATTTCAGAGGTTAAAACCCCGGGTGGGACCCACATGTCAGCCACTGAAGCAAAAGAAACCGACTGAGAGCTCAGCTCGGGTAACCGCGCGCGCTGCAGCTGCTGCCACGGCGAAGAAACGGCGAAGCCACCAGCCGCTTGCCGATCTCAGCCACGGAACCGACTCCCTGGGTCTTTATCTACCCGCCCGAGCGGTCACCGGCGCCTTCCACCGCTGCCTCGTCACACTTCCACCCAAAACGCCGAAAGACCTCGCCGCCCAAGTGAACCTTCGGTTCCTCATCGCCCGGCCAATCCAGTGACCCTCCCGGCGATCTGAGACCAGCACCGGGTGCGCCAAGCCATCTCCAACGCCCTCGCATCGGTTCCAGACCCTGCGCGGTCTTCCCTGAGCTCCACCGCGGCGATCTTGTCTCTGCCGGTTCAGCTCGAGCCGCCGCTGTGGGAACCGTCCTTCCGACCACCACAGCCCACCGTTTGCGGAGCTGTAAACAGGAAAGAGGTTCGCCTTCAACCCCTCTTTCTTTTCCGTAAGCTCCGGCGGCGCGACAAGCACTGCTCCGGCCGGAATTTCATATTATCGCGACGGTGTGCAAAAGTGAGGTCGGTACCGATCCGAGAAATTCGTAAGCCACACTGCATCACTCATCCTCTTGTAGAGAGGATCACTTCTAGTAGCCCGTGCGGATCCATGGGAGCAAGAACCACGAAAAACCGTGGAGGGAAACCGCTGTTCTTCGAGTTTTAGTAGAAATCCCGATTTCTGGCCTAGGTCGCACGGTGACAGCCCAACGCAGCCTTTCGCGAGCTCCGTGGATCTCACGTCGACCTTTCCTATGGTCCACTGATGCTCGACGACCCTTAGCTTGATCGGGGGAGGTGCTAGGGAGGACGGGCAACACGGCCGAAGTTCTCCCGAGTCTGTGGCTCGTCGCCAACCATGTGGCGGCCATTTTCATAGCGAGCTGACCCCAGAATCCTGTTCCCCGAGAGAAAATAGGCAGAGGCGGCCAAAATCATGAAGTTTGGAGCTTTACAGAAGCCGGCGGCGAGCTCTCTGGCGAGGTTCCCCAGCGGCAGAGCGCGGGCGTCGCGAGGTTGAAGAAGGGGATGGACCCTAGCTGTCAGCGACCGATATTTTAAATCGGGATCGGGCTGCGGCCGGGATCGGCTGTGCTGGCGCACAAATACCCTGTGAGCTCCGGTGTGCTGGACACCTCCGCGCTCAACACGTGTCCCCGCGGGCCCCGAGAGTTTAAACTTTTTCCCCGATTTTCAGAATTCTTCCAAACTTCAAATCCTCATAACTTTGGCTAGAAAGCTCCAAATCGAGTGAACAAAATTTTGTTGGATTCAGATCTCTGAGCAATTTCCAGCAAATCAAGTTTCAACTCATGAAAACCCTTATTTCTCCAGAATTAATTCCTCAAAATTTAAACTGTTAGGAATTTTAACTGGAGAATCCTTTGGAGGAAAATCCTGAAATTTTGCTGGGATGTTCACCAAAATATCCCAGAACTACCATAAAAATTTCAGATCCATTTGAGCTCATTTGATCCACCTAATGGTGTGATTAGTGAAACTGTTCCAGACAAATTAGAAAATGTTCAGAAACATTTTCAGAATTTCCCCTGGAATTGTTTTGCTCATATCTTTATCTAGGAACCTTCAAATTAAGTGAGACCAACTCCATTAGAACCCTATGAAAATCTATTTTTCAGAAAGTCATAGTTTGTTTCATGAAAATACTTAGAACACCCTAAAAGCCTTCAATTAAGGCCAAATACATGATTAATTGTGGAGGGCTGAAATGAGCTTTTCTGCAACTAAAACTTGACCAGGTCTGTGTTTAGGTTGTAACCAAGCCACAGTAAAAATTTCACAGTCATTGGGCTTGTCTAGTAAGAGTCATAGACTTCACAAGTTTAAAAGTTAATACAACTGCATTTAAATTAATACATGTATTGCTTCTATTATGTAGTCGCTAAGGTCGTGGAGGAACCCGAAGTCCTAGACTTTGTTACTCCGGAGGAACAGCTAGCCTACGACCAAGAGCAGCAAGGAAAGCTCCGGTTTGCATTAACCTTTTACAAGTTTTATTGTTTTGAGCACATACTTGATTACGTTATTCTTTGCATTAGAGTCTTGTTTGGAAAACCAACTGCATCGCCAAGAAAACCATGGGTGGGGTTTAGGATGGCAGATCCCGTTAGCTACTGCAATTCTAAGATAGTGTAGGATTCGGTACAAGTTGAGTAGTTGGAACTACTCGCAAGCATAGGCTAGAGGCACTCGACTCGGGTAGTGATAGCACACGAAACACATGGCAAGAAAATGAGACCATGCGGAGGGTAAGGGCAGCAGGACTTTGGGGCCTGTGTGCTGTAGCTCCGCTTCCGTCGATTGAGGACCGAGCCGTGTGCGGGCCTGTTGAACAAGCTAGAACAGTACCGAATACCTACCGGCTATATGGGGACCGGGAAACTGATGTAACTCGGGTAGCTGGGTATTGAGGCATTGCCCGTCGTTCAGAGAGTAGGTTGAGAGCTTGAGGTGTAAATCGGCTGGCGGCACGTAGATGCGCGTGCAGAGACCTCTTGCTCGGGACGATGGGACCGGTTTAATATTTGGCTGACGGGTGAAAGGTGGTTGCGTACGACGTCCGTGATGGTTGTTGTAGGCAACATCGAGTACGGGCGTACTTGACGGGTTGTTCGGGTAACCCTGCAGGTGTAAATCGATTATAATCGCCGTCCCTCGCGGTCAGTGAGTACCACTTGTTCACTGTACCGTGACGTAGAAAGAACGGGCAAGTTACATGTTAAAATGTTGCTGATTGAAAGATGGACTTGATTGCTAATGACTTGCTGTAGTTTAGAGCTAACTAAAGTTCATTTCAACCTTGGGCAAAGTACATGAGAGAAATGCGTTTCTTGTTTGATTGCGGCTCTCTCATGTGCCTTAGCGTAAGGTTCTCCACAACCTGCTGCTAAAACTTGAAAGTAAGGTTCTACTAATTAGGCGAGTCCTTGCAAATGATTTTTACCTCATGTAACCCACCACCCCTCATTTAGAAGTTCCATGTTTAGGCGAGACGGGTCAGACTTGCTGAGCCATCGTGCTCACTGCTTGTGTTTGAAGCTTTTGCAGGGTTCTATGAGGAAGGGACTCCCGAAGAGGAGACGGAACCCCAGGAGGGGAACCCCGTCGAGTGGGAGTCGTGCACGCCGCAGAGTTAGTGTGCGTGAGTGCTAGCAAGGACACGTTCAAGGGCTGAACGTGCACTTGATGCGTAGTCTACGCCCGTGAGTGTAGACTGAACTTATTTTGATGTAAACATGCTTATAAGCTTGTTTATGTAATAAAATTCCGCTTCCGCTTTGTACCTTTGACGTGTGTTATCCGGTGCTGTGCAATGCAGCACCCCTCAGCGTGATCCTGGCTCGACAAGACCATTGGGGTCGTGTCATCCGGCATGAATACCGAGTTCATCAAGTACATGAAGTGAGCTGGAGCATTGGTGAGGCCGAAGGACATGACCAGGTACTCATAAAGTCCGTACCTCGTTGAGAAAGCTGTCTTTGGGATGTCCTCCGCCCTTATCTTAATCTGATGGTACCCGGATCTTAAGTCCATCTTGGAAAAGATCTTCGCTTCAACCAACTGATCAAACAACATCTCGATCCGTGGTAACGGGTACTTGTTCTTGATGGTTACGGCATTTAATGGACGATAGTCCACGCAAAGCCGCAACATCTCATCCTTCTTCTTCACGAATAATGCCGAACAGCCCCATGGCGAGGAGCTCGACCTAATAAAACCCTTCTCCAGGAGGTCCGTGAGCTGAGTCTTCAGTTCAGCCAGCTCCTCGGGCGCCATCTTATACGGCCTTCGGGATATTGCCATGGTTCCCGGTGCCAGTTCAATTTTGAACTCCACCTCTCTATCGGGCGGCATCCCCGGTAAATCGTCCGGGAATACGTCAGGGAACTCTCGGACCACTGGAATGTCTTCCAATCTGATAGTTGTGGCTTGATAGACACTTGGAAGTTTTATTTCTGGACTGTCCAGAAATAATGAGTGAGACCCGTGCACTTCTGAGTTTAAGTGCACGACTCGAAGGACGGTGTCTAAAACAGCGCCGTGGCGGGTCAACCACGACATCCCTAGTATGACATCGACCTTCTGTCCCTCTAAGATAATGAGAGACGTGGGGTACACTCTACCCGCTAAGCATAATGGGTCTTTGGAAACCATTACGCTTGCTGAAATCTTCCCACCCGGTGAACTAATTAAATATGGACTATCGGTGGGTACTATTCGCAAACTGTGTTTAGCAATGAAATCTTGGCTAATAAAATTATGCGTGGCGCCTGAATCAAACAGTACTATAGCAGGATGCTGGTGGAGTTGGAACATACCTGCAAGGATTGGCTCGCCCTCCGGCACGTCCTCTATGGCAAGCTGGTGGACGGTGCCGGGCCTAGGGTTTGCCCGCCACGCATTAGTAGGGTTCCGGGGATGATTCCTCCCCGGAAACTGTGGTGCCACTCCGCCGCCTTGCCTCTCCGGGCAACTGCTCACGAAGTGTCCTGGACGACCACACTTGCAACATGTGGCCGCTGCTGGTGTAGTGCTCGGGGGACAGAAGCCCGGCATGCGCTGCTGAGGTGCATACGCACGCGGCATCGCCCGCTTCTGCTGTTGTTGTTACTGTGGTGGTACTGGCAGTGCCGGCCTGAATGCCGGTAAAGAGTACGGCCGACTGCGGAACGGCATCGACCGCTGTGGTGGCTGCCAGCGTGGACCTGATGGTGGGCGATTCACCATCCGAAACTTCTGAGAACGACCGCCTCCTTCTCTGCTGTTCTGCGGCACGCTTCGCTATCTCTCCGCCGCCGCTAACTCCTTGCCGGAGTCCCCCTGAACAATCACAGCATCAATGATGTCGTTGAGGCTGCCGCGATTGAACATCGCCAACTTGTCCTTCAGGAGCGGGTTAAGCCACTGGTAAAAATGGTCCCGCCGCTTCTCGTCAGTATCTGCGTGATACGACGTGTAGAGCGCGAGATCGTTGAACGCCCTGGAGTATTCCAGCACGTTACGGCTCCCTTGTTGCAGATGTAAGAACTCCTGCGTCTTCCACTTCATCAAACCTGAAGGTATATGATAGGCCCTGAAGGCCGTCCGGAACTCCGTCCAGGTCATCACTCGGTCGGTGGGCTGTGAAGCACAGAAGTTGGCCCACCACGTGCTCGCGGATCCTTGGAGCTGCTGGACCACGAACTGAGTCTTGCGCTGCTCACTTGTCTGGAGCAGCCCGAACTTCATTTCTATTGCACGGAGCCAGTTGTCCGCGTCAAGAGGTTCATCTGCCCTTGAAAATACCAGGGGATGAGTCGCCAGGAAGTCGGTGTAGGAGCTCTGTTGACGCTCCTCACGTCTTGACGTCTCTCTGGGCGAGACGTATTCACAATGAGAGTTTGCAGCAACTCCCTGTGCTGCTGATGTGAACCCGCCATTGTCGCGACGATGTCGGCCAATGTAACCGTTGGCAGTGGCGGTGGCGGTGTTTGCTGTTGCTGTTGCTGCTGCTGTTGTCCCGAGGAGTCCTCGGGAGGCTGTTGGGAGGTCTCTCCCCCTTGGCTAGTACCCCCAACATCAGGGTTGGCACGAGTACGCGTCATTCTGAAATTCAAAACAGCAGCGATTAGCACATGTCATACTTAAAATTCCATATGCAACAGTAGGTATTGACGTGACACATGAATAATTTGCACAACATTCACATATATTGATAAAGCATAAACTTTATACAAGATACATTATTCTCGGGTCTCCGAGAAGTCGTGCTCATGTCGTCACTACCTATACATACGTTACTGCCTACACGACATGTCACCGATTACAAAATTTGGGTTACACTACCCTAGCTGCCCTACTTGGCAACTGTAACCCCCCTACTCGGAGTAGAACTCGACCTCCTGCGGGTCGTCCTCCTCCGGTATCTCTGCTGGTGGCTCTGGATCTACCACCTCTTCTCCCACCTCGGGTTCTCCCATTGCTGGAAGACCCAAGACCACCGGTATGCCCAATACCGGAGGTACGAGGTCCTGCAATGCATGCACCTCGTCCATAGCCTTGTTGTAGTCCTCTTCCCAGCCTTGCCCTTCCTCAATAGCGTCGTCTCGCTCTTGAGCAAGGTCCTCATTCTGCTGGGTTAGGGTCTGCACCAGCTCTTGCAACGCCGCGATGTCAACACGGCTCTTCTTCTTTGCCTTCTTCAGACGATGCAACTGATTGTGTTGTTCATTCAGTCGCTTGATCATCGGAAGGAGCACATTGCGGAGTGCGCTGTGAGCACTCTCAAATGGTCTCCACGGCTTGTGCTCTCCTTGAGCTTTGCGGCGAGATGCTCCGTATGAACAGCTTGGCTGTTCATCACAGCGTTTCCCGCCCTCATCTGGAGGCTGAGGTTTGCCTCCGCGGGGTTGTACCTTGGGCAACTCGGGTTCGTTGCCTCCAGGTACCTTTCTTCCCACACATGTTGAGCCTGTCCCTCCACCGGAATGAGCGCGTATGGAGTGCCCTCCATAGCCTGCACGTGTAGTTGACAGAAACGTGACATGGTGTCACGGGCTGCCACTTGCCACATCCCTTCCGGTTGTCTACCTCTCACAGTGACGGTGAACGGCACCCAACCGGGTGGCGCAGGTCCGGCAGGGACTTCGACATGGATTGTCCACGTCTTGTTCCCCTCTTCTCCTTCTTCCTTGGCGAAGTACTGCAGCATCTGGTTATATCCGAAATATTGAAGCATCTGCCTCAATGTTTCCGGATAGCCGCTGCGGTGAGAACAGTGGGATACCACCCACCCGTTCTCCAACTGTTTGTCTGCTGTCATCTGTAAAAATATATTTGATAAATGTCAAATATTTATTTAAACAGTAACCACTGAGTTATAACATAATACATGTCATTGAACCCATAAAACATGGAAACATAATTCAAATTTTAAACAATTTGACTGCTGATCTGCTGTTCACCTTACAGCCCTGATCAGTTTCCATCTAAACCTGATTTAGGCCATGCTAAAGGCAAAACCAATTCTGGAGCTCAACATCAAAGTTAAAGCTAACTTCAATAAATTTCCAGAAAGTATTTGCTTGGCCTAAGATCTGTCCTGGTTCAAAGTTCTGAGATGTCAAAGTTAACAGAATTTCTGGAGAAAATTGGACAGCACCTCCCTGCTTTAGGTACTGATGTGATCCAAGAATTCCAGTTAATTCTGTTCCTAATATGACAAAACTTTCTGTTACAAAGTTGTAACCCATCTCATAAGCTTTCCAGAACTACCTCATTTTCTATTTTTGGATTTTTATGCAGGAAGTTATACTCAATTTACATAGAGTTTACAGAGAGTCGTTGCTCTGTCCTGTTTTCTGGACAGTTTCACTCTACTGCATTTTTCGATTGGTTAACGGATGAAACACCTCTGGAACTCAACAGAAAAGTTGCAAAGCTTTTCCAAAGCTTTCCAGAAAGTATCATATGACCCCAACCTCGAAAGAACTCAACCTCTAACCTCTGATTAACTTCAGCCTTGATTCCGCTGAAAACAGAGTGCTCTGTCCTTAACAACCTATAAGTTGAAAACTTGTTAACTTTGAATATCCTGTCCAAGGGGAGGAGTTACATCAAGTTTTACTACTTTAGATCAAAACCTTCAAGTTTTAAATGAAGTTGTTCATTTAATGGGGTGTGACGTCGATGCGTCACCTGATTATGTCGGTACTACGTCCTCACAAAGAAAAACCTATACCGGACTTAGCCGGCTTCGTTATTTCAGTGGCACTAAACGTCACTCGCACACGGATGCTACACATCTACCGTTTTGTGGTCAGGCTACCTGCAGAAACTCAAACAATCGTCATACTCGGCTGCACACCGAACCCGGAATCCATACAGTTCGTACACCCCGCCGTCATCACTCGCCCGGATGTTCTCAAGCCAAACACGCCTTGAGCTACGTGTTCACGTTTCAGACCACGTGACGGGGTCTCCCAAGTTGCACCACGCACGCCAGGGACAGACGTTGCTCGTATATCCCAAACGACATGAAGAGTCGTAGAGGATATCAAAGCGGGTCGGGTTACCTGCAACCCGTGGGGCTCCACCCTTCAGCTTGTGCGCACTGGTGGACAGCGCTTACGTGCACCCCCCAAGACATAAATGTCCCGAGATATACAATTTTCCGACATAAACAAATAGGTTAGTAGTCCAATAACATCCTTATATGGGCTACTAACTCGTTCCTCACTGGATTTTTGAAAAAGATGACCTTTGTAGTCCGTTAAACCTCAAGCGAGCTCTGATACCAACGCTGACACGACCCCATGGTCTTGTCGAGCCAGGATCACGCTGAGGGGTGCTGCGTTGCACAGCACCGGATAACACACATCAAAGGTACAAAGCGGAATCAAAATTTTATTACATAAACGAGTTTATGAACATGTTTACATCAAAATAAGTCCAGTCTACACTCACGGGCGTAGACTACGCATCAAGTCCACGTTCAGCCCTTGAACGTGTCCTTGCTAGCACACGCGCACACTAACTCTGCGGCGTGCACGACTCCCACTCGACGGGGTTCCCCTCCTGGGGTTCCGTCTCCTCTTCGGGAGTCCCTTCCTCATAGAACCCTGCAAAAGCTTCAAACACAAGCAGTGAGCACGAAGGCTCAGCAACTCTGACCCGTCTCTCCTAAACATGGAACTTCTACATGAGGGGTGATGGGTTACATAAGGTAAAAATCAATTGCAAGAACTCGCCTAATTAGTGAAACCTTACTTTCAAGTTTTAGCAGCAGGTTGTGGAGAACCTTATGCTAAGGCACATGAGAGAGCCGCAATCAAACAAGAAACACATTTCTCTCATGTACTTTGCCCAAAGTTGAAAAGAACTTTAGTTAGCTCTAGACTACAGCAAATCATTAGCAATCAAGTCCATCTTTCAATCAGCAACATTTTAACATGCAACTAGCCTGTTCTTTCTACGTCACGGTACAGTGAACAAGTGGTACTCACTGACCGCGAGGGACGGTGATTATAATCGATTTACACCTGCAGGGTTACCCGAACAACCCGTCACGTATGCCTGTAATCGATGTTGCCTACAACAACCATCACGGACGCCGTACGCAACCACCTTTCGCCTGTCAACCAAATATTGAACCGGTTCCATCGTCCCGAGCAAGAGGTCTCTGCACGCGCATCTCCGTGCCGCCAGCTGATTTACACCTCAAGCTCTCAAACTACCCTCTGAACGACGGGCAATGCCTCAATACCCAGCTACCCGAGTTACATCGGTTTCCCGGTTCCCATATAGCCGGTAGGTCTTCGGTACTGTTCTAGCTTGTTCAACAGGCCCGCACACGGCTCGGTCCTCAATCGACACAAGCGGAGCTATAGCACACAGGCCCCAAAGTCCTGTTGCCCTTACTCTCCGCTCGGTCTCATTTTTCTTGCCATGTGTATCATGTGCTATCTCTACCCGAGTCGAGTGCCTCTAGCCTATGCTCACGAGTAGTTCCCACTACTCGACTTGTACTGAATCCTACTCTATCTTAGCATTGCAGTAGCTAATGGGGTTGGCAAATCCTAAACCCCATCCATGGTTTTCTTGGCTATGCAGTTGGGTTTCCACACAAGACTCTAATGCAAAGAATCATAATACTCAAGTAAGTTCTCAAAACAATAAAAATTTGTAAAAAGGTTAATGCAAACCGGAGCTTGCCTTGCTGCTCTTGGTCGTAGGCTAGCTGTTCCTCCGAAGTAACGAAGTCTAGGACTTCGGGTTCCTCCTCGACCTTAGCGACTACATGATAGAAGAAACATATGTATCAATTTACATGCATTTGTATTAAGTTTGAACTTGTGAAGCTTATAAGTCCCACTAGAGAGACTCTATGACTGAAACTTTTACTGTTGCTTGGTGACAACCTAAACAGTGACTTGGTCAAGTCTTAGTTGCAGTAAAGCTCATTTGAGCCCTCCACAATTAATTATGCACTTGACCTTAATTGAAGGCTTTTAGGGTGTTCTAAGGATTTTCATGATACCATCTATGACTTTCTGAAAACTAGATTTTCAGAGGGTTCTAATGGAGTTGGTCTCACTTAATTTGAAGGTTCCTAACTAAAGATATGAGCTAAACAATTTCAGAGAAAATTCTGAAAATGTTTCTGAACATTTTCTATTTTCTCTGGAACAGTTTCACTAATCACACCATTAGGTGGATCAAATGAGCTCAAATGGATCTGAAATTTTTATGGTAGTTCAGGGATATTTTGATGAACATCCCAGAAAAATTTCAGGATTTTCTTCCAAAGGATTCTCCAGTGAAAATTCCGAACATTTTAAAATTTGAGGAATTAATTCTAGAGAATTAAGGATTTTCATGAAGTTAAACTTGATTTTCTGGAAAGTGCTCAGAGAGCTGAATCCAAAAAAATTTGGTTCACTCGATTTGGAGCTTTCTAGCCAAAGTTATGAGGATTTGAAGTTTGAATGGAATCTGAAAATCGGGGGAAAAGTTTAAATCTGCCGGGGCCCGCGGGGACACGTGTTAAGCGCGGAGCCGACAGCACACTGAGGCCCACAGGGTTTTCGCGCGCCAGCACACCCGATCCCGGCCGCAGCACGATCCCGATTTAAAATATCGGTCGCTGACAGCTGGGGTCCACCCCCTTCTTCAACCTCCCGACGCCCGCGCTCCGCCGCCGAAGGACCTCGCCGGAGAGCTCGCCGGCAGCTTCTGTAAAGCTCCAAACTTCATGATCCTGGCCGCCCCTGCCTACTTTCACTCGGGGAACAGGATTCTGGGATCAGCTCGTCATGACAACGGCCGGTACATGGTCGGCGATGAGCCGCCGCCTCGGAAAAACTTCGGCCGTGTCGGCTGACTCCCCTAGCACCTCAACTACGCGAGCAACCGGTCGGGAAGCATCAGTGGACCTCAGGGAAAGTCGACATGAGCTTGAGGCAGCTCGGGGAAGGCCCGAAGTAGGTCCTCACCGTGCGCCCGATACCTCCCGCTTGCTCCGTCGTTGGTAAACCTCGAAATACGCCGGTTGCAGAGGTTCTCCGGCCAAAGGTTGTGAAGGCAACTTGTGCGTTACCGTGTCTAGTTTGTGTGAGAGCGGATTGAGGCCCTCTAATCCTTTCTAGAGTACAAATTCGACGGAACCGCACCCGAAGGTCGTTCTGCACACAGAAAGGGGAAAACTGGAAATTCGCCGCCGGTGAGCAAACACTCAGGCTGTGGCTTGGGGGTGAGCAGCACCGGTCACCATCGCGTCCAAGGTTGCCTTGGCTCGGGCGTCACAACGCCCCGGTTGGGCTGTCCACGGGAGCCCGAAGTGCGGCGGCGTTAGGTCGCCGTATTGAACTCTCGGTATACCCGAGATCGACCAGTTTGAGCTGAATTCTAGCAGCGGGGAAGACGGAGGAAGGTTTCTATTACCTTGTCGTGGCTCTGGAGGGGACGGAGAGGCGGTGATCAAGCTTCCCTGATCAGCTCCGAGTGATCGGCAGCGATGGCGCGGTTCTGATGCGAGGAGGCAGCAGAGCGTGCGGTGATCGCTCTGATCAGGGCGGTGGCGTAGATAAGGGGGCTGTGAGGTGGTTCAGCACGTCGGGGCGGCAAGCAGGTGGTGTCCCGGTCGCCTCTTCGCCGTGGCGGCTGCTCAGTCCGGCGCAAGAACCCGAGCTGGGTTTTCTGTCGGTTTGAGTTGGAGTAGTGGCTGACATGTGGGTCCCACTTCCAATTTTAACCTCTGAAATTTACTCCTAATCACTGTTCTAAACAGTCAGCCCCAAAATACCCATGGTGATTCAAATTATTCACCCATGAGCCATTTGAATTGATCAAAGTTCAAATTGGGTTTGGTTCGAATGAATTTCAGCACAAGTTCAGTTTTGAATTCAAATAAAGTTTGAATTTGTCCCACTTAGCTCATGTCAAGATCAACTCCAAATGGAATGAAAATTGGTGTGTGAGCTCACAAAAATGTGCTGAATAAGAATATGCCTCCCACTTTTGAATTCATGGGATAAAAACAGTTTGAATTTGAATATGGTTTCAAACTGCCCTCTTTCTAGCTATACCTAAAATGACCTCAAAAAGGTTTTGAATTTGGGTGAAACTTGGCATGGACATCCTTAACAATGTGTAGGAGTTTTCATATGTCCAGCCCACCTATATCACATTTGGAAAATACCACTTTTGCAATATGTGAGTTTGTTCTCTAATGAGCATGTTGATGGTGGTTACTTGCTCTTCATTTGTGTTCATCATCTTTTCTCAAATGAGGTGTGTGTGTATGGTGATGAACACTTTGATTATGTGTCAAAAACTGAGGCCCTTACACCTTGTTAAAGAAGTATTTTGGTAGTATTCAAAACTTTTATAGTCAAAGCCAATGTATTCAGCACACATAGGTCTCACAAGTACGTGTAGAACCGACGATAGATAAATCTTGAAATTCGCCCAAACTACTTGATCAATGTTCATGCAATTCAAACGACAGCAACCTTGAACCCTAGCGACCTCCCATGCTGATGCTCGAAGGAAACCATCCCTCCTCCGCCCCGGGCGACGAGAATTCACCGCCACCGGCAAAAAATCGTCGGTCCACCGGAGACGGCTATACTCCCGCCGTTTTCCGCTCGGTTAGGCCGTTGTGTCACGTTCTACTCGTCCTAGGAATGCTGTAGGGCACTTTGTTTCGTCAATTTGGGCTTGGGAAGGCCGTGTTCCTCGTCGGCACCGTGCATCCGAGCCGCTCCACCGATGCCCACCCATCTCCGGCCGTTTTCGTGCGACGAAACCTTGCCCGGCAGCTGCGCTGTGGTGTGAGGATGGCGTAGCACGAAACCGTAGCCAATCTTGGTTCTGTGTGTGCACGAGTTTTCTGTCCCGAGGTTGAAGAAGAGCCTGACAGGTGGGGCTCACGGTCTGCCGGTGAAGGGTTTTCCTGTGGGAAATTAGATCCAAAAATGGCTGCAACTTTGCAAAACCATAACTCTGTGTATAAAGCTCCAAAAATAGTGAGACCAATTTTGTTGGAATCCTTATGAAGAGTACTTTTCAGAGAAACAAAATGGTAGCTATGAAAATGCCTTGGAATTTCTGTAGAACTCTTTTTACTTATTCTTTTAGGGATTAATTCCAGGAATATGGCTTGATGAAATATTCACATTTTTTGTCATAAACTCCTTCTCATAGTTCTTGAACTCCAGTAAAAATCTTAGGATTTTTGGAGATGATTAAGGGGGCTTAATCAGTAGGTTTTCTCATGTTTATTTAAATGGGCTGAAAAATCACAGAAACTAATTCCAGAAAATAGAATTGAACTTCAATCCTCATTCTGACCAGCAAAAAGGCTTAGTAATTTTTGGAACAATTTTTCGTTGGAACCTGAGGTCCAGACCTATTAGGATATCAAATTGTTCAATGTGATCAAGGATAAATAAATTCCTATAAATCATTGAAGGTTAAATCGGCCAAGAATTTTTGTGGCCATCTCCTTCCTTAAAAGCTTCTGAAAATTTTACCATACCCCTATCATGATCTTAGAAAGCTTCTGTAAAAAATTTCAACCCCAGAATTCTCTGTTTGCATAGAGTTTGCTTCTGTAGTTTGATATGGCACATTATTTCATAATGTGACACATTTCATTATTTGATCATTGCTAGAGAAATAATTCTCGCGAAGACTTCGGAGGCCTCTTACTTGCTCCTATTAACAGAAACATTAGTCGGGATCAACACTAAGGCAAGCCCCGGTTTGCATCAAAATTTACATGTTTCTATTTGTATGCGCTTTATAATGTCTAGCATTTTGATTATTGCACTAAGTCTAGTTTGTATGACACTCCACATGCATGACCCAATAAATGCATGGAGATATATTTAGAGTAGGTTTTTACTTGATTATAACTGATGTGATCAAGTTAAGAAAAGTGGATTAAAAGAGGCATAACTCGAGTAGGCTGTTTCCAACTTTTGTACAGGGATTAAGGGGGATAAATCGGAAGAGTTGGGAATTGATCCACTTAACTGGGAAATGGAGACCGGGCAGTATGGATGGAGGGCCCAAGGACGTGGTCCTGTGAACCTAGTCTCTGTCTGAGTCGATTAAGGCCTGTTCTCATGATGTGCGGCCCTGCTGGACAAGTTTGAGTTGTGTACCGGATGCATTCTGGCTATATGGGACCCAGGAAACCGATGTAACATGTTAACCTGGGTGTCGAGGCAGTCCCCACCGTCTTATGCAGATGCTGAAAGGAGAGAGAAGTCGGCTCTACGAGGGTTTGCCGCTGTGAGACGTCAAATCAGTTGGACCGGTTCGACATTTGGGTGTCGTGTGAAAGGTTGCCACATACGACGTTGAGGGGATTGGTTGATGACCGGTCTCAGACGGGCGTATGTGTTGTGTCATCCGAGTGTTTTTGATTTGAATCACCGTCGCTCGCGGTAGTGAGCATACTTGTTCTCTGTGTCGTGACGTAGTAAGAAACTGGGGGAAAAGAAAGATGCTTCATGGTTAATCCTCATATTGGAGATGAGGAATGATAACTACTTTCACTAAATTTACTTTCTACTTTGCGCTAGTGGCGTCGAGACAAAGCGTTTCTTGTTTGATTGTGGAGTCTCGACGTTGATGGCGCAAGGTATGTATGAGTCTAGAGTAGTTTACTAAATTTACCTTCTCCTCAGGCAAGCGGCATTAAGATGAAGCGTTTCTTGTTTGATTGTGGAGTCTCGAAGTAAATTGTGCGAGGATTATAAAAGTTGCTTAAAACTGGTAATAAGGACTCTCTGTTAGCTCAGGTTCATCTTTTATGCAAACTTCTTTATTTAGCCCTCTATTTTCAGCATTTAGAGCTCCATTTGTAGGTTTTATGGTTAGTCTTGCTGAGCATAAGCTCACGGTTTTTTGATCCATTATTTTGCAGGTAACGTTGCATAAGGCAACGTTAGGGAGGAAGGGGAGAGCCGAGCTGGGCAGCACCCCATGAGGGGTGTGACTTTCGCTTGGAACCCTGCACGCCACCGGGTTTTTGAAGTGGTGCTAATGTGAAGCATCCGCGGGCAGGATGGCTTCATTTTTCTTAGCGTAGGCTATAGTCCGTGAGTGTATTCTTATCTTCCGCTGCAATGTACACTTGTACATTATTAGTAAAATGAAACAATAATATGTATGACAGACATGTATTGTTGTGTATGTGTGTTTTTGGATATGTGCTGTTGGGTGCCGCATTGCACGACACCACCCGATGCGATTCCTGGACTATTGGGATGGGTCCCCACAACGTGGGTGTTCCGGAGGATGTCAACCTCGGGGCTGATGCAAACAACCTTGAACGTTTGACGGCTATGCAGAACCAGGTCATGCAAACTACGATACAAATGTTGGGGAGCTGCAAGCCAACAACAACAACCCTAACCCCGTTCCTGCACCCCCACCGCCGCCACCGCCGGCTCACAACAGATTGAGAGAGTTCATGAGGACTAGGCAACCTACTTTTGCACAAGCTAATGATCCTATGGAGGCCGATGACTGGCTGAAGTCTATTGAGAAGACGCTTGCTATTGTTCAATGCAGTGACTAAGAGAAGGTTCTCTTCGCATCACACCAACTGATGGGAGCAGCCGCTGATTGGTGGGATGCTCTTTGCAATGTTCATGCCAACTAGGAGACAATTACTTGGTCTGCATTCAAGGAGAGTTTCTGTTCTCACTATGTACCTAAGGGAGTCATGATCCTAAAGAGGTAAGAGTTTGAAAGTATCAGGCAAGGGAGGAAGAGCGTGAATGAGTATCTCAACAAGTTCACGCAACTTTCAAGGTAAGCTCCAGAGGACGTTAACTCGGATCACAAGTGCGAGGGCCCCATCGGCCTTGTCTTGCCAGGATCACGCTGAGGGGTACTGCGTTGCACATCACCAGATAACGAACATCAAAGATACAAAGAGGAAGCAAAGTTTTATTACATAAACCAGTTTATGAACATTTTTACAACAAAATAGTTTAGTCTACACTCACGGGCGTAGACTAAACATCGAGTTCACGTTCAGCCCGTGAACGTGTCCCCGCTAGCACGCACACACACTAACACGGCGGCGTGCACCACTCCCACTCGACGGGGTTCCCCTCCTGGGGTTCCGTCTCCTCCTCGGGAGTGCCTTCCTCATAGACCCCTGCAAAAAGCTTCAAACACAAGCAGTGAGCATGATGGCTCAGCAAGACTGACCCATCTCTCCTATACATGAAACTTCTACATGAATGGTTTTAGGGTACATGAGGTAAAATAAGTTGCAAAGGACTCGCCTAATTATTTGAACCTTACTTTCAATGTTTTAGCAGCAGGTTGTGGAGAACCTTACACTAAGGCACATGAGAGATCCGCAATCAAACAAGAAACGCATTTCTCTCATGTACTTTGCCCAAAGTTGAAAAGAACTTTAATTAGCTCTAAACTACAACAAGACATTAACAAGCAAGGTATATCTTACAAATCAGCAAACTTTTAACATGAATCTAGCCTGTCCTTTCTACGTCATGGTACAGTGAACAAGTGGTACTCACTGACCGCGAGGGACGGCAATTATAATCGATTTACACCTGCAGGGTTACCCGAATAACCCGTCATGTACGCCCGTACTCGATGTTGCCTACGACAACCATCCTGGACGTCGTACGCAACCACCTTTCACCCGTAAGCCAAATATTGAACCGGTCCTGTCATCCCGAGCAAGAGATCTCTGCGCGCGCATCCGCAGTGCCGCCCAGCTGATTTACACCTCAAGCTCTCAACCTACCCTCTGAACAACAGGCAATGCCTCAATACCCAGCTACCCGAGTTACATCGGTTTCCCAGTTCCCATATAGCCGATAGGTCTTCGGTACTGTTCTAGCTTGTTCAACAGGCCCGCACACGGCTCGGTCCTCAATCGATGCAAGCGGAGCTATAGCACCCAGACCCCAATGTCCTGCTGCCCTTACTCTCCGCTCGGTCTCATTTTTCTTGCCATGTGTTTCATTTGCTATCTTTACCCGAGCGATGTGCCTCTAGCCTATTCTCGCGAGTAGTTCCAACTACTCGACTTGTACCGAATCCTACACTATCTTAGCATTGCAGTAGCTAAACGAGGTTTTCAATCCTAATCCCAACCCATAGTTTTCTTGGCTATGCAATAGGGTTTCAAACAAGACCCTAATGCAAGAAATGCTCAAAGTAAGTTCTCAAGACATTAAAAAGTTATAAAACGGGTTAATGCAAACTGGGGCTTGCCTTGCTGCTCTTGGTCATAGGCTAGCTGCTCTTCCAGAGTGACGAAGTCTATGACTTCGGGTTCCTCCTCGACCTTAGCGACTACATGAGATAACATGTATATGTATCAATTTAAATGCATTTGAATTGAATTTAAACTTGTGAAGACTATAAGTCTTCCTAGAAAGACCCAATGACTCTGAAATTTTTACTGTGGTTCGGTTCAACCTAATCAGAGACTTGGTCAAGTTTCATCTGCAGCAAAGCTCATTTGAGCCCTCCACAAATAATTATGTACTTGGCCTCAATTGGAGGTCCTAGGGTGTTATAGAGATTTTCATGGAGCAAGCCATGACTTTCTGAAAACTAGATTTTTAGAGGGTTCTAATAGAGTTGGTCTCACTTAATTTGAAGGTTCCTAGCAAAAGATATGAGCTAAACAATTTCAGATAAATTCTGAAAATGTTTCTGGACATTTTCTATTTTTCTCTGGAACAGTTTCATTAATCACACCATTAGGTGGATGAAATGAGCTCAAATGGATCTCAAATTTTTATGGTAGTTCAGGGATATTTTGGTGAACATCCTAGCAAAATTGCAGAATTTTCCTCCAAAGGATTCTCCAGTTAAAATTCTAAATAGTTTAAATTTGGAAGAATTAATTCTGGAGAAATAAGGATTTTCATAGGGTGAAACTTGATTTGCTGGAAAGTACTCAGAGAGCTGAATCCAGAAAAACTTGTTTCACTCCATTTGGAGCTTCCTAGCCAAAGTTGTGTGGGTTTGAAGTTTGAACTAAAACTGAAAATCGAAGGAAAGTTTAAACTTCTGCCTGTGGGTCCCAAAACACATTGTGCTTCGTCTTCCTCCTCGCGCCAAACACCCGGCGGCGGCGGTCTCCGGCGAAACTTGCCGGAACCGAGTTCCCGGCCACCTGCCAGCCCGAAACTCGTCGCCTCCCCATTTTCCGACCTCCTGAACTCGGCTGTGAGCTCGCAGGACACCGGCGATGGCCGGAAACCCTCGCGCACCAGTGACAGCACCCGCTAGGGTTTCGGCGAGGTCGGTTTCACACCACCGTGCACCAAATCGATCAGAAATTGCTCTTAGAGCATCAGTGGAGCACGAGGAACATGAACCAAGGCTTTGTGGAAGCTAGAAACACCGGCAACCATACCCTCGACGGTGAGCCGAGGTACTTTGCAACGGTGGCGAGGAAAACGGACATATCACGGCCGATCCTCAACGGTTTTCCTTGATTCCTTTTCAAGCGTGTGTGCTAGCATGTATAGAACCTACTGGACAACCGGCTTGACCAACCATAGTGTGTGGAGTCCGAATTTCAATCGAAGGTGAGCTCGGCTCATATGAACTAGCTTTCGGTAAACATGGAAATTCTCAACTGATTGTTGATCATATGCCAAATGGCTTTCGGCTACACCATCTATATGCAGTGACGCACCTTTCATGTGTAGAAAAGTGGATGCGACGACGTCTGTGCCTAGCTGTCCACGAGAGCCCGAATGGCGGCAACGTTCGGTTCGCCGGGAAATACGCCTGGCTGAGCTCGAGGGCGCCTGCTCACTGGACAACACGACGTCTAGGACGTTGCTCACAAGCTCACGATTCTGTTTTGCCACTGGGAAGGTTATGTTTGCGTACGATCGGCCTGCTACGAGTGGAACCGAGAGGGCGGCTGGTTTTCGGTGGAGCTCGATGTGAAAATGAACGAACTCGCCGTGGGCTCGGGTGATAATCAACAGGGCATGCCGGGGGGGGGGGGGGGGAGGGATAAGGAGCCGGGCAGCTGGTCTACCACACGGGGAAGCACAGCAGGAGCTGGCGCTGGTCGGCTCCTCGGTGGCGCGCTCGGCTGCAACCCGAGAAGCGAGCACTCTGTGATTCAGTCGGTTGATTTTGCTAGTTAGGCTGACATATGGGTCCCACTCCAGTTTTAACCCCTGAAATTGAATTTTCCCCACTGCTCTAAACAGTAGATACCCAATTAACCTTGTTCATTTGAATTTCTACCCCTTGGCCATTTGAATTGGATAGAATTCAAATTGGGGTTTGTTTGAATATATTTTCAGCACATATGCAGTTTGAAATTCAAATAAAGTTTGAATTTGCTAAACTTAGCTCATGTCAAGGTCAACTCCAAATGGAGTGAAAATTGGTGTGTGATCTCACAAAAATTCTGAGTAAGAATATGCCTCCCGCTTTTGAATTCAGGGGATGGAAGTAGTCTGAATTTGAATTTGAGTTCAAACTACCCTCTTTCTAGTTATACCCAAAAAGACCTCAAAAGGTTTTGGATTTGGGTGAATTTTGGCATGAGCCTTCCTAGCAAGGTATTGGAGTTTTTCATATGCTCATATGCACACACTTTTGCATTTTGTGAGTTTATTCTCTAAAAACCATGTTAATGGTGTTTACCATCTCTTCAAATGTGTTCACAAAGTTTCTTCAAATGAAGTGTGTGTGTCGTGATGAACACTTTGAATATGTGCCAAAAAATTAGGCCCTTACATTCCTCCCCCCTTAAAAGAATATCGTCCCAAGATTATAAGGTTAAAATGAGAGAGAGGACAGTGGAAAATTACCGCATATGCGACGTGAAAAAGTCGGGGTAGTTAACGCGAAGAAATCTTTTGCTCTCCCATGTCGCTTCGTCCACGGAGTGATTACTCTAGAACTTTGTAGAACCATAATGTACGGTTGCATTTGGTTTGGTCCTTTTCATCAATAATCTGAACCGGTTCCTCCTGATACGTGAGATCCGGTTTCAGTTCTTCTATATTCTCCAGCTGGACGGTAGTGGATAGCTTGAGACACTTCCTCAGCTGGGAGCTGTGAAAGACGTCGTGCACACCGGAAGGTGCTTCTGGTAATTTCAGCCGGTATGCTACTGACCCACATCTTTCTGTAATCTGGAATGGACCGATGAATCGGGGTGCTATCTTTCCTCTCACCCCGAATCTGTTCAGGCCCTTCATTGGAGACACACGTAGACATATGTGAGCCCCGTCTTCAAACTGAAAAGGGCGTCTTCTCCGGTCCGCATATTGTTTCTGTCGGGATTGGGCGGCTTTTAGGTTTGCTTGAATCAGCTGAACCTTTTCCTCCGCGTTGTTGACAATATCAATCCCGAAGGTAACCCTTTCGCCAGACTCACACCAATTCAGTGGTGTGCTGCATTTTCTCCCGTATAGCGCCTCGTAAGGCGCCATATTGATGCTGGCTTGGTACCCATTGTTGTATGAGAACTCGGCCAACGGCAAGTGATCATCCCAATTCTTTCCGTGGTTGATAGCGCAAGCTCGTAGCATATCTTCTAAAATTTATTTTACCCGCTCAGTTTGCCCATACGTCTGCGGGTGGTATGCTGAACTATGAATCAGCTTCGTCCCCAATGCAGCATGTAGCTGTTCCCAAAAATGGGACACAAATAAAGTGCCCCGATCCGATATGATGGTGCGGGGTACGCCATACAAGCATAGGATCCGTGAGATGTACAGTTCAGCATACTTCTTGCCGTTGTAGTTGATATTGACCGGGATGAAATGGGCAACTTTGGTGAGCCGGTCGACGATCACCCACACAGAATCATGCTTCTGAAAAGTGGTGGGTAAACCGACAATGAAGTCCATGCTCATGTCTTCCCACTTCCAGGCGGGAACGCCCAGTGGTTGTAGCAGTCCCGGTTTCCGCATATGATCTACCTTCACCCTTTGACATGTATCACACTCGGACACGTACTTTGCGATCTCCCACTTCATCCGTGTCCACCAAAACTTGCTTTTAAGTTCTTGATACATTTTGTTGTTTCCGGGGTGAATAGAAAACCTTGACAAGTGAGCCTCATCAAAGATTTTCTTCCGTAACTCCGGGTTACGGGGTACGACGATCCGGTCCTTGAACCATAAGACGCCGTCTCCGTCTTTCTGGAAACATTTCAGCTCCCCACTTTCTACACGTCTCTGCAAATGCGACATGCCCTTGTCATTTTTCTGAGCTGCCGCTATCTCTTCACGGATGGTGGGGATCAAATCTAAGTTGTAGAGAGCTCCATGTGGAATCACATGCAATGGTCGCTCACTCTCTTCCAACGGGGTGATGGTCAGATTGTTGACGTGTGACTTGCGGCTCAGCGCATCCGCCACTACGTTTGCCTTGCCGGGGAGATAATGGATCTCTATTTTGTAATCCTTTATCAACTCTAACCATCTTCGCTGCCTCATGTTTAGCTCCTTCTGAGTGAATATGTACTTGAGGCTTTTGTGGTCAGTATATAAATGTACGAGGTTACCGAGTAGGTAGTGCCTCCACATTTTAAGTGCGAGCACCACGGCAGCGAGCTCCAAGTCATGAGTTTGATAATTCTGCTCATGGTTTCTGAGCTGCCGTGATCCATAATCGAGCACCCTTCGGTCTTGCATAACCACACATCCGAGCCCAATGCCGGATGCATCGCAGTACACATCGAACGGTTTTGTTGTGTCTGGCTGTGCCAAAACCGGTGCTGATGTTAGGTGCTTCACTAATGCCTTGAACGCTTCTTCACATGCTGGACTCCAAACATATTTGGTAGCCTTCTTCAGCAGCTCTGTCATAGGCTTGGCAATCTTCCAGAAGTTCGGAATGAACCTCCGATAATATCCCGCGAGCCCGAGGAAACTCCGTATCTCGTGAACAGTTCTCGGGGACTTCCAATTCAGCACTTGTGTGATTTTGCTCGGGTCTACCGTGATTCCCTCCGCTGAGATAATATGCCCAAGAAAAGACCCTTGCAATATCCAGAATTCGCACTTGCTGAATTTCGCGTATAGCTTGTGATCCCACAGCCGTTGCAAGACTATACGCAGATGCTTCTTATGTTCTCTCTCCGACTTGGAATATACCAATATGTCGTCTATGAAGACCACGACAAACTTGTCCAGCTCCAGCATGAATACCGAGTTCATCAAATACATGAAGTGACCTGGAGGGCGTTGGTGAGGCCGAAGGACAAGATCAGGTACTCATATAGTCTGTACCTCATCGAGAAAGCCGTCTTCGGAATATCCTCAGCCCGTATCTTAATCTGGTGGTACCCAGATCTTAAGTCCATCTTAGAAAAGATCTTTGCTTCGACCAACTGATCAAACAACATGTCGAGTGGCAACGGGTACTTGTTCTTGATGGTTACAGCGTTTAATGGACGATAGTCCACGCAAAGCCGCAATGTCTCGTCTTTCTTTTTTCACAAATAATGCCGAACAGCCCCATGGCGAGGACCTCGGCCTAATAAAACCCTTCTCCAGCAGGTCCGTTAGCTGGGTCTTCAGTTCAGCCAACTCCTTGGTCGCCATCTTGTATGGCCTTCGGGATATTGGCATGGTTCTGGCGGAAGTTCAATCTTGAACTCCACCTCTCGGTTAGGCGGCATCCCTGGTAAATTATCAGGGAACATGTCAGGGAACTCGTGGACTACTGGAATATCTTAAAATCTGGTAGTTGTGGACTGATATACACTTGGAAGTTTTATTTCTGGACTGTCCAGAAACAAAGAGTGTGACTCGTGCATATCTGAGTGTAGATGCACGACTCGGAGGACGGTGTCTAAAACAGCGCCGTGGCAGGTTAACCACGACATCACTAGGATGACATCGACCTTCTGTCCCTCTAAAATTATGAGAGACGTAGGGTACACTCTACCCGCTAAGCATAATGGTACTTTGGAAACCATCATGTTTGCTGAGATCTTCCCACCCAGTGAACAAATCAAATATGGACTATCAGTGGGTAGTATTCGCAAGCTGTATTTAGCAATGAAAGCTTGGCTAATAAAATTGTGCGTGGCGCCTGAATCAAATAATACTATGGCGGGATGCTGGTGGAGTTGGAACATACCCGCAAGGATTGTCTCTCCCTCCAGCACGTCCTCTATAGCAAGTTGGTGGACGGTGCCGGGCCTAGGGTTTGCCCGCTGCGCACTAGTGGGGTTCCGGGGCTGCTTCCTCCCTGGAAGTTGTGGTGCAACTCCGCCGCCCTGCCTCTCAGGACAATTGTTGGCGAAGTGTCCTGGACGACCACATTTGTAGCATGTGGCTGCTGCTTGGCCGGTGCTTGGGGGATGAAAGCCCGGCATGCGCTGCTGAGGTGCATACGCACGCGGCATCGCCTTCTGTTGTTGTTGTTGCTGCAGAGGTGGTACTGGCAGTGCCGGCCTGAATGCCGGTGGAGAATATGGCCGACTGTGGAATGGCATCAACCTCCGTGATAGCTGCCAGCGTGGATCCGATGGTGGGCGATTCACCATCCGATATTTCTGAGAAGGACCACTTCCCTCTCCGCTTCTTTGCGGCGCGCTTCGCTTCCTTTCCGCCGCCGCTAACTCCTTGCCGGAGTCCTCTTGAACAATCGCAACATCAATTATATCATTGAGGCTGCCACGATTGAACATCGCCAGCTTGTCCTTCAGGAGCGGGTTAAGCCCCTGGTAGAAATGATTCCGCCGCTTCTCGTCGATATCGGCGTGATAAGAAGCATAGAGCGCAAGATCATTGAACGCCCTGGAGTACTCCAGCGCATTCCGGCTCCCTTGCTGCAGGCGTAAGAACTCCTGTTCATGAGACCCGGCGGAATGTGATAGGCCCTGAAGGCCATCCAGAATTCCGCCCAGGTCATAACTCGCTCGGTGGGCTGCGAAGCACAATAGTTCGCCCACCACGCGCTCGCGGATCCCTGGAGCTGTTGGACCGCGAACTGAGTCTTGCGCTGCTCACTCACTTGGAGCAGCCAGAACTTCATCTCCATCGCGCGGAGCCAGTTGTCCGCATCGAGGGGTTCATCCGCCCTTGAGAATACCGGGGGATGAGTAGCCAGAAAATTGGAATAGGAGCTCTGTTGGTGCTCCTCACAATCTTGACGCCTCTGGTTGAGACGTATTCGCAATGAGGGTTTGCAGCAACTCCGTGTGCTGCTGATGAGAGCCCGCCATTGCTGCCACAATGTTAGCCAAAGTGACCATTGGCGGTGGCGGTTGTTGCTGTTGCTGTTGCTGCTGTTGCTGTCCCAAGGAGTCCTCGGGAGGCTGTGGGAGGTCTCTCCCTTCTGACTGGAACCCCCAACGTCCGGGTTGGCACGAGTACGAGTCATTCTGAAATTCAAAACAACAGCGATCAGCACAAGTCATACTTAAAATTCCCTATGAAACACTAGGTATTGAAGTGATGCATGAATAATTTGCACAACATTCATATATATTGATAAAGCATAAACTTTATACAAGATACATTAGTCTCGGATCTCCGAGAAGTCGTGCTCATGTCGTCACTACCTATACATACACTACTGTCTACACGACATGTCACTGATTACAAAAGTTTGGGTTACATCACCCAGCTGCCCTACTTGGCAATGGTAACCTCCTACTCGGAGTAGAATTCGACCTCCTGCTCACCTCCGAGAGGTCCAGTTCTACTGGACACGTGTCACCTCCGGGAGGTCTGACACTACCGGACACGTGTCACCTCTGGAGCTCACCTCTGGGAGGTCCGACGCTATTGGACACGTGTCAACCTCGGAACTCGTCTCTGAGCAGAAAGAAAGCCCAGCGCTGTTAGGACACGTGGCACTCTCGGAGCTCACCTCCGAAGAGAGGGGAGGTCTGGCACTGACACGTGGCACTATCAGAGCTCACCTCCGAAGAGAGGGGAGGTCCAACACTGACACGTGGCATACGTGGAGCTCGTCTCTGGAGAGAGGGGATGTCCCGCCCGCCAAGACGCGTGGCGCACGCGGAGCTCGCCTATGAGGAAGAGGGAGGTCCCGCCCGCCTGACACACGGCACAACTGGAGCTCGTCACTGCGGAAAAGGGAGACCTGGCTCCTGATGGACACATGGAGCCTCCGGAGCTCACCGCCACGAAGGTTACAAGATTTGAAGCGGTTTTTCTTCTGTGCGCATGGGAATCTCCGGTACTGAGGAAACCGACACGAATTCCACATTGCTACCGCACCAAATCTATTGGAGATAAGTTGTTAAGATTCAAAAATGATTTGAATAGGACTCTTATTCAAATTCCGATTAGATTAGGACTCTTTTTTTCCCGGTTATAAATAGAACCCGAAACAACCCCTTGGTCGTAACATCTTTTCTAAGCCGACAATTTAGAAGCCCTAGCCCCCAAACTCGCCGAGCTAAACCCCTTCGCCGGAGTTTTGACCACCGGAGAGACCGCCGAAGAACCCAGACACGATCGCCATCGCTGGAGGAGGGCCGACGATCTGTTTTTGCTAGAGGAACGACCCGAATAAAGTAGGGTAGGTCTCCATTACCACCTTACGATGTCATCGCGTTTTCTTTGCATCTGTTCCTTCGATCCCTTCGAACAGAAGCTTTTTCGTGGACAGATCACGTGATGATCGGTTTGATCTAGGTCTTGAGTCCAGATCATCACCACGTCCACATTTGATCTTTACACTTCTGTTCATCATGAAACCCCATGCAAGCAATGCAAACATGCAAGAACACGTACAAACTGATCTAATAAAACTGCACCATAGAATCAACATGCATATGCATCATTGCGTCTTAAAGTAGAGTATGTGTGTGATCATAAATAGAAGAACAAGCTCAGGGAGCTATCTATGAAGGATTTCAGAACCAAGACTTCGAGATCCCAGAGCAACAGAAGCCGCAAGAACAAGGCAAGTGCCCCTTGACCATATTGATCCCATGTTTTTGAAAACTGTTTTGATTGTGAAAACTGTGAATGCTTGAGTCAACTTGATGGGAAATCCTTTATAGGAGTTTACTAGTTTTGTTAACCACCCTTGTCGCTGGGACAGTTGATGAGTCAGGTATGGTTGTTTTTGCTTTTTGATTCGGTAATCTACGGGATATGGGAAGCGAGATAGGTGTGTCTAGCTAACTGCACTCGTAAGAATAATGAGAAACTGATGTTGTTAATGAACATGAATTGGAGGGAGATCTAGGCAAGCTTGGTTTGTGGATGAGGTAGTATGAGATGGTGGTTACTTGCCGTAGATCTAAGGACCGGTTCATGCGAGCCATGCCAGGATAACAGTGCCACCACAAGGCCAAATATTGGTGTGGCTTAGCTGAATAATTAGGCAAGTTACTAGATTGTTATGTACTGTGGAAGGCGCGGGGAATGGGAGTCGAGTGAGGACTGTCCTGGGAACTGCATGGCACAAGAGGGGGCCCATGGGTGGGAGAATTGGAGATTCTAGCCTGCTGGTGAAACCTTAGTGAGTCCATACATCTAGTAGCCCCTTTGTAAAGGCTATTTTGTGATCTCTTGGCCATACACCGATTGTTGTGTACTGGTATAATGGAGGTTCTGCAGTCGCCGACGGGTGATGAAATCACAAACTTGTGGGTAAAGTGGTACACCTCTGCAGAATGTAAAACTATCATGATAGCCGAGCTTACGGTCACGAGCGCCTGGACAACCCACATGATTAGTTGGGATGGTTTGGATGGTATTTGGTTATGGTTTGGTTTTCGGGACTGTTGAGTCCGGGTAATGAGATTGGTTGCATGACTGTTGAGTCATGACAATGAGCATTGGTCTCGGTATGAGACGGAATTGAAAATGAGATGAAATGGTAGTGAATACGAGATGGTAGTGAATACGAGATGGTATTCATGAGTTTGAGAAAAGTTGAGAAAGATAATTGTCTGGAAGAGACATGAAAGGTGGTGAATCATTATGGAGGTATGTTGATGTTAAAATACATGTTGGGATTACATTCACCTAAAGATGAGTTGCTGTTTTTATCGTGTTTTGAGAAATAAACTTTGCTTTCTGCAATGAGCTTTTTTATACCTGCCTTGTTGTGAGCTACATATCATATTTTCCCGCACTTGCTGAGTACGTCATGTACTCAAACTTGCATTATCATACATCATCAGCAACAGGAGAGGAGTACTATGAAGACCACGTGGAGTACTAGGAGTGTGATCCACCGTCAACTTGCCTGTGGGGATGGAGTAGAGATGGAGCCGCTGCTGCTGCATAGTTTCCTTCCGCAATAGTTTAGAAGACTTCCGCTGCTAGAATGAGTCAAGACTCATGAGACATTGTAACAAACACTGTTATTCATGGTTATATATATTTTGAATTCAGTTTGTGAAGTATATGTGTATGTATGATGAACATTCTGGGCACACATACGCATCAGTGTCGGTTCCGAGAGGTTTCCTTTCAGAACCAGGGCGTCACAGCTATGCAATTGGGTTTCAAATCAGACCCTAATGCAAGAAATAAGTGGGTGTTCAAAGTAAGTTCTTAAGTCAGTAAAAAGTTGTAAAACGGGTTAATGCAAACCGAAGCTTGCCTTGCTGCTCTTGGTCGTAGGCTAGCTGCTATTCCGGAGTGACGAAGTCTAAGACTTCGGGTTCCTCCTTGACCTTAGCGACTACATGAGATAACATGTATATGTATCAATTTAAATGAATTTGAATTGAATTTAAACTTGTGAAGACTATAAGTCTTACTAGACAGAACCAATGACTCTTAAATTTTTACCGTGGTTTGGTTACAACCTAAACAGAGACTTGGCCAAGTTTCATCTGCATCAAAGCTCATTTGAGCCCTCCACAAATAATTATGTACTTGGCCTTAATTGCAGCTCCTAGGGTGTTCTAGAGATTTTCATGGAGCAAGCCATGACTTTCTGAAAACTAGATTTTTATAGGGTTCTAATAGAGTTGGTCTCACTTAATTTGAAGGTTCCAAGCTAAAGATATGAGCTAAACAATTTTAGAGAAATTCTGAAAATGTTTCTGGACATTTTCTATTTTTCTCTGGAACAGTTTCACTAATCACACCATTAGGTGGATAAAATGAGCTCAAATGGATCTGAAATTTTTATGGTAGCTCAGCTATATTTTGTTAAACATCGTAGCAAAATTTCAGAATTTTCCTCCAAAGGATTCTCCAGTCAAAATTCTAAACAGTTTAAATTTTGAAGAATTAATTCTGTAGAAATAAGGATTTTCATAGTGTGAAACTTGATTTTCTGGAAAGTACTCAGAGATATGAATCCAACAAAATTTTGTTCACTCGATTTGGAGCTTCCTAGCAGAAGTTGTGTGGGTTTGAAGTTTGAACTAAAACTGAAAATCGAAGAAAAGTTTAAACTTCTGCCTGTGGGTCCCACACACAGTGATTCATCTTTCTCCTCGCGCCAAACACCCGGCGGCGGTGGTCTCCGGTGAGACTCGGCGGAACTGAGTTCCCGGCCACCTCCCGACCCGAAACTAGCCGCCTCCCCATTTTCCGACCTCCTGAACTCGGCTGTGAGCTCGCCGGAGACCGGCGATGGCCGGAAACCCGTGCGCACTGGTGACAGCACCCGCTAGGATTTCGGCGAGGTTGGTTTCACACCACCGTGCACCAAATCGATCGGAAATTGCTCGGAGAGAATCACTGGAGCACGAGGAACATGAACCAAGGCTTTGTGGAAGCTTGAAACGCCGGCAACCATACCCTCGACGGTGAGCCGAGGTACTTTGCAACGGCGGCGAGGAAAACGGCCATATCACGGCCGATCCTCAACGGTTTTCCTTGCTTCCTTCTCTAGCGTGTGTGCTAGCATGTATATAACCTACTGGACAACCGGCTTGACCAACAATAGTGTGTGGAGTCCGAATTTCAATCGGAGGTGAGCTCGGCTCATATGAACTGGCTTTCAGTAAACTTGGAAATTCTCAACCGATGGTTGATCATATGCCAAACGGCTTTTGGCTACACCTTCTACATGAAGTGACACACCTTTCTTGTGTCAGAAAAGTGGATGCGACGACAGCTGTGCCGAGCTTTCCACGAGAGCCCGAATGGCGGCAACGTTCGGTTCGCTGGGAAAAACGCCCGGCTGAGCTCGAGGGCGCCTGCTCACTGGACAACACGACGTATAGGACGTTGCTCACAAGCTCACGATTCCGTTTTGCTACTGGGAAGGTTGTGTTTGCATGCGATCGGCTTGCTCACGAGCGGAACCGAGAGGACGGCTGGTTTTTGGTGGAGCTCGGTGTGAAAATGAACTAACTCGCCGTGGGCTCGGGTGATAATCAACAGGAGCACGCCAGGGGGGGGGATAAGGAGCCGGGCAGCTGGTCTACCATGCGGGGAAGCACAGAAGGAGCTGGCGCTGGTCGGCTCCTCGGTGTCGCGCTCGGCTGCAACCTGAGAACCGAGCACTCTGTGATTCAGTCGGTTGATTTTGCTGGTTAGGCTGACATGTGGGTCCCACTCTGGTTTTAACCCCTGAAATTGAATTTTCCCCACTGCTCTAAACAGTAGAAACCCAATTAACCTTTTTCATTTGAATTATCTACCCCTTGGCCATTTGAGTTGGATAGAATTCAAATCGGGGTTTGTTTGAATATATTTTCAGCACATATGCAGTTTGAAATTCAAATAAAGTTTGAATTTGCTAAACTTAGCTCATGTCAAGATCAACTCCAAATGGAGTGAAAATTGGTGTGTGGGCTCACAAAAATGTGCTGAGTAACAATATGCCTCCCACTTTTGAATTCATGGGATGGAAGTAGTTTGAATTTGAATTTGAGTTCAAACTACCCTCTTTCTAGTTATACCCAAAAAGATCTCAAAAGGTTTTGGATTTGGGTGAATTTTGGCATGAGCCTTCCTAGCAAGGTGTTGGAGTTTTTCATATGCTCAGCCCCTAGATGATGCATGTGGGAAATGCCACTTTTGCATTTTGTGAGTTTATTCTCTAATAACCTTGTTGATGGTGTTTACTTGCTCTTCAAATGTGTTCACAAAGTTTCTTCAAATGAAGTGTGTGTGTGGTGATGAACACTTTGAATATGTGCCAAAAACTTAGGCCCTTACAACAAGATGCAATACCTGTTCATGAGATGACTGAACAATGAAATTCAAGTCCAGCTGCTCAACAGTGACTATGCAAACTTCCAGAAGCTCGTTGACAAAACTATAGTGGTGGAGAGCAAGATCTGTGAGATTGAACAAGAGGGCAAGAGAAGGATGCCATATCAAGGACAGCCACAAGGAAACAACATACGCCCCCGCTTCATGCCACCAGCTGCACCATACTATGGCTCGTCTGCTTCTACTTTTAACCCTAAAAATCCCCCTCGCTCTAATCAGCCACCGCAGGAACGCCCTGTCATGAATGCACCCCGTTTGCCTATGCCTCCTGTGCCCCATCCCAACATGGGCGCTTATGGTCAAAAATCAGCCTCACCCCAACCTTCCTTGTGTCATTGGCAACAAGGCATGCTTTTCATGGGGAGAGACGGGACACTTTGCAAATTAGTGCCCCAAGAAAGGCCGTGGACAGCCGAGCAATGTACTCAAGCAGAATCCACGGACAAATGGAGGAGCAACACAAGGCAAACGTGGACAGCAGAACTTTGCTCGTGGCCATGTGAATCACGTCTCCCCTGAGGAAGCACAACAAGCTGAGGACGTCGTGATTGGTATGTTTCTCGCCAACTCCAACCCAGCCACCGTTTTATACGATTCCGGAGCATGGCATTCATTCATCTCATCCAAGTATGTTGCCAAGTATAACCTACCCATATACCACAAGTGTAAGGGCCTCAGTTTTTGACACACATTTGCAGTGTTCATCACCACACCACACACCTCATTTGCGGAAGAATGATGAACACAAATGAAGAGCAAGTAACAATTATCAACATGCTCATTAGAGAACAAACTTACACATTGCAAAAGTGGTATTTCCCACATGTGATATAGATGGGCTGGACATATAAAAACTCCTACACTTTACTAAGGATGTCCATGCCAAGTTTCACCCAAATTCAAAACCTTTTTGAGGTCAGTTTGGGTATAGTTAGGAAGAGGGCAGTTTGAAACCATATTCAGACTCAAACTGTTTTTATCCAATGAATTTAAAAGTGGGGGGCATATTCTTACTCAGTACATTTTTGTGAGCTCACACACCAATTTTCACTCCATTTGGAGTTGATCTTGACATGAGCAAAGTGGGAGAAATTCAAACTTTATTTGAATTTCAAACTGAACTTGTGCTGAAATTCATTCAAACCAAACCTCATTTGAACTTTGATCAATTCAAATGGCTCATGGGTGAATAATTTGAATTGCCAAGGGTAGTATGGGGTTCACTGTTTACAACAGTGATTAGGAGTAAATTTCAGAGGTTAAAACTGGAGGTGGGACCCACATGTCAGCCACTGCTCAGATCAAACCGACTGAGACTTTCTCACTCGGGTCGCCGAGCCGCAGCGGTGATCGCCACCGAGGCCAGCCGCCGCGCCACCAGCTGCTTGCCCACGCGCGGGCATGAGGCGGTGCAGAGCCTTCTTAAGGCGCCTGCCCCCTCCTCGGCCGAGGCACCACCGTTCTTCCCCGCAAGAACTCAGCGCCGGCCGAAAACTTCCACAGCTCGGACTTGATCGGAGAACACCGATCGCAGCTCCCTCCTTCCACTCCAGAGCCCCAGCATGGTACTAGAGACCTTCCTCGATCCTCCCCGTTGCTAGAATTCGGTTGAAACCGAGTGATATCGGCTGTGCCGAAAGATCAAAATCGGAACTCGGAACCGCCGCACCTCGGGCTCTCGTGGACAGCCCAACCAGGGCGTTGTCACGCCCGAGCCAAGGCACCCTTGGACGCGCGGGTGACCGGTGCTGCTCATCCCCGAGCCACAGCTCGAGTGGTTGCTCACCGGCGGCGAATTTCCACTTTTCCCCTTTCTGTGTGCAGAACGACCTTCGGGTACGATTCTGTTTAATTCGTGCTCTAGGAAGGATTAGAGGGCCTCAGGCCGCTCTCACACGAGCTAGAAACGGTAACGCACAAGTTGCCTTCACAACTCTGGGCCGGAGAACCTTTGTGCCCGGCGGAATTTGAGGTCTACTAATAGCGGAGCGAACGGGCGGCATCGGGCGCACGGTGAGGACCTATTTCGGGCCTTCCCCGAGCTGCCTCGAGCTCATGTCGACCTTCTCTGAGGTCCACTGATGCTCCCCGACCGATTTCCCAAGTAGCTGAGGTGCTAGAGAAGTCAGCCGACATGGCCGAAGTCATTCCGAGGTGGCGGCTCGTCGCCGACCATGCTCCGGCCATTGTCATGAGCAGCTGACCCTAGAATCCTGTTCCCCGAGTAAAAGTAGGCAGGGGCGGCCAGAATCAAAAAGTTTGGAGCTGTACAGCAGCCGGCGGCGAGCTCTCCGGCGAGATCCCTCGGCGGCGGGGCGCGGGTGTCGCGAGGTTGAAGAAGGGGGTGGACCCCAGCTGTCAGCGGCCGATATTTTGAATCGGGATCCGGCTGCGGCCAGGATCGGGTGTGCTGGCGCGCAAAATCCTTGTGGGCCGCGATGTGCCATCGCCTCGGCGTGCGACGCGTGTCCCCTGGGCCCACGCGCGAGTTTAAACTTTTCCCCGATTTTCAGATTTCCTTCAAACTTCAAATCCTTATAACTTTGGCTAGAAAGCTCCAAATTGAGTGAACCAAATTTTGCTGGATTCAGCTCTCTGAGTACTTTCCAGAAAATCAAGTTTGACTTCATGAAATTCCTTATTTCTCCAGAATTAATTACTTAAAGTTTAAACTGTTAGGAATTTTAACTGGAGAATCCTTTGGAGGAAAATCCTGAAATTTTTCTGAGATGTTCACCAAAATATCCTTGAACTACCATAAAAATTTCAGATCCATTTGAGCTTATTTAATCCACCTAATGGTGTGATTAGTGAAACTGTTCCAGAGAAAATAGAAAATGTTCAGAAACATTTTCAGAATTTTCTCTGAAATTGTTTAGCTCATATCTTTAGTTAGAGACTTCCAAATTAAGTGAGACCAACTCCATTAGAACCCTCTGAAAATCTAGTTTTCAGAAAGTCATAGTTTGTCTCATGAAAATTCCTAGAACACCCTAAGAGTCCCAATTAAGGTCAAGGACATAATTATTTGTGGAGGGCTCAAATGAGCTTTGCTGCAACTAAAACTTGACCAGGTCCCTGTTTAGGTTGTAACCAAGCCACAGTAAAAGTTTCACAGTCATTAGGTCTGTCTAGCAAGGGTTATAGACTTCACAACTTCAAAGTTAATACAAATGCATTTAAATTGATACATATGTTTCTTATATCATGTAGTCGCTAAGGTCGAGGAGGAACCCGAAGTCCTAGACTTCGTTACTTCGGAGGAACAGCTAGCCTACGACCAAGAGCAGCAAGGCAAGCTCCCGTTTGCATTAACTTTTTTTTCAAATGTTTATTGTTTTGAGCACATCTTTGAATATTGTTCTGTGCATTAGAGTCTTGATTGGAAACCCAACTGCATAGCCAAGAAAACCATGGGTTGGGTTTAGGATTGCAAACCCCGTTAGCTACTGCATTGCTAGGATAGAGTAGGATTCGGTACAAGTCGAGTAGTTGGAACTACTCGCGAGAATAGGCTAGAGGCACATTGCTCGGGTAGAGATAGCACATGATACACATGGCAAGAAAATGAGACCGAGCGGAGAGTAAGGGCAGCAGGACTTTGGGGCCTGTGTGCTGTAGCTCCGCTTGTGTCGATTGAGGACCGAGCCGTGTGCGGGCCTGTTGAACAAGCTAGAACAGTACCGAAGACCTACCGGCTATATGGGAACCGGGAAACTGATGTAACTCGGGTAGCTGGGTATTGAGGCATTGCCCGTCGTTCAGAGGGTAGGTTGAGAGCTCGAGGTGTAAATCGGCTGGCGGCACGGAGATGCGCGTGCAGAGACCTCTTGCTCGGGACGATGGGACCGGTTCAATATTTGGCTGACAGGTGAAAGGTAGTCGCGTATGGCGTCCGTGATGGTTGTTGTAGGCAACATCGAGTATGGGCGTACGTGACGGGTTGTTCGGGTAACCCTGCAGGTGTAAATCGATTATAATCGCCGTCCCTCGCAGTTAGTGAGTACCACTTGTTCACTGTACCGTGACGTAGAAAGAACAGGCTAGTTACATGTTAAAATGTTGCTGATTGAAAGCTGGACATTGATTGTTAATGATATGCTGTAGCTTAGAGCTAATTAAAGTTCTTTTCAACTTTGGGCAAAGTACATGAGAGAAATGCGTTTGTTGTTTGATTGCGGCTCTCTCATGCGCCTTAGCGTAAGGTTCTCCACAACCTGCTGCTAAAACTTGAAAGTAAGGTTCTACTAATTAGGCGAGTCCTTGCAAATGATTTTTACCTCATGCAACCCATTACCCTCATGTAGAAGTTCCATGTTTAGGTGAGACGGGTCAGACTTGCTGAGCCTTCGTGCTCACTGCTTGTGTTTGAAGCTTTTGCAGGGTTCTATGAGGATGGGACTCCCGAAAAGGAGACGGAACCCCAGGAGGGGAACCCCGTTGAGTGGTAGTCGTGCACGCCGCAGAGTTAGTGTGCGTGTGTGCTAGCAAGGACACGTTCGAGGGCTGAACGTGCACTTGATGCTTAGTCTACGCCCGCGAGTGTAGACTGAACTTATTTTGATGTAAACATGTTCATAAACTTGTTTATGTAATAAAACTTCCGCTTCCGCTTTGCACCTTTGACGTGTGTTATACGGTGCTGTGCAACGCAGCACCCCTCAGCGTGATCCTGGCTCGACAGGACCATTGGGGTCGTGTCAGCGTGGTATCAGAGCTCGCTTGAGGTTTAACACAGTACAAATGTCTTCTTTTTCAAAAATCCAGTGAGGAACGAGTTAGTAGCCCGTATAAGGATGTTATTAGTATATAGAAAGTGGCTTATTAACCTATTTATTATGTCGGAAAACCGTGCATCCCGGGACGTTCATGTCTTGGGGGGTGCACGTAAGCGCTGTCCACCAGTGCGCACAAGCTGAAGGGTGGAGCCCCACGGGTGGCAGGTAACCCGACCCGCTTTAGTATCCTCTACGACTCTTCATGTCGTTTGGGGTATTCGAGCAACATCTGTCCCTGGCGTGCGTGGTGCAACATGGGAGACCCCGTCACGTGGTCTGAAACGTGAACACGTAACTCAAGGCGTGTTTGGCTTGAGAACATCCGGGCGAGTGATGACGGCCGGGTGTACCAACTGTATGGATTCCGGGCTCGGTGTGCAGCCGAGTCTGATGATTGTTTGAGTTTCTGCAGGTAGCCTGACCACGAAACGATAGACGTGTAGCATCCGTGTGCGAGTGACGTTTAGTGCCACTGAAATAACGAAGCCGGCTAAGTCCGGTATAGGTTTTTCTTTGTGAGGACGTAGTACCGACAAAATCTGGTGACGCATCGACGTCACACCCAACTAAATAAACAACTTCATTGGAAAAACTGGAAGGTTTTAATCCAAAGTAGTAAAACTTGATGTAACTCCTTCCCTTGAACAGGATATTCAAAGTTAACAAGCTTTCAACTTATAGGATGTTAAGGACAGAGCACTCTGTTTTCAGCTGAATCAAGGCCGAAGTTAATCATAGGTTAGAGGTTGAGTTCTTTCGAGGTTGGGGTCGTATGATACATTTCTGGAAAGCGTTGGAAGAGCTTTACAACTCTTATGTTGAGGTCCAGAGGTGTTTCATCCCTTAACCACTCGAAAAATGCAGTAGAGTTGAAACTGTCCAGAAAACAGGACAGAGCAAAGACTCTCTGTAAACTCTCTGTAAATTAAGCATAACTTCCTGCTTAAAAATCCAAAAATAGGAAATGAGGTACTTCTGGAAAACTTATGAGATGGGTTACGACTTTGTAACAGAAAGTTTTGTCAAATTGGGAACAGAATTAACTGGGATTCTTGGATCAATTCAGTACCTAAAGCAGGGAGGTGCTGTCCAATTGATTCCAGAAATTCTGTTAACTTTGACATATCATAACTTTTGAACCAGGACAGATCTTAGGTCAACCAAATACTTTCTGGAAAGCTATTGAAGTTAACTTTAACTTTGATGTTGAGCTCCAGAATTGGTTCTGCATTTAACATGGCCTAAATCAGGTTGATATGGAAACTGGTCACGGCTGTCATGGGAACAGCAGATCAGCAGTCAAATTTGTTTAAAAAATTTGAACTATGTTTCCAAGTGTTATGGGTTCAATGACATATCTTATGTTATAACTCAATGGTTTACTGTTTAAATAAATATTTGACATTTCTCAAATATATTTTTACAGATGGCAGCAGATAAACAGTTGGAGAACGGGTGGGTAGTTTCCCACTGTTCTGACCGTAGCGGCTACCCGGAAGCATTGTGGCAAATGCTCCAATATTTCGGGTACAACCAGATGCCGCAATACTTTGCCAAGGAAGAAGGCAAAGAGGGGAACAAAACATGGACGATCCATGTCGAGGTTCCCGCAGGACCTACGCCACCCGGTTGGGTGCCATTCACCGTCACGGTGAGAGGAAGACAACCGGAAGGGATGTGGCAAGTGGCAGCCCGTAACACTATGTCACGTTTCTGCCAACTACATGTGCAGGCTATGGAGGGTACTCCATACGCACTCGTTCTGGTGGAGGGACGAGCTCAGCATGTGTTGGAAGAGAGGTACCTGGAGGCAACAGACCCGAGTTGCCCAAGGTACAACCCCGCGGAGGCAAATCTCAGCCTCCAAATGAGGGCGGGAAACGCTGTGATGGACAGCCAAGCTGTTCATACGGAGCATCTCGCCACCAAGCTCAAGGAGAGCACAAGCCGTGGAGATCAATTCGAGAGTGCTCACAGCGCACTCCGCAATGTGCTCCTTCCGACGATCAAGCGACTGAATGAACAACACAATCAGTTGCGTCGTCTGAAGAAGGCAAAGAAGAAGAGCCGTGTTGACATCGCGGCGTTGCAAGAGCTGGTGCAGACCCTAACCCAGCAGAATGAGGACCTTGCTCAGGAGCGGGACGACGCTATCGAGGAAGGCCAAGGCTGGGAAGAGGACTACAACCAAGCTATGGACGAGGTGCATGCCTTGCAGGACCTCGTGCCCCCGGTATTGGGCGTACCGGTAGTCTTGGGTCTTCCAGCCATGGGAGAACCTGGAATGGGAGAAGAGGTGGTAGACCCCGAGCCACCAGCCGAGGTACCGGAGGAGGACGACCCACAGGAGGTCGAGTTCTACTCCGAGTAGGGGGTTACGGTTGCCAAGTAGGGCAGCTAGGGTAGCGTAACCCAACTTTTGTAATCGGTGACATGTCGTGTAGACAGTAGCGTATGTATAGGTAGTGACGACATGAGCACGACTTCTTGGAGATCCGAGAATAATGTATCTTGTATAAAGTTTATGCTTTATCAATATATGTGAATGTTGTGCAAGTTAATCATGCGTCGCTTCAATACCTACTGCTGTTTATGGAATTTTGAGTAAGACATGTGCTAATTGCTGCTGTGTTGAATTTCAGAATGACGCGTACTCGTGCCAACCCTGATGTTGGAGGTACTAGCCAAGGGGGAGAGACCTCCCAACCACCTCCCGAGGACTCCTCGGGACAGCAGCAGCAACAGCAACAGCAAACACCGCCACCGCCACTGCCAACGGTTACATTGGCCGACATTGTCGCGGCAATGGCGGGCTCGCATCAGAAGCACACAGAGTTGCTGCAGACTCTCATCGCCAATACGTCTCGCCCAGAGAGACGTCAAGAGCGTGAGGAGCGCCAACAGAGCTCCTACTCCGACTTCCTGGCGACTCATCCCCCTGTATTCTCAAGGGCGGATGAACCACTTGACGCGGACAACTGGCTCCGCGCCATAGAGATGAAGTTCGGGCTGCTCCAAATCAGCGAGCAGCGCAAGACTCAGTTCGCGGTCCAGCAGCTCCAAGGATCCGCGAGCGCGTGGTGGGCCAACTTCTGTGCTTCCCAGCCCACCGACCGAGTGATGACCTGGGCGGAGTTCCGGACGGCCTTCAGGGCCTATCACATACCGCCCGGTTTGATGAAGAGGAAGACGCAGGAGTTCCTACACCTGCAACAAGGGAGCCGGAACGCGCTGGAATACTCCAGGGCGTTTAACGATCTCGCGCTATATGCGTCGTATCATGCTGATACCGACGAGAAGCGGCAAGACCATTTTTACCAGGGGCTTAACCCGCTCCTGAAGGACAAGTTGGCGATGTTCAATCGTGGCAGCCTCAATGACATCATTGATGCTGCGATTGTTCAGGAGGACTCCGGCAAGGAGTTGGCGGCGGCAGAGCGAAAGCGAAGCGTGCCGCAGAGCATCGGAGAAGGAGGCGGTCCTTCTCAGAAGTTTCGGATGGTGAATCGCCCACCATCAGGCCCACACTGGCAACCACCACAGCGGTCGATGCCGTTCCGCAGTCGGCCGTACTCTTCACCGACATTCCGGCCGGCACTGCCAGTACCACCGCAACAACAACAGCAGCAGCGGGCGATGCCGCGTGCGTTTGCACCTCCGCAACGCATGCCGGGTTTTCGTCCACCGAGTACTCCACCATCAGCGGCCACATGTTACAAGTGTGGTCGTCCAGGACACTTCGCGAGCAGTTGCCCGGAGAGGCAAGGCGGCGGAGTGGCACCACAGTTTCCGGGGAGGAATAAACCCCGGAACCCTACTAATGCGCGGCGGGCAAACCCTAGGCCCGGCACTGTCCACCAGCTTGCCATTGAGGACGTGCCGGAGGGCGAGCCAATCCTTGCGGGTATGTTCCAACTCTACCAGCATCCCGCTATAGTACTGTTTGATTCAGGCGCCACGCATAATTTTATTAGCAAGCTTTCATTGCTAAACACAGTTTGCCAATACTACCCACCGATAGTCCATATTTAATTTGCTCACCGGGTGGGAAGATTTCAGCAAGCGTAATGGTCTCCAAAGCACCATTATGCTTAGCGGGTAGAGTGTACCCCACGTCTCTCATTATCTTAGAGGGACAGAAGGTCGATGTCATCCTAGGGATGTCGTGGTTAACCCGCCACGGCGCTGTTTTAGACACCGTCCTTCGAGTCGTGCACTTAAACTCAGAGGTGCACGGTTCTCACTCATTATTTCTGGACAGTCCAGAAATAAAACTTCCAAGTGTCTATCAAGCCACAACCATCAGATTGGAAGACATTCCAGTGGTCCGAGAGTTCCCTGATGTATTCCCGGACGATTTGCCGGGGATGCCACCCGATAGAGAGGTGGAGTTCAAGATTGAACTTATACCGGGAACCATGCCAATATCCCGAAGGCCGTACAAGATGGCGCCCAAGGAGTTGGCTGAACTGAAGACTCAGCTCACGGACCTTCTGGAGAAGGGTTTTATTAGGCCGAGCTCCTCGCCATGGGGCTGTTCGGCATTATTTGTCAAAAAGAAGGATGAAACGTTGCGGCTTTGCGTGGACTACCGTCCATTAAATGCTGTAACCATCAAGAACAAGTACCCGTTGCCATGGATCGACATGTTGCTTGATCAGTTGGTCGAAGCAAAGATCTTTTCCAAGATGGATTTAAGATCCGGGTACCATCAGATTAAGATAAGGGCGGAGGACATTCCAAAGACAGCTTTCTCGACAAGGTACGGACTTTATGAGTACCTGGTCATGTCCTTTGGCCTCACCAATGCTCCAGCTCACTTCATGTACTTAATGAACTCAGTGTTCATGCCGGAGCTGGACAAGTTTGTCGTGGTCTTCATCGACGACATCCTGGTATACTCCAAGTCGGAGGAAGATCACAAGAAACATCTGCGTATAGTCTTGCAACGGCTGCGGGATCACAAGTTATACGCAAAGTTCAGCAAATGCGAGTTTTGGATATCGCAAGTGCCTTTCCTCGGGCATATCATCTCAGCGGAGGGTATCTCTGTGGACCCGAGCAAGATCACGCAAGTGCTGAATTGGAAATCCCTGAGAACTGTTCATGAGGTACGGAGTTTCCTCGGACTCGCGGGATATTATCGGAGGTTCATTCCGAACTTCTCAAAGATTGCCAAGCCAATGACAGAGCTGCTGAAGAAGGCTACCAAATATGTTTGGAGTCCAGCATGTGAAGCAGCATTCAAGGCTTTAGTCAAGCACCTGACATCAGCACCGGTTTTGGCGCAGCCAGACACAACAAAACCGTTCGATGTGTACTGCGATGCATCCGGCATTGGGCTCGGATGTGTGCTGATGCAAGACTGAAGGGTGGTCGCGTATGGATCACGGCAGCTTAGGAACCATGAGCAAAATTATCCAACTCACGACTTGGAGCTCGCTGCCGTGGTACTTGCACTAAAAATGTGGAGGTACTACCTACTCGGTAACCTCGTACATTTATATACCGACCACAAAAGCCTCAAGTACATATTCACTCAGAAGGAGCTGAACATGAGGCAACGAAGATGGTTAGAACTGATAAAGGATTACGAGATAGAGATCCATTATCATCCGGGCAAGGCAAACGTTGTGGCAGATGCGCTGAGCCGCAAGTCACACGTCAATAATCTGACCATCACACCGTTGGAAGAGAGCGAACCACCACTACATGTGATTCCACACGGAGCTCTCTACAACCTAGCTTTGATCCCCACCATCCGTGAAGAGATAGCGGCAGCCCAGAAGAATGACAAGGGCATGCCACATTTACGGAGACGTGTAGACAGTGGGGAGTTGAAATGTTTCCGGAAGGACGGAGACGGCGTCCTATGGTTCAAGGACCGGATCGTCGTACCCCGAAACCCGGAGTTACGGAAGAAAATCTTTGATGAGGCTCACTTATCAAAGTTTTCTATTCACCCCGGCAGCAACAAAATGTATCAAGAACTCAGAAGCAAGTTTTGGTGGACACGGATGAAGCGAGAGACTGCAAAATACGTGTCCGAGTGTGATACATGTCGAAGGGTGAAGGCAGACCACATGCGGAAACCGGGACTGCTGCAACCACTGGGCATTCCTGCCTGGAAGTGGGAGGACGTGAGCATGGATTTCGTCGTCGGTTTACCCACCACCTTACAGAAACATGATTCGGTGTGGGTGATCGTCGATCGGCTCACCAAAGTTGCCCATTTCATCCCGGTCAACACCAACTACAACGCCAAGAAGTACGCTGAACTGTACATCTCACGGATCCTATGCTTATACGGCGTACCCCGTACCATCATATCGGACCGGGGCACTTTATTTGTGTCCCGTTTTTGGGAGCAGCTACACGCTGCCTTGGGGACGAAGCTGATCCGTAGTTCAGCCTACCACCCGCAGACGGATGGGCAAACCGAGCGGGTAAATAAAATCCTAGAAGACATGCTACAAGCTTGCGCTATCAACCACGGCAAGAATTGGGATGATCACTTGCCGTTAGCCGAGTTCTCGTACAACAATGGGTACCAAGCCAGCATCAAGATGGCGCCCTATGACGCGCTATACGGAAGAAAATGCCGCACACCATTGAACTGGTGTGAGTCTGGCGAAAGGGTTACCTTCGGGATTGACCTTGTCAACAACGCGGAAGAAAAGGTTCGACTAATTCAAGCGAACCTAAAAGCCGCTCAATCCCGTCAGAAACAGTATGCGGACCGGAGAAGGCGCCCATTACAATTCGAAGTTGGAGATCACGTATATCTACGGGTGTCTCCAATGAAGGGCGTAAACAGATTTGGGGTGAGAGGAAAGTTGGCACCCCGATTCATCGGTCCGTTCCAGATTACCGAAAGATGTGGATCGGTGGCATACCGGCTGAAATTACCAGAAGCACTTTCCGGTGTGCACGACGTCTTTCACATTTCCCAGCTGAGGAAGTGTCTCAAGCTATCAACTACCGTTCAGCTGGAAGACATTGAAGAACTGCAACCGGATCTCACCTATCGGGAGGAACCGGTGCAGATTATTGATGAAAAGGCCCGAACCACACGCAACCGTACGTTGTGGTTCTACAAGGTTCTATGGAGTAATCACTCCATGGACGAAGCGACATGGGAGAGCGAAGAATTCCTTCGCACTAACTACCCCGACTTTTTCACGTCGCATATCCGGTAATTTTCCACCGTCCTCTCTCTCATTTTCACCTTATAATCTCGGGACGAGATTCTTTTAAGGGGGGAGGAATGTAAGGGCCTCAGTTTTTGACACACATTTGCAGTGTTCATCACCACACCACACACCTCATTTGAGGAAGAATGATGAACACAAATGAAGAGCAAGTAACAATTATCAAAATGCTCATTAGAGAACAAACTTACACATTGCAAAAGTGGTATTTCCCACATGTGATATAGATGGGCTGGACATATAAAAACTCCTACACTTTACTAAGGATGTCCATGCCAAGTTTCACCCAAATTCAAAACCTTTTTGAGGTCAGTTTGGGTATAGTTAGGAAGAGGGCAGTTTGAAACCATATTCAGATTCAAACTGTTTTTATCCAATGAATTTAAAAGTGGGGGGCATATTCTTACTCAGTACATTTTTGTGAGCTCACACACCAATTTTCACTCCATTTGGAGTTGATCTTGACATGAGCTAACTGGGAGAAATTCAAACTTTATTTGAATTTCAAACTGAACTTGTGCTGAAATTCATTCAAACCAAACCTCATTTGAACTTTGATCAATTCAAATGGCTCATGGGTGAATAATTTGAATTGCCAAGGGTAGTATGGGGTTCACTGTTTACAACAGTGATTAGGAGTAAATTTCAGAGGTTAAAACTGGAGGTGGGACCCACATGTCAGCCACTGCTCAGATCAAACCGACTGAGACTTTCTCACTCGGGTCGCCGAGCCGCAGCGGTGATCGCCACCGAGGCCAGCCGCCGCGCCACCAGCTGCTTGCCCACGCGCGGGCATGAGGCGGTGCAGAGCCTTCTTAAGGCGCCTGCCCCCTCCTCGGCCGAGGCACCACCGTTCTTCCCCGCAAGAACTCAGCGCCGGCCGAAAACTTCCACAGCTCGGACTTGATCGGAGAACACCGATCGCAGCTCCCTCCTTCCACTCCAGAGCCCCAGCATGGTACTAGAGACCTTCCTCCATCCTCCCCGTTGCTAGAATTCGGTTGAAACCGAGTGATATCGGCTGTGCCGAAAGATCAAAATCGGAACTCGGAACCGCCGCACCTCGGGCTCTCGTGGACAGCCCAACCAGGGCGTTGTCACGCCCGAGCCAAGGCACCCTTGGACGCGCGGGTGACCGGTGCTGCTCATCCCCGAGCCACAGCTCGAGTGGTTGCTCACCGGCGGCAAATTTCCACTTTTCCCCTTTCTGTGTGCAGAACGACCTTCGGGTACGATTCTGTTTAATTCGTGCTCTAGGAAGGATTAGAGGGCCTCAGGCCGCTCTCACACGAGCTAGAAACGGTAACGCACAAGTTGCCTTCACAACTCTGGGCCGGAGAACCTTTGTGCCCGGCGGAATTTGAGGTCTACTAATGGCGGAGCGAACGGGCGGCATCGGGCGCACGGTGAGGACCTTCTCTGAGGTCCACTGATGCTCCCCGACCGATTTCCCAAGTAGCTGAGGTGCTAGAGAAGTCAGCCGACATGGCCGAAGTCATTCCGAGGTGGCGGCTCGTCGCCGACCATGCTCCGGCCATTGTCATGAGCAGCTGACCCTAGAATCCTGTTCCCCGAGTAAAAGTAGGCAGGGGCGGCCAGAATCAAAAAGTTTGGAGCTGTACAGCAGCCGGCGGCGAGCTCTCCGGCGAGATCCCTCGGCGGCGGGGCGCGGGTGTCGCGAGGTTGAAGAAGGGGGTGGACCCCAGCTGTCAGCGGCCGATATTTTGAATCGGGATCCGGCTGCGGCCAGGATCGGGTGTGCTGGCGCGCAAAATCCTTGTGGGCCGCGATGTGCCATCGCCTCGGCGTGCGACGCGTGTCCCCTGGGCCCACGCGCGAGTTTAAACTTTTCCCCGATTTTCAGATTTCCTTCAAACTTCAAATCCTTATAACTTTGGCTAGAAAGCTCCAAATTGAGTGAACCAAATTTTGCTGGATTCAGCTCTCTGAGTACTTTCCAGAAAATCAAGTTTGACTTCATGAAATTCCTTATTTCTCCAGAATTAATTTCTTAAATTTTAAACTGTTAGGAATTTTAACTGGAGAATCCTTTGGAGGAAAATCCTGAAATTTTTCTGAGATGTTCACCAAAATATCCTTGAACTACCATAAAAATTTCAGATCCATTTGAGCTTATTTAATCCACCTAATGGTGTGATTAGTGAAACTGTTCCAGAGAAAATAGAAAATGTTCAGAAACATTTTCAGAATTTTCTCTGAAATTGTTTAGCTCATATCTTTAGTTAGAGACTTCCAAATTAAGTGAGACCAACTCCATTAGAACCCTCTGAAAATCTAGTTTTCAGAAAGTCATAGTTTGTCTCATGAAAATTCCTAGAACACCCTAAGAGTCCCAATTAAGGTCAAGGACATAATTATTTGTGGAGGGCTCAAATGAGCTTTGCTGCAACTAAAACTTGACCAGGTCCCTGTTTAGGTTGTAACCAAGCCACAGTAAAAGTTTCACAGTCATTAGGTCTGTCTAGCAAGGGTTATAGACTTCACAACTTCAAAGTTAATACAAATGCATTTAAATTGATACATATGTTTCTTATATCATGTAGTCGCTAAGGTCGAGGAGGAACCCGAAGTCCTAGACTTCGTTACTTCGGAGGAACAGCTAGCCTACGACCAAGAGCAGCAAGGCAAGCTCCCGTTTGCATTAACTTTTTTTTCAAATGTTTATTGTTTTGAGCACATCTTTGAATATTGTTCTGTGCATTAGAGTCTTGATTGGAAACCCAACTGCATAGCCAAGAAAACCATGGGTTGGGTTTAGGATTGCAAACCCCGTTAGCTACTGCATTGCTAGGATAGAGTAGGATTCGGTACAAGTCGAGTAGTTGGAACTACTCGCGAGAATAGGCTAGAAGCACATTGCTCGGGTAGAGATAGCACATGATACACATGGCAAGAAAATGAGACCGAGCGGAGAGTAAGGGCAGCAGGACTTTGGGGCCTGTGTGCTGTAGCTCCGCTTGTGTCGATTGAGGACCGAGCCGTGTGCGGGCCTGTTGAACAAGCTAGAACAGTACCAAAGACCTACCGGCTATATGGGAACCGGGAAACTGATGTAACTCGGGTAGCTGGGTATTGAGGCATTGCCCGTCGTTCAGAGGGTAGGTTGAGAGCTCGAGGTGTAAATCGGCTGGCGGCACGGAGATGCGCGTGCAGAGACCTCTTGCTCGGGATGATGGGACCGGTTCAATATTTGGCTGACGGGTGAAAGGTAGTCGCGTACGGCGTCCGTGATGGTTGTTGTAGGCAACATCGAGTACGGGCGTACGTGACGGGTTGTTCGGGTAACCCTGCAGGTGTAAATCGATTATAATCGCCGTCCCTCGCGGTTAGTGAGTACCACTTGTTCACTGTACCATGACGTAGAAAGAACAGGCTAGTTACATGTTAAAATGTTGCTGATTGAAAGCTGGACATTGATTGTTAATGATATGCTGTAGCTTAGAGCTAATTAAAGTTCTTTTCAACTTTGGGCAAAGTACATGAGAGAAATGCGTTTCTTGTTTGATTGCGGCTCTCTCATGCCCCTTAGCGTAAGGTTCTCCACAACCTGCTGCTAAAACTTGAAAGTAAGGTTCTACTAATTAGGCGAGTCCTTGCAAATGATTTTTACCTCATGCAACCCATTACCCTCATGTAGAAGTTCCATGTTTAGGTGAGACGGGTCAGACTTGCTGAGCCTTCGTGCTCACTGCTTGTGTTTGAAGCTTTTGCAGGGTTCTATGAGGAAGGGACTCCCGAAGAGGAGACGGAACCCCAGGAGGGGAACCCCGTTGAGTGGGAGTCGTGCACGCCGCAGAGTTAGTGTGCGTGTGTGCTAGCAAGGACACGTTCGAGGGCTGAACGTGCACTTGATGCTTAGTCTACGCCCGCGAGTGTAGACTGAACTTATTTTGATGTAAACATGTTCATAAACTTGTTTATGTAATAAAACTTCCGCTTCCGCTTTGCACCTTTGACGTGTGTTATACGGTGCTGTGCAACGCAGCACCCCTCAGCGGGATCCTGGCTCGACAGGACCATTGGGGTCGTGTCAACAAGTTAGTTCTCCCGGTGGAGAGATGAGGACTAATATAGTATGTCCGAAAGTAAGCCTTAAAATAAGGGGGTAGACTTTCTTGCCAACCTTATCGTCTTTGATTCCCAATTGATTGATATGATACATGGAATGGACTGGTTAAGCAAGTAGAATGGAGAGATTCAATGTGCTAAGAGGATCGTGCAGTTGACAAGTGAGCACGATACCCATATCGAGTTCGAGGCGGCCAAACCTGCAACCGAGAAGGCAGTGCTGAACCACGTGGAAGAAGTACCCGGAACAGCACCTATAGTTAAGAGGCCATATAGGATGCCTGCTAATGAATTAGTGGAGCTCAAGAAACAAATTCAGGAGCAGATAAATAATGCTTTTATATGCCCAAGCTCGTCACTGTGGGGAGCCCCCATGCTCTTCGTATGCAAGAAGGATGGAACCCAAAGGATGTGTGTGGACTATAAGTCTGTCAACGAAGTTATGATCAAGAATAAGTACCCGCTGCCCCACATAGATGATTTATTTGATCAAATGAAAGCCACCCGTATTTTCTCTAAGATTGATCTTCGGTTGGGATACTCCAGCTGAAGATTAAGCCCTCCACATACCCAATATGGCTTTTCTAATACGGTATGGTTCGTACGAATATACCGTCATGTCATTTGGGTTGACGAATGCACTTGCATACTTTATGTACCTCATGAATAAGGTCTTCATGGAGTACCTGGACAAGTTCGTCATGGTTTTCATCGACGACGTCATGGTGTATTCAAAAAGCGAGGATGAACATGAGGAACATTTGAGATTGACATTGCAGAAACTGCGAGAGCATCAATTGTATGCTAAGTTCAACAAATGTCGATTTTGGCTAAAGGAGATATCGTGCTTAGGCCATCATCTCCGGAGGGGTAGTATCGGTTGATCCCAGAAAATTGAGGGATGTTTTGAATTGGAACCAACCGCAGAATGTGTGGGACATCCAGAGTTTCCTTGGGATGGCTGGATATTACCGCCGGTTCATCAAGGATTTCTCCAAAGTAGCGAAGCCTATGACTGAATTTCTAATGAAAGGGAAAGCATTTCAGTGGACATAAGCATGTCAATACAGCTTTGAGGAGTTAAAGAAGAGGTTGACAAGAACACCGGTTTTGGTATTGCCGGACGTGAGCAAGAGTTTTGATATATACTGTGACGCCTCAAGAGAGGGACTTCGATGTGTCCTTATGCAAGAAGGCCAAGTGGTAGCCTATGGATCAAGGCAATTAAAGAAACATGAGCTTAATTACCCTACGCACGACCTGGAACTCGCAGCAGTGGTACATGATTTGAAAATTTGGAGGCATTACATCCTTCGTCACCGATGTGAGAATTATAGGGATCACAAAAGCCTCAAGTATATATTCACGCAAACAGATCTGAATTTTAGGCAACATCTATGGTTGGAACTCATCAAGTATTATGATGTTGGAATCAACTATCACCTTGGGAAGGCTAATGTAGTGGCTGATGCGTTGAGCCGAAAGGGAGCATGCCACCAACTCACGGTTCTGGAGCTGCCACCCGAGCTACGTAAGGAGTTTGAATGGTTACATCTCGGGTTCTTGAGCGAGATGGAAGTTATAGAATTAAACTCATCAATGGAACAAGAGATACGAGAGGGCAAAGCAACGGACAAGGAGATAAAGGAAATCAAGGAAAGAATCCAACAAGGGATAGAGAAGGATTTCAAGGAATACGAGAATGGCACGTTTTAGTTATGGAAAAGGATTTGTGTGCCTAACGTGAAGCACAACCACGACATGATACTAAAGGAGGCACATGAATCGCCTTATTCCATACATCCTGGCTGTACAAAGATGTATAAGGACCTGAAAACTTGCTATTGGTGGGATTGCATGAAAAGGGACATCTCTGAATATGTTTCCCTATGCAACACGTGCCAACTGGTGAAGGCCGAACATCAAAGACCCGCTGGATTATTGCAGCCTATGAAGGTACCCGAGTGGAAGTGGGAAGCAATCGTATGGATTTCATAGTAGGATTGCCACGTACTCAATCTGACTACGACTATATTTGGGTTATCATGAACCTATTTACAAAATCAGCTCATTTCATTCCTGTTAGGACCAAGTACACCATGGCGCAATTAGCCGAGCTGTATATGGAGCAAATAGTATGTCGTCATGGAGTTCCGAAGAGGATAGTTTAAGAGCAAGGTTCTCAATTTACCACTAGATTCTAGAAAAAGCTGCACGAAGCCATGGGTACACGGTTGAATTTCGGCTCCACGTATCACCCACAAACCGATGGGCACACTGAGAGGGCGAATAAGATTTTGGAAGACATGCTGAGAACTTGTGGCCTGAAACATGGGCATAGTTGGAACAAGAGCTTGCCGTATGTTGAATTCTCATACAATAACAGTTACCAAGCCAGCCTGAAGATGTCACCATTCGAGGCACTACACGGTATACCGTGTAGAACACCCCTGTTCTAGAATGAAACAGGAGAAAACCAAGTGCTTGGATCCAAAGTGCTGCAGGACACCGATGTAACAGCCCTAACTTTTGTAAAGTATTTCACATTATGAAACAAAGTTAAGGCAAAGGAAAGCTTGAGTTTGTGTCACATGAAATGACGAACACAAAAATGGACATGTGAGGGAGTTCAAAAATTTTCTTTAGCCCATGTTTAAACATGTGTCAACCTGAGGAAAGAATTTCACTACCCAACTTGCACTCATGTGCACCTCCTCTATATGTAGAGTGGAGGGAAATTCAAACACAATTCTGAATCTTTTAAAAGGATTCATGTTCAGATTGTCCAAAGGCCTACATGTGAGATCACCAATGCATTCCTCAGGTATTAAAGAGCTTAAGTTCCAAATTTGGAAAATTTAGGGGCTCATTGTGGCGGACCGGAATCCGCTCATCCAGGATCGCAGAGGGTGGTGCCGCACGATGCGACACCTGACAGCACACGTCATAAGAACACAAGATATTACATGGGAAAACAACTGAAACTGTACAAACAGGTACAACCTTAAGTTACAAACTATTTTCTGTATTACACAGCGGAAGTTTCTTTTATACAACTCACGGCCGCCTATCTAGCAAAAGTCGGTTGCCCAGCCCTAGGGCAACCCACACTAGCTACACGTCTCAGCTCAGCGCGGCGTGTACGGCTCCCACTCAGCCGTGGTCCCCGACGGAGGGTAACCCTCACCGGTGGACTCGTATTTCGAGTCCGTTGGTGGCTCCTCACCTGAAAAACACTTAAGCAGCAACCGTGAGCACGATGGCTCAACAAGACTTAACCGACTCACCTAAGCATGGAACTCTACATGAGGGGTACAATGGACATAGGATAGTAACAGTGCATCAATGGACACGCCTACAAGTTCATACTTAGTTCGTCTTTTAGCCACAAGTTAACAGTTCGGAAATCTGAAATTTAGTAAGCAAGATTTGGTGGCACACATGTAGCAATACAATGATATCATGACAGCAATATTGAAGCATAACATTTCATACATTAACTACGTTACGACGCAGTGAACAAGCGGTACTCGTCACCGTGAAGGACGGCGAATAGACTCGATATACACCTGCAGGGAAACCCAAAGAGCACGTCACCTACACCCACCTGTGGAGCTGCACAGCACGCTCACTCGATGTCATACGGGACAACCTTTCACCCAACAGCCCAAACATCGAACCGGTCGCACCGAAACGAGTAGAAGGTTCCCCACACGGAGCATCTCTCTATGCCCGTTGGCAGATTTCCACCTTGCTGCCCTCAACCTACACCTATAAATCAGTGTGCTATGCCTCAACGCCCGGAGGTTTAGGCTACATCGGTTTATCGGGGCCCATATATCCGATATGCCTTCGGTACGTTCAATACTTGTTCAGCAGGGCTGCACACGGATCGGTCCTCAATCGCCACGGACAGGGCTGCGCACACAAGACTTCCTCTTGCTGCACCCTAGCCCCTGCCTAGTCTCATTTTCATTACTAAAGTGATCTCAAATCACTCAACCGAACCCATGTGTCCCAAGCCTAACTCGCGAGTAGATTCCAACTACTCGACTTGTACCGAAGTCCTATGAATCACTCAACCTGTCTATTCGAGGTCTTAGACACTACCCTCACTCTTATGGAAAAGTTCTGGTTATGCAAATTGGGTTCATTCATCCTACACCAATGCACATTCATACTTCATATGACACATGTAAACAAAGTAAAACTTATAAAAAGGTTAATGTAAACCGGGGCTTGCCTTGTTGCTGCTGGTCAGGGGTTAGTTCTTCTTCCGGAAGGAGGAAATCGAGTACTTCTGGAGCCTCCTCGCCTTCAGCGACTACACGTTAATAAAATACTACATGTTAATGAATATGCACATAAGTTTATGGTAATGCTTCTGCTATTAGTTCTAATAACCAGTTTCTAACAACTGGAACCCTGTTCCAGAATTTAAAATGGAACTGGGGTTTAGTAGTTTGGGTTTGGACCTAAGCACATGATTAAGTGCTAAGTGGTTTTCCCCATCTTCTATATTAATCCCTCAAGTGGTTCCACAGAACAGGGGTGATCCAGAGCTCCAATGGAGCTGATAATTTTTGTGTGAGTTCCTTGTCACAATACAACTCTCTGGATCAAAATTTAGCACTTGTCATTGAGTGCTTTGTTCAGAATAATTCTTTTAGCAAATAAGCAAAGAAGAATTAATTTGGAGGTAACACCCCTGTTCATGCCAAACTTAGTGAACTACAATTTCAATTATAGCTCATAGAGTTGCATGAATTTTCCTAGCATTTTTGGAGCTAAGATTTGCCCAGAACTGAATTTCCATGTTTTGGAAATTCTCTGAAAATGTTTCTGTATTCTATTGAACACAGCACCTTCAAATCTGAATTGCCCTGATCAAATCAACCCCAAATGGTCTGAAACTTTTACGGGGGTTCACTAACATCCTAAAGAATATTCTAGCCAAATTTTAGGATTTTTGGATGAACCAAACTCCCTCTAAAATTCTTTTTTCTGAAAAGATTTAAAGAATTTTCCAGAATTAAGTTATGGGTTTCATACAAATTTGGTTGCATATTTGGATATATCTATACCAGATGAATGCAACCCAATTTGAATCACTAAATTTGGAGCTTCCTAGCAAAAGTTATGTGGTTCTAAAGTTTGGGGAAATTCTGGAATTTGAATTAACCGGGAGAAGTTCAAATCCATGACAGCGGGCCCGGCCCCCACGTGTCACCACTTCGGCTACGCCACACGGGGACACAGGACTGTTCCCCGTTTGGTCACAGCTGATCCAGTGCAACAGAAAATCCCGACGCTGTGCATCGAGCGACTGACAAGCGGGCCCGGCCGGCTCGTCTTCTTCCTCGCGCCAGCCCCTTTTCCCGCGCCGCCCCCTCGCCGGCACCCCTCTGAAGCTCGCCGGACCTGGCTTCCCGACCGCCTCTCGGCCGGAAACTCGCCGCCTGGGCCTAATTTCGTGCGCTGAACACGATGGCACCAACTGCTCCGGGCGGCGGTGGCCCTAACATAGCCGGCGACGATGCAGCGGCTCTGGATCACTTCGGCTATGTCACCCGGCCAACTTAGCCCGCCAAAACCTCGGTGGAAGGGCTCTACAGCACCGGGCAATCTCAGGGAAGGTTGACAAGGTCATGCAATGGCTCGGGGAGAGCTCTAACCTAGCCGTCACCGTGAGGCCGACCCTTCCCGCCATAACCGTGGTTGGAAAACCGGGAAATACGCCGGCTACAGCCAAAATTAGGCTAGGGTTGCGAAGCAAACTTGGGCGCCGTCAAGTCTATCTCCTGTGGGTGCAGTATGACGTGCTCTAAGCAAGTATACATCGCGAATTTACGGGTTTCTTACCAGAAGGTGGCTCTGCACCGTTCGGAGGGAAATCTCAAATTTCTCAGCCGATGATCCACGGTTGATCCTGAGCTTCAGGGGTGAGTTGCCTGGACGTCGTGCGCTTCCAGAAATGGCCTAGCTTGGCCATGACATACCGCGGTTGGAGCTATCCACGAGAGCACTTGCTATCGGTCCTATGGCGGCCGGCCGGGAAATTGGTTTGCCTCGGTGTGTGGAGGCGAAACTCACGTAGGAATGGTGTGGGGATGTTGGAGGAGAGCCCGTGGTGCTGTTTGGTTGCTCAACCGAAGCTTTGCACGCGAGCTAGGGTGGCGATCGATCGAGCGGACGGCGTCGGCAGCTCGGGCTGTTTCTTGCGCGAAGGGAAAGGAACAGGCGACGTTCTTCGGTACCGTGGGCTAACAGATGCGCGGCAGTGGGGCAAGGACGCCAGGCAGCTCTCCAGCGCACGGGAACTCCAGAGGAGGTGGCTGCTGGCTGCTACTCGGTGTCACCCGCAGAGGCGTCGGCTGCCCGGTTTACTTCGCGTGGGAGGTAATCAAACAGAGACTGTGTGCTTTACTGAGGACTTTTTGCAATTGTTTAGTTTCCCCCAATGACAAGTGGGTCCCACCAGTCAGTGCTCCCCCACCCCTCAAAAGATCTCCACAAACTTGGCAAGGGATGAATTCAAATGTTTGGAGTCTCAAACTGACCTACATTTGTATGGTTGGGCAAATTTCCTCAAATTCAAATGTATATTTGAATTCTTTGCACATATGGATCCTTTTTGGAAAAATGGGTAGCAAACCTTTTCACAATTTATTGAAACTTTGCCTCCTCACTAATTTGGACCTAAGGAACTCAAATATGCACTTTGATTCTTGTGTTAGCTTCTGCAACCATGAGTTTGAATACAACAGTTTTGAATCACCATTATGTCCTCCCCTCATTTGAATTTTGAGTTGGACATTAGTTCAAATTCTGATTTTCAAACACTCCCATTGCACTTGAGTACTTCAACTCAGTGGTCTTAATCCAACTAGGGTCCAACATGTGAATGACTCTAAGTTGGTTTTAGAATCACCTCTCATGTGTTATCACATGTGTGGAGAGTTTGAACCGTCACCCTTTTGATGGAGGTTACTTGCTCTTCACAATATTTCCTAAGATATCCACAACAAAAACTGTGGTGTTGTGAGGTGAAGAAAAAATTTTGCAAGTCCATTTTCTTGTGCTTTTACATCCCTCCCCCCTTAAAAGAATCTCGTCCCGAGATTACAAAAGAAGAGATAGTGATGTAATATGGACTTACCCGTGCTGAGATGCTATGAACTCTGGGTAATTTGAGCAAAGGAATTCCTCGCTCTCCCACGTCGCTTCTTCGGCGGTGTGGTTGCTCCAAAGTATTTTGTAGAACCACAACGTTTTGCTACGCGTGGTTCTGGCTTTCTCATCAAGAATTGCCACCGGATATTCATCATATGTCAAGTCCGGTTGCAACTCGCCGATGTCTTCGGTAGTAACAGCAGCGGTATGTTTCAGACATTTTCTCAGCTGGGAGACATGGAAAATGTCATGGACACCAGCAAGAGATGCCGGTAGCTCCAATCTATACGCCGCTGGTCCACACTTCTCGGTGATAACATAGGGTCCAATGAAATTGGAAGCGAGCTTCCCTTTCACACCGAACCGGTGCACGCCCTTCATCGGAGACACGCGGAGGTACACGTGTTCACCGACTTCAAAGTGCAACGGCCTACCCCTCCTATCAGCGTAGATCTTTTGCCGGGATTGAGCGGCCTTCAAATTAGCTTGAATCGTCCGAACGCGCTCTTCGGCGTCGTTCACCACATCAACCCCGAATGTGACCCTTTGACCGGTCTCGCACCAGTTTAATGGGGTGCGGCATTTGCGACCATAGAGAGCTTCGTAGGGTGCCATCTTCATACTCGCCTGATAGCCGTTGTTGTACGAGAATTCCGCCAATGGTAGGTGATCATCCCAGTTCCTACCATGGTGGATGGCACATGCTCTCAACATGTCTTCCAGAACCTGATTAACCCTCTCTGTTTGGCCATCTGTCTGAGGGTGGTAGGCGGAGCTCCTGATCAGCTTGGTACCCAATGCAGCGTGTAGCTGCTCCCAAAAGTGAGATACAAATAATGCACCTCGATCTGAAACGATGGTCTTGGGTACATAAGCATAGAATCTTCGCTATGTACAGCTCCGCATATTTGCCGGCATTGTAACGTGTATTCACCGGGATGAAGTGAGCCGTTTTGGTTAACCGGTCAACGATTATCCAAATGGAATCATGCTTGTTGGATGTTAGGGGTAATCCCACAATGAAATCCATGCTCACATCTTCCCATTTCCATGTCGGGATCTTCAGGGGTTGCAACAGCCCTGATTTCCTCATGTTCAGCATTCACTCGTCTACACGTATCGCACTCGGATACGTACTTCGCTACCTCTCGCTTCATCCGTGTCCACCAAAATTTCTTTTTCAAATCTTGGTACATTTTGTTGCTGCCCGGATGAATGGAGTATTTAGACAAGTGAGCTTCATCGACGATCCTTCTCCTCAGTTCCATATTCTGGGGTACGACTATGCGGTCATTGAACCACAGCGTCCCCTCATCATCTTTCCAGAAACACTTGATCTCTCCATTGTCTATCCGTCTCCGGAGATGTGCCATGCCTTTATCAGTCTTCTGAGCTGCAATGATATCCTCCCTAATAGTAGGGATGAGGGCAAGGTTGTACAGCGATCCATAAGGAACCAAGTATAAACTCGGCTCTTCCTCCTCCACCGGTGTAATGGTGAGGTGATGGACATGTGACTTCCGACTCAGGCGTCGGCAACCACTTTTGCCTTGCCGGGGTGGTAATGGATCTCAATCTCATAATCTTTGATCAGTTCTAACCACCTCCTTTGCCTCATATTCAGCTCCTTCTGGGTGAAGATGTACTTTAAGCTCTTGTGGTCGGTGTAGAGGTGCACCAAATTCCCCAGGAGATAGTGCCTCCACATTTTCAGCGCCAAAACCACTGCAGCAAGCTCAGGATCATCAGTCGGATAATGCTGCTCATGGTTCTGAAGTTGGCGTGAGCCATATGCGACCACATGTCCTTCCTGCATCAACACGCAGCCGAGCCCAATACCGGACGCGTCACAATACACGTCGAAGGGCTTTGTTATATCCGGCTGAGCTAAGACCGGGGCTGTTATGAGATGCTTCAACAATGCTTGGAACGCTCCTTCACACGCCGTGTTCCAAACATATTTCGTTCCCTTCTTCAGCAATTCTGTCATCGGCTTAGCGAGCCTGGAGAAACTTGGAATAAATCTCCGATAGTATCCCGCTAACCCGAGAAAGCTTCTAACTTCATGGACTGAAGTGGGAGCTTTCCATTTCAGCACTTGCTCTATTTTGCTTGGGTCAACCGCAATGCCTTCAGATGAGATGATATGTCCCAAGAATGGCATTTGGCTAATCCAAAACTCGCATTTGCTAAACTTGTCGTAGAGCTTGTGGTCTCGCAATCGTTGAAGAACGATTCACAAGTGTTCGGCATGTTCGGCTTCTGTCTTGGAGTAAACCAAGATATCATCGATGAACACTACCACGAACTTGTCCAGCTCCGGCACGAACACCGAGTTCATTGGATACATGAAATGGGTTGGAGCGTTTGTGAAACCAAAAGACATGACGAGATATTCATATAGTCCATATATCGTCGAGAAGGGCGTCTTCGGGATATCCTCTGCCCGGATCTTTATCTGGTGATATCCAGAGCGAAGGTCCATCTTGGAGAACACACTTGCACCCACAAGTTGATCAAACAATATGTCGATGCGGGGCAGTGGGTACTTATTCTTGATGGTGACGGCGTTGAGCGGCCGGTAATCCACACATAGCCTCAAGGTTTCATCCTTCTTTTTAACAAACAGCGTCGAGCATCCCCAAGGCGAGGAACTCGGCCTAATGAAACCTTTGCTCAACAGATCATTGAGCTGTTCTTTCAGTTCAGCCAGCTCATTTGGATCCATCTTGTATAGTCTCCGTGATATGGGCGTAGTCCTGGGTGCAAGTTCAATCTTGAACTAAACATCCCACTCAGGTGGCATACCCGGAAGATCATCCGGGAACACGTCGGGGTACTCCCGGACTACGGGGATGTCCTCTAACTTGTGAGCTTCAGCATTATTAATTGCTGAAATTTCACGGACTGGCGTGTCTAACACCATGGAATGTGGACGGTGAAATGGAGAGTTTAAATGAACCGTCCGTGTCCGAGTCTCCAGGACAGCGCCATGGTATTGTAGCCATGACATCCCTAAGATTGCATCAATCTTTTGCCCCATAAGGATTATCAAGGTGGTGGGATATAGTTTCCCATCTAAGCACAAAGGTGCCTTTGGGATCATCATATTTGCTGAGATCTTCCCTCCCGGTGAGCAGATCATATAGGTGCAGTCGGTTGGGAAGACTTGCATTTGATGCTTAGCCACATAGGATGCACTTATAAAGCTGTGGGTTGCACCAGAATCAAAAAGTATGGTGATGGCTTTATTGTTGAGAGTGAACGTACCCGCCAGCACGTTGTCTCCCTCTGGGGCGTCCTCATTGTCGAGGTTGCGGACGCCCCCAGTCCGCTGACCAACCTTCTTGACCGGAGGTCGGCCTCGAGCACCACCCTGGAACTGGGCTTGCCCGCTGCTCTGCTGCCTCTGGGGACAGTCCTTCGCGAAGTGGCCCGCCTGGCTACACGTGAAGCAGGTGAAACGGGGCAGTCCTGTAACACCCCAAAATCTACAAAAGGAGGGAATTTAAAATTTTTTGGACATATTGCATGTGGTGCAGAAATTCAAATTCAAACTGGAATTCAAATTCAAATCAGAACAGAAAAGAAAAGGAAAAATAAAAAACCCCAACCGGCCAGTGGGCCGAAACCTGCCAGCCGGCCCACTATCCCCCCCCCGCGCCAGCCCACCACTGTGCGCCCTCTCTTCCCCTCACTGACATGCGGGGCCCACGTGTCATCTCCTACCTCCCGCGCCCTAACCGACCCGGACTTTTCCTACCCGCGCCCGATCGCAATGAACTCCGGAAACCCGCGCCCCCAGCCCGAATTCTGGTCCCGGACGTCTCCAACTCGATCCCAACAGGCCGCCGCCCTCCCTCGCCTATATAAACACCGACAATCGCCCTGTTCCCCCCCCCCCCCCCCCGATCGGCCGTTCTTCTCTCCTGTGAGAACCGAAGATTCGATTATCTGATCTAACGCGCTGATCGTGCTCCACCGCCCCTAGGGAGCCCTGCACGTGAAGGAAGCGACATGTTTCGCGCCCTAGCATCTGTTCCGACGTGCACCGAAGATCGTCGCCGTTGAAGCTCGCCGCCGACCGACTTCCAGGACCTCCGAGTGCTGGAAAACCCCTCGGTGAGCGTCCCCTACCCCTCCGCAGCCGATCCATGCAAAAAGATGCGAGTTCTAACGTGTAGCGGCAAAAGCCGAGGCTGCGCCGGCGAGATCGCCACCCCAGCCGCTGCGCGTGCGGGCTGGCTCCAGCCAGAGCGACGTGGCCCCTTGACGGCCGTCTATTTTAAATCGCACGGTAGAATTAAAACCCGCGCATACAGGTTCGGCGATCTAATCTGAGCCGTCTATTTTAAATCGGATGGTCCACATCAGCCCCGCGTTATAAAGGCCGGGATTCTTACGCGCTACCCCCTGGGGATCTCGGAAAACACGAGCTAGCCCTGGGAACTTCTGATCTAGCCCCTGGAACTTCAGAAATTCATGTAAATTTATTTAAAAATCAGTTTAGCCCCTGTACTTAATAAAAATTAGGAAAACCCCTCTGTTATGTGTAGTTAAACCCCTGGAAATTTATGAAATAATAAATTAGACCCTGCAGTAGTGTGGATTTACCTTTTTGACCCTATATGATATTAAATTCAGAAATTTGAAAATGTGACTAGGATTTAAATTTAAAAGGTAAGGCAAACACATGTACAAATTCAAAATTTAAACTCTCCTAGCACTTGGAAAACTTTAGAATGAGTTAAAAATAGATTTTTAGGCTGAAATGAATCTGTCTAATTGATTGTTCACATTTATTAGTTATAGGAACACATTTTTAGGTTAGCAAATAATTCTGAAAATTGGTAAAATAAATTTAAATTAGTTCACAACAGAGGAGAAGTTCAAAAATATATTATTTAATATTTTAGATCAGAACCTATTCTGTTTAGATGATATGCCCCACTATTTAATATTAAAATTCACTTTTAGGCATAGAAAATAAATCTGAAAATAAAGGAAAATAGGTATGCATAATTAGAAAATGATAAATGAAGTTCTCCAAATCCAAAAGCTTCAATTTAGGATTTGGTAGAAGATCTGAAAACCTATTTGGAGTAGGAAAATACCTTTTATACAAACTTTGTGGCTAAGAAGTGTAATAATTAAATATAAAGAATTTGTTCAAATTGGAACTTATATATAGTGTGCAAATAGAAATCTGAACATAGAAGTTAGAAATAATATATGTATATTTAAAAGTGCATGTAGGCCAAAAAAATCAACACATGTAGAATAACCCCAACACTTAGAAATGTGAATGACTTTCATAGGTATGAATGTGTGGTTTGTATGAAGTGAAAGTGTGAACTATGTCTTATGGATTGTTGTTTTCTTTTGCTATATGCATTGGTATGAGTAGAACCTGCCCCAGAGCAGGTTCTCCCCTTCCAGGACGAAGACTTTCCATTCCCAGAGCAGCAGGAAGAAGGCAAGTGTCCTTGACCACTTTGATCCTATGCTAGGATGTGTAGATAGAATTATTTGCATTGTTAATTGAAATATGAAACCCATGCTAAGAAGTTTCCCTAGAATTGCATTACCTTGTTTCCTTGTAGCTTGGGTTGGGATTTATTTTATCATGTCATTTATTTATATGCTTATGCTTAGCCATGCTTAGAATGGGATAATTGGGATATGAGATCATCAATTTTATTTACCTTACTCTTGAATGAGACATTATGAGTTATGTAGAGGTAGGGATCGAGGCAAGTTGGATGATTTGGTTGGTGCTGGGTGCACGAGACTCAGGTTTGTGTTTAGTACTTGCCTGGATCCTAATGACCGGTTCATGGAGCATGTAACCTGGCTTTACCGTGCAAACCACATGCTGAGATGGGGCAGCTTGGCCAATTAATTAGGTGTATCCCCGACGTAGTATGGGTGTGTTGGATGGTGCGCCGAGTAGGTGTCAGCTGGACTACCATATGAATGGCAAGGCTCAAGAGGGGGCCACTTCAGCGGGGTTGGAGCCCCTTGTATGCTATTAGGGGTGAAACCTCAGTGGGCCCACGCTCGTCGGTAATCCCTTTGTAAAGGATTCATAGCGATCTCCTGGCTACACACCTGGGAAGTGTGAATGTGGTTCACGGCCACTGGAATAATGGAGGTTCTTTTAGTCCACCCGGCAACGGAGGATGAAATCACTACATGTGGGTACAGTGGTGCAAACTCTGCAGAGTCAAAACTGTCATGACAGCCGTGCTCACGGTCAAGAGCTGCTTGGACTTATTCATGATTAGAGGATGAGGAATTGGGAAGTTGTGTATGTTAAGCGGGAAGCTTAACATTGGAAATGAGATCATGTTTACTTGATAATGATGATGGGTTGAGGGATTGGGATCCGTTTCACCTGTGTAGTAATGTAGGTGCTTAAGAAGCTAAGGTGACAGGTATTAATTGCGTACTATTTTAACCATGAGTTCAACCTCTCCTTGCTCTAGCCATGCATGACATAACTTTCCCACACTTGTTGAGTACCAACGGTACTCAAACTTGCTTTTCTGTTGGTTTATATTGCTTCTCAGGTCAAGAGAATGATGTGGTGTTTAATGACCAAGACTTTGGTCCCGAGGAAGGATTCTAGGCTTACGGAGTGCCCCGGGCAACGCCTGTGACGGAGCCCACAAGATTTATATTCCGCTGCTGTTTTATTTACATGTTATGAACTTATTATCGTCCATCGAGACGTATGCTATGTAAGACTTATTTATATTCGACACCTGGCTTGTAATAAATGATGCTTCACTATTTGTCATCACATGTATGAGAGAATGATCCTGGCATACATGTGGTATTCACTCCGTGGTTCTTCGGAGAATCCGGGTGTGACAGAAGTGGTATCAGAGCCAAGGTTGCCCGTAGGAACGTGGACCTAGGTAGAAATGGACGCATTTAAGGACCCTATTTTCTTAACAACAATTTACAAAGTTGTGGGTTGAAAAGTGTTATTTAATGGGGTCACTTTATTCATCTTACCCCAACTTTTATTCAAAATACTATTTTTGTTTAACTCTTATCTAACTTAATTTTAAATGCTTGATATTTTAAATGGTTCGCATGATCCGCACCGCCCGCAAGTCCACCGGAGGGAGAGTTCCTGTAGTTCCCCTTGCCCTGAGAGAGGAGAACCGTCCAGTGACGTACCACTCCTACGGATTGACAGTAGGAGGCTTGTTGCGCCGTCTACTGCGTATGCTCCACGCTGCCGGCAATACGGGCAAGCTAATCATACACTACAGCTCCACCCGGACCATCCGTGAGAAGCGGGAAGAATTGAGTTCAGAATCGACGATTATCCATGAAAATCAGCTGCTCAAGATCCACCGCTCTCCAGCTTGTCGAGCGACACAGGTCGATGCCGAGAAGGATGTCACCTAGGAGGCCATCACCTGCCAGAGTTACATCTACCGTCGCCACCTGGACAGGACTGAGTACATATATGTCCTCCAGCGTGAGAGTGGTACCGCGGAGTACAAGTACCTGCCAGTGCAGCAGGGGACTTCCCATGAGCACATGGACCTGTGCTTGGAGGATGCTGCTATGCTCAGCACTCGACTGCAGGAGTGTTAGCAGGAGCTTCAGAATGTTCGTGACACCCTGAAGGAGACTGAGGCATTGCTTCGCGCCAGCTTGAGGGCGAGAGAAAGAGGAGATGAGAATGAACTGTGTGTCACCGTGAATGACACATGGACTCCTGACTCCCCAGACCACCGGGTGAGCAGGCGTCGCCGCACTTCTCCACCAGCAGCTTCCCCACCCAAAGCGGAGTCAGAGGGCAGCCGCAATAATGAGGAAGACCCCGAGGAGCCAGCTCAGTGATACTAGTCGTGTAGAGTCCTTTCCCTTAGTTCAGCAGGTTATCGAGTAGTCGAGTCAATACCTTAGTTAATGGTGTGTTAATGTTTCGTGTGTGACGTGAGTTGTGGAAGCCATGGGCATTTGTCCACAACCTCGTCTTTAGTTTGTTTTGCTTTGATGTGTGAACCCCTATGAATTAAGAGTGCATTTATTTTCGCGTGAGACGTGAAACCCTCAGAAAGTGTTAATATATTAAGGCCTCAAAAGTTTAAGTTTAAACAAGCAAATTTGGGAAGTTAATACATAATGCTTTAAATTAACATTTGGTTGATCATGATAGATGGCCGGAAGAGGAAAGGGTCGTGGTGCCAACCCCGCCAACAACAACGATGAGGCCGGCAACCCTCATCTTTCTGGAGGACAAGACAGGGGTGGTCACCGTGAAGGAGCTGATCCCATCCACCAAATGCTGGAAAATCAGAATCAGCTCATCCAGAGCCTAACTCAAGTGGTGGCCAACTTGGACCAAGCTCCACCCCCACAAGCTGCACCACGCCAACCAAGGTTGAGTGAGTTTCTAGGGACTCAACCTCCAAAGTTTGCAAGTGCTGCTGAACCTCTGGAGGCAGATTGACTGGCTAAAGACCATTGAGAGCAATACGAGGATCATACAATGCCAAGGGTATGAGAGGGTGCTGTTTGCCTCTCACCAATTGCATGGACCCGCTGCTGATTGGTGGACCGCCTACGTGGCCGCCCACCATGACCCCGAGAACATTACTTGGGAAGAGTTCAAGCGCAGTTTCAGCAACCATTACATACCAAGGGGTGAACTCAAAAACAAGAGGAAGGAGTTATTGGGACTGCAGCAAGGAAACATGACTGTGAGGGAATACCTCACTAAGTTCACCCAACTATCCCGTTATGCACCACGGGACATCGAAACTGATGAGCAGAAACAGGACTGCTTTGTGGAAGGACTTACTGCGGAAATGCAGTGTGCAATGTCCTCCAACGAGTATGAAAGCTTCCAAAAGATGGTAGACAGAGCATTTGTCGTGGAGAGGAAGCTGAAGGTCTTGGAAAATGAAAACAAGAGGAAGGCGGGATGGTCACACCAAGCCTCGGGTAGCAACACACGCCCATGTTTGATGCAGCGACCCGCAGGGCAGACGAGCCGTGTTGTGGTACCCTACTCAGCACCCAGAGGGTACGACCCGAATTTCAGGCCTCCATCAGCACGAGCACAGCCGCAGCGTCAGTTTGTACAGCAGCCTCGTCCCACATATCAACCATGACCAGCAGTGCAAGGACCACAGAACGAACCCCAAGACAACAAAGGCTAGGCACCTAAGGTTGGGGTGCAATGCTTCAACTGTGGTGAAGTGGGGCACTATGCCCATAAGTGCCCAAAGAAGAAGCCCATGCAACTACAACAGCAGAATGTGATGCGAGGATGGGTGAACCATGTGACCATGGAGGAAGCGCAAGAGGCACCTGATGTGGTAATTGGTTAGTTTCCTACCAATTTACACATTGCAACCCTGTTGTTTGATTCTGGTGCTACCCACTCGTTCATTGCTCAAGTGTTTGTTAAAAAGCATGATCTAGCAACAACACAAATGAACCATATGCTAGCAGTGAACTCTCCAGGGGGAGAAATAAGGACAAGACAAGTGTGTCCCAAGGTGAATCTAGACATTAATGTGGTAGCATTTACTGCAAACCTCATAGTGATAGACTCACAAGGGATAGATATTATTTTGGGTATGGATTGGTTGACCAAACACAAGGGAATCATCCATTGTTCGACAAGAACGGTGAAACTAACTCACCCTAGTGGCACAAGAGTGAAGTTCATAACTGCACAAGAACCTAGGAGGGACCTTAAACTCAACCACGTTGAGGTGGAAGTGGAGGAGATCAGGATCATCAGGGAATATCCAGATGTTTTTCCAGAGGAGTTACTAGGTATGCCCCCGATCGTGAAGTGGAATTCGCGATTGAGCTAGTGCCTGGAACAGCTCCAATATACAAGAGACCCTATCAGATGGACTCCAAACAGCTGGAAGAACTCAAGGAACATTTAAGAGAATTGACAGAGAAGGGGTACATTCGTCCTAGTTCCTCACCATGGGGAGCTCCAGTGATATTTGTGCCCAAGAAGGACGGGACCCAAAGGTTATGCGTAGACTACCGTGCGTTGAATGAAGTAACCATAAAGAACAAGTACCCATTACCCCGCATTGAAGACTTGTTTGATCAGTTGAGGGGAGCTTGTGTGTTCTCAAAAATTGATCTCAGGTCGGGATAGCACCAACTTAAGATAAGGCAAACTGATATTCCAAAGACAGCTTTCGTATCTCGGTACGGACTGTATGAATACACCGTCATGCCTTTCGGTCTAACTAATGCCCCGACATACTTCATGTATCTCATGAACAAGGAATTCATGGAATATCTGGACAAATTTTTGGTGGTTTTCATTGATGACATTCTCGTCTTTTCCAAAAATGAAGAAGAACATGAGAGGCATTAAGGTTGGTGTTGCAAAAACTGAGAGAACACCAACTATATGCCAAGCTGAGCAAGTGTGAATTTTGGTTGAAGAGAGTTCCCTTCTTAGGACAGATAATCTCGGAGGGAGGAATCTCCGTAGATCCCGCCAAGATCGAGTATGTACAGAAGTGGAAGACCCCTGAGAATGTCGGGGAAGTTCGAAGCTTTTTAGGATTGGCTGGGTATTGTCGACGGTTTATCGAGGGTTTCTCCAAGATTTCGAGACCCCTCACCAAATTGTTGGAGAAGGGAATCACATTCACATGGACACCGTAGTGCGAGACGAGTTTTCAAGAGCTGAAGAAAAGATTGACAACAACCCTAGTGCTAGTTATGCAAGATATGCAGAAGAACTTTTCAGTGTAATGCGATGCCTCTGGAAACGGGTTAGGATGTGTTCTCATGCAAGAAGGGCATGTCGTGGCTTATGCTTCCCGGCAGCTCCGGAAACACGAGAAGAACTATCCTACACATGACCTAGAGCTAGCTGCAGTGGTACACACGTTGAAGATTTGGCGGCATTACTTGATGGGGAAGAGGACAGAGATATATACGGATCATAAGAGCTTAAAGTATATTTTCACACAGCCAGACCTCAACCTCAGACAAAGGAGATGGTTAGAGCTAATCAACGACTTTGATGTGGGCATCAACTATCATCCTGGGAAAGCAAACGTTGTAGCAGATGCTTTAAGCCGGAAGGTGCAGGTCAATAGGTTGAGCTTAAAGGACATGCCTATAGAATTGAAGGAAGAGGTTATAAAACTCAATCTATGTCTGGTGAATAGTGGTGAGGCCATCGCCATGGAAGTGGACTCCACATTAGAGAAAGACATACGCAACGGGCAGAAGAATGATGAGAAGATACAAGAAATTAGAGAACTCATCAAGGATAATAAAGCCCCTGGGTTCAGAGAGGATGAACAAGGTACGGTGTGGCATGGGAAAAGAATCTATGTGCCTGAGGTGAAGGAGATCTGTGAACTGATTTTGAAGGAGGCTCATGATTCCGACTATTCCATTCATCCTGGGAGTACGAAGATGTATCATGACCTCAAGAGCATATATTGGTGGTATGGCATGAAGCGAGATGTCGCGGAACATGTTGCCCTATGTGACACATGTCAGTTGGTGAAAGAAGAACATCAACGACCCGCGGGATTGTTGCAACCACTCAAAGTGTCTGAATGGAAATAGGAAGAAATAGGTATGGACTTCATAGTGGGACTACCCAGGACCCAATCGAGATATGATTCGATATGGGTCATCATCGACAGGCTAACCAAGGTAGCTCATTTCATCCCCGTGAAAGAAAGCTACAACGGATCCAAATTGGCAGAATTGTACATGTCAAGGATCGTGTGTTTCCATGGTGTGCCAAAGAAGATAGTGTCAGATCGAGGGACACAGTTCACCTCAAGGTTTTGGCAGAAGTTACATGAAACCATGGGAACTCATCTGAATTTTAGTTCTGCCTATCATCCCCAGACTGACGGACAGACGGAAAGAACCAATCAGATCCTTGAGGATATGCTGAGAGCGTGTGCGCTCAAGAAAACAATAGGAGTTGGGATAAGAACTTACCATATGCGTAGTTCTCCTATAACAACAGCTATCAGGCTAGTATGAAGATGTCACCATTTAAGGCTTTGTATGGGAGGAAGTGCAGAACTCCACTATTTTGGAACCAAACGGGGGAAAGTAAAGTGTTTGGGCCCGAGGTACTACAAGAAGCCGAGGCGAAAGTGAGGGAAATCCGCAACAACTTGAGGATAGCACAAACACGACAAAAGAGCTATGCCGATGTACGGAGAAGAGAGCTCGTTTTCAACGTGGGGGACTATGTTTATCTCAAGGTGTCCCCTATCTGAGGACTTCGTCGGTTCAAGGTGAAAGGGAAGTTATCACCCCGATACATCGGACCCTTTCAGATCCTGGAGAGGAAAGGCGAAGTGGCATATCAACTTGAATTACCGGCTCGTCTATCGGATGTGCATGATGTATTCCATGTGTCACAGCTCAAGAAATGTCTAAGGACGCCTGAAGAGATGTTACCCATGAATGAGGTTGATGTTGGAAAGGATCTGTCTTATGCCGAGCAACCGGTCAAGGTTTTGGAGACAATGGAACGCCTCACAAGAAATAAAAGAATTCGGATGTGCAAGGTGGAGTGGAAGCATCACTAGGAAGAGGAAGCCACATGGGAGCGAGAAGACGAGCTTAAGGCACAGTTTCCGGAATTGTTTTCCTAGAACCACCAATCTCAAGGACAAGATTTCTTTTCAGGGGGTAGAGCTGTAACACCTCAAAATCTGCAAAAGGAGGGAATTTAAAAATTTTTGGACATATTGCATGTGGTGCAGAAATTCAAATTCAAACTAGAATTCAAATTCAAATCAGAATAGAAAAGAAAAGGAAAAAAAGAAAAAGAAAAAAACCCCAACCGGCCAGTGGGCCGAAACCCGCCAGCCGGCCCACTATTCTCCCCCCCCACGCGCTAGCCCACGACCACGCGCCCTCTCTTCCCCTCACTGACACGTGGGGCCCGCGTGTCATCTCCTACCTCCCGCGCCCTAACCGACCCGGACTTCTCCTCCCCGCGCCCGATCGCAACGAACTCCAGAAACCCGCGCCCCCAGCACGAATTCTGGTCCCGGACGTCATCAACTCGATCCCAACAGACCGCTGCCCTCCCTCGCCTATACAAACGCCGACAATCGCCCTGTTTCCCCCCCCTCCGATCAGACGTTCGTCTCTCTGGTGAGAACCGAAGATTCGATCCCCGTTTTCTTTCGATCATTGCTCGGATTATCTGATCCAACGCGCTGATCGTGCTCCACCGCCCCCAGGAAGCCCTGCACGTGAAGGAAGCGACAAGTTTCGCGCCCTAACATCTGTTCCGATGTGCACCGAAGATCGTCACCGTTGAAGCTCGCCGCCGACTGACTTCCAGGACCTCCGAGTGCTAGAAAACCCCTCGGTGAGCGTCCCCTACCCCTCCGCAGCCGATCCATGTAAAAAGATGCAAGTTCTAACGTGTAGCGGCAAAAGCCGAGGCTGCGCCGGCGAGATCGCCACCCCCGCCGCCGCGCACCGCCGCGCGCGCGGGCTGGCTCCGGACAGGGCGACGTTGCCCCTTGAGGGCCGTCTATTTTAAATCGCACGGTAGAATTAAAACCCGCGCGTAGCGGTTCGGCGATCTAATCTAAGCCGTCTATTTTAAATCCGACAGTCCACATCAGCCCCGCGTTATAAAGGCCGGGATTCTTACGCGCTACCCCCTAGGGATCTCGGAAAACACGAGCTAGCCCCGGAAACTTCTGATCTAGCCCCTGGAACTTCAGAATCTCATGTAAATTCATTTAAAAATCAGTTTTAGCCCCTAGACTTAATAAAAATTAGGAAAACCCCTCTGTTATGTGTAGTTAGACTCGTGGAAATTTATGAAATAATAAATTAGACCCTGCAGTAGTGTGGATTTACCTTTTTGACCCTATATGATATTAAATTCAGAAATTTGAATATCTGACTAGGATTTAAATTTAAAAGGTAAGGCAAACACATGTACAAATTCAAAATTTAAACTCTCCTAGCACTTGGAAAACTTTAGAATGAGTTAAATATAGATTTTTAGGCTGAAATGAATCTGTCTAATTGATTGTTCACATTTATTAGTTATAGGAACACATTTTTAGGTTAGGAAATAATTCTGAAAACTGGTAAAATAAATTTAAATTAGTTCACATCAGAGGAGAAGTTCAAAAATATATTATTTAATATTTTAGATCAGAACCTATTCTGTTTAGATGATATGCCCTACTATTTAATATTAAAATTCACTTTCAGGTATTGAAAATAAATATGAAAAATATATTAAAATAGGTATGCATAATTAGAAAATGATAAATGAAGTTCTCCAAATCCAAAAGCTTCAATTTAGGATTTGGTAGAAGATCTGAAAACCTATTTGGAGTAGGAAAATACCTTTTATACAAACTTTGTGGCTAAGAAGTGTAATAATTAAATATAAAGAATTTGTTCAAATTGGAACTTCATATCTAGTGTGCAAATAGAAATCTGAACATAGAAGTTAGAAATAATATATGTATAATTAAAAGTGCATGTAGGCCAAAAAAATCAACACATGTAGAATAACCCCAACACTTAGAAATGTGAATGACTTTCATAGGTATGAATGTGTGGTTTGTATGAAGTGAAAGTGTGAACTATGTCTTATGGATTATTGTTTTCTTTTGCTATGTGCATTGGCATGAGTAGAACCTGCCCCAGAGCAAGTTCTCCCCTTCCAAGACCAAGACTTTCCATTCCTAGAGCAGCAGGAAGAAGGCAAGTGTCCTTGACAACTTTGATCCTATGCTAGGATGTGTAGATAGAATTATTTGCATTGTCAATTGAAATATGAAACCCATGCTAAGAAGTTTCCCTAGAATTGCATTACCTTGTTTCCTTGTAGCTTGGGTTGGGATTTATTTTATCATGTCATTTATTTATATGCTTATGCTTAGCCATGCTTAGAATGGGATAATTGGGATATGAGATCATCAATTTTATTTACCTTACTCTTGAATGAGACATTATGAGTTATGTAGAGGTAGGGATCGAGGCAAGTTGGATGATTTGGTTGGTGCTGGGGGCACGAGACTCGGGTTTGTGTTTAGTACTTGCCTGGATTCTAAGGACCGGTTCATAGAGCATGTAACCTGGCTTTACCGTGCCAACCACATGCTGAGATGGGGCAGCTTGGCCAATTAATTTGGTGTATCCCCGGCGTAGTATGGGTGTGTTGGATGTTGCGGGGAGTAGGTGTCAGCTGGACTACCATATGAACCGCAAGGCTCAAGAGGGGGCCACTGCAGTGGGGTTGGAGTCTCTTGTATGCTGTTAGGGGTGAAACCTCGGTGGGCCCACATTCGTCAGGAATCCCTTTGTAAAGGCTTCGTAGTGATATCCTGGCTACACACCTGGGAAGTGTGAATGTGGTTCGCGGCCACTGGCATAATGGAGGTTCTTTTAGTCCACCCGGCAATGGGGGATGAAATCACTACATGTGGGTACAGTGGTGCAAACTCTGCAGAGTCAAAACTGTCATGACAGTTGTGCTCACGGTCAAGAGCGGCTTGGACTTATTCATGATTAGAGGATGAGGAATTGGGAAGTTGTGTATGTTAAGCGGGAAGCATAACATTGGAAATGAGACAATGTTTACTTGATAATGATGATGGGTTGAGGGATTGGGATCCATTTCACCTGTGTAGTAATGTAGGTTCTTAATAAGCTAAGGTGACAGGTATTAATTGCGTAGTGCTTTAACCATGAGTTCAACCTCTCCTTGCTCTAGCCATGCATGACATAACTTTCCCACACTTGCTGAGTACCAACAGTACTCAAACTTGCTTTTCTGTTGGTTTATATTGCTGCTGAGGTCAAGAGAATGATGTGGTATTTAATGACCAAGACTTTGGTCCCGAGGAAGGATTCTAGGCTCACGGAGTCCCCCGGGCAACGCCTGTGACGGAGCCCACAAGATTTATATTCCGCTGTTGTTTTATTTACATGTTATGAACTTATTATTGTCCATCGAGACGTATGCTATGTAAGACTTATTTATATTCGACACCTGGCATGTAATAAATGATGCTTCACTATTTGTCATCACATGTATAAGAGAATGATTCTGGCATACATGTGGTATTCACTCGGTGGTTCTTCAGAGAAACCGGGTGTCACAGGTCCCCCGCTGATCGGCGGACGAAAACCCGGGGCACGTTGTGGCGGTGGAAACGCCCGGGGTACCGTCTGCTGCGGCTGCTCCTGCTGTCTTGGTGGTGGCATCGGCGGATGGAACGGAGGTGACTGAAAAGGACGTCCCCCGAACCGTTGAGGTCGCGCCGGTGGATGCCACTGCTGTCCGGATGGTGTCCGATACAGCATACGGTACTTCTGAGGAGCGCCACTCCCACCACTGGGTGGAGCGCTGCGCTTCCGCTGCTCAGCTGCCAACTCCCCCTGAGCATCCTCTTGCATGATCGTGGCATTGACTAGGTCATTTAATGTGCCGCGAGGGTGTAACCCCCGATAGAAATGTTCCCGCTTCTTCTCTTCAGTGGATATGTAGTCTGACGCATATTGCGCCAGATGGTTGAAGGCACGGGAGTAGTCATGGGCACTCCTCCCACCCTGCTTCAGTCCCAAAAATTCTTGGAACTTCCACTTTACGATCCCGGGAGGAATGTGATAGGCGAGGAACGCCACCTGGAACTCTCCCCACTCTACGGCATGGCCAGCCGGACGTGAGGCGACATAATTCGCCCACCACGCACCAGTGGCATCGTGAAGTTGCTGCGCTGCGAACAAAGTCTTTTGCCGCTCCGTGCATTGGAGCAGCCCAAACTTGGACTCGATGGTCCGCAGCCAGTTGTCCGCCTCCAGTGGTTCTTCAGCTTCTGTGAACACTGAAGGGTGCGTACTCATGAAATCCGAGTACAACACCTCACGGGGCTCACGAGGCCCTCTGTCTTGACGCCCCCCCCCCCCCCCCCCCCCGCCTGGGACGTATTCTGCACGATTGTGCGGAGCAGGTCGGTCTGCTCCTCACGACCACCCACCAGTGCCGCTATCACATCCGCTAGAGTAAGCGGAGGCAGCTGTGGTGGCTGCTGCTGTGGGGTGCTGTCGTAGGCCGGTGGCTGGGAGTCATCACCCCCCTGTTGGCTAGAGCCACCAACCTCGTGCGTGGTCCTAGTGCGAACCATCTGCAACCATACGACAACAAACATCAGTCCCGCAACATATTTCCATGCAGTCAAATGACATAGGCGTAACAACATAATGACAGTAAAAACATGCGATACATCTCGTATGTAGATAATGCAATAACTTTGCACAAGCTACACCATTACCAGACCAACACAAGCTAGTTTAATCCAACTTGATGAACCTCCTCTTTGGAAGCTCACCACAACTAGGTTTGGTCACTACGAGACTTCCTATCGCGTTGTCATCACGTAAACCACCCTTTTATCTTCAATACGACACAAACTTGGTCTCTAGTAAAAGAAACTTGAGTGAGACCTATACTCAAATCTTTCACTAGTTGAAGATAACCTCTCATGAGTATGTTCTACTCCATTGAAAGTACTTAAACCCCCCTTAGGGTACAACACCCTCTCCAATGAGTTCAACTGTCATTCCTCTGTCAGAATGACCAGTTTCTACATATTCCAAGTTTTGATCTGGTTCTGGGCAGTTTCATAACTCAAGTTGAATACCAAAGTTAAAGTTAACTTCAGCATAGTTCCAACTAGTATTAATTTGCCCTCATATTAGCTTTGGTTAAAAAGTTATGGTAATTCAAAGTCAGCAGAATTTCTGGAAGAATTTCAACAGCACCTCCCTTGGAAGTTGCTATTTCAAACTCTGGTTTCCACTGAAATCTGTGCTGAAATTTCAGAAACTTTGAATTGCAAAGATGCAACACATCTTCTATCCTTTCTAAAGATGTATCATATGACAATTTTAGATTTTTCTACTGGGAGTTATGTTTGAAAAACTGAACAGTCCAGGGAGTGTTTAACTCTGTCCTGGTTCTGGACGGTTTACATTCCTCTGGGATTTAAGCCATCTTAAGGTGTGTTTCAGCTCTGGAAGTCTACAACAAAGTTGTAGAGTACTTAAGCACCTTTCCAGAACTATATACCACACCTCCATGGGCTAAAATACCTGTGAGTTATTCTCTGTTGAAGTTCAGCATACTTGCTGGCTAAAACAGAGCACTCTGTTTTTCAGTCCTTCACAACTACACTCATCACCCTCCAACTCTTCTACCCTACCAGGACCTAAATGTTGAACCTAGTGAATTTTTAATTCCTTTTTATCATTATTTTGCATGCATATGCCTATGATATCTCGGTACTACGTTCCTCACAAAAGAAAATGGACATGGCAATGATACGTGGCTTAACTCAAGGACGGCCGCATGGCAATGATACGGGCGTTTGTATTTACTTTCAAATATGGACATGCCTAAAATGAAAATAACCCTTGAGTGCATAGTTATTGTGTGTTCTTATGCAGGTACTAACCACGTATGTAAACCGTGTAGTATACGTGTGCGAGAGACCGGTTAGTGCCACAATTGAGACGTATATGCCGGTATAATCCGGTTAGGATTTTCTTTTTGTGAGGAACTTAGTACAGACATATCATCAGCATGTGAATGAAAGATAAGGATAACCAGGAACTAAAATCACCATGTTTCAACATGTAGGACCCTGGTTGGGTTGAAAAATTCAATAGTTGATCAGTTTAGCTTAAAGGGATTGAAAAACAGAGTGCTCTGTTTTGGCAGCAAGTCTGCTGAACTTTGACAGAGCATAACTCACAGATTATTTAGCCAATGGAGGTGTGGGATACAGTTATGGAAAGGTGTTTAAATACTCTACATCTTTGTTGTAGACTTCCAGGGCTGAATCACAACTTAAACTGGCTGAAATTCCAGATGATTGTAAACTGTCCAGAAACAGGACAGATTCAAAACACTCTCTGGACTGTTCTGTTTTTCAAGCATAACTTCCAGTAGAAAAATCTAAAATTGTCATATAATACATTTTTGAAAAGGGTAGGAGATGTGTTACATCTTTGTAATTCTAAGTTTCTGCAATTGCAGCATGGAATTCAGTGGAAATTAGAGTTGGAAACAGCAACTTCCAAAGGAGGTGCTGTTGAAATTCTTCCAGAAATTCTGTTGACTTTGAATTGTCATAAATTTTTAACCGGGGCTGATTTGAGGGCAAATAAATACTCGTTGGAAAGATACTGAAGTTAAATTTAACTTTGGTATTCAGCATAGGTCATGAAAATGCCCAGCATCAGATCAAAATCTGGTATATGTAGAAACTGGTCATTCTGGAAGAGGGATGGCAGTTAAACTCATTTGAGAGTTTGTTGTACCCTAGGGGGTTTAAGTACTTCCATTCGGGTAGAACATACTCATGATTGGTTATATTCAACTAGTGAAATATTTGAGTATATGTCCTACTCAAGTTTCTTTTGCTAGAGACCATGTTTGTGTCGTATTGAAGATAAAAGGGTAGTATACGTGATGACAAAGCGATATTAATGTCTCGTAGTGACCAAACCTAGTTCATATGAACTTCCAAAGAGGAAGTCCGTCAATATGGATTTAACTAGCTTGTATTTGGTCTGGTAATGGTGTAGCTTGTGCAAAGTTATTACATTATCTGTATACGAGATGTATCGCATGTTTTACTGTCATTATGTTTTACGCCTATTTTATTGGATAGCATGAAGTATGTTGCGGAACTGATTTTTATTGTTGTATGGTTGCAGATGGTTCGCACTCATGCCACGCATGAGGTCGGTGGCTCTAGCCATCAAGGGGGTGATGACTCCCACCCACCTGCCTATGACAGCACCCCGCAGCAACAACCACCACCGCTGCCTCCGCTTACACTAGCGGACGTGATCGCTGCCCTGGTGGGTAATCGTGAGGAGCAGACCGACCTGCTCCACACAATCATGCAAAATACGTCCCAGGCGGGGGGGGGGGGGCGTCAAGGGAGGGGGCCTCATGAGCCCCATGTTGTGACGTACTCGGACTTCATGAGTACGCACCCTCCGGTGTTCACAGATGCAGTAGAACCCCTGGAGGCCGACAAATGGCTGCGGACAATTGAGTCCAAATTTGGCCTGCTCCAATGTACGGAGCGGCAGAAGACTCTGTTTGCGGCGCAGCAGCTTCACGGTGCTGCTGGTGCGTGGTGGGCGAACTATGTCGCCTCACTGCCGGCTGGCCATGCCGTGGAGTGGGAAGAATTCCGGGAGGCGCTCCGTGCCTACCATATTCCTCCCGGGATAATGAAGCAAAAGTTCTAAGAGTTCTTGGAGCTGAAGCATGGCGGGAGGAGTGCCCACGACTACTCCCGTGCCTTTAACCATCTGGTGCAGTATGCGTCAGATTACATCTCCACTGAGGAAAAGAAGCGAGAGCACTACTATCGGGGATTAAATCCCGAGATGAAGACGCATCTCGTCCAATGCAATCGCGGCACATTCAATGATCTTGTCAATGCAGCGATCATGCAAGAAGACGCTCAGCATGAATTGGCTGCTGAGCAGTGAAAGTGCAGCACTCCACCCGGCAGTGGGGTGGAGCTCCTCAGAAATACCGCATGGTGTATCGGACACCATCCGGTCAGCAGTGTCATCCACCGGCGCGACCTCAGCAGTTCGGGGGTCGTTCTTTCCAACCACCCCCATTCTGACCGCCGATACCACCACTGCGACCGCAACAGCAGCAGCAGATGGTGCCCCGGGCGTTTCCACCGCCACAAAGCGCCCCGGGGTTCCGTCCGCCGATCAGCGGAGGACCGCCTCGCTACACTTGCTTTACGTGTGGCCAGGCGGGCCATTTCTCGAAGGACTGTCCCCAGGGGCAGCAGAGCAGCGGGCAAGCCCAGTTCCAGGGTGGTGCTCGAGGCCGACCTCCGGTCAAGAAGGTTGGTCAGCAAACTGGGGGCGTTCGGAACCTCGACAATGAGGACGCCCCGGAGGGAGAAAACATGGTGGAGGGTACGTTCACTCTCAACGACCAGGCAATCATCATATTATTTGATTCGGGTGCAACCCACAACTTCATAAGTGCATCATATGTGGTTAAGCATCAACTGGAAGCCTTTCCAACCGAGTGCTCTTATATGATCTGCTCACCGGGAGGAAAGATTTCAGTAACTATGATGATTCTGAAAGCACCACTGTGCTTAGGTGGGAAAATATATCCCACCACTATGCTTATTCTTGAGGGGCAGAAGATTGATGCAATCTTAGGAATGTCATGGCTAAATTACCATGGCGCTTTCCTAGAAACCTTATCACGGACGGTTCACCTCAACTCTCCACTATACCGTCCGCAGTCCCTCATACTAGACAATCCAGTCTCGGAAGTTTCAGCAACGCATAATACTGAAACTCTCAAGTTAGAGGACATCCCCGTAGTCCGGGGGTACATGTTTCCGGATGACCTTCCGGGCATGCCACCTGAGCGGGATGTGGAGTTCAAGATTGAGCTTGCACCCGGGACTACTCCCATATCAAGGAGACCCTACAAAATGGCTCCGAACGAGCTGGCTGAATTGAAAGAGCAGCTCAATGATCTGTTGAGCAAAGGTTTCATTAGGCCGAGTTCCTCGCCTTGGGGGTGCTCGGCGCTGTTCGTAAAGAAGAAGGATGAAACCTTGAGGCTGTGTGTGGATTACCGGCCGCTCAACGCCATCACCATCAAGAACAAATACCCACTGCCCCGCATTGACATCCTGTTTGATCAGCTTGTGGGTGCAAGTGTGTTCTCCAAGATGGACCTTCGCTCCGGATATCATCAAATAAAAATCCGGGCGGAGGATATCCCGAAGACGGCCTTCTCGACGAGATATGGATTATATGAATATCACGTCATGTCTTTTGGTCTCACTAATGCTCTGGCACATTTCATGTATCTCATGAACTCGGTGTTCATGCCGGAGCTGGATAAGATCATCGTGGTGTTCATTGATGATATCTTGGTTTACTCCAAGACAGAAGCAGAACACGTAGGACACTTGAGAATCGTTCTTCAACGATTGCGGGACCATAGGTTATATGCCAAGTTTAGCAAATGTGAGTTTTGGATCAGCCAAGTGCCATTTTTGGGACATATCATCTCAGCGGAAGGCATTGCGGTTGACCCAAGCAAGATTGAACAAGTGCTGAAATGGAAAGCTTCCACTTCTGTTCATGAAGTCAGAAGCTTCCTCAGCTTAGCGGGATATTACCGGAGATTCATTCCAAGCTTCCCCAAGCTTGCTAAGCCAATGAAAGAATTATTGAAGAAGGGAACAAAATATGTTTGGAACACGGCATGTGAAGGAGCGTTCCAAGCATTAGTGAAGCTCTCACAACAGCCCCGGTCATAGCTCAACTGGATACGACCAAGCCCTTCGACGTGTATTGTGATGCGTCCGGTATCAGGCTCGGCTGTGTATTGATGCAGGAAGGACGTGTGGTCGCATATGGCTCACGCCAACTTCGAAACCATGCGCAGCACTATCCGACTCATGATCTTGAGCTCACTGCTGTGGTTTTGGCACTGAAGATGTGGAGGCACTATCTCCTGGGGAATTTGGTGGATCTCTACACCAACCACAAGAGCTTTAAGTATATTTTTACCCAGAAGGAGGTGAATATGAGGCAAAGGAGGTGATTATAATTAATCAAAGATTATGAGATTGAGATTCATTACCACCCCGGCAAGGCGAATGTGGTTGCCGACGCGCTGAGTCGGAAGTCACATGTCCATAACCTCACCATTACACCGGTGGAGGAGGAAGAGCCGAGTTTATACTTGGTTCCTTATGGATCAATTTACAACCTTGCCCTCATCCCTACCATTAGGGAGGAGATCATTGCAGCTCAGAAAGTTGACAAGGGCATGGCACATCTCGGGAGACGCATAGACAATGGGGAAATCAAATGTTTCTGGAAGCATGATGAGGGGACGCTGTGGTTCAATGACCGCATAGTCGTACCCTGGAACATGGAGCTGAAAAAGAAGATCCTTGATGAAGCCCACTTGTCTAAATTCTCCATTCATCCGTGCAGAAACAAAATTTTCCAATAATTGAAGAGTAAATTTTGGTGGACGCGGATGAAACAGGAAATCGCCAAATACGTATCGGAATGTGATACGTGTAGACGAGTGAAGGCAGATCACTTGAGAAAAACAGGGCTGCTGCAACCTCTGAAAATCCCGGCATGGAAATGGGAAGATGTGAACATGGATTTCATTGTCGTATTACCCATGACTTCCAACAAGCATGATTCCATTTGTGTAATCGTTGACCGGTTAACCAAGTCAGCTCACTTCATTCCAGTGCATACCAACTACCATGCTAGCAAGTATGCGGAGTTGTACATTGCAAGAATCTTGTGCTTGCATGGAGTACCCAAGACCATAATCTCAGATCAAGGGGCACTATTTGTGTATCGTTTTTGGGAGAAGTTGCACGCTGCACTGGGTACTAAGCTGATTAGAAGCTCCGCCTATCACCCTCAGACAGATGGGCAAACGGAGAGGGTGAACCAAGTACTAGAAGACATGTTGAGAGCGTGTGCCATCCACCACGGTAGAAACTGGGATGATCATCTACCGTTGGCGGAATTCTCGTACAACAATGGCTATCAAGCGAGTATCAAGATGGCACCATATGAGGCTCTCTATGGTCGCAAATGCCGCACCCCATTAAACTGATGTGATTCCGGTGAAAGGGTCACGTTCGGGGTTGATGTGGTGAACGACGCGAAAGAGCGCTTTTGGATGGTTCAAGCAAACTTGAAGGTTGCTCAATCCCGACAGAAAAACTACGCTGATAAGAGGCGTAGGCCGCTGCACTTTGACATCGGGGAACACGTGTATCTCCGTGTATCTCCGATGAAAGGGGTGCACTGGTTCGGCGTGAAGGGGAAACTCGCTCCCAGGTTTATTGGACCCTATACTATCACCGAGAAGTGTGGACCAGCGGCGTATAGACTGGAGCTACCGCCATCTCTCGCTGGTGTTCATGACGTTTTCCATGTTTCACAACTGCAAAAATGTCTGAAGTATATGGCTGCTGTTCCCACCAAAGACATCGGCGAGCTGCAACCGGATTTGACGTATGCTTAATATCCGGTGGCAATTATTGATGAGAAGGCTCGAACCATGCATAGCTGAATGCTGTGGTTCTACAAGATACTGTGGAGTAACCACACCGCCAAAGAAGCGACGTGGGAGAGCAAGGACTTCCTTCGCTCCAACTACCCGGATTTCATGGCGTCTCATTACGGGTAATCTCCTCTTACATTGTCATCTCTTATTTTATAATCTCGGGATGAGATTCTTTTAAGGGGGGAGGGATGTAAAAGCCCAAGAAAGTGACTTGCAAAGAAATGTTTATCACCTCACAACACCACAGCTCATGTTGTTGATATCTCATGAACACTTGTGAAGAGCAATTAACCATCATCAAAAGGGTGATTAGAGGGGAAAGCCCTAACTTCAAAAAGTGGGATTTCTACACATAAATAAGGAAGGTTGAGCTTACCCCTAATCCTTATATATTCTTGGGAAGGCTCAGGCTAAATTTCATGCAAATCCAATACTGGTTGAGGCACTTTTGGAGACAATTCAAAAAGGGGACAATTTGAATGCAAATTCAAATTGCAGCCACTTTCATCACTTAAATTCAAAAGTTGACTTCATATTCAAACTCAGCACATTTTTCTGAGTTAGTCCACCAATTTTCATCCACATTGGAGTTCATCTTGTCGGGAGCTAAATTTGCATTAATTCAAAACTGAATTTGAATTTCAGTTCAAATGTGCAGCAAATTAAACCAAACCAGTTTCAAATTGAGGAATTCAAATTTCACCCCATGACCTGGTGGCAAAGTCTACCATTCAGTTTTTAGTGGTTGAGATATTTGCAGCAGAAGGGGGAGATGGGATTTGAGGGGAGACAAGGGCCCACAAGTGAGTTAAGCTTCTGAGTGAAGCAAACTATCGGGCGAGCTATGTTCTCCGGGCCTCCACAGCGCTCGACACTGAGCTGCTCGATCGGCCACCTCCCTAGTGCACGCCCGTCTGGTGCACCGCGCGTTTGACCGCTCATGAAGGCTCCCCGACCGCTGCAGACTCCGAACCCCGTACGCTGTTTCGTCTCTCGACCGAGCACATCAACTCTTCGGCCGCTCTCTCGGGCCCTCGGTGCGCCACTGATCCAGGCACTCTCGCGACCGACGATCAACAGCAAAGAGACGCGCCGGAAGCTGCTCGAACTCACGATGAAAACCCTACCTCCTTCCGTGCCCCGTAGGGAAAGAATTTCCACGTTTAGTCCTCGTTGTTCAAAGAACCGAGCTAGCAAAGAATCCAAAATTCGTGGTGATCGGTCCACCACCGCGTAAAGCAAGCTAAGCACATGTTCTACACGTCTCCACGGCCACCTAGGACCAAAGACTATAAAAAATCATCGAGTTTTGGCGGTGCTATTCGAGTTTTTCGAGCATCCGCCGTTTTAGCCTAAGGTCAACGGTGAATCCCTAGCTCCGGTCGTTTCTGTGGCAACCCGAGTTCTTTTTCGTGCTCAGCATGCCACAGCGGAGCTGTAGGAGCAAACTGTTCCGAAAATAAGGCCCTGAGTAGCTCGGGTGACATCGCCGGAGTGGGGATCGCCGCTGTCACCGTCGCGAGCATGGTTCCGGCCATCGCCGAGCTTCGGTGAGTGCACCAACATGTTCTACGAGCAAAGTTGGGCACAGGCGGCGAAATCCGTTGAAGGTCGTGCAGCGAAATGGCTGGCGGCAAGTTCTCCAGCGTAGCGCCGCCGCGGGAGTCACGGGTGTCGCGAGGTAGACGGGGGGGGGGGGGGGGGGCGGGTCCACCGATCAGTCCCTATTTCCAGCGGGGATCCACTTTGCGGCCAGGACCTGATGCGGCACCATGGGTAAAACCCCGTGGGCTGCGGTGTGGCCGCGATCTCAGTGGTCCGGTTTAAAGAGTGGGGCCCGCCCGCGGAGTTTAAAATTTTTGGGATTTTCCAGTTTAGTTCAAACTTCAAATGCATATAACTTTTGCTAGGAAGCTCCAAATTTAGTGAACTAAATTTTGCTGAATTCAGCTTTTTGTTTACTTTCCGGAACACAAATTTCAGCTCATGAAACTTGATGGTTTTCCAGAATTAATTCCCTAAAATTTAAAGTGTTAGGAATTTTATCTGGAGAATTACTTTATGAACAATTCTGAAATTTGGCTGGGAGGTTCATTGGAAAATTCTAGAGTCACAGTAAAAATTTCAGACCCATCCAAGTTAATTTAGTCCCCCTAATGGTGTGGTTAAGTTAAACTGCCCTGAGAAAATAGAAAAATGTACAGAAACATTTTTTCAGATTTTCTCAAATCTTGTTTAGGGCATAACTTCATATAGAATTCTTCAAATGACATGAAACCAATTCCATTGGAACCATATCAAATTCTAGTTTCCAAAAAGTAATGGTTGGAGCTATGAAAACCCCTGGAATTCCTTAGAGGCTCTACTAATGACCAATTAGGCTTTAATTTGTACAAAAGCTCAAATGAACTTTGTTTCAAATGGAACTTGGTCAAGACTCTGGTTAGGACCCTACAAGGCCACCATAAAAATTTCAGAGCCAAAGGGGAGGGCAAGCTAGAGTTATGGTCTTTACATGTTAAATTTCGAACGTTGCATTTAAATTGACATATAATATATCGTTTACGTGTAGTCACTGAAGGCGAAGAAACTACGGAAGTACTCGACTTTCTTCTTCCGGACGAAGCCCTAACAACTGACCAGTAGCAACAAGGCAATCCCCGGTTTGCATTAACCAATTTTACAAGTTCTGCTTTATGCATAATTAGTATGTGGTATGTATGTGCATTAGGTGTAGGATGGATGAAACCCAAGTGCATGGCCAGATTATTCCCACAAGAGTGTGGGTAGAGTATAAGTTCTCGAGTAGTATACGGTGTGCTTAATGATCATAGAACTTTGGTACAAGTCGAGTAGTTGGAATCTACTTGCGAGATTAGGAGTCGGGACACATGGGATTGGTTCGAGTGCTGTGAGATCATTTTAGTAAGAAAAATGAGACTAGACAGGGGCTAGGGCGCAGCAAGAGGAAGTCTTGTGGGCACAGCCCTGTCCATGTCGATTGAGGACCGATCCGTATGCGGTCCCGCTGAGCAAGTTTGAATGTACTGAAGGCATATCGGATATATGGGGTCCGACAAACGATGTAACCTATACCTTCGGGCATCGAGGTATAACGCACCGATTTATAGGTGTAGGTTGAGGGCAGCAATGTGGAAATCTGCTAACAGGCATAGAGAGATGCTCCGTGTAGGGAACCTCCTGTCCGTTTGGGTGCGACCGGTTTGACGTTTGGGCTGTTGGGTGAGAGGTTGTCCCGTACGACATCGAGGGAGCGTGCTGTGCAGCTCCACGGGTGGGCGTACGTGACATGCTATTCGGGTATCCCTGCAGGTGTATATTGAGTTGATTCACCGTCCCTCGCGGTTATGAGTACTGCTTGTTCACTGTGTCGTGACGTAGTTGATATATGAAATGGTATGAATCAATATTGCTGATATGATTAAATTGTATTGCTACATGTGTGCCACAAAATATTGCTCACTAAAATTTCAGATTCATAAACTGTTAACTTGTGGCTAAAAGATGAAAAAGGACGAACTTGTAGGCGTGTCCGTTTGCTGCAAATTACCGTCCCATTGTTGTTGTGAACTGCATATAGAGTTTCATGCATAGGTGAGTCGGTTAAGTCTTGTTGAGCCATCGTGCTCACGGTTGCTGGTATAAGTGTTTTTCAGGTGAGGAGTACCCCACGGACTCGGGCTACGAGTCCACCGGCGAGGGCTATCCTCCGTCGGGGACCCCGTCTGAGTGGGAGCCGTACACGCCGCGCTGAGCTGAGAAGTGCAGCTAGTGTGGGTTGCCCTTAGGGCTGGGCAACCAACTTTTGCTAGGTAGACGGGCGTCAGTTGTATAAACTTAGCTTCCGCTGTTGTAATTTCCTTACTTAGTTTGTAACTGAAGTCTTGTACTACTTTGTACTATTCAGTTTGTTTCCTACGTAATACAATGTTGTTCTTATGATGTGTGCTGTCGGTTGTCACATCGTGCGACCACCCTCTGAGATCCTGGATGAGTGGATTCCGGTCCGCACAAGCGATGCCTTCCGCTGAAATAATATGCCGAAGGAACGGCACTTTGCTGATCCAAAACTCACATTTACTGAACTTTGCATAAAGCTTGTGATCTCTCAAGCGTTGGAGTGCAGTACGCAAATGTTCAGTGTGTTCTTTCTTCTGACTTCGAATAGACCAAGATGTCATCGATGAAAACCATGACGAACTTGTCTAACTCCGGCATGAACACAGAGTTCATGAGATACATAAAGTGAGCCGGAGCATTGGTCAACCCAAAAGACATGACAAGATATTCATAAAGACCGTATCTTGTCGAGAACGCCGTCTTAGGTACGTCTTCTGCCCAGATTTTTATCTGGTGATACCCGGACCGAAGATCCATCTTGGAGAATAACTTAGCACCCACTAGTTGATCAAACAATATCGATGTGCGGGAGTGGATACTTATTTTTGATAGTGACAGCATTCAGTGGATGATAATCTACGCATAGTCTCAAAGTTTCGTCTTCTTCTTTATGAAGAGTGCGGAACAGCCCTAAGGTGATGAACTTGGGCGTATAAAACCTTTATCCATGAGATCATTCAGATGCTCCTTCAATGCTGCTAGCTCCTTTGGTGCCATTTTATATGGTCGCTGAGAAATAGGTGTCGTTCCCGGTGCTAGTTCCGGCAAGTCTTCAGGAAACACATATGATATTCACATACCACTGGAGTATCCTCAAGTTTAGGAGCTTCGATCTGATGCACCGCTGCAATTTGTTGTGATGGATCCACAAGGTTCAATGTGTAGCAACCGTGTATTGGGGAATTCAGTTGGACAGTCCGAGAGCTGATGTCAAAGATAGCTCCATAATGTGTCAACCATGACATCCCCAAGATAATATCAATCCTTTGGACTATGAGTATGATAAGGCTCGCAGGATAGATATTTCCACCCGAACATAACGGTGCCCGAGAGATCATTTCATCTGTGGATATCTTGCCTCCAGGTGAGCTGATATGAAACGGATGCCTAACTGTGCTAACTGGAAGATTATTTTTCAGCACATAGTCTCTGCTAATAAAATTGTGGGTGGCCCCGGAATCAAATAACACGAAACTGGTCTGTTCATGTAACGTGAACATGCCCGCTAAAACTGGTTCACCTTTTGCAATGTCCTCAATAGCAGCATAGTTAACCCTGCCAGCTTTTAAAAGATTCTTCTTTGAAAGTTCATGGTGCCGATCTGAGCATTGATGAGACGACACACGAGTGTGGCTCTGCTCAGCTCCACGACGGTTTCGTGCTGCAGAAATCCTCAGCTCTCTACTAACACGAGGTAGAGATAATTCGTGCATAGCTGGTGGCGGTAGGGTTGCACGAATAATTTCTGACCGCTGCTGTTGAGGTGGAAGCTCATAAGTGATCAACTCCAGCCGTGGTTGTGAGAGTTGCACCACAGGCTGAATTTGTTGCCTAACTGGCGAGTTATAACACACTCGATAGTTTGGACGAACCTCGATATCACTGTCTGGCGGTATACTTCTTTTCAACTCCGCTTCACAACGGAGATGCATGTCTTATTTAATGATAGCAGCATTTACCAACTCATTGTAAATACCGTTATTGAACAAGGTCACTTGTTCTTTTAGATTGACATTCAAACCTCAGAAGAAATACTCGCACTTCAATGCTTCCGAGTCTACCATATGAGTGTCGTATTGCATCAAGTCTTCAAACTCTTTGTAGTACTCGTACGCACTCCTTTCCCCTTGCTTTAACTCCAGAAAGTATTGATACTTTGTTCGAAGAATTCCCGAACAAATGTGATGTGCCCGGAAAACAGTCTGGAATTCATCCCACATCATTCGATGACCTTCAGGAAGAGTAGTGATGTACTCCGCCCACCAAGCTCCAGTGGCTCCGTGGAGTTGTTGAGCGGCAAATAGAGTCTTCTGATATTCATCGCAGTCAAGCATATCGAACTTGGCTTCAATACATTCAAGGCAATGAGCCGACTCCAACGGTTCTTTCGCTTCCAAGAAAACCAGTGGTTGTCTTGCTAGAAAATCTAGATAGGTGCTTGGCGGGGGATTTTGCTGTAGTGTCTGCTATTGTATGCTTTGTCGCACCAACAGATCCAGAGACTCATCCATGTTTGCCAAGATTCCCGCCAATACAGTTGATGATGTCAGCAGTTCTTGTCGTGGCGAATTACTTTCGCTGTGACTCGACTCACCAACCTCACTTCTGGAATGAGCACGATCCATGCTGCAAGAGTGAGGAATTTATGGTTAAAATTCAAAGTTTAAACCCAACTTGAATTCAAAAACATTAACCGTAAAAACATCACATAGATATTGCAGCACTACACAATCAAACCAGGGTTTCGACCATTCTGATATCTACCAACTTGAACAAGTTTGTCCAAACCCTTAATTACAACAGTAGGACAAACTGAAAAATAACTCAAGAACATGTTATGGAGCTTAGAGAAGTCTAAAACATCCCTGTCCACAACAAGTCCTAAGTTACATAGGCAATAAGCACTACTCTGTTCAGAATGACAAATAGGTCTTAATCCCAGAATTTGAATATGAAAATGGCAATTTCATGTCTCAAGTTGAATATCAAAGTTATAGTTAACTTCAATATCTTTCCATTAGTATTCATTTGCCTTCATATCAGTTCCAAATCAAAAGTTGTGATATTACAAATTTAACAGAAATCTGGAACAATTTCATACAATTAAACTCCAAATCTGGAGAAACTTTTAACTACAAAGCTGTGGCACATATCCTAAACTTTACAACGGTTTATTACATGAACCTTAGAGATTTTTCTACAGAAAGTTATGGTCGAAATACAGAAATTTCCAGAGAGCACTTTGTGCCTGCCCTGTTTTGGGGCAGTTCACACTCATCTGAGAATTTCATCCATTTGGAGGGTGATTCTGATCTGGAGTTCTACAGAAGAGTTGTAGAATACTTCAAGAGATTTCTAGAAATGTATCACTCACCTCCATTGGTTCAACGAAACAAAAGTTATGTCCTGTTCAACTTCAGAAAAAATTCTGCCGACAACAGGGTAGTTTATTCCTAAGTATTTGTGAATAAATCTATACTCCCAATTGAATCTTAGTTCAATATAGGAGTTCATTACCCCCTAATGGAATCCAAGACTCCAAATTTACTCTTTTTCTTTTCAAACCTTCTTTTTCATGCAGTTAAAATCATATCACGGTACTACATTTCCTCACCAAATTAAAATCCTAACTGGCTTTATGCCGGCCTATACGTCTCAAGTGGTGGCACTAAAACGATCACTCACAAACATTTTCTACACGACATGTGCTAACGTTGTTAAGGTACCTGCAGAAAACCACTCAATAGTGCTGCACACAGGGGGTTTGTCATTTCAGGCAGGTCCATATCATAGTAAAAACATACGCCCCGTATTATTGCCATACGGGCCGTCCTTGAGTCAAGCCACGTCTCAGGGTACATGATCGGGTTATTCACCACCCGATGGGAGCTCCACACCTTTGCTATAAAGCACACCAGTGGAACAGCGCTTTTGTATGCCTCATGGGGCATGAAGAGTCCTAGAGAACACACTTCGTGTTACAAACCACACGATGGGGTCTCCTCCTCTTGCCCCTGGGTTTGCGCACTAGAGGCTACTGCCATTCATATGTCTCTAAGACATGAAGAGTCTTAGAAAACATATTCACTTCCTGTCCATTGCTGAACGGAACATCCCATACTACTTTCCTCATAGGGGGAGCTAACCAAAATTGATCCGCTTTCGGTGGCTTTCCTTACCATTCTTACCTCCACGTAGGTGTGTGTTACAAAATTGAAATACCGGATGATAACACACTGTTAGCTTGCCACCTTAAGTAACTATGCTAATAATACTCCTTATGTGGGCATACTATATGTTCCTCACTCGTATATCTCTAAGTTTTCGAAAATATGATCTTTTCGTACGTGCTATTCCCAATGCGGCTCTGATACCATGCTGTGAGGAGCCCGGCCTGGTGATCGCAGTGGGTGGTGCCGTGCGATGCGGCACCCAACAGCATGCACGAAAAGAGGCTCAAGAACATATGAAACCATTTATTTACTCAAGATAAGTTCTTTTACAACATATTGTACATATGCAGTGGAAATTAAAACTAGCTAGACAATCTAATCACTCTCGACCCTAACTACGCCGAAGAGAAGTCGTTCAGCCCGTGAATGTTTCCCACTAGCTCCACCAAGAAAGGCAGCGGCTAGGTTTCCGATGAGTAGAACGAACCGTGAGATTCATCGTCTCACCGAACAACTCTCTTCATAGAAGGCATCCTGCTACCTGCAAAAACAACTCAGAAGGAACCGTGAGCACTAAGGCTCAGCAAGTCTTAACCGTAAATTCTAAACATGTAACTCTACATGCAGGGGCAGTAATACAGTAGGAACAGGAATTTGCAAAATGCAGCTTGACTAAACTTGATCCTTATATTCAGATTCTTATAGCCTTCATTTTAGTGGTCCTCACGCCTCACAACACTAGAAGTCCACAATCAAACAAGAATTGCTTATCCCGATGTTGCTAGCCTAAGGTGGAAATGAACTTTAGTTGGCAATATCTCTAATTCAGTCAAGGTTCCAATACAAAGATTAATCCATAAACAGCATGTTAAGAGACTTAGTTCCTCTTCTTACTACGTCACGGCACAGTGGGCAAGTATGCTGAATCCTCTTCTGCGAGCGACGGTGATTCGAATCAATAACAACCCGGAATACATGACACATACACCCGCCTCGAAAGACTCTCTCAAGAGCTCTTTCTTACGTTGTATGCAGCAAAATTTCACATGACACCCCGACATAGAAAAATGTTTCGCGTCGAGCAAGATGATCCTCTATGTGGACACGTCGAAGTTGCCCGCTAAAGGATTTTCACCTCCTGCCTTCTCAACGCCATTCCCACGCGAAGGATGAGTTTCTATATCATGGTCCATCGAGTTACATCAGTTTCATGGGTCCCATACCCCACTATATATCCGGTAGAGCTTAATCTTGTCCAGCAGGGCCGCATACATACGGTCCTTAACCGACACGAACAGGGCTACAACCAACCTCCACAGTTGCCTTACCATCCCGGTCCAGGCCAAATGTGGTCTCAAGAATTGTCACACCCATCGCAGGTCAAGACCAACCTTGAGCTCTCAATCCTACAGGAACATCCCCGTCCCCATCTCATTTTCATGAGGGTGCTCTTATCATCAACCTCTCGCGAGTAACTCCATTACTCGAACTTTCTCATGAGTAGTTTTTTACTACTCGACTTCTACCGAGCTAGCTACAACATTAGCCTAGCATCTACGATGAGGCAAATCCTACACTAAACCTTCTACTCAGGGATGTAATAGCCATGCAAGTGGGTTTCAATCATCATAGACATAATGCACAATATCAAGTCTAATAATCATGAGGTGAAGTAAAGCAAAATCTAAAACGGTAACGATATGCAAACCGGGACTTGCCTTGCCCCACGGTTTTGTTAGAAGCTAGGAGTTAGTCTTCCTCCGGAGAATCTACCAAACTCGTCACAAGATGGAGATCCTGGCTGCGGAACTGAGTCCTTGTTGAACATCGACGTCACGTGAGCTATTAAGATGAGTTATGCACACACATTCAAAGCAATTTAGAAAGTGATTCAAAACTGTTGTTCAAGTTAACTCACACCTAAGAGGGACAAACAACAGCAAGGTTTCTGTTGTTGGATCTAAACCTTAGAGATAATGAAAGCTAGGTGAAAAGGGATACTAGTAATCACCAGGTAATTAAGTCCATTATATGAACACTTAAACCTAAAAGATGATAGCTCAAGTTCCATAGGTCCAATGAAGCTGAACATTTAACCCCAGCTTCTATGGAAGGTATTTAGGCAGTGTGCAAAAATTGAGCTCATGGAATAGCTTCGTGTGAGCACAACAAATCCTTATGTGGCTTTCACTAATCTGCCTTTACCCTAGATATTAAGCTTTACTATGCAGCAAAGTAGACTTTTTGTGAGGTACAAAATGTTTTGAGTCCATAGGAATTGGTTTTACCATTTTTGGAGTTTCCTACATGGAGATATGGTTTTACAAGGATTGGGAAAAAGTCTGTAAATGTCTCTGTTTATTTTTCCCATTTTTCGGAGACATAAGGAATGAACACATCATTTGACCAAGAAAATAGGTCCAATGCCTCTGAAATTTTTACTGGAGTTCAAGGAATTTTGTAAGAATGTCCTGTCCAAATTTGGGAATTTTCCAATAAACATAACTCCTGTAAAAATTCCTATACGATTTTCCTTAAATGAATTAATGAGCCCTGTCCATGGGTTTTCATAAACATTGGGCTGCACCCGTAGATAGTACTCTCCGGGAGCAATCCAGCAAATTTTGTTTCATAATTTTTGGACATTCCTACATAAAGTTATGGCTCTCCAAAGTTTGAACTGAAGTGGGAAAATCTGGAAATATTTAAAACCTGCCCGTGGGCCCCACCTGTCATCCCTAACCTTCAACCTCGCGCCAAACAGGGCAGTGGCGGCGCCCTCTGGTGAGGGTCGCCGGAAAAGGCCCTTCACGGCCACCTCCCGACCCCCTGCTGGCCGCCCCCCCCCCCATTTCCCCCCACGCTGAACATGTTGGTGAGGTCGCCGGTGGCCGAAACTCGCCTGAAAACAGGGCGCACAGATGACATCAAGAACTAGGTTTCCGGCGAGGTTGCGGCGGCTCGTTTCTTCACCAAATGATCAGGTTCTTGGCCCTAGAGCACCAGGGGATCGTGTAGAAGGTCGACATGGGGTTTAAACGAGCCGTGGAGCGCTCCAAACCTATCGGCACCGTGCGCCCGAGTTGGTCCAGCGGTATTCCCTCGAAAAGAACTCGGATTCCTCGTGCTACACTCAATTTCTCGGTCTAAAATTGATGGAGGAGGTGTGCTAGGTAGTTAAGATCCCGTGTGTGAAGTTTGAAACACAACCAACATGAATTGAGGACGAATTTTGCAATTCCTTATCTCAGGGTCTGTTTTTGCCGCCTAGGAGAAAATCTTGAAATTCTTCCTCTGTGATCAATGGCTAGGACTGAGCTTCAGAGGTGAGCAACTAGGGTTGTAGGTGCACCGATGAGATGGCTTGCTTGAGCGTGATCACCCTTGGTTCGGGCTGCCCACGGTGACCAGTTCAGTTTCTTCGGTTTCAACACGAGAGCAGCGGCAATTCTGCCGTTTCTAGGTGCAAGTGAGCTCGGGACAGCGGGTGAAGTTGCTAGCCGGCAAGAGCACTTATGGGCGAAGCTTTTTCTGTGGGAGGCTCAAGAAACTGAGCTCCGGTGGTGGCTATGTGATCGGGAGAAGAGCAGAGCGACCGGTTCTGTTCTGCTCGGGAGAGAAACACACGGGAGCAGACAGAACGGGGAAGAAGACGTGAATTGGCTTCGTGCACTGTCTCGGTGTGAGGATTGGACCGAACCCACGAGGGGAAAACAGGGGCTGGCGTCGGGAGTGGATTTCCTTGGCTGGGTTCACGCTCTCATCCGAAGAAAACTCGAAACAGAGGTGTAAGGGCCTAAGTTTTTGGCACATATTCAAAGTGTTCGTCACCACACACACACTTCATTTGAAGAAACTCGATGAATACATTTGAAGAGCATGTAAACACCATCAACATGTTCATTAGAGACTAAACTCACAAGATGCAAAAGTGGCATTTCCCACATGCATCATATAAGGGCTGGGCATATGAAAAACTCCTACACCTTGCTAGGAATGTCCATGCCAAATTTGACCAAAATTCAAAACCTTTTTGAAGTCCTTTTGGGTATAACTAGAAAGAGGGTGGTTTGAACTCAAATTCCAATTCAAACTATTTCCATCCCATGAATTTAAAAGTGGGAGGCATATTCTTACTCAGCACATTTTTGTGAGCTCACACACCAATTTTGAGACCGAGCGGAGAGTAAGGGCAGCAGGACTTTGGGGCCTGGGTGCCATAGCTCCGCTTGTGTTGATTGAGGACCGAGCCATGTGCGGGCCTGTTGAACAAGCTAGAACAGTACCGAAGACCAACCGTCTATATGGGAACCGGGAAACCAATGTAATTCGGGTAGCTGGGTGTTGAGGCATAGCTGGTCGTTCAGAGGGTAGATTGAGAGCTCGATGTGTAAATCGGCTGGCGGCACTGCGGATGCACGCGCAGAGACCTCTTGCTCGGGATGATAGGACTGGTTCAATATTTGGCTGATGGGTGAAAGGTGGTTGCGTACGACGTCCGGGATGGTTGCTGTAGGCAACATCAAGTACGGGCGTACGTGATGGGTTATTCGGGTAACCCTGCAGGTGTAAAGCGATTATAATCGCTGTCTCTCGCGGTTAGTGAGTACCACTTGTTCACTGTACCATGACGTAGAAAGAACAGGCTAGATACATGTTAAAAGTTTGCTTATTTGAAAGACATACTTTGCTTGTTAATGTCTTGTTGTAGTTTAGAGCTAATTAAAGTTCTTTTCATCTTTGGGCAAAGTACATGAGAGAAATGCGTTTCTTGTTTGATTGTGGCTCTCTCATGTGCCTGTGCGTAAGGTTCTCCACCACCTGCTGCTAAAACTTGAAAGTAAGGTTCAAATAATTAGCCGAGTCCTTTGCAACTTATTTTACCTCATGTACCCTAAAACCATCCATGTAGAAGTTTCATGTATAGGAGAGACGGGTGAGTCTTGCTGAGCCATCGTGCTCACTGCTTGTGTTTGAAGCTTTTGCAGGGGTTTATGAGGAAGGGACTCCCGAGGAGGAGACGGAACCCCAGGAGGGGAACCCCGTCGAGTGGGAGTCGTGCACGCCGCCACGTTAGTGTGTGTGTGTGCTTGCAAGGACACGTTCATGGGCTGAACGTGAACTCGATGCATAGTCAACGCCCGTGAGTGTAGACTGGAGTTATTTTGTTGTAACATGTTCATAAACTGGTTTATGTAATAAAACTTTGCTTCCGCTTTGTATCTTTAATGTGCGTTATCCGGTGTTGTGCAATGCAGCACACCTCAGTGTGATCCTGGCTCGACAAGGCCGTGGCGCCGGGCCAGTCTATGATCCTAGAGAGCTGTCACAAATGGTATCAGAGCCAACCATCGCAGTTTCACGGGTGCGTATGGGTTAGTAAGAAGGATACAGTACCGTACGGGTCAGGGACGTGTGTACGTACGCATGACGCGTGGGTCCTCTGTGTGGGACACGGCATGGTATGTATGCTGCTAACCGGACGTACGATATGCGTATGCCTGTACTGAACGTACAGACGTGGCTAAGAGGGGATGTTCCTGTCTTGGCGTTGACCGACGAGGACGTTGGTCTTCTAAGGGGGCTGGATTGTGTGGTATTCTAAGGGGGCTGGATTGTGTGATATCCTGACTCCCGGCTTAAAAGGATTGATAGAGTACTCATACCACCAAGGTATACCTTCTTTTTCGGAAGCTCACCTGCAAAGGACTCCAGGGTTAAGCGTCCTTGGCCCGGAGGAATTTGGGGATGGGTGACCGACCCGGAAGTTTTCCCGGGAGTGCACGAGTGAGGACAAAGTGCACAGAAAAGATGAGTGGTGGTATGTGGGGCCAGTCTGTGATCCTAGAGAGCCATCACAAGAGGCGGTTTGCTTTGGGGTGTGTATGACATGTGGGCCATAGCACCCAAATATCTCCCCCCTCCGTGCTTTAATTTTCCCACACCGCTGTTGTCCAAATTCCGCCAAAATTGCACGGTAGACCAAACATGACGTGAGGACTTTGAATCTAAACTCAAATTTCAAAATTGAGCATGTTTGGTTCAGTTTTCAAATTTAAATTTGAATTTGAACTCTCCCTCGAATATTCCTCGGAACAATTGGTATACAAGCACCAAAATTATCCAAGTTTGCATCATGAGCTCATTCATACATGGGGAATGCATCGGTGAATTCATTTGTATGCAGTTGGGCAATATGAACATGAATTCTTTCAAAAGAATTCATATTGCGTTTAAATTCCCTCCACTCTACTTATATAGAAGGTGCACATGAGTTAGAGTTTTTGGAAGTGAAATTCTTTCCCCTAGGTTAACATGTGTCGAGCATGGGCTAGAGAAATTTTTTAACTCCCTCACATGTCCATTTGTGTGTTCATCATTTTATGTGACAAAAATATAGCCTTTCATCGCCTTAACTTTGTTTCATAAGTTTAAATCAAACTTTACAGAAATTAGGGCTGTTACAACTGCACTGCCCCGGCTGCGACGGGTCACTTCCCCTATGACCTCTCTTCCAAACCTGGGTCGCGCTAGGCTCCTGATCGGTCTCTCGCTCCTGTAGATACGTGTTAGTAGGATAAATATATTATGAACACATAAACAAACTTATAATACACTTACCATGAGTTTAGCCAAATGCAAATGACCATCAGCGCCATAGGTGTGCTTCCCGTCGGACCCTCTGCATCATCGAGCCCTCGTGGACTTAGATTTGAATTCATCCCTAGCCCAATACCGACAGAGAGCTCGGTATGGGTCGGGTTGACCCTCTAACCAGGAAATACTAACGTGCACATATTTAGTATATCATTCAACTATTAACATAAGTAACTATTGAATTTTTTAGCAATTAGAACTTACCTCTACGTATTGATCCTCTGTCAAGTATGTGTCAGAGTCCTTTCTAAAGGGACCCCATTCCTGCTGCTGATGATGCCATTTCTGGTAGTCGTTAATGGCCTGTATGCGGGCGTACGACAACACCTGCGTCATGAGCTTCCGAACGTTTGTTTGGAACACGACTGTCGCGTGCTCCATCATGCTCTCGCTTATTTCCTCTAACTGGTACCTCAGCTTTAAGAAAACAAACATTTAATCAATCTGCATTAACAATTTAAATGAGTTGAAGAATGTAAACATTTAAACTTACCATAAAATCATTCCACACGGCCCTCTGAAGGGTGCCGTGCACCTCGTGCAAGACATGAGCGTAGTCGTCCCATGACAAAGCAGGGACACCATCGATGACACCGGGATAGTGCAAATGCACTAAAGCCCTGATGACACCGTTAATCTTCCTGTGGTGTCCCTGCCCCCTGAAAGAACAGTCTTACCAAGATCTGCAAAATTTATTAACTCTATAAGTAATGGTAGACATCATGAAATATGTAATAGTATATGATTTTTTACCTGTCTCCAACAGGACGAATAGTGACCCGCTCATGAGGAACAGGAGGAGGAGCCGCAAAGTGGGTCCTCCTCATCCGTCGCCTCTATGTGGGGACCACGTCTGGTGACCCGGAAGGATGTTCACCACTAGAGCCCGAAGGCTCCACGCTCGCCGGCTGCGAAGGGAGGGTAGCCGGCTCCAAGGGATGGCTAGCCTGTGGCGGCGCCCTAACCTCTGACTCTGACGACTGTGAGTCAGAATGCAAAATTAAAGGGTTGATAAGAATAAATTATTTGTAAGTGCAATCTAAAATAACGTGATTGACAACTGAAATTTACCTCTGTGTGCTGCAAGGCCAGAGCTCGGACCGCAAAGTCTGGAAGGTGCCTTATCAGCTGAGAGTGTCTGCGCACACCTGACGAGCTACCTGCGAAGAGGTCCCGTGACCGACTGAGGAACCCTCGTGCCCCCTTCTACCTGCTTCTCTTTGATGATGGCATCCTGTTGTAAGGAATAATTGATAAATATGCTAAGATAATATATACAAAATTCATGTTAAGTTAGTGAAGAAAACGTTACATCATCAATTTCAAAATTCATCAACGTCATGATCATGTACCCTACTCCTTAAACCAGACCATCGATCTTCTTTCGTTAGCATCTAGACTGGATTTCGTTTCTGTTTACGCATATCAGAAGTCTCGACATCTTGAGCGTCTCCAACTAAGTCATCGAGTCCTACACCAGGCTCGACAATAAACGAGTCTGGCAACTCTTCTTCTTGGTAAACATCATCAACCTCATCAGTATCATGGTAACCATCATCTACTGGAGTGTATAACCACTCACGGGGATTGACCTTATGTAACACCCACCAAGCTTTGAGTTTTTTGCATGGATAAGGTAGATAACAAACTTACTCCACTTGGTGTGCAAGAACAAATGAATCATATCCTCGTAGCCGTTCGTTGTGTTTGACTTCCACAATGCCAAATTGGTTTAGTCGAGTTCCATAATTGATATCAAACCAATCAGAGTCAAGGAATACTTCTCGAAGATCCTTATTCCTGGCAAAAGCAAATTCAAGGATTTTATTAATGATTGCATAATAATTAGTTTCATGTCCTTGAGAGTCGACTGCCCTCATCACAACTCCGGTATTAGATGTTGCCACGAGAGGACGAAGAGATTAAAATTGAGTTGTACGGAATCGGAAGCCATTAACGTCATATCGACCATAGCTCCTAACTTTAATCAGTCCATAGGATAGTTGTCGCAAGTGTTCATGAACGTCGACATCTTTCATGCACTGTTCAAATATGAAGTTATAAGAAAACTTTGTAAATACTCGTAAGTTATAAAAATACTTTGTAAATATTGCTAAGTTAACGAGAAAATGTTACATGATCTCAAAACCAGGATAGGAAATTAGGTCCTCCGTTTATTCCTTCCCGTCGCATCACTTCTACTGGTTTGCTTGTAGGTTGATACCTATGTGTCCAATTTTGCTTGTGGAACTAACTGTACGAAAAGAAAACTTTTAGAATAGATGTGTTACAAAATACGCTGATTAGCATAAATGTAAGACAAACACTTACTCGAAATATTTGTCATATCATCTATATTCGTGTACATGTAGAGGAAAGCAACACTCCTTTCTTTCGCGGTAGAGTTGTAGGAAGTAGAACTATCGACAATAGTACCTCTTGTTGCAAAAATGGAGATATCGCTACAAGGAGGTTGCTCATCCACATTGTACCACATTGCCGAAGTGTTGACATTCCTCTGCAAAGTAAACACTTGAAAAGTATCCAACTTCTTTAAGAGTAAATGCTTTGGCGATGCATCCTTGTACCTTTGCCCTGTTAAGACTTCACATATGGTATCAACGACTTCATATATGGTAGCTCCCATAGTCCACATATATGAGTCCAATTGTGATCCTCTTCGTAACTGAGAAAATATCCAGGACGTCCTTTATCAGGCACCAGTTTGTCCAGCATATAAGATATTTCTGATCCGTTTAGACGTTTCGGTGGTCCTTTAGTGACAACGGTGTCTTTTTTAAAGACATTCCTCTGTTGCCTAAACATGTGATTCGGAGGCAGTCAACGTCTGTGACAATCGAAGTAGCATATCTTTTCTCCATGAGTAAGTCGAAAACAGTCCGTGTCATAAGCACATATCGGACGCGTCAAACGACCGTGAGTGCTCCATCCAAAAAACATACCGTATGCCGGGAAATCATGGACGGACCACAAATAAGCAGCTCGAAGGTTGAATTTCTGGTTCTTGTAACAGTTGTACGCTTCAACTCCTGTCCATAACATTTTCAGTTCTTTGATCAGCGGTTTCAACATCACGTTGAGACGTGGCCCAGGATGATCTGGCCAAGGTATAATGAGGCTAAGGAACATGAACTCGTACTTCATACAAAGAGCGGGTGGTAGGTTGTACGGAATGACAAAGACAGGCCAGCAGAAGTATGGTGTGGTGTTTGTACTGAACAGCGAGAATCCATCTGTCGCCAACCCGATAAAAACATTTCTGGCATCACAACTGAAGTCTGGATCAAACCGGTCAAGCGTCTTCCATGCCTCACCGTCAGACTGGTGCATCATTACTATATTGTTCTCACGTACACCTTCTTTGTGCCATCTCATGTGTCTGGCTGTTCGTTTTCATAGAAACTGCCACTTCAACCGAGGTGTCACGATTAAGTAAAGAAGTTGCTTACGTGTGACTTCTATCATCATATTATCACCATTGCTATTAACAACTTCGACAAACCTTGATTCACCACATTTTTAGCATTTCTTCTCTTTTGCATGCTCTTTCTAGAAAAAACATGCAATTGTCTGGACACACATCAATCTTCTCATATTTCATACCGAGACCGGAAAACAATTTCTTCGACTGATACATATCTTTAGGTACTTTATGATGATGTGGAAGGATACTGCTGATGAATTTGATGAGGCCATTGTAGCAGTTATTAGAAAAGAAGTACTTAGACTTAATTGGCATAAGTCTAGTCATGAAAGTGAGGAGGGTCACTTCAGTGTGTTCATGCAGCGGCTCTTCTGAAGCTTTGAGAAGCTTGAAGAACACTTCAACCTCCGTTGTAGGAGAATTCTCCGTAAACTCTGGTTGTATAGCTACAAGCATCTCATCCATCCTATCAAACCCCGTGTTATCATCATTTTCCGCTTCTACTTCTTGTGCAGTTTGAGAAGTTGTCTCACCGTGGAAGGTCCACACCTCATAATGTGGCATATAACCGTTTTGACACAAGTGTATCAAGACCTTCATTTTGTCCAAAAACTTGGTATTCCGGCATTTCGTACATGGGCACCGCACCTTACCGATCATTGACAATGAAAAAGCTCGATCTACAAAAGCATATGATTGGTGAACCACTCAACCGAGTGACTACCAGAACTGTTCTTTCAACCGGTATACATCCAACTACGGTCGTCACCCATGTTTGAATCTGCGGTTTAATGTCAACAAAATTATAGTGTAAGTGCATCTAGGTATCCCCGTGGGTTTTGGATTATTGATGATGACGGTTAAGAGGCTAATGAGCCGAGATGATCATAAGCACAGGATATTTTAAAGGTGGACACCTAAACTCTCAAAAGGAAAAGGATGAAGAACGGCGTTAAAGCCTCGAGGAGTAGAAATTAGGGTTTCATTTGAGTCTTTGGTAGGCTAGTCGTGTTAGAGTGAGAGTGTGTGTGTCAAGTGCATTGAGATCATAGAAGAGAGCTCAAAGCGTTAGAAGTGTCAAATCCTTAGTGGAGAGTGCTAGTGAGATAAACCCTAGTAGGCCGGACTTGTCCAGGCTAGAGGCCGGACTAGTTCAGAGTCCTACGGCTTAGTCCATTTTGGGGCGGACTAAGAGATCCTGACTAAGTTTGGACTTGTCCGTTTGGGGACGGACTAGTCCGGTTCTCCCTTGGTGACAGTGTTTCGGAACTCAGTCCTTGTAGACAGAACTTGTCTGCCTCAGTAGGTGGACTAGTCCGGGCTAGCCAGACTTGTCCGTTTCACCTAGACAAAGAGTTCATGTGTGAGTTTGGGCTAGTCCGTTCTGAGGCGAACTAGTCCGTATGGCTGTGAGATGAGAGCTCCCACGACTAATTCTTGGTGGACCGGACTTGTCCGCCTTAGTGGCCGGACTAGTCCGGGTCCTCCAGACTTGTCCGTTCTCACCCGGCCAAAGAGTCCCTATGTGAGATCGGACTAGTCCGTTGTGATGCGGACAAGTCCGGTGATTTGTGAGCGTTTGAAATTTGAACATTGGGGAGTAGGTGGCTTTGTGACGTCAGTGGTCCCCGCAGACCGGACTAGTCTGGACTTTAGTTGGTGGCAACTGTTGGCTATCGGGACCTCTATAAAAGGAAGTGCCCCAACTTCATTTGTAGATAACTGGAACCCTAGCGCCGCCACAGCCATCCTAGAGCCTCTCTAAGCCTTCTCTCTTGCCTACTCACCCTCTAGAACCAATTCTTGAGTGGATTTTGGTGCGTGAGGAGAGGAGAAGGAAGAACTTTGTGTTTTGGCTCTTGGAGTGATCTCGTGCACTTTGTGTGAGTCTTTGTGACCTATGCCTTGTGAGATTCGTGAAGTTTGTGGAAGTGTTCAAGTGGGAGCCTCAGATTGTGAGAAGCCCCAAAGATCTTGTAAGTTAACCCTTGAAATAGTGGAAGAACCGGGTTGACCTTAGTGGAGACGTGGTAAGGAAAGGTTTGTCAAACCCGATCCTTTGTGGACTCCTCAACGGGGACGTAGATTCCTGAGTGGAATTGAACCTCGGGAAAAATCTTCGTGTCTCTCATGCATTTACATTTCCTCGATCATTAAAATTGCTTAGGGTTTGTCTTAATCATTTAGCTCTTCTAGTGTTTCTCATTACAATCTTGTAATACACTGCTATAACTTGTCACACTTGTCATATTAGATTGCTAGATAGTTTATTTGTATTTTGTTAAATTAAAATCTGAAGAAAAACCCATAAAAATCAAGTTTTTAGATTTTCCAGCAGGCTGACCGGACTAGTCCACCCCTGAGCCAGACTAGTCAGACCCCTGTGTTCTAATCTTGTTTAATTAGATCATTTCAGGTAGTTTAGCCTATTCACCCCCCTCGAGGCAACTTTCAATTGGTATCACAGCAGGTCTCTCCATCAAGAGTCTAACCACTCGAAGAGAAGATGGCCGGAGTGGATGGATATGAGATCGTCGATGTCGCAAGGCGACAACACACATGACAAGAAGAAGAACGCGGATGTGCTGCAAGACCATTTAAGTGACGATGAAGAAGTTCGCCAGCTCAAGGCACGACTTTGCAAGAAGCTAGGTCACTCAAGCAATGAGAAGAAGAAGAAGAAGAAGAAGAAGAAGTATCAAGAAAGGAGTGGTCAACCGGACTACTCCCAATATCCTTTCAACTACGAGCGATTAACCTCTAACAATCATTACTTGTCTATTCCTCTTGGCAAACCTCCTCAATTTGATGGAAATGACTACTCTATGTGGAAGCATAATATGAAGATGCATCTAATCTCCTTAAACCCTAGCTTGTGGCAAATTGTCCTAACAAGTGTTCATATTCCAAGGAATAAAGAAGACGTTACCCCGGAGAAAGCCGTCCTACTTCATCGCAATGCTCAAGCAGTTGGGGTCATCACCTCATCCTTGACTCGAGAAGAGTTGAACCGAGTCGATGGATTGGAGGTGGCCAAAGACATATGGGACACAGACGGCGCATGAAGGCAACCGAGTAATTAGGGAGGCCAAGATCGAGATGATCGAATGAGAGTTTGAGAGGTTCACCATCATGCATGGTGAGTCCCCTTAAGACATGTACAACTGTCTCAAGGTCCTCATCAACAAGATCCAATCCTATGGATGCACCCGGTGGACGGATCATGAGGTGGTGAAGTGGATCGTTCGGGCATTCATGCCTCAAAACATTGCTCTTTGCTCCATGATCCATGAGAGTCCAGGATATGCTCAAATGACCCTAGAGGAAGTGCTTGGAAGGATCATCAACAATGAGATGATGGGGAAGGAACCCATGCTCTACAACGACCTCCAAAGGATCTCCTCATCCAAGAAGAAAGATGTTGCTTTCAAAGCAACATCCTCATCACAAGACCTCGAAGCAAGTGATAATGAGAGTCTCGACACCGATGAAGAAGAGGCGCTCTTCATCAACAAATTCAAAAGGATGATGAGAAGCAGGAAGGGGAGCTACCACTATGAGAACAAGAACAAGGAAAGGTCAAAGCCCAAGACGAAAAGAGCATGCTACAATTGTGGTGAATATGGACACCTCATTGTGGATTGTCCTTATGAAGAGAGAAAGAAGAAGAGCGATGGCAAGCCCCAAGAGAAGAAGTTCTTCAAGAAGAAGAAGCCATCGGGACATGCTCACCTTGGGAAGGAATGGGACTCAAATGAAGACTCATCCTCCGAGGATGAAGAGAAAGTGGCAACACTTGCCATTGGAAGGAGCAAGCTCTTCCCAAACCTTGAAGACTTCAAGTCTACATGTCTCATGGCTAAGGAGGGAAGAAGAAAGGTTAAATCTAAACCATCCTCCTCTACTTCTTCACTTGATAATTTTGATAGTAGTAGTGAAAACAAATCCATGCTCAAGGATCTAAGTAGGGGCACATTGAAAAAAATAAGCTTGTTGTCGGTAGAAATCTTTGAGAAGGAGGAACTCATCAACCATCAAGAAGACATGCTCATACTTGAAAAGGAGAGATGTCATGAACTTGAAGATCTCCTTGAGGTTGAAAGGGAAAGAAGCAAGGCACTTGAGCTGAACTTGCTTTGAGCAAGGAAACTTGCTCAAATCTTGAGGACATAACTATTGTGCTCAAGGATGAAATTGTTAACTTGACAAAAGTTAACAAGATCCTTGAAACACAAGTTGAGTCTCAAGATCAATGAACCTTCTTCCTCTATGATTCCACCCTCCTCAAAGAAATCTTCCGAAACAACTCAAACTTGCAAGTGATCAAACTTAATCCCTAAACTTAAGGATGAACTGAAATTGGCACAAAACAAGCAATCACCGAAAGGTGGGATCTTTGACGAGGAGAAATTGACATATGCACGAAGTGCATATACCAATGTAAGACCTCCACATGTCAAAGATGGTCTTGGGTATTCTCGGGAGTGGAAGCAACATGCTAAAACTCCCAAGAATGTGAAAGACTTGATTGTTTTTGTCAAGGATGGTTCATCCAACAAAGAACATGGAAAGAACAATGCAAACTCATCTAACACGCCCAGAAATGAACCTCATCCCTTGTTCCATGATTTTGGTGCCTCATATGTTTTATAGAGGAACAAATTTGGAAAGACCTATGCTAGGTATGTTGGGCCACTCCGTAAGAGTCCAAAACCTTGCTTGTGGGTGCCCAAGTGCCTCTTGACTAACATGAAAGGACCCAACTCCGTTTGGGTACCTAAAGGTAAGGAATAACTCTATTTTGTAGGCATACCCCTCCGGTGGATCAAAACGGGTGCTCGACAGTGGATGCACAAACCATATGACCGAAGAGAGAAGGATGTTTGTGGAGTATGAGGAAAATGAAGATCCAAGTGAAGGAATATACTTTGGGGACAATAGCCAAGGGAAAATCCTTGGCACCGGTAAAATTGCTATTTCTCCCCATCATACTCTTTCCAATGTTTTGCATGTTGACTCCCTTGATTATAACCTTCTATCCATATCCCAACTATGTGATAAAGGTTATAACTGTATTTTCACTAACAAGAATGCGACTGTCTCAAAAAGAAGCAATGACTCAATCGCCTTTAAGGGCGTGCTCAAGGGAAAACTTTACCTTGTGGATTTAACCATGGATAAAGCTCAACTTGACACGTGCTTAATGGCGAAGACCAACATGGGACGGCTTTGGCATAGACGGCTAGCCCATGTTGGGATGAGAAATTTGCAAAAACTTCTTAAGGGAGAACACATTCGAGGCTTGAAAAATGTTATTTTTGATAAGGACAGGCCATGTAGTGCTTGTCAAGCCGGAAAGCAAGTTGGAGCTAAACATCCATCCAAAAATGTCATGACGACTACAAGACCTTTGGAGCGACTTCACATGGACCTCTTTGGTCCAATCGCCTACATAAGCATCAGTGGTAACAAATACGGTCTTGTAGTTGTAGATGATTATTCTCACTTCACTTGGGTGTTCTTTTTGCATGACAAAGGCAAAACTCCTGGTGTGCTCAAGAAATCCTTGAGGAGAGCTCAAAACGAGTTCTCTTTAAAAATCAAGAACATAAGGAGCGATAATGGCACCGAGTTTAAGAACACTCAAGTGGAAGAATACTTGGATGAAAAAGGCATCAAGCATGAGTTTTCAGCCCCCTACTCCCCTCAACAAAACGGGGTGGCTGAAGGGAAGAATAGAACTCTTATTGAGATGGAAAGAACCATGCTTGATGAATACAAGACGTCGGACTGGTTTTGGGCGGAAGAGGTTAACACCTCTTGCCATGCCATAAACCGGTTGTACCTTCATCGACTTTTGAAGAAGACGTCTTATGAACTTCTAACCAGTAATAAACCCAACATCTCTTATTTTCGTGTCTTTGGGAGCAAGTGTTATATTCTCAACGAGAAGCCTAGGACTTCGAAGTTTGCTTCAAAGTCCGATGAAGGTTTCTTGCTTGGTTATGACTCAAACACCTACGCCTATCATGTTTTCAACAAATCTTCCGGAATTGTTGAAATAGTGAGAGACGTAGTGTTTGATGATACTAATGGCTCCCAAGTGGAGCAAGTTGATCAAAGTGTGCTAGATAGAGAAGAGGCTCCACAAGAAGCACTTAAAAGGATGGCACTTGGAGACATTTTCCCTCAAGAACATCCTCAAGACTCAAAATGATCATCCAACAAACGAAGATACGTCTCCTTCCCATGATCAAGCTCAAGATGAGCAAGGCCAACCTCAATAAGATCAAAACGATCAAAGACATGAAGGAGGATTGGATCAAGGGGGAGATGAAGAAAAGAACAACGATGAACATGAAGATCAAAGAGTTCAACCACCTCATCCAAGAGTGCACCAAAGTTTTCAACAGGATCATCCCGTCGACAACATACTAGGAGACATCTCCAAAGGGGTAACCACTCACTCTCGAATGACTAACTTTTGTGAACATTACTCTTTTGTTTCCTATTTAGAGCCTCGCAAGGTAGAACAAGAACTACAAGATCCAGATTGGGTGGTTGCCATGCAAGAGGAACTCAACAATTTTGTAAGAAATCAAGTATGGGAACTCGTGAAGCGACCCAACGCAAATGTTGTGAGAACCAAGTGGATATTCCGCAACAAGCACGACGAGTATGGGGTTGTAACAAGAAACAAGACAAGACTTTTTGCAAAGGGATATGCACAAGTTGAAGGTTTGGATTACGATGAAACTTTTGCTCCCGTAGCTAGGCTTGAATCAATTCGTATCTTGCTTGCCTTTGCAACTCACCATGATTTCAAGCTATACCAAATGGTTGTGAAAAGCGCTTTCCTCAACGGTCCGATCAAGGAGGAAGTGTACATGGAGTGATTGTGCATGATTGGAACATCAAAATGGAGAGCGCCATGGAATCAAGGAAATCATGAGTTTCAAGTATGATTGGAACATCGAAGTGATTGTGCAGTTTTTGTAACACCCTCAAATTCATTTCCAAGCATTGCATACATTTTTCATGTAGAGAAGCATTATAAAAGAAGTAGAAATCGAGAAAGAACCATATAAATGGAGAAAAGAACCATAGAAATGGAGAAAGGATCATAGAAATGGAGGAAGGAACCATAGAAATGGAGAAGGGCATATAGAAATGGAGAAATGGGACATAGAAATGGAGAGGGGAATGTAGAAATGGAGAGTGGGACATACAAATGGAGAGGGGAATGTAGAAATGGAGTAAGTGATATAGAAATGGTGAGGAATGGGAAAAAGATAGCTGAAATGAGCTATTTTCAATTTCCCCAAATTTTCCCCAAATTCCCCAATTCTCCAAAAAGGGAAATTTTCCCCACATTTGGGGAATTTCCCCCACATTGCTGCCGCACAAAATTAATTGGGGAAAAGTTTGTTAGGATTTTGCTCCAATTGGATTAGGATTCTCCCCCCCCCCCCCCTATAAATAGAACACAAAACCCCCTGGCCGCAGCCCCCCTCCCCCTTCCCCCACCCCAAGTCGGTGACTTGGAGGCCCTAGCCCCCAACTCGCTGAGTTGAACCTCCCCTCGCCGGAGTTCAGTCGCCGGCGAGCGCCGCCGGCGAGCCCCACCGACGAGCCCCAACGTCGAGCCCTGCCGTCGAGCCCCACCGTCGAGCCCCGCCGTCGAGCCCGGCCGATGAGCCCCTTTGTCGAGCCCCGCCGACGAGCCCCGTCACGCCTCACCGTCGCCCAGAAACAGCCGACGATCTGTCCTGCCCTAATCATCCATAGAAAAACTTCCCACTGCTGCCATTGCTAGCAGGAAGGCCCTGCCACCAAGGAGGAAGTGAGGTAGGTCTTCGTAACCCATCTTACGACGTCGACGCTGTTTCTACGCATCCGTTTTCTTCGCCCCCTTCAAACAGAAACTTTTTCGTGTGGACAGATCGTGTTTTGATCGATTTTTGATGGTGGAATTGATCTAGATCCTGAGTCAAGATCATCACCACGTCCACACTTCATCCCAGCACCCTTGTTCTTCATAAAACCCCATGAAAGCCCATTAAAACATGCCAGAACACATACAAACTGGTTTAATAAAACTGCACCATATGATTTGCATTCATCTACCCCATTGCATCTTGAGTAAAGTTTGTGCATGATGTTTGATCGCTGTAAATTTTATATGTGCGTGATCGTGAGTAGAAGAACAAGATCAAGAGGCCGTCTACAAGGATCTACAGCACCAAGGCTTCGAGACACTCAAACAACAAGATCCACAGGAGCAAGGCAAGTGCCCCTTGACCATATTGATCCCATGTTTTGAAACTGTTTTGTTTGCGAAAACTCGTACGCTTGAGTGAACTTGATGGGACACCTTTTTATAGGAGTTTACTAGCTTTGTTATGCCGGGAAAGTTGTTGACGGGTGACGAAATCACAAACTTGTGGGTAAAGTGGTGCCACCTCTGCAGAGTGTAAAACTATCATGATAGCCGTGCTTCCGGTCACAAGCACCTGGCCAACGGTCACAAGCCGTGTAAAACTATCATTAAAATCTGGTTAAAGACAGGAGAATCCATTCTGAACAGAAAAGAGGACTGGCTAGGCCTATCCCACGGGAGTGATTAAACTCGAGGATAGTCCTGTGGGACGTGAATATCCAATGTGTTCCGATGAGTTAACGGGCAATGCCGGCTAACGGGACGTCAAGTTCAAGATTGAACTAGCGCCAGAAACAACACCGATTTCACGAAGGCCGCATAAGATGGTACCAATGAACTAGTGGAGTTGAAGGAGCAACTAAGTGAACATATGAGCAACGGTTTTATACGACCAAGCTTATCACCTTGGGGTTGCTCTGCGCTGTTCGTTAAGAAGAACCTTGAGACACTAAGATTAAGTGTTGATCATTGTTCGCTCAATGCCATCATTATAGAGAACAAGTACCCTGCCCCGCATCAATGGTTTAACTGATCAACTAGTTGGTGCAAGGGTATTCTCGGAGTTGGTTGGAGCCCATAAGACATTGTGACATCAAGATCCATTGCCATCCGGGAAAAGTTAAAGTGGTTGCCGACGTGTTAGTCGTAAGAAACCATGTTTACAACTTGGCAATTGCTGAGTTGGAGGAAGAGGAACCATGTCTCCGTATCATTCCGTAGGGAGCACTCTATAACCTTGCTCAGTCCAACAATCTGGGGAAAGATTGCTGAAGTGCAAAGGAGAGACAAAGGTATGTCTCACCTACAGATGGGAATAGACAACGGAGAGATGAGGTGGTTCAGGAAGGACAATGAGGGTACTCTATGGTTAAAGGACCGTACAGTTATACCCTGTAAGATGAAGTTCTACAGCCGGAAATGTCGCACACCACGGAAGTGGTGTGAGTACGGTGAAAGAGGACTGTTTGGGGTTGATTTGTCGACAAAGCCGATGACCGAGTTCGGACAATAGAAGCAAACTTGGAGGCTGTACAATCCTGACAGAAAAGTCACGATGGTGAAAGGCGTAGACCGTTGCATTCCGATGGCGGAGAACACGTTGGTCTTCGCGTTTCTCCGATGAAAGGGATTCACCGGTACGATGTAAAGGGGAGATTTTGCTCCCCGATCCTTAAATCCATTTGCTATCACGGAGATGTGTGGACCCGTAGCTTACCAGCTAGGACTACCGGCAAGCCTTACGGGTGTTCACGACATATTTCATATGTCACATCTACGGAAGTGGCTTAAAGCTACCATTGCCGTCCACACCGAAGAAATTGACTAGTTGAAGCCGGATCGTACCTACACCGAGCGACCGGTTCAGACTATCATCATGCAGATTGAAATTACCTCTCCCGTCTTGTTTTCCTTTGGAATCTCGGGACGATATTCTTTTTAAGGGGGGAGGAATGTAAAAGTCCCAAAAACGTGAATGCAAAGAAACGGGTGATTGAACGTCATCGTGTTTCTGGTTCATGAAAAATGGGACTTACAAAAACCTTCTTACATGAGATGGTCTACGTGGGGTTCAACAACACGGGTTCAAGCATTCATTTGAATGGGTTGGACCAAGGTGGAGTTAAACTCATGAGTAGTCATACATGTGTATGAGAAAGAACAAAAATAAGGTCTTTTAGACTCCAAATGCTCACCTCAAAGTGCTGCCAAATTTTTGAACACACATGGAACCTCAAACATTTGAAGGTGAGGAGGAATGTGGTGGCAACTTTCTGATTTGAGGGTGAGCCAAAAGGGAATGGACTATGATCGTGTTGAGTTCATGCTGAATTCAAACATGTTAAGACAAGGGAATGACTTGAGTTATGTCACCATAAAATGATAAACTCAAACATGGACATGTGGGAAGAGCTAAAATCTTCTTTAAGTCCTGCTGAACACATGTTAACCCGGGAAAGGATTTCACTCCCAAAAATCTAACTCATATGCACATTCTCTATGAGTAGAGGGGAGGGAAGTTTAAACCCAATTTTTGAACCCTTGCAAAGCATTCATGTTCAGATGGTCCAAAAGCATATATGTGAGATGACCATTGCAGTCCTCCGGTATTAAAGAGCTTAAGTTCCAAAATTAGAGAGATTTTGAGCTCATATACCATTTGTTCAAAGCCTTGGTTGAGATCACCTTCGAATTCAAATTTGAGGGGTATAGTCAAACTGAACTCGAGGTTCAGTTTGGGACCAAGATTGATCAAGCATGGGCTTGGAGCAAACCAAAGTATTTCACCCAAATTCAAATGGGTCATCACAAAAGAGGACTTAAATATTCAGTTTGAATCAAATGGTTCACTTCAAGAAAAAGAAGGCCATTTCCAAATAGGAATTCAACTGTTGTTTAAAAATTTGTATTTGCAACGGCCAACTCGCAGATCAGAAGGCATATTCAAACTTTCGAGGTCCAAATTATGAGGAAAGTAAATTTTGAGAAAATTTGGAGGTGCTTTGGTATGTATATCGAAGATACTTGTAAATTTCATAGAAATTTGAATTCAAATTTGAAACTGAGGCAAAACTTGTCAAATTGCCAAATGGCTTTTGAATTTGAGTTCCTCATAGTTTGCAATGTGCCAAAATTTGGAGATATTTTGGATAGGAACTGTGAGGGGACCCACCTGTCATTGAGAGGGGGGGAGTGACTTACTGCTTAAGTTTCAGCCTCTGTGTATCTGTTCTCACCCGAACTGCCGAGGGGGCTGCAGGCGCCACGAGACTCCACGGGGAGGCCACCTCCTGGTTTCAGCTCGCGCTGGAGACCTGCTCGACGTCTCCTGGCGCCCTCATCCGGTCAGGAAGTGTTCTGCTCGATTACGAACCGCCACACGAGCGCCTGATATCTCTCTCGCGCAGAGACAAAGCAGCTCGGGCTGCTGCCTCGGCTGCCACCGAAGAACCCCCAACTCCTGCGTACAGAGACCAGCTGAGCTGCGAAAACACACCATGAACTCCTCCCTCACCTCCCCAGCATGACAACAGCAGCTTCCGGCGTCCTAGGGTTGGCGCATGAAGGTTTTTCCTTCTCCTCAGTCCATACAACGTTGCCTCACTGTCCTTGGTCTTCCTGTCACTCCAGTGCCTCTCCGGCACATCAAACTTTGCCCTAAGGTGCGCCATGACGTCTATCTACTCCTCCCATGGTCCTCTTTCCCTTCACCAACGCCGGCTAGCCGGAATTTGATTTTTGGCGCTGGCGCACGTAAAGGACCGACCTCAGCAAATTTCTGAAATTAGTTCCAATCGCTTGATCATTCGTCCTACAATTCAATCCACAGCAACTAGATGCCCTAGCACCCTCCCACGCCAAGAACCAAAGAAAACCGATCATCACACGCCCCGGGCGACGAGAATTCGCCGCCGGCAGGAAAAAAGGGTCGGGTCTCCGGTGACCGCCCTATTCCCGCCAATTGCTGCACGAACGGAGATGTGTTCCATGCTCCACAAGCTCTGGTGATGCTTTAGGGCAAGGTAGCTCACCAGGAGAAGCTTCGGACGCTCCAGAACGCGTTGATGCCGAGCTCCCGAGCCGCCCCACCGGTGCCGACCTGTTTTCGGCCAATTTCATGCGCGGAAACCTTGCCCGGCAACTGCGCCATGTTCCAAGGAGCATGTAGGACGAAACCGGAGCTCATTTGTTGGAGAAATGAGAGAGAACGAGCCGCGCCACGCTTTCTGCCGGTGTGCACCCGCGAGCTCTGGCGGGAGGTTGAAGAAGCACCTGACCGTGGGCCCCACAGTAGACTGTTCTGTTTAAAATCAAACAGAGAGTTGTTCAAACTTGGAAAATGCATAACTCTATGTAGAAAGCTCCGAAAATAGTGCGATAAATTTTGTTGGATTCCTCTAAGATAGTACTATCCAGGGGTCCAGCCCAATATTTATGAAAATCCCTGGTTTTGGCTCATTAATTCATATAAGTACAATTTTGTAGGAATTTTTCCAGGAGTTCTGTGTATTGGAAAATTCCCAAATTTGTGTAGGAGATTCTTCCAAAAATACTTGAACTCCAGTAAAATTTTCAGAGGCATGGGACCCTATTTGCTTGGCCAAATGTGGTATCAATTCCTTATGTCTCTGAAAATTGGAAAATAGAACAGAGCTCACTTTCAGATTTTCCCCAATTCTTGTAGAGGTCATATCTTGGTATAGGAACCTCCAAATTTAGTGATTCAAATTGGTTTGGATTCAGGAGGTAAAACTCTAGCCAAATATGCCACCCAATTTGTATGAAAACCAATGGAAAATTCTGGAAAATTCTTTGAAGTTTTTCAGCAAAAGAATTTTTGAGGGAGTTTGGTTCATCCGAAAATCCCCAAATTTTGCCAGAATATTCTTTAGGATATTAGGAGACTCCTATAAAAGTTGCAGCTCATTTGGAGTTGATTTAGTTAGGGTATTTCTGATTTCAAGTTGCTGTATTCAAATGAATACAGAAACATTTTCAGAGAATTTCCAAAACTTGGAAATTCAGTTCTAGCCATTCCTTAGCTCCAAAAATCCTAGGACAATTCAGGCACACTCTCTGAGCTATGTTTGAAATTGTAGTTCACTTGAATTTGCATGAAAGTGCAAATTTATTTAGAATTAATTCCTTTTACCCTAAATGCTTAAGGAATTGTTCTGGGTGATCTACTTAGTGAAACATTCTTAATTTTGGTTCAGAGGACTTTCTTGTGACAAGGAACTCACAAGAAAAATTTCCAGCTCCATTGGAGCCCTGGGTCAGTAGTGTTCTGTTCAACCAATTAGGTGATCACCACCCAAGTGATGAACCTCACTTCTCACTTGATGATAGTGCTTAAACACACACCCAAACCACTAGCCCCAGTGTCATTTTAAATTCTTAAACAGAGTTCCAGTTTTAAACTTGTCTTTAGCATTTGTTAGCAAAAGTTTTATAATTAAACATGTATGCATATTCATAACGTGTAGTGATTAAACGTGGAAAGTGAAGAAGGAGAAATTAAGCTTTGATCAAGGAACAAGAAGGGCAGGAATTGAACTTCAAGTCATCAGCAACTAACTTCATATCATCTGACTTTGGTCACCTGCAAAACTAAGGCAAACCCCGGTTTGCATTTAAGTTGCTTTGTAATGTTTTTCATTTGTTCACTACTATGGGTCAAAGTTTGTATGTGCATTAGGTCAAGGATGTTTTATACTCCACTTGCATAACCAAAAAAGGAACCCTGGGGTCAAGGGTAGAATGGTTTCATCGCTGTAGAATAAGGCCGTGCTAAATAGGCTAGGACATCCGGTAGAAGACGAGTAGTTGGAATCTACTCGCGAGCTATAGTTCAGAATATCATAAGTGTGGTTGGGAAAGGAAGCAAACTAAAGTTTACATTTCTAAAGATGAGACCGGGCAGAGGGGTTAGGCAGCGACAAGACGAGGTCTTGGTCGAGTAGCTCTGCCTGTGTCGGTTAAGGACCGATGCGTGTGCCGCGTCCAGGAGCAAGTATTGAGTTGTGTACCGGATGCTTACTGATATATGGGAACCAGGAAACCGATGTACCAGGTTCAATGGATTGTAGAGGCATACCACATCGTCTCGTTAGACCTATGAGCCCGAGACGGCGCAACCGGTTCTACAGTTTAGTTTCCTGAGAAAGGTTGCCACATACGACGTAATGAAGGACGCCAGACTTGGGTCTTCAGAGGCGGGCGTATGTGTCGAGTTATCCGGGTAGTGTTTGATTCGAATCACCGTCCCTCGTGGTTATTGAGTACCGCTTGCTCCCATGTTGTGACGTAGTAATCAACTTGTGTGGAAACAGTTTGCAAAAGTATAATTGCTGTTATGATTATGTTAAGTTGCATGAAAACCCTGTTTGAAGTAGAGATAGAGCAAACTAAAGTTATTTTTCCACCTTGGGACAAGTAACACTGGAATGAAGCGTTTCTTGTTTGATTGTGGAGTTCCAATGTTGCTAGGCGCAAGGTCACTACTATTATGGCTAAAAATCTGAAAATTAAGGATGAACTCGTAGGCGAGTCTTTTCGCAAATGACAGGCTTAAGTCTTAGGTTACGTTCATGTAGAGTTTCATGCTTTAGGAGAGACGGTTAAGTCTTGCTGAGCCTCTGTGCTCACTCTTGCTATATAAGTGGTTTTGCAGGTAAATCTCGACGCTATAAAGAAGGTTGTCCGGTGATACTTGGGGACTTCCGAGTCATGTCACACTTGGAGAACCTAGCCGCTGCCATGTCTTCGTGTTGCTAGCGAGAGGAGTCCGCGGGCCGGACCTCTTCTCGAGTGCTTCCTAGATATTCGACGTGAGCTGTTAAAGACTTCCGCAGTAGCTATTTTATGTAAATTATTTACAAAGAACAATTGTAAGCTTCCGCTTTTGATCTATGTAATACAGGGTTCCTTATATGTGTGCTGTTCGGTGCCGCATAACACGGCACCACCCAATGCGATTCCCGGGCAAGGTACCCCGTCCCCGTGACTGAGCGGGACGGCGGGGTACCGTCACTACACCACACTTCTTGACTCCCTACACAATTTGCATCACAAATCCGTTAGTGTTCTGTGAGGAAAACACCCAACAGAAACATGGGCATAGTTGGGATAGGAGCTTGCCGTACGCTGAATTCTCATACAACAAAAGCTACCAAGCCAGCTTGAAGATGTCACCTTTCGAAGCATTGTATGGTAGAAGGTGTAGAACGCCACTGTTCTGGAATGAGACCGGAGAGTGTCAAGTGTTTGGACCCGAAGTGCTGCAAGACGCCGAGAAGCAAGTCCAAACTATACGGGAAAACTTGAAGGCGGCTCAGTCACGACAAAAAGGTTATGCGGACAATAGGCGAAGAAAATTGACCTTCGAAGTGGGAGACTTCGTATATCTTAAGGTATTGCCTATCCGAGGCCAACGACGGTTCAACGTCAAGGGCAAGTTAGCACCTCGCTACATCGAGCCATTCAAGATTTCGGGCAAGTGAGGAGAAGTAGCCTGCCAGCGCACCTCTCCGACGTACACGATGTGTTTCACGTGTCCCAACTAATGAAGTGCTTAAGAGTACCGGAAGAACAAGTACTGATGGATGAGCTCGAGCTTCAAGAGGATCTAACCTACGCGGAGCAACCCGACAAAATTTTGGACGTGAAGGAAAGGGTCACGAGGAACAAAGTTATCCGTTGGTGCAAGGTACAATGGAGCCATCACACGGAAGCCGAAACTACATGGGAGCGTGAGGAATAACTCAAGGCAGAATTCCCTCATCTATTCTCTAATCTATCGAATCTCGAGGGCGAGATTCAGTTTAAGGGGGGTAGGTTTGCAACACCCTCAAATTCATTTCCAAACATTGCATACATTTTTCATGTAGAGAAGCATTATAAAAGAAGTAGAAATGGAGAAAGAACTATAGAAATGGAGAAATGACCATAGAAATGGAGAAAAGAACCATAAAAATGGAGAAAGGACCATACAAATGGAGGAAGGAACCATAGAAATGGAGAAGGGCATATAGAAATGGAGAAACGGGACATAGAAATGGAGAGGGGAATGTAGAAATGGGGAGTGGTACATAGAAATGGAGAGGGCAATGTAGAAATGGCGTAAGCGACATAGAAATGGTGTCGAATGGGAAAACGATAGCTGAAATGAGCTATTTTCAATTTATCCAAATTTTCCCCAAATCCTCCAAATTCCCCAATCCCCCAAAAAGGGGTATTTTCCCCACATTTGGTGAATTTCCCCCACATTGCTGCCACACCAAATTAATTGGGGAAAAGTTTGTTAGGATTTTGCTCCAATTGGATTAGGATTCTCCCCCCTCCCCCCTTATAAATAGATCCCAAATCCCCCCCTGGCCACAGTCCCCTCCGCCCCCCCCCCCCCCGAAGTCGGCGACTTGGAGGCCCTAGCCCCCAACTCGTCGAGTTGGACCCCCCCCTCGCCGGAACTCAGTCACTGGCGAGCCCCGCCGGTGACCTCCGCCGACAAGCCCCGCCGTCGAGCTCCACCGTCAAGCCCCGCAGTCGAGCCCCTCCGGCAAGCCCCGCTGTCGAGCCCCGCCGATGAGCCCCGTCGTCGAGCCCCGCCAACGAGCCCTGTCACGCCTCGCCGTCGCCGGAAAAGAGCCGACGACCTGTCCTGCCTTAATCATCCATAGAAAAACTTCCCGCTGCTGCCATTGCTAAAAGGAAGGCCCTGCGACCAAGGAGGAAGTGAGGTATATCTTCATTACCCATCTTACGACGTCGTCGCTGTTTCTACGCATCCGTTTTCTTCGCCCCCTTCGAACAGAAACTTTTTCGTGTGGACAGATCATGTTTTGACGGTGGAATTGATCTAGATCTTGAGTCAAGATCATCACCACGTCCACACTTCATCCCAGAACCCTTGTTCTTCATAAAACCCCATGAAAGCCCATTGAAACATGCCAGAACACATACAAACTTGTTTAATAAAACTGCACCATAGGATTTGCATTCATCTACCCCATTGCATCTTGAGTAAAGTTTGTGCAAGATGTTTGATTGTTGTAATTTTTGTATGTGCATGATCGTGAGTAGAAAAACAAGCTCAAGAGGCCGTCTACGAGGATCTACAGCACCAAGGCTTCGAGACGCTCGAACAACAAGAACCATGGGAGCAAGGCAAGTGCCCCTTGACCATATTGACCCCATGTTTCGAAACTGTTTTGTTTGCGAAAACTCGTACGCTTGATTCAACTTTATGGGACACTGTTTTATAGGAATTTACTAGCTTTGTTAAACCACCCTTGTCGCCTGGAAAGTTGTTGAGTCGGGTATGGTTGTTTTTCCTCTTTGCCTCGCTTAATCTACGGGATACGGGAAGCTGAATTAAAACATGTCTAGCTACTGCACTCATATGAATAATGTTGATGGGAACTTGATGATGTTAATGGGCATGGAATCAGGAAAATCTACGAAAGCTTGGTTCGTGGATGTTGCTGAATGAGATGGTGTTTTGCTTGCCGTAGATCTAAAGACTGGTTCATGCGAGAATATGCCAGGAAAAGAGTGCCACCACAAGGCCAAGTATGGGTGCGGCTTAGCTGATTAATTAGGTGTGTTGCTAGCTTGTTATGGACCGTGGATGGTGTGGAGAATGGGAGTTGAGGAGGACTCCCCTGGGAACTGCATGGCACAAGAGGGGGCCCGTGGGTGGGAGAATGGTGATTCGAGCCTGCCGGTGAAACCTTAGTGAGTCCATACATCTAGTAGCCCCTTTGTAAAGGCTATTTTGTGATCTCTTGGCCATACACCGACGGTTGTGTACTGGTACAATGGAGGTTCTGCAGTCGCCGACGCGTGACAAAATCACAAACTTGTGGGTAAAGTGGTGCCACCTCTGCAGAGTGTAAAACTATGATGATAGCCGTGCTTCCGGTCACAAGCACCTAGCCATCTTCCCTGATTAGAGGGAAACTTGGGATGGATATTTGGTATGGTTATGGTATGGTCATTGGGAATGGTTTTGGGACTGTTTTGAGTCATGACAATGAGTTTGACTTTGGCTATCTGAATATGAGATGGTTATGAATATTTTATGAGCATGAGATGAAATTGAGAAAGATTAATGGCTGGATAAGACTTGATAAATGGTGAATTATGATGAACAAATGTTGCTGTTTTACTTGGTCATATTGGGATTAAACTCACCTAGACTTAGTTGCTGTTTTTATCATGTTTGTGAAATAAAATTTGCTTGCTGCAATGAGCCTTTTTATTTCCTACCTTGTTGAAAGCTACATGTCATACTTTTACCGCACATGCTGAGTACTACATGTACTCACCCTTGCATTACCACATAAACATCAGCTACAGGAGATGAGTACTTCGAGGACCATGTGGAGTACTAGGCGTGCGAACTACCGTCAACATGCCTGTGGAGTTGAAGATTGGAGCCTGCTTTTTTTAGTTATTTCCGCTGCAAGAATAAGTTAGTGATTCATTAGTGAGACAATGAGTCGATTTAATAAAGTACTTAAACACTATTTATTCATGGTTATATTCTGAATTAAGTTTGTGGATTACATGTGTATGTATGATGAACATCCTGGGCACACATAGGCATTCACTTGGTTTCTGTTTTTGGAACCGGGTGCCACAGTTTTACACCACCTTGTATTTCTCCACCTACGGTGACCGAAAGATCACTTGGATGACTCATGGAGAGCAGTACTCAGCCACATATGAGAAGTTTGCTCAGATACATGGCCTTGAGGAGCACCTGGACCATGAGATCATCATTTCCAACCTCAAGGCAGTGGATAGGGATCAGCTCGACTACATGTATCCTAGTCATGTTCCCTATGAGGCTGGGATTGCTAGGAACATCAAGCCATTTTATAGCATCCTCAACCAAGGAAAACCATTGCCCCTAACGATGCAGATGCGGGGGTGATTCAAGGAAACTTAAGGCATCTTCTCCTGTTGATTGATGGTGAAGAGAAGTTCAACCTCGTTGAGCACATCTATGATGACATCTTCAACATCTCTCACACTCCCAACCGCTCATGTGGATATGCACCACATATTATGTGCTTAATTGAGAAGGTGTCGGGGCTTGTTTTCGTCAAGGATGTGACTCATCGACCGCTCCATCCTCAGCTGCCCCCAATTGTGCCAGAACCTTCCAGAAGGAAGAATGCTCAAGCTCCTTCCAGCATAGTGGCTCCTCCTAGCTCAGTGGATCCTTCATCACCTCCTCCACCACAGTCAATGAGCGGATTCTTCAAGTGCTTCAACGCGCTCTTCGCCTCTTGTCGACGTGTGGAGGTCCGGACTCGACGCATGGAGAGGCATCAGGAGACGTACCTCAAGGATGTGTGTGACAAGCTTGAGATGCCTATGTCTCCTCCCGAGGAGAGTGATGGAGAGCTCACTCCTTATGCAGAGTTCACTGCTGATGAGCTCGCCGAAGATGGAAGCTCTTCCAAGGCCGTGCCTCCATCCACCGTCACCGACGATGAGGAAGATGATACGGAGGCCACGGAGAGCGAGTTTGAAGAAGACGATGAAGATGACGAGTAGACTTAGGCGTATCTTCTCCCTTTTTCCTTTTTGTGCCTTGAATCCAAAGGGGGGAGATGGAAGAGGATGTCTTTTTATCATCTCATAGTCTTGTATAAATCCTTGGACATGACTATCTATGTTTTATGCATTTGTGTAAGACTATGTGTGGATCCTTATGCTTAAAATTAATCATTATTGCCCTTTGCTATGTTTTATTGGCTTGTCACATTTTTTGAGCACAACACGTAGGCACCCCACCATAACATGTGAATATATGTCAACTCCCCTCTTTTACTTTTGCATCTACCCAGGGGGAGTTATGCATACATACACGTGTTATGAAAATTAAATTTTTACCTCTTATGATGAAACTTAATGTGTTGTCATCAATCACCAAAAAGGGGGAGATTGTAAGTGCATCTAGGTATCCCGTGGAATTTGGATGATTGATGACGATGATTAAGAGACTAATGAGCTGAGATGATCATAAGCACATGATATTTTCAAGGTGGACACCTAAACTCTAAAAAAGGAAAAGGATGAAGAACGGCGTCAAAGACTCGAAGAGTAGAAATTAGGGTTTCATTTGAGTCTTTGGTAGGCTAGCCGTGTTAGAGTGAGAGAGTGTGTGTCAAGTGCATTGAGATCATAGGAGAGAGCTCAAAGCGTTAGAAGTGTCAAATCCTTAGTGGAGAGTGCTAGTGAGATAAACCCTAGTAGGCCAAACTTGTCCGGGCCAGAGGCCGGACTAGTCCGGAGTCCTGCGGCTTAGTCCGTTTTGGGGGGGACTAAGAGTTCCTGACTGAGTTAAGACTTGTCCATTTGGGGACGGACTAGTCCGGTTCTCTCTTGGTGAGAGTGTTTCAGGACTAAGTCCTGGTAGACCGGACTTGTCCGCCTCAGTGGTTAGACTAGTCCGGGCTAGCGAGACTTGTCCGTTTTCACCCGGACAAAGAGTTCCTGTGAGATTTCGGGCTAGTCCGTTCTGAGGCGGACTAGTCCGTATGGCTGTGAGATGAGAGCTCTCATGGCTAAGTCTTGGTGGACTGGACTTGTCCGCCTTATTGGCTGGACTAGTCTGGGTCCTCCAGACTTGTCTGTTCTCACCAGGACAAAGAGTCCCTTTGTGAGATCGGACTAGTCTGTTGTGATGCGGACTAGTCCGGAGATTTGTGAATGTTTGAAATTTGAACGTAGGGAAGTAGGTGGCTTTGTGATGTCAGTGGTCCCCGCAGACCGGACCAGTCCGGGGTCCTGACCGGACTATTCCGGACTTTAGTTGGTGGCAACGGTTGGCTGTCGGGACCTCTATAAAAGGAAGTGCCCCGACTTCATTTGTAGATGACTGGAACCCTAGTGCCGCCACAGCCATTCTAGAGCCTCTCTACGCCTTCTCTCTTTCCTGCTCACCCTCTAGAACCAATTCTTGAGTAGATTTAGGTGTGTGAGGAGAGGAGAAGGAAGAACTTCGTGTTTTGGCTCTTGGAGTGATCTCGTGCACTTGTGAGATTCGTGAAGTTTGTGGAAGTGTTCAAGTGGGAGCCTCAGATTGTGAGCAGCCCCAAAGATCTTGTAAGTTCACCCTTGAGATAGTGGAAGAACCGGGTTGGCCTTAGTGGCGACTTGGTAAGGAAAGTGTTGTTAAACCCAGTCCTTTGTGGACTCCTCAACAGGGAGGTAGATTCCTGAGTTGAATCGAACCTCGGGAAAAATCTCCGTGTCTCTCTTGCATTTACATTTCCCCGATCATTAAAATTCCTTAGCGTTTGTCTTGATCATTTAGCTCTTCTAGTGTTTCTCATTACAATCTTGCAATCCACTGCTATAACTTGTCACACATGTCATACACTACAGGAAAAACGATCATTGACGACGGCCAAATTTATTGTCGATGGGGCCGTCGTCTTTAATGTTATTGACGACTGATTTGTCTAGCCGTCGTCAATAACACAGTTATTGATGACGGCTAAACGAGTACTGTCGACAATAATTTATTGGCGATAGTGCCCGTCGTCTTTAACTTAATTTGGGCCCACCCGAGGAGTTATTGACGACGGTGACCTACCACCGTCGTCAATAACACAGTTATTGATGACGGCTGAACGAGTACCGTCGTCAATAAATAATTGACGACGGTGCCCATCGTCTTTAACTTAATTCGGGCCCACCCGAGGAGTTATTGACAACGGTGACCTAGCACCGTCGTCAATAACACAGTTATTGACGACGGCTGTACGAGTACCGTCGTCAATAAATTATTGACGACGGTGCCCATCGTCTTTAACTTTTATTGACGACGGTGACCAGGCACCATCGTCAATAACGGGACATATAACCCGTACGCGAGCCGGGAGGCGGCCAGTGCCGCCTCCCGACTCGCGCCGAGGTCTCGTCGCCGCCGCCCTCCCCGCCACCGGTCCCCGTCGCCGCCGGTCCCCGCCGCCGCCGGTCGCCGCCGCCCGAGGTAAGTTCCCCTCAGGCCTCTTCCCCGCTTGCCTCGCCCCCCGGCCGCGCTGCCGGCGACCGGCCGGCCGGCCAGCCTTGCCGTCCTCCCCCCGTCTGGCCTCTCCGGACCCTCCCCCGTCCCAGTGACCGCGACTTGCATGGACAGCGACAGCGCCAAACACATCCGGGACTGATCTCCCATGCCCACCCTGCCCTCCGCAGCCTTATTTCTCTGCAGCGTCGTCCCTGCCTACTTGCCACGATGATCACCCCTTCCCGATGCTGCAGTAACTAGTTTGCGATGAGATGTTTTGAGCGAAGCGAGGCCGCTCACTTATCGAAGAAGCGATGATGGGAGGATAGCTGGTGCCTGGAAGGGTCAGGTGGGGAGGCCGATCGAGATGAAACTGGTTCGCGCGCGGAATTGAAGTATTGAATGCTACACAAACGTCTGCATCCTCGAGTTGCATTCGTGGATTGTTGCGCTTATTTGTCTAACCTCCTGACTCGCGCCGAGGTCTCATCGCCGCCGCCCTCCCCGCCGGTCCCTGCCACCGGTCCCCGCCCCCTCCCCCCTCTGTCACCCGCCTCTGTCCCCTGCGGAAAGCGGGCTCGAGGTTGTAAGATGGACGGCCCCAGAGGGATTGGTGGTGGCGTTGCTAGTGGTTGAGCTGCTGCTGCAAGTGGTAGAAGAAGAAGATGGAGCACCACTATGAGGAGGATTATTTAATTCGTTAAGCTTCATTTTAATTAGGAACTTCACCTCAGTGCACAGTTCACTCTTATTCTTGCAATTTTTATGTGGCCACTCATTGTGGTACCGATGGATTTGTCCCAAGAAATCTGCCAAGGCAAGTTCAAGTTCATTTTCTTCTGATTCTTTCATGCATTTGGAACCACTGGGATCCAAAGTCCCAGATGTAGAAGCCACGCTTATGCTTGTGCTCTGATTTTGGTGTCCTTTTGATTTGCTGTTCTGAGTTGCACTTTTGTCCAGATAGACACCATGTCCAAAATCAGCAAATATTCTTTGAACCTCATCATTTGGGATCTTCAACTGTTTTACCTTTCCTAGCTCATCCTCCATAAGTCTTTTAACTGCTGGTTTTCTTGAACTGCATTCCTCCATATTCTGAGAAACATAAGGGCAGCTGATGTATAGTTTTTGCAGAAAGTAAGCTTCACTATGTCACATAAACATTACATAATGAGACACTGCATAGGATTATATCATGGGCTATTGAAACTGATGAAAGTTAGATCGGTTGTCCACTTTGATGCTTTATCATGCTAATATACATGAAGCAAATAGGACTTTTTCAGGAAACTTCTTTGTGTGAAATGTTCTTGTTTCAATTTCGATGGAGTGACTTAGATTTCAAGCAGATACAGAAGTAACAGAAAGATGCAATTATTGTTGTTTATTCATTGAACAGTTGTTCAGTAGGTTTATGACCAAAACACAAGTCAGCTTTTTCTACAGGTCATAGAAATGTCTTATGCAAGTGATCTTGTACTCCCTCCATTTTAAATTATTTGACGCTGGATCAGCAGTAGTACAAACTCCAGGAACTACGTGTAAAAACATAATGCTTCTTAAAATGTCTTAATTAATAATGTCTTATGCATCAGCAGTAGTACAAACTCCAGGAACTACGTGTAAAAACATAATGCTTCTTAAAATGTCTTAATTAATAATGAAGCGCTCGCTGAATCCGCCCGCGCCCCGCCCCGCAGCAGCCGCTGCCATCCTGCCCCAAGCCCCGCCTGGCCGCCCCTGGTCACGCCGAGCCCTCGCCGCGCCTCAGCCGCCGCCGCTCGCCGCGCCCCGCCCTGCTGTGCCGCCCTGCCCCGCCCCAAGCCCCGCCCTGCCGCGCCGCCTGACCTTAGTTGATTAATTCTTTAATTAGTATTGTAATTGATTATTATTTAAATAATACTTTGATTGATTGCGTGATTAGGTACTATATGTAAATAAATGGGTTTCGGACCGGTCTGGCCTGACACGACCCATTTAGGGTCCGTCACGACCCATTTATTGGTAATGTATTAGTCAAGACAGGCACGGAGGACGGCAAGCTCCCGCGCGTGGACGGTGGGCCCCGACGGTGCGGTTTCATCTTTGACCCACTTATGACAGGGCATAACGTATGACGGCTAACCCTAGGCGTCGTAAGATAATGGCAGGCCCCAACGGGGCATAACATAGGACGGCTGACCCACTTCTTTGTCTCTCGTTCTTTCCTTCTCTCTCGTTCTTTCCTCTCTCTCTATTTTAAATGACTCAAAAATGAAAGATTGACGTAAACCTATACAACATGCATCACCCATTTCGAACGGACCCGTCTCACATGTGTTACTCATGTGAGGCGTGTACGTTCGGGATTGTCCCTTTTTGGACAGCCTAGGAGTGACCGAGGAGGCGTGGCATGTGATGAGACGCGGGTTTAGATCTAGACGAGATTTCGACGGCATAACCCTGTTGTTTTCCGCTGCAACATTTTCGGGCGTGCAGTGGAGAACAGCGGGGTTATGCTGCCGAAATTTCGTTCGGATCCATACCACGCGTCTCATCATGAGCATGCTCCGCTCGATCACTCTTGGGCACCGCAGGATTCAGACCCTGCTTCAGAGCCTTCCACAGAGCCTGATGTGGAGCCGGCTCCACAGCGGCGTTACAGGAGGAGCCACTACGTGGCTCCTCCTCCGGTTCCTGCACAGCCAGAAGATCGGGTCGTTATTCGTCCGGTTGGCGATAGGTAAGTAAATCTATAACAAATCAATTTAGATATTTTAACACTTATATATGTACTAATTGAGAATCATGTATTAGGTCTTGGGCCGATGACTCGTTCACGGGCCAAGGACGCCACCGCCAGGTCAACGCTTTCCTGGGCAAGCTCATCCGTTGTCACTACCCCGGTCTAGTGAACGGACGGGCTACTACGTCTTGGGACGATTACGCTACGGCCTAGGACATTACCTACGGCAACCACCAGGAGCATGTGTGGCATGAATTCATGGTAAGTAAATCGTCTATTCGTTAAATGCGAACCTATTATATGTTTAATACATTAACTTGTATATTTCTACTTGTAGAAATATTACCGTTTGGAGGACGAGGCCCAGCTGGATCACGCTCGCCTGGTCTTCAACAACAACGCTAGGAAGCTCCTGACGCAGTCGATTTCAACGGCTCGCATTCCGGCTACGAAGGCGTACTATAAGTTGCATCCGGACGAGGGTGAGCCGGGGCAGTTTAGGGATGTGGCGGACAAGTACTTGACGGAGGCACAGTACGCATAGGTAAATTCTTTATTTTACTTTGCTTCATTATCCAATTTTTATCAATGTTTTCATCCAACAACAAATGTGTGCAGGTCAGCGTACCATGGCTTGAGTCCTGTCCGGACGCCTACAGTTCCCTGTGTGCTCGTTGGGCGAGCCAGGGCTTCCAAGGCGTGTCGATGTCCCGCCGACAGAGTCGAGGGACGGACGGGAAACACCGTCCTGGCGGGGATGGCTACGTACGCCTTGCTAAACGGATGGTAAGTGATACTCGAATTATATTCTAGTTAATTTCTATCGCTATCATTGTGCTAACACGTATCGATAGGAGCGCGAGATCGGTCAGGAGCCGACCGCTATCCAGGTGTGGAGGAGGGGTCACATGGGAAGTGACCCCTCGCAGCCTGATCAGCTGTCTTCTCAGACAGCGACGGAGACGTTGGTGAGTTCTTTAGTTGACTTAATTGTATTCTCTTTAAAACTTCTGATGACTTTAATTTTCTGTATTTTCAGGAAACGTATGGGGAGGAGGTGTGGAGGCTTCGAGGCGACGATTACGATTGGCAGAACTCGCCGATCGTACCTGAAGCCGCCTATGCAAGCGGTGGCGGTAAACCTCACGGGCGGTGAGTTCTGTTGTTTTTCATTTACTTTCATTAACTTCGAGACATGAAACTTTAATACTCTTACTTCGTTGTGTAGGTTGGCCATCTTCGATGGAGTAGTAGACTCGAGGGAGGCGCGGTCTTACTCGAGGGCCTCTTCATCGCAGGGTGGATCCAACAGGCGTGGCAGCCGTGATCTGGAGCTCCAGAGTGTCCAGGAGGAGCTCCATAGGACGCAGGAAGCGTTGAGGCTCGCGAACGAGAGGCAGGCAGCCGAGCTCCGGGCTAGGGACGAGTATCAACACTCGTACATGCTACAGCTGCAAGCTGCCATGCAGGTAAGTTCAGATCATTGTACTCAACGTTTTTAATATATAAATGACATGTATAATAATTTACTTCATATTTGCTGGCTATGGCCACAGGACAGCCCGTTGTCTTTCCTCAGTGGGCGCCGCCACTGATACAGCTACCACAGGGGCCGACGTCAGGAGCACTGGTACAAAATTTCTCATAATAGCTGCAACTAGTTAAATTTGCTCAAATTTAGTTGAATTTGATCAAACTTAAACTTAGAGAAAACTAGTTAAACATCCGCAAACTGAGTAAAATATGGTACAACTTACTCAACTATAGTCAAATATGACCAAACTTACTCAAACATAGCCAAAACTATTTGAACTAGCTCAAACACAAACACTACTAGTCCATACTTCTCAAACTTAGTAAAATATGAGCAAACTTACTCAAACATAGCCAAATCTAGCTAACTTGCTAAATTCTAACTTGTAATGAGTTTATTTAATCATATACACATTTGTGAACTTCTAATTTATCTAACTATACATGTACATCATAGGGATCGGCGACGCGGGCTCAGGAAACTCCATCCCCTCAGCAACCAGCGTTTGGACGAGCGCACGACGGCTTCCTGGACTCCGGTGGCAGCGGTCGGGGTAGCGTAGGGTAGTGTGGCGTGCGTATAGTGTTTCTATGCCTGCCTGTGATGTATATTTTGATTGTCTGTGATCTGGCCATCGAGCCAGGGCTGGCCTCGAAGCCATGGCAGGATTTTCTGTTTTTTTTAAAAAAAATTGCAAAGCTTATTGACGACGGTTTCTGGTACCTGGCCGTCGTCAATAAGCCATTAGTATTGACGACGGCCAGGTACCAGAAACTGTCGTCAATAAGCAATTGTTATTGACGACGGCCGAGTGGAAACCGTCGTCAACAAGCCATGCTTACTGACGACGGTTGAATTCCTGGCCGTCGTCAATAAGCTTATTGACGACAGCCTGATTTAGCTGTCATCAATAAGCCATTGTTATTGACGACGGCCAGGTACCAGAAACCGTCTTCAATAAGCCATCGTAACTGACGACGGTTCATATCCTAGCTGCCGTCAATAAGTTTGTTGACGACAGCTAGATTTAGCTGTCGTCAATAAGATTATTGACGAAGGTTACCGTCGTCAATAAATTTATTGACGACAGCCGAAAACCGTCGTCTATAAAGTGTTCTTATTGACGACGGTTTCCGGCCGTCGTCTATTGTCCGGATTCCTGTAGTGATATTAGATTGCTAGATAGTTTATCTGTATTTCGTTAAATTAAAATCTGAAGAAAAAACCCATAAAAATGAAGTTTTTAGTTTCTCCAGCAGGCTGACCGGACTAGTCCGCCCCTGAGCCAGACTAGTCTGGCACCTATGTTCTAATCTCATTTAATTAGGTCATTTCAGGTAGTTTAGCCTATTCACCCCCCTCTAGGAAACTTTTATATAGTTACTTTATAATTTATTTATGTCATGGCCCTACATCTATTGGAAAGGATAGGTCCTAAACCCACCCAAGAGTGACCGAGAGGAACGTGCTTCTGACAAAACACGGGGTCTAGATTCAGACGAAATTTCGGTAGCATAACCCCCTGTTCTCCAACTGCACGCCCGAAAATGGTGCAGCGGAGAACATTAGGGTTATACTGTTGAAACTATGTCCAAATCCAGACCCCGCGTCTCATCATAAGCACGCCCTCTCTGTCACTCCCAGGCTGTCCAAAAAGGGACAATTCCGAACCTACACGCCTCACATGCGTAAGACATGTGATACGGGACGGATCGAAACGGGTGACGCATATTATATAGGGTTACGTCAATCTTTCATTTTTGAGTCATTTAAAACAGAGAGAGGAAAGAACGAGAGAGAGAAGGAAAAAACGAGATAGAGAAGGAAAGAACGAGAGAGACAGAGAAGTGGGTCAGCCGTCCGAAGTTATGCCCCAAGAGGCGGCGCGGCGGCAGGGCGAGGCGTGGCGGCGGGGAGGCGTGGCGGCAGGGCGAGGCGGCCTAGGTTGTTCACCCCGTGCTTGTGTAGACGCATACGTTATAACTAAATGGGTCGTGTCGGGCCCTAAATGGGTTGTGTTGGGCCAAACCGGTCCGAAGCACATTTATGTACATATAGTACTTAAACACTCAAACAATCAAAATAATAATTAAACTATTAACTCATATGCATTAATCATCTAAGCAATTAACAATTCATCTAAACAAGCATAGTTACCATAGTTAACAAGCTTATCAATTCTAAGAAATTATAAAAATTACACCTAGCTAGCAATTCAAATAAACCTAGGCAATAATTAAACCTAAGCATATCAATTCATCTAAATCTAAACAATTAGCCACTAAACAATCAAACGCAAATAAGCATAATCTAATCAATTAGCCACTAAACAATTGGTAATTAAAAAATTGAGCTTCCTCGGTTGCCTCCATGGCCGTTAATGGAGGCCGGCGTGGGGGGCGCCGGCGGCTGGCCATGAGAGTCACCAGCCGTGGCGGGGAGGGATGCGGGCGGCTTACCTCATGGTGGAGGCGGTGCAGTGAGCGGACACGGCGAGGCGGGCGGCGCACGGCATGGAGGCGGACCAGCATGACGTGGCGGCACGCAGCGCGACGGCCGGCAGGGCAGGGCGGTGCGGTGACGTGGGAGTGCGGTGGGGCTAGGCAGCGCGTGGGGCGGCACTGCGGGGCGGGGCGCCAGAGGCGGCGCAGCTGGGCGGGGCGCGGGGCGGTGCTGTGGCAGGGGCGGCGCTGCTGCAGGGGCGCGGGGCAGCGCTGCGGCGGCTGCGGCAGGGCGCGGGGCGGCACTGCGGCGGAGCAGGGCGCGGGAAGGCAGTGCGAGGCGGGGTGGCGGCGCGGCGGCAGCGCGGGGCGTGGCGGCACGGCTCGGCAAGGTCAAGGCGGAGCGGTGGCGACGGCAGTCGGCGGGTCACGCGCGTGAGTGGGCCACGCGCGTGGCCCGCGAGATGTAGGGTTATGTTCTTTATTTACGACGGCTTCTTAACTTATGATGGTTTAGATTTTAGCTGTCGTAAATAGTGATTAAATTCTGATGGTTTACTTACTTACGACGGCCAAGGTTCCAACCGTCGTAAGTTATACATTAAATTCCATCGGTCTTATTATTTATGACGGCTGAGAGCCAACGACCGTCGTAAGTTAGCAAACATACAACGGCTACCATGGGCCGTCGTAAGTACGTTAATTTATGACGGCTGACCCACGTAAATAAATGCAGCCGTCATAAAATGTTGATTACCCTGTAGTGGTAGGCTTTGCCTCGTCGTAAATGCTAGGCTAATGTTGTATCTAGCTCGATAGAAGTCGAGTAGTAAAAAGCTACTCGCGAGAAAGATCGAGTAATGGAATTTACTCACGAGAAGTTGATGATAAGAGCACCCTCATGAAAATGAGATGGGGACGGGCAAGTTCCTGTAGGATGGAGCGGTCAAGGTTGTCTCGACCTGCGATGGGTTTCACAATGCTTGAGAAATCATTGGGCCTGGGCCAGGATGATAAGGCAAATGTGGAGGTTGGGTTTAGCCCATCCGTATCGGTTAAGGACCGCGCATATGCGGCCCTGCTGGACAAGATTGAGTTGTACCGGATATATAGTGGGGTATGGGACCCATGAAACCGATGTAACTCGATGGACCATTATATAGAAACTCATCCTTCACGTGGGAATGGCGTTGAGAAGGCGGGAGGTATAAATCCTTTAGCAGGCAACTTCGACGTGTACGTGTAGAGGACCATCCTGCTCGTCGTGAAACAATTTTCTATGTCGGGGTGTCGTGTGAAAGGTTGCTGCATACAATGTAAGAAAGAGCTCTTGTGAGAGTCTTTCAAGGCAGGTGTATGTGTCGTGTATTCCGGGTTGTTATTGATTCGAATCACCGTTGCTCGTGAAACAGGATTGACCATACTTGCCCACTGCACCGTGACGTAGTAAGATGAGGAACGAGGCCTATTAACATGATGTTTATGGCTTAATCATTGTATTGGAACCTTGACTAAAGTAGTTATAGTGCCAACGTTTCTTTTCCACCCTAGGCTAGCAACATCGGGACAAGCGTTTCTTGTTTGATTGTGGACTTCCGGTGTTGTGAGGCATGAGGACCACTAAAATGAAAGCTATGAGAATCTGAATATAAGGATCAAGTTTAGTCAAGCTTCATTTTTCAAATTCATGTTCCTACTGTCTTACTACCACTGCATGTAAAGTTTCATGTTTAGGATTGACGGTTAAGACTTGCTGAGCCTTAGTGCTCATGGTTGCTTCTGAGTTGTTTTTGCAGCTAGCAGGATGCCTGCTATGAAGAGGGTTGTTCGGTGAGACGATGAACCTCACGGTTCGTTCAACTTATTGGAAGCCTAGCCGCTGCCTTTCTTGGTGAAGCTAGTGGGAAGCGTTCACGGGCTGAACGACTTCTCTTTGGCGTAGTAGGGTCGAGAGTGAGTAGAAGTCCAGTGTTTAAATTCCGCTGCGTGTGTACTTTATGTTGTAAAAGAGCTTACGTTGAGTAAATAAATGGTTTGATATGTTCTTACCATATTTTCGTGCATGCTGTTGGGTGCCGCATCACACGGCACCAACCAGTGCGATTCCTGGGCGAGCGGCACGACCCTGTCGATGGCGGGGCGGACCTCACAGCGTGGTATCAGAGCCGCATTGGGAATATCACACATGAAAAGAGTCTATTTTTGAAAACTTAGAGGTATACGTGTGAGGAACGTATATTATGCCCACATAAGGATTATTAATAGCATAGTTACTTAAGGTGGCAAGCTAATAGTGTGTTATTATTCAGTATTTTGATTCCGTAAAGACGCACCTACGTGGAGGTAAGCATGGTAAGGAAAGCCACTGAAAGCGGATCAATTTCGGTTAGCTCCCCCCATACGAGGAAAGTAGTGTGGGATGTCCGATTCAGAAATGGACGGGAAGTGAATATGTTTTCTAAGACTCTTCATGTTTTAGAGACATATTAAATGCACTAGCCTCCAGTGCGTAAACCCAGGGGCAAGAGGAGGAGACCACATCGTGTGGTTTGTAACATGAAGTATGTTTTCTAGGACTCTTAATGTCCTATGAGGCTTACGAAAGCGCTGTTCCACCGGTGTGCTTTATTACAAAGCTGTGGAGCCCCCGTCGGGTGGTGAATAACCCGATCATGTACTTTGAGACGTGGCTTGACTCAAGGATGACCCGTATGGCAATGATACGGGGCGTGTGTTTTTACTATGATATGGACCTGCCTGACATGACAAACCATTGTGTGCATCGCTATTGAGTGGTTTTATGAAGGTTTTAACCATGTTAGCACATGTCGTTTAGAAAATGTCTGTGAGTAATCGTGTTAGTGCCACCACTTGAGACGTATATGGCGGTATAAAGCCAGTTAGGATTTTAATTTGGTGAGGAAACATAGTACCGTGGTATGTTTTGAACTTCATGAAAAAGGAGGTTTGCAAAGAAAAGAGTAAATTTGAAGTCTAGGATTCCATTAGGGGTTAATGAACTCCTACATTGAACTAAAGTCAATTCGGAGTATAGATTCAATTACCAAGACTTAGGAACAACCTCCTCCTGTTTTCTGCAGAATTTTGCTGAACTTGAACAGGACAGAAATTTTGAGTGGTTGAACCAATGGAGATGTGTGATATATTTCTCGAAAACTTTTAAAGTCTTATACAACTTTTCTGTAGAACTCCAGATCAGAATCACCCTCCAAATGGATGAAATTCTCAGATGAGTGTGAACTGTCCAAAAACAGGGCAGACACAAAATACTCTCTGGAATTTTCTGTATTTCGACCATAACTGTCTGTAGAAAAAATTCTAAGGGTCATGTAGGACACCGTTGGAAAGCTTGTGATATGTGCTACGACTTTGTAGTTCAATGTTTCTCCAGATTTGGAGTCTTATTGTATTAATCTTGAGGACAAAACAGCCACTTTCAAAGGAGGTGCTGTCAAAATTGTTCCAGACTTCTGTCAACTTTGAAATATCATAGCTTTTGATCCAGAACAGATATGAAGGCAAATAAATACTCGTTGGAAAGATATTGATGTTAACTATAACACTGATATTCAATTGAGACATGAAATTGCCATTTTCATCTTCAAATTCTGGGATTAAGACCAATGGGTCATTGCGAACAGATCATTACTCTTTGCTCATGTAACTTTGGATTGTTGTGGACAGGGATGTTTTAGACTTCTCTAAGTTCCATAACATGTTTGGGAGTTATTTTTCAGTTTTTCTATTGTTTGAATTAAGGATTTGGACAAACTTGCTCACCTTTGATAGATTTCAGAATTGTCAAAACCATGGTAAGCTTGGGTAGTGCTGCGATATCTATGTGATGCTTTTACGGTTAATGTTTTTGAATTCAAGTTGAGTTTAAACTTTGAATTTTAACCGTAAATTGCTCACTCTTGCAGTATGGATCACACTCATTCCAGGAGTGAGCTTGGTGAGTCGAGTAACGGCGGAAATAATTCGCCACGACAACAAGTGCTGATATCATCAACTGGGTTGGCGGAAGTTTTGGGAAAGATGGCTGAGTCTCTCGATTTGTTGGTGCAACACAGCATACGACAAGAGACACTACAGAGAAATCCCCCGCCAAGTACTTATCTGACATTCTTAGCAAGACTGTTGGGTGTTTTCCTCACAGAAAACTCACGGTTTTGTGATGCAAATCGTGTAGGGAGTCAAGAAGTGTGGTGTAGATCCAAAATTCGAGTGGAGAACCGAAGAAAAATGAGTCGGATGAGTTGTGGCGGCGCTCAACAAACACCAGCGCGTTCTCCCCTTTTTATTAGCCGAAAGCCACACGTTTAAAACAACCTTAGCCCGGGTTTTGAACCATACAAATTTTGAAAACATGCAGCACATGCATGTGCCATGCACGTATGGCCCAAAACCCCCCGGGTGTTGTTTGAAAATCAAACCAAAACACCCTCACACACACTAGGACTCGGTGCAACACATGTGACTCAGGACACACCCCTGGTTCTTGTCATGTGTGCTTTATTTCCTTGAAAACATAAGGAAATCTAAACTTTGATAAACCTCCAGAAGTACTCAACAATCTCCCCCTACTTCTCATGTTTTATCTCCTGAACTCCAATTTTCTAACGAAGTTCCTGAAAATGTGTACGTCCCAGTGGCTTTGTGAGGATATCAGCAAGTTCATCTTTTGTCCCAACATGCTCCAAGATGACTTCTCCTCTATCAACACATTCTCTGACAAAGTGAAACTTGATGTCAATGTGTTTACTTCTATCATGCAAGACTGGATTCTTTGCCAAAGCAATTGCTGCTGTGTTATCTATCTTAATCACTGGTGGAGGTACTTGAATTCTTGTCACTTCTTCTAGCACATACCTGAGCCAAACAGCCTGACTTGCTGCAGCTGCTCCAGCCACATACTCAGCTTCACATGTTTCAAAGCCTAATTGTAGCTGCCACATACCGAAGTAAATGTTTCAAAGCCACCATGTGTTCTTCTTGAGGTTCTGACATGAACCTACATAAGTACCCAACACCAAAACTAAGATCAGGCCGAGTATGTAGAAGATACCTGAGTCCACCAATTATGCTGCGATAAGTGGTTGGATCAGTGAGTGGTGCTGTACTTCTCTTGGTAAGCTTCAACCGGGATTCCATGGGAGTGGCACACCCATTGCAACTTGTCATCCCACTTTTTTCCAGCAACTTTGCAGCATAAGCTCCTTGACACAATTCAATACCATGTCTTCCTTGCTTTACTTCAATACCAAGATAGTAAGACAAGCTTCCTAGATCACTCATTCAAAACTTTTCCTTCATTTTCTCCTTGAACCGACTGATTTCCTCCATCTCCCCCCACAATCAGCAAGTCATCAACATACACACCCACAATGAGTCTTGCCTCACCTCCAAGCTTAGTATAAAAGCCATGTTCTGATTTGCACCGTGTGAAACCGAGCTGCTTGAGACTTTCATCAAGTTTGCAGTTCCATGCTCGAGGAGCTTGTCTCAATCCATACAATGCCTTGTGATGTCTTAAAACCCACTTCTCCTTGCCTTAAGCTATGAAACCCGGAGGTTGAGTGACATAGATCTCCTCTTCTAGACTCCCATTCAAGAAGGCTGACTTCACATCCATGTGATGAACATGCCACCCAAAATGAGCTGCAACAGCTAACACAATCCTCACAGACTCCATCCTGGCAACTGGTGCAAAACCTTCTTCAAAATCAACTCCTTGCTTCTGCACATACCCCTTCGCAACAAGCCTTGCTTTGTGGCGTATGACATTCCCATGTTCATCTTTCTTCAACTTGAAAACCCATTTCAAGCCAATGGCACGATAACCCTCCGGAAGTTGTACCAACGATATTTTGTTCTCTTCAATGGATGCGAGCTCCTCAATCATGGCAATGCGCCACTCCTTGGTCCTCAAGGCCTCTTCTGCTGTGCATGGCTCTTCACCTATGACAACAAGAAGTTCATCTACTCCTCCTTCTTCTGGTTCACAGCTTGGCACCATCTCCAGAATATTTCTCATGGAACGATAACGAAGTGGTGCTTTTTTTAGCTCACTATCCATTTCTAGTGACATGGAAGGAGGTGACACAAACTCCACATCCTTGGATGCTTGCTGCCTCAGTTGTGTCATAGAAGACACTCCCTCAGATGGGGTTTTTTCACCCTGACCTGTGTCACAAGAGGAAGAACTCACTCCACCAGGGTTCTCATCACGAAAGATGTATTCTACCCAAAAGATGTCTTCACCATTAACCACTCCACTTGGCTCAGCTGCATCCCACTTCCATGGGCGGTTTTCTTCAAACACAGCATCACGTGACACATGAACACTCTCCGTGTTTGGATTATAAAACCTCCATGCCTTACTTCCTTGCTCATATCCAATGAAGACCATTAGAATAGTTCAATCTTCAAGCTTGCAAAGGCGCTTGCTTCCCTGTTTCACATGTGCCACACAACGGAAAGTGCACAAATGATGTACACTAGGTTTCTTGTCATGCCATACCTCATATGGAGTCTTTCTGTCAACACTCCGAGTAGGAGATCTGTTCAACACATAAACAGCTGTGGTCACTGCTTCCCCCCAGAACCAACCGGGCATATTCATTGCTTTCAACATACTTCTTGCCATTCCCATAACAGTTTGGTTCCTTCTCTCAACTACACCATTCTTCTCAGGAGAATATGAAGCTGTCAAGTGACGTTAAACACCCTCCTTGGTGCAACACTCAACAAAAGCCCGAGCTGTGAACTCTCCACCACGATCTCTGAGAAGAGTTCCAATCTTCCTCCCTTCCTCAGCTTCAACACTTGTATGAAAAGCCATGAAAGTACTCATTGCTTGATCCTTTGTGCTGATCAAAAATACCCACATGTATCTACTGAGATCATCTACAAGAAGGAAGAAAAACTTGCTGCCTCTTTGAGTTGCCGACTTCACTGGTCCACAGAGGTCTCCATGCACAAGTTCAAGTTTCTTCTCAGCTCGGTACTTTGCCATGCACGGGAACGGTTGACATCGTTGTTTCCCAGAGAGGCAGCTATCACACTTCTCCTCAGTTTGAGTGATGGTTAGCAATCCATACACAAGTTGCTCTTCGGCAAGCCTTCTGACACTCCGAAAGTTTAAGTGACCCATTCTTGCATGCCACATCCATGTTGCATTGCTCCCTTGTGCCATGAGACACCTTGGTTGCACTACCTTAAGATCAATTGTGTACAACCGGTTCACACCCCGTTTCACCATTGCCACAGGGGTTCCATCTTTATCCCAAATCTTGACATAACCATCCACCATCAAGATTCGGTGTCCCTCCTCCTCAAGCTGTCCAAGACTGATGATATTTGCCTTGAGCTGAGGAATAAGATAGAACCCAGCCAACTCCTTTCGACCACCTCTTTTTCCTTGGAACACCACAGTTCCTTGGCCATCAATCTCTGTCACTGAGCCATCTCCCAAACGCACAGTACCATGCACCGTGTTATCAAGTTTTGTGATCACGTCACGTTTCCCGGTCATGTTATTTGTTGCACCGGAGTCCAGGATCCACCGAGTACTGCCTCCTCCCTCCAAGTCTCCTACTTGAACGTTTAACATATCATTGTTGAGGCATACCTCCTCCAGGAACGTGTCTTGCTCAGCCTTTGTATTGGCACATGCCACCAAGAGACTGGATTCAAACTCATGATCAACTTGAGCTGTATTCACCTCTTCATCCTTCTTTTCTTTCTGCATTCTCTAGCCCAATGACCATTCTTACCACAGTAGCGGCACCCATCTTTGGCCACTCCACGGCCTGAGTTTCCACCACAACAGTTACCTCGACCACGGCCACGTCCTCGACCATGATCTCTCCTCGGTGCAAATGAGTCTTTGCGCCGTTCCTGTCCAGCTCCCCCGGACATCTTGAGACGTATCGACAACCTTGCAAGCAACTCTTGTTCACTCAGATGCAACTTCTCTTGTGTGTTGCCCTCCCAAGTTCTTGCACCAAGCCATTCTTCTGCAGCCTTGAGTCTACCAATCAACTCATCAACAGACATATCACTTAAGTCAAGCAATGTCTTGATGGAGGCCGCAATCTGCTCAAACTTTTGTGGTACCGCCTGAAGGAACTTCCGGACAATCTCCTCCTCCGAACGTTCACTCCCAAGTGCCACAAGTTGAGACGTGATCCGGCTCATACGCACACCAAACTAATCAACAGTTTCACCATCGTGGAATCTGAGTGCATCAAACTCCTGACCCAATGTGCTTGCCCTGGCCTTGCGCACACGTTCGGCTCCCACGTTGTGCAACTTGATCGCATCCCATGCAATCTTGGCCGACTCCTTCCCGGCAATGATCCCTATATTTCTCGTGGCACAGCCTTGGTGAGAGCCTCCAAAGCCATCCGATCTTTAATGTAATCATCGGTGCCAAGGCTCACCGCAGTCCACAAGCCTCTCGCTTGCAACATCACCCACATAAGTGCCGACCAATCATGATAGTTTGTCTTTGTGAGCATCGGGTACGTACCACCACTGCTGACTTCCTTCGTGATGTGATAAATCACCAATGCCCCTGATCGCCTTCCTGCCCTGCTGGTGCCTCCCGGCGGTGTGACGTCCCTCCATGAACGTCGGGCTGGCAATGAAGATCTCCTCCGTGACATCAGCGCCCACTCAATGGCCGCGTCACGGATCCAGGCAATGTAATCGGCTCTGATGCCAATTGTTGGGTGTTTTCCTCACAGAACACTCACGGATTTGTGACGCAAATCGTGTAGGGGGAGTCAAGAAGTGTGGTGTAGATCCAAAACTCAAGTGGAGAACCGAAGAAAAATGAGTCCGATGAGTTGTGGCGGCGCTCAACAAACACCAGCAAATTCTCCCTCTTTTATTAGCCGAAAGCCACACGTTTACAACAACCTTAGCCCTGGTTTTGAAACATACAAATTTTGAAAACATGCAGCACATGCATGTGCCATGCACGTATGGCCCAAAACCCCCCGGGTGGTGTTTGAAAATCAAACCAAAACACCATCACATACACTAGGACTCGGTGCAACACATGTAACTCAGGACACACCCCTGGTTCTTGTCATGTGTGTTTTATTTCCTTGAAAACATAAGGAAACCTAAACTTTGATAAACCTCCAGAAGTACTCAACAAAGACAACCACCAGTTTTCTCGGAAGAGAAAGAACCGTTGGAGTCGGCTCATTGGCTACAATGTATTGAAGCCAAAGTTTATATGCTTGAGTGCGATGAATATCAGAAGATTCTATTTGCCGCTCAACAACTACATGGAGCACTGGAGCTTGGTGGGCGGAGTACATCGCTACTCCTCCTGAAGGTCATCGTGTGACGTGGCATGAATTCCGGAATGTTTTCCGGGCACGTCACATTTGTTCGGGAATTCTTCGAACAAAGTATCAAGACTTTCTAGAATGCAAGGGGAAAGGAGTGTGTACGAGTACTTCAAAGAGTTTGAAGACTTTATGCAATACACCACTCATATGGTAGACTCGGAAGCATTGAAGTGTGAGTATTTCTTCTGAGGTTTGAAAGTCGAACTTAAGGAACAAGTTACCTTGTTCAATAACGGTATTTACAATGAGTTGGTAAATGCTGCTATTATTAAAGAAGACATGCATCTCTGTTGTGAAGCGGAGCTGAAAAGGAGTATACCGCCGGACAGTGATATCGAGGTTCCTCCGAACTATCAAGTTCGGTATTACTCGCCAGTCAGGCAAGAAACTCCGTCTGTGGTGCAACTCTCACAACCACAGCTGGAGTGGATCACTTATGAGCCTCCACCTCAACAGCAGCAATCAGAGGTTATTTGTGCAACCCTATCACAACCAGCTGCGCAGAAATTTTCTCCACCTCGTGTTAGTAGAAAGCTGAGGATTTCTGTAGCATGAGACCGTCGTGGAGCTGAGCAGAGCCACACTCGTGTGTTGTCTCATCAATGCTCAAATCACAATCAGGAAATTTCAAAGAACTTTCAAAAGCTGGCACGGTTAAATACACTGCTATTGAGGACATTGCAGAAGACGAACCAGTTTTGGCAGGCATGTTCACGTTACATGAACAGCCCACTTTCATTTTGATTGATTACGGAGCCACCCACAATTTTATTAGCAGAGACTATGTGCTGAAGAATCATCTTCCATTTAGCACGGTCAAACATCTGTTTCGTATCAGCTCACCCGGAGGCAAGATATCAACAGATGAAACGGTCTCTCAGGCACCTTTATGTTTGGGTGGAAACATCTATCCTGCGAGCCTTATCATACTCAAAGGCCAAAGGATTGATATTATCTTGGGGATGTCATGGTTGACACATTATGGAGCTATCTTTGAGCTCTCGGACTATCCAACTGAATTCCCCAACACACAGTTGCAATACATTGAATCTTGTGGATCCATCACAACGAGTTGCAGCAGTGTATCAGATTGAAGCGCCTAAGCTTGAGGATATTCCAGTAGTATGTGAATATCCATATGTGTTTCCCGTCGACTTACCGGGCATGCCACCCGAACATGATGTAGAGTTCAAGATTGAACTAGCACCGGAAACGACACCTATTTCTCAGCGACCATATAGAATGGCACCAAAGGAGCTACCAGAATTGAAGGAGCATCTGAATGACCTCATGGACAAAGGTTTTATAAGCCCAAGTTCATCACCTTGGGGCTGTTCCACACTCTTCATTAAGAAGAAGACGAAACTTTGAGACTATGCGTAGATTATCGTCCACTGAATGCTGTCACTATAAAAAATAAGTATCCCCTACCGCACATCGATATTTTGTTTGATCAACTAGTGGGTGCTAAGTTATTCTCCAAGATGGATCTTCGGTCCGGGTATCACCATATAAAAATCCGGGCAGAAGACGTACCTAAGACGGCGTTCTCGACAAGATATGGTCTTTATGAATATCTTGACATGTCTTTTGGGTTGACCAATGCTCCGGCTCACTTTATGTATCTCATGAACTCTGTGTTCATGCCGGAGTTAGACAAGTTCGTCGTGGTTTTCATCGATGACATCTTGGTCTATTCATGGTCAGAAGAAGAACATGCTGAACATTTGTGCATTGTACTCCAATGCTTGAGAGATCACAAGCTTTATGCAAAGTTCAGTAAATGTGAGTTTTGGATCAGCAAAGTGCCGTTTCTCGGGCATATTATTTAAGCGGAAGGCATCGCTGTGGACCCAAGTAAAAATCAAGCAAGTGCTGATTTGGAAATCTTCAACATCTGTTCATGAAGTGAGGAGTTTCCTAGGTTTAGCGGGTTATTATCGGAGATTCATTCCAAACTTCTCCAAAGTCGCTAAACCTATGACGGAGCTGTTGAAGCAAAGCACCAAGTATGATTGGAGCAATTCATATGAACAAGCTTTTCAAACTTTAGGGAAGTATCTCACTACAGCTCCAGTTTTGGCCCAGCCGGACACAACGAAGCCTTTTGATGTTTATTGTGATGCATCCGGCATCGGTCTTGGTTGTGTGTTGATGCAAGAACGACGCGTGGTCGCATATGGATCCTGACAACTCAGGGGTCATGAGAAGAATTACCCGACGCACGACCTTAAACTAGCTGCAGTGGTCTTAGCATTGAAAATGTGGAGACATTATTTACTAGGCAATCTAGTACATCTCTACACTGACCACAAAAGCTTAAAGTACATCTTCACACAGAACGGACTGAATATGAGGCACCGAAGATGGCTCGAATTGATCCAGGATTATGAACTTGAAATTCATTACCATCCGGGCAAAGCGAATGTGATTGCTGACACACTTAGTCGGAAGGCCCACGTTCACCATTTAGCCATGGCTGCACATGAAGAAGCAGAACCAAGCCTGCACTTAGTTCCCAACGGATCGCTGTTCAATCTTGCTCTTATTCCTACAATCTGAGATGAGATTGTAGAGGCTCAGAAGAGAAACAGAGGTATGTCTCATATCCGGAGAAGAGTGGACAGCGGTGAGTTGAAGATGTTCCACAAGGATGAAGAGGGTACTCTATGGTTTAACAACCGTATAGTTGTACCCCGGATTATGAAATTGCGGAGGAAGATATTGGATGAAGCGCATTTATCCAAGTACTCCATTCATCCGGGGAGCATAAAGATGTACCAGGACTTGAAATCTAAGTTCTGGTGGACACGGATGAAAAGAGAGATTGCAAAGTACGTATCTGAGTGTGATATGTGTCGGCGGGTTAAAGACGACCATATGAGGAAAGTTGGACCACTTCAACCGCTGAAGGTTCCAACATGAAAGTGGGAAGACATAAGTATGGACTTCATCGTTGGTTTACCCATGACCAGCAACCAGCATGATTCTATTTGGGTAATCATCGATTGTTTGACCAAGACAGCTCATTTTATTCCAGTCCATACTAAACATGTGGCAAAGAAATATGCGAAGCTGTTAATCTCGAGAATCGTGTGTTTACACGGGGTTCCCCGCATCGTCATTTCTGACTGAGGTGCATTATTCGTATCCAGATTTTGGGAGCAACTACATGCTTCGCTGAGAACCAAGCTAATTCGGAGTTCAGCGTATCATCCACAAACTGATGGTCAAACGTAGAGAGTAAATCAGATTCTGGAGGATATGCTGCGGGCATGTGTCATCAATCATGGGAAGAATTAGGATGGCCATCTACCGTTAGCAGAATTCTAATATAATAACGGTTATCAATCCAGCATTAAGATGGCCCCGTATGAAGCTCTTTGTGGTCGGAAGTGCCCCACACCGTTGAATTGGTGTGAGTTCGGCGAGAGGGTGGTCTACGGGATTGATCTTGTGAATGAAGCCGAGGAACGAGTGCGACTGATTCAAGCAAACTTAAAGGCTGCTCAATCTTGGCAGAAAAGTTATGCAGACAAAAGACGTCAACCTCTCCACTTTGACATCAGGGACCACGTGTATCTTCGTGTCTCTCCAATGAAAGGGGTTCATCGCTTCGAAGTGAAGGGAAAACTAGCTCCGCAATTCATCGGGTCGCTTGCTGTCACTGAGATATGCGGACCCGTGGCCTATCGGCTGGAGTTAACGATGTCACTTTCGGGTATTCACAATGTTTTTCACGTCTCTCAGCTGCGAAAATGTCTCAAGTACCCAGCTGTAGTTCATATGGAAAACATTGTGGATTTTCAACCGGATCTCACTTATTCGGAGCATCCTATCCAGATTATCGACTAGAAGACTCGCGCCACAAGAAACCGGACACTGCGATTTTACAAAGTCTTGTGGAGCAACCACACCACTGATGAAGCCCCGTGGGAAAGTGAGGATTTTCTCCGTTTAAATTTTCCCGACTTGTTTGTACCATATGTCCAGTAGTATTTCTCCCTTCCTTTTTCTTTTGTAATCTCGGTACGAGATTCTTTTAAGGGGGGAGGAATGTGACAGCCCTAACTTTTGTAAAGTTTTATTTCACATTGTGAAACAAAGTTAAGGCAAAGGAAAGCTTGAGATGTGTCACATGAAATGATGAACATAAAAAATGGACATGTGAGGGAGTTAAAAAATTTCTCTAGCCCATGCTCAACACATGTTAACCTAGGGGAATGAATTTCACTCCAAAAAACTCTAACTCATGTGCACCTCCTCTATGAGTAGAGTGGAGGGAATTTAACTACAATTTGAATTCTTTTGAAAGGATTCATGTTCAGATTGTCCAAATGCCAACAAATGAATTCACCGATGCATTTCCCATGTATCAATGAGCTCACAATCCAAATTTGGATAAGTTTGGAGCTCATCTACCATTTATTCGAATGAATACTTGAGAACACCTTCAAATTCAAATTTAAATTCTGAACCAAACGGGCTCAATTTTGAAATCTGATTTCAGATTCAAATTCCTTACATTTTGTTTGGTCTACTATCCAATTTTGGTGGAATTCGTACAAAGGCGGTGCGGGAATATTAAAGCACAGAGCGGGGAGATATTTGTTGGGCTGTGGACCCCAGTAGTCAGTGGCACAACCAGTTCTACCGCCTCTGTTTTTCCTCCCTCGCTCGAGCACTCGACAATGCGCCGGCAGAAGACTTCCAAATGAAGTTTTGGCGCTACCTACTGCTTGCTCGATCTTTTGCTCGGTCTGATCACCACACAACGAGTGCAATAAAGCTCTTTTGCTTTCTCCCAGCTCGGGCTCTAGCTCTCGCTTGCTTCTCTCCCGCGAAGAACACAGCCCGAGCTCTCTGTTCTTCTTCCGATCACCACAGCCAACCTACCTCGGTTGCTCGAGCCTTCCACATGAAAAAGATTTGCCAGCATGTTCTCTAGCCGGCTAGCACCTTTCCTCCACTGTCCCGTGCTTGTTTGCACGCAGAAATTTGAAGATACGGCCGTGAGCACGAGTGAAACCGAAGAAGACCGAGCTCGGCCACCGTGGATAGCTCACACAAAAGGAGGTCACACCCAAGCAAGCCAACTCCTCAGTGCACCCAGGACCGGAGTTGCTCACCCCCAAAGCTCAGCCCTAGCCGTGACTTGTCAGAGGGGAATTTGGAGATTTCCACCCGGGCGGCACAAACCGACACCGAGGTAGGGAATTGCGAAATTCATCGTCAATTCATGTTGTTAGTGTTTCCAACTTTGCTCAAATGCTCCTCACTAGTTAGTGCACCTCCTCCCTCGATTCTAGGCCGAGAAAGTAGATGTAGAGCTAGAATTTTGAGTTCTTGCAGAGGGAAAACCGCCAGACCCCGTCGGCCACATGGTGCCGACATGGTTGGAGAACTCCCCGGCCGGTTTTGTTTCCATTTCTACCTTCTACATGTTTACCTGGTGCTCTAGAGCTAAAAATCCAAACGTTTAGTGTAGAATTGACCTTGCACAGGCTCGCCGGAACCCTAACTCCCGCTGTCACCTGTCCGCAAGGTTTTCCGGCGATTTCCGGCGGCCGGCGACCTTGCCAACGAGTTCAGCGGTCCGCGAGATTTGGCTCGGGAGGCTGCCGGGAAGGCCCTTCCAGCGACCCTCGCTGGAGGGCGCCGCTGCTCGGCTCGGCTGGCACGAGGTGGAAGAAGGTTGGGCGTGGGACCCACTGGCAGGTGTTTAAACATTTCTAGGAATTTCCAGATTTCAGTTTAAACTTTGAAGAGCCATAACTTTGTGTAGGAGTGTCCAAAAATTCCAAAATAAATTTTGATGGATTCCTCTCAGAGAGTACTATCTAGGGGTGCAGCCAAATAATTATGAAATCTGTGGATTTCGCTCATTAATTCATATAAGGTAAATTTTGTAGGATTTATTTAAGGAGTTCTGTTATTTGGAAAATTCCCAATTTTGGGAAGGACGTTCATCCAAGAATATTTCAACATCAGTAAAAATTTCAGAGTCATTGAACCGCATTTGCTTGGTTAAATGATGTGTTCATTCCTTATGTCTCTGAAAAATAGGAAAATGAATAGAGCCCATTTTCAGACTTTTATCAAAACTTGTAAAATTCATATCTCCATGTAGGAAACTCCAAAAATGGTAAAACCAATTCCTATGGACTCAAGAAATTTGGTACTTCACAAAAAGTCTACTTTGCAGCATAGGAAACCTTAATGTCTAGGGGTAAAGGCAGATTAGTGGAAATCACATAAGGAATTATTGTGATCACCTTGAGCCATTTCATGAGCTCAATTTTTGCACACTGCCTAAATACCTTCCATAGAAGATGTGGTTAAATTTTCAGCTTCACTGGTCCTTTGGAACTTGATCTACCATCCTTTAGGTTTAAGTGTTCATATAATGGACTTAATCACATGGTGATTAATAGTACCTCCATTTCACTTAGCATCTTTTTCTCTAAGGTTGTAGGGCCAACAACAGAAACCTTGCTGTTGTTTATCCCTCTTATGTGTGAGTTAACTTGTACAACAGTTTTGAATCATTTTCGAAATTGCTTTTGAATACATGTGCATAAATCATCTCAATAGCTCACGTGACGTCAACGTTCGACGAGGACTCAACTCCGCAGTGAGGATCTCCATCTCGTGATGAGTTTGGTGGATTCTTCGGAGGAAGACTAACTCCTAGCTTCTAACAAAACCGTTGAGCAAGGCAAGCCCTGGTTTGCATATAATTACCGTTTTAAATTTTGCCTTACTTAACCTCATGTTTATTAGACTTGAGATTGTGCATTATGTCTAGGATGTTTGAAACCCACTTGCATGGCTATTACATCCCTGAGTAGAATATTTAGTGTAGGCTTTGCCTCATCGTAGATGCTAGGATAATGTTGTAGCTAGCTCGGTAGAAGTCGAGTAGTAAAAAGCTACTCGCGAGAAAGATCGAGTAATGGAATTTCCTCGCGAGAGGTTGATGATAAGAGCACCCTCATGAAAATGAGATGGGGACAGGGAAGTTCCTGTAGGATGGAGCGGTCAAGGTTGTCTCGACCTGCAATGGGTGTGACAATGCTTAAGACCACATTGGGCCTGGGCCAGGATAGTAAGGCAAATGTGGAGGTTGGGTTTAGCACCATCCGTATCGGCTAAGGACCACGTGTATGCGGCCCTGCTGGACAAGATTGAGGTGTACTGGATATATAGTGGGGTATGGGACCCATGAAACCAATGTAACTAGATGGACCGTGATATAGAAACTCATCCTTCGCTTGGGAATGGCGTTGAGAAGGCGGGATGTGTAAATCCTTTAACGGGCAACTTCGACGTGTCCGCGTAGAAAACCATCCTGCTTGGCGCGAAACGTTTTTCTATGTCGGAGTGTCGTGTGAAAGGTTGCTGCATACAACGTAAGAAAGAGGCCTTATGAGAGTCTTTCGAGACAGGTGTATGTGTCGTGTATTCCGGGTTGTTATTGATTCAAGTCACCATCGCTCGCCGAAGAGGATTGAGCATACTTGCCCACTGCACTGTGACGTAGTAAGAACAGGAACTAAGTTTCTTAACATGTTGTTTATGGCTTAATCTTTGTATTGGAACCTTGACTGAAGTAGCTATAGTGCCAACTAAGTTTCTTTTCCACCTTAGGCTAGCAACATCGGGATAAGCGTTTCTTGTTTGATTGTGAACTTGCGGTGTTGTGAGGCATGAGGACCACTAAAATGAATGCTATGAGAATCTGAATATAAGGATCAAGTTTAGTCAAGCTTCATTTTGCAAATTCATGTTCCTACTGTCTTACTACCCCTGCATGTAAAGTTACATGTTTAGGATTGACGGTTAAGACTTGCTGAGCCTTAGTGCTCAAGGTTGCTTCTGAGTTGTTTTTGCAGGTAGCAGGATGCCTGCTATGAAGAGGGTTGTTCGGTGAGACGATGAACCTCACGGTTCGTTCAACTCATCGGAAACCTAGCCGCTGCATATCTTGGTGAAGCTAGTGGAAAGCGTTCACGGTCTGAACGACTTCTCTTCGGCGTAGTAGGGTCGAGAGTGCGTAGATGTCCAGTGTTTAAATTCCGCTGCGTGTGTACTTTATGTTGTAAAAGATCTTATGTTGAGTATATAAATGGTTTCATATGTTCTTACTGTCTTTTCGTGCATGCTGTTGGGTGCCGCATCGCACGGCACCACCCAGTGCGATTCCCGGGCGAACGGCATGACCCCGTCGATGGCATGGCGGCCCTCACAGTACCGTTCTTAGGCCACATTATATCAGTGGAGGGTGTGGCCGTAGATCCAACAAAAGTTGAGCAAGTCTTGAAGTGGGAGTCTCCGCTATCCGTTCATCAAATCCGCAGTTTTCTAGGACTAGCGGGCTACTATCCGAGATTTATTCCCAGCTTTTCGAAGGTTACTAAGCCCATGACAGAATTATTGAAAAAAATCAGCAAGTATGTATGGATGGAGGCCTGTGAAGAGGCATTTCAAACTCTGAAGAAACATCTCACAACGGCACCGATTCTAGCCCAACAGGATACAACATAGCCATTCGATGTTTATTGTGATGCCTCAAGCATTGGACTTGGTTGCTTATTAATGCAAGATAGACGCGTGATCATGTATGGGTCTCGTCAACTGTGCAACTACGAGCAGCAGTACCCCACTCATGACCTAGAACTCGCTTCAGTGTTGCTTGCGTTGAAAATGTGGAGGCAATACTTACTCGGAAATTTAGTGGACCTCTACACCGACCATAAGAGCCTCAAGTACGTATTCACTCAGAAGGATATCAATATGAGGCAGCGGAGATGGTTGGAGTTAATTAATGATTATGAACTTGAGATCCATTATCATCCGGGCAAAGCTAACATGGTGGCTAATGCACTCAGTCGTAAGTCTCACGTGAATAACTTGTCAGTTATTCCGGATGAGGAAGAGGAACCAAGCTTGAGGGTGATTCTGTATGGGGTGTTGTAATCTTGCTCTTGTGCCTACCATTAGAGAGGAGATTGTACAAGCTCGAAAGAGAGATAAAGGAATGCGAAACATTCGGGCAAGAATTAAAGAGGATAAAATGAAATGCTTATGGGTAGATGATCAAGGTGTGTTATGATTTAACAACCGTATTGTGGTACCCCGGAACATGAAGCTAAGAAAGAAATCTTGGATCAAGCTCATATGTCGAAGTACTCGATACATCCAGGAAGCAATAAGATGTATCAAGACCTCAAAACACGATTTTTGTGGACTCGGATGAAACGAGAAATTGCCAAGTATGTGTCCATGTGTGATACATGTCGGCGAGTCAAAGATGATCATATAAAGAAAGAGGGAATGCTGCAACCATTAAGTATTTAGGCATTGAAGTGGGAGGACATCAGTATGGACTTTATCGTCGGACTGCGTCTCACGTTTAAAAAGCATGACTCCATTTAGGTGATTGTTGATCGGTTAACAAAATCAGCCCACTTCATCCCAGTGAATACGGGATTATATACTAAGCAATATGCAGAGTTGTATCTCTCCAAAATTGTGTGCTTACATGGAGTTCCCAAAATCATCATATCCGACCGAGATTCCATATTTTCTGCTCGTTTCTGGGAGCAACTACATGAATCCCTGGGAACAAGGTTACTTCGAAGCTCAGCATACCACCCTCAGACCGATGGTCAGAAGGAGAGGGTGAATCAGATTCTAGAAGATATGCTGAGAGCATGTGCCATAGATCATGGAAAGAATTGGGATGACCATTTGCCATTAGCGGAGTTCAACTACAATAATGGTTATCAATCCAGCATTAAAATGGCACCATACAAAGCACTATATGGCAGGAAGTGCCGCACACCAGTCAATTGGTGTGAATCCGGCGAGAGGGTGATTTTTGGCATTGATCTTGTAAAAGACGCCGAAGAGCGGGTCCAGCTTATTCAAGCAAATCTCAGAGCTGCTCAATCTCGCCCGAAAAGTTATGCGGACAAGAGAAGCCGAACCTTGTATTTTGAAGTTGGAGATCACGTTTATCTCCGAGTACCCCCGATGAAGGGAATTCATCGATTTGGGGTCAAGGGAAAGCTAGCGCCTCGTTTTGTTGGTCCGTTCCTTATTACGGAACGGTGTGGATTGGTAGCCTACCGTTGAGGCTGCCAACATCATTATCGGGCATCCACGACATCTTCCATGTCTCACAATTGAGAAAATGTTTGAAGGAGCCGACAGAGTTCTTTTGGAAGACATGGAAACATTACAACCGGATCTCACCTTCATCGAGAAGACGGAATGAATCCTCGATGAAAAGACTCGTGAAACAAGGCGTCAATCGTTGCGGTTTTACAAGGTGTTATGGAGTAACCACACCGACGACGAGGGTACATGGGAAAGTGTGACACCCTCAATTCCGTGGAAAAACAACGGAAATGAGAACTGATGCATATGTGTGCCCAGGATGTTCATCACACATATACACATCATCCACAAACTGAATTTCAGAATATATATAACCACGAATAACAGAGTTTATTACAAGGTTTCATGAGTCTTGGACTCATGCTCACAGCAGAAGTCTTAGTCTAACAGCGGAAGTCTTTATTCTAGCAGCGGAAGTCTTCTAACTAATGCGGAAGCAATTCTAAGCAGCAGCGGCTCCATCTCTACTCCATCCCCACAGGCAAGGTTGAGGACAGATTACACGCCTAATGCTCCACTTGGTCTTCATAGTAATCTTCTCCTGTTGCCGATGATGAAACTCACAATAAGGTAGTTATAAAAAGGCTCATTGCAGAAAGCAAAGTTATTTATCAAAAATCACTATAAAACAGCAACCTATCTTTAAGTGAATGTAATCCCAACACGTATTAAAATACCAATCATACCTCCATTATTTCATTACCTTCCATGTACCAACCAGATATTAATCAACCTCATTCTTGCTCACGAATACCTTCTCGTATTCGCTACCATCTCACGAATACCATCTCGTATTCGCTACCATTTCATCTTATAAACAATTTCGTCTCACACCGAGACCAACCTCGTTGTCATGACTCAACAGTCATGCAACCCATCTTATCACCCGGACTCAACAGTCCCAAAACCAAACCATCCAAAACCATAACCAATAACCATAGCAAATAACCATCCCAACTAATCATGGATGTTGGCCAGGCGCTCGTGACCGTAAGCTCGGCTATCATGATAGTTTTTGACTCTGCATAGTTTGCACCTCTTTACCGGCAAGTTTGTGATTTCGTCAACCGTCGGCGACTGCAGAACCTCCATTATACCAGTACACAACCGTTGGTGTATGGCCAAGAGATCACAAAATAGCCTTTACAAAGGGGTTACTAGATGTATGGACTAACTAAGGTTTCACCGGCAGGCTAGAATCTCCAATTCTCCCACCCACGGGCCCCCTCTTGTGCCATGCAGTTCCCAGGGCAGTCCTCACTCGACTCCCATTCCCCGCGCCTTCCAGGGTCCATAACAATCTAGCAACTTACCTAATTAGTCAGCTAAGCCGCACCCATACTTGACCTTGTGGTGGCACTGTTATCCTGGCATGTGCTTGCATGAACCAGTCCTTAGATCTACGGCAAGTAAACCACCATTTCCTTCTACCTCATTCACAAACCCGGCATGCCTAGATCTCCCTCCGATCCATGTTCATTAACAACATCAGTTTCTCATTATCATTATGAGTGCAGTTAGCTAGACACATCTATCCCGCTTCCCAATCCCATGGACTCAGCGAAGCTTAAAAGTAAAACCATACCCGACTCATAAAAGGGTTTCCCATCATGTTTGACTCAGCACACACACACCTTTTCGCAAAACAAAACAGTTTCCCAAAACATAGGATCAATATGGTCAAGGGGCACTTGCCTTGTTCTTGCGGTTCCGGTTGCTCAAAATCTTGTTGTTGTAGTCCGTCGTAAACGGCTCCCTAAGCTTGTCCTTCTATACACGATCGCGCACATACAAGATTTACAACAATCAATATCATGCACAGACTTTAACTAGATGCTATGATGCTTATGCATGTTATCCTATGATCAGTTTTTATTAGATCAGTTTGTACGTGTCCTTGCATGGTTTGCATGGATTTTATGATGAACAGAGTTGTAGAGATCAATTGTGGACGTAGCGATGATCTTGATTTTAGATTAAATCGATCAACAAGTGATCTGTCCACGAAAAAGCTTTTGTTTAAAAGGAATCGAAGAACAGATGCAAAGAAAACGCGATGATGTCGTAAGGTGGTATTGGAGACTACCTTATGTTCTTCTTAGTCTCGGGGTCCTTCTCTTATCAGACAGATCGTTGAGGCTCTCCTCCGGTGATCTCTCTCGAGCAAACTCTGGCGAAGGGTTTATTCGGCGAGTTGGGGCTAGGGCTCTAAGTCGTCAGCTCAGGAGTTGGAAAAGAAGTTTGTGGTTTTGGCCAAAGGTTCTGGGTTCTATTTATAATCAGGAAGAAGGAGTTCTAATCTGATTGGACTTCGAATAAGAGTCCTGTTCAGATTGTCGTTGAATCTTAACAACTTATCTCTAGTTTATTTGGTGCGGTAACATTGTGGAATTCATGTTGGTTTCCTCCTGTACCGGTATTCCCATGCGTACAGAAGCAAAAACCGCTCCAGAACTCGTTTCCTTTGCGGTGATGGGCTCCGGAAGCTCCACGTGTCCACCGTGGCATGGTTGTTTGGAGGCGCAGACTCAGTGGGACCCTCATGTCATTGAACAGAAACAATATTCAAATTTGCTTCTGTGTGAGCGTGCTACCGGGGCAGCCACCAAGCTGCTGCTCGTGTCTTACCCCCGAAGGCAGGCAACTCCGCGGTGTGTGATCGATAAACATTGGAGAGGAACAACTCAAGTGACTTATTCCCTGCTTGCTTGCTATCGTTGCACATCAAACCGAAGAAAAACATCACTCTCTCGCGCGCTCACCCGAAGGAACCTCGGCGCCCGCTCTTGGCTGCTCATCGCCATTTTGCTCCCGGTCGTGGTGATGCTCACTTGAGCCACCAAATAGCTGTGCCCGTCGCTCCTCAAAGCTTTCCAACGATCTCCAGCTCGTCCCCGACCTTTCCCCACCGCAACCGAGCCGTTCTTCTTCCGCAAAACAGAGCACGACGCCGCCTCTCGGTTCCACGTCGCCCGGCCGTCTCCGAGCCTCTCCAGCATTCTCAAAAGCTCACAGAGATGCGCCATGAGATCTTGATCCTCCTCCAGTGGTCCTTTTGCTCTTCCTCAACGCCGGCTCACCGGAATTTGACTTTTGGTGCCGGAGTACGTGTAGAACCGACAGTAGATAAGTTGGTAAATTCTTCTAACTCGCTTGATCATCCGGTCTACAATTCAAACCACCGCAACTAGGAGCCATAGCACCCTCCCATGCTGAACCACAAAAGAAACCGGTCATCCTTTGCTCCGGGCAATGGAAATTTGCCGCTGCTGGCTAAATGGCTCGGTGCATAGTCGAGCTCCCATTTGCGGACATTTTCGGCTCGAGTTAGGGGTAGCATCTTGTTCTACGTGCTCTAGGGATGTTGTACGGCACCTTAGCTCGCCGGGTGAAGCTTGGGACGTGCTGTTCCTCACCGGCACCATGCCACCGAGCTGCCCCGCCGGTGCCGATGGTCTTCCCGGCGTTTTCATGCCGTAAGACCTTGCCCGGCTGCTAGGCTGTGGTCCGAGGGTGGTGTAGCATGAAACCGCATCGAGAATGGTTGAGAAATGAGAGAGAACAGCGCGTGTCATGATCGGGTGCTGGGCGCGCGGGGCCTATGACTCGAGGTTGAAGAAAGACCTGACGAGGGGGTCCCACCTGTCAGTGTGTAGAGGAGTTATTTGTGCAAAACAAAAACAGAAGGTTGTTCAAACTTCAAAAACCCATAACTCTGGGTAGACAGCTCCAAAATTAGTGAGACAAATTTTGATGGAATTCTTATAAAGACAACGTTGCAGAGAAACAAAGTGCTAGCTATGAAAATGCATAGGAATTTCTGTAGAATTCGTTTTATTTATTCATTTAGGGATTAATTTCAGGAATATGGCTGGATGAAATATTCCCATTTTTGGTCATAAGCTCTTTCTCATAGTTCCTGAGCTCCAGTAAAAGTTTCAGGATTTTTGGAGATGATTAAGAGGGCTTAATCAGTAGGTTTTCTCAGGTGTATTTTAAATGGGTTGAAAAATAACAGAATCAAATTCCAGAAAATGGAATTGAACTTCAATCCTCCATTCTGGCCAGCAGAAGACTTAGAAAAATTTGAAACAAATTATTCCTAGGAACCTTAGGTCCAGGCCTATTAGGATATCAAATTTCTCCATATGACCAAGTCTAATTAAATTCCTATAAATCATTGAAGGTTATAGTTTCCAAGAATTTTTGTGGCCATATCTTTCCTCAGAAATTTCTGAAAATTTTACCATACCCTTATCATCAGATTAGAAAGCCCCTGTAAAAATTTCAACCATAGAATTTTCTGTTTGCATATAGTTTGCTTCTGTAGTTTCATATGGCACATTATTTCATAATGTGACACATCATTATATTTAATCATTTCGATAGCGAAACATCTCGAGAAGACTTCGGAGGCTGCTAACTTGCCCCTGTTAACAGAAACTTTAGTTGGGATCAACAATAAGGCAAGCCACGGTTTGCATCAAAATTTACAAGTTTCTATTGTATTCACTTTATAATGTCTAGCATTTTGGTTACTGCACTAAGTCTAGATGGTGTGATACTCCACATGCATGAACCGTAAAAACCCTGGAGTTTTATTAAGAGTAGGTTTCACTTAATTATATCTGCTGTGATCAAGTTAACAGAAGTGGATTAAAAGAGGCATAACTCGAGTAGGCCGATTCCTACTAGTGAAACGGGATTAAGGGGGATCAATCGGAAGAGTTTGGAATTGATCCACTTAAATAGGGATGGAGACCGGGCAGTATGGATGGAAGGCTCAAGGACGTGGTCCTGTGAACCTAGTCTCTGTCTGAGTCGATTAAGGCCCGTTCTCATGTGTGGTCCCGCTGGAGAAGTTTGAGTTGTGTACCGGATGCATACTGGCAATATGGGACCCAGGAAACCGATGTAAATGTTAACCTGGGTGTCGAGGCAATCCCCACCGTCTTATGCAGATACTGAAAGGAGAGAGAAGTCGGCTCTACGAGGGTTTGCCATAGTGAGACTTACTCCAAGTCGGTGGGACCGGTTCGATATTTGGGTGTCATGTGAAAGGTTGCCACATACGATGTTGAGGGGATCGGTTGATCACCGGTCTTAGACGGTCATATGTGTTGTGTCAGCCGGTTGTTTTTGTTTCGAATCACCGCCGCTCGCGGTAGTGAGCATACTTGTACACTGAGTCATGATGTAGTAAGAAACTGGGGAAAAGTTAATATGCTTCGTGAGTAATCCTCATATAGGAGATGAGGGATGATCAACACCTTCACTAGATTTACATTCTACCTAGGGCTAGTACCGTCGAGACAAAACGTTTCTTGTTTGATTGTGGGTCTCGGCGTTGATGGCACAAGGTATGTATGGGTCTAGGGTAGCTCACTAAATTTACTTTCCCCTCGGGCAAGTGGCATCGAGATGAAGTGTTTCTTGTTTGATTGTGGAGTCTCTATGTAAATTGTGCGAGGGTTATCGTTACAGAATAATAACAAGTAAGTTACTTTTTCCACCTTAAGTATATACAACTATAATAGACCTTATGTGGGCATATTGACTAATCCTCACTCGTTTACTTCTAATTTTGCAAAATAGGCTCTTTTCAAGCGTTCAATTCCCAATGCGGCTCTGATACCAGGCTGTGGGGGACCCAAGATCCTCACACTCCAGGATCGCAGAGGGTGGTGCCGTGCGATGCGGCACCCAACAGCACACCAAAAAAGAATACGTGAAATATACAAACTTTTATTAATATAAACAGTTGAAGTGTTTTACAAACATAATGTACAGAGGAAGTATATACTCATAGCTAAACTCTCAGCCTAGCTATGCAAAAGTGTAGCCGTCTAGCCCGCGGATGCTACACACTAGCAGCACTTACCCGAATATCACGGCGGCGTGCAGGGCTCTCAGTTGGCCGTGTACCCAAACGGGGGCATTGCCTAGTCCTCAGACCCTTCATCATAGGTCTCACCTGCAACAACTTTAATAGCAACCGTGCGCACAATAGCTCAGCAAGACTTAACGGACACCCTAAATATGAAACTCTACATGCAGGGATACTAACCATAGGAAAAAGGTCATTGAAATAAAGAACTCGCCTACACGTTCATCCTTACTTTCGGGATTATTAGCAGCAGATTAAGAGTTAATAAAAAGTAACTTTGGTGAACACCTTCTATAGCAATCATGGTTGCAAGATAACAATAATTCAATGCATCATATTCTTCTGGCCTCTTTCAGTATTTACCACGCCACAGCGCAATGAACACGCGATACTCAAATAACCGCTGCAATCAATAGACACCCGGATAACACGTCACATAGATCCATTTCAGAAGTGTGGTACATCACACCTTCCTACTCTGTTGTATGCAACAATCTTTCAAAGGAAACCCAAATGCCAAACCAGTCAATCCGTAGCGGGCAGAAGGTCCCCGCATGGAGCGTGTCTGTGCCCGCCGGCAGATTTACACCTTACTACACTCAACGCACTCCCATAAAACACTTCGGTAAGCCTTGGCACCCAGGTTAACCAATTACATTGGTTTCCTGGTGCCCATGTAGCCAGTATGCATCCGGTACTGTTCAAACTTGTCCAGCAGGGCCACACACGGCTCGGACCACAATCGACACCAACAGGGCTACGCACGTGAGACCTCGTCTCGCTGCATCCTATCCTCCTGTTGGGTCTCAATTTTCATTTCTTAAGTCATTCTTTGATTCATCCTATCCCATGTGATAAAATCTTATCTCGCGAGTAGCTTCCAACTACTCGACTTCTACCGAGATCCTAAGAATATTAGCACAACATTTTTTACTCGTTGAGCTGTAGACTACCCAATAATCAATAGGATTTGGAGGTCATGCAAGTGGAGTTTCAATCACCTTAACTCTAGTGCAAACATTTCATCCTAGACATAAGTGATACAAAGTAAAATTTGGCAAAATTAATTAAATGCAAAACCGGGGCTTGCCTGGTTGCGTGTTAGATGGAAAGTTAGCTTCTGGAAGTAGGATCTCCCAGGCCTCCGGAGCTTCCTCGATCTCGGTCTCCTCGTTTCTCGTTTCTGGGAACAGCTGCATGCATCTTTGGAAACTGCTTAGAAGCTCCGCTTATCACCCTCAAACCGATGGACAATCCGAGAGGGTGAATCAAGTCTTGGAAGATATGTTGAGAGCGTGTGTCATCCACCACGGTAAAAATTGTGATGCTTATTTACCGTTGGCAGAATTCTCATACAACAATAGCTATCAGAGGAGTATCAAGATGGCACCATATGAGGCTCTCTACGGCTGAATATGTCGCACACCGCTGAACTGGTGTGAATCCGGTGAAAGGGTGACATTCAGGATTGACCTTCTCAATGATACCGAAGAACGAGTTTGGGTCATACAAGCAAATTTAAAGGCTGCTCAATCTCGTCAGAATAGCTATGCAGACCAGAGATGTCGACTGCTGAACTTCAACGTCAGAGAGTACGTATATCTCCATGTATCTCCAATAAAGGGAGTTCATCGGTCCATTTGCTATCATAGAGAAATGTGGACCCGTAGCATTCCGGCTTGAGCTACCGACAAACCTCGCTGGGGTGCATGGCATATTTCACGTGTCCCAACTTCGGACATGTCTCAAGAATACCATTGCTGTCCGCACTGAAGATCTCGAGACATTGCAACCGGATCTTTCTTATACCGAGCATCCAATCCGGATTATTGATGAAAAGTCTCGGTCAACAAGCAATTGGACACTCTTATTCTATAAGGTATTATGGAGCAATCATACCGCGGAGGAAGCGACATGGGAGAGTGAAGAATACCTCCGTTCAAACTATCCGGACTTGCTGTCTGCTCATATACGGTAATTTCTTCTCTACCGTAATCTCTTCTTTTTGAATCTCGGGACAAGATTCTTTTAAGGGGGGAGGGATGTGAAATCTCAAATTTCTAGCAAGTGGAGCTGCAAATCACACCGAGAAAATGAGAGGTAATTTAAACTTTTGGATATAAAGGTGTGAGTTCCAAGTCTAAATTAAACTTGCAAAAATTCTAGAGCACGAAGGTCTAAATCTACAATTTGGTTCTCCACACATCCAATAATAGCCCGGCACATTTTCAGATCATTTGGAAAGGGTTTCCTAGTCGTTGGAATTAAAACGGGAGAAAATTCGAATGAATTTAAACTTCAGTTTCAAATTCCTACTTCACCGAAATCCAAATCTGAGTGCACCATTGTGTTCCTCATATTCCTTTTGGTCTACCATCCAATTTTGGTGGAATTTGGACAAAGCCGGTGCAGGAATATTAAAGCACAGAGGGAGGGCGACATTTGGGATGCGGTGGCCCACATGTCATACAAACACAACACATACTGACTCTGTTCTGTTCTTTCCTCGGCTGAGCACGTGACAGCAGCGGTGCAATCCACTCCCGAGGCTTTGCCGGTGCCACCTCCTGTTGCTGAGCCATCACACGGTCTGATCCTCACACGGAGAGAGTGCACTGAAGCCACACTACAGGATTCCCTTCAGCATACGACGGCCGAAACCGTCGTATATAAGTCCAAAGCTGTCGTAGATAATCTATATACGATGGCTGGAGACCGTCGTATATAAGTTTATATATAAGACAGTCTCTAATTTACGACGGCCCGTTTCGTATAAAAGGTAGAGTAGGTTGGGCACTTATATATGACGGTTCTGGGCCCTCGCCGTCATATATAAGATCTTATATACGACGGTCTTGGCCTAGCCGTCGTATATTTTTTAGGCTTATATACGACGGCCCTGTACAAGCACCATCGTATATAATTCAACAGGCCGTCGTAAAAAAGGTTTTCTATTTTTTAAAAAAAAAACAAAAAATGGCAAACCTGGCTCTATGGCCAGCTACATAGGCAATCACAAAACGATTCAAATTGAGAACATCACATCCACATCCACAATCACAAAGTGCACTAGTACATCCACAATCACGAAGTCTTCACATCCACAATTAAAAACAGATTCAGAAAGCTACTCGTTACTAACCCCTCTACTACCTCCAGAGGCGAAGAAGTCACCCTGACGCGGCGAACCTGGCGCCCGTAGCTGTGGCGATGGAGTCTGAGCCTCCGTCCCTGATCCCTGCGAAACATGGTGACATATGTATAAGTTTACAACGGTGTTTTTGTTTTCAATTGTTTAGTTGAACTTAATGTAACTTCGTTTTTGTACCTGTACTCCAGGAAACTGCTCCTGTGGTGGCGTCGGCTGCGGCACGGACGGCGGTGGCTGCCACAACGGTATCTTGATTTTCTGGCCTTGCTGTCGAGCTAGCGCCTGTCATTTCAAACATTACAATTTACATTTTATTGAAATGCAATGTAATTAAAGTATAATTGTATATTTCTTACTTCCATTGCCGCTTGCATCTGTGCCATATAGGACGCATGGTACACCATGGCGGCCCTGTTACTCTCTCGCTCCCCCGCCAAGGCCTCCTCCTGCTGGGCCAAGCTCTCCCAAAGCGTCATCACCTCGAGATCTCTCTCGGTGACACGACGGCTGGAGGAGCCTGCGCCAGTAGCCGAAGACTGCAAGGAGCCGCCTCTCGCAGGTCGTGCCTCCCTGGAGTCGACGACTCCAGAGAATATGGCAAGCCTACAAAAAAACAAATCAATTCAAGGTAAAATCAAATAATCCTGAATTGAAAACAATGAAAGTAAATGAACTCACCTTCCGTGTGCTTTTCCACCTCCGCTTGCATACGCGGCTGGAGGGTCGATGTTGGGTGAGTTTTCCCAATCGAACCCTTCGTCGTATATCCTCACAACCTCTCGCCAATACCTAGTATGAAAAACAATGAAATTATGTAAGTTCAACAACATATATAGTGTTAACTAATTTTAGAGGTCATGAAACTTACCAGCCGCTCTGCTGCGTACTGACTGAACTGCTCTGGCTGAGAAGGGTCAGCGTGACCTCTCCTATAGCCTGCAGTAGCGCTCGGTCACACGCCGGTCTCCTTTTCCTGTGAACATATGTTAGTACAAACAATACTATATTAAGAATATAGAAAACCACCATGAAACATACCATCCATTTAGCCATCCGCATGAAATCCTGTACGACTATACCGTGCTTCCCCGAGCTCCCTCTGGCATCTCGAGCCTTCTTGGACTTAGCGATGAACTCATCGCTAGCCCAATACCTGCAAAGGGCTCGGTAATCTTCAGTTTGTCCCTGTAACCAAGGGACACTAAACTGCACACATGCGTAGTTCATTAAATGTTACTTACCAAAAGTAATGTGAAAAATTTAAAGAATACGTAAGTATCCTCTGCGTATTGTTCCTCCGTCAAGTACGTGTCGGAGGCGTCTCTGAACGAACATATCTCATGGTCGTGGAGCTTCAAGTAGTCGTTAACTACTTGACTCCGAGCATTCAAAAGCATTTGCATAACAACCTTCTGAGCGTTCACTTTGAACACGGAGCGGGCGTGATCCATCTGCTCGCCCGAGTACTCAAGGTGGTACCTGAGCCGTAGGAAGCCAACACAGTTTGACATGCGCACATTAATATTTAAAGGGACATAAAGAATTAAAACTTCAAATATTTATGAAAGTTACTTACCCAAAAATCTGCCCACACAACTCCCTGTAGGTTGTCGTTCTGCTGGTGAGGGATGCGCGCGTAGTCATCCCACGACGTAGCTGCACGTCCATCGATCGCACCACGGTAGTCCAGACGCACTAAGTTCTCGATGCAACTGTTCACCGTCCTGTGGTGTTTCTGCCCACCGTACGAAAGGTCCTCCCAAGAACTAAAAAGACATTTGTTAAGTCATTAAGTAAGACCATAGTCTTTGAGAACAAATAGAAATGAATACTTTATTAATGCGTTACCTGTCTCCAACCGCACGAATAATAACCGGCTCTCTAGGAATCGGTGGAGGACCAACAAAGTAACTCCTCCTCGTACGTCTCCTCCACTGTGGCACCACATCTGGTGACCTAGAAGGCTGGTCACCGGACGTGCCCTCGGGCTGGGTGCCCTCGGGCTCGCTAGGCAGACTGCTCTTGGGCTGACTGCCAAAGGGCACGCTGCGCTGCGTACCCGTCTCCTGAGGTGCCGCTCTGGCCTCAGACTCATAGTCCGAATCATACTACAATAGTAAAGTAAGTAAGTTAAATTGAAAAAGTGATTTTAAAAATTTTGTCCATTGTAGAAAAATTTACCTCTGTACGCTGCAAACTGACAACCCTATCCCGCAACTCCGGACACACACTTAACAGCTGAGTGCGTCTGCTCCCGCTGTAAGTGGAACCGTCGAAGTAGTCGTCTCTCTCCTGCGCGGGAGGAAACCCCGCACTCTCGGGGCCTTCTTCCCCTTCGAACCCTTGCTCGACGACATCCTGTAAGCGATAATTAGTGAGTAATCAGTTAAAAATTTAATGTAAGTGATAGTTAATGTTACTTTCATTTAAAAAAACATTACTCGTAATCAGTTTCAAAATTCATTAACATCATAGTACCTTATTGCCAGCGAAAGTAAACTTCAGAATTTTGTTAATGATTCCATAGTAATGTGTTTCTTTCCCTTCTGAGTCGATTGCCCTCGTCACAACTCCGTAATTTGATGTTGCTGCGAGAGGACGAAGAGCATCGAATTGATTTGTACGGAATCGGAAGCCATTTATGTCATATCGACCATAGCTTCTAACTTTCACTAATCCATAAGATAGTTGTCGTAAATCTTGATGGATGTCTGTGTTCACTAATACATAAGCTCGAAACCAGGATAAGAAATTAGGCCCTCCATTAATTCCAGCCCGTCGCATCGTTTCTACTTGCTTCCTCGTAGGTTGATGCCTATGTTTCCTGTTTTGGTTGTGGAACTCGCTGTACACACAAAACATATGTTGTCGACATTAGCATACATGTATTGGTAAATACAATAATCATCATAAATGTAAGAGAAACACTTACTCGAAATATTTCTCCATGCCATCGATATTAGCATACATGTAGAGTAAAGCAGCAGTCCTTTCTCTTTCAGTAAAATCGTATGTCGTGCTGCTGCCAACAGTAGTTCCCCTCGATTCAAAAATAGAGAGATCACTAACTGGTGGTTCGTCATCTACATTGTATCGCATTGTTGAAGTATTGACATTGTTTTCCTCCGCAAAGTAGAAACTAGAAAAGTAACCTACTTCCTTTAGAGTAAATGCTTCGGCAATGCACCCTTCAACCCTTGCTCTGTTGCCAACCATAGTTTTCAGATATCTCAATGCTCTTTCAATATGGTACATCCATCTATATTGCACAGGACCACCAACTTTTGCTTTGAATGGAAAATGGATAAGAATATTCTGCATTGAATTGAAGAAACCAGGAGGAAATATTTTTTCCATCTTACATAAAAGTACATGTATCTCCTTCTCTAACTTCTCCATCATGCCTTTCGTTATTTCTTTGGCACATAGCTGCCTATATAATAGTGAGAGCTCAGCTAACACCTTCCACACCGCATCATCTAGATATCCCCGAAACATAACAGGTAAGAGTCTTTCCATTATTATATGGTAATCATGACTCTTCAACCCAGTGAGCTTTCCCGTTTTGACATTCACAGCTCGTCTCAGACTAGCAGCATAACCATCTGGGAATTTCAAAGTTTTCAACCATTCCATAACTTGTTTATTTTCTTTAGGTCAAAGCACGAAAGAAGCACGTGGCTTACCACTGCTTTCAGAGTGCTCAAGAGTAGGTCGATTACAAATCTCGGCTAAATCCTTTCGAGCCTTTAAGTTGTATTTCGTTTTGCCCGTGATATCCATGCACGTGCTTATGATACATTCGGCCATGATACGCTCCTGATGCATTACATCAATATTATGCATAAGTATCAATGACTTCACATATGATAGCTCCCAAATTCCACATACATGAGTCCAGTTGTGAACATTTTCGTAACCTACAAAGAATCCAGGTCTTGCTTCATCAGAGACTAGTTTGTCCAACACAGCAGATACTTCATACCCGCTTAGGCGTTTAGGTGGTTCCTTAGTGATAACAGTATCTCTTCTGAAGACATTCCTCTGTTGCCTGAATGGGTGGTTTCGAGGAAGCCAACGCCTATGACAATCAAAGTAGCTTATCTTGCCACCGTTTGTAAGTCGGAAACACTCTGTGTCATATGCATATATGGGACATGACAAACGACCGTGTGTGCTCCATCCAGAAAATATGCGGTATGCAGGGAAATCATAGACAGACCACAAATAAGCAGCTCGAAGGTTGAATTTCTGCTTCTTGTAACAGTCATACGCTTCAACTCTAGTCCACAACATTTTCAATTTTTCGATCAATGGCTCCAACATCACATTGAGACGTGATCTCGGATGATCTGGTCCTGGTATAATGAGGCTAAGAAACATGAACTCGTACTTCATACAAAGAGAAGGTGGTAGGTTGTACGGAATAACAAAGACGGGCCAACAGGAGTATGGTGTGGCATTTGTACTGAAAGGTGAAAATCCATCCGTCGCTAACCCGATGTGAACATTTCTCGCATCACTAGCAAAAGCAGGATCGAAAGAGTCCGAAGACTTCCATGCATCACTGTCGGACGGATGGGTCAACACATCTTTGTTCTCACGCACACCTTCATTATGCCATCTCATGTGTCTGGTAGATCTTTTTGAAAGAAAAAGCCGCTTCAACCGAGGTGTCACAGGCAAGTAATGTAATTGCTTATGTGCAACTTATGTCATTACTTTATCACCACCGTCATTGACAACTTCGACAAACCTCGATTTCCCACACTTTAAACAATTATTCTCTTTGTCGTGCTCTTTCTAGAATAGCATGTAGTTATCTGGACATACGTCAAATTTATCATATTTCATACCGAGACCAGATAGCAATTTCTTGGAGTGATACATATCTTTGGCCAGTTTATGAGGTTGTGGAAGAGCATCGCTGATAAGTTTCATCATATCATTGTAGCAATTATTAGAGAAAAAATACTTAGATTTGATTGCCATAAATATGTTCATGAAAGTAAGAAGGGTCATTTCAGTATGATCATGCAACGCCTCATCTAAATCTTTCAAGAGATTAAAGAATGCGTTTGCCTAAGTTGTAGGAGGATCCTCCGTTTGTATATCTTCTAACATCTCATTAATCCTATCAACACCTGGCCAATCATCATCATTATCATCTTCCACTACATGTACGTCTCGAGGAGAAGACTCGCCATGGAAACTCCACACCTCATAATATGGCATGTAACCGTTTCTGCACAACTGTAATGACAATGTTGTTTTGTCTAGAAACTTAGTATTCTGGCATTTCGCACATGGACAACAAACTTTATCGGTCGTAGACAACGAAAACACTCGATCAATGAAGTCATCTGTCCCGGCATACCACTCATCTGAGAGACCAGTTGCCTTGTTCCAACTGGTATACATCAAACTACGGTCTTAACTCATGTTTGACTCTTCAGTTTTAAGTCAAATAAATTATAGTTACTTTATAATTTATTTATGTCACGACCCTACATCTATTAGAAAGGATAGGTCCTAAACCCACCCAAGAGTGACCGAGAGGAACGTGCATATGACAAGACACGGGGTCTAGATTCAGACGAAATTTCGGCAGCATAACCCCGTTGTTCTCCAACTGCACACCTGAAAAAGGTGCAGCAGAGAACATTAGGGTTACGCTGTCGAAACTACGTCCAAATCCAGACCCTGCGTCTCATCATAAGAACGCTCTCTCGGTCACTCCAGGCTGTCCAGAAAGGGACAATTCCGAACCTACACGCCTCACATGTGTAACACATGTGAGACGGGCCGGTTCAAAACGGGTGACGCATATTGTAAAGGTTTACGTCAATCTTTCATTTTTGAGTCATTTAAAAGAGAGAGAGAAGGAAAGGTTGAAAGAGAGATAGAGAAGTGGGTCAGCCGTCCTAAGTTACGCCTAGTGTTCATAAGTCGTCCGACTAATCGCGATTAATCATGATATGTCATCCTTATCGCCCATGTGAGCACGATTAGATCCATCGACCCTATCAGGGCAACTGGAAACCTAGTCGTCATACTAGAAGGATCCGGCGATCGGACGACTTACTTAATGATGCTGCCGGCCACTGTCTCTCGACCGCAGGCGCCCCCACTCCCGCCATCGACCAGCCGCCGACACCCCTGCAACCGCCATCAGCTCTGCAGCCGTCGGTGCCCCTATAGTCGCTGTCACCTGGCTGTGGACGCTTCCGCAACATCCACCATCACCTGGCCACCACCATCATTTGTCTGCCGCCGTCACTGGTGACTTAGGGTTAGGATGGAGGAATGGGTTAGGGTTAGGATTGATGCTTTTTTAATATAACACAATATGAAATCAGTACCGTCAGATATCATCTGACGGTTTAGATCCAATGGACTTCCATGGCCTAGCCTAGCCCAACTCGGCTCCAATCCGCCCAAGCACCCACTCAGCCGCAACGGTCTGAGTCCCGATTGCTCAGCTGCCACCATTCGTGTCCCGGTTGCTCAGCCACCGCCACGCGAGTCCCGACTGCGCCGACGCCCGAGTCCAGGCTCCATCCGCCGCCGCAGCTCGAATCCCGCCGCAGCCCACCACCGCCATACGGTCACCTCTGGTCCTGTGTCTGTTGCCTCTGTCCCCTTGTGCGCTATTGCCCTCTGTATCGACATGGTATTGACATGAGAACATAGAGGACGACCTGAGGAATACTAGGCATCGATTAGGGTCGATTAGTCACCCTAATCGATGACTAATCGTCCTAGTCGACCTTGTCGGTCCCTAGGCGACTAGTCCTTGGTTATGCCCCGCCGGGGCCTGCCGTTAACTTACGACGGCTTTAGGGTTAGTCGACCAGATCGCAACACGACACACTAAATAGGCATTGGCGTGCCCTAATCGAGTTGTGCCGGTTTTAACATAAACAAATCTATGCATCTTCTAAACATAACAAATTTCATAACATAAGAATATATGATCATGCTTTATTAACCTAAACCTAAGCACTATGAAACATGATAAAGAATGATTAACATCACAACAGTAAACATGATTAAGCATTATTAAGCATGATTAAATAACAACAATAAATCCTAAACATTATTAACCTAAACCTAAGCATATATAATAACAAGTAATTTGCAACGGACAACTATTAGCAAATATGAACTACTATTCTAACTACATGAGCATAATTACCAACTAATTAGCGTAATTATCAAGTAATTGAAATAGCTGCAAAATTACTTGCTGCGAGTGCGACGGTCGGCGAGGGTGACGGGCGGCGACGGACGGCCACGGCAGCGGCTCGGGGAGCTCGACGGCGCGGGGCGGCAGCGATGCGGGGCTGCCACGCGGGGAGAGCGTGCGGCGGCGGCGTGGGGCATCGGTGGCGCCGCGGGGACAGCGGGCGGCGGCGTGGGGATGGGGACACGAGGAGGGCGGCGGCATGGGGGCGCGGTGGCGTGGGGGCGGCGGCGTGGGGGCGGCGGCGTGGGTGTGGCGTCGCATGGCCGGCAGCGTGGGGCTGGCAGCGTGGAGGCGGCGGCACGGGGAGGGCGGCGGCGCGGGGAGGGCGGCGGCATGGGGCAGCGGCGCAGTGAGGGAGGCGGCGTGGGGTTGAGGCGAGGCGGCAGAGTGTGAGGAAGTTGGGCCCGACGAGCTGTATATGGGGACTATATACGACGGCCAAACTAACATACGACAATCCCAGGGCCGGCTGTCGTATATTAGTTCTATTTACGACAGCCATGTCACAAACGACGGCTGTACCGTTGTATATAAGCTTATATATGACGGCTGGCCATCGTATGTTAAATTGGCCGTCGTATGTTGACCTATTTCCTGTAGTGCCAATTCGTCTCTTCCTCTCTGTTTGGCCTCGCTCACTTGTGTTTCCCTCCCGCGATGAACACAGACGGCCACTCTCTGTTTTGCCGATTGCATACTACAACCGAGCACCGGATGCTCAAGCTCCCCACAGAAAAGAGCAGCGCCCACGAGTGCTCTAGCCGGCTACCACCTTTCCTCCACTGTCCCGTACTTGTTTGCGCGTGGAAATTTGAAGTTTCGGTCGTGCGCCCGAGTGAAACCGAAGTAAACCGAGTTCGATCACCATGGACAGCTCAAACCGAAGAAGCTCACGCTCAAGCAAGGTAACCACTCGGTGCACCAGCGACCCTAGTTGTTCACGCCCAAAGCTCAGCACTAGCCATGGCTTGTCGGAGGAGAATTTCCAGATTTTCTAACTGGCGGCACAACTCGACCCCGAGGTAGGGAATTGTGAATTTCGTCTTCAATCGTGTTGTTAGCGTTTCAAACTTTGCACAGAGCTTCCTCACTAGCTAGCGCATATCCTCCCTTGCTTCTAGGATGAGAAATTAGATTTAGAGCGAGAATTCCATGTTCTTGACGCGGGAAAACCGCCGGACCCCGTCGGCCGCACGGTGCCAACGGATTTGGAGAGCTCCACGGCGCATTTAGCCTCAATGTCCATCTTCTACAAATTCCCGTGGTGCTATAGAGCCCGAGAGCCGATCATTTGGTGAAGAAATGAGCCTCCATGACCAAGCCGCAACCCTAACCCTTGCTGTCCCAGGTGCGTGAGTTTTTCCAGCGAGCTTCAGCCGCTGGTGACTCCACAAATGCGTTCAGCGTGGTGAATAATGGGGGGTGGCGAGCAGGGGGTCGGGAGGTAGCCGGTAAGGCCCTTCCGGAGACCCTTGCCAGAGGGCGCCGCCGTGGGCTCGGTTTGCGCGAGGTTGAAGAAGAGGGCTATCGAGTGGGACCCGCTGTCAGCATTTTAACATTTCCAGGATTTTCTTATTTCAGTTCAAACTTTAAATAGTCATAACTTTTGATAGGAATCTCGAAAAATTGTCAAATAAATGCCATTGGATTCTTCGCAGTATGTACTATCCAGGGGTGCATCCAATTTTTATGAAAGTCCCTGGATTTAGCTCAACAATTCAATTTATAAAAACGATAGGGAATTAATTACAGGAGTTCTGTTTATTGGAAAATTCCCAAATTTGGGAAGACCATTCTTCCAAATATACTTGAACTCCAATAAAAATTTCAGAGGCATTGGACCTCGTTTGCTAGGCAAAATGATGATTCAATCTTGTATGTCTCTGAAAATTAGGAAAAATAACAGAAACATTTTCCAGTTTTTAGCCAATCTTGTAAATTCCATATCTCTGTGTAGGAAGCTCCAAAAATGATGAAACCAAGTCCTATAGATTCATAAGACTTCCAAGATTCTGAAAAACCAAATTTGGAGCATGCCAACACCCTAGAATTGCTATAGGAATTCAGGGAGAACCAAATATCTAAGAAAAATCCTTAGGCCACATCTTACATCAACTTTGTCTGGAATTTTGCAATCCATACCTCTGTATGATCTATGGACCACTGTAAAAATTTCAGAGCATGTTGAGGTCATCTTCTCCAGTTTTCTGCTAATTATGTCCATTATATGGTCCTTTGAACTTTAGTCCAAAAACCTCCACTGATTCAAAATGATCTTTCCTCTATTTTAGTACCTAGCGAAACCCAACTCTTAAGTCTTAGTTGATCTGAACTCTTTTAAGTCATAAAACACTTTTTTTATAATTCATTTACTCGTAATATGAACTGTGCATATTCATATCGGTAGGAAACACGACGAAAGAGTTCGACGAGGAACTCGACTCGGAGCATTAAGTTGAGGATTAAATCTTCACGAAGCTACTGACTTAAATTTAGAATCGAACCTGCAGCAACATAAGGCAAGCCCCTGTTTGCATTTAACAGCTTTTAGTTATATTTTACTTTATATCACTTTCATTGGTCTAGTATGTATTGTGCATTAGGTCAAGGTGATTAATACTCCAAATGCATGACCCACAAACCTTGGAGTTGAAGGGTAGAACAGGTTACCTTCGTGTAGTTTTTGCTAGGCTTAAGTTGTATAGGAATCGGTACAAGTCGGGTAGTTGGAACCTGCACGTGAGGTTAGGATTTTGGTTTAACGGGGTATGATTCTAGAGAATGAAATTCCTGGAATGGAAAATGAGACCGAGCAGAGAGTAGAAGCAGCAGGACGTTGGGCCTGTGTTGCCATAGCCTTGTTTGTGTTGGTTAAGGACCGATGCGTATGCCGCCCTATTGAGCAAGTTCGAACAGTACCGGATGCATACTGGAATTATGGGGTCCAGGAAATCGATGTAACTCGGGTACTCTCATGTCGAAACTTATACCGCCGTCCTTTGGGGGTTGGTGTCAGAGGTGTAAACCCACTAGCGGAGCAACTTCGACGTGATCCGGGTAGTGTCCCTTCTGATGGGTTGGTAGAACTGGTTCGGCCTTGGAGTGACGGGTGAAAGGTTGCTGCATACAACGTAAGAAAGAGCTCTTGTGTGAGTCTTCCGAGGCGGGTGTATGTGTCGTGTGTTCCGGGTGTGTTCTGATACGAATTACCATCCCTCGCGGTTATATGAGTACCACTTGTTCACTGAGTTGTGACGTAGTAATTACTTCCAGATGAAGTGAAATGAAGCGTTGTTGTTGTGAAGTTCTTAAGTTCATTGTATTGCAAACCATGTATGCTATAGTTGTAGAGCTCACTAAGTTTATCTTCCACTTTGGGCATAACCACATCGGAGGAAAGCTTTCTTTTTTGATTGTGGACTTCCGATGTGAGGGCTGCCTAAGGCATATTAATCTGCTGCTATAAAACTGAAAGTAAGGATTAACATGTAGGCGTGTCTTTATTGCAACATATTTGTCCTATATTATTAATCCTAGCATGTAGAGTTTCATGTTAGGAGTGTCGGTTAAGTCTTGCTGAGCCATCATGCTCACGGTAGAAATATTAGTGTTTTGCAGATTATAAATTTTGCTATGAAGATGGTTGTTCGGTGAGCCATTGGAGACTCACCGGAAACTCTGCCACTGCACTCATCTTTGTTGAAGCTAGTAAGACGCGTCCGTGGGCTGGACATCTTCTCTTTTGCATAGTTAGGACCGAGACTACGTGTGTATGTATATTCCGCTGCATGTACCTTCATGGTACATTATGTTGTAAATGACACTATATTGAGAAATAAAACTTTGTATGTTTATTGTTTTTTCGTGTATGCTGTTGGGTGCTGCATCGCATGGCACCACCCAATGTGTATCCTGGAGTCTGGATCCCGGAAGGGGTTCCCCACAGAATTGCCGCACATATTCTCTTTCGCTAAGAAATCGTCCATATCCATAGCTCAATACAGGGGCGAGCCATACTTCCAAAATCTATTCCACACCCCCGCTACAGACCGAGCGATGGTTGTGTACTAGAAACTTCAGGAGATCGTGGGTAATCTCAATGAGCGCTCGCTCAACATGGACCAGTGGACATATAGCAACAACATCTCGCTGACCATCCTGACTAGCACGATCTACAAACGTCACTTTGATCACATTGTGCCACCAAACCCGTTTAATTGGATATGGAAAGCGAAGATGACCAAGAAAATCAAAATATTTTGCTGGATATTATATCTGGATCGATTGAACTCTAAGAGTCTTCTTAAATGATGACTACTCCTGTAAAAGCCCAAGAAAAGGGACTTGCAAAAACTTTTTATCACCTCACAACACCACAGTTTTGTTGTGGATAGATTGTGAAAAAGTGTGAAGAGCAAGTAACCTCCATCAAAAGAGTGATTAGAGGGGAAAGCCTACATTTTCACAAAGTGGGAAATTTACTCATGAACATGAGAGGTTGAGCTCACCCCTAGAACTTTAAAAGTCTTGGGAAGGTTCAGTCCAAGTTTCATGCAAATCCAAACATTTTTGAGGCACTTTTGGAGGTATTGGAAAAAGAGGCCAATTTGAATGTAAATGCAAATTGCAGCAACTTTCATCCCTCAAATTCAAAAGTTAGCTTCATATTCAAACTCAGCATATTTTCCTGAGTAACCCCACCAATTTTCAGTCCCATTGGACTTCATCTCGTCGGGAGCCGAATTTGTAACAATTCAATCTGAGTTTGAATTTTCAAATTCAAATATGAAGGGAATGTGGCCAAACCAGTTTGAAGTGGATGAATTCAAATTCTTCCTCTGAGTTGGTGGCTAAGTTCCCTTTTCAAGTCTGAGTAGGTGGGATATTTGCACAACAGAGAAGATTAGGGGGGAGAAGAGGGCCCACCAGTCAGCTAGACTTCGGGCCTAAGTCAACACCGGGTGAACTCGGTTTACCGGGCCTCGGCAGCGCTCGACACCGAGCCAACCGAGCAGCCACCTCGCCCCCCTCCTCGCACGCTGGCGACCAGCTTGCCGTCTCTGCTGCCTCGGCCCGATCTTTACCCCGGGAGGAAACAGCAGCACGTCGCCTTCTTCATTGATCGCACGCTCGCTGTTTCCCGCACACCCGCACAGAACCGGAGCTCACCGCCGCGCTCTCTTTTCCCGATTGCCGGCACCAACCGAGCCTCGGTTGCTCGTGCCAGCAGCACCGAAAAGGAGCGCCCGTGCATGCTCTACCACGTCAGCCCCACAACCCCGAAGCTCCTAACCTGTGGCGCGTGCAATTCGGCAACGGGCGCCGAGGAACAGAGCACCGGCGGAAAGCTGAGGATTGCTCCCCGTGGACAGCACACCACGGCCAGTTTCAGCGCCGGACTTCTAGACGAAAAAGGTGCGCCTTAGTCTCCAGATCGTGTAGCTGCAACCCTCCTAGCCATTGATAGACTGTGCGCGGAGAATTCCTAAGAATCCCGCGAACTAGTGCACCCGAGTAGGGGTCGGACTACCCCGAAATTCTAGCTGCACCGTCCAACCCAGCTCGGGTGAGCCTACACACACCTTCCTCACTCCCTAGCGGCCCTCCTCGACCAAGAATCAAGTAATATGACCCAGAAATGGCCGGGTTCTGGTTGTTTTTCGGGCCGCCATAGAATAATAGCTCGGGTCACCGTGGAGCTCTAGGTTGCCGACCTTTTCATGGGGTTTGGCGGCCATTTTCATCACCCTCGAGCTTCCACGGTGCTCTCCGAACCTTTGCCGATCGTTTTGACGCGTTGTAACACATTCCCAACCACGCCGGAACCCTAACCGCCGCTGTCACCGTCGGGAGCCCTGTTCCGGTGAGCTACGGCCGCCGGCGAGCCCCGAGATGAGTTCAACGTCATGAGTTAGGGCGGGGCAGCGGGTTTGGCGTCGGGAGACGGCCTGGAAAGTGGTTCCGGCGATGCTCGCCGGAGTGCGCCGCCGCGGACCCCTGTTTCGCGTGAGGAAGGAGAAGACTGCCAGGTGGGACCCACTGGCAGACATTTAAACAATTTGAAATTTCCAGTTTGTAGTTCAAACTTTGAAGGACCACAGCTTGGGGTAGGAAAGTCCAAAAATTATGAAACAAATTTTTTTGGATTCCTCTGACAGAGTACAATCCAAATATGAAACCCAATTAGTATGAAACCTACTAATTAATTCTGGAAAATTCTTTAAAACTTTTCAGCCAAAGAATTTTAGAGGGAGTTTGGTTCATCCAAAAATCCCCAAATTTTGCCAGAATGTTCCTTAGCATGTTAGTGAACCCTTGTAAAAGTTTCAGACTATTTGGAGTTGATTTGGTCAGAGCAATTCAAATTTGAGGGTGCTGTGTTCATTTGAATACAGAAACATTTTCAGAGAATTTCCAAAACTTGGAAATTCAGTTCTGGGCAAATCATACCTCCAAAACTGCTAGGAAAATTCATGCAAACTCTATGAACTATAACTGAAATTGTAGTTCACTAAGTTGGGCATGAACAGGGGTATTACCTCAGTATTAATTCTTCTTTGCTTATTTGCTAAGAGAATTATTCTGAGCAAACCACTCCATGAAAAGTGCTAATGTTTGGTCCAGAGAGTTTTCTTGTGACAAGGAACTCACACAAAAATTCTCAGCTCCATTGGAGCTCGGGATCACCCCTGTCCTGTTTAACCACTTGAGGGATTAATATGGAAAAGAGGGAAAACCCCTTAGCACTTAACCATGTACTTAGGTCTAAGCCCAAACCACCAACACCAGTTCATCTTTAAATTCTTAAACAGAGTTCCAGTTGTTAGAAACTGGTGATAAGAACTAATAGCAGTAGTATTACAATAAACTTGTATGCATATTCATTAACATGTAGTAATTCAATAACGTGTAGTCGCTGAAGGCGAGGAAGCTCGGAGGTTCTCGACTTCCTGCTTCCAGAGGAAGAACTGACTCCTGACCAGCAGCAACAAGGCAAGCCCCGGTTTGCATTAACCTTTTTATAAGTTTTAATTTGTTTACATGAGTCATGTGAAGTATGATTGTGCATTAGGTATAGGATGAATGGAACCCCACTTGCATGACCAAAACTTTTCCATAAGAGTGAGGGTAGTGTATAAGACCTCGAGTAGACAGGCTATGCTTAATGTTTCATAGGACTTCGGTACAAGTCGAGTAGTTGGAATCTACTCGTGAGTTTAGCCTTGGGACACACGGGTTCGGTTGAGTGATGTGAGATCACTTTAGTAATGAAAATGAGACTAGGCAGGGGCTAGGGCGCAGCAAGAAGAAGTCTTGTGTGTGCAGCCCTGCCCGTGTCGATTGAGGACCGATCCGTGTGCGGCCCTGCTGAACAAGTATTGAACGTACCGAAGGCATATCGGATATATGGGCCCCGATAAACCGATGTAGCCTAAACCTCCGGGCGTCGAGGCATAACGCACTGATTTATAGGTGTAGGCAGAGGGCAGCAAGGTGGAAATCTGCCAACAGGCATAGAGAGATGCTCCGTGTGGGGAACCTCCTGCTCGTTTTGGTGTGACCGGTTCAACGTTTGGGCTGTTGGGTGAAAGGTTGTTCCGTACGACATCGAGTGAGCGTGCTGTGCAGCTCCACGGGTGGGCGTACATGACGTGCTCTTTGGGTTTCCCTGCAGGTGTATATCGAGTCGATTCGCCGTCCCTCGCCGTGACGAGTACCGCTTGTTCACTGTGTCGTAACGTAGACTAATGAATGAAATGTTATTATTCAATATTGCTGTTATGATATAATTGTATTTCTACATGTGTGCCACCAAATATTGCTCACTAAAGTTCAGCTTCATGAACTGTTAACTTGTTGCTAAAAGATGAACTAAGGATGAACTTGTAGGCGTGTCCATTTGCTGCAACATTGCTATCCTATGTCATGGTACACCTCATGTAGAGTTTCATGCTTAGGTGAGTCGGTTAAGCCTTGCTGAGCCTTTGTGCTCACGGTTGCTGCTTAAGTGTTTTTCAGGTGAGGAGCCACCCACGGACTCGGAGTACAAGTCCACTGGCGAGGGTTACCCTTCGTCGGGGACCACGGCTGAGTGGGAGCCGTACACACCGCGCTGAGCTGAGACGTGCAGCTAGTGTGGGTTGCCCTAGGGCTGGGCAACCGACTTTTGCTAGATAGGCGGCCGTGAGTTGTACAAAAGAAACTTCCGCTGTGTAATAAAGACCCTAGTTTGTAACTGAGAAATGTACTACTTTGTACATTCAGTTTGTTTTTCCCATGTAATATAATGTGTTCTTATGACGTGTGCTGTCGGGTGTCACATCGCGCGGCACCACCCTCTGCGATCCTGGATGGGCGGACACCGGTCCGCCACAGCCTGGTATCAGAGCTGCATTGGGGATAGCACAGTACTTAAGGACTGTATTATGGGAAAACTTAGGATTACGGTGAGGATCCGATAGTTTGCCCAAGTAAGGACTATATTAGCAATAGTTACTTAATGTGGCAAAGACTAACCTATGTGTTATAATTCTGAATTTCAATTATTGTAACGACGCGCCTACGCTCTGGTAAGTTTGGTAAGGAACGCCACCGAAAGCGGTTCAATTTCGGTTAGCTCCCCCTGACGAGGAACGTGGCTCAGGGATTGATCTCACAGCTTGGTGTGAGACGTCAATATGAACCTCTTGGACTCTTCATGTCCCTGAGTTCATATGAAACGCCGATCACTAGCGTGCATTAGGCAAGTAAGTGGAGACCCCGTCGCGTGGTTAGTAACGCGAGAGTGTGTTCGTCTAGAAATAGCCCAGGAGGACATACGCAGCGCTTGCCATCGGCGTGCCCTGCAGGGCAGTAGGTGGTATCTGTTGGGTTGATAACATTCCCAACCGTAACGACCCGTTCATGACATACTCGGGTTCCCCGTCGTGTGGTGTTGAAACACGATCATGTACCTTGAGACGTGACCTAACTCAAGGACGGCCGTATGACAATGATACGGGCGTTTGTATTTACTTTTAAATATGGAACTGCCTGAAATGAACAACCCTTGAGTGCACCATTATTGTGTGGTCTTCTGCAGGTACGAACCGTGTAGTAAACGTGTGCGAGAGACCGTTTAGTGCCACATTTGAGACGTATATGCCGGTATAATCCGGTAAGGATTTTCTTTGGTGAGGAACGTAGTACCGAGATATGGTAGGCATATGCATGAAAATAATTATAACAAGGAATTAAAAATCATTAGGTTCAACATTTAGGACCCTGGTTGGGTAGACAAATTGGTTAGTGTTGGAGTGTAGTTCCCAAAGACTGAAAAACAGAGTGCTCTGTGTTGGGCAGCAAGTTGCTGATCTTCAACAGGGCATAACTCACAGGTCTTTTAGCCCAGGGAGGTGTGGTATATAGTTCTGGAAAGGTATTTGAGTACCCTACAATTTTGTTGTAGACTTCCAGAGCTGAAACACAGCTTAAGATGGCTGAAATCCCAGAGGAATGTAAACTGTCCAGAACCAGGACAGAGTAAAACATTCTCTGAACTGTTCTGTTTTTCAAACATAATTCCCAGTAGAAAAATAAAAAAATTCATATGATACATCTTTAGAAAGGGTATAAGATGTGTTACATCTTTGCAATTCAAAGTTTCTGAAATTTCAGCACAGAATTCAGTGGAAACCAGAGTTGAAAACAGCAACTTCTCAAGGGAGGTGCTGTTAAAATTCTTCCAGAAATTCTGCTGACTTTGAATTAGCATAACTTTTTAACCAAATCTGATCTGGGGGCAAATGAATACTCGTTGGAAAGATACTGAAGTTAACTTTAACTTTGGTATTCAACTTGAGTCATTAAAATGCCAGAACCAGATCAAAACTTGGAATAGGTAGAAACAGGTCATTCTGACAGAGGAGGGACAGTTGAACTCATTGGAGAGGGTGTTGTACCCTAAAGGTGGTATACGGGATGACAAAGCGATAGTAATATCTCGTAGTGACCAAACCTAGTTATGGTGAGCTTCCAAAGTGGAGGTTCATCAAGTTGGATGTAACTAGCTTGTATTTGGTCTGGTAATGGTGTAGCTTGTGCAAAGTTATTACATTATCTACTTACGAGATGTATCGCATGTTTTACTGTCATTATGTTTTTACACCTATTTCATTTGAACTGCATGCAATCTGTTGCGGGACTGATGTTATTGTCGTATGGTTGCAGATGGTTCGCACTAGGACCATGCACGAGGTTGGTGGCTCTAGCCAAGGGGGAGGCGATGACTCCCAGCCACCGGCCTACAACAGCACCCCGCAGCAGCAGCCACCACCGCCGCCTCCGCTTACTCTAGCGGATGTGATAGCGGCACTGGTGGGAGGTCGTGAGGAGCAGACCGACCTGCTCCGCATGATGGTGCAGAATACGTCCCAAGCGGGGGGGCGTCAAGATAGAGGGCCTCGTGAGCCCCGGGAAGTGTCGTACTCGGATTTCATGAGTACGCACCCTCCAGTGTTCACAGAAGCCGAAGAACCACTGGAGGCTGACAACTGGCTGCGGACCATTGAGTCCAAGTTCGGGCTGCTCCAATGCACGGAGCGGCAAAAGACTTTGTTCGCAGCGCAACAACTCTACGGTGCCGCTGGTGCGTGGTGGGCGAACTATGTCGCCTCACGTCCGGCTGGCCATGCCGTGGAATGGCAAGAGTTACGGGAGGCGTTCCTTGCCTATCACATTCCTCCCGGGATCATGAAGAGGAAGTTCCAAGAATTCTTGGAGCTGAAGCAGGGCGGAAGGAGTGCCCACGACTACTCCCGTGCCTTCAACCATCTGGCGCAGTACGCGTCAGACTATATCTCCACTGAGGAGAAGAAGCGGGAGCACTTCTATCGGGGTTACACCCCGAAATGAAGACACATCTCGTTCAGTGGAATCGCGGCACATTCAACGACTTAGTCAATGCCGCGATCATGCAAGAGGATGCTCAGCGGGAGTTGGCAGCTGAGCAGAGGAAGTGCAGCGCTCCACCCAGCGGTGGGAGTGGCGCTCCCCAGAAGTACCGTATGGTGTATAGGACACCATCCGGGCAGCAGTGGCGACCACCGGCGCGGCCTCAACAGTTCGGGGGACGTTCGTTCCAAGCACCCCCGTTCCGTCCGCCGATGCCACCACCAAGACAGCAGCAGCAGCAGCAGCAAACGGTACCCCGGGCGTTTCCACCGCCACAACGCGCCCCGGGATTCCGTCCACCGATCAGCGGGGGACCGCCCCGTTTCACCTGTTTAACGTGTGGCCAGGCGGGCCACTTCGCGAAGGACTGTCCCCAGGGGCAGCAGAGCAGCGGGCAAGCCCAGTTTCAGGGCGGTGCTCGAGGCCGACCTCCGATGAAGAAGGTTGGTCAGCGGACTGGAGGCGTCCGCAACCTCGACAATGAGGACGCCGCGGAGGGAGATAACATGCTGACGGGTACGTTCACTCTCAACCATCAAGCCATCATCATACTTTTTGATTCTGGTGCAACCCATAACTTCATAAGTGCATCATATGTGGTTAAGCATCAGCTGGAAGCCTTTCCAACCGAGTGTTCTTATATGATCTGCTCACCGGGAGGAAAGATTTCAGCAACGATGATGGTTCCGAAAGCACCACTGTGCTTAGGTGGGAAGATATATCCCACCACTATGATTATCCTTGAGGGGCAGAAGATTGATGCAATCTTGGGAATGTCATGGCTAAGCTACCATGGCGCTGTCCTGGAAACCCTATCACGGACGGTTCACCTCAACTCCCCATTACACTGTCCGCAGTCCCTCTTATTAGATAATCCAGTCCGGGAAGTTTCAGTGATCAATAATACTGAAGCTCTCAAGTTGGAGGACATCCCCGTAGTCCGGGAGTATCCCGACGTGTTCCCGGATGATCTTCCGGGCATGCCACCTGAGCAGGATGTCGAGTTCAAGATCGAGCTCGCACCCGGGACTACGCCCATATCACGGAGACCATACAAGATGGCTCCAAATGAGCTGGCGGAACTGAAAGAACAGCTCAATGATCAGTTGAGCAAGGGTTTCATTAGGCCGAGTTCCTCGCCTTGGGGATGCTCGGCGCTGTTCGTAAAAAGGAAGGATGAAACCCTGAGGCTGTGTGTGGATTACCGGCCGCTCAACGCCGTCACCATCAAGAATAAGTACCCACTGCCCCGTATTGACATTTTGTTTGATCAACTTGTGGGGGCAAGTGTATTCTCCAAGATGGACCTTCGCTCTGGATATCACCAGATCAAGATCCAGGCGGAGGATATCCCAAAGACGGCCTTCTCGACGAGATATGGACTATATGAATATCTCGTCATGTCCTTTGGTCTCACAAACGCTCCAGCCCATTTCATGTATCTCATGAACTCGGTGTTCATGCCGAAGCTGGACAAGTTCGTGGTAGTGTTCATCGACGATATCTTGGTTTACTCCAAGACAGAAGCCAAACATGCCGAACACTTGAGGATCGTTCTTCAATGATTGCGAGACCACAAGCTCTACGGCAAGTTCAGTAAATGCGAGTTTTGGATCAGCCAAGTGCCATTCTTGGGACATATCATCTCAGCAGAAGGCATTGCGGTTGACCCAAGCAAAATAGAGCAAGTGCTGAAATGGAAAGCTCCCACTTCAGTTCATGAAGTCAGAAGCTTCCTCGGGTTAGCGGGATACTATCGGAGATTCATTCCAAGCTTCTCCAAGCTCGCTAAGCCGATGACAGAATTGCTGAAGAAAGGGACGAAATATGTTTGGAACACGGCGTGTGAAGGAGCGTTCCAAGCATTGGTGAAGCATCTCACGACAGCCCCGGTCTTAGCTCAGCCGGATACAACAAAGCCTTTCGACGTGTATTGTGACGCGTCTGGTATTGGGCTTGGCTGCGTGTTGATGCAGGAAGGACGTGTGGTCGCCTATGACTCACGCCAACTTCGGAACCATGAGCAGCATTATCCCACTCATGATCTTGAGCTTGCTGCAGTGGTTTTGGCGCTGAAAATGTGGAGGCACTATCTCCTGGGGAATCTAGTGCATCTCTACACCGACCACAAGAGCTTAAAATACATTTTCACCCAGAAGGAGCTGAACATGAGGCAACGGAGGTGGTTAGAATTGATCAAAGATTATGAAATTGAGATTCATTACCACCCCGGCAAGGCGAATGTGGTTGCCGACGCGCTGAGTCGGAAATCACGTGTCCATCACCTCACCATTACACCGGTGGAGGAGGAAGAGCCAAGTTTATACTTGGTTCCTTATGGATCGCTGTACAACCTTGCCCTCATCCCTACATCAGGGAGGACATCATTGCAGCTCAGAAAGATGATAAAGGCATGGCACATCTCCGGAGACGGATAGACAACGGGGAGATCAAATGCTTCCGGAAGGATGATGAGGGGACACTATGGTTTAATGACCGCATAGTCGTACCCCGAGATATGGAACTGAGGATGAAAATCCTCGATGAAGCTCACTTGTCTAAATACTCCATTCATCCGGGCAGCAACAAGATGTATCAAGATTTGAAACAGAAATTTTGGTGGACATGGATGAAGCGGGAGGTAGCGAAGTACGTATCCGAGTGCGATACGTGCCGACGAGTGAAAGCTGATCACATGAAGAAATCAGGGCTGTTGCAACCCCTGAAGATCCCGGCATGGAAATGGGAAGATGTGAGCATGGATTTCATTGTGGGATTACCCCTAACATCCAACAACATGATTCCATATGGGTAATCGTTGATCGGTTAACCAAGACGGCTCATTTCATCCCGGTGAATACACGTTACAATGCCGGCAAATATGCGGAGCTGTACATAGCAAAAATTCTATGCCTATACGGGGTACCCAAGACCATCGTCTCAGATCGAGGTGCATTATTTGTATCTCGCTTTTGGGAGCAGTTACATGCTGCTTTGGGTACTAAGCTGATCCGGAGCTCCGCCTACCACCCTCAAACAGATGGTCAGACAGAGAGGGTGAATCAAGTTCTGGAAGACATGTTGAGAGCATGTGCCATCCACCATGGTAGGAACTGGGATGATCACCTATCATTGGCGGAATTCTCGTACAACAATGGCTACCAGGCGAGTATCAAGATGGCACCCTACGAAGCTCTCTACGGTCGAAAATGCTGCACCCCATTAAATTGGTGCGAGTCCGGTGAAAGGGTCACATTCGGGGTTGATGTGGTGAACGACGCCGAAGAGCGCGTTCGGACAATTCAAGCCAATTTGAAAGCCGCTCAATCCCGGCAGAAGAGCTACACTGATAAGAGGCGTAGACCGTTGCACTTTGACTTCAGTGAACACGTGTACCTCCGCGTGTCCCTGATGAAGGGTGTGCACCGGTTCGGTGTGAAGGGGAAGCTCGCTCCCCGTTTTATTGGACCCAATGCCATCACCGAGAAGTGTGGACCAGCGGCGTATCGATTGGAGTTACCGGCATCCCTTGCTGGTGTCCATGATGTTTTCCATGTTTCGCAACTGCAAAAATGTTTGAAGCATACAGCCGCTGTTCCTAACGAAGACATCGGCGAGCTGAAACCGGATTTAACATATGATGAGTATCCGGTGGCCATTCTTGATGAAAAAGCCAGGACCACGCGTAGCAGAACGTTGTGGTTCTACAAAATACTCTGGAGCAACCACACCGCCGAAGAAGCGACGTGGGAGAGCGAGGAGTTCCTTCGCTCAAATTATCCGGAGTTCATGGCTTCTCAACACGGGTAAGTCCCTATTACATCGCTATCTCTTCTTTTGTAATCTCGGGACGAGATTCTTTTAAGGGGGGAGGGATGTAAAAGCCCAAGAAAAGGGACTTGCAAAAACTTTTTATCACCTCACAACACCACAGTTTTGTTGTGGATAGATTGTGAAAAAGTGTGAAGAGCAAGTAACATCCATCAAAAGAGTGATTAGAGGGGAAAGCCTACATCTTCACAAAGTGGGAAGTTTACTCATGAACATGAGAGGTTGAGCTCACCCCTAGAACTTTAAAAGTCTTGGGAAGGTTCAGTCCAAGTTTCATGCAAATCCAAACATTTTTTAGGCACTTTTGCAGGTATTGGAAAAAGAGGCCAATTTGAATGTAAATGGAAATTGCAGCAACTTTCATCCCTCAAATTCAAATGTTAGATTCATATTCAAACTCAGCATATTTTCCTGAGTAACCCCACAAATTTTCAGTCTCATTGGACTTCATCTCGTCGGGAGCCGAATTTGTAACAATTCAAACTGAGTTTGAATTTTCAAATTCAAATATGAAGGGAATGTGGCCAAACCAGTTTGAAGTTGATGAGTTCAAATTCTTCCTCTGAATTGGTGGCTAAGTTCCCTTTTCAAGTCTGAGTAGGTGGGATATTTGCACAATAGAGAAGATTAGGGGGGAGAAGAGGGCCCACCAGTCAGCTAGACTTCGGGCCTAAGTCAACACCGGGCGAACTCGGTTTACCGGACCTCGGCAGCGCTCGGCACCGAGCCAACCGAGCAGCCACCTCGCCCCCCCCCCTCCTCACCCTCTGGCGACCAGCTTGCCGGCTCCGCTGCCTCGGCCCAATCTTTACCCCGAGAGCAAACAGCAGCACGTCGCCTTTTTCATTGATCGCACGCTCGCTGTTTCCCTCACACCCGCACAGAACCGGAGCTCACAGCCGCGCTCTCTTTTCCCGATCGCCGGCACCAACCGAGCCTCGGTTGCTCGTGCCAGCAGCACCGAAAAGCAGCGCCGGTGCATGCTATACCACGTCAGCCCCACAACCCTGAAGCTCCTAGTCTGTGGCGCGTGCAATTCGGCAATGGGCGCCGAGGAACAGAGCACCGGCAGAAAGCTGAGGATTGCTCCCCGTGGACAGCACACCACGGCCAGTTTCACCGCCGGGCTTCTAGGTGAAAAAGGTGCGCCTTAGTCTCCAGATCGTGTAGCTGCAACCCTCCTAGCCATTGTTAGACTGTGCGCGGAGAATTCCTAAGAATCCCGCGAACTAGTGCACCCGAGTAGGGGTCGGTCTACCCCGAAATTCTAGCTGCACCGTCCAACCCAGCTCGGGTGAGCCTACACACACCTTCCTCACTCCCTAGCGGCCCTCCTCGATCAAGAATCAAGGAATATGACCCAGAAATGGCCAGGTTCTGGTTGTTTTTCGGGCCGCCATAGAATAATTGCTCGGGTCACCGTGGAGCTCTAGGTTGCCGACCTTTTCATGGGGTTTAGCGGCCATTTTCATCACCCTCGAGCTTCCGCGGTGCTCTCCGACTCTTTGCCAATTGTTTTGATGCGTTGTAACGCATTCCCAACCACGCCGGAACCCTAACCGCCGCTGTCACCGTCGGGAGCCCTGTTCCGATGAGCTACGGCCGCCGGCGAGCCCCGAGATGAGTTCAGCGTCATGAGTTAGGGCGGGGCGGAGGGTTTGGGGTCGGGAGACGGCCGGGAAAGTGGTTCCGGCGACGCTCGCCGGAGTGCGCCACCGTGGACCCCTGTTTGGCGCGAGGAAGGAGAAGACTGCCAGGTGGGACCCACTGGCAGACATTTAATCAATTTGAAATTTCCAGTTTGTAGTTCAAACTTTGAAGGACCACAGCTTGGGGTAGGAAAGTCCAAAAATTATGAAACAAATTTTGTTGGATTCCTCTAACAGAGTACAATCCAAATATGAAACCCAATTAGTATGAAACCTAAAATTAATTCTGGAAAATTCTTTAAAGCTTTTCAGCCAAAGAATTTTAGAGGGAGTTTGGTTCATCCAAAAATCCCCGAATTTTGCCAGAATGTTCCTTAGGATGTTAGTGAACCCTTGTAAAAGTTTCAGACCATTTGGAGTTGATTCGGTCAGAGCAATTCAAATTTGAAGGTGCTGTGTTCATTTGAATACAGAAACATTTTCAGAGAATTTCCAAAACTTGGAAATTCAGTTCTGGGTAAATCTTAGCTCCAAAAATGCTAGGAAAATTCATGCAAACTCTATGAACTATAACTGAAATTTTAGTTCACTAAGTGTGGCATGAACAGGGGTATTACCTCAGAATTAATTCTTCTTTGCTAAGAGAATTATTCTGAGCAAACCACTCAATGAAAAGTGCTAATGTTTGGTCCAGAGAGTTTTCTTGTGACAAGGAGCTCACACAAAAATTCTCAGCTCTATTGGAGCTCGGGATCACCCCTGTCCTGTTTAAGCAATTGAGGGATTAATATGGAAAAGGGGGAAAACCCCTTAGCACTTAACCATGTACTTAGGTCTAAGCCCAAACCACCAACACCAGTTCATCTTTAAATTCTTAAGCAGAGTTCCAGTTGTTAGAAACTGGTGATAAGAACTAATAGCAGTAGTATTACAATAAACTTGCATGCATATTCATTAACATGTAGGAATTCAATAACGTGTAGTCGCTGAAGGCGAGGAAGCTCCGGAGGTTCTCGACTTCCTGCTTCCAGAGGAAGAACTGACTCCTGACCAGCAGCAACAAGGCAAGCCCCGGTTTGCATTAACCTTTTTATAAGTTTTAATTTGTTTACATGAGTCATGTGAAGTATGATTGTGCATTAGGTATAGGATGAATGGAACCCCACTTGCATGACCAAAACTTTTCCATAAGAGTGAGGGTAGTGTCTAAGACCTCGAGTAGACAGGCTATGCTTAATGTTTCATAGGACTTCGGTACAAGTCGAGTAGTTGGAATCTACTCGCGAGTTTAGGCTTGGGACACACGGGTTCGGTTTAGTGATATGAGATCACTTTAGTAATGACAATGAGACTAGGCAGGGGCTAGGGCGCAGCAAGAAGAAGTCTTTTGTGCGCAGCCCTGCCCGTGTCGATTGAGGACCGATCCGTGTGCGACCCTGCTGAACAAGTATTGAACGTACCGAAGGCATATCGGATATATGGGCCCCGATAAACCGATGTAGCCTAAACCTCCGGGCATCGAGGCATAACGCACCGATTTATAGGTGTAAGCTGAGGGCAGCAAGGTGGAAATCTGCCAACGGGCATAGAGAGATGCTCCGTGTGGGGAACCTCCTGCTCGTTTCGGTGCGACCGGTTCGACGTTTGGGCTGTTGGGTGAAAGGTTGTCCCGTACGACATCGAGTGAGCGTGCTGTGCAGCTCCACGGGTGGGCGTACGTGACGTGCTCTTTGGGTTTCCCTGCAGGTGTATATCGAGTCGATTCGCCGTCCCTCACGGTGACGAGTACCGCTTGTTCACTGCGTCGTAACGTAGACTAATGAATGAAATGTTATTATTCAATATTGCTGTTATGATATAATTGTATTGCTACATGTGTGCCACCAATTATTGCTCACTAAAGTTCAGCTTCATGAACTGTTAACTTGTTGCTAAAAGATGAACTAAGGATGAACTTGTAGGCGTGTCCATTTGCTGCAACATTGCTATCCTATGTCATGGTACACCTCATGTAGAGTTTCATGCTTAGGTGAGTCGGTTAAGCCTTGCTGAGCCTTTATGCTCACGGTTGCTGCTTAAGTGTTTTTCAGGTGAGGAGCCACCCACGGACACGGAGTACGAGTCCACAGGCGAGGGTTACCCTCCGTCGGGGACCACGGCTGAGTGGGAGCCGTACACACCGCGCTGAGCTGAGACGTGCAGCTAGTGTGGGTTGCCCTAGGGCTGGGCAACCGACTTTTGCTAGATAGGCGGCCGTGAGTTGTGTAATTTAGGCTTCCGCTGTGTATTATAAACAATAGTTTGTAACTGAAGTTTGTACATGTTTGTACAGTTCAGTTGTTTTTCCCATGTAATATATTGTTTCCTTATGACGTGTGCTGTCAGGTGTCGCATCGCGCGGCACCACCCTCTGCGATCCTAGATGAGCGGATCCCGGTCCGCCACATCTTTTCTGTTCCCCTTTTTTCTGTTCTTGCTTTTATACCCACTACTCTCTCTGCTTACAACAAACTTCGTTATGGGACCACTCCTTGCAAGACACGTGCATTGGAAACTCTGATTTCGTTGCCACATCAGAACCCGGGTCCTGCAGGAGTTGGTGTAGCCGAACCCTCTTTGATAGAGCTGCTAACAGCCCCGCCCGTGCGGCGTGCTTCAGGACGGCCCTGTTGCGCTCGGCGATGACCGGGGTCAGCACGACGGTGACGCGCATGCCACGGCCGGCGGTGAGGCGTGCCAGTGTAAGGGCCTAAGTTTTTAGCACATATTCAAAGTGTTCATCACCACACACACACTTCATTTGAAGAAACTTGATGAACACATTTGAAGGGCAAGTAAACACCATCAACATGCTCCTTAGAGAATAAACTCACAAAATGCAAAAGTGGCAGTTCCCACATGCATCATCTTTGTGCTGAGCGTGTGAAAAACTGCAACACCTTGCAAGGAATGCTCATGCCAAATTTCACCCAAATTCAAACTTTTTTGAAGTCCTTTTGGGTATAACTAGAAATAGGGTGGTTTGAACTCAAATTCAAATTCAAATTCAAACTATTTTCATCCCATGAATTCAAAAGTGGGAGGCATATTCTTACTCAGCATATTTTTGTGAGCTCGCACACCAACTTTTACTCCATTTAGAGTTGATCTTGACATGAGCTAAGTTTAGCAAATTCAAACTTTATTTGAATTTCAAACTGCATATGTGCTGCAAATATATTCAAACAAACCCCAATTTGAATTCTTTCCAATTCAAATGGCCGAAGGGTAGATAACTCAAATCACCAAGGTTAATTGGGTCTCTACTGTTTAGAGCAGTGGGAAAATTCAATTTCAGAGGTTAAAACCGGGGTGGGACCCCACATGTCAGCCTCACCAGCATTTTAACCAACTGAGGGCGCCGCAGCTTAGGTCTTGTGCATGACCGCGCGAACGCCACGGCGTTTTCCCACCGCTGCCACCTCCTGGTCGCCGATCAGCGCCCCAAACCGACGTCCCCAGCTATTTAGCTATGAGCTGCCGCCGGCAGCAGCCCATTTTTCCACTGCCTCGACGTTTCCAGCGCCGAGAACACCAAGCTGATTGCCGCACAGCCCCGCCACATCACTCGCCGTCGACTGGCCAGCACAGTTCCTTCCACCGCAAGCTGAGGCCACAAACGGCACCGCCGGTCCTTGCTCGATGTGTTACAGCCATCAGCTGCTCGTGATCATCTTCGGTGAAGCTTGCCCGAGCCGATCTTCCATCGCTCTGTCAACCCGAGAGCTCCTCCAACTCGACGCCGTCGCCCGAGCAGCGCAAAGCTTCTCCAGCGCGACAAACGTGTCTCTGAGGTTAGCATCGAGGTCTAGTAGCTCTTCCCAAACTCCCTAGGTCCCTCTTAGCGCCGGCTAGCCGGAATTTCTATTTTTCCTGATGATCACCATATAGAGCACCAGGGACCAAAACTAAAAATTCATCGTGATCACTTGATCACTGATAATCCGGGTCGAGCTGAAGCTAGAGTAGCACCTCACGGTAACTTCAGCCAAATCCTAGTGGTGATGATCGATCCCGTGAGCAGAGCACCAGAATTTGGCCATCGCCGGTGAAAACGGCTCGGGTCGCCGGTGAGGTCCACTTTCCCGGCGATCCCTGGCCAAGAGGAGGGAAGGGTTAGCTTCCTCGTACCCCAGTGGTGCTTTGCGACCCATTGTCTGATCATGTTCACAGCCGAGATGAGCTAGCACCGTCGGACCCGAGCTCCTCCTCCGCCTCCACCATCGCCGACTAGGTTTCCGGCGATGTCGAGGTCCGAGAAGGTGCCCGGCGTGTGTGCCGTGCTCCAAGGATCACGTAGGAAGAAACCGCAATGAAAATTAGGCAGTAGCGGCCGAGAACGAACCGTGCCACCGTCGCTGGACGTCGCGCGCTCGGCGCTGGCGGGAGGTAGATGAAGGCACTCTGCGTGGGACCCACGTGCAGTGTTTTAAACATTTTCCGATTTTCAGTTTTAGTTCAAACTTCAAACCCACACAACTTTGGCTAGGGAGCTCCAAATCGAGTGAACCAAAATTTTTTGGATTCAGCTCTCTGATTACTTTCCAGCAAATCAAGTTTCACCCTATGAAAATCCTTATTTCTCCAGAATGAATTCTTCAAATTTAAATTGTTTAGAATTTTAACTGGAGAACCCTTTGGAGGAAATTTCTGAAATTTTGCTAGGATGTTCACCAATATATCCCTGAGCTACCGTAAAAATTTCAGATCCATCTGAGCCAATTTGATCCACCTAATGGTGTGATTAATGAAACTGTTCCAGAGAAAATTGAAAATGTCCAGAAACATTTTCAGAATTTCTCTGAAATTGTTTAACTCATATATTCAGCTAGGAACCTTCAAATTAAGTGAGACCAACTCCATTAGAACCCTCTGAGAATCTACTTTGCAGAAAATCATGGCTTGCTCCATGAAAATCCCTAGAACACCCTAGGAGCTCCAATTAAGGTCAAGTGCATAATTACTTGTGAAGAGCTCAAATGAGCTTTGCTGCAAATAAAACTTGGCCAAGTCTCTGTTTAGGTTGTAACCAAACCACAGTAAAAATTTCAGAGTCATTGGGTCTATCTAATAAGACTTACAGTCTTCACAAGTTTAAATTCAATTCAAATGCATGTAAATTGATACATATACATGTTATCTCATGTAGTCGCTAAGGTCGAAGAGGAACCCGAAGTCTTAGACTTTGTCACTCTGGAAGAGCAGCTAGCCTACAACCAAGAGCAGCAAGGCAAGCTCCGGTTTGCATTAAACTTTTTACAAAGTTTTACTGTTTTGAGAACTTACTTTGAGCACTCAATAAATTCTTGCATTAGAGTCTTGTTTGAAACCCAATTGCATAGCCAAGAAAACCATGGGTTGGGATTAGGATTGAAAACCCCGTTTAGCTACTGCAATGCTAAGATAGTGTAGGATTCGGTACAAGTCGAGTAGTTGGAACTACTCGCGAGGATAGGCTAGAGGCACTCGACTCGGGTAAAGATAGCAAATTAAATACATGGCAAGAAAAATATGACCGAGCGGAGAGTAAGGGCAGCAGGACTTTGGGGCCTGGGTGCTATAGCTCCGCTCGTGTCGATTGAGGACCGAGCCGTGTGCGGGCCTGTTGAACAAGCTAGAACAGTACCAAAGACCTACCGGCTATATGGGAACTGGGAAACCGATGTAACTCGGGTAGCTAGGTATTGAGGCATCGCCTGTTGTTCAGAGGGTATGTTGAGAGCTCGAGGTGTAAATCGGCTGGCGGCACTGCCGATGCGTGCGCAGAGACCTCTTGCTCGGGACGATAGGACCGGTTCAATATTTGGCTGACGGGTGAAAGGTGGTTGCGTACGACGTCCGGGATGGTTGCTGTAGGCAACATCGGGTACGGGCGTACGTGACTGGTTATTTGGGTAACCCTACAGGTGTAAATCAATTATAATCGCCGTCCCTCATGGCCAGTTGTTCACTGTACCGTGACGTAGAAAGAACAGGCTAGATACATGTTAAAAGTTTGCTGATTTGAAAGTTATACTTTGCTTGTTAATGTCTTGTTGTAGCATAGAGCTAATTAAAGTTCTTTTCAACTTTGGGCAAAGTACATGAGATAAATGCGTTTCATGTTTGATTGCGGCTCTCTCATGTGCCTTAGCGTAAGGTTCTCCACAACCTGCTGCTAAAACATTGAAAGTAAGGTTCAAATAATTAGGCGAGTCCTTTGCAAATTATTTACCTCATGTACCCTATACCCGTCATGTATAAGATTCATGTATAGGAGATACGGGTCAGTCTTGCTGAGCCATCGTGCTCACTGCTTGTGTTTGAAGCTTTTGCAGGGGTTTATGAGGAAGGGACTCATGAGGAGGAGACGGAATCCAAGGAGGGAAACCCTGTCGAGTGGGAGTCGTGCACCCCACCGTGTTAGAGTGTGTGCATGCTAGCGGGGACACGTTCACGGGCTGAACGCGAACTCGATGCATAGTCTACGCCCGTGAGTGTGGACTGGAATATTTTGTTGTAAAAATGTTCATAAACTGGTTTATGTAATAAAACTTTTCTTTCGCTTTGTATCTTTGATGTGTGTTATCCGGTGCTGTCAACGCAGCACCCCTCAGCGTGATCCTGGCTCAACAAGGCCATTGGGGCCGTGTCAGCATGGTATCAGAGCTCGCTTGAGGTTTAACGCACTATGAAGGTCATCTTTTTCAAAAATTCAGTGATGAACGAGTTAAGTAGCCCATATAAGGATGTTATTAGTGTATAGAAAGTGGCATGCTAACCTATTTGTTTATGTCGAAAAATCGTGCATCTCGGGACGTTTATGTCTTGGGGGGTGCACGTAAGCGCTGTCCACCAGTGCGCACAAGCTAAAGGGTGGAGCCCCACGGGTGGCAGGTAAACCGACCTGCTTTAATATCCTCTACGACTTTTCATGTCGTTTGGGGTATTCGAGCAACGTCTGTCCCTGGCATGCTTTGGGCAATTTGGGAGACCCCGTCACATGGTCAGTAACGTGAACACGTAGCTCAAGGCGTGTTGGGCTTGAGAACATCTGGGCGAGAGATGACGGCCGGGTGTATGAACTGTATGGATACCGGGCTCGGTGTGCAGCCGAGCCTGAGAATTGGTTGAGTTATCTGCAGGTAGTCTAACTACAAAGCGGTAGACGTTTAGCATCCGTGTGCGAGAGACGTTTAGTGCCACTGGACTAACGAAGCCGGCTAAGTCCGGTATAGGTTTTTCTTTGTGAGGAAGTAGTACCGACATGAACTGGTGACGCATCGACGTCACACCCCACTAAATGAGCAACTTCAGGGTAAAACTTGAAAGTTTTAATCTAGAGCACTAAAACTTTGATGTATTCCTTCTCTTGATCAGGACATTCAGAGTTAACAAATTTTCAACTTATAGGATACTACGGACAGAGTCCCCTGTTTTCAGCTGAAATAAGGCTCAAGTTAATCAGAGGTTAGAGGTTAAGTTATTTCGAGGATGGGGTCATATGATACATTTATGGAAATCATTGGAAGAGCTTTACAACTTTTCTGTTGATGTCGAGAGATGTTTCATCCCCTAACCAATTGAAAAATGCAGTAGAGTTGAAACTGTCCAGAAAACAGGGCAGAGCAAACACTCTCTGTAACTCTCTGTAAATTAAGCATAACTTCCTGCATAAAAATCCAAAAATAGAAAATGAGGTAGTTCTGAAAAGATTAAGAGATGGGTTACAACTTTGTAACAGAAAGTTTTATCGGATTTGGAGTAGAATTAACTTGAACTCTTGGATCAAAACAGTACCTCAAGCAGGGAGGTGCTGTCCAATTTTCTCCAGAAATTCTGTTAACTTTAACATCTCATAACTTTTGAACCAGGAAAGATCTTAGGACAAGAAAATACTTTCTGGAAATTTATTGAAGTTAGCTTTAACTTTGATGTTGAGCTCTAGAATTGGTTTTGCCTTTAGTATGGTCTAAATCAGGTTGAAAATGAAACTGGTCAGAGTTGTCATATTGGACAGCAGACCAGCAATCAAATTTGTTCTAAGTTTGATTTGTGTTTCCAAGTTGTATGAGTTCAATTATATGTTTTATGTTATAACTCAATTATTTACTGATGGAATGATTATTTGTCATTTCTCAAATATTTTTCCTACGGATGACAGCAGATAGACAGTTGGAGAACGGCTGGGTGGTGTCCCACTGTTCTCACCGCAGCGGCTATCCGGAAGCGTTGAGGCAAATGCTTCAATATTTCGGGTACAGCAAGATGCCACAGTACTTCGGCAAGGAAGAAGGCGAGGATGGGAACAAGACATGGACGATCCATGTTGAAGTTCCTACAGGACCTACGCCACCCGGTTGGGCGCCATTCACCGTCATGGTGAGAGGTAGACATCCGGAAGAAATGTGGAAAGTGGCAGCCCGCGACACCATGTCGCGTTTCTGCCAACTACACGTGAGAGCTATGGAGGGCACTCCATACATTCTTGTTCCAGTGGAGGGACGGGCTAATCACGTGTGGGAATGGAGGTACATGGAGGCAACAGATCCGGGTTGCCCAAGGTACAATCCCTCGGAGGCGAACCTTAGTCTCCAGTTGAGGGCGGGAAAGGCTGTGATGGATAGCCAAGCTGTTCATATGGAATGTCTCGCCGTGAAGCTCAAGGAGAGCAACAGCCGTGGAGATGATTTCAAGAGTGCTCACAGCGCACTCCACAATGTTCTCCTTCTGACGATTAAGCGACTGAATGAACAATATAATCAGTTGCATCGTCTGAAGAAGGTGAAGAAGAAAAGCCGTGTCGACATCACGGCTTTGCAACAACAGGTGCAAGCTCTGACCCAGCAGAATGAGGTCCTTACTCAAGAGCGGGACGACGCTATTGAGGAGGGGCAAGGATGGGAATAGGACTACAACCAAGCCATGGACGAGGTGCACGCGTTGCAGGACCTCGTACCTCCGGTAATGGGCATACCGGTGGTAGGTACTGTACCTGTGGTTTTGGGTCTTCCGGCAATGGGAGAACCCGAGCCGGAAGAGGAGGTTGTGGACCCCGAGCCACCAGCAGAGGTACCAGAGGAGGACGACCACAGGAGGTCGAGTTCTACTCAGTGTAGGAGGTTACTGTTGCCGAGTAGGGCAGCAAGGGTGATGTAACCAAAACTTTTTTAATCGGTGACATGTCGTGTAAACAGTAGCATATGTATAGGTAGTGACGACATGAGCACGACTTCTCGGAGACCGAGAATAATGTATCTTGTATAAAGTTTATGCTTTATCAATATATGTGAATGTTGTGCAAATTATTCATGTGTCACTTCAAATACTTACTGTTTCATATGGAATTTTAAGCATGACATGTGCTCATCGCTGCTGTTTTGAATTTCAGAATGACTCGTACTCGTGCCAACCTGGATGTTGGGGGTTCCAGTCAGGGGTAGAGACCTCCCAACAGCCTCCCGAGGACTCCTCGGGACAGCAACAGCAACAACCGCCACCACCACACCACCAATGGTTACTTTCGCTGACATTGTGGCAGCGATGGCGGGCTCTCATCAGCAGCACAAGGAGTTGCTGCAAACCCTCATTGTGAATACGTCTCGACCAGAGAGATGTAAAGATCGTGAGAACCGCCAACAGAGCTCCTACTCCGACTTTCTGGCTACTCACCTCCCGGTATTCTCAAGGGCGGATGAACCCCTCGATGTGGACAACTGGCTGCGCACGATGGAGATGAAGTTCGGGCTGCTCCAAGTATGTGAGCAGCGCAAGACTTAGTTCTCGGTCCAACAGCTCCAGGGATCCGTGAGCGCGTGGTGGGCGAACTACTGTGCTTCGAAGCCCACTGAGCAAGTTATAACCTGGGCGGAATTCCGGACGGCCTTCAGGGCCTATCACATACCGCCGGGTCTCATGAAGAGGAAGATGCAGGAGTTCTTACGCCTGCAGCAAGGGAGCCAGAATGCGCTGGAATACTCCAGGGCGTTCTATGATGTTGCGCTCTACGCTGCGTATCACGCTAATACTGACGAGAAGCGGCGGGATCATTTCTACCAGGGGCTTAACCCGCTCCTGAAGGACAAGCTGGCAATGTTCACTAGCGGCAGCCTCAACAATATACTTGATGCTGCGATTGTTCAGGAGGACTCCGGCAAGGAGTTAGCAGCAGCAGAAAGGAAGTGAAGCGCACCGCAAAGCAGCGAAGAAGGAGGTGGTCCTTCTCAAAAATACCGGATGGTGAATCGCCCACCATCGGGTCCACGCTGGCAGCCACCACAGAAGTCAATGCCATTCCGCAGTCGGCCATATTCTCCACCGGCATTCAGGCTAGCACTGCCAGTACCACCTCTGCAGCAACACCAGCAGCGGGCGATGCCGCGTGCGTATGCACCTCAGCAGCGCATGCCGGGCTTTCGTCCCCCAAGCACCGTCCAAGCAGCAGCCACGTGCTACAAATGTGGTCGTCCATGAAACTTCGCCAACAATTGTCCTGAGAGGCAAGGCGGCGGAGTTGCACCACAACTTCCGGGGAGGAATCAGCCCCGGAACTCCACTAATGTGCGGCGGGCAAACCCTAGGCCCGGCACCGTCCACCAACTTGCCATAGAGGACGTGCCAGAGGGTGACCAATCCTTGCGGGTATGTTCCAACTCCACCAGCATCCTGCCATAGTATTATTTGATTCAGGCGCCATGCACAATTTTATTAGCCAAGGTTTCATTGCTAAATATATCTTGCAAACACTACCCACCGATAGTCCATACTTGATTTGTTCACCGGGTGGGAAAATTTCAGCAAGCATGATGGTCCCAAAGGCACCATTATGCTTAGCGGGTAGAGTGTACCCTACGTCTCTCATAATTTTAGAGGGACAGAAGGTCGATGTCATCCTAGGGATGTCGTGGTTAACCCGCCACGGCGCTGTTTTAGACACCGTCCTCCGAGTCGTGCATCTACACTAAGATATGCATGAGTCACACTCTTTATTTCTGGACAGTCCAAAAATAAAACTTCCAAGTGTATATCAGTCCACAACTATCAGATTGGAAGATATTCCAGTAGTCCGCGAGTTCCCTGACGTGTTCCCGGATGATTTACCAGGGATTCTGCCTGACCGAGAGGTGGAGTTCAAGATTGAACTTGTGACGGGAACCATGCCAATATCCTGAAGGCCATACAAGATGGTGCCCAAGGAGTTGGCTGAACTGAAGACTCATCTAACGGACCTGCTGGAGAATGGTTTTATTAGTCCGAGCTCCTCGCCATGGGGCTGTTCGGCATTATTCGTGAAGAAGAAAGACAAGACGTTGCGGCTTTGCGTGGACTATTGTCCATTAAATGCCGTAACCATCAAGAACAAGTACCCGTTGCCACGGATCGACATGTTGTTTGATCAGTTGGGCGAAGCAAAGATCTTTTCCAAGATGGACTTATGATCCGGGTATCACCATATTAAAATACGAGCTGAGGATATTCCGAAGACGGCTTTCTCGATGAGGTACAGGCTTTATGAGTACCTGGTCATGTCCTTCGGCCTCACCAACGCTCCAGCTCATTTCATGTACTTAATAAACTCGGTATTCATGCCGGAGCTGGACATGTTTGTCATGGTCTTCAACAACGATATATTGGTATATTCCAAGTTAGAGGAAGAGCACAAGAAGCATCTGCATATAGTCTTGCAACGGCTGCGGGATCACAAGCTATACGCGAAATTCAGCAAGTGTGAATTCTTGATATCGCAAGTGCCTTTTCTCGGTCATATCATCTCAGCGGAGAGCATTGCTGTAGACCCGAGTAAGATCACACAAGTGCTGAATTGGAAGTCCCCGAGAAATGTTCACGAGGTACAGAGTTTCCTCAGACTCGCAGGATATTATCAGAGGTTCATTCCGAACTTCTTGAAGATTGCCAAGCCTATGACAGAGCTGCTGAAGAAGGCTACCAAATATGTTTGGAGTCCGGCATGTGAAGCAGCGTTCAAGGCATTAGTGAAGCACCTAACATCAGGACCGGTTTTGGCACAGCCAGACACAACAAAACCGTTTGATGTGTACTGCGATGCATCCGGCATTGGGCTCGGATGTGTGCTGATGCAAGACCGAAGGGTAGTCGAGTATGGATCACGGCAGCTCAGAAACCATGAGCAGAATTATCCAACTCATGACTTGGAGCTCGCTGCCGTGGTGCTCGTACTTAAAATGTGGAGGCACTACCTACTTGGTAACCTCATACATTTATATACCGACCACTAAAGCCTCAAGTACATATTCACTCAAAAGGAGCTGAACATGAGGCAGCGAAGATGGTTAGAGTTGATAAAAGATTACGAAATAGAGATCCATTATCACCCCGGCAAGGCAAACGTAGTGGCGGATGCGCTGAGCCGCAAGTCACACATCAACAATCTAACCATCACCCCGTTGGAAGAGAGTGAGCCACCATTGCATGTGATTCCACATGGAGCTCTCTACAACTTAGTTTTGATCCCCACCATCCGAGAAGAGATAGCGGCAGCTCAGAAACATGACAAAGGCATGTCGCATTTGCGGAGACGTATAGACAGTGGGGAGCTGAAATGTTTCCGGAAAGACGGAGACGGTGTCCTATGGTTCAAGGACTGGATCGTCGTACCCCGTAACCCGGAGTTACGGAAGAAAATCTTTGATGAGGATCACTTGTCAAAGTTTTCTATTCACCCGGCAGCAACAAAATGTATCAAGAACTAAGAAGCAAGTTTTGGTGGACACGGATGAAGCGGGAGATCGCAAAGTATGTGTCCGAGTGTGATACATGTCGAAGGGTGAAGGAAGATCATATGCGGAAACCGGGGCTGCTACAACCACTGGGCGTTCCTGCCTAGAAGTGGGAAGATGTGAGCATGGACTTCATCGCGGTTTACCCACCACTTTTCAGAAGCATGATTCTGTGTGGGTGATCGTCGACCGGCTCACCAAAGTTGCCCATTTCATCCCGGTCAATACCAACTACAACGCCAAGAAGTACGCTGAATTGTACATCTCACGGATCCTATGCTTGTATGGCGTACCCCATACCATCATATCGGATCGGGGCACTTTATTTGTGTCCCATTTTTGGGAGCAGCTAAACGCTGCATTGGGGATGAGGCTGATCCGAAGTTCAGCGTAGCACCCGCAGACGGATGGGCAAACCGAGCGGGTAAGTCATATTTTAGAAGATATGCTACGAGCGTGCGCTATCAGCCACGGTAAGAATTGGGATGATCACTTACCATTGGCTGAGTTCTCGTACAACAATGGGTACCAAGCCAGCATCAAGATGGCGTCTTACGAGGCGCTATACGGGAGAAAATGCCGCACACCACTGAATTGGTGTGAGTCTGGCGAAAGGGTTACCTTCGGGATTTGATATTGTCAACAACACGGAGGAAAAGGTTCTGCTGATTCAAGCAAACCTAAAAGCCGCTCAATCCCGACAGAAACAATATGCGGATCGGAGAAGACGCCCATTATAGTTCGAAGTCAGGGATCACGTATATCTACGTGTATCTCCAATAAAGGGCGTGAACAGATTCGGGGTGAGGGGAAAATTAGCACCCCGATTCATCGGTCCATTTCAGATTACCGAAAGATGTGGATCAGTAGCATACCGGCTGAAATTACCAGAAGCACTTTCCGGTGTGTACGACGTCTTTCACATCTCCTAGCTGGGGGAGTGTCTCAAGCTATCAACTACCATTCAGCTGGAGGATATAGAAGAACTGAAACCGGATCTCACGTATCGGGAGGAACCGGTTCAGATTATTGATTGAAAAGGCCCAAATCACACGCAACCGTACGTTGTGGATCTACAAAGTTCTATGGAGTAATGACTCCGTGGACGAAGCGACAAGGGAGGGCGAAGGATTTCTTCGCGCAAACTACCCCGACTTTTTCACGTCGCATATACGGTAATTTTTCCACCGTCCTTTCTCATTTTCACCTTATAATCTCGGGACGAGATTCTTTTAAAGGGGGAGGAATGTAAGGGCCTAAGTTTTGGCACATATTCAAAGTGTTCATCACCACACACACACTTCGTTTGAAGAAACTTGATGAACGCATTTGAAGGGCAAGTAAACACCATCAACATGCCCCTTGGAGAATAAACTCACAAAATGCATCATCTAGGGGCTGAGCTTGTGGAAAACTCCAACACCTTGCTAGGAATGCTCATGCCAAATTTCACCCAAATTCAAACCTTTTTGAAGTCCTTTTGGGTATAACTAGAAAGAGGGTGGTTTGAACTCAAATTCAAATTCAAACTATTTCCATTCCATGAATTCAAAAGTGGGAGGCATATTCTTACTCAGCACATTTTTGTGAGCTCACACACCAATTTTCACTCCATTTGGAGTTGATCTTGACATGAGCTAAGTTTAGCAAATTCAAACTTTATTTGAATTTCAAACTGCATATGTGCTGAAAATATATTCAAACAAACCCCAATTTGAATTCTATCCAATTCAAATGGCCAAAGGGTAGATAATTCAAATGACCAAGGTTAATTGGGTCTCTACTGTTTAAAGCAGTAGGAAAAATTCAATTTCAGAGGTTAAAACCGGGGTGGGACCCACATGTCAGCCTCACCAGCATTTCAACCGACTGATGGCACCGCAGCTCGGGTCTTGCGTGTGACCGTGCGAACGCCACGGCATTTTCCCACCGCTGCCACCTCCTGGTCACCGATCGCGCCCAAAACCGACGTCCCCAGCTATTTAGCTGTGAGCTGCCGCCGGCAGCAGCCCATTTTTCCACTGCCTCGATGTTTCCAGCGCCGAGAACACCAAGCTGATCGCTGCACAGCCCCGCCACATCACCTTGCCGTCGACCGGCCAGCACAGTTCCTTCCACCGCAATCTGACGCCACAAACGGCACCGTCGGTCCTTGCTCAACGTGTTACAGCCCTCAGCTGCTCGTGATCAGCTTTGGTGAAGCTTGCCCGAGCCGATCTTCCATCGCTCTGTCAACCCGAGAGCTCCTCTGACTCGACGCCGTCGCCCGAGCAGCGCAAAGGTTCTCCAGCGCGGCAAATGTGTCTCTGAGGTTAGCATCGAGGTATAGTAGCTCTTCCTGAACTCCCTAGGTCCCTCTTAGCGCCGGCTAGCCGGAATTTCTATTTTTCCCGATGATCACCGTATAGAGCACCAGGGACCAAAACTAAAAAATCATCGTGATCACTGATAATCCGGGTCGAGCTGAAGCTATAGTAGCACCTCACGGTCACTTCAGCCAAATCCTAGCGGTGATGATCGACCCCGTGAGAAGAGCACCGGAATTTGACCATCACCGGTGAAAACGGCTCGGGTCGCCGGTGAGGTCCACTTTCCCGGCGATCCCCGGCCAAGAGGAGGGCAGGGTTAGCTTCCTCGTACCCCAGTGGCGCTTTGTGACCCATTGGCTGGTCATGTTAACTGCCGAGACGAGCTAGCACCGTCGGACCCGAGCTCCTCCTCCGCCTCCACCGTCGCCGACTAGGTTTTCGGTGATGTCGAGGTCCGAGAAGGTGCCCGGCGTGTGCGTCGTGCTCCAAGGATCATGTAGGAAGAAACCAGAACAAAAATTAGGTAGTAGCAGCCGAGAACGAACCGCACCACCGTCGCTGGACGTCGCGCGCTTGGGCGCTGGCAGGAGGTAGACGAAGGCACTGTGCGTGCGACCCACGTGCAGTGTTTTAAACATTTCCTGATTTTAAGTCTTAGTTCAAACTTCAAACCCACACAACTTTGGCTAGGAAGCTCCAAATCGAGTGAACCAAATTTTGTTGGATTCATCTCTCTGAGTACTTTCCATAAAATTAAGTTTAACCCTATGAAAATCTTTATTTCTTCAGAATTAATTCTTCAAACTTTAAATTGTTTAGAATTTTAACTGGAGAACCCTTTGGAGGAAATTTCTGAAATTTTTCTAGAATGTTCACCAAAATATCCCTGAGCTACCATAAAAATTTCAGATCCATATGGGCCCATTTGATCCACCTAATGGTGTGATTATTGGAACTGTTCCAGAGAAAATAGAAAATGTCCAGAAACATTTTCAGAATTTCTCAGAAATTGTTTAGCTCATATCTTCAGCTAGGAACCTTCAAATTAAGTGAGACCAACTCCATTAGAACCCTCTGAGAATATAGTTTTCAGAAAACTATGGCTTGCTCCATGAAAATCCCTAGAACACCCTAGGAGCTCCAATTAAGGTCAAGTACATAATTATTTGTGAAGAGCTCAAATGAGCTTTTCTGCATATAAAACTTGGCCAAGTCTCTGTTTAGGTTGTAACCAAACCACAGTAAAAATTTCAGAGTCATTGGGTCTATCTATTAAGACTTACAGTCTTCACAAGTTTAAATTCAATTCAAATGCATGTAAATTGATACATATACATGTTATCTCACGTAGTCGCTAAGGTCGATGAGGAACCCGAAGTCTTAGACTTCGTCACTCCGGAAGAGCAGCTAGCCTGTGACCAAGAGCAGCAAGGCAAGCTCCGGTTTGCATTAACCTTTTTACAAAGTTTAACTATTTTGAGAACTTACTTTGAGAACTCAATAAATTCTTGCATTAGAGTCTTGTTTGAAACCCAATTGCATACACTACAGGAAAAACGATCATTGACGATGGCCAGATTTATTGTCGACGGGGCCGTCGTCTTTAATTTTATTGACGACGGCTAGAAAAAGCCGTCGTCAATAACACAGTTATTGACGACAGCTGAGCGAGTACCGTCGTCAATAAATAATTGACGACGGTGCCCGTCGTCTTCAACTTAATTCGGGCCCACCCGAGGAGTTATTGACGACGGTGACCTAGCACCGTCGTCAATAACACAGTTATTGACGACAGCTGAGCGAGTACCGTCATCAATAAATAATTAACGACGGTGCCCGTCGTCTTTAACTAAATTCGGGCCCACCCGAGGAGTTATTGACGACGGTGACCTAGCACAGTCGTCAATAACACAGTTATTGACGACGGCTGAACGTGAACCGTCGTCAATAAATTATTGACGACGGCGCCCGTCGTATTTAACTAATTTCGGGCCCACCCGAGGAGTTATTGACGACGGTGACCTGGCACCGTCGTCAATTACCGGACATATAACCCGTACGCGAGCCGGGAGGCGGCCACAGTGCCGCCTCCCGACTCGCGCCGCGCGATCAGTCTCGTCGCCCTCCCCGCCGTTCCCCGCCGCCGCCGCCGGTCCCCGCCGCCGGTCGCCGCCTCCCAACTCGCACCGGTCGCCGCCGCCGCCGTCCCCCGGTCGCCGCCGCCGCCGTCCCGGTCGCCGCCGCCCGTCCCCGCCACCGCCGCCGCCCGTCTCCGGCCGAGGTAAGTCCCCTCCCCCTCCCCTCCGGCCTCTCCCCGGCTTTTGCCGGGGCCGCGCCGCCGGCCACCGGCCGGCCCGTCCCCGGCCACTGGTTCGTTGATCCAGAAGAGGGGGAATGGAGCTAGGGTTTGAGACTATTGCTTTGGGTACCTTTGCACCATGATCAACTCCTTGTGATCCATTTTCTGCTACCATGGAAACCGTAGTCTGCACAAAGGTTGGAAGCGTTACCGACGGAGGATCCAGATGCCTCCTCTTCATCCTCCCGACTCCACATCGTCGTCACGGTCGCACTGATCTTTAGCTGTTTCTACTCTCACCGTCATGGAAGAAGCCGGTATCGACGACATGAAGAGCCTGTTCTTCCTTTCCTTGATGGTGGATGCTAGGTTCACACCCCCCTGGGCTGCTGGGACGGCGATACTACTGCTAGTAGCGCTAGGGTTCGAGGCTGCCATGTAAAACAAAGGCCCTCCCTGTGGGTGCTCAACGGGATCTTCTTGGCCGTCCTCCGGGGACAAGCCCTGCCGGAGAAGAGCTCGGTCCCGGCGGTGGACGTTCATGTGGCCGCCGAGCGCCTGCGCGGACCGGAACTCGCGCTGGCAGAAGCTGCAGGAGTAGGAGCGCGGCAGCCACACGCTGCCACCGAGGTGCGCCGCCGAGTCGCACGCGAACGCCTGCTCCTCCCACGTCGGCTCATTGCTATACGATGATGCCGCAGCCGCCCAAGAAGGGATGGGGCTCGTGGTGCTGCTGCTTCTCGTTGATCCCCACAGGCCCCAATACTTGCCTATCTGATCCATCGTTGTAACAAAGCAAGCTAATATGGATAGATCACAGACCTCATCAAGAAACGGCCGGGGCCAATAATCAAGTGGAGTGAGCTAGAAGAAGCTGGGATATCAGGGGGAATGGTTTAAGGAGGAGATCGACGAATGGAAGAAAGAGAAGAGCTAGAGAAAGAAGAAGAAGCTAGGGATAGAGATCAGCAAGAATAAATGTGTATGATGATCAGATGACAAGTCTTCTCGTGTCTGCTATTTAGGTATCATGGGTGGGTGTACCTTTTTGTTTTCTTCTTTGATTTCAATTTGGGGTAATAACTAATAAGGATAATAAAATAGGGGTGCAGCACTATATGTATGTACCTAATAAAGGATAATCATATAAAAAGGAATTAACATGATAGTCACAAGTGTTGCTTTTGTAGTTCATTAGAAACTATTCGATAGTTGGACCGGCGGGGACCTGAATCTTCTCTAGAAAGAAAAAGTGGGACATGGTGACATGTTCAAAACATCAGGTTTCTTCTACCAAAATGAAAATCATGAAAATTTTGAAATTAATTACGTGGAACGGAGCTGCTCTATACGTCCATAACACATACATACATGTACATTGGTGGGGTCAGTTGGCTTCCCCTTGCGAAATTCAACGGGATCCCACCCAGTGCATGCATTCGATCTATTCTTAATTTGATTATATAAGAGTAGAACCTCTGTCTGAATTAGCGAGTATGAAGCACTTCCCATCAATTACTAATCAATCACATCACAAGATAGTTATTATACAATGCGGTAATCTTCTGTAAATGCATGATTGAGTGTCTCAGTCATGCATGCCCCAACAACAAGAAGTAGATCTAGACGGATCACAAGGAGTTGACACTACCGCCGCTCGACGCGCTCCGCCCCGAGCCCCGCCCTGCTGTGCCGCCCGGCCCCGCCCCAAGCCCCGCCCTGCCGCGCTGTCCGACCATAGTTGATTAATTGTTTAATTAGTATTGTAATTGATTATTGTTTAATTAATACTTTGATTGATTGTGTGATTAGTTACTATATGTAAATAAATGGGTTTCGGCCCGGTCCGGCCTGACACGACCCATTTAGGGTCTGTCACGGCTCATTTAGTGGTAATGTATTAGTCGAGACAGGCACGGAGGACGGCAAGCTCCCGCGCGTGGACAGCGGGCCCCGACGGTGCGGTTTCATCTTTGACCCACTTACGACGGGGAATAACGTACGACGGCTAACCCTAAAGGCGTCGTAAGATAATGGCAGGCCCCAACAGGACATAACTTAGGACGGCTGACCCACTTCTTTGTCTCTCGTTCTTTCCTTCTCTCTCGTTCTTTCCTCTCTCTCTTTTAAATGACTCAAAAACGAAAGATTGACGTAAACCTATACAACATGCGTCACCCGTTTCGAACGGGCCCGTCTCACATGTGTTACGCATGTGAGGCGTGTACGTTCGGAATTGTCCCTTTTTGGACAGCCTGGGAGTGACCGAGGGGGCGTGGCATGTGATGAAACGCGGGTTTAGATCTAGACAAGATTTCGACGGCATAACCCTGTTGTTCTCTGCTGCACCATTTTCGGGCGTGCAGTGGAGAACAGCGGGGTTATGCTGCCGAAATTTCGTTCGGATCCATACCACGCGTGTCGTCATGAGCACGCTCCGCTCGATCACTCTTGGGTGGGTTTAGGACCTATCCTTTCCAATAGATGTAGGGCCGTGACATAAATAAATTATAAAGTAACTATAATTTCCTTGACATTAAACTGCAGATTCAAACATGGGTGAGGATCGTAGTTGGATGTATACCGGTTGGAAGAACAGTTCTGGTGGTCACTCGGATGAGTGGTTCGCAAAGACAGATGCTTTTGTAGATCGAGCTTTTTCATTGTCAAAGATCGATAAGGTGCGGTGCCCATGTACGAAATGTCAAGGTGCAAAGTGTTGGGACAAAGTGAATTTGGCGTTTCACTTATGTCGATACGGTTTCATGCAAGATTATGAGGTGTGGACCTTTCACGATGAGACATCTTCTCAACCCTTACAAGTTTCAGATGAGGATGACAACACGGGGGTCGATAGGATGGACGAGATGCTTGATGCCATAAATCCTGAATTGATGGAGGATCCTCCTCCAACGGAGGTTGAAGCGTTTTTCACGCTTCTCAAAGCTTCAGAAGAGCCGTTGCATGAACACACCGAAGTGACGCTCCTTACTTTCATGACTAGATTTATGGCCATTAAGTCTAAGTATTTCTTCTCCAATAACTGCTACAACGATCTTATCAAATTGATCAGCGATATCCTTCCACAACCACATAAAGTGCCTAAAGATATGTATCAGTCTAAGAAGTTGATTTCTGGTCTAGGTATGAAATATGAGAAGATTGATATGTGTCTAGACAATTGCATGCTTTTTTGGAGAGAGCATGCCAACGAGAACAAGTGCTTAAAATGTGGTAAAGCGAGATTTGTCGAAGTTGTTAATGACGACGGTTCAAAAGTAATGACTCAAGTCGCACAGAAGCAGCTTCGCTACTTGCCTGTCACACCTAGGTTCAAGCGTTTGTTTCTATCTAAAAAAACAGCTAGACACATGAGGTGGCATAAAGAAGGTGTACGTGAGAACAACAGCATGATGGTGCACCCGTCGGACGGTGAGGCATGGAAGGCGCTTGACCACTTCGATCTAGATTTCGCCAATGACGTGAGAAATATTCGCTTTGGGTTGGCGACAGATGGCTTCTCACCGTTTAGTACAAACGCCACACCATACTCTTGTTGGCCCGTGTTCGCTATTCCGTACAACTTACCACCATCGCTTTGTATGAAGTATGAGTTCATGTTCCTATGCCTTATTGTACCTGGACCGGATCATCCTGGTTCACGACTGAACGTGATGATGCAGCCATTGATTGAAGAGTTCAAAATGTTATGGACAGGAGTCGAAGCGTACGACTGTTATAGAAAACAGAAATTCAACCTTCGAGCTGCGTACTTGTGGTCTATTCATGATTTTCCAGCTTACGGCATGTTTTCTAGCTGGAGCACTCATGGTCGATTGACATGTCCAATATGTGCTTCGGACACGGATTGTTTTTGTCTAAGTCATGGTGGCAAGATATGCTACTTTGATTGTCATAGACGTTGGTTACCGCCAAATCACGTGTTTAGGCAACAGAGAAATGCCTTCAGGAAGGGTACCATTGTAAAAAAGGGACCACCACAACGTCTGAACGGGTCGGAAATTGTTAAACAGCTCAACAATCTAGTGCCAGATGAAGGTCGTCCTGGATATTTTGTTGGTTACGGAGAGGATCACAATTGGACTCATATATGTGCACTATGGGAGTTACCGTATATGAAGTCTTTAATTCTAATGCATAACATTGATGTCATGCACCAGGAACGTAACATGGGCGAATGCATCATAAGCACGTGCTTGGATTTGACGGGAAAAACAAAAGACAATATAAAAGCTCGGAAGGATTTGGCAGAGGTTTGTAACCGACCAAGTCTTGAGCTCTCCGAAGCTGGTGGCAAACCACGAGCTTCTTTCTACCTTCGACCAAAAGAAAAGAAAGAAGTCTTCAAGTGGTTGAAACAGTTGAAGTTCCCAGACGGTTTTGCTGCTAGCCTGAGAAGAGCCGTTAATGTTAAGACTGGAAATCTTACTGGTTTGAAGAGCCATGATTATCACATAATCATGGAAAGACTTCTGCCGGTTATGTTTCGAGGCTATCTTGACGATGAGGTTTGGAAGGTGTTAGCCGAGCTTAGCTATTTTTATAGACAGCTTTGTGCTAAAGAAATCAAAAGGGAGATGATGGAGAAGTTGGAAAAAGAGATACCCGTGCTTTTATGTAAGAGGAAAAAGTATTTCCTCTAGGGTTCTTCAATCAAATGCAACACCTTCTAATCCATCTTCCATATGAAGCTAAAGTAGGTGGCCCTGTTCAATATAGGTGGATGTACCACATTGAAAGAGCACTCAGATGTCTAAAACCGATGGTTTGTAATAGGGCAAGGGTTGAAGGATGCATCGCCGAAGCATTTACACTTCAGGAGATAGGATACTTTTCAAGTGTCTACTTTGCAGAAGAACACAATGTTGATGCATCGGTGTTACGGTATAATATGGCTGAAGCAACCTCTTGTAGCGAACTCTCACTTTTTCAAACGAGAGGCACCACTGTTGGTAGTGGCACAAGCTATGACGCTTCAGCAGATGAAAATACAGCTGCTTTGTTATACATGTACGCTAACATAGATGGGATGGATAATTTTTTTCAGTAAGTGGTTGTTCAACATCTATACTAATTTGTGTGGTGTGTTATACATCTACACCAATAATTCTTTTTTGTCCTGATTTAGTGAGTTCGATCGACAAAATTGGAAGTCTAAGAAGCAACCTACTAGCAAGCAAATACAAACAATGCGACACTATGGAGTAAATGGAGGACCTAACTTCCAAACGTGGTTTCGAAATCATGTAACGTTTTCCTTGTCTTGTTCCTCTTAGTAATTATGTTCATATCATAAAATAGTCTTCTTACTTCATATGTTGGACAGTGCAAGACACAAGCCGGTGTTCATGAAGATTTGCGACAACTGTCCAACGGATCCATTAAAGTTAAACTCTTCGGTCGATATGATGTCAATGGGTTCCGATTCCGTTCAACTCAATTTGAAGCTCAACGTCCTCTAAGGGCAACATCAAACACAGGAGTTGTGACAAGGGCCGCCGATGCTGAAGGACATGAAACTAATTTCTATGGGATCATAAACAAAATCCTATAATTTAGTTTTGCCGGGAGTAAAGACCTTAAAGTAGTCTTCTTTGACTGTGATTAGTTTGATAATAACAATGGAACTCGACAAAACCAATTTGGCATGGTAGAAGTCAAACACAAGGACCGACTACGAGGCTACGACACCTTTGTCCTTGCACACCAAGTCGAACAAGTGTACTATCTACAATATCCATGCGAAAAACTTAGTGCATGGTGGGTTGTACAAAAGGTGAATCCTCGTGAGCGGTTATATACACCGGACAATACTGGTTACATTGATGAGGCAGATGTTGTTTACCAAGAAGAAGAGTTGCCGGATTCTTTTGTCGTTGAGCCTGGTCTACGACTCGATGAATTACTTGGAGATGCACAAGATGTACAGACTCATAATGTGAAAAAACGAAAACGGCGAACAACCATGACAAAAGATCGATGGTCCGGTTTACGAAGTAGAGTACATGATCGTGATATTGATGAATTTTGAAATTGAGTACAAGTATCATTTCTTTCATCTCTTCTTTCGTCTTCTATATTTTCCTTTAAATTCATTATCAAATTTCCTTTCATCAGGATGTCATCGAGCAGTAGACGACGGGGGACGCGGGGCTTTCTGCCCCCGAGAGCAGACTCTGTTTTCCAGGGCTGTCAGTCTAGCAATGGTAGACTGTCTCAGCTGTTGGGCCTCGACAGAGGCCAGGGGTCACGAGAGCGGTCACGACAGGTAAAGAATATTAAATTACATAAATTATATAAATAACTTTCTTAAATCTATATTACCAATCTTCAAATTTTTAGGACGACTCTACGTCTGAGGAGACAGAGGCCAGGGGTCCTCTTCAGACACCACAGGTTTCGGAGCCTGTTACAGATCCTGCTTCGGATCCTCTTCAGGTTCCGGCACCATAGGATTCAGACCCTGCTTCAGAGCCTTCCACAGAGCCTGATGTGGAGCCGGCTCCACAGCGGCATTAAAGGAGGAGGAGCCACTACCCCGGTTCCTGCACGGCCAGAAGATCGGGTCGTTATTCGTCCGGTTGGCGATAGGTAAGTAAATCTATAACAAATCAATTTAGATATTTTAACACTTATATATGTACTAATTGAGAATCGTGTATTAGGTCTTGGGCCGATGACTCGTTCACGGGTCAAGGACGCCACCGCCAGGTCAACGCTGTCCTAGGCCAGCTCATCCGTTGTCACTACCCCGGTCTAGTGAACGGACGGGTTGCTACGTCTTGGGACGATTACGCTACGGCCCAGGACATTACCTACGGCAACCACCAGGAGCATGTGTGGCATGAATTCATGGTAAGTAAATCGTCCATTCGTTAAATGCGAATCTATTTTATGTTAAATACATTAACTTGTATATTTCTACTTGTAGAAATATTACCGTTTGGAGGACGAGGCCCAGCTGGATCACGCTCGCCTGGTCTTCAACAACAACGCTAGGAAGCTCCTGACGCAGTCGATTTCAACGGCTCGCATTCAGGCTACAAAGGCGTACTATAAGTTGCATCCGGACGAGGGTGAGCCGGGGCAGTTTAGTGATGTGGCGGACAAGTACTTGACGGAGGCACAGTACGCAGAGGTAAATTCTTTATTTTACTTTGCTTCATTATCCAACTTTCATCAATGTTTTCATCCAACAACAAATGTGTGCAGGTCAGCGTACCGTGGCTTGAGTCCTGTCCGGACGCCTACAGTTCCCTGTGTGCTCGTTGGGCGAGCCAGGGCTTCCAAGGCGTGTCGATGACCCGCCGACAGAGTCGAGGGACGGACGGGAAACACCGTCTTGGCGGGGACGGCTATGTACGCCTTGCTAAACGGATGGTAAGTGATACTCGAATTATATTCTAGTTAATTTCTATCGCTACCATTGTGCTAACACGTATCGATAGGAGCGCGAGATCGGTCAGGAGCCGACCGCTATCCAGGTGTGGAGGAGGGGTCACATGGGAAGTGACCCCTTGCAGCCTGATCAGCTGTCTTCTCAGACAGCGACAGAGACGTTGGTGAGTTCTTTAGTTGACTTAATTGTATTATCTTTATAACTTCTGATGACTTTAATTTTCTGTATTTTCAGGAAAAGTATGGGGAGAAGGTGCGGAGGCTTCGAGGCGACGATTACGATTGGCAGAACTCGCCGATCGTACCTGAAGCCGCCTATGCAAGCGGTGGCGGTAAACCTCACGGCCAGTGAGTTCTGTTGTTTTCATTTACTTTCATTAACTTCGAGATATGAAACTTTAATACTCTTACTTCGTTGTGTAGGTTGGCCATCTTCGATGGAGTAGTAGACTCGAGGGAGACGCGGTCTTACTCGAGGGCCTCTTTATCGCAGGGTGGATCCAGCAGGCGTGGCAGCCGTGATCTGGAGCTCTAGAGTGTCCAGGAGGAGCTCCAGAGGACGCAGGAAGCGCTGAGGCTCGCGAACGAGAGGCAGGCGGCCGAGCTCCGGGCTAGGGATGAGTATCAACACTCGTACATGCTACAGCTGCAAGCTGCCATGCAGGTAAGTTCAGATCAATGTACTCAACGTTTCTAATATATAAATGACATGTATAATAATTTACTTCATATTTGCAGGCTATGGCCACAGGACAACCCGTTGTCTTTCCTCAGTGGGCGCCCGCCACCGATACAGCTACCACAGGGGCCGACGTCAGGAGCACAGGTACAAAATTTCTCATAATAGCTGCAACTAGTTTAATTTGCTCAAATTTAGTTGAATTTGATCAAACTTACTTAAACTTAGAGAAAACTAGTTAAACATCGTCAAACTGAGTAAAATATGGTACAACTTACTCAACTATAGTCAAATATGACCAAACTTACTCAAACATAGCCAAAACTTTTTGAACTAGCTCAAACACAAACACTACTAGTCCATACTTCTCAAACTTAGTAAAATATGAGCAAACTTACTCAAACATAGCCAAATCTAGCTAACTTGCTCAATTTTAACTTGTAATGAGTTTATTTAATCATATACACATTTGTGAACTTCTAATTTGTCTAACTATACATGTACATCATAGGGATCGGCGACGCGGGCTCAGGAAACTCCATCCCCTCAGCAACCAGCGTTTGGACGAGCGCACGACGACTTCCTGGACTCCGGTGGCAGCGGTCGGGGTAGCGTAGGGTAGTGTGGTGTGCGTATAGTTTTTTTATGCAATTCTGTGATGTATATTTTGATTGCCTGTGATCTGGCCATCGAGCCAGGGCTGGCCTCGAAGCCAGGGCAGGATTTTCTGTTTTTTTAAAAAAATTTGAAAAGCGTATTGACGACGGTTTCTGGTACTTGGCCGTCGTCAATAAGCCATTAGTATTGACGACGGCCAGGTACCAGAAACCGTCGTCAATAAGCAATTGTTATTGACGACGGCCTAGTGTAAACCGTCGTCAATAAGCCACGGTTACTGACGACGGTTTCCTGGCCGTCGTCAATAAGCTTATTGACGACGACAGCCTGATTTAGCTGTCGTCAATAAGTTTATTGACGACAGCTAGATTTAGCTGTTGTCAATAAATTTATTGACGACGGTTACCGTCGTCAATAAACTTATTGACGACTAATAATTGACGACAGCTGAAAACTGTCGTCTATAAACTTTTACCGTCGTCAATAACTTATTGACGACGGTAGTGTCCTTATTGACGACGGTTTCCGGTCGTCGTCTATAGTCCCGATTCCTGTAGTGATAGCCAAAAAAACCATGGGTTGGGATTAGGATTTAAAACCCCTACTGCAATGCTAAGATAGTGTAGGATTCGGTACAAGTCGAGTAGTTGGAACTACTCGCGAGGATAGGCTAGAGGCACTCGACTCGGGTAAAGATAGCAAATGAAATACATGGCAAGAAAAATGAGACCGAACGGAGAGTAAGGGCAGCAGGACTTTGGGGCCTGGGTGCTATAGATCCGCTCGTGTCAATTAAGGACCGAGCCGTGTGCGGGTCTGTTGAACAAGCTAGAACGGTACCGAAGATCTACCGGCTATATGGGAACCGGGAAACCGATGTAACTCGGGTAGCTGGGTATTGAGGCATTGCATGTCGTTCAGAGGGTAGGTTGAGATCTGGAGGTGTAAATCGACTGGCGGCACTGCGGATGCGCGCGCAGAGACCTCTTGCTCGGGACGATAGGACTGGTTCAATATTTGGCTGACGGGTGAAAGGTGGTTGCGTACGACGTCCGGGATGGTTGCTGTAGGCAACATCGGGTACGGGCGTACGTGACGGGTTATTCGAGTAACCGTGCAGGTGTAAATCGATTATAATCGCCATCCCTCGCGGTCAGTGAGTACCACTTGTTCACTGTAACGTGACGTGGAAAGAACATGCTAGATACATGTTAAAGGTTTGCTGATTTAAAAGTTATACTTTGCTTGTTAATATCTTGTTGTAGCATAGAGCTAATTAAAGTTCTTTTCAATTTTGGGCAAAGTACATGAGAGAAATGTGTTTCTTGTTTGATTATGACTCTCTCATGTGCCTTAGAGTAAGGTTCTCCATAACCTGCTGCTAAAATATTGAAAGTAAGGTTCAAATCATTAGGCGAGTCCTTTGCAATTTATTTACCTCATGTACCCTATACCCATCATGTAGAAGTTTCATGTATAGGAGAGACGGGTCAGTCTTGCTGAGCCATCGTGCTCACTGCTTTTGTTTGAAGCTTTTGCAGGGGTTTATGAGGAAGGGACTCCTTAGAAGGAGACGAAACCATAGGAGGGGAACCCCGTCGAGTAGGAGTCGTGCACGCCGCCGTGTTAGAGTGTGTGCGTGCTAGCGGTGACACGTTCACGGGCTGAACGCGAACTCGATGCATTCTACGCCCGTGAGTGTGGACTGGACTATTTTGTTATTAAAATGTTCATAAACTGGTTTATGTAATAAAACTTTGCTTCCGTTTTGTATCTTTGATGTGCGTTATCATGTACTGTGCAACGCATCACCCCTCAGTGTGATCTGGCGTTAGGGCCGTGTCAGTACATCACGAGGATGATGTTTGATGTGGCCCTGCATCTGGAGCGGTACCAGTACCAAGTGGAGCGCCGTCGCCATTGGCACTACCGTTGCTTTGTCACTTGTCAGCATCTATACCAATAGGTGACTCGAACTTCTCAGATGTAGGGAAGCTGGATTGTATATTGTGCGTTTAAATGCTATTTTCATTTTTCAATTTAAATATATGTTGGTAAAAAAGTTAAATGTTCAATGCCTGATTCTTGGGGACAACTAGAATGTAACACGGAATTTTAGTGTAATCGTGCATACTAGTTTTTTATGTAACGCCATCTTCATTCTACAATATTTATTCAATTAATTAAGCGCTCCATCAAGCAACACAAATTAAATAAATAAAGTATAAACATCGTTGTTAGGTAAAAAGGACTTGAGTGAAAAGATAAAAATCGTGTGGCCTAGGAAACTATTTGAACAGTTGCAGAAAAAGAGCTGTTTGCATATTATTCGCTCTTTAGCATATAGCCAATAAGAAAAGATTAGAAAATATAACTGACACGGCCACTAAAAGCTTGTCAAACGAATATTTTGCTTACAATATGTACTGCATTGATTACTTAGAGGGCTCCGTGCTCCCAAGCCGCTGACCAAGTAGTAAAATTGCAGTATTACAGGCAGTATCACACACTCCATTAGATTAGAACAAAAAGAGAGAAACCAAATGAGCTGAGAGCTCATCGCCTATCTACGTCGACGATGTGCTGCAGAGGGTACACCTTTAATCACTCGCCGTAGGGCTCATATATAGCTGTAAGTCATAGTATATTATATACTAGTTTCACATTTCGTTGCTCGCCGGTGGACTATATTCACCTAGTAGAAGTTCACCCAGGATGAGTAGGTGGCGCCGAAGTACCAGTTCCAGGGTGCCACATTGTTGGCTGTGACAACCCGGCCATCGTCGGCTTTCACCATGAAGGACAGGCTTTGGCCGTTGAGGTATGCGTTGCTCTGCCAGTTGGCGCCCCAGTTCCTGCCCATCGCGAGCCAGTTGGTCGATGACCGCTTGATCCACATCTGCGACACAACGCCGCTGCCGCCGACGTTCATCACCGTTACAAGCTCGAAGTAGCTCCGACCGTTTATGGTGAATCTGATGCCTCCACTCTTCTTACACGATACCCTGTGGGCAGTCAATCACAGTTATCAGTATATCGACGAAGACCTGTGAATATATGTCATAGAGCTACTACGTTTGGTGCATTTTATTGTATGGATCTGGGCGGGTTCTCTACCTCATGTAGTTCACGGGAACGATGCCGGCTTGGTAGATGGCGATGCTCGTCCACGAGGGCTGCGACATGTCGAAGTGGCGGCGCGGTGGGTTGCACCAGCCGCCATTGTTGCTGGGGAGCGCGTAGTTGGGCGGGCAGAAGTTGGTGGCCGAAATAGTGATGGACGTACCAGGCTTGCACCACCTGGTCTTGCTGGTGTCGCAAACGATGGTGTAGCACGCGCCACACATCGCACCGTCGTTGAAAAGCTCCGAGCTCAGCGCAGCATTGTTCAGCCCGTACCCGGAGTTGTAGAGGTTGCCGTACCCGCACGCGCCGCCTGCCCATACAGATCCATCACTTCGGTTAGATCGAACCACGGACAAAACTCTGGACGGAACAAGAAGATACGGAAATGGAGGTAAATGAACAAACCCATAGTGCCGGAACCATCGCTTCCGCCGTAGAACGTCGCCGTGGCAGGCGTCCACCAGGTCTGGGAGTTTGCTGTTTGCGAAGCCAATCTGCAGAGTAATGCGAGAAGCACTGCAAAAGCTGTTGGTATCGCCATTTGGATATATGAGGTGCTAGATTGGGAGAAAGGAAACTCTTCTTTGCTGCTGGGTTGTGTTCTTCAGGAGCACTCCTTGAAACTGGAATTTATAGTACTGAGCCTGCAATTGTTACAGTGATCGTTAGTAGTTTAGTGTATGGTTCGTTAATCTCTGATGTAAGCACAGTGGTTTCAGTTTTATTGCATTGTTCGCTCTTTGACTTTTACAGACGGCAAGTTTTCAAACTAATATAAAATAAATTTCAGACGTTCTCCATGGTCGTGATGCTGTAAGAAATTTTCTTCGTCCCAAGAATTTCCAGCGTCCATGTGCCCTAACATAGATTCCCACTGAGCCAGACTTCCGAGCATGTGAGGGAATCGTTTGAGCCGAAAATTTCAACCAGGGAAACTTGGAAATAAATTATATCCTGTTAAATTAACTCGATACATCCGATCCCAGTGGGTGGAAACAAAGAGAAATATAGTGAGGGTGTGTATAAGTTTTGCACATCAAATTCCAGCTAGCCATTGCCTCATGCATGACTACAAGCATAAATACTCGGCATAGCGAATTCAGAACATGTTTATTTCTTAGAACATTGTTCCTGTCTGTACAAGTGACCAAAAGAAGCATGATGGCATGTCTCGAGACAAGAGCATGATGCAAGTATGACGATTTATTATTTTTCTTTTATATTTCTTGTAAATGCATTTCAAAAGATTATTTTTTACAGCCATGCGTAATGCCTACGTCCGCCACAGCCGATTGTCAAATTCGACCCACTGACCTTAGATTGTCTAAACTGTTAGGTAGCTAGTGTCTAGTACCTACGAGAGGGGTATGTTCCGAAAGAAAGCTTTACTCAACTCTTCCTCATCACCACGACGTACAGCGAACGTACCTTTAATTAACGGCGCAGATAAATTCCTTAATCTTGGACGCCACTCTTAACTCCGAACCTCGATCGTCCAAGTCAACCAATGCATTCGTACTACTCCGATCTCCATTGTGCTACGAAGTCGTGATTAGTTCAGTACAGCATGTGGAGCCCGTGAACTAAGGGTTTTCAACGTCATAACATGGAGAATTTACAGCCATTCTACTTCTTTGAAATGCATTGAAATCATGTAAGAATATAAAATGGCGTGACGCGTATTTGAGGAGTGCTGACAGATAGTTTGAATATCTAGAGATCGGTAAGTATGGCAGTTAAGATTCCATCGCCATGCAGGGATTAATATTTGTTCTCCGACCTCTGTTGCTCGTCGATCTGCACTAATTGGACTTACATGAGCAATGCACATGCCTTCTAACCGAGATAAGCTCTCAAGACCTCTAGTTTTTGTCACGTTCACGTGTGTAAGCCTGAAAAGGAAGCTTAACATGTTCAGTTACGCATTCCATGATCCAGGCTAGCTAGAAAGGGTCATTTTTGTGCAAAACCTACTATTTGACACATTACATTTTGTAGTCTAAAGTAGCCTTTTTCGAAAAAGCTAATGAGTTCTATTTGTCTGTGAAGACATTCTATTATTAGACAATCATTTCGTAGTTTGTTTACTGTGTCCTCAAAACCTTTGCATATGCGTATCAGATCACTGCCTAGATAAAAGAGGTTCGATCAAACCCCTCATGTACTGCAGGTACCTTCTTGATCGCGCGAGGGCTGGCGACGGGATAGAATGGCTAGATCTAAATCTACCTTAAAAAACAAGGATCATTAATTCGTGCACTACTTAGTAAACAATAGTTTTTGGCTATGATTAAATTATAGCACCACCTGACCGGATTCTAAATTGCGAGCTGTCACTGCGTAAATCACGTTCAGCATACAGGGCTTTGACATTCATGCGATACAGCGCTGTTGGAGCAGAAGCATGCATGGGCATTGACGCAGTTATATCTGTGATCAGATCCACATGGCCAGATCGCGAGAATGGCCAGATTTTGGGTGTTGCGCTGTAACATGTCTGTTTTGGAAGCTATCCTCACTACTACAAAAACTTTAATTTGTGCCAGTTATTTGTACCAGTTCAAAAACCGGTACTAATAACTTGGTGCACCTACTGGTCCTGGAACCGGTACATATATGTATTATTAGAAAAAAAAGGCAGCCCGGTGCATGTCTCCCGCTTGCGCAAGATCCGGGGAAGGGCCCGACCCATTTGTATTATTAGAACTTCTTCTACTAATTAACTAATACTGATATATCCATTATTAGAGCTGGATCTAGATCCAAACCGATATTGCTAATAAACTAATAAGAACCGGTTTCAGAAAAAAACCGGTATTGAGAATTCGATTACCAGAACCAGTTCAAATTAGCCGAATCTGGATCCAAATCAATACTGCTAATTGATTAATAAGAACCGGTTCGAGAAAATAAACGGTACTGATAATTCGATTACTAGAACCAGAAATAGTTACAAAATGATACTGATATATAGAATTTAAATAACAGTTTGAGTTATAAACCAGTTCTGATAGTCAACTATTAGAAGCAGTTCCACTTTGGAATATACTGCTACCTCAATTATCAGAAGCTTTCCAAATTAGAAATAGGCACTGACAAGTCGATTATCAGAATCACTTCAAGTTACGAACCGCTACTGATAAGTCATGTCATTGAACTTGTTGATGCAATGTTATAAATCGGTACTCATAAGTCAACCTTTCCAAACCTGTACTTGTTACAAACAGATATTGATATGTTGACTCCTCCGAGCCAGTTGATGTTGCAAACTGATACTGATAAGTGGATTTTTCCGAACCGGTTCGTTACTATATTGAACTAATAAATTGATTATCAAATGCGATCTAAATTTCAAACCGGATCAGATAAGTCGAGCTTTCCGAATTGGTTGTTGTTACAAACCGGCAATGATGTGTCAATTATATGAAGCAGTTACATTTCAGAATCGGTACTACTAAGTCAATTATTAGAAGTGGTTCATCTTATGTACTGATACTAAGAATTTGATTATCAGAACCGGTTCAAATTACGAACCCGTACTGATAAGTATTCGATGTAAAAAATTCATTTTATTAAAATTGATTTATAAAATTCATTTTATTAAATTCAATTTAATATAAACATCACACATACTCTAATATACGTCTCTTTATCACATACCACTAAAATCAGGCCTTCAAGTCTTTGTACATCTTGGTGCAACCCAGATGAATGGAATATGTTGAGTCGTGCCCCTTTTAATATCGTGTCGCGGATATGCTTCACATTAGACATACAAATCCTCTTGCCTAACAACATGTGCCATGTTCATCCTCTATGAAGTCCTTTTCCACTCCTTGGATATGTTACTTGATCTCCTATCTTCTGTATTTTCTCATCTGCTAGCTGACCTTCTTGTATTTCTTCTTCAAATGTAATGTCCACTTCCATAGTCTCCATCTCATCAACAAAATGGAGATTGAGCAGTTTAAACATCTTACATAGCTTGTGCTTTAACTCCTCAACTGTTAGTCGGTGGCAATGTGCCTTCTGACTTGAGGCATCGTCTACTACATTCACCTTTCCTGGATGATAGTTTCCACATCATAGTCCTTGATCAACTCTAACCAACGACGTTGCATCAAATTTAGGCCAGTCTGCGTGAATATACACTAGAGACTGTTGACATCCGTATATACTCTCACGTCTGTGTCCAAGAATATAGTTCCTACAAATCTTTAAAGCATAGACTACGACTACCAATTCGGGATCATGAGTTGGGTAGTTCACTCATGCTTCCTTAATTGTCTCCAAGTGTAAGCCACTACTTATACTCCTTGCATGAGCACACATTGTAGGATCGAAGAGCACGTGAAAAGCTACCAGAGGGGGGGTGAGTGGTAGATTAAAACTTTTCGCAGCGGAAACAACAAAAAACCCCTCAGCAAAAAATCAATCGGTTAAAGAAACCGTGTGTGCAAGAGTTTTCAAACGTGTTCAACCGTGACAAATCAAGTAGAGAGGTATAGAATCAAGTTACGGATCTAATGCAACAAGAATCACTTGAAAACAAGAAATAAAACTTGAGATACGATCAAAACATTAAACGAAGATCAATCTGTTCTACCCGATATAAAACAGATCTGCAACGCTGCAAAGAAACTCGTGTATCTCAAAAACTACAGATACGAAGCTCGTGAAAATTTCACAGATGATAGATAATTGAGTTGTGAAGACAAACCAAAAAGAATCACGTCAATCGGATCTGTAAAACTCGAGTTATGAACGAAACACCGAAGCAACGTCGGTCTGTCTAGAAACTCGGCGAGAAAGACTTGACGAAAAACAAGTCGGACGAACAAGGCACAAAAACTCCTCGAAACATTGAACTTTATTCAATAGAAATATAAGAGGAACAGCCCAAAATTCTCTACCCACGAGAGCTCTGGCCTCCCTTGCTTTTATAGCCAGCCCTCAGGCTAAACAATCCAATCTAGGACTCCTACTCCTAATTGGACTCGTATCCTAACTTACCATAACTGCTCAGGACTCTCCTATTCGCAGATAGAAACAATCGCGAGACTTCCAAACACCTTAGGAACGTCCTAAACATTCCTAAAACAACTCAACTTCGTGCCTAGCACGAAATCCTATCATAACCAACTCAAATCTTCCATATTTGAGCCATATCCGACTCAGCCTCAGCCTGAGTACGCAATCCAGCCGGTTGGACCTTTCCGACCAATTCTTTACATCCACTTCTCTTCATCACGCCTTGGAACAATGTTGCCACGTCCATGCACTCCTTGCACACGTGCAAACACCTTCCAACGACGTACACGCAACCTTCATATGCACTGCCCTTGATCCAAACATGCTGCGCGACCTCCCGATCAACTCAACCACAGCTCCTCCAGAACTTAGTTGTTGGAACCTCATCTCCTCCCTGAGACTAGTCCAAGGATCCCGTCACCAGCCATGTCTTGAACTCAAGCAACACCTGCACATGAATAAACAACCAATTCTTCCGAGCACAAGTCCTCGACTTGACTCACGTTAGTTCGAAAACCACAACACCTTACATGAGCACGTCACATAAGCATGTTGCAAACCATATCAAATGATAACAGCCATAACCACCAAAACACACCAAAAACATAGCAAATTAATACTAAGCAAACCTTCACATAAAGCAAGTTTGAAACATTGCGAGTTAAAAGCAAAAACAAGACGCTGCAGTTCTACGAGTTGAACTTCACGGGAGCTCCCTAAAAACAAGCTCCGGACCTCACAAAAGCTCTTCGGACCTTGCAGGAGCTCTCCGGACCTTGCGTCGGACCTTGCCAACACTTGGCGGACCTAACAAAGAACTTGTCGGACCTTGCCACAGAAGAATGTTTTGGCAATATTCAAAACTTTGAATGTTAATACTAACTTTTATCCTAATTGCCAATGTATTCAGCACACGTAGGTCTCACAATCTCCCCCTTGATGAATGCATTGGAAACACCAATAAAAATCCGAACATTGGCTTATGAAAGTTTTGAAAAGATTTGAAAACTCATTTCTCCCCTTTTATTAATTTCTCCAAATTTTTTAAAATCAGAGAAGAAAGAAAGTGTATAACATATGCAAAGTGTAAAAAAAATCTCTCCTTATACATATTTCTCCCCCTTTGACAATGTATTCAGCAAGGTTCAAAATAGAAATTTTTAAATGTTATGAGCATATTATAACATATACATACAAAACAAAGCTCATCCAAGTCATACTATCAGGTTACTTACACTATCACATCAATGAGATACATAAAGTAGTGTAAGCCATGCTAGATATCAAATGTATTTTTCAGTTTAAGCAAGTCATGATCTCCCTTACTCAACTATTTCAAAACCTGAAAACATGACACTTGTTGCTGCATTTTTATTATTCATAATCATTTAAGGCACAGAGTTGATCATATGATATTTGCAAGAGATTATATGCCGCACCAGCCTTATTCTAACCAACCAAGCCAAGCCTATGTCATTTGACAATCAGAAGCTTAAGGACATGGTTTTAGTCATACACAATTCCTTCCAAGTTCATATCTTAGTGCAATGATAAGCAATCTCAAAAGAAGAAGTGCGATGCATGCTTATTCTCTTGATCTTTTCTCAATTTTTTATTTGAAAACTCAACATGTGAGCTGATCACTTGATTAATTTTTTATGATTATAAGCACATGTGAGCACGCAACAAGTTCAAAACAGCAAGAAAGTTCGATCATGACCAGATTTAGTGTAAGTAATTATTCCAATTACTAGTCATGGCAAAAACTACAAAATGTATATAACATGAGTAATGTAGTAAGAACTTTCAGCCTGTAAAAGGAATCATAAAGTCATATATGTATGAAATACTATGCTCATATTATTTTAGTTTCAGATTCACACATAGACTTTCAAAGTTTCAAAAACTCCCCCTCAATTTAAGCCATGAGGATGCATAACCCCTATTTCACTACGAATGAAACAAAAACGAGTGAAATCCAAAGGTTTTGTAAAAATATCAGCCAATTGTTGTTCGGTATCGACATGGTGAAGCACAATGTTTCCTTTTTCAATATTATCACGAAGAAAGTGATACCTAATGTCAATGTGCTTAGTTCTAGAGTGTTTCACAGGGTTTTTAGCAATACAAATTGCACTAGTGTTATCACAAAACAGTGGAACACTATCTAAATCAACCCCATAGTCCTTAAGTGTTTGAACAATCCAAAAAATTTGTGAGCAAGCGCTAGCCGCAGCTACATATTCAGATTCGGCCGTGGATTGTGCAACTGAACTTTGTTTTCTAGAGGACCAAGCAACAAGTGAATTACCAAGAAAATGAAAAGCACCCGAAGTACTTTTCCTATCAATCCTACAACCCCCAAAATCAGCATCCGAAAAAGCTTTCAAAGAAACGGTTGAGGAAGAAGGAAGAAAAATGCCAAATTCTTGAGTTCCATGTAGGTATCTGAGAATCCTTTTGATGGCTTGGCGATGTGAAGCACGTGGAGAAGCTTGAAAACATGCACAAAGACATACTCTGAATTGTATGTCCGGTCTTGACGCCGTGAGATACAAAAGTGATCCAATCATACTTCTGTATTCCTTTTTATCGACCGGGTCACCATCTTCGTCAAGTTCAAGTGTTGTTTCTGTTCCCATTGGTGTCCGAAGAGGCTTGCATTTGTCCATGTTGAAGCGCTTAAGAAGGTCCTTTGTATACTTAGTTTGATGCACAAAAGTTCCTTCTTTTGTTTGCTTGATTTGCAGCCCCAAAAAGTATGTGAGTTCTCACATCATACTCATCTCAAATTCTGAACTCATCATAGCTGAAAACTTGGACACGAGATCATGAGAAGCACAACCAAAGATAATATCATCCACATACACTTGAACGAATAATGAGTCATTGCCATGTTTAAATACAAAAAGAGTTTTATCAACCTTGCCCATGGTAAACCCCTTTTCAAGTAAGAATGTTTTTAACCTATCATACCATGCTCTAGGGGCTTGTTTTAGACCGTACAAGGCTTTGGACAGTTTGTAAACATGATTAGGAAATTTTGGATTTTCAAAACCCGGTGGCTGCCTAACATAAACCTCCTCCTCTATGTAGACATTAAGAAAAGCACTTTTAACATCCATTTGATATAACTTGAAACCTTTAGATGCAACAAATGCTAATAAAATTCTTATAGCTTCTAATCTAGCAACAGGAGCAAATGTTTCATCAAAATCTAGACCTTCAATTTGAGTGAAACCTTGAGCAACAACCCTAGCTTTATTCCTAACCACAATCCCATCCTCACTTTGCTTATTTTTAAATACCCATTAATGTGTGACCTTGAGGTGGAGGTACAAGTTTCCAAACATTATTTCTTTCAAAATTTTCTAACTCTTCTTGCATGGCATTAATCCAAGATTCATTAGTGAGTGCGTGTGATATATCCTTGGGTTCAAAAGAAGCAACAAAAGCAGAATGAGCATGAGAGTTTGGATCGCAAAACCTGGACCGAGTGACTCGTTCATGCAAGCTTCCAATGATTTGTTGTGGAGGATGACTTTTGAGTATTCGGAGGGGAGTAGACACTTCACAAGCACCTTCTTCTTCATGTTTGGACCTTTGATTAGGAGAGGTTGTTGATTGAGGAAGGTCCGAACCAGCAGTAGTGACTGTTGGTGCTGGTTGTGGTGCAAAATCAGCAGCTTGATCGTTATTTACTTCCGAGTTTTCGGGCAGCAGCACCACTTCTTCATCTTCTTCAATAAAAATACTCTCCCCCTGCGGATATGGATCCGGACCTGCAATATCGGAGCTAGTACTTGGGCTAGCTTCATCAAAAGAAACCTCGCAAGTCTCCACAATTTTGTTAGTGTCAAGTAAAAGCACACGGTAGCCTCTAGTATGAGATGGATAACCAAGAAACATGCCATCAACAGATCTAGCTTCAAATTTATCAAGATTACCATGTTTCTTAACAAAGCATTTGCAACCAAAAACCCTAAAGTTTGTAATACTAGGCCTATGTCCAAACCGGAGCTCATATGGGGTTTTTCCAAGCTTAGCACGCAAGAAAACACGATTTGAGACATAACAAGCAGTTGCAATTGCATCAGCCCAAAATTTCCTAGGAGTTTGATATTCATCAAGCATAGTCCTAGCCATCTCAACTAAGGTCCTGTTCTTTCTTTCTACGACACCATTTTGTTGTGGTACATAGCGTGAAGAGTATTGATGATCTATTCCATTTTCAGCACAAAAGTTATCAAAGGATTGGTTTTTAAATTCAGTTCCGTTATCACTTCTAATTGCTTTTAATAATCCTGGGTGATCAATAGATAATCTAAGAAATAAAGTTCTAAAATGACTAAAAGCTTCATTCTTAGATGCCATAAAATAAACCCAAGAATATCTGGAATAATCATCAACAATCACAAGCACATACCATTTACCTCCAAAGGATTGAACACGTGCCGGACCTACTGTGTCAAGATGTAAAAGTTGTCCCGGTTCAGCTGTCATGGTCATTGTGAGAGGAGCATGTGAACCTGCAACAAACTTAGCATGTCTACAAGAAGAGCACACAATATCATTGTCCTTTTTAAGCTTCGGCAGCCCACGTATGCGATCGAGAGCACTAACACGAGTGAGATGATCAAAGCCTATGTGACCAAGTCTACGATGCCAAAAATATAGATCCTTTGTATCATTAGCAACTAGACACCGATGCTTAGAAGTTGACAAATCAAAATTAGGTTTAAAAACTCTTCCAAACCTAGACATGTTAAACAAAAGCTCACCTTTTGAATCTACAACCTTGCAGCAATTTTTAGTAAAGCTAACCTCTAGATTTTCATCTAGCAATTGTGAAACCGAAAGAAAGTTGTATTTCAAATTTTTAACAAGTGCCACATCTTTCAAAGTGTAGAGATTATTTACTCTAACCGAACCTTTAGCAATTATTGGAGTAGAAGAGTTATCGGCGAAAGTAACATTTTCTACACGTGACACAAAAGAGAGAGAGGAGAACCATTCTTTGTTACCGGTCATGTGGCGTGAGCAACCTGAATCTACAATCCAAATGTTCTCCTTCCTCAAACGTGAAACCTACACAGCAGCACAATACGTCGATGACTCAATACTGGGGTTAGTTAAAAGACTTTTAGGAATCCAGTACTGAGTCACACGACGTCCAGCAGGAATAACACTCGAAATCTGAGAAGGTACATCAGGTTTATGAGGCAAACATCGAAAATTTTTGTTCCCAACTACTGACTTAGAAGATGTGTTATATGTAGCACAAAAAATAGTAGATCCGGGAGCAAGTTTTTGACTCATTACAGCAGGTTGCAAGCTTCGAACATTCGGTCTAGCAGATTTTGCTTGATTGTTATGTGATCTAGCAAGTATTCTTTGTTTCTTATCGTGTTTATCTAGTCTATAACAAAAATCCATGACATGACCATCTCTACCACAGTAGGTACAATGGAAAATAACCTTATTATCATGTCTAGATGAGCAAGCAACATGTTTATTAGAACCCGAATGGGACAATACTCCTGCAGATTTGAAAATCACCTCTTTTTGTCTAGGAGCTGTTTGAATCAAACCGCTTCCTAATGACTTTACAACTTTAGGTGGGTGTGCCTTAGCATGAGCATGAGAATTAAAACCTAAACCAGTTTTATCATTACAAGACTTGGAAGAATTCAGCAGCAAGTTTAGGTTCTTATTTGCGTTAGAAAACCGATCTAGTGTCCTATGCATGTCATCAAGTTTATTGGACAGATCAAAGCAGTTTTCACATGAAGTTTTTCCTTTCAGTTTGCAATTTGAACAATATTTAACTTCATGCACACGTAAAGCATTGTTCAAAATAGAAATCTCATTCATAGCATCATTTAGTTTCTTATTCAGATCATCACATGAAGAACAATGCAAATCAATTGTAGAACAACAAGCATCATTCAAATTTTTATCATTAAGTGCAGCAAGCTCTTTGTTCTTTTCAATTTCAAGTTCAAGTTTATAAAGTGTAGATGCTGTGCACTTCTTAAAGAGGATAATTGTTCATAAATCAAATCACATGAGGAACAAGAATCATCACTAGGAATCAAAGTTTTTAAACGATTAATTTCAGATTCTAGTGATTCAATTTTAACAACATTGTTCCTAAGTTTTTTATCCTTTTTCTTTAATATAACAGTGACACAAGAAATAGCATCACACACTTCTTCGCAAGTGGGACATACCTCTTCATCGTCGCTGTTGTGTTCTGCCTCCTCGGAGCTTGAACTTGACTTGCTCGCCATGCAGCACATATTTTCCATAGCTTCTTCATCTTTATCACTACCGGTGTCTACATCACTTGAGCCGAAATCTTGAAGTGCAGAGATCATACTATGCACTATGTTGCGCATTGATAAATCTTTCTTCTTCTTATTCTTTGCATATGATTTCTTCGGCCTTGTTTGCTTTTCTTCACGTGAAGTTGGACCTGAAAGGTTAGGGCACTCCGTACGAAAATGTCCTGTCTTACCACATTCAAAACATCGTTGAGGTCCGGAGCTTCCTATCCTTCTAGTTCTCATATTTTGCAATGCTTTTGAGAACCGAGTAGAGATGAGTGCAAGCTCCTCCTCTGGAAACTCTTCAATCTGTTCAAGGGTTAGAGAGGACAGCAAAGAGAGTGCACCACTAGATGATGATTGACTAGAACTAGACATGTCACGTTGCGAAACAAATGCAATAGACTTGTTGGGGTTTTTACGTGAGATGATGTCAATTTCATGAGTTTTCAATTTAGAATAAAGCACGTCTAAAGTAAGAGAACTCATGACAGTAGATTCAAGAATAGATGTAACTTTCATCTCCCAAATTGACATATCTAATGCTCCTAACAATTGTCTAGTATTTTCAGCATCTGCAAAGTTAACATTGACACTACGCAAGTTGCTGAGAATTTTATTAAAGCGAGCAAAAAGGTTGTCAATTGACTCACCGGGTTGCATCTCAAAACGCATGTATTCTTTCTTGAACATATCTTGCCTTACCTCCTTGATCGTATTGGATCCTTCATGGTAGTCACAAAGAGCTTTCCAAACATCATATGCAGATCGGAGGTGTGCAACACGGTCGAAGTCGCTTTGAGTCAATCCTTGGATGATCAAGTTGTGAGCCTTGTTGTTGTTGTCAACATCTCTCATGTTCACAGCCGTAACTTGATCGTTGGGTGGTACATCGAAGTTCCAGTAGACCTTTTCCCATATGGTGAAGCCTTGCGCCTGTATGTAGGCCTCCATCCGCACCTTCCAAACCTGAAAATCGATGCCATTGAACACACAAGGTTTTGCGGAGTACTTCTCCATGATGGTTAGTCAAAACACGTGCAAATCACAAAGATTAGAGCACCTTGGCTCTGATACCAATTGTAGGATCGAAGAGCACGTGAAAAGCTACCAGAGGGGGGAGAATGATAGATTAAAACTTTTCGCAGCGGAAACAACAAAAAACCCCTCAGCAAAAAATCAATCGGTTAAAGAAACCGTGTGTGCAAGTGTTTTTAAACGTGTTCAACCGTGACAAATCAAATAGAGAGATAGAGAATCAAGGCACGGATCTAATGCAACAAGAATCACTTGAAAACACGAAATAAAACTTGAGATACGATCAAAACATTAAACGAAGATCAATCTGTTCTACCCGATACAAAACAGATCTGCAACGCTGCAAAGAAACTCGTGTATCTCAAAAACTACAGATCTGAAGCTCGTGAAAATTTCACAGATGATAGATAATTGAGTTGTGAAGACAACCCAAAAAGAATCACGTCAATCGGATCTGTAAAACTAGAGTTATGAACGAAACACCGAAGCAACGTCGGTCTGTCCAGAAACTCGGCGAGAAAGACTTGACGAAAAACAAGCCGGACGAACAAGGCACAAAAACTCCTCGAAACTATGAACTTTATTCAATAGAAACACAAGAGGAACAGCCCAAAGTTCTCTACCCACGAGAGGTCTGGCCTCTCTTGCTTTTATAGCCAGCCCTCAGGCTAAACAATCTAATCTAGGACTCCTACTCCTAATTGGACTCGTATCCTAACTTACCATAACTGCTCAGGACTCTACTATTCGCAGATAGAAGCAATCGTGTGACTTTCAAACACCTTAGGAACGTCCTAAACATTCCTAAAACAACTCAACTTCATGCCTAGCACGAAATGCTATCATAACCAACTCAAATCTTCCATATTTGAGCCATATCCGACTCAGCCTCAGCCTGAGTACGCAATCCAGCCGGTTGGACCTTTCCGACCAATTCTTTACGTCCACTTCTCTTCATCACGCCTTGGAACAATGTTGCCACGTCCATGCACTCCTTGCACACGTGCAAACACCTTCCAACGACGTACACGCAACCTTCATATGCACTGCCCTTGATTCAAACATGCTGCGCGACCTCCCGATCAACTCAACCACAGCTCCTCCCGAACTTGGTTGTTGGAACCTCATCTCCTCCCTGAGACTATTCCAAGGATCCCGTCACCAGCCATGTCTTGAACTCAAGCAACACCTGCACATGAATAAACAACCAATTCTTCCGACCACAAGTCCTTGACTTGACTCACGTTAGTTCGAAAACCACAACACCTTACATGAGCACGTCACATAAGCATGTTGCAAACCATATCAAATGATAACATCCATAACTACCAAAACACACCAAAAACATAGCAAATTAATACAAAGCAAACCTTCCCATAAAGAAAGTTTGAAACATTGTGAGTTAAAAGCAAAAACAAGACGCTGCAGTTCTACGAGTTGAACTTCACGGGAGCTCCCTAAAAACAAGCTCCGGACCTCACAGAAGCTGTTCGTACCTTGCAGGAGCTCTCCGGACCTTGCGTCGGACCTTGCCAACACTTGGCGGACCTAACAAAGAACTTGTCGGACCTTGCCACAGAAGAATGTTTTGGCAATATTCAAAACTTTGAATGTTAATGCTAACTTTTATCCTATTTGCCAATGTATTCAGCACACATAGGTCTCACATACATCCATGTTTTGTCTTGATGCATCACAATAAATATCAAAACTCTTGCTGACACCCAGTAGGGTCAATATTGGTGCGGTTGTCAACCTCTTCTTTAGTTACTCAAATCCATCCTGACATGCTTGAGTCTATTCAAACTCTTTTCCTTTTGCTAAAAGTCCAGTCATAGGTTCGCTATCTTGGAGAAGTCTTTTATGAATGGAGGTAGTATCTACGCAATACTAGAAACTCCTGATATCTGTAACACCCCAAATTTTGATTCAAAACCCAAAACCATGTTCAGAGGAGAATTTAAAAATTTTTGGACGTATTGCATGTTTTGCAAAAATTCAAATTCAAACTGGAATTCAAATTATACTCAAAACAGAAAAGAAAAGGAAAAAGAAAAAAAGAAAACGGGAAAAAACCGGCCAGTGGGCCGAAACCGCCAGCCGGCCCAGCTACCCCCGCGCCAGCCCACCCCCGCGCGCCCGCGCTGTCTCTCACAGACAGGTGGGACCCACCTGTCATCCCCAACCTCGCTCGCGCCGACCCCGGACTTTTCCCCCCGAGCGCGCGCGATCTTAACCGATTGAAAACCGCGTCCCTCAGCCCGAATTCTGATCCCGGAAGACTCAAACTCGATCGCAACAGACCCACCGCCCTCTCCCGGCTATAAAAACCCCAGCCCCGATCGGTTTTTCTCACGCGATCGCCGATTTTTACTCCGGTGAGCACCGAGACTTCGCCGGTGAATTCTGGCTGATCTAAGCTTGGAAACTCTGATCTAACTCGCTGGTCTTGATCCACCGCCTCCGGGGAGCTTTGCAGGTGCAGAAAACTCGGAGACTTACGGTGTAAACACAGCGCCGACGAGCTTCGCCGAGGTTTTGCCTCGGACCTCGCCGCCGATCACTTTCCAGGACCCCCGAGCTCGAGAAAACCCCCGAGGTGAGATCCCTGACCTCCCCTCTAACGATCTATGCCATAAGATCACAGTTCTAGGTAGAATTCTCGCGGATCCGAAACTTTCCGGCGAGATCGCCGCTTCTCGCCGCCGGCAGCGCCGCCCGCGCTCGATCGGAGCGACGTGGCCGCTTGTGCGCCGTTTATTTTAAATCGCACGGTAGACTTTAAAACCCCGCGTACCGGTTCGATGTTATAATCTCAGCCGTCGGTTTAAAATCGGACGGTCCACGTCAGCCCCGCATTATAAAGACTGGAATTCTTACGTGCTACCCCCTGGGGTTCTCTGGAATTGAGAGCTAGCCCCGGAAACTTCAGATCTAGCCCCTGGAACTCCAGAAAATCATGTAAATTCATTTAAAAATCAGTTTTAGCCCCTGGACTTAATAAAAATTAGGAAAAACACCTCTGATAAGTGTAGCTAGACCCCTGGAAATTATTAAAATAATATTATAGACCCTGTAATGGGGTGAATTCATTATTTTAGCCCTGTTTAGTATTTAATTTAGAAAATTGAATATGTAACTAGTGTTTAAAAATTAAAATGTGGGACAAACATAATTGTCAAAATTAATTAAAAACTTTCTCAGTACTTAGAAAACTTTGGAGTGAGATAAAAATATATTTTTGGGCTGAAATGAATCTGTTTCATCTATTATTCACATCTATTAGTATAGGGACACATTTTTAAGTAAAGAATAGTTATAGAAAAATAGGGAAAATAATTATGAAATAGTTTACATCAGAGGCCAAGGTTAAAATGTGTTATTAAATTATTTAGGACCAGAACCTATACTGTTTAGATGATGTGTGTTACTAATTTCATAATAAAATACACAATTATGCATAGGAATATAAATCTGAAAATATAGCAACTAGTAAATGATAAATGGAGTTTCTAAAATACAAAGAATTCAGTTTAGGGTTGGTACAAATTATGAAGGCACATATGGGGAAGAATAATACTTTTCATACACACTTGGTAGTAAAAAGGTGAAGTAGTTGAATATAAGAAATTTATTGGAAACCCATATAAATAGTATGTAAGTATAAAGGTGGACACAAAAGTAGGAATCATATACACATGGTTAAAAGTGCATGCAAGCCACAACTCAACACACATAAAGTAACCACAACACATATAATGGTGAATGAATTTCATAAATATGAATGTGTGGTTTGTATGAAGTAGAAGTGTGAACTATGTCTTATGATTGTTGTTTTTCTTTTGCTATGTGTGATGGTATGAAGTAGAACCTGTTCAAGAGCAAGTTATTTCTTTCCAAGATCAGGACTACCCATTCAAGAGCAGCAAGAAGAAGCCAAGTGTCCTTGACCACTTTGATCCTATGCTAGGATGTGTAGATAGAATTATTTGCATTGTCAAATGAAATATGAAACCCATGCTAGGAAGTTTCCCTAGAATTGCATTACCTTGTTTCCTTGTAGCTTGGGTTGGGATTTATTTTGTCATGTCATTTATTTACATGCATATGCTTAGCCATGCTTAGAATGGGATGTTTGGGATATGAGATCATCAGTTTATATTACCATACTCTTGAATGAGACATTGTGAGTTATGTAGAGGTAGGGATCAAGGCAAGTTGGATGTTTTGGTTGTGTGCTGGGTGCACGAGACTTGGGTTTGTGTTTAGTACTTGCCTGGATCCTAAGGACCGGTTCATGGAGCATGTAACCTGGCTTTACAGTGCCAACCACATGCTGAGATGGGGCAGCTTGGCCAATTAATTAGGTGTATCCCCGGCGTAGTATGGGTGTGTTGGATGGTGCGGGGAATAGGTGTCAGCTGGACTACCATATGAACCGCAAGGCTCAAGAGGGGGCCACTGCAGCGGGGTTGGAGCCTCTTGTATGCTGTTAGGGGTGAAACCTCAGTGGGCCCACGCTCGTCGGGAATCCCTTTGTAAAGGCTTCGTAGTGATCTCCTGGCCGCACACCTGGGAAGTGTGAATGTGGATCGTAGCCACTGGCATAATGGATGTTCTTTTAGTCCACCCGGCAACGGGGGATGAAATCACTACTTGTGGGTACAGTGGTACAAACTCTGCAGAGTAAAAACTGTCTTGACAGCCATGCTCACGGTTAAGAGCGGCCTGGACTTATTCATGATTAGAGGATTGATGGTTTTGGATGTTAAGCGGGGAGCTTAACATTGGAAATGATGTTATGGTTATTTGGTTATGATGATGGGATGGGAGATTGGGACCACTTCACCTGTGTAGTAATGTAGGTGCTTAATAAGCTAAGGTGATAGGTATTAATTGCGTAGTGCTTTAACCATGAGTTCAACCTATCCTTGTTCTAGCCATGCATGATATAATTTTCCCACACTTGCTGAGTACCATTGGTACTCAACCTTGCATATTTGTTGGTTTATATTGCTGCTCAGGTCAAGATAATGAGGTGGTGTATAATGACCAAGATTTTGGACCCGAGGAAGGCTTTTAGGTTCATGAAGACCCCCGGGCAACGCCTGTGATGGAGCCCTAAATAATAATATTCCGCTGCTAGTTTATTTACTTGTGATGAACTTATTATTGTCCATCGAGACATTTACTATGTAAGACTTACTTATATTCGACACCTGACTTGTAATAAATGATGCTTCATTATTTGTCATCACATGTATGAGAAAATGATCCTGGCATACATGTGATATTCACTTGGTTGTTTCTTCGGAAAAACCGGGTGTGACAGAGGTGGTATCAGAGCCAAGGTTGCCCGTAGGAACGTGGACCTAGGTAGAAATGGACGTATTTAAGGGCCCTATTTTCTTAAAAACTATTTTCCAAGGTGTGGGTGGAAAAGTGTTATTAAAGGAGTCATTTTCTTCATCTTACCCCAACTTTCATTCAAAACAAGGTTTTTGTTTGAGAATTTATCTAACCTAATTTTAAATTCTTTTGTTTTTAGATGGTTCGCATTATTCGCACCGCTCGTAAGTCCACAGGAGGGAGAGTTCCCGTAGTTGCCCTTGCCGAAAGAGAGGAGAGTCGCCCAGTGATGTACCTTTCCTACGGATTGGCAGTAGGAGATTTGTTGCGCCGTCTTCGACGTATGCTCGAAGCCGCCGGCAATACGGGCAAGCTAATCATCCACTATAACTCCATCAGGACCATCCGTGAGAAGAGGGAAGAATGGAGTTCGGAGATGAGGATTATACACGAGAATCAACTGCTTAAGATTCACCACTCTCCAGCTTGTCGAGCAACACAAGTTGACGCGGAGAAAGATGTCACCTGGGAGGCCATCACCTGCCAGAGTCACATCTATCGTCGCCACTTGGACAAAACTGAGTACATGTATGTCCTCCAACGTGAGAGTGGTACCACGGAGTACAAGTACCCACCGGTGCAGCAAGGGACTTCCCATGAGCACATGGACTTGTGCTTGGAGGATGCTGCTATGCTCAGCACTCGACTGCAGGAGTGTCAACAAGAGCTTCAGGATGTCCGAGACACCCTGAAGGAAACGGAGGCGTTGCTGCGAGCTTGCTTAAAGGCGAGAGAAAGAGGAGATGGGAATGAACTGTGTGTCACCGTGAATGATACATGGACTCCTGACTCCCCGGATCGCCGAGCGATCAAGCGTTGTCGCACTTCTCCACCAGCAGCCTCCCCACCCAAAGCAGAGTCAGAAGGCAGCCGAAATGAGGAGGAAGATCCCGAGGAGCCAGCTCAAGAGGACGAGTAGTGTAGAGTCTTTCCCCTAGCTAGCAAGAGGTCAAGTAGTCGAGTCGTTACGTAGTTAATGGTGTGATGATGCTTGGTGTGTGACGTGAGTTGTGGAAGCCATGAGCAATTGTCCACAGCCTCGTCTTCAGATTGTTTTGCTTTGGTGTGTGAAACCACAGGAAATAATAGTGCATTTATTTGGTGTGGGATATAAACCCTCGTAAAATTTTAACAAAGCCTCAACACCTCAAAGCACCAACAAATGAAAGTAGTAAGATGATACTAAATGATATCAAATTAACATTAGTTGATTCTGCCAGATGGCACGAAGAGGAAAAGGACGTGCTGCCAACCCCGCCAACAACAATGATGAGGCATGCAACCCTCATCTTTCTGGAGGCCAGGACAGGGGTGGTCTCCGTGAAGAAGTTGATTCTCTCCACCAAATGCTGGAGAATCAAAATCAACTCATCCAGAACTTGACTCAAGTGGTGGCCAACTTGCATCAAGTTCCACCTCCACAAGCTGCACCACGCCAACCAAGGTTGAGTGAGTTTCTAGGAACTCAACCTCCAAAGTTTGCAAGTGCTGCTGAACCTCTGGAGGCAGATGATTGGCTGAAGACCATTGAAAGTAAGATGAGGATAATACAATGCCAAGGGTATGAGAGGGTGCTGTTTGCCTCTCATCAATTGCATGGACCTGCTGCTGATTGGTGGACCGCCTACGTGGCCGCCCATCATGACCCTGAGAGCATCACTTGGGAAGAGTTCAAGCGTAGCTTCCGCAACCACTACATCCCAAGAGGTGAACTCAAAAACAAGAGGAAGGAGTTTTTGGGACTGCAGCAGGGAAACATGACGGTGAGGGAATACCTCACTAAATCTACTCAACTATCCCGTTATGCTCCACGAGACATAGAGACTGATGAGCAGAAACAAGATTGTTTCGTGGAAGGACTTACCGCAGAGATGCAGTGTGCAATGTCCTCCAATGAGTATGAAAGCTTTCAAAAGATGGTGGACAGAGCATTTGTAGTGGAAAGGAAGCTAAAGGCCCTGGAAAATGAGAATAAGAGGAAGGCGGGGTGGTCACATCAGGCCTCAGGGAGCAACACCCGCCCACGTATGATGCAACAACCTACGGGGCAAACGAACCGTGCTGCGGTACCCTATTCAGCACCAAGAGGGTACAACCCAAACTACAGGCCACCCGCGGCACCAGCACAGCCGCCACGTCAGTTTGTGCAGCAGCCTCGCCCCGCATATCCACCTCGACCAGCAGTGCAAGGACCCCCAAACCAACCCCAAGACAACAAGGGCCAGACATCTAAGATTGGGGTGCAATGTTTCAGCTGTGGTGAAGTGGGGCACTACGCCCATAAATGCCCAAAGAAGAAGCCTGCGCCGCCACAACAGCAGAATGTAGTGAGAGGACGGGTGAACCACGTCACTATGGAGGAAGCACAAGAGGCACCCGACGTGGTAGTTGGTAAGTTTCCTGCCAATTTACACCTTGCAACTCTGCTGTTTGATTCTGGTGCTACCCACTCGTTCATTGCTCAAGGGTTTGTTAAGAAGCATGACCTAGCAACCACACAAATGAACCATATGCTAGCGGTAAACTCTCCAGGTGGAGAAATAAGGACAAGACAAGTGTGTCCCAAAGTGAGCCTAGACATTAATGGGGTAGTATTTACGGCTAACCTCATAGTGATAGATTCACAAGGGATAGATATTATTTTGGGTATGGATTGGTTGACCAAACATAAAGGAATCATCCATTGTTCGACCAGAACGGTGGAACTAACTCACCCCAATGGCACAAGAGTAAAGTTCATAATGATACACGAGCCTAGGAGGGACATTAAATTAAATCAAGTGGAGGTGAAAGTTGAGGAAATCAGGACTATCAGGGAATATCCAGATGTTTTTCCGGAGGAGTTGCCAGGTATGCCTCCCGACCGTGACGTGGAATTCGCAATTGAGCTAGTACCGGGAACAGTCCCGATATACAAGAGACCTTATCGAATGGACTCCAAGCAGCTAGGAGAGCTCAAGGATCATTTGAGAGAATTGACGGAGAAGGGGTATATTCGCCCTAGTTCCTCACCATGGGGAGCTCCGGTGATATTCGTGCCCAAGAAAGACGGAACCCAAAGGTTATGCGTGGATTACCGTGCCTTGAATGAGGTAACCATCAAAAACAAGTACCCATTACCCCGCATTGAAGACTTGTTTGATCAGTTGAGGGGAGCTTGTGTGTTCTCGAAAATTGATCTCAGGTCGGGGTACCACCAACTCAAGATAAGGCAATCAGATATTCCCAAGACAGCTTTCGTATCTCGGTACGGACTGTATGAATACACCGTCATGCCTTTTGGGCTAACCAATGCCCCGGCATATTTCATGTACCTCATGAACAAGGTATTCATGGAGTATCTGGACAAATTTGTGGTGGTTTTCATAGATGATATTCTCGTCTTCTCCAAAAATGAAGAAGAACATGAGAAACATCTAAGGTTGGTGTTACAGAGGCTGAGAGAACACCAACTATATGCCAAGTTGAGCAAGTGTGAGTTTTGGCTGAAGAGAGTTCCCTTTTTAGGACATATAATCTCGGAGGGAGGAATCTCCGTAGATCCCGCCAAAATCGAGGACATCCAGAAGTGGAAGACCCCTGAAAATGTCGGGGAAGTTCGAAGCTTTTTGGGATTGGCTGGATACTATCGACGGTTTATTGAGGGATTCTCCAAGATCTCGAGACCTCTCACCAAATTGTTGGAAAAGGGAATCACATTCACCTGGACGCCACAGTGCGATACAAGCTTTCAGGAGCTAAAGAAGAGATTGACAACAGCCCCAGTGTTGGTTATGCCAGATATGCAGAAGAATTTCACAGTGTACTGTGATGCCTCTGGAAATGGGTTGGGATGTGTTCTCATGCAAGAAGGACATGTCGTGGCTTATGCATCCCGGCAGCTTCGGAAGCACGAGAAGAACTATCCTACACATGACCTAGAACTAGCTGCAGTGGTACACGCGTTGAAAATTTGGCAGCACTATTTGATGGGGAAGAGGACAGAGATATATACGGATCATAAGAGTTTGAAGTACATATTCACACAGCCAAATCTCAACCTCAGACAAAGGAGATGGTTAGAGCTAATCAATGACTTTGATATAGGCATCAACTATCATCCCGGGAAAGCAAATGTCGTGGCCGATGCTTTGAGTCGGAAAGTGCAGGTCAATAAGTTGAGTTTGAAGGGCATGCCTGCAGAATTGAAGGACGAGGTTATAAGACTCAATCTATGTCTAGTAAATAGTGGTGAAGCCATCGCCATGGAAGTGGACTCCACACTCGAGCAAGACATACGCGAGGGCCAAAAGAATGATGAGAAGATACAAGAGATCAGACAGCTCATTAAGGAAAATAAAGCTCCTGGTTTTAGAGAGGATGAACAGGGAACGGTGTGGCACGGGAAAAGGATCTGTGTGCCAGAAGTAAAAGAGATCCGTGAATTAATTTTGAAGGAGGCTCACGATTCCGACTATTCCATTCATCCTGGGAGTACGAAGATGTACCAGGACCTCAAAAGCAGGTATTGGTGGTATGGCATGAAGCGAGATGTCGCGGAACATGTTGCCCTATGTGACACATGTCAGTTGGTGAAAGCAGAACATCAACGACCCGCGGGATTATTGCAACCACTCAAAGTGCCTGAATGGAAGTGGGAAGAAATCAGCATGGATTTTGTCGTGGGATTGCCTAGGACCCAATCCGGGTATGATTCAATATGGGTCATTATTGATCGGCTAACCAAGGTAGCTCATTTCATTCCTGTGAAAGAAAGCTACAGCGGATCCAAATTGGCAGAATTGTACATGTCAAGGATTGTGTGCTACCATGGAGTGCCAAAGAAGATAGTGTCGGACCGAGGGACACAGTTCACCTCGAGGTTTTGGCAAAAGTTGCATGAAACCATGGGAACCTATCTGAACTTTAGTTCTGCCTATCATCCCCAAACTGACGGGCAGACGGAGAGAACCAATCAGATCCTTGAAGATATGTTAAGGGCATGTGCACTCAAAAACAATAGGAGTTGGGACAAGAACCTACCGTATGCGGAGTTTTCCTATAACAACAGTTATCAAGCTAGTATGAAGATGTCACCGTTTGAAGCTTTGTATGGAAGGAAGTGCAGAACTCCCCTATTTTGGAGCCAAACAGGAGAAAGCAAAGTGTTTGGTCCAGAAGTGCTACAAGAAGCCGAGGCGAAGGTGAGGGAGATTCGCAACAACTTGAGGATAGCACAAACACGCCAGAAGAGTTATGCTCATGTACGAAGAAGAGAACTCGTTTTCAGCGTGGGAGACTATGTTTATCTCAAGGTGTCCCCTATCAGAGGACTTCGTCGGTTCAAGGTGAAAGGGAAGTTGTCACCTCGATACATCGGACCCTTTCAAGTTTTGGAAAGGAAAGGCGAAGTGGCGTACCAACTAGAGTTACCGGTTCATCTATCGGACGTGCACGATGTATTTCATGTGTCACAACTCAAGAAATGTCTGAGGACGCCTGAAGAGGTGTTACCCATGAATGAAGTGGATGTAGCTGAAGATTTGTCTTATGCCGAGCAACCATACAAGATTTTGGAGACAATGGAACGCCTCACCAGAAATAAAAGAATCCGGATGTGCAAGGTGCAGTGGAAGCATCACTCAGAAGAGGAAGCCACCTGGGAACGGGAAGATGAGCTCAAGGCACAGTTTCCGGAATTGTTTTCTTAGAAACACCAATCTCGAGGACGAGATTTATTTTAAGGGGGGTAGAGCTGTAACACCCCAAATTTTGATTCAAAACCCAAAACCATGTTCAGAGGAGAATTTAAAAATTTTTGGACGTATTGCATGTTTTGCAAAAATTCAAATTCAAACTGGAATTCAAATTATACTCAAAACAGAAAAGAAAAGGAAAAAGAAAAAAAGAAAACGGGAAAAAACCGGCCAGTGGGCCGAAACCGCCAGCCGGCCCAGCTACCCCCGCGCCAGCCCGCCCCCGCGCGCCCGCGCTGTCTCTCACAGACAGGTGGGACCCACCTGTCATCCCCAACCTCGCTCGCGCCGACCCCGGACTTTTCCCCCCGAGCACGCGCGATCTTAACCGATTGAAAACCGCGTCCCTCAGCCCGAATTCTGATCCCGGAAGACTCAAACTCGATCGCAACAGACCCACCGCCCTCTCCCGGCTATAAAAACCCCAGCCCCGATCGGTTTTTCTCACGCGATCGCCGATTTTTACTCCGGTGAGCACCGAGACTTCGCCGGTGAATTCTGGCTGATCTAAGCTTGGAAACTCTGATCTAACTCGCTGGTCTTGATCCACCGCTACCGGGGATCTTTGCAGGTGCAGAAAACTCGGAGACTTACGGTGTAAACACAGCGCCGACGAGCTTCGCCGTGGTTTTGCCTCGGACCTCGCCGCCGATCACTTTCTAGGACCCCCGAGCTCGAGAAAACCCCCGAGGTGAGATCCCTGACCTCCCCTCTAACGATCTATGCCATAAGATCACAGTTCTAGGTAGAATTCTCGCGGATCCGAAACTTTCCGGCGAGGTCGCCGCTTCCCGCCGCCGTGCGCCGCCGGCAGCGCCGCCCTCGCTCGATCGGAGCGACGTGGCCGCTTGTGCGCCGTTTATTTTAAATCGCACGGTAGACTTTAAAACCCCGCGTACCGGTTCGATGTTATAATCTCAGCCGTCGGTTTAAAATCGGACGGTCCACGTCAGCCCCGCATTATAAAGACTGGAATTCTTACGTGCTACCCCCTGGGGTTCTCTGGAATTGAGAGCTAGCCCCGGAAACTTCAGATCTAGCCCCTGGAACTCCAGAAAATCATGTAAGTTCATTTAAAAATCAGTTTTAGCCCCTGGACTTAATAAAAATTAGGAAAAACACCTCTGATAAGTGTAGCTAGACCCCTGGAAATTATGAAAATAATATTATAGACCCTGTAATGGGGTGAATTCATTATTTTAGCCCTGTTTAGTATTTAATTTAGAAAATTGAATATGTAACTAGTGTTTAAAAATTAAAAAGTGGGACAAACATAATTGTCAAAATTAATTAAAAACTTTCTCAGTACTTAGAAAACTTTGGAGTGAGATAAAAATATATTTTTGGGCTGAAATGAATCTGTTTCATCTATTATTCACATCTATTAGTATAGGGACACATTTTTAAGTAAAGAATAGTTATAGAAAAATAGGGAAAATAATTATGAAATAGTTTACATCAGAGGCCAAGGTTAAAATATGTTATTAAATTATTTAGGACCAGAACCTATACTGTTTAGATGATGTGTGTTACTAATTTCATAATAAAATACACAATTATGCATAGGAATATAAATCTGAAAATATAGCAACTAGTAAATGATAAATGGAGTTTCTAAAATACAAAGAATTCAGTTTAGGGTTGGTACAAATTATGAAGGCACATATGGGGAAGAATAATACTTTTCATACACACTTGGTAGTAAAAAGGTGAAGTAGTTGAATATAAGAAATTTATTGGAAACCCATATAAATAGTATGTAAGTATAAAGGTGGACACAAAAGTAGGAATCATATACACATGGTTAAAAGTGCATGCAAGCCACAACTCAACACACATAAAGTAACCACAACACATATAATGGTGAATGAATTTCATAAATATGAATGTGTGGTTTGTATGAAGTAGAAGTGTGAACTATGTCTTATGATTGTTGTTTTTCTTTTGCTATGTGTGATGGTATGAAGTAGAACCTGTTCAAGAGCAAGTTATTTCTTTCCAAGATCAGGACTACCCATTTCAAGAGCAGCAAGAAGGAGGCAAGTGTCCTTGACCACTTTGATCCTATGCTAGGATGTGTAGATAGAATTATTTGCATTGTCAAATGAAATATGAAACCCATGCTAGGAAGTTTCCCTAGAATTGCATTACCTTGTTTCCTTGTAGCTTGGGTTGGGATTTATTTTGTCATGTCATTTATTTACATGCATATGCTTAGCCATGCTTAGAATGGGATGTTTGGGATATGAGATCATCAGTTTATATTACCATACTCTTGAATGAGACATTGTGAGTTATGTAGAGGTAGGGATCAAGGCAAGTTGGATGTTTTGGTTGTGTGCTGGGTGCACGAGACTTGGGTTTGTGTTTAGTACTTGCCTGGATCCTAAGGACCGGTTCATGGAGCATGTAACCTGGCTTTACAGTGCCAACCACATGCTGAGATGGGGCAGCTTGGCCAATTAATTAGGTGTATCCCCGGCGTAGTATGGGTGTGTTGGATGGTGCGGGGAATAGGTGTCAGCTGGACTACCATATGAACCGCAAGGCTCAAGAGGGGGCCACTGCAGCGGGGTTGGAGCCTCTTGTATGCTGTTAGGGGTGAAACCTCAGTGGGCCCACGCTCGTCGGGAATCCCTTTGTAAAGGCTTCGTAGTGATCTCCTGGCCGCACACCTGGGAAGTGTGAATGTGGATCGTAGCCACTGGCATAATGGAGGTTCTTTTAGTCCACCCGGCAACGGGGGATGAAATCACTACTTGTGGGTACAGTGGTACAAACTCTGCAGAGTAAAAACTGTCTTGACAGCCGTGCTCACGGTTAAGAGCGGCCTGGACTTATTCATGATTAGAGGATTGATGGTTTTGGATGTTAAGCGGGGAGCTTAACATTGGAAATGATGTTATGGTTATTTGGTTATGATGATGGGATGGGAGATTGGGACCACTTCACCTGTGTAGTAATGTTGGTGCTTAATAAGCTAAGGTGATAGGTATTAATTGCGTAGTGCTTTAACCATGAGTTCAACCTATCCTTGTTCTAGCCATGCATGATATAATTTTCCCACACTTGCTGAGTACCATTGGTACTCAACCTTGCATATTTGTTGGTTTATATTGCTGCTCAGGTCAAGATAATGAGGTGGTGTATAATGACCAAGATTTTGGACCCGAGGAAGGCTTTTAGGTTCATGAAGACCCCCGGGCAACGCCTGTGATGGAGCCCTAAATAATAATATTCCGCTGCTAGTTTATTTACTTGTGATGAACTTATTATTGTCCATCGAGACATTTACTATGTAAGACTTACTTATATTCGACACCTGGCTTGTAATAAATGATGCTTCACTATTTGTCATCACATGTATGAGAAAATGATCCTGGCATACATGTGATATTCACTTGGTTGTTTCTTCGGAAAAACCGGGTGTGACAATATCCTTAATGCTCTGCAGTTGCTTTCAACTCAGCACATCCTTCACTTTTTCAGCATCAATTTACACTTCTCGAGCTGAGGTAATATGTCCTAGGAATGATACTTGACCCAACCAGAATTAAGACTTGATGAAAATGGCATATATTGACGTTTGTTAAGTGTGAAATCCCAAAATTCTACAAATGGAGCTGCAATTCACACCGAGAAAATGAGAGGGAATTTAAACTTTTGAATTTAAAGGTGTGAGCTCCAAGTCTAAAGTTGAACTTGCAAAAATCCCCAAACACGGAGATCTAAATCTACCAGTTGGTTCTCCACACATCCACGGGTAGCTCGGCAAAAATTTAAGATCATTTGGAAAGGATTTCCTAGTCGTTGGATTTAAAATTGGAGAAGAGTCGATTTTGAATTTAAATCTCAGTTTCAAATTCCAACTTCACCGAAATTTAAATTTGAGCACACCATTGTGTTTCTCATATTTGTGGTGGACCGGAATCCACGCATCCAGGATCGCAGAGGGTGGTGCCGCACGATGCGACACCCGACAGCACTTATCATAAGAACAACATTGTATTACATAGAAAACCATCTGAATATGTACAAACTTGTACAAGACTTCAGTTACAAACTAGAAACGGGATTACAAAAGCGGAAGCTATGTTTATACAACTCACACCATCTACCTAGCAAAAGTCGGTTGCCCAGCCCTATGGGCAACCCACACTAGCTGCACTCCTCAGCTCAGCGCGGCGTGTACGGCTCCCACTCAGCCGTGGTCCCCGACGGAGGGTAGCCCTCACCGGTGGACTCGTAACCCAAGTCCGTGGGGTAGTCATTACCTGAAAAATACTTATAGCAGCAACCGTGAGCACGATGGCTCAACAAGACTTAACCGACTCACCTATGCATGAAACTCTACATGCAGTTTACAACGACAATGGGATGGTAATTTGCAGCAAACGGACACGCCTACAAGTTCATCCTTAGTTCATCTTTTAGCCACAAGTTAACAGTTCATGAATATGAAATTTAGTGAGCAATATTTGGTGGCACACATGTAGCATTACAATTTTTTCATAACAGCAATATTGAATCATCACATTTCATATATTAACCTACGTCACGACTCAGTGACCAAGTGGTACTCATCACCGCGAGGGACGGTGAATCGACTCGATATACACCTGCAGGGACACCCGAAGAGCATGTCACGTACACCCATCCGTGGAGCTGCACAGCACGCTCACTTGATGTCGTAAGGGACAACCATTCACCAAACAGCCCAAACGTCGAACCGGTCGCACCGAAAAGAGCAGGAGGTTCGCTACACGGAGCATCTCTCTATGCCCGTTAGCAGATTTCCACCTTGCTGCCCTCAACCTACACCTATAAATCGGTGCATTATGCCTCGACGCCCGGAAGTATAGGTTACATCGGTTTACCGGGGCCCATATATCTGATATGCCTTCGGTACGTTCAAACTTGATCAGCGTGGGCCGCACACGGATCGGTCCTCAATCGACACGGACAGGGATGCACACACAAGACTTCCTCTTGCTACGCCCTAGCCCCTGCCTAGTCTCATTTTCATCACTAATGTGATCTCACCTCACTCGAACCAATCCCGTGTGTCCCAAGCCTAACTCGCGAGTAGATTCCAACTACTCGACTTTTACCAAAGTTCTATGAATCATTAAGTATAGCCTGTCTACTCGAGGTCTTAGACACTACCCTCACTCCTGTAGGAAAATTCTGGTTGTGCAATTGGGGTTTCATCCATCCTCCACCTAATGCACACCCATACTTCATACTAAGTATTCATAAAGAAAAACTTTGTAAAATTTGTTAATGCAAACCAGGGCTTGCCTTGTTGCTCTGGTCAGTGGTTAGGGCTTCGTCCGGAAGGAGAAAGTCGAGCACTTCCGGGGTCTCCTCGCCTTCAGCGACTACAGGTAAACGATCTACTATATGTCAATTTAAATGAGAAGTTTAGAACTGAACATGTAATTACCATAACTCTAGCTAGCCCTCCCCCTTGGCTCTGAAATTTTTATAGTGGCTTGGTAGGGTTCTAACCAGAGTCTTGACCAAGTTTCATTCGAAACAACGTTCATTTGAGCCTTTTACAAATAAAAGCCTATTTGGTCATTAGTAGAGCCTCTAAGGAATTCCAGGGATTTTCATGGCTCCAACCATTACTTTCTGGAAGATGGTTCTAATAGAATTGGTTTCATGTCATTTGAAGAAATCTAGATGAAGTTATGCCCTAAACAAGATTTGAGAAAATCTGAAAAATATTTCTGTACATTTTTCTATTTTCTCAGGGCAGTTCACTTAATCACACCATTAGGGGGACTAAATGAACTTGTATGGGTCGGACAATTTTACTGTGACTCAAAGGTTTTCTAATGAACCTCCCAGCCAAATGTCAGAATTTTCCACCAAGTAATTCTACAGATAAAATTCCTAACAGTTAAAATTTTAGGGAATTAATTCTCAAAACTATTAAGTTTCATGAGCTGAAACTTGTTTTGCTGGATAGTACTCAAAGAGATGAATCCAACAAAATTTGGTTCACTGGATTTGGACACTTCTGACCCAAGTTATGAATTTCTAAAGTTTGGGCTGATCCCTGAATTATTTTCCTACAGAAAATCATCTCCCTCGCTCAACAAGAGACTGACAGGGGGCCTGCCCGTTTAATTTAAACTAACTATGCTCTCGCGCGCGCTTAACTCAGTGGCTGACACGTGGGACCCGCGCCTTCGTCGACCTCCCGACGCTGCCGCCCCGAGCCGCCGGAGCTCCGGCGAGGTCGGTGTTCCCGGCGACCTAGCTCGCCGGTGACGGTGAGACTTGCCGCCCTCACGTATCTTCGGACGCTGAACATGCTGGACACCATGCCACCGCCGGCTAACCGCCGTAGCTCGCCGGCGACAAGCGCTATGTCTCTGTGCAACATCGGCAACGTGTTCCCGTCCTCATAACCACCCCCTTCGCGCGCTAATCGCGTCACCACGTTCAGTGAAGCCTCGGGAAGCTCGGCATGACCTAGGTTGGGACCGAAACTGCCGGCAGACCAGACCTCACCGGCAACCCCCTCTTCCGCCGAGCTGTTCCTCGGTGAACCTATGGTTCCGGCGGTGGTTTCTTTCCGGTTTTTGATCGAGGAGGGGCGCAAGAACCTCTAGATGCCATTTCTCAGCTCTGTTTGCCCTCCCACACGACGATCCTCCCGATTTTCTCCTAAACCTAATCGGGTCCCGAAAAGAGCTCCCAATCCTAAACTGGGAAATTCTTTGCGCACGAAGGTCGAACCTTGAAACGGTTTGCGTGGTGAGCTTGAGGACAAGCTAGCGCTCCGCTTTGCTATGGACGTCGAGGGCAGAGAACGATCGTAGCTCGGTTTGCATGGGATTAGAACCCGGGCTGCTAGGCGTACGTTTACGGAGGTGTGCGAAAGAGGAGCTCGCCGGCCGATCTCGTGCCTTTTATAGCCAACCGAAGGCAGTGGAGGGCGCAACACCTGTTGAGCCACCTCCCACACCAAAGCAGGAGCTGGCCGGCGCCGCTCGGTGGCCTTCGGCGTGAAGTCACCGCGCCCCCCTCTCACTGCACGCGTGGGAACAGAGTACACTGAGTTCAGTCGGTTTGCACTGCAGTGTGGCTGAAAGGAGGGCCCCACAGGCTCCAAAATTGTCCTCCAAAATTAAATTCTTACTGCTCTTAATTTGTGTGACCCCCTTGTCCCTAGTAACTTGATCAAACAACATGTTTGGGTCTCTGAATTTGAATGATTCAAATTGACCTTGGGTTTGAAGGAATTTGAGCATTTGTGAGGCTGAAATTCAAATTCGGTTTGAATTTGCTCAAATTAGCTCCTTCCAAGCTGAACTCAAATGAGGATGAAAATTGGTAGACTAACTCAGAAAAATGTGTTGAGTTTGAATATGAAGCCAACTTTTGAATTCAAGTGATGAAAGTGGCTGCAATTTGAATTTGCATTCAAATTGGCCCCTTTTTCAAATGTCTCCAAAAGTGCCTCAAAAAGTATTGGATTTGCATGAAATTTGGCCTGAGCCTTCCCAAGACTATTTAAGGTCTAGGGGTGAGCTCAACCTTTCATGTTTATTTGTATGACTCCTACTTTTGGAAATTAGGGCTTTACCCTCTAATCACCCCTTTTGATAGTGTTTACTTGCTCTTCGCAAGTGTTCATGAGATATCCACCACATGAGCTGTGGTGTTGTGAGGTGATGAAAATTTCTTTGCAAGTCACTTTCTTGGGCTTTTACAATATTCCTTTTGGTCTACCCTCCAATTTTGGGAATTTTCGTACAAAATTCGGGTGGAAATCCTAAAGCACAGAGAGAGGGAGAGTTGTGGCTGTGGACTCCACCGGTCAGTCTCACAGATTGCAAACCGACTCTCTTGGGTCTTCAGCTCGCGCCACATCCCGACAGCTGAAGCCACTGAAGTCAGTCGATGCCACCTCCTGCTCGGGATGATCCGGTGGCCGAACGATAAGCGCGTAGCTCCCAGCCCCATGAACTGTTTCTCGCTCGCTCACGTGGCGCTCTCCCGAGAACACCGACGCCGGCGCTGTGCTCTGTTCTTCCCACGGCCAGACACCAACCGGACATCCTTTGCTCGAGTTCTCCAAACAAAAAAGCTTCGCCAACGAGTGATCTATCCGGCTAGCCCCTTTTCTTCCACTGTCCTGAGCTCTCTTGCACCTAAAAACGGCAAGTTGCCACTGCTCCCGTGTTGAACACCGAAGAAACTGAACTCGGCTCCCGTGGGCAGCCCGAACCGTGCAAGTTCAATCCCAAACGAGCTTACTCATCAGTGCACCAAAACCGGAGCTACTCCTCTCTGAAGCTCAGCCCTAGCCATTGATCACAGAGGGAGAATTTCAAGATTTTGTCCCGGGCGGCACAAACTGACCCTGAGGTATGAAATTGCAAAATTCGTCCTCAATTCGTGTTGGTTGTTTTCCAAACTCTGCACACAAGTTCCTAACTACCTAGCACACCTCCTCCATCGATTTTAGACCGAGAAATTGAGTGTAGAGCAAGGAATCCGAGTTCTTATCAAGGGAGTACCGCCGGACCACGTCGGGCGCGCGGTGCCGATGGATTTGGAGAGCTCCCCGGCTCGTTTAAACCCCATGTCGACCTTGTACATGATCCGCTGGTGCTTTAGAGCCAAGAACCCGATCATTTGGTAAAGAAACGAGCCGCCTCAACCTTGCCGGAACCCTAGTTCTTGCTGTCATCGGTGCGCACTGTTTTTCGGTGAGCTCTGGCCGCCGGCAACCTCACCAACATGTGCAGCGTGGTGGAAAATGGGAGGCGGCCAGTATGGGGCTGGAAGACGACCTGGAAGGGCCTTCCGGTGACCCTCGCTGGAGGGAGCCGCCACTGACCCTGTTTGGCGCGAGTTTGAAGATGAAAACTGGCGAGTGGGACACACTATCGAGTTTAAACATTTCCAGATTTTCCCCAACTCAGTTCAAACTTTGGAGAGCCATAAATTTGTGTAGGAATGTCCAAAAATTGTCAAAGAGATGTTATTGGATTCCTCTAAAAGAGTACTATGCAGGGGTGCAGCCCAATATTTATGAAAATCCCTGGATTTGGCTCATTAATTATTTAAGGAAAATTTTGTAGGAATTTTTACAGAAGTTCTGTTTATTGGGAAATTCCCAAATTTGGGCAGGACATTCTTCGAAAAATCCATGAACTCAAGTAAAATTTTCAGAGGCATTGGACTTCATTTGCTTGCCCAAATGTTGATTCAATCTTGTATGTCTCTGAAAATTAGGAAAAATAACAGAAAGATTTTTTAGCTTTTAGCTCCAACATGTAAAATTCATATCTCTGTGTAGGAAGCTCCAAAAATGATGAAACCAAGTCCTATGGACTCATGAGACTATCAAGATTCTGAAAAAAACAAATTTGGAGCATGAAAAGATATTAAGTTGCCATAGGAAGTCAGAGAAGCCAAATAGCTAAGAAAATTCTCTAGGCCACATCTTACATCAACTTTGTCTGAAATTTTGCAATCCACACCTATGTAGGATCTATGGACCACTGTAAAATTTTTAGTGCAAGTTGAAATCATCTTCTCCAGTTTTCTGCAGGTTCTTTCCACTACCTTTATTATGTCCATTATAAATAGCTCTTTGATTTTTCTCCAACAAACATCTACTGCCCAGCTAAAGTTCTCTGTTTTTTTGTCCATAACAGAGCTCTTCACTCACTTATAAGTTGGTCTAAACCATGCTTAAGACCTAAAACGCTTTTGTTTTATAATGTCTTTACTTGCAACATAAAACTGTGCATATTCATGTCGGTAGGAAATACGACGAAGGAGTTCGACGAAGAACTCGACTCAGAGCAGCAAGTTGAAGCTTTAACCTTCGACAAGATACTGACTTCAAAGTAGTAATAAACCTGCAGCAACATAAGGCAAGCCTCGGTTTGCATTTAACAGCTTTTAGTTATATTTTACTTTGTGTCACTTCTATTGGTCTAGTATGAATTGTGCATTAGGTCAAGGTAATTGATACTCCAAATGCATGACCCACAAACCCTTGGAGTTAAAGGGAAGAATAGATTACCTTCGTGTAGATTCTGCTAGGCTTAAGTTGTATAGGATCCGGTACAAGTCGGGTAGTTGGAAGCTACTCGCGAGGTTAGGATGTTAGTTCAGCGGGGTATGATTCTAGAGAATGGAATAACTAGAATGGAAAATGAGACCGGACATAGAGTAGGAGCAGCAGGACGTTGGGCCTGTGTTGCCGTAGCTCTGTTTGTGTCGGTTAAGGATCGATGCGTATGCCGCCCAGCTGAGCAACTTTGAACAGTACCAGATGCATACTGGAAGTATGGGGTCCAGGAAACCGATGTAACTCGGGTACTCTCGTGTCGAAACTTATACGGCCGTCCTTTGGGGGTTTGTGTTAGAGGTGTAAACCTGCTAGCGGAGCAACTTCGACGTGTTCCGTGTAGTGGCCCTTCTGATGGGTCGGCAGAACTGGTTCGGCATTGGAGTGACGGGTGAAAGGTTGCTGCATACAATGTAAGAAAGAGCTCTTGTGTGAGTCTTTCGAGGCAGATGTATGTGTCGTGTGTTCCGGGTGTGTCCTGATTCGAATCACCGTCCCTCGCGGTTATATGAGTACTACTTGTTCACTGAGTTGTGACGTAGTAACTATTTCCAGATGAAGTGAGATGAATCATTGCTGATGTGAAGTTCTTAAAGTCATTGTATTGCCAACCATGTATGCTATAGTTGTAGAGCTCACTAAGTTTATATTCCACTTTGGGCATCACCATATCGGAGGAAAGCGTTTCTTGTTTGATTGTGGACTTCCGATGTGAGGGCTGCCTAAGACATAATAATCTGCTGCTATAAAACTAAAAGTAAGGATCAACATCTAGGCGAGTCGTTATTGCAACATATTTGTCCTGTATTATTAAAACCAGCATGTAGAATTTCATGTTAGGAGTGTTGGTTAAGTCTTTCTGAGCCATCGTGCTCACGGTTGCATTATTAGTGTTTTGTAGGTTATAAAATTTGCTACGAAGATGGTTGTTCGGTTAGCCATCAGCGACTCACCGGAAACCCTGCCGCTGCACTCATATTTGTGGGAGCTAGTAAGAAGCGTCCGCAGGCTGGACGTCTTCTTTTTTGCATAATTAGGACCGAGAGTAAGTGTGTATGTATATTCCGCTGCGTGTACCCTCATGGTACAATATTTTGTAAATGATATTATCTTGAGGAATAAAAGACTTTGTACTTTATGGTTCTTTTCGTGTATGCTGTTGGGTACCGCATCGCACGGCACCACACAATGTGTATCCTGAAGTGTGGATCCCGGAAGGGGTTCCCCACAGGCGTGGTATCAGAGCCGCAGTGGGAGTAGCACGAATGAAAAGAGCGTATTTTCAAAACCATAGAAGTATACGAGTGAGGAACATATAGTATGCTCACATAAGGACTATTACTAGTATAGTTACTTAAGGTGGCAAGCTAACAGTGTGTTAATATTCAGTATTTCAATTCTGTAACAACGCACCTATCTGGAGGTAAGAATGGTAAGAAACTGTAAGGGCCTCAGTTTTTGACACATGTTTAAAGTGTTCATCACCAGACCACACATCTTATTTGAAGAAAGTTGATGAACACATTTAAAGAGCAAGTAACCATTGTCAACATGCTAATTAGAAAATAAACTCACAAGATGCAAAAGTGGTATTTCCCACATACATCATCTAAGGGCTGGACATGTTGAAAACTCCTACACATTGCTAGGGATGTCCATGCCAAGTTTCACCCAAATTCAACACCTTTTTGACGTACTTTTGGGTGTGGCTAGAAAGAGGATAGTTTGAACCCAAATTCAAATGCAAACTGTTTTTATCCCATAAATTCAAAAATGGGAGGCATATTCTTACTCAGCACATTTTTGTGAGCTCACACACCAATTTTCACTCCATTTGGAGTTGATCTTGACATGAGCTAAGTGTAGCAAATTCAAACTTTATTTGAATTTCAAACTGAACATGTGCTGAAATTCAGTCAAACCAAACCCAATTTGAATTCTAACCAATTCAAATGGCTCAGGGGTGAATAATTCAAATCACCAGGGGCATTTGAGGACTTACTGTTTACAACAGTGATATGGAGTTAATCTTAGAGGTTAAAAATGAAAGTGGGACCCACATGTCAGCTACTGAAGTGATTCAACCGACTGAAACTCCCTCACTCGGTTCTTCGGGCTTCAGCAGCGATCGCCACTGTGGGAGGCCGCCGCACCACCAGCTGCTTGGCCACGCGTGGCCACAAGTCGGTTCGGAGCCCTTCTTAAGGCGCCCTACTCCTCGGCCAAGGCCCCCTCGCCATTTTCTCCTCACAAGAACACAGAGCCGGGAATTTTCCTCCGCCGCTCGGAACTGATCGGAGAGCCCCGATCACAGCCACCCCGCTTCCTCCAGAGCTACGGCAAGGTACTAGGAACCTTCCTCCTTCTTTTCCCTCGCTAGAACAACGCTGAAACCGGATTAATCTCGGCTATACCGAGAGCTCCATTCAGTAACCTAAAGCCGCCGCACTTTGGGCTCCCGTGGACAGCCCAACCGGGAGGTTTTCACGCCCGAGCTAAGGCATCCCTGGACGCGCTGGTGATCGGTGCTGCTCACCTCCGAGCCACAGCCCGAGTTCTTGATCGCCGGCGGTGAATTTCCGGTTTTCCCCTTTCTCGGTACAGACCGACCTTCAGGTGCGGTTCTGGCAAATTCACACTCTAGGAAGAGTTAGAGAGTCTCATTCCGCTCCTACACAGACTAGACCTGGTAGCGCACAAGTTGCCTTCACAACCTTTAGCCAGAGAACCCCTGTACACGGCATATTTCGAAGATTGCCAACGGCGGATCATGCGGGAAGCATCGGGCACACGGTGAGGGCCTACTTCGGGCCTTCCCCGAGCTGCTACAAGCTCATGTCGACCTTCCCTAAGGTCCACTTATGCCCCCTGACTGGTTGCTCGAGTGATTGAGGTGGTAGGGAGGTCGGCCGACACGACCGAAGTTCTCCCGAGGCCGCCGCTCGTCGCCGACCAGGTGCCGGCCATTTTCATGATGAACTGAGCCCGGAATCATGTTCCCCGAGTGAAAGTAGGCGGGGGCGGCCAGAATCATGAAGTTTGGAGCTCCACAGAAGCTGCCGGCGAGCTCTCCGGTGAGGTACCGTGGTGGCAGAACGCGGGCGGCGGGAGGTAGACGAAGGGGGTGGACCCCGGCTGTCAGCGGCAGATATTTTAAAACCGAGATCTGCTGTGGCATGGATCGGATGCGGCTGCGCGTGAAGGAATCTGTAGCCACGTGTGTCATCTGATGAGGAGCTGACACGTAGCCCCGGGTCCCACGCACAGAGATTTAAACTTTTCCCGATTTTCAGATTTCATTCAAACTTCAAATCCTCATAACTTTGGCTAGGAAGCTCCAAATTGAGTGAACCAAATTCTGTTGGATTCCGCTCTCTGAGTACTTTCCAGCAAATCAAGTTTAACTTCATGAAAATCCTTATTTCCCCAGAATTAATTCCTCAAAATTTAAAACGTTTGGAATTTTAACTGGAGAATCCTTTGGAGGAAAATTCTGAAATTTTGCTGGGATGTTCAGCAAAATACCCCAGAACTATCATAAAAATTTCAGGTCCATTTGAGCTATATTGATGCACCTAATGGTATGATTAATAAAACTGTTCCGGAGAAAATAGAAAATGTTCAGAAACATTTTCAGAATTCCTCTGAAATTGTTTAGCTCATATCTTTAGCTACTAACCTTCAAATTAAGTGAGACCAACTCCATTAGAACCCTCTGAAAACCTTATTTCAGAAAGTCATGGCTTGCTCCATGAAAATCCCTAGAACACCCTAAAGCCTCCAATTAAGGTCAAGTACATGATTAATTGTGGAGGGCTCAAATGAGTTTTGCTGCAACTAAAACTTGGCCACGTCTCTGTTTAGTTTGTAACCAAGCCACAGTAAAAAAATTCAGGGTCAGTGGATCTGTCTAGTGAGACTTATTAGGTTCGCAAGTTTAATTCAAATCAAATGCATTTAAATTAATACATATACTTGTATCTCATGTAGTCGCTAAGGTCGAGGAGGAACCCGAAGTCCTAGACTTCGTTACTCCAGAAGAGCAGCTAGCCTACGATCAAGAGCAGCAAGGCAAGCCCCGGTTTGCATTAACCTTTTTACAAAGTTTTATTGTTTTGAGCACTTACTTAAGTATGATTACTTCTTGCATTGGAGTCTTGTTTGAAAACCCAATTGCATAGCCAAGAGAACCATGGATTTGGGATTAGGATTGCAAACCCCGTTAGCTACTGCCATGCTAAGATAGTGTACGATTCGGTATAAGTCAAGTAGTCGGAACTACTCGCGAGCATAGGCTAGAGGCACTCGACTCGGGTAGAGATAGCACATGATACAAATGTCAAGAAAGATGAGACCGGGCGGAGAGTATGGGCAACAGGACTTTGGGGCATGTGTGCTATAGCTCCGCTTGTGTCGATTGAGGACCGAGCCGTGTGCGAGCCTGTTGAACAAGCTAGAACAGTACCGAAGACCTACCGGATATATGGGAACCGGGAAACCGATGTAACTCAGGTAGCTGGATATTGAGGCATTACCTGTCATTCAGAGGGTAGGTTGAGAGCTTGATGTGTAAATCGGCTGGCGGCACTGAGATGTGCGTGCAGAGACCTCTTGCTTGGTACGATGGGACCGGTTCAATATTTGGCTGACGGGTGAAAGGTGGTTGCGTACGATGTCCGTGATGGTTGCTGTAGGCAACATCGAGTACGGGCGTGCGTGAAGGGTTATTCGGGTAACCCTGCAGGTGTAAATCGATTATAATCACCGTCCCTCGCAGTCAGTGAGTACCACTTGTTCACTGTACCGTGACATAGAAAGAACAGGCTAGTTACATGTTAAAATGTTGCTGATTGAAAGATGTACGTTGATTGTTAATGGTTTGTTGTAGTTTAGAGCTAACTAAATTTCTTTTTAACTTTGGGCAAAGTACATGAGAGAAATGCGTTTCTTGTTGATTGCGGCTCTCTCATGTGCCTTAGCGTAAGGTTCTCCACAACCTGCTGCTAAAACTTGAAAGTAAGGTCCTACTAATTAGGCGAGTCCTTTGCAAATTGTTTTATCTCAGGTATCCATCACCCCTCATGTAGAAGTTCCATGTTTAGGAGAGACGGGTGAGTCTTGCTGAGCCTTCGTGCTCACTGCTTGTGTTTGAAGCTTTTACAGGGTTCTATGAGGAAGGGACTCCCGAGGAGGAGACAGAACCCCAGGAGGGGAACCCCGTCGAGTGGGAGTCGTGCACGCCACCGTGTTAGTGTGTGTGCGTGCTAGTGGGGACACGTTCACGGGCTGAACGTGAACTCAATGCTTAGTCTACGCCCGTGAGTGTAGACTGAACATATTTTGTTGTACAAATGTTCAGAAACCTCTTTATGTAATAAAACTTTTCTTCCGCTTTGTACCTTTGATGTGTGTTATCCGGTGCTGTGCAACGCAGCACCCCTCAGCGTGATCCTGGCTCGACAAGACCGTGGGGTCGTGTCAGCGCTGGTATCAGAGCTCGCTTGAGGTTTAACACACTAGAAAGGTCATCTTTTTCAAAAATCCAGTGAGGAACGAGTTAGTAGCCCATATAAGGATGTTATTAGTGTATAGAAAGTGGCACACTAACCTATTTGCTTATGTCGGAAAATCGTGCATCTCGGGACGCTTTATGTCTTGGGGGGTGCACGTAAGCGCTGTCCACCAGTGCGCACAAGCTGAAGGGTTGAGCCCCACGGGTGGCAGGTAACCTGACCCGCTTTAATATCCTCTACGACTCTTCATGTCGTTTGGGGTATTCGAGCAACATCTGTCCCTGGCGTGCGTGGTGCAATTCAGGAGACCCCGTCACGTGGTCTGTAACGTGAACACGTAGCTCAAGGCGTGTTTGGCTTGAGAACATCAGGGTGAGTGATGATGGCAAGGTGTACGAACTCTATGAATACCGGGCTCGGTGTGCAGCTGAGTCTGACGATTGTGTGAGTTATATGCAGGTAGTCTAACCACAAAACGGTAGACGTGTAGCATTCGTTTGCGAGTGACACTCAGTGCCACTGAACTAACGGAGCCGGCTAAGTCCGGTATAGGTTTTTCTTTGTGAGGACGTAGTACCGACATGATTTGGTGACGCATCGACGTCACACCCCACTAAACGAACAACTTCATTGTAAAATTTGAAAGTTTTAATCTGGAGCATTAAAACTTTGCTGTAACCTCTTCCCTTAATCAGGATATTCAAAGTTAACAAGTTTTCAACTTATAGGTTGCTAAGGACAGAGCACTCTGTTTTCAGCTGAACTAAGGCTGAAGTTAATCAGGGGTTAGAGGTTGAGTTATTTCGAGGTTGGGGTCATATAATACATTTCTGGAAATCTTTGGAAGAGCTTTACATCTTTTCTGTTGAGATCCAGAGGTGTTTCATCCCTTAACCCATCGAAAGATGCAGTAGAGTTGAAACTGTTCGGAAAACAGGGAAGAACAAAAACTCTCTGTAACTCTCTGTAAATTAAGCATAACTTCCTGCATAAAAATACAAAAATAGAAAATGAGGTAGTTCTGGAAAGATTATGAGGGTTACAACTTTGTAACAGAAAGTTTTGTCAGATTGGGAGCAGAATTAACTGGAATTCTTGGATCAAAGCAGTACCTAAAGCAGGGAGGTGTTAACTTTGACATCTCATAACTTTTGAACCAGGACAGGTCTTAGGCCAAGCAAATACTTTCTGGAAAGCTATTGAAGTTAGCTTTAACTTTGGTGTTGAGCTTCAGAATTGGTTTTGCCTTTAGCATGGCCTAAATCAGGTTGAGATGGAAAATGGTCAGGGCTGTCATGTTGGACAGCAGATCAGCAGTCAAATTTGTTAAAATTTGAACTATGTTTCCAAATTTTATGGGTTCAATAACATGTTTCGTGTTATAACTCAATGGTTTAGTGTTCAAATAAATATTTGACATTTCTCAAATATATTTTTACAGATGACAGCAGATAAACAGTTCGAGAACGGGTGGGTGGAGTCTCACTGTTCTCACCACAGCGGCTATCCGGAAGCATTAAGGCAGATGCTTCAATATTTAGGGTACAACCAGATACCACAGTACTTTGCCAAGGAAGAAGGGGAGGAGGGGAACAATACGTGGACAATCCATGTCGAGGTTCCTGCAGGACCTACGCCACCCGGGTGGGCGCCGTTCACCGTCACGGTGACAGGTAGACAACCCGAGGGAATGTGGCAAGTGGCAGCCCGTGACACCATGTCACGTTTCTGCCAGCTACACGTGAGAGCGATGGAGGGCACTTCATACGCGCTCGTTCCGGTGGAGGGACGGGCTCATCATGTGTGGGAAGGGAGGTATCGGGAGGCAACCGATCCAGGTTGCCCAAGGTACAGCCCCGCGGAGGCAAACCTCAGCCTCCAAATGAGGGCGGGAAAGGCCGTGATGGACAACCAAGCTGTTCATACGGAGCATCTCGCTGCAAAGCTCAAGGAGAGCACAAGCTGTGGAGACCGTTTCGAGAGTGCTCACAGCGCACTCCACAATGTGCTCCTTCCGACGATCGAGCGACTGAACGAACAGCATAATCAGTTGCATCGTCTGAAGAAGGCGAAAAGTAAAAGCCGTGTTGACATCGCGGCGTTGCAAGAACTGGTGCAGACTCTAACCCAGCAGAACGAGGACCTTACTCAAGAGCGAGACCACGCGATTGAGGAAGGGCAAGGCTGGGAAGAAGACTACAACCAGGCCATGGATGAGGTTTACGCGTTGCAGGACCTCGTGCCTCCGGTATTGGGCATACCGGTGGTCTTGGGTCTTCCGGCAATGGGAGAACCCGAGATGGAGAAGAGGTGGTAGATCCAGAGCCACCAGCAGAGGTACCGGAGGAGGACGACCTGCAGGAGGTCGAGTTCTAATCTGAGTAGGGGTTACGGTTGCCAAGTAGGGCAGCTGGAGTTGTGTAACCCAAACTTTTGTAATCGGTGACATGTCGCGTAGGCATTAGGGTATGTATAGATAGTGACGACATGAGCACGACTTCTCGGAGACCCGAGAATAATGTATCTTGTATAAAGTTTATGCTTTATCAATATATATGAAAGTTGTGCAAATTATTCATGCGTCACTTCAATACCTACTGTTGCATATGGAATTTTTAAGTATGACTGTACTGATCGCTGCTGTTTTGAATTTCAGAATGACTCGTACTCGTGCCAACCCAGACGTTGGGGGTTCTAGTCAAGGGGGAGAAACCGCCCAACAGCCTCCCGAGGACTCCATGGGACAGCAACAGCAGCAGCAACCACAGCAACAACCGCCACCTCCACCGCCAACTGTTACTTTGGCGGATATTGTAGCAGCAATGGTGGGCTCTCATCAGCAGCATACGGAGTTGCTGCAGACCCTCATTGCCAATATGTCTCGACCAGAGAGGCATCAAGATCGTGAGGAGCGTCAACAGAGCTCCTACTCCGACTTCCTAGCAACTCATCTCCCGGTATTCTCAAGGGCGGATGAACCCCTCGATGCGGATAACTGGCTCCGCACGATAGAGATGAAGTTTGGGCTGCTCCAACGAAGTGAGCAGCGCAAGACTCAGTTCGCGGTCCAGCAGCTCCAGGGATCCGCGAGCGCGTGGTGGGCAAACTTCTGTGCTTCACAGCCCACCGACCGAGTTATGACCTGGGTGGAGTTCCGGACGGCCTTCAGGGCCTATCACATACCGCCAGGTCTGATGAAGAGGAAGACGAAGGAGTTTCTACACCTGCAGCAAGGGAGCCAGAACCGCTGGAATACTCCAGGGCGTTCAATGATCTCGCGCTCTATGCGTCGTATCATGCCAATACTGATGAGAAGCGGCCGGACCACTTCTACCACGGGCTTAACCCGCTCCTAAAGGACAAGCTGGCGATGTTCAATCGCGGCAGCCTCAACGACATCATTAATGCTGCGATTGTCCAGGAGGACTCTGGCAAGGAGTTAGCGGCGGCGGAGAGAAAACGAAGCGCGCCGCAAAGCAGCGGAGAAGGAGGCGGTCCTTCTCAGAAATTTCGGATGGTGAATCGCCCACCATCAGGTTCACACTGGCAGCCACCACAAAGGTCGATGCCATTCCGCAGTCGGCCCTATTCTTCACCGGCGTTCAGGCCGGCACTGCCAGCACCACCTCCGCAACAACAACAGCAACAGCAGGCGATGCCGCATGCGTATGCACCTCAGCAGCGCATGCCGGGCTTTCATCCCCCAAGCACCGGACAAGCAGCGGTCACATGCTACAAATGTGGTCGCCCAGGACACTTTGCCAGCAGTTGTCCGGAGAGACAAGGAGGCGGAGTTGCACAGCAACTTCCGGGGAGGAATAAACCCCGGAACCCTACTAATGCACGGCGGGCAAACCCGAGGCCCGGCACTGTCCACCAACTTGCCATAGAGGACATGCCGGAGGGTGAGACAATCCTTGCGGGTATGTTCCAACTCCACCAGCATCCCGCCATAGTGTTATTTGATTCAGGTGCCACACACAATTTTCTTAGCCAAGCTTTCATTGCTAAACACAGCTTGCCAATCCTACCCACCGATAGTCCATATTTGGTTTGTTCACCGGGTGGGAAGATTTCAGCAAGCGTAATGGTTTCCAAAGCACCATTATGCTTAGAGGGTAGAGTGTATCCTACGTCTCTCATAATCTTAGAGGGACAGAAGGCCGATGTCATTCTAGGGATGTCGTGGTTAACCCACCACGACGCTATTTTAGACACCATCCTTCGAATCGTGCACTTGAACTCCGAAGTGCACGGATCTCACTCCTTATTTCTGGGCAGTCCAGAAATAAAACTTCCAAGTGTCTATCAATCCACAACTATCAGATTGGAAGATATTCCAGTGGTCCGAGAGTTCCCTGACGTATTCCCGGATGATTTACCAGGGATGCTGCCCGATAGAGAGGTGGAGTTCAAGATTAAACTTGCACCGGGAACCATGCCAATATCCCGGAGGCCGTACAAGATGGCGCCCAAGGAATTGGCTGAACTGAAGACCCAGCTAACGGACCTGCTGGAAAAGGGTTTTATTAGGCCGAGCTCCTCACCATGGGGCTGTTCAGCATTATTTGTGAAGAAGAAGGATGAGACGTTACGGCTTTGCGTGGACTATCGTCCATTAAACGCCGTAACCATCAAGAACAAGTACCCGTTGCCACGGATCGACATGTTCTTTGATCAGTTGGTCGAAACAAAGATCTTTTCCAAGATGGACTTAAGATCAGGGTACCATCAGATTAAGATACGGGCGGAGGATATTCCAAAGACGGTTTTCTCGATGAGGTACGGACTTTATGAGTACCTGGTCATGTCCTTCGGCCTCACCAATGCTCCAGCTCACTTCATGTATTTGATGAACTCGGTATTCATGCTGGAGCTGGACAAGTTTGTCGTGGTCTTCATCGACGACATCCTGGTGTATTCCAAGTCGGAGGAAGATCACAAGAAGCATCTGCGTATAGTCTTGCAACGGCTGCGGGATCACAAGCTATACGCGAAATTCAGCAAGTGCGAATTCTGGATATCGCAAGTGCCTTTTCTCGGGCATATCATCTCAGTGGAGGGCATCGCTGTAGACCTGAGTAAGATCACACAAGTGCTGAATTGGAAATCCCCGAGAACTGTTCATGAGGTACGGAGTTTCCTCGGACTCGCGGGATATTATCGGAGATTCATTCCGAACTTCTCGAAGATTGCCAAGCCTATGACGGAGCTGCTGAAGAAGGCTATCAAATATGTTTGGAGTCCAGCATGTGAATCAGCATTCAAGGCTTTATTCAAGCACCTGACATCAGCACCGGTTTTGGCGCAGCCAGACACAACAAAACCGTTCGATGTGTACTGCGATGCATCCGGCATTGGGCTCGGATGTGTGCTGATGCAAAACCGAAGGGTGGTCGCGTATGGGTCACGGCAGCTCAGAAGCCATGAGCAGAATTATCCAACACATGACTTGGAGCTCGCTGCCGTGCTACTTGCACTAAAAATGTGGAGGCACTACCTACTCGGTAACCTCGTACATTTATATACCGACCACAAGAGCCTCAAGTACATATTCACTCAGAAGGAGCTGAACATGAGGCAGCGAAGATGGTTAGAACTGATAAAGGATTACGAAATAGAGATCCATTATCACCCCGGCAAGGCAAATGTAGTGGCGGATGCGCTGAGTCGCAAGTCACACGTCAACAATCTGACAATCACACTATTCGAAGAGAGCGAACCACCACTGCATGTGATTCCACATGGGGCTCTCTACAACCTAGCTTTGACATAGCGGCAGCTCAGAAACATGACAAGGGCATGTCGCATTTGCGGAGACGTATAGACAGTGGGGAGCTGAAATGTTTCCGGAAGGACGGAGACGGCGTCCTATGGTTCAAGGACCGGATTGTCGTACCCCGTAACCCGGAGTTACAGAAGAAAATCTTTGATGAGGATAACTTATCAAAGTTTTCTATTCACCCTGGCAGCAACAAAATGTATCAAGAACTCAGAAGCAAGTTTTGGTGGACACGGATGAAGCAGGAGATCGAAAGTACGTGTCCGAGTGTGATACATGTCGAAGGGTGAAGGCGGATCATATGCGGAAACCGGGACTGCTACAACCACTGGGCGTTCCTGCCTGGAAATGGGAAGATGTGAGCATGGACTTCATCGTTGGTTTACCCACCACTTTTCAAAAACATGATTCTGTGTGGGTGATCGTCGACCGGCTCACCAAAGTTGCCCATTTCATCCCGGTCAACACCAACTACAACGCCAAGAAGTACGCTGAACTGTACATCTCACGGATCTTATGCTTGTATGGCGTACCCTGTACCCCCATCATATCGGATCGGGGCACTTTATTTGTGTCCTGTTTTTGGGAGCAGCTGCACGCTGCATTGGGGACGAAGCTGATCCGTAGTTCAGCATACCACCCGCAGACGGATGGGCAAACCGAGCGGGTAAATCAGATCCTAGAAGGCATGCTACGAGCTTGCGCTATCAACCACGGCAAGAATTGGGATGATCACTTGCCGTTAGCCGAGTTCTCGTACAACAATGGGTACCAAGCCAGCATCAAGATGGCGCCCTACGAGGCGCTATACGGAAGAAAATGCCGCACACCATTGAATTGGTGTGAGTCTGGTGATAGGGTTACCTTCGGGATTGACCTTGTCAACAACGCGGAAGAAAAGGTTCGGCTGATTCAAGTGAACCTAAAAGCCGCCCAATCTCGACAGAAACAGTACGTGGACCAGAGAAGACGTCCATTGCAGTTCAAAGTCTGGGATCACGTATACCTACGTGTGTCTCCAATGAAGGGCGTAAACAGGTTTGGGGTGAGAGGAAAGTTGGCACCCCGATTCATCGGTCCGTTCCAGATTACCGAAAGATGTGGATCAGTAGCATACCGGCTGAAATTACCAGAAACACTTTCCGGTGTGCACGACGTCTTTCACATTTCCCAGCTGAGGAAGTGTCTCAAGCTATCTACTACCGTTCAGCTGGAAGACATTGAAGAACTGAAACCGGATCTCAGCTATCGGAAGGAACCGGTTCAGATCATTTGACGAGAAGGCCCGAACCACACGCAACCGTACGTTGTGGTTTTACAAAGTTCTATGGAGTAATCACTCCGTGGACGAAGCGACATGGGAGAGCGAAGGATTTCTTCGCGCTAACTACCCCGACTTTTTCACGTCGCATATCCGGTAATTTTCCACCGTCCTCCCTCTCATTTTCACCTTATAATCTCGGGACGAGATTCTTTTAAGGGGGGAGGAATGTAAGGGCCTCAGTTTTTGACACATGTTTAAAGTGTTCATCACCACACCACACACCTCATTTGAAGAAAGTTGATGAACACATTTGAAGAGCGAGTAACCATTATCAACATGCTCATTAGAAAATAAACTCACAAGATGCAAAAGTGGTATTTCCCACATACATCATCTAAGGGCTGGACATGTTGAAAACTCCTACACATTGCTAGGGATGTCCATGCCATGTTTCACCCAAATTCAATTCCTTTTCGAGGTACTTTTGGGTATGGCTAGAAAGAGGGTAGTTTGAACCCAAATTCAAAAGCTAACTGTTTTTATCCCATGAATTCAAAAGTGGGAGGCATATTCTTACTCAGAACATTTTTGTGAGCTCACACACCAATTTTCACTCCATTTGGAGTTGATCTTGACATGAGCTAAATGTAGCAAATTCAAACTTTATTTGAATTTCAAACTGAACATGTGCCAAAATTCAGTCAAACCAAACCCAATTTGAATTCTAACCAATTCAAATGGCTCAGGGGTGAATAATTCAAATCACCAGGGGCATTTGAGGGCTTACTGTTTATAACAGTGATAATAAGTTAATCTCAGAGGTTAAAATGAAAGTGGGACCCACATGTCAGCTACTGAAGTGATTCAACCGACTGAAACTCCCTCACTCGGTTCTTTGGGCTTCAGCAGCGATCGCCACCGAGGGAGGCCACCGCGCCACCAGCTGCTTGGCCACGCGCGGCCACAAGTCGGTTCGGAGCCCTTCTCAAGGCGCCCTACTCCTCGGCCGAGGCCCCCTCGCCATTTTCTCCTCACAAGAACACAGAGCTGGGAATTTTCCTCCGCCGCTCGGAACTGATCGGAGAGCCCCGATCACAGCCACCCCGCTTCCTCCAGAGCTACGGCAAGGTACTAGGAACCTTCCTCCTTCTTTTCCCTCACTAGAACTCGGCTGAAACCGGATTGATCTCGGCTATACCGAGAGCTCCATTCAGTAACCTAAAGCCGCCGCACTTCGGGATCCCGTGGACAGACAAACCAGGAGGTTGTCACGCCCGAGCTATTGCGTCCCTAGATGCGCTGGTGATTGGTGCTGCTCACCTCCGAGCCACGGCCCGAGTGCTTGATCGCCGGCGGTGAATTTCCAGTTTTCCCCTTTCTCGGTACAGACCGACCTTCGGGTGCGGTTTTGGCAAATTCACACTCTAGGAAGAGTTAGAGAGTCTCAATCCGCTCCTACACAGACTAGACCTGGTAGCGCACAAGTTGCCTTCACAACCTTTAGCCAGAGAACCCCTGTACACGGCATATTTCGAAGATTGCAAACGGCGGATCATGCGGGAAGCATCGGGCGCACGGTGAGGGCCTACTTCGGGCCTTCCCCGAGCTGCTTCAAGCTCATGCCGACCTTCCCTAAGGTCCACTGATGCTCCCCGACCGGTTTCTCGAGTGATTGAGGTGCTAGGGAGGTCGGCCGACACGACCGAAGTTCTCCCGAGGCCGCCGCTCATCGCCGACCAGGTGCCGGCCATTTTCATGATGAACTGAGCCCGGAATCATGTTCCCCGAGTGAAAGTAGGCGGGGGCGGCCAGAATCATGAAGTTTGGAGCTCCACAGAAGCTGCCGGCGAGCTCTCCGGCGAGGTACCACGGTGGAAGAACGCGGGCGGCGGGAGGTAGACGAAGGGGGTGGACCCCATCTGTCAGTGGAAGATATTTTAAAACCGAGATCTGCTGTGGCACGGATCGGGTGCGGCTGCACGCGAAGGAATCTGTAGCCGCATGTGTCATCCGATGAGGAGCCGACACGTATCCCCGGGTCCCACGCGCAGAGATTTAAACTTTTCCCGATTTTCAGATTTCATTCAAACTTCAAATCTTCGTAACTTTGCCTAGGAAGCTCCAAATCGAGTGAACCAAATTCTGTTGGATTCAGCTCTCTGAGTACTTTCAAGAAAATCAAGTTTCACTTCATGAAAATCCTTATTTCTCCAGAATTAATTCCTCAAAATTTAAACTGTTTGGAATTTTAACTGGAGAATCCTTTGGAGGAAAATTCTTAAATTTTGCTGGGATGTTCACCAAAATATCCTTGAACTATCATAAAAGTTTCAGATCCATTTGAGCTAAATTGATGCACCTAATGGTGTGATTAATAAAACTGTTCCAGAGAAAATATAAAATGTTCAGAAACATTTTCAGAATTCCTCTGAAATTGTTTAGCTCATATCTTTAGCTAGGAACCTTCAAATTAAGTGAGACCAACTTTATTAGAACCCTTTGAAAACCTAGTTTTCAGAAAGTCATGGCTTGCTCCATGAAAATCCCTAGAACACCCTAAAGCCTCCAATTAAGGTCAAGTACATAATTAATTGTGGAGGGCTCAAATGAGCTTTGCTGCAACTAAAACTTGGCCAAGTCTCTGTTTAGGTTGTAACCAAGCCATTGTAAAAAAAATCCAGGGTCAGTGGGTCTGTCTAGTGAGACTTATGAGGTTCACAAGTTTAATTCAAATCAAATGCATTTAAATTAATACATATACTTGTATCTCATGTAGTCGCTAAGGTCGAGGAGGAACCCAAAGTCCTAGACTTCGTTACTCCGGAAGAGCAGCTAGCCTACAACCAAGAGCAGCAAGGCAAGCCCCGGTTTGCATTAACCTTTTTACAAAGTTTTATTGTTTTGAGAACTTACTTAAGTATGATTACTTCTTGCATTGGAGTCTTGTTTGAATACCCAATTGCATAGCCAAGAGAACCATGGATTTGGGATTAGGAATGCAAACCCCGTTAGCTACTGTCAATCTAAGATAGTGTAGAATTCGGTACAAGTCGAGTAGTCAGAACTACTCGGGAGCATAGGCTAGAGGCACTCGACTCGGGTAGAGATAGCACATGATACACATGGCAAGTAAGATGAGACCGGGCGGAGAGTAAGGGCAACAGGACTTTGGGGCCTGTGTGCTATAGCTCCGCTTGTGTCGATTGAGGACCGAGCCGTTTGCGGGCCTGTTGAACAAGCTAGAACAGTACCGAAGACCTACCGGATATATGGGAACCGGGAAACCGATGTTACTCGGGTAGCTGGGTATTGAGGCATTGCCCGTCGTTCAGAGGGTAGGTTGAGAGCTTGAGGTGTAAATTTGCTGGGGGCACTGAGATGCGTGTGCAGAGACCTCTTGCTCAGGACAATGGGACCGGTTCAATATTTGGCTGACGGGTGAAAGGTGGTTGCGTACGACGTCCGTGATGGTTGCTGTAGGCGACATCGAGTACGGGCGTACATGACGGGTTATTCGGGTAACCCTGCAGGTGTAAATCGATTATAATCGCCATCCCTCGCGGTCAGTGAGTACCACTTGTTCACTGTACCGTGACGTAGAAAGAACAGGCTAGTTACATGTTAAAATGTTGCTGATCGAAAGATGGACGTTGATTGTTAATGGTTTGTTGTAGTTTAGAGCTAACTAAAGTTCTTTTCAACTTTGGGCAAAGTACATGAGAGAAATGCGTTTCTTGTTTGATTGCGGCTCTCTCATGTGCCTTAGCATAAGGTTCTCCACAACCTGCTGCTAAAACTTGAAAGTAAGGTCCCACTAATTAGACGAGTCCTTTGTAAATTTTTTTATCTCAGGTACCCATCACCCCTCATGTAGAAGTTCCATGTTTAGGAGAGACGGGTCAGTCTTGCTGAGCCTTCGTGCTCACTGCTTGTGTTTGAAGCTTTTGCAGGGTTCTATGAGGAAAGGACTCCCGAGGAGGAGACGGAACCCCAGGAGGGAACCCCGTCGAGTGGGAGTCGTGCACGCCGCTGTGTTAGTGTGTGTGCGTGCTAGTGGGGACACGTTCACGGGCTGAACGTGATCTCAATGCTTAGTCTACGCCCGTGAGTGTAGACTGAACATATTTTGTTGTACAAATGTTCATAAACCTCTATGTAATAAAACTTTGCTTCCGCTTTGTACCTTTGATGTGTGTTATCCGGTGCTGTGCAACGCAGCACCCCTCAGCGTGATCCTGTCTCGACAAGACCGTGGGGTCGTGTCAGCGAAACACCACCAAAACGGATCAATTTCGGTTAGCTCCCCCATACGAGGAAAGTAGTGTGGGATGTCCCGTTCAGCAATGGACGGGAAGTGAATATGTTTTCTAAGACTCTTCATGTCTTAGAGACATATGAAATGCACTAGCCTCCAGTGCGTAAACCCATAGGCAAGAGGAGGAGACACCATCGTGTGGTTTGTAACACGAAGTAGGTTCTCCAGGACTCTTCACGTCCTATGAGGCTTACGAAAGTGCTGTTCCACTGGTGTGCTTTATTGCAAAGGTGTGGAGCCCCCGTCGGGTGGTGAATAACCCGATCATGTACCTTGAGATGTGGCTTGACTCATGGACGGCCCGTATGGCAATGGTACAGGGCATATGTTTTTACTATGATATGGACCTGCCTGATATGGAAAACCTTTGTGTGCATCACTATTGATTGTTTTTCTGAAGGTACCTTAACCACGAGTAGAACATTCCGTTTAGAAAACGTGTGTGAGTGATCGTTTTAGTGCCACCACTGGAAACGTATATGCCGGTGTAACGCCGGTTAGGATTTTAATTTGGTGAGGAAACATAGTACCGTAATATGTTCTTAACTACATGAAAAATGAAATTTTCAAAGAAAACTGTAAATTGGAATCTAGGATTCCATTAGGGGTTAATGAACTCCTATGTTGAACTAAGAGTCAATTGGGAGTATAGTTTCCATCTCAAACCTTTAGAAACAACCTCCCCTGTTTTCAGCAGAATTTTTGCTGAAATTGAACAGGACATAACTTTTGATTGGTTAAACCAATGGAGGTGAGGGATACATTTGTGGAAAGTTTTTGAAGTCTTCTACAATTTTTCTGTAGAACTCCAGAACAGAATCTCCCTCCAAAGGGATGAAAATCTCAGATGAGTGTAAACTGTCCAGAAACAGGGCAGACCAAAAATGCTCTTTGGAATTTTCGGTATTTCGACCATAACTTCTTGTAGAAAAAATTCTAAGGGTCATGTGGGCCACTGTTAGAATATTTGTAATATGTGCTATGACTTTGTAGTTCAAAGTTTCTACAGATTTGGGGTACAACATTATGAAATCTTGCGGACAAAACAGACACTTTCAGAGGAGGTGCTGTCAAAATTGTTCCAGATTTCTGTCAACATTGAAATATCATAACTCCTGATCCAAAATTGATGTAAAAGCAAATAGATGCTCGTTGTAAAGATATTCAAGTTATATATAACTTTTATATTCAACTTGAGACATGAAACTGCCATGTTCAATTCTGGGATTAAAGTCAAATGGTCACTCCAAACAGAGCATTGTTCATTGCCCATGTAACTTGAGACTTGTTGTAGACATGAAGGTTTTTATACTTCTCTAAGTTCCATGACATATTCATTAGTTCTCTTTCATCATTCCTTGCTGTTGATTTAAGGGTTTGACAAACTTGACCAAGCAGAGCAGCATTTAGATGTCATCTCAAGCTGCAAAGAAAATTTCATGGTCAGCCAAGGAGGACAACACTGAAAGTGGGGAACGTAAACTATATGGCAGTTGAAGACGTTCCTGTGGGATAACCCGTGTTTGCGGGTATGTTCAGCCTACGTGATCAACCCACGTTCGTGTTGTTCGACTCGGGTTCCACACATGATTTTATCAGCAAAGATTATGTGGTTAAGCACCAAATACCAGCAACCATCGTATCAAATTAATTCACCGGGAGGTAGTAGGACAGCGGGCAGGATTGTTGCTCGAGCGTCTATATGTTTGGATGGGCGGATATATCCTACTACTCTTATCATCCTGGAAGGCTTGCGGATTGACATTATCTTGGGAATGGCTTGGTTGGCACACACCAAGCTATCTTTGATAGTAGTTCACGAACATTACAGCTGAATTCAAAGAAGCACGGGCAACACATGTTGATTCTGAGAAATGATGCACCAGAAGTCACTGCTGTACACGCCGTTGAAGCTAAGAATGTAAAAGTCCCAAAATTGTATATGAATAAACTGAGGTTTGAATTCATATGTGTGGTAAAGTCATGAAAAATGGGACTAGCTAAAACTTTTATTCATGCAATGTGCTACATGGATGATCATCCAAAATGAGGCTCACATTTTTATTTGAAGGTGTTGAACCAATAAGGATTTAAATATCACTTTGCATGAAGGATTAATAATCAGATTTCAAATTCAAAGTTCACACTAATTTGGGGTTAAAAAATTTGAATACTTATGCAGCCATATAGTTTGGAAATTGTGGAAAAAGTTGGATGACAAACATGTCATTGTAGTGCGGGCTCAAAAGGAATTAAATAGATGCATTTCAAATGCAAACCAAATTCAAATTTGCTATGCAAATTCAAACTGAATTTGGGGGAATTCAAATGCTAGCCCACTTTTAAAATTCGAAACTTTTGAATGGATTAAGATTGACATAAGGAGATCTTTTGAAGAGGAAAAATTTGGGTGGAGCCCACACGTCATTGGGATATTTGTAACTTGCACCCAAAGCAAACAAAGCCTCTGTTTTCAACTCCCACGAGTAGCTTCTCACCGTGAGCCACCGAGAGAGTGGCCGAGCCACCTTCTGCTCCGTCTCCCACGCGCTGGCGACCAGGGGGGCTGTTCCACTCATCCCTCGGTGTGATCCTCCTCCCCACAGCCGAACCAATCATGCTTTGCTTCCTCTTCATGGACAACACACGAAAACAGCGCCTCACACCGCTGCTGCCTCAGCTTGATCTGGAACCGGCAGAAACACTCACGCACACTGCACCACAAGCTGCTAGAAAGCACCACGAGCCCAGTTCCCACCTCCCCGACACACAAACCACCGAGTTCCGGCGTTCCCGAGCCCTAAAACACCTCACCAGCGGTGACCTAAAGTGAACCGGTGAGTGGGCGCTCATGGGCAGCTCGCCACAGCAGTTGTTACGGCCGAGCGAGGGCGGCAACGGGAGCGCATGGCCACCGTGCTGCTCTCACCCGAAGCTCAAGCCCAACCGTGAAGTATCGACGGTGAATTTTGAAAATTAACTCCGGCTGGTGCAAACCGAGCGTCCGGTACGAGATCTTCAAATTCTCCATCTCCAATTCTTCTTAGGTCGTCAAACTATGTACATAGAAGCTGGACTAGCCGGCGATCATTCTCCTTTAGCAACCCTAGCATGAAATCACCTCGGAGCAGAGAATTTTGAGGCCATGTCGGTCTTCCTCAAGCTCCAAGGGTGCTGTAGCGCGGGTTGGTCGATGTTTTGGCGGGCTAGAAACCTCGGTCAACGGTGCCGAACTCCAACCGAGGCTGCCACACGTCCCCGGGGTATTTCCGGCCACTGGCAGCTCGAACAAGTGCCACAGTCGTGTTCCCCGGACTCCATGATGCCCTAGCGGCGAGCCCCAGCTCGGCCGAGGGCCGGAAACGGTGAGCCGGCGAGGGGCGGCATCGGGCCGGTGGGCTGGGCAGCGCGGCGCGCGAAGAGGTGGCGGGAGGTAGAAGAAACCCGGGTGGCCCACGTGTCAGCGACAGTAATTTTAAAACACTGATCGTTTGTGGCTCGCGGATCTTCTGTGGCTGCGCGCTGAGAACCCTGTGAGCCGGTGTGGCTCAGTTCTGATTGGCTGGGTTTAAAACAGTGAGACCAACTGATTTCCCGTAGAAAAATAATTCCAGAGATTGCCACAACTTTGGAAAATCATATCTTTGTGTAGGAATATCCAAATTGAGTGATTCAAATTGGGTTGGATTCATTTCGTAAAGATCTACCCAAATATGAACTCCAATTTGTATGAAAGGCATATTAAATTCTGGAAAATTCTTTGAAATTTTTCTGAAAAAAAATTATTGAGGGAGTTCAGTTCATCCAAAAATCCTCAAATTTTGCCTGAATATTCTTTAGAATATTGTTGACATCCTAGCAAATTTTCAGCTCATTTTCAGACTCATTTTCAGAATATTGTTGCTAAATACAAACTGCTGTGTTCATAAGAGTCCAGAAACATTTTCAGAAAATGTTGCCCACTTGTAAAATCTATTCTAGGCAATTCATAGCTCCAAAAATCATAGGAAAATTTAGGCAAGCTCTCTGAGACATACTTGAAATTGTAGTTCTCTTAATTCAACATGAAAATGCACATGACTCAAGAATTAATTCTTTTGGGTAGAAATGCTTAACGAATTGTTCTGGAGGAACTACTCAAGGAGATGGTATGAATTTTGGACCAAATGAATCTCATGTGACCAGAAACTCACATGTAAATTATCAGCTCAAGTTAAGCTTGAAGTATATCTTCACGCAGACCATAAAAGCTTGAAGTATATCTTCACGCAGAAGGAGCTGAATATGAGACAACGGGGATGGTTGGAGCTCATCAAAGATTATGAAATCGAGATCCACTACCATCCGGGAAAAGCAAATGTGGTTGCCTACGCGCTTAGTCGGAAAGCCCATGTTCACAACTTGGCGGCTGCTGAGTTAGAAGATGAAGAACCAAGTCTCCGTGTCATTCTGTATGGAGCACTTTACAATATTGCTCTCATGCCAACAATCCGTGAAGAGATTGTTGAGGCTCAAAGACGAGACAGGGTATTTCTCATATACGGAGAAGACTAGAGAATGGAGAGGTGAAATGTTTTCGGAAGGATGAAAACGGTACGATTTGGTTTCACGACCGTATAGTGGTACCGTGTAATATGAAACTCCAGAAGAAGATCTTGGATGAAGCCCACCTGTCAAAGTTTTCCATTCATCCCGGCAGTAACAAGATGTACCAAGATTTAAAACCAAAATTTTGGTGGACGAGGATGAAGAGGGCAATTGCTAAGTATGTATCCGAGTGTGATACGTGTAGACGGGTCAAGGCTGATCATATGCGGAAAGCCGGACCGCTACAACCGCTGAAAATACCGGCATGGAAATGGGAGGATGTGAGTATGGATTTCATTGTGGGATTACCACTCACATCCCGGAAGCATGACTCGATATGGGTGATCATTGACCGGTTGACGAAATCAGCTCATTTCATACCGGTGAACACTCATTATCTAGCAAGGCAATATGCGGAGTTATACATATCAAGAATTATATGCTCGCATGGTGATCCAAAGACTATCATTTGAGATCGGGGTCCGCTGTTTGTTGCTCGTTTTTGGGAGCAGCTGCGCGCCTCGTTGGGCACCAAGCTGATTAGAAGCTCCGCATATCACCCTAAAAACGATGGACAAACTGAGAGGGTGAACCAAGTGCTTGAAGACATGTTGAGAGCTGTGCCATCCGCCACGGTAAGAATTGCAATGATCACCTACCATTGGTGGAGTTTTCATACAATAACGGGTATCAAGGGAGTATTAAAATGGCACTGTGTGAAGCTCTCTACGGCCAGAAGTGTCACAGACCGCTGAATTCGTATGAGTCCGGCGAAAGAGTTCTATTCAGGGTTGACGTTGTGAACGAAGCTGAAGACTGAGTTTGGTTGGTTCAAGAGAATTTAAAGGCTGCACAATCCCGACAAAAGAGCTACACTGATCAAAGGCGTAGACCATTGAAGTTTGATGTCGGAGAGCACATTTATCTTCGTGTATCTCCGATGAAAGGAATTCACCGGTTCGGTGTAAAGGGGGAACTCGCTCCCCGTTTTATAGGTCCTTTTGCTATCACGGAGAAGTGTGGACCCGTAGCCTACCGGCTGGAACTACCGGCAAGTCTTGCGGGTATTCATGATATATTTCATGTGTCACAGCTGCGGAAGTGCCTCAAATTTACCGCTGCTGTCGGCATCGAAGAAATCGATGAATTGAAACCGGACGTTACCTACAACGAGCGACCGGTTCAGATTATAGATGAAAAGACCCGGGTAACCCAGAACCGGATGATAAAATTTTACAAGGTGCGATGGAGTAATCATACCGTGGAAGAGGCGATGTGGGAAAGCGAAGATTATCTCCGCACCAACTATCCGGAACTTTTATCATTTTATAGTGTGTAAATTACCTCTCCCGTCTCGTTCTTCTTTTGTAATCTCGGAACGAGATTCTTTTAAGGGGGGAGGAATGTAAAAGTCCCAAAATTGTATATGAATAAACCGAGGTTTGAATTCATATGTGTGGCAAAGTCATGAAAAACGGGACTAGCTAAAACTTTTATAAATGCAAAAAGCTACATGGATGATCATCCAAAATGAAGCTCACATTTTTATTTGAAGGTGTTGACCCAATAAGGATTTAAATATCCCTTTGCATGAAGGATTAAAAATCAGATTTCAAATTCAAAGTTCACACCAATTTAGGGTCAAAAACTTTGAATACTTATGCAGCCATATAGTTTGGAATTTGTGGAAAAAGTTGGGTGACAAACTTGTCATTGTAGAGTGGGCTCAAAAGAAATTAAATAGACGCATGTCAAATTCAAACCAAATTCAAATTTGCTATGCAAATTCAAACTGAATTTGGGGGAATTCAAATGCTAGCCCACTTTTCAAATTCAAAACTTTTGAATGGATTAAGATTGACATGAGGAGATCTTTTGGGGAGGAAAAATTTGGGTGGAGCCCACATGTCATTGGGATATTTGTAACTTGCACCCAAAGCAAACAAAGCCTCTGTTTCAACTCCCATGAGTAGCTTCTCACTGTGAGCCACCGGGAGATAGGCCGAGCCACCTCCTGCTCCCTCTCCCACGCGCTGGCGACCAGGGGGGCTGTTCCACTCATCCCTCGGTGGGATCCTCCTCCCCACAGCCGAACCAATCGTGCTTTGCTTCCTCCTCACGGACAACACACGAAAACAGCGCCTCACACTGCCTCGGCTTGATCGGGAACCGGCAGAAACACTCGCGCACACTACACCCCGAGCTACTAGACAGCACCACGAGCCCAGTACCCACCTTCCCGACACACAAACCACCGAGTTCCGGCGTTCCCGAGCTCTAAGACACCTCACCCGTGGCGACCTAAAGTGAACCAGTGAGCGGGCGCTCGTGGAAAGCTCACCACAGCGGTTGTTACGGCCGAGCAAGGGCGGCAACGGAAGCGTACGGCCACCGTGCTGCTCTCACCCGAAGCTCAAGCCAACCCGTGAAGTATCGACGGTGATTTTTGGAAATTAACTCCGGTGGGTGCAAACCGAGCGTCCGGTACGAGATCCTCAAATTCTCCCTCTCCAATTCTTCTTAGGTCATCAAACTTTGCACATAAAATCCGTACTAGCCAGCGATCATTTCTCCTTTAGCAACCCTAGCATGAAATCACCTCGGAGAAGAGAATTTTGAGGTCTTCCGAGCGTGTTCGTGGCGGAGCAGATCGGGCGCCCGGTGCCGACCCAGTTGCAGCCGTCTTCGAGCACTTTTGAGGCCATGTCGGTCTTCCTCAAGCTCCAAGGGTGCTGTAGCATGGGTTGGTCGATGTTTTGGCGGGCTAGAAACCTCAGCCGACGGTGCCAAACTCCAACCGAGGCCACCACACGTTGCCGTGGTATTTCCCGTCACCGGCAGCTCGAACAAGTGCCACAGTCATGTTCCCCCGCCTCCATGATGCCCTAGCTTGGGCGATGGCCAGAAACGGCGAGCCAGCAAGGGGCGGCGACGAGCCGGCGAGCTGGGCGGCGCGGCGCGCGAAGAGGTGGCGGGAGGTAGAAGAAACCCGGGTGGCCCACGTGTCAGCAACGAAAATTTTAAAACACTGATCGGTTGTGGCTCGCGGATCTTCTGTGGCTGCGCGCTGAGAACCCTGTGAGCCAGTGTGGCTCAGTTCTGATTGGCTGGGTTTAAAACAGTGGGACCAACTGATGTCCCGTAGAAAAATAATTCCAGAGATTGCCACAACTTTGGAAAATCATATCTTTGTGTAGGAATCTCCAAATTGAGTGATTCAAATTGGGTTGGATTCATTTTTGCAAAGACCTATCCAAATATGAACTCCAATTTGTATGAAAGTCAATATTAAATTCTGGAAAATTCTTTGAAGGTTTTCTGAAAATGGATTATTGAGAGAGTTTGGTGTGAAGGCCCGGCCCGGGAATCGCAGTGGGTGGTGCCGTGCGATGCGGCACCCAACAGCATGCACGAAAAGAGGCGTAAGAAACATAACGACACCATTTTGTTACTCAAGGTAATTTCTTTTACAACATAATGTACACACGCAGCAGAAACTAAAATTTGCTGGACAAACTACTCACTCTCGACCCTAACTACGCCGAAGAGAAGTCGTTCAGCCCGTGAACGCTTCCTACTAGCTTCACCAAAGAAAGGCAGCGGCTAGGTTTCCGATGAGTTGAACAAACCGTGAGGTTCATCGTCTCACCGAACAACCCTCTTCATAGCAGGCATCCTGCTACCTGCAAAAACAACTCAGAAGCAACCGTGAGCACTAAGGCTCAACAAGACTTACCCGTCAATCCTAAACATGCAACTCTACATGCAGGGGTAGTAAGACAGTAGGCATAGGAATTTGCAAAATGCAGCTTGACTAAACTTGATCCTTATATTCAGATTCTTTTAGCCTTCATTTTAGTGGTCCTCACGCCTCACAACATCGGAAGTCCACAATCAAACAAGAAACGCTTATCCCGATGTTGCTAGCCTAAGGTGGAAACGAAATTTAGTTGGCTCTATATCTACTTCAGTCAAGGTTCCAATACAGTGATTAATCCGCAATCAGCAAGTTAAGAGACTTAGTTCATCTTCTTACTAAGTCACGGCGCAGTGGGCAAGTATGCTCAATCCTCTTCCGCGAGCGACGGTGATTCGAATCAATAACAACCCGGAATACACGACACATACACCCGCCTCGAAAGACTCTCTCAAGAGCTCTTTCTTACGTTGTATGCAGAAACCTTTCACATGACACCCCGACATAGAAAAACGCTCCGCGCCGAGCAGGATGGTCCTCTACGCGGACACGTCGAAGTTGCCCGCTAAAGGATTTACTCCTCCCGCCTTCTCAACGCCATTCCCACGCGAAGGATGAGTTTCTATATCACGGTCCATCGTGTTACATCGGTTTCATGGGTCCCATACCCCACTACATATCCGGTACAGCTCAATCTTGTCCAGCAGGTCCGCATACATACGGTCCTTAACTGACACGGACGGGGCTACAACCAACCTCCACATTTGCCTCACCATCCTGGTCCAGGCCAAATGTGGTCTCAAGCATTGTCACACCCATCGCAGGTCGAGACCAACCTTGAGCGCTCCATCCTACAGGAACATCCCCGTCCCCATTTCATATTCATGAGGGTGCTCTTATCATTTATCTCTCGCGAGTAACTCCATTACTCGAACTTTCTCGCGAGTAGCTTTTTACTACTCGACTTCTACCGAGCTAGCTACAATATTAGCCTAGCATCTACAACGAGGCAAAGCCTACACTAAACCTTCTAATGAGGGATGTAATAGGCATGCAAGTGGGTTTCAATCATCCTAGACATAATGCACTCAAGTCTAATAAACATGATGTGATGTAAAGCAAAATTTAAAATGGTAACGATATGCAAACCGGGGCTTGCCTTGCTCAACGGTTTTGTTAGAAGCTAGGAGTTAGTCTTCCTTCAGAGAATCCGCCAAGCTCGTCACGAGATGGAGATCCTCGCTGCAGAGTCGAGTCCTCGTCGAACGTCGACGTCACGTGCTATTAAGATGATTTATGCACATGTATTCAAAAGCAATTTAGTAAATGATTCAAAACTGTTGTACCAGTTAACTCACACCTAAAAGGGACAAACAACAGCAAGGTTTCTGTTGTTGGATCCAAACCTTAGAGAAGAAGAATGTCAGGTGACAAGTGATACTAGTAATCACCATGTGATTAAGTCCATTATATGGACACTTAAACCTAAAAGATAGTAGCTCAAGTTCCAGAGGTCCAATGAAGCTGAGAATTTAACCACGACTTCTATGGAAGCTAGTTAGGCAGTGTGCAAAAATTGAGCTCATTAAATGGCTCAAGGTGATCACAATAATTCCTTATGTGATTTTCACTAATCTGCCTTTACCCCCTAGATATTAAGATTTCCTATGCTGCAAAGTAGACTTTTTGTGAAGTACAAAATGTCCTGAGTCCATAGGAATTGGTTTTATCATTTTTGGAGTTTCCTACATGGAGATATGGATTTTACAAGGATTGGGGAAAAGCTGAAAATGTCTCTGTTTATTTCCCATTTTTCAGAGACATAAGGAATGAACACATCATTTGACCAAGCAAATGAGGTCCAATGCCTCTGAAATTGTTACTGGAGTCCAAGGAATTTTGTAAGAATGTCCTGTAAAAATTTGGGAATTTTCCAATAAACAGAACTCCTGCAAAAATTTATACAAGGTTTTATTTAAATGAATTAATGAGCCAAATACAGGGATTCTCATAAACATTGGCCTGCATCCCTAGATAGTACTCTTTGAGATGAATCCAACAAAATTTGTTGCACAATTTGTGGACACTCCTACACAAAGTTATGGCTCTCCAAAGTTTGAACTAGAGTGGGAAAATCTGGAAAATGTTTAAATGCTGACAGTGGGTCCCACCTGTCATCCCTAACCTCCAGACTCGCGCCAAACACACCAGTGGCGGCCCTCTCCGGTGAGGTCGCCGGAAAACCAGTTCCCAGCCGCCTCCAGACCCCCTGCTGGCCGCCCCCCCCCCCCATATTTCCCCACGCTGAACACGTTGGTGAGGTCGCCGGCGGCTGAAACTCGCCGGAAAACAGGGCGCACCGGTCACAGCAAACCCTAGAGCTCCGGCGAGGTCTTGCACGGTGAATTCTCCACCAAATGGTCGGTTCATGGGCTCTCCACCAAACTGGCATGAGGTCTAAACCAGCTGGAGATGGCTCTAAACCTATCGGCACCGTGCATCCAATAGGGTCCAGCGGCAAACCCTCTAAAAGGGCTCGGATTGCTCACTCTACACTCAATTTCTTGGTCTAAAATCGATGGAGGAGGTGTGCTAGGCAGTTAACAACCTGTGTGTGAAGTTTGAGACCCAACAAACATGAATTGAGGACGAATTTTACAATTCTTTACCTCAAGGTCCGTTTCTGCCGCCCGGGAGAAAAACTTGAAATTCTCCCTCTGTGATCAATGGCTGGGGCTGAGCTTTGGGGGTGAGCAACTAGACATGTTGGTGCACAGATGGGGTGGCTTGCTTGGGCGTGATCCCTCCTGGTTTGGGCTGTCCACGGCGTCCAGTTTCAGTTCCTCCAGTTTGAGCTCGGGAGCAGAGGAAACCTCGCTGTTTCTAGGCGCCAGCAAGCATGGAACAGCGGAGGGAAGTTGACAGCCGGCTAGAGCACTCAGGGGTGAACCTTTTTGCTGTTGGAAGCTCGGCCAAAGGGAGCTTGGCTCAGTTGCTGGCGATCAGAGAACAGAGGGGAGCTGCTGGTCTTCTTCTCGGGAGCAAACACACGGGAGCAGATGGGCTCGAGCTGGGACAGGCAAAAGAGGGTTGTGGCACTTGCTGTGGTGATCAGGACGAGCAAAAATCAATCCCAGCAGGAGGTGGCGTGGGAGTGGATTTCCTCGTCTGGGTTCACGCTCTCATCCGAAGACAGAGGCGGTTTGCTGCACTTGGTCTATGACCTGTGGTTCCGGCCTCTTTTATTTGATTTCCCCGCTGTGCTTTGAGATTCCCACGCAAACGTTGTCCAAATCTCCCCAAATTTGGAGGATAGGCCCAACATAATATGAGGAATTCAAATATGAAATCTTATTTCAAAATTGAGCACATTTGGTTCAGTTTCCAAATTCAAATTTGAATTTGAACACTCCCTCGAATATTTCCCGGAATAATTGGTATACGAGCTCCAAAAATATCCAAATTTGGATCATGAGCTCATTGATACATGGAGAATGCATCGGTGAATTCATTTGGATACATTTATACAATCTGGATAAGAATCCTTTTAAAAGAATTCAAATTGCGTTTAAATCCCTCCACTCTACTCATAGAGGAAGTGCACATGAGTTAGAGTTTTTGGGAGTGTAATTCTTTCCCCTAGGTTAACATGTATTGAGCATGGTCTAGAGGAAATTTTTAACTCCCTCACATGTCCATATGTGTGTTCATCATTTCATGTGACACAATTATAGCCTTTCTTCGCCTTAACTTTGTTTCATAAGTTGAAATAAAACTTTACAAAAGTTAGGGCTGTTACATTCCTCCCCCCTTAAAAGAATCTCGTCCCGAGATTACAAAAAGAAAGAAGAAGGGAAAATGACTACTGGACATATGGTACAAACAAGTCGGGAAAATTTAAAAAGAGAAAATCCTCGCTTTCCCACGTAGCTTCATCAGCGGTGTGGTTGCTCCACAAGATTTTTTAAAATCGCAATGTCCGATTTCTTGTGGCACGAGTCTTCTCGTCAATAATCTGTATCAGATACTCAGAATAAGTGAGATCCGGTTGGAGATCCTCAATGTTCTCCATAGGAACTGCGGTTGGGTACCTAAGACATTTCCGCAGCTGAGAGACGTGGAAAACATTGTGAATACCCGAAAGTGACGCCGGTAGCTCCAGACGATAGGCCACGGGTCCGCATATCTCAGTGACAGCAAACGGCCCGATGAATCGCGGAGCAAGCTTTCCCTTCACTCCAAACCGATGAACCCCTTTCATCGGAGAGACACGAAGATACACATGGTCCCCGATGTCGAAGTGAAGAGGTCGACGTCGTTTGTCTGCATAACTCTTCTGCCGAGATTGAGCAGCCTTTAAATTGGCTTGAATCATTCGCACTCGTTCCTCGGCTTCATTCACCAGATCAATCCCGTAGACCACTCTCTCGCCGGACTCACACCAATTCAGTGGTGTGCGGCACTTCCGGCCATAAAGAGCTTCATACGGGGCCATTTTGATGCTGGATTGATAACCGTTGTTATATGAGAATTCTGCTAACGGTAGATGGTCATCCCAATTCTTCCCATGATTGATGACACAAGCCCGTAGCATATCCTCCAGAATCTGATTTATCCTCTCCGTTTGACCATCAGTTTGTGGATGATACGCTGAACTCCAAATTAACTTGGTTCCCAAGGAAGCATGCAGTTGCTCCCAAAATCTGGATACGAACAACGCACCTCGATCAGACACGATGGTGCGGGGAACCCCGTGTAAACACACGATCCTCGAGATGAACAGCTCCGCATACTTCTTTGCCACATATTTAGTATGGACTGGAATAAAATGAGCGGTCTTGGTCAAACGATCGACGATTACCCAAATAGAATCATGCTTGTTGCTGGTCATGGGTAAACCGACGATGAAGTCCATACTTATGTCTTCCCACTTCCATGCTGGAACCTTCAGCGGTTGAAGTGGTCCGGCTTTCCACATATGGTCGGCTTTAACCCGCCGACACGTATCACACTCGGATACGTACTTCGCAATCTCTCTTTTCATCCGTGTCCACCAGAACTTAGATTTCAAGTCCTGGTACATTTTATTGCTTCCCGGATGAATGCAGTACTTGGATAAATGTGCTTCATCCAATATCTTCCTCCGCAATTTCATGTTTCGGGGTACAACTATGCGATTGTTAAACCATAGAGTACCCTCTTCATCCTTGCGGAACATCTTCAATTCACCGCTGTCCACTCTCCTCCGGATATGAGACATACCTCTGTCTCTCTTCTGAGCCTCTACAATCTCATCTCGGATTGTAGGAATAAGAGCGAGGTTGAACAACGACCCATAGGGAACTAAGCGCAGGCTTGGTTCTCCTTCTTCATGTGCAGCCATGGCTAAATGGTGAATGTGGGCTTTCCGACTAACTGCATCGGCAACCACATTCGCTTTACCCGGGTGGTAATGAATTTCAAGTTCGTAATCCTTGATCATTTCGAGCCATCTTCGCTGCCTCATATTCAGTTCCTTCTGTGTGAAGATGTACTTCAAGCTTTTGTGGTCAGTGTAGAGATGTATTAGATTGCCTAGTAGGTAATGTCTCCACATTTTCAATGCTAAGACCACTGCAGCTAGTTCAAGTTCGTGCATCGGGTAATTCTGCTCATGACCCCTGAGTTGTCGGGATCCATACGCGACCACACATCCTTCTTGCATCAACACACAACCCAAACTGATGCCGGATGCATCACAATAAACATCAAACGGCTTCGTTGTGTCCGGCTGGGCCAAAACTGGAGCTGTAGTGAGATACTTCACTAAAGATTGAAAAGCTTGTTCGCATGAATTGCTCCAATCATACTTGATGCTTTTCTTCAACAGCTCCGTCATAGGTTTAGCGACTTTGGAGAAGTTTGGAATGAATCTCCGGTAGTAACCCGCTAAACCTAGGAAACTCCTCACTTCATGAACAGATGTTGGAGATTTACAATTCAGCACTTGCTCGATTTTACTTGGGTCCACAGTGATGCCTTCCGCTGAAATAATATGCCCAAGAAACGGCGCTTTGCTGATCCAAAACTCACATTTACTGAACTTTGCATATAGCTTGTGATCCCTCAAGCGTTGGAGTACAATACGGAAATGTTCAGCGTGTTCTTCTTCTGACTTTGAATAGACCAAGATGTCGTCGATGAAAACCATGACGAACTTGTCTAACTCCGGCATGAACACAGAGTTCATGAGATACATAAAATGAGCCGGAGCATTGGTCAACCCAAAAGACATGACATGGTATTCATAAAGACCATATCTTGTTGAGAACGCCGTCTTAGGTACATCTTCTGCCCGGATTTTTATCTGGTGATACCCGGACCGAAGATCCATCTTGGAGAATACCTTAGCACCCACTAGTTGATCGAACAAAATATCGATGCGCGGTAGTGGATACTTATTCTTGATAGTGACAGCATTCAGTGGACAATAATCTACGCATAGTCTCAAAGTCTCGTCCTTCTTCTTCACGAAGAGTGCGGAACAGCCCCAAGGTGATGAACTTGGGCGTATAAAACCTTTGTCCATGAGGTCATTAAGCTGCTCCTTCAATTCTGCTAGCTCCTTCGGTGCCATTTTATATGGTCGCCGAGAAATAGGTGTTGTTCCCGGTGCTAGTTTAATCTTGAACTCTACATCACGTTCGGGTGGCATGCCCGGCAAGTCTTCGGGAAACACATCTGGATATTCACATACCACTGGAATGTCCTCAATTTTAGGAGCTTCAATCTGATGCACTGCTGCAACTTGTTGTGATGGATCCACAAGATTCAATGTGTTGCAACCGTGTATTGGGGAATTCAGTTGGACAGTTCGAGAGCTGATGTCAAAGATAGCTCCATAATGTGTCAACCATGACATCCCCAAGATAATATCAATCCTTTGGCCTTTGAGTATGATAAGGCTCGCAGGATAGATGTTTCCACCCAAACATAAAGGTGCCCGTGAGACCATTTCATCTGTTGATATCTTGCCTCCGGGTGAGCTGATATGAAACGGATGCTTAACTGTGCTAAATGGAAGATTATTCTTCAGCACATAGTCTCTGCTAATAAAATTGTGGGTGGCTCCGGAATCAAACAACACGAAAGTGGGCTGTTCATGTAAAGTGAACATGCCCGCCAAAACTGGTTCGCCTTTTGCAATGTCCTCAATAGCAGTATAATTAACCCTGCCAGCTTTTGAAAGATTCTTCTGTGAAGATTCATGATGCTGATTTGAGCATTGACGAGGCAACACACGAGTGTGACTCTGCTCAGCTCCACGACGGTTTCTTGTTGTAGAAATCCTCAGCTCTCTACTAACACGAGGTGGAGATAACTCGTGCGTAGCTGGTTGCGGTAGGGTTGCACGAATAAATTCTGACTGCTGCTGTTGAGGTGGAGGCTCATAAGTGATCAACTCCAGCCGTGGTTGTGAGAGTTGCACCACAGGTTGAATTTGTTGCCTAACTGGCGAGTAATACCGCACTCGATAGTTCGGACGAACCTCGATGTCACTGTCCGGCGGTATACTTCTTTTCAGTTCCGCTTCGCAACGAAGATGCATGTCTTCCTTAATGATAGCGGTATTTACCAACTCATTGTAAATACCGTTATTGAACAAGGTCACTTGTTCCTTAAGTTCGACATTCAAACCTCGGAAGAAATACTTGCACTTCAACGCTTCCGAGTCAACCATATGAGTTGCGTATTGCATCAAGTCTTCAAACTCTTTGAAGTACTCGTACGCACTCCTTTCGCCTTGCTTTAACTCCAGAAAGTCTTGATACTTTGTTCGTAGAATTCCCGAACAAATGTGACGTGACTGGAAAATATTCCGGAATTCATCCCACGTCACTCGATGACCTTCAGGAAGAGTAGCGATGTACTCCGCCCACCAGGCTCCAGCGGCTCCGTGGAGTTGTTGAGCGGCAAATAGAGTCTTCTGATATTCATCGCACTCAAGCGTATCGAACTTGGCTTCAATACATTGGAGCCAATGAGCCGACTCCAACGGTTCTTTTGCTTCCGAGAAAACCGGTGGTTGTCTTGCTAGAAAATCCAGATAAGTGCTTGGCGGAGGATTTTGCTGTAGTGTCTCCTGTCGTATGCTTTGTCGCACCAACAGATCCAGAGACTCAGCCATCTTTGCCAAGATTTCCGTCAATCCGGTTGATGATGTCGGCACTTCTTGTCGTGGCGAATTACTTTTGCCGTGACTCGACTCACCAACCTCACTCCTGGAATGAGCACGATCCATGCTGCAAGAGTGAGCAATTTGCGGTTAAAATTCAAAGTTTAAACTCAACTTGAATTGAAAACATAACCGTAAAAGCATCACATCAATATTGCAGCATTACACAAGCTAACTAGGGTTTCGACAATACTGAAATCTATCAAATGTGAGCAAGTTTGTCCAAACTCTTAATTCCAACAGTAGGACAAACTGAAAAAAACAACTCAAGAACATGTTATGGAGCTTAGAGAAGTCGAAAACATCCCTGTCCACACAATTCCTAAGCTACATAGGCAATAAGCACTACTCTGTTCAGAATGACCAATTGGTCTTAACCCCAGAATTTAAATATGAAAATTGCAATTTCATATCTCAAGTTGAATATCAAAGTTATAGTTAACTTCAATATCTTTCCAACGAGTATTCATTTGCCTTCATATATGTTCTGGATCAAAAATTGTGATATTTCAAAGTTAACAGAAATCTGGAACAATTTTGACAGCACCTCCTTTGAAAGTGGCTGTTTCGTCCGCAAGATTTCATACAATTAAACTCCAAATCTTGAGAAACTTTGAACTACGAAGTCATAGCATATATCACAATCTTTCCAACGGTGTATTACTTGACCCTTAGAAAATTTTCTACAGAAAGTTATGGATGAAATACAGAAATTTCCAGAGAGCAATTTGTGCCTGCCCTGTTTTTGGACAGTTCACACTCACCTGAGAATTTCATCCATTTGGAGGGTGATTCTGATCTGGAGTTCTACTGAAGAGTTGTAGAAGACTTCAATAGCTTTCAAGAAATGTATCACTCAACTCCATTGGTTCAACGAAACAAAAGGTATGTCCTGTTCAACTTCAGCAAAATTCTGTCAAAAACAGGGGAGGTTTCTCCTAAGTCTTTGTGAATAAATCTATACTCCCAATTGACTCTTAGTTCAATATAGGAGTTCATTAACCCCTAATAGAATCATAGACTCCAAATTTACTCTTTTTCTTTGCAAACCTTCCTTTTCATGCAGTTCAAAACACATCACGGTACTACGGTTCCTCACCAAATTAAAATCCTAACCGGTTTTATACCGGCATGTACGTTTCAAATGCTGGCACTAAAACGATCACTCATCAAACGTTGTCTACACGACATGTACTAACGTGGTTAAGGAACCTGCAGAAAACCACTCAATAATGATGCACACATTGGTTATCATTTCAGGCAGGTCCATATCATAGTAAAAACATACGCCCCGTATCATTGCCATACGGGCCGTCCTTGAGTCAAGCCACGTCTCAAGGTACATGATCGGGTTATTCACCACCCGACGGGGGATCCACACCTTTGCAATGAAGCACACCGGTGGAACAGCGCTTCCGTAAGCCCCATAGGACATGAAGAGTCCTAGAGAACATACTTCGTGTTACAAACCACACGATGGGGTCTCCTCCTCTTGCCCCTGGGTTTGCGCACTGGAGGCTAGTGCATTTCATATGTCTCTAAGACATGAAGAGTCTTAGAAAACATATTCACTTCCCGTCCATTGCTGAACGGGACACCCCACACTACTTTCCTCGTATGGGTGAGCTAACTGAAATTGATCCGCTTTCGGTGGCGTTCCTTACCATTCTTACCTCCACGTAGGTGCGTCGTTACTGAATTTAAATACTGAAGAGTAACACACTGTTAGCTTGCCACCTTAAGTAACTATGCTAATAATACTCCTTATGTGGGCATACTATACGTTACTCACTCGTACCTCTAGGTTTTTGAAAATATGCTCTTTTCATGCGTGCTATTCCCAATGCGGCTCTGATACCACGCTGTGAAGGCCCGGCCCGGGAATTGCAGTGGGTGGTGCCGTGCGATGCGGCACCCAACAGCATGCACGAAAAGAGGCGTAAGAAACATAACGACACCATTTTGTCACTCAAGGTAATTTCTTTTACAACATAATGTACACACGCAGCGGAAACTAAAATTTGCTGGACAAACTACTCACTCTCGACCCTAACTACGCCGAAGAGAAGTCGTTCAGCCCGTGAACGCTTCCTACTAGCTTCACCAAAGAAAGGCAGCGGCTAGGTTTCCGATGAGTTGAACAAACCGTGAGGTTCATCGTCTCACCGAACAACCCTCTTCATAGCAGGCATCCTGCTACCTGCAAAAACAACTCAGAAGCAACCGTGAGCACTAAGGCTCAACAAGACTTACCCGTCAATCCTAAACATGCAACTCTACATGCAGGGGTAGTAAGACAGTAGACATAGGAATTTGCAAAATGCAGCTTGACTAAACTTGATCCTTATATTCAGATTCTTTTAGCCTTCATTTTAGTGGTCCTCACGCCTCACAACATCGGAAGTCCACAATCAAACAAGAAACGCTTATCCCGATGTTGCTAGCCTAAGGTGGAAACGAAATTTAGTTGGCTCTATATCTACTTCAGTCAAGGTTCCAATACAGTGATTAATCCGCAAACAGCAAGTTAAGAGACTTAGTTCATCTTCTTACTAAGTCACGGCGCAGTGGGCAAGTATGCTCAATCCTCTTCCGCGAGCGACGGTGATTCGAATCAATAACAACCCGAAATACACGACACATACACCCGCCTCGAAAGACTCTCTCAAGAGCTCTTTCTTACGTTGTATGCAGCAACCTTTCACACGACACCCCGACATAGAAAAACGCTTCGCACCGAGCAGGATGGTCCTCTACGCGGACACGTCGAAGTTGCCTGCTAAAGGATTTACACCTCCCGCCTTCTCAACGCCATTCCCACGCGAAGGATGAGTTTCTATATCACGGTCCATCGTGTTACATCGGTTTCATGGGTCCCATACCACACTATATATCCGGTACAGCTCAATCTTGTCCAGCCGGGGCCGCATACATACGGTCCTTAACCGACATGGACGGGGCTACAACCAACCTCCACATTTGCCTCACCATCCCGGTCCAGGCCAAATGTGGTCTCAAGCATTGTCACACCCATCGCAGGTCGAGACCAACCTTGAGCGCTCCATCCTACAGGAACATCCCCGTCCCCATCTCATATTCATGAGGGTGCTCTTATCATTTATCTCTCGCGAGTAACTCCATTACTCGAACTTTCTCGCGAGTAGCTTTTTACTACTCGACTTCTACCGAGCTAGCTACAATATTAGACTAGCATCTACAACGAGGCAAAGCCTACACGAAACCTTCTAATGAGGGATGTAATAGGCATGCAAGTGGGTTTCAATCATCCTAGACATAATGCAGTCAAGTCTAATAAACATGATGTGATGTAAAGCAAAATTTAAAACGGTAACGATATGCAAACCGGGGCTTGCCTTGCTCAACAGTTTTGTTAGAAGCTAGGAGTTAGTCTTCCTCCGGAGAATCCGCCAAGCTCGTCACGAGATGGAGATCCTCGCTGCAGAGTCGAGTCCTCGTCGAACGTCGACGTCACGTGCTATTAAGATGATTTATGCACATGTATTCAAAAACAATTTAGAAAATGATTCAAAACTGTTGTACCAGTTAACTCACACCTAAAAGGGACAAACAACAGCAAGGTTTCTGTTGTTGGATCTAAACCTTAGTCAGGTGACAAGTGATACTAGTAATCACCATGTGATTAAGTCCATTATATGGGCACTTAAACCTAAAAGATAGTAGCTCAAGTTCCAGAGGTCCAATGAAGCTGAGAATTTAACCAAAGCTTCTATGGAAGCTAGTTAGGCATTGTGCAAAAATTGAGCTCATTAAATGGCTCAAGGTGATCACAATAATTCCTTATGTGATTTTCACTAATCTGCCTTTACCCCTAGATATTAAGCTTTCCTATGCTGCAAAGTAGACTTTTTGTGAAGTACAAAATGTCATGAGTCCATAGGAATTGGTTTTATCATTTTTGGAGTTTCCTACATGGAGATATGGATTTTACAAGGATTGGGGAAAAGCTGAAAATGTCTCTGTTTATTTTCCCATTTTTCAGAGACATAAGCAATGAACACATCATTTGACCAAGCAAATTAGGTCCACTTCCTATGAAATTTTTACTGGAGTGCAAGGAATTTTGGGAGAATGTCCTGTAAAAATTTGGGAATTTTCCAATAAACAGAACTCCTGCAAAAATTCATACAAAGTTTTTCGTAAATGAATTAATGAGCCAAATACAGGGATTTTCATAAACATTGGCCTGCATCCCTGGATAGTACTCTTTGAGATGAATCCAAAAAAATTTGTTTCACAATTTTTGGACACTCCTACACAAAGTTATGGCTCTCCAAAGTTTGAACTAGAGTGGGAAAATCTGGAAAATGTTTAAATTCTGACAGTGGGTCCCACCTGTCATCCCTAACCTCCAGACTCGCGCCAAACACACCAGTGGCGGCCCTCTCCGGTGAGGTCGCCGGAAAACCAGTTCCCAGCCGCCTCCAGACCCCATGCTGGCCGCCCCCCCCCCATATTTCCCCACGCTGAACACGTTGGTGAGGTCGCCGGCGGCTGAAACTCGCCGGAAAACAGGGCGCACCGGTCACAGCAAACGCTAGAGCTCCGGCGAGGTCTTGCACGGTGAATTCTCCACCAAATGGTCGGTTCTTGGGCTCTACAGCACCAGGGGATCATGTAGAAGACCGTCATGAGGTCTAAACCAGCTGGAGATGGCTCTAAACCTATCGGCACCGTGCACCCAATAGGGTCCAGCGGCAAACCCTCTAAAAGAGCTCGGATTGCTCACTCTACACTCAATTTCTTGGTCTAAAATCGATGGAGGAGGTGTGCTAGGCAGTTAACAACCTGTGTGTGAAGTTTGAGACCCAACAAACATGAATTGAGGACGAATTTTACAATTCTTTACCTCAAGGTCTGTTTCTGCCGCATGGGAGAAAAACTTGAAATTCTCCCTCTGTGATCAATGGCTGGGGCTGAGCTTTGGGGGTAAGCAACTAGACTTGTTGGTGCACAGATGGGGTGGTTTGCTTGGGCGTGATCCCTCCTGGTTTGGGCTGTCCACGGCGTCCAGTTTCAGTTCCTCCAGTTTGAGCTCGGGAGCAGAGGAAACCTCGCTGTTTCTAGGCGCCAGCAAGCATAGAACAGCGGAGGGAAGTTGACAGCCGGCTAGAGCACTCAGGGGTGAACCTTTTTGCTGTTGGAAGCTCGGCCAAAGGGAGCTTGGCTCAGTTGCTGGCGATCAGAGAACAGAGGGGAGCTGCTGTTCTTCTTCTCGGGAGCAAACACACGGGAGCAGATGGGCTCGAGCTGGGAGAGGCAAAAGAGGGTTGTGGCACTTGCTGTGGTGATCAGGACGAGCAAAAATCAATCCCAGCAGGAGGTGGCGTGGGAGTGGATTGCCTCGGCTGGGTTCACGCTCTCATCCGAAGACAGAGGCGGTTTGCTGAACTGGGTCTATGACCTGTGGGTCCGGCCTCTTTTATTTGATTTCCCCGCTGTGCTTTGAGATTCCCACGCAAACGTTGTCCAAATCTCCCCAAATTTGGAGGATAGGCCCAACATAATATGAGGAATTCAAATATGAAATCTTATTTCAAAATTGAGCACATTTGGTTCAGTTTCCAAATTCAAATTTGAATTTGAACACTCCCTCGAATATTTCCCGGAATAATTGGTATACGAGCTCCAAAAATATCCAAATTTGGATCATGAGCTCATTGATACATGGAGAATGCATCAGTGAATTCATTTGGATACATTTATACAATCTGGATAAGAATCCTTTTAAAAGAATTCAAATTGCGTTTAAATTCCCTCCACTCTACTCATAGAGGAGGTGCACATGAGTTAGAGTTTTTGGGAGTGTAATTCTTTCCCCTAGGTTAACATGTATTGAGCATGGGCTAGAGGAAATTTTTAACTCCTTCACATGTCCATATGTGTGTTCACATTTCATGTGACACAATTATAGCCTTTCTTCGCCTTAACTTTGTTTCATAAGTTGAAATAAAACTTTACAAAAGTTAGGGCTGTTACATTTGGTTCATCCAAAAATCCTAAAATTTTTCCAGAATATTATTTAGCATATTTTTGACCTTATAGCAAATTTTAAGCTCATTTGAAGATAATTGGGTAGGAATTTGCTAAATACAAACTGCTGTGTTCATAAGAGTCCAGAAACATTTTCTGAAAATGGTACCCACTTGTAAAATCTATTCTAGGCAATTCATAGCTCCAAAAATCATAGGAAAATTTAGGCAAGCTCTCTGAGACATACTTGAAATTGTAGTTCACTTAATTGGGCATGAAAATACACATGACACCAGAATTAATTCTTTTGGGTAGAAATGCTTATGGAATTGTTCTGGAGGAACTACTCAAGGAGAAGGTCTGAATTTTGGACCAAATGACTCTTATGTGACCAGGAACTCACATGTAAATTATCAGCTCAAGTTAAGCTTCATAACTCCCTGTTCTTGTTCTTCATACTTATGTATAGGGTGAAAATACATAAGATATTGTAGGAATTATGGAGAACACAATTTGACTCCACATTAGCTGCAATTGGCAAGCTAACTCCCTAAGTAGTATAGAACATGCTGTAAAAGTTTTGAAGCCATTGGAGTTCTTGTTCTTCAGTTGCATTCAACTCTTTTCAGCTCATCTCTTATGATCATTATGAAAGTTAGTTAGTGTATAGCTAAAACACTAAGACCAATTTAGATCTTCCTTAATTCTTTGCACAACAGGGGCAAAACAAATAATTCTGGGCATTTACACACAGCCTCTGTTCTTAAGAAATCAAGTCTTAAATTCTTTCCACTGCATTCTATAAAACTTGTGCATATGCATCTCAATAGGATTCACAACGAAGGGGATGCGAAGGAGCGATTCATTGAAGTGGATTATACTCCGGATAATCAAGGGTTGATCAGCAAGGATCACTAACTGCTTATATACTACTACCCTGCAAAACAGGCAAGCTCCGGTTTGCATTTAACAGCTTTTAAGATTTTACTTTGTATTCACTTTCGGTTAAGATATGAAATGTGCATTAGGTCTAGTGCTTTGATACTCCTCTTGCATGACCAAATAAATCCATGGAGTATTGGATAGATGTATTTACATCATGTAGAACTGCCATGCTTAAGTAAGGTTTGGTAGATGTCGAGTGGTGAGATACTACTCGCATGATCAGGAACAACAGGGGCATACGGGATTGGTTCAGAAAATGTGTGGCAAGTTAAAGTTCAGACCGGAAGGTTGTAGGGGCAGCAGGACATAGGAGCCTGGGTGCTATGGACCTCTCTGTGTCGGTCAAGGACCAAACCGTATGCGGCCCTGTTGAACAAGTTTGAGTTGTGTACCGGACACATGCTGTCTATATGGGACCCAGAAAACCGATGTACCTCGGGAAGCTTGCATTGAGCCTTTCCAGATCACCTCAGGCGAGACGACCGGTGTGCAGTATGTGGGTAACATTCTCATGACATCTCATGTCGGTAGGTGCACCATGAGAGTGGCTACTGTATGGGGCAATTTGATCGATTCAACGGGGGTGAAACGGGGGAAAGGCTGCCATGTACGACGTCAGTGATGGATGCTGTAGGGAACGTCGAGTATGGGTGTACGTGTTGTGTAGTCCTGGTGTTATTGATTCGAATCACCACCGCTCACAGAAAAGGACCGAGCATACTTGTTCTCACAGTCGTGACGTAGTAAGAACTTGCATGAGAAAGGAACTAATCATATTGGTTTGAAGTTAATACTAGCATTGTGATGATACTTCGTATGGTTAGGCTAGTGCAAACTCGATTCATTTACACCGTGAGCAAATTACATCGGGGGAAAGCGTTTCTTGTTTGATTATAGACTCCCGATGTGGCGTGCCCAAGGTTATTCTTAAATTGCTGCTAATGACACATGAAAGTAAGGATTCACATTTAGACGAGTTTATTATGCATTATACCATCCTACTTTATGTTCATAACCTCATGTAGAGTTTCATGACTAGGGTGACGGTTAAGTCTTGCTGAGCGTTATGCTCACGGATGCTATCCGAGTTGTTTTGCAGGTATTTGACTTCATGCTTATGAGAAGGGATGCTGATGAGACTCGGAGACCTCCGATTGGTTACTCAAGAGCATCCTCGCCGCTGCGGTTGGTTCTTCGTGTTGCTAGTAAGAAAGGTCCGCGGGCTGGACTGTTTCTTTGTTGCTAAGTTAGAAATGAGTCGTGAGAGTTATAGTCTTCCGCTGTAGCTTACTTTGATATAAGTATTTGTAAAATACTCTTGTACGCTTCCGAAAATGATTTATGTAATGTGATGTGTTTTCTCGACCCGTGTGCTGTTGGGTGCCGCATATCACGGCACCACCCGATGAGGTCCTGGCGGGGCCGCGTTGCGGTTCCCCCACAAAGAAACTGGAGGACATTCCAGTGGTCCAGGAATATCTGGACATGTTTCCCAAGGATTTATGGGGCATGCTGCCCGAACGGGAAGTGGAATTCAAAATTGAACTAGCACCGGGAACCACACCCATCTCTCGGAGGCCGTATAAAATGGCACAGAAGGAACTCGCGAAGCTGAAGGAGCAGCTCAATGATTTGTTAAGCAAAGGCTTCATTCGCCCGAGTTCATCACCGTGGGAATGCTCCATGCTATTCGTCAAGAAAAAGGACGAGACTCTGAGGCTTTGTGTGACTATCATCCGCTAAATGTCGTAAGTATCAAGAACAAAAATCCACTACCACGTATCGATATGCTTTTCGATCAACTAGTGGGTGCTATGTTCTTCTCAAAGATGGATCTTCTGTCCGGATATCACCAGATAAAAATCCGGGCGGAAGACATACCTAAGACGGAATTCTCGACGAGATACGGGTTATATGAGTATCTCGTCATGTCATTCGTACTCACTAATGCTCCGGCTCATTTTATGTGCTTGATGAATTCAGTCTTCACGCCGGAGCTGGATAAGTTCGTCATGGTCTTCATTGACGATATCTTGGTATATTCTAAGTCGGAAGAAGAACACACCGAGCATCTGCATATTGTGCTCCAACGCCTACGGGATCATAAACTATATGCAAAATTCAGCAAGTGCGAGTTCTGGATCAACCAAGTGCCATTTCTTGGGCACATTATTTCTGCGGAGGGCATTGCGGTTGATCCGAGCAAGATCGTCCAAGTGCTGAATTAGAGTTCGCCAAAATCCGTCCACAAAGTCCGTAGTTTTCTCAGTTTAGCAGGTTACTACCGGAGATTCATTCCGAATTTCTCCAAGGTCTCTAAACCGACGACGGAACTTCTGAAGAAAGGCAGGAAATATGTGTGGAGTGAAGCATGTGAGCAGACGTTCGAAGCATTGGTAAAGCACCTCACAACAGCCCAAGTGTTGGCGCAGCCTTATACAACTAAGGCTTTTGATGTTTATTGTGATGCATCGGCATCGGCCTTGGCTGCGTGCTTATGCAAGAAGGGCGAGTGGTCGCATATGGATCCAGACAACTTCGGAATCATGAGCAGAATTATCCGACACATGATCTCGAGCTAGCTGCTGTGGTTCTTGCTCTAAAGATGTGGAGACACTATTTGCTTAGAAACTTAGTCCACCTGTACACCGACCACAAAAGTTTGAAATATATCTTCACACAAAAGGAATTAAATATGAGGCAGCGAAGATGGTTAGAGTTAATCAAGGATTATGAACTGGAGATTCATTAATATACTGGAAAAGCGAATGTGGTTGCCGACGCACTTAGTCGGAAATCACATGTGCATAATCTAACCATGGATGCAACGGAAGAAGAAGAACCGAGTCTGCGCTTGGTTCCCTATGGGTCATTGTTTACCTTGCCCTCATTCCTACAATTGGTGATGAAATTGTAGAGGTGCAAAATAAAGATAAAGGCATGGCCCATATCCGGAAGAGAATCAACAAAGGAGAAGCTAAGTGCTTCCGGAAAGATATGAATGGTACACTATGGTTCAAGAACCATACAGTCGTACCGAGGGACATGAAGCTTTGTAAGAAGATATTAGACAAAGCTCATTTATCAAAATTTTCCATTCATCCGGGAAGCAACAATATGTACCAAGATTTGAGAAACAAGTTTTGGTGGACACGGATGAAGCCGGAAATAGCTAAATACGTATCCGAGTGCGATACTTGTCGAAGGGTGAAAGCAGATCACATGAAGAAACCTGGTTTGCTGTAGCCCCTACATATTCCGGCATGGAAGTTGGAAGATGTGAGTATGGATTTTATTGCCGGACTGCCGCTCACATCTCGGAAGCATGATTCAGTTTGGGTAATCGTTGACCAATTAACCAAGTCACCACACTTCATACCGGTGAATGTGGGATTCAACGCCAAGAAATATGAGGAGTTATACATTAAATGGATATTATGCCAGCATGGAGTCCCAAGAACAATAGTTTCAGATCGTGGTGCACTGTTCGTTTCTCGTTTCTGGGAACAGCTGCACGCATCTTTGGGAACAGAATTGCTTAGAAGCTCCGCATATCACCCTCAAACCGATGGATAAACCAAGAGGGTGAATCAAGTCTTGGAAGATATGTTGAGAGCGTGTGCCATCCACCACGGTATGAATTGGGATGCTTATCTACCGTTGGCGGAATTCTCGTACAACAGCTACCAAACGAGTATCAAGATGGCACCGTATGAGGCTCTCTACGGCCGCAGATGTCGTACACCGCTGAATTGGTGTGAATCCGGTGAAAGTGACATTCAGGATTGACCTTGTCAATGACGCCGAAGAACGAGTTCAGGTCATACAAGCAAATTTCAAGGCTGCTCAATCTCGACAGAAGAGTTATGCAGACCAGCGATGTCGACTGCTGAATTTCAACATCGGAGAGTACGTATATCCCCATGTATCTCCAATGAAGGGAGCTCACCGATTCAGTGTAAAGGGAAAGCTTGCTCCCCGTTTTATCGGACCATTTGCTATAATGGATAAATGTGGACCTGTAGCCTACCGGCTTGAGCTACTGACCAATCTCGCTGGGGTGCATGATATATTTCACGTCTCTCAACTTCGAAAATGTCTCAAGAATACCACTGCTGTCCGCAATGAAGATCTTGGGACATTGTAACCGGATCTCTTATACCAAGCATCCAATGTGGATTATTGATGAAAAGTGTCGGTCGACAAGGAATCGGACGCTCCTATTCTATAAGGTGCAATGGAGCAATCATACCGCGGAGGAGGCGACATGGGAGAGTGAAGAATACCTCCGTTCGAACTATCCGGACTTGCTGTCCGCTTATATCCGGTAATTCCTTCTCTACTGCTTCGTCTATTCTTTTTGGAATCTCGGGACGAGATTCTTTTTAAGGGGGGGGGATGTGAAATTCCAAAATTCTAGCAAATGGAGCTGCAATTCACACCGAGAAAATGAGAGGGAATTTAAACTTTTGAATTTAAAGGTGTGAGCTCCAAGTCTAAACTTGAACTTGCAAAAATTCCCAAACACGGAGATCTAAAGCTACTAGTTAGTTCTCCATACATCCACGGGTAGCCCGGCAAAAATTTAAGATCATTTGGAAACGATTTCCTAGTCGTTGGATTTAAAATTGGAGAAAAGTCGATTTTGAATTTAAATCTCAGTTTCAAATTCCAACTTCACAGAAATTTAAATTTGAGTCCACCATTGTGTTTCTCATATTCCTTTTGGTCTACCCTCCAATTTCGGGAATTTTCGGACAAAGTTCGGGTGGGAATCCTAAAGCACAGAGAGAGGGAGAGTTGTGGCTGTGGACCCCACCAGTCAGTCTCATAGATTGCAAACCGACTCTCTCGGGTCTTCAGCTCGCGCCACCTCCCGACAGCCAAAGCCACCGACGTCGGTCGATGCCACCTCTTGCTCGGGATGATACGGTGGCTGAACGATAAGCACGTAGCTCCCAGCCCCGTGAACTGTTTCTCCTCTCGCTCGCTCACACGGCACTCTCCCGAGAACACCGACGCCGACACTGTGCTCTGTTCTTCCCACGGCTAGCCACCAACCAAACTTTCTTTGATCGAGATCTCCACACAAAAAGCCTTCGCCAACGAGTGCTCTATCCAGCTAGCATCTTTTCCTCCACTGTCCCGAGCTCTATTGCACCAAAAAACGGCAAGTTGCCACTGCTCCCGTGTTGAACACCGAAGAAACTGAGCTCGGCCCCCGTGGGCAGCCCGAACCGTGCAAGTTCAAGCCCAAACGAGCTTACTTATCGGTGCACCCACAACCAGAGCTACTCCTCCCCAAAGCTCAGGCCTAGCCATTGATCACAGAGGGACACTTTCAAGATTTTCTTCTGGGTGGCATAAACTGACCCCGAGGTATGGAATTGCAAAATTCGTCCTCAATTCGTGTTGGTTGTGTTCCAAACTCCACACGCAAGTTCTTAACTACCTAGCACACCTCCTCCCTCAATTTTAGACTGAGAAATTGGGTGTAGAGCAAGAAATCCGAGTTCTTTTCAAGGGAGTATCGCCGGACCATGTCGGGCACACGGTGCCGATGGGTTTGGAGAGCTCCCCGGCTCGTTTAAACCCCATGTCGATCTTCTACACGATCCCCTGGTGCTCTAGAGGCAAGAACCCGATCATTTGGTGAAGAAACGAGCCGCCGCAACCTCGCCAGAACCCTAGTTCTTTCTGTCATCAGTGCGCACTGTTTTCCGGTGAGCTCTGGCTGCCGGCGACCTCACCAACATGTCCAGCGTGGTGGAAAATGGGGGGGGACGGCCAGTATGGGGCCGGAAGACGACAGGGAAGGGCCTTCTGGGGGCCCTCGCCAGAGGGAGCCGCCACTGACTCTGTTTGGCGTGAGGTTGAAGATGAAAACTGGCGAGTGGGACCCACTGTAAGGTTTAAACATTTCCAGATTTTCCCTAACTCATTTCAAACTTTGGAGAGCAATAACTTTGTGTAGGAATGTCCAAAAATTTTCAAATAAATTTTGTTGGATTTCTCTAAAATAGTACTATCCAGGGGTGCAGCCCAATATTTATGAAAATCCATGGAGTTGGCTCATTAATTCATTTAAAGAAAATTTTGTAAGAATTTTTACAGGAGTTCTGTTAATTGGAAAATTCCCAAATTTGTGCAGGACATACTACCAAAAATTCTTGAACTCCAGTAAAAGTTTCAGAGGCATTGGACTTAATTTGCTTTGCCAAATGTTGATTCAATCTTGTATGTCTCAGAAAATTAGGAAAAATAACAGAAAGATTTTTCAGCTTTTAGCTCGAACTTGTAAAATTCATATATCTGTATAGGAAGCTCTAAAAACGGTGAAACCAAGTCCTATGGACTCATGAGACTACCAAGTTTCTGAAAAACCAAATTTGGAGCATGACAAGATACTGAAATTGCCATAGGAATTCAGAGAAGCCAAATTGCTAAGAAAATTCTTTAGGCCACATCTTACATCAAATTTGTCTGAAATTTTGCAAGCCATACCTATGTATGAAGTATGGACAACTGTAAAAATTTCAGAGAAAGTTGAGATCATCTTCTCCAGTTTTCTGCTGGTTCTTTCGACTACCTTTCTTATGTCCATTATAAATAGCTCTTTGAATTTTCTCCAACAAACATCTACTGCCCAGCTAAAGTTCTCTGTTTTTGTCCATAACAGAGCTCTTCACTCACTTATAAGTTGGTCTAAACCCTGCTTAAGACCTAAAACGCTTTTGTTTTATAATGTCTTTACTTGCAACATAAAACTGTGCATATTCATGTCGGTAGGAAATACGACGAAGGAGTTCGACGAAAAACTCGACTCGGAGTAGCAAGTTGAAGCTTAAACCGTAGACAAGATACTGACTTCAAATCAGTAATAAACCTGCAGCAACATAAGGCAAGCCCCGGTTTGCATTTAACAGCTTTTAGTTATGTTTTACTTTGTATCACTTCTATTGGTCTAGTATGAATTGTGCATTAGGTCAAGGTGATTGATACTCCAAATGCATGACCCACAAACCCTTGGAGTTAAAGGGTAGAATAGCTTACCTTCATGTAGATTCTGCTTGGCTTAAGTTGTATAAGATCCGGTACAAGTCAGGTAGTTGTAAGCTACTCGCGAGGTTAGGATGTTGGTTCAGCGGGGTATGATTCTAGAGAATGGAATAACTGGAATGGAAAATGAGACCGGACAGAGAGTAGGAGCAGCAGTACGTTGGGCCTGTGTTGCCATAGCTCTGTTTGTGTCGGTTAAGGACCGATGCGTATGCCGCCCTGCTGAGCAAGTTTGAACAGTACCGGATGCATACTGGAATTATGGGGTCAAGGAAATCGATGTAACTCGGGTACTCTCGTGTCGAAACTTATACGACCGTCCTTTGGGGGTTGGTGTCAGAGATGTAAACCCGCTAGCGGAGCAACTTCGACGTGTTCCGGGTAGTGGCCCTTCTGATGGGTCGGCATAACTGGTTCGTCATTGGAGTGACGGGTGAAAGGTTGCTGCATACAACGTAAGAAAGAGCTCTTGTGTGAGTCTTTCGAGGCGGGTATATGTGTCGTGTGTTCCAGGTGTGTCCTGATTCGAATCACCGTCCCTCGCGGTTATATGAGTACCACTTGTTCACTAGGTTGTGACGTAGTAACTATTTCCAGATGAAGTGATATGAATCATTGCTGATGTGAAGTTCTTAAATTCATTGTATTGCCAACTATGTATGCTATAGATGTAGAGCTCACTAAGTTTATATTCCACTTTGGGTATCAACACATCAGAGGAGAGCGTTTCTTGTTTGATTGTGGACTTCCGATGTGAGGGCTGCCTAAGACATAATAATCTGCTGCTATAAAATTAAAAGTAAGGATCAACATGTAGGTGTGTCTTTATTGCAACATATTTGTCCTATATGATTAATCCCAGCATGTAGAGTTTCATGTTAGGAGTGTCGGTTAAGTCTTGCTGAGCCACCGTGCTCACGGTTGCATTATTAGTGTTTTGCAGGTTATAAAATTTGCTATAAAGATGGTTGTTCGGTGAGCCATCAGCGACTCACCGTAAACCTTGTCGCTGCACTCATCTTTGTGGAAGCTCGTAAGAAGCGTCCGCGAGCTGGACATCTTCTCTTTTGCATAGTTAGGACCGAGAGTAAGTGTGTATGTATATTCCGCTGTGTGTACCCTCGTGGTACAATATTTGGTAAATGACATTATCTTGAGAAATAAAAGACTTTGTACTTTATGGTTCTTTTCATGTATGTTGTTGGGTGCCGCATCGCACGGCACCACTAAATGTGTACCCTAGAGTGTGGATCCCGGAATGGGTTACCCACATTAAGTACCAATCTTGACTGTGACAGCCACTCTGATACCAACTGTGACAGGGGCTCTAGCACCATTTGTCACAGCTCTGATACCACGCTATGAGGGACATGATCTCGTTGGGTGGTGCCGTGATATGCGGCACCCAACAGCACACAGGTCGAAGAAACACATCACATTACATAAATCATTTGCGGAAGCGTACAAAAGTATTTTACAAATACTTATCTCAAAATAAGCTACAGCGGAAGACTATAACTCTCACGACTCATTTCTAACTTAGCAACAAAGAAACAGTTTAGCCCGCGGACGTTTCTTACTAGAAATACGAAGAACAATCTGCAGCGGCGAGGATGCTCTTGATGTAACCACTCGGAGGTTTCCGAGTCTCATCGGCATCCCTTCATAAGCATGAAGTCAAACCTACAAAACAACTCGGATAGCATCCGTGAGCACAACGCTCAGCAAGACTTAACCGTCACCCTAAACATGAAACTCTATGTGAGGTTATGAACCTAAAGTAGGATGGCATAATGCATAAAAACTCGCCTAAAAGTGAATTCTTACTTTCAGGTATTATTTGCGGCAATTTTAAGTAACCTTGGGCATGCCACATCGGGAGTCCACAATCAGATAAGAAACGCTTCCCCCGATGTAAATTGCTCACGGCATAAAAGAATCGAGTTTGCACTAGCTATTCATCAACGATGCATAACAAATATAGTATAAACTTCAAATCAATGTGATTAGTTCCTTTCTCATGTAAGTTCTTACTACGTCACGACTGTGAGAACATGTATGCTTGGTCCATCCCGCGAGCGATGGTGATTCAAATCAATAACTCCCGGACTACACGACACGTACGCCCGTACTCGGCGTTGCCTACAGCAACCATCACTGACATCGTACGCGGCATCCTTTCTTCCGTTTCACCCCCGTTGAATCGACCAAGTCACCCCGTACAGTAGCCACTCTCATGGTGCACCTACCGACATGAGATGTCATGAGAATGTTCCCCACATACTGCACACCGGCCGTCCGCTTGAGGCGACCCGAGAAGTCCCAACGACAGCTTCTTGAGGTACATCGGTTTACTGGGTCCCATAATACCAGCATGAGTCCGGTACACAACTCAAACTTGTTCAACAGGGCCACATACAGGTCGGTCCTTGACCGACACGGACAGGTCTATAGCACCCAGGCCCCTATGTCCTGTTGCCCCTACAACCTTCCGGTCTCAACTTTAACTCGCTAAATCATTTATGAACCAATCCCGTATGCCCCTGTGGTTCCTGAACATGCGAGTAGAATCTCACCACTCGATTTCTACCGAACTGTACTTAAGCATGGCAGTTCTACACAGTGAAAGACACCTGCCCAACACTCCATGGGTCATTTGGTTATGCAAGAGGAGTATCAAACACTAGACCAAATGCACAATTCATATCTTAACCGGAAGTGAATACAAAATAAAAACTTAACAGCTGTTAAATGCAAACCGGAGCTTGCCTGTTTTGCAGGGTAGTCGTATATAAGCAATTAGTATCCTTGCTGATCCACCCTTGATTCTCCAGAGCTTGATCCACTTCAATGAATCACTCCTATGAATCCCCTTCGTTGTGGTTCCTATTGAAATGCATATGCACATGTTTTATAGCATGTAATGGAAAGAAGTTATAGAATGAAGTTCTTAGGAACAGAGGTTGTGTGGAAGATCCAGGAATGGCTTGGTTTGCCTCTGTTGTGCAAAGAAACAGAAATGACTAAATTGATCTTAGTGTTTTAGCTACACACTAACCACTTTCCCTAATGAACATAATAGATGAGCTGAAAAGATTTGAATGCAACTGAAGAATAAGAACTCCAATGGCCTCAAAACTTTTACAGCAGGTTCTACACTACCTAGGGATTTAGCTTGCCAAATTGCAGCTAATGTGGAGTCAATTTGTGTTCTCCATAATTCTCACATGTCTCTCATGTATTTCCACCTATACATAAGTATGGAGAATAAGAACGGGGAGTTCAAGGGCTCAACTTTAGCTAATAATTTACATGTGAGTTCTTGGTCACATGAAAGTAATTTGCTCCAAAATTTAGCCCTTTTACTTAAGTAGTTCTTCCAGAACGATTCTTTAAGCAATTCTACCCAAAAGAATTAATTCTGAAACAATGTGCATTTTCATCTTCAATTAAGTAAACTACAATTTCAAATATGTCTCAGAGAGCTTGACTAAATTTTCCTATGATTTTTGGAGCTATGGATTGCCCAGAATAGATTTTTCAAGTGGGAAACATTTTCTGAAAATGTTTCTGGACTCTTATGAACACAGTAGATTGTTTTTAGCAAATTCCTACTCAAATGATGTTCCAATGAGCTGAAAATTTGCTAGAAGGTCAACACTATGCCAAAGAGTATTCTGGAAAAATTTGAGGACTTTTGGATAACCCAAACTCACTCAATAATTCTTTTCCAGAAAATATTCAAAGAATTTTCCAGAATACAATATTGACTTTCATACAAATCTGAGTTCACATTTGGATAGAACTCTGAAAGATGAATCCAACCCAATTGGAATCACTCAATTTGGAGGTTTCTACAGAGATCTATGAATTTCCAAAGTTTGAGCCATCACTGGAATTGTTTTCCTACTGAAAACTCCACTGGGCCTGCTTACTTAAATGCCAGCCAATCAGAAATGGGCCAGACCGGGCCACAGCTCTTCAGCGCGCCAGCACACTGGATCCCAGCCACAGCCGATCGGGGATATAAATTTTTGAGCCGCTGACGGCCGGAGCCCATGGCCTTCTTCTTCCTCTGTCCTTCTTCCCGCGCCCGCGCGCTCAGCTCGCCGGAGCAAGTCTGTGCTCGCCGGCCGACCGTTCCCGGCCGGCACCCGAGATAAAACTCGCCGCCAGTGCGTGATTTACATCGAGGAACACGGCTGTGGGGTCAGTTCGAGCTGCCGGTGACCAAAATACCCCGGCGACGTGCGGCGGCCTCGGTTGAGGTTCGGCGCCATCGGCCGTGGGTTCTAACCTGCAAAAACCTCGACCACATAGCTCTATAGCATCCGTACACCTCTAGGAAGCTCGACAAGGCCTCAAAGATGTTCAATAATGGCTGCAAGTTGGTCGGCACTGTGTGACCGATCGTGTCCGCCATGAACGCCTTTGATCGAGCTCAAAATGTCGCTCCTAGCCGGTTTCATGCAACGGATGCTAAAGGGAAAATGATCGCCGGCTAGTCCAGCGTCTATGTGCAAGATTTGATGACCTACGGAGGATCAGATAGGGGGAATTTAAGGAAACCGTACCGGCCGCTCAGATTGAACTTGCCGAAGGAAAATCTTGAAATTCTCTGTCAATGCTTCACGGTGTGGCTTGAGCTTCGGTTGAGAGCAGCACCACCACAGCGCTCCCCCGTGGCTGTGCTTTATCGAGCTTGAAAACCACCGTAGTGGTCTGTCTACGTGAAGCCGATCGCCGGTTTTGAATTAGGTCGCGGCGGGGGAGCTGTTCTTGGGCAAAGGAGGCCGGAGCTCGGGGGTTTAGGTGTCGGGGAAGTTGAGGCTGAGCTCAGGGTGCCGTCTAGCCGCTTGGGGAGGAGAGGGTGCGATCGTTTCTTCGGTTTCCCGATCGACCGAGCAGCGGAGGGAAGAGAAAGCTCCGCTCGGTGTTCGCTCGCGAAGAGAAGAAAGCAAGTGAGCCTTCGCTCGGTCTGAGGCGGTAAATATCACGCTGAGGCACGAGGGAAACCGACCTGGGCGCCAGCGCGTGGCAGGGAGCAGCAGGAGGTGGCGCGTTGAGTTTCTCGGTGCCTCACAGTGAGCTGCTCGGTGGAGTTGAAAACAAAGGTTCAGTTGCTTAGGGTGCAAGTTTATTTCTTCAGCTCAATGACATGTGGGTCCTACCCCACATTCCCTCCCAAAATATACCCTCATGTTAATCTTCACAATTCCCAAAATTCTGAATTTCAAAAGTGGCTAGAATTTGAATTCTCCAACTTCAGTTTGAATTTGCATGACAAATTCAAATTTGGTTGGAGTTCAGAAAATGCTTCCACAATTCCTTTTTGGAGCGCACCCTAAAAATGAAAAGTTTGTGATACACTTTTCCCACAATTTCCATCCATAGGGCTGCATGTTTATTCAAAGTTTTGGACACCATAGTAAGAACTTTGAATTTCAAATCTGATTTTTAAACTTGCATGCAAAGAGACATTTAAATCCTTATTGGTTCAGCACTTTTAAATAAAAATGTGAGCCTCATTTTGGATGCTCATCCATGTATTACTTTGCATGAAGAAAAGTTTTAGCAAGTCCCATTTTCATGTCCTTGCGACACATATGAACTCAAAACTTAGTTTTATTCATGTACATGTTTTGGGACTTTTACATTCCTCCCCCCTTATAAGAATCTCGTCCTGAGATTACAAAAGGAGAATGAGACGGGAGAGGTAATTACAAAATGTACAACGTTAAAAGTTCTGGATAATTGGTGCAGAGGTAATCTTCACTTTCCCACGTCGCCTCTTCCGTGGTATGATTACTCCACAGCACCTTGAAGAATCTGATCGTCCGGTTCCGGGTTACCTGGGTCTTTTCATCCAAAATCTGAACAGGTCGCTCGGTGTAGGTAAGGTCCGATTTCAATTCGTCGATTTCCTCGGTGCGAACAGCAGCGGTGAATTTGAAGCACTTACGCAGCTGTGACACATGAAACACATCATGGACACCCACTAGACTTGTCGGTAATTCCAGCCGGTAGGCTACGGGTCCGCACTTCTCCGTGATAGCAAAAGGACCAATAAAACGGGGAGCGAGTTTCCCCTTTACACCGAACCGGTGAATTCCCTTCATCGGAGATACATGAAGATAAACGTGCTCTCCGACGTTAAAATGCAACGGTCTATGCCTTTGATCAGCGTAGCTCTTCTGTCGGGATTGTGCAGCCTTCAAGTTCTCTTGTATCAACCGAACTCGGTCTTCGGCTTCGTTCACAAGATGAACCCCAAACAGAACTCTTTCGCCGGACTCACACCAATTCAGCAGCGTGCGACACTTCCGGCTGTAGATAGCTTCATACGGTGCCATTTTAATAATCGCTTGATAACCGTTGTTATATGAAAACTCCGCCAATGGTAGGTGATCGTCCCAATTCCTACCGTGGTGGATGGTACACACTCTCAACATGTACTCAAGCACTTGGTTCAACCTCTCAGTCTTTCCATCGGTTTGAGGGTGATATGTGGAGCTTCTAATCAGCTTGGTGCCCAACGAGGCATGTAGCTGTTCCAAAAAACGAGCAACAAACAGCGCACCTCAATCTGAAATGATGGTCTTCGGGACACCATGTGAGCATATAACTCTGGAAATGTATAACTCCACATATTGCTTGGCTCGAAAATGAGTGTTCACCGGTATGAAATGAGCCGACTTCGTCAACCGGTCAACGATCACCCATATTGAATCATGCTTCCGGGATGTGAGTGGTAATCCGACGATGAAGTCCATACTCACATCCTCCCATTTCCATGCCAGTATCTTCAAAGGTTGTAGCGGTCCGGCTTTCCTCATATGATCAGCCTTGACCCATCTACACGTATCACACTCGGATATGTACTTCGCAATTTCCCTCTTCATCCTCGTCCACCAAAATTTCTGTTTTAAATCTTGGTACATCTTGTTACTTCCGGGATGAATGGAAAACATAGACAGGTGGTCTTCATCTAAGATCTTTTTCCGGAGTTTCATATTACGCGGTACCACTGTACGGTCGTTGAACTATATTGTACCGTTCTCATCCTTCCGGAAACATTTCACTTCTCTGTTGTCTAGTCTTCTGCCATGTGAGACATACCTTTGTCTCTTCTTTGAGCCTCAACAATCTCTTCACGGGTTGTTGGAATGAGCGCGAGATTATAAAGTGCGCCATACGGGATGACACGGAGACTTGGTTCTTTATCTTCCAACTCAGCAATCGCCAAGTTGTGAACATGGGCTTTTTGACTAAGCGCGTCGGCAACCACGTTCGCTTTACCCGGATGATAGTGGATCTCAATTTCATAATCTTTTATGAGTTATAACCATCTCCGTTGTCTCATATTCAGCTCCTTCTGCATGAAGATATATTTCAAGCTTTTATGGTCAGTGTAGAGGTGAACAAGATTACCCAGTAGATAATGCCTCCACATTTTTAACGCCAACACCACTGCAGCATGCTGAAGATCGTGAGTTGGATAATGCTGCTCGTGGTTTTGCAGTTGACGAGACCCATAGGCGACTACACGCCCTTCTTGCATAAGAACACAGCCGAGACCGATGCCGGATGCATCACAGTATACATCAAATGGCTTTGTCGTGTCCGGCTGAGCAAGAACTGGAGCTGCTGCGAGATGTTTCACCGAAGTTTTGAATGCGGCTTCACATGCTGCATTCCACATATATTTAGTGCCCTTCTTCAGCAGCTCCATCATGGGTTTAGCAATTTTTGAGAAGCTCGAAATGAACCTCCGATAATACCCCGCTAAACCTAGGAAACTTCGGACCTCGTGGACAGATTTGGGAGATTCCCACTTCAGCACTTGTTCAATTTTGCTGGGGTCGACGGCAATGCCCTCTGCTGAAATAATATGGCCTAGGAAAGGCACTTGATCAATCCAGAATTCACACTGCTGAACTTGGCATATAATTTGTGCTCCCAAAACCGTTGTAGCATGATACGCAGATGTTCAGCGTGCTCTTCTTTTGATTTGGAGTAAACCAATATGTCATCGATGAATACCACGACGAACTTGTCTAACTCCGGCATGAACACAGAATTCATCAAGTACATGAAGTGTGCCGGAGCGTTGGTTAAACCAAATGACATGACGAGGTACTCATAGAGTCCGTATCTCGTCGACAAAGCTGTCTTCGGTATGTCCTACGGTTGGATCTTGATTTGATGATACCCCGACCAAAGGTCCATATTTGAAAATACCTTCGCACCCACAAGTTGATCAAACATAATGTCGATGCGAGGAAAAGAATACTTGTTCTTTATCGTGACAGCATTGAGAGGACGGTAATCAACACATAGCTGCAGTGTTTCGTTCTTCTTCTTAACGAACAGCGCAGAGCAACCCCAAGGTGAAGAACTTGGTCGTATGAAACCCTTGCTCATGAGTTCATTCAGTTGCTTCTTCAACTCCGCTAGCTCGTTAGGTGCCATCTTTTAAGGCCTTCGTGAGATAGGCATCGTTCCTGGTGCTAGTTCAATCTTAAACTCGATGTCCCGTTCTGGCGGCATGCCCGGTAAGTCATCGGGAAATACGTCGGAATAATCACATACCACCGGAATATCTTCAAGTTTAAGCGCTTCCGTGTGGTAGGCCTCTACCATATCTGGGTCTTCCCTGTGTAAAAACAGCGTGTGCTGTCCGTGAATCGGCGAGTCAATCTGGACAGTCCGGTTACCGATATTGAGAACGGCACCATGACGATTTAACCAAGACATCCCCAATATTATGTCTATCTTCTGCCTATCCAACATAATCAGCGATGTTGGGTATGTTTTTCTTCCCAAACACAAAGCTGCTCGGGACACAATCTGATTAGCAGAGATATTTTCTCCCGGTGAGCGGATAAGATAACTTGTTGTGGGAGTATTGGTGGAGAGTTGTTGCTGATCGACACATGATTTGCTGATAAAATTGTGGGTTGCACCAGAATCAAAAAGTACAAGCACAGGCACGTCTTTGAGAGAGAACATGCCCGCTAACACCGGTGCTCCCTCCGGGACATCCTCAATAGCAAGATGTCGCACACTCCTGGATTGCAATGCTGTTATATTCCCTTGAGCAGGTGGCGGCATACCACCTGATAATAATGGTTGTCTGGTGTTCAGCAACTTCTCCGGGCACTCTTGCCTAAAATGCCCAGAACAGAGGCAATAAGAACACGGAGGTTTCCCCGGTTCTTCGTTGACTGGTGATTTAGAAGCTGATGTACTTGGCTGCAGCAATGATGCAACAGGTATCCTTCTTTGCTGCGGCACGGGTGTTGCTTCAAGACATGATTCTTGAGCAGGTAATCTGTACTGAGTTGATCTTACTGGTGCCTGCCATAGTTCATCGGATGGTGTGTGATACACCACACGGTGTTTGCGAGGAACAACTGGTGTGTCTCCTTGCACATTATCTCGGTCCCTCTTCTCTGCTTGACACTCAAGTGTCACTTGTTCTTGCAGCAGGGCAGTACTGATCAACTCGGTGTAACTGCCTTGATTGAACAAAGCTAACTTCTCTTTTAGTAAGGCATTCAGGCCATAGAAGAAGTAGTCACACCTTGCAGCTTCGCTCGTCGCATAAGCAGGAGCATATTGTGCCAAAAGGTTAAACCGTTTGACATAATCAAGGGCACTCATGTCCCCCTGCTTCAAGTTCCTAAATTCTTGCTGCTGGGCCTTGATAAAACCCATAGTAATGTGATGAGCACGGAATCTTTCACGAAATTCCGTCCATTCCACTTGATGGCCTTCCGGAACGATGGCGAGATAAGCAAACCACCAATTTCCGACGGCTCCATGGAGCTGTTGAGCTGCGAATATTGTCTTCTGATACTCATCACACTCAAACACTCCAAACTTGGACTCCATAACTCGAAGCCACTGATCAGCTTCCACTGTTTCACTGGCTTCCGTGAAAATTGGCGGTTGTGTCGCCAAGAAATCCAAATAGGCGTTCCGAGGTGGAGCGTCCTGTTGCGCACGTTGGAGTAAGCCCTGTTGTACCAAGTCTTGGAGTAGTTTTGTGTTCTCTTGACTTGACTCGACCGTCTGAGCCATTACATACGCCCATACCGTTGATGGCGGTGCCCGTGGTGGAGTCGAGTCATCACCATCTTGGGGAGAACTATCAGCCCTACTCGGAGAATGACTATGCACCATACTGCAAAAGCATAATTTTGAGGGGAGTCAAAACTTGATCTCAGTATGTAAAACATGAACATGCTAAAACTTTATAAAAGTATAACAAAATTTCATGTTTACACATCTTCCTAAAGCCAACTTAATCAATCCCCTATTCTGTACTGAACAGACCTTTCTGTACTTAACCCAGATCCTGATCCGGTTAGAAGCATTTTCATAACTCAAGTTGAATACAAAGTTAAAGTTAACTTCAGCATATTTCCAACGAGTACTCACATGCCTCTGGATCATCCCTTAATCAGAAGTTATGATTGTTCAAAGTTGACAGAATTTCTGGACAAAATTTGCCAGCACCTCCTTTGTATGTGGCTGTTTTCATCACAGTTTTACTTAAAAACGGAGTACAATTCTGAATGAACCCTGAACTAAAAAGTTATTGCAAATTTCATAGCCTTTCCAACGGTATATCATATGACACTTAGAAAATTTTCTACAGAATGTTATTGCCAATTTACAGAAACATCCAGAGAAGATTACAGCTGTTCTGTCCTCTGGACAGTTTGCATTCAACTGGACATTCAACCAATTTAAGTTCTGATTTTTCTCAAGAGTTCTAAATAAAAGCTGTAGAGCACTTAAAACCTTTCCAGAACTGTATCATACACCCCCATTGGGTCAAGCTACTCAGAGTTATGCTCTGTCAAGTCCAGCAAACATTTCTGCCAGAACAGAGCACTCTGTTTTTGGATCTAAAGAATCCTAACAAGTCTCTTCTTTGAAACTTAGTCCAAATGAAGAGCTCAGTAGCTAATATGTGCTTTACCACATCCATTTTTAGTTTGAAAGTTAGTCATGAGTGATTTCTTCATAGGAAAGAAGACTATCCAGTGGAGTACGGCGGCGATGTACCGTAAGACATATGACGGTACTACGTTGCCTCACCAAAGAAAAACCTAACCGGATTACACCGGCATATAAGTATGCTTAGATGACACTAAAACGTTCACTCGCAAATTTGTTCCACACGCACTAAGATTTTCGTGGTTAGTACCTACATAAAACACACTCAATCATCAGATTCGGCTGCACACCGAACCCGGTATCCATAACAGTTTGTACACCCGTCCGTCATCACTCGCATAGGTGTTCTCAAACCAAACACGCCTTGAGCTATGTGTTCACGTTACTGACCACGTCATGGGGTCTCTCATACTTGCTCAAAGCACGCCAGGGAATGGCGTTGCTCGAATACCCAAAACGACATGAAGAGTCGTAGAAGATACTAAAGCGAGTCGGGTTACCTACCACCCGTGAGGCTCCACCCTTCAGTTTGTGTGCACTGGTGGACAGCGCTTACGTGCACCCCCCAAGACATAAACCGTTCTGAGATGCACGATTTTCTGACATAACAAATAAATTAGGTTGCTACCTTCATCATATGCTAATAGTAGTCCTTATGTGTGCCTAGTACCGTTATCTCACCGTATCCTAAGTTTTTTTAACGTAATATGATGCTCAATCCATGTGCTATTCCCAACGCAGCTCTGATACCATCTGTGACAGCCGCTCTGATACCAACTGTGACAGGGGCTCTGGCACCACTTATCACATCTCTGATACCACACTGTGAGGGACAGGATCTCGTTAGGTGGTGACCGTGATATGCGACAGCCAACAGCACACGGGTCGAAGAAACACATCACATAACATAAATCATTCGGGGAAGCGTACAAAAGTGTTTTACAAATACTTATCTCAAAATAAGCTACAGCGGAAGACTATAACTCTCACGACTCATTTCTAACTTAGCAACAAAGAAACGCGGACGTTTCTTACTAGCAACACGAAGAACAATCTGCAGCGGCGAGGATGCTCTTGATGTAACCACTTGCAGGTTTTCGAGTCTCATCGGCATCCTTCCATAAGCATGAAGTCAAACCTGCAAAACAACTCGGATAGCATCCGTGAGCACAACGCTCACCAACACTTAACCATCACCCTAAACATGAAACTCTATGTGAGGTTATGAACCTAAAGTAGGATGACATAATGCATAAAAACTTACCTAAAAGTGAATCCTTACTTTCAGGTATTATTTGCAGCAATTTTAAGTAACCTTGGGCACACCACATCGGGAATCCACAATCAAACAAGAAACACTTTGCCCCGATGTAAATTGCTCACGACGTAAAAGAGTCGAGTTTGCACTAGCTATTCATCAACGATGCATAACAAAGATAGTATAAACTTCAAATCAATGTGATTAGTTCCTTTCTCATGCAAGTTCTTACTACGTCACGACTGTGAGAACAAGTATGCTCGGTCCATCCCGCGAGCGACGGTGATTCAAATCAATAACACCGGACTACACGACACGTACACCCGTACTCAACGTTGCCTACAGCAACCATCACTGACGTCGTACGCGGCAGACTTTCTCCCGTTTCACCCCCGTTGAATCGATCAAGTCGCCCCATACAGTAGCCACTCTCATGGTGCACCTAACGACATGAGATGTTATGAGAATGTTTCCCACATACTGCACACCGGCCGTCCGCCTGAGGCGACCTGAAAAGTACCAACGACAGCTTCCCGAGGTACATCGGTTTACTGGGTCCCATAATACCAGCATGAGTCCGGTACACAACTCAAACTTGTTTAACAGGGCTGCATACGGATCGGTCCATGACCGACACGGACAGGTCTATAAAAACCAGGCCCCTATGTCCTGCTGCCCCTACAACCTTCCGGTCTCAACTTTAACTCGCTAAATCATTTATGAACCAATCCCGTATGCCCCTGTGGTTCTTGAACATGCGAGTAGCATTCACCACTCGATTTCTATCAAACCGTACTTAAGCATGGCAGTTCTACACGGTGAAAGACACCTACCCAACACTCCATGGATCATTTGGTTATGCAAGAGGAGTATCAAACACTAGACCTAATGCACAATTCATATCTTAACCGGAAGTGAATACAAAATAAAAACTTAACAGCTGTTAAATGCAAACCGGAGCTTCCCTGTTTTGCAGGGTAGTGGTATATAAGCAGTTAGTATCCTTGCTGATCCACCCTTGATTCTCCGGAGCTTGATCCACTTTAATGAATCACTCCTTTGAATCCTCTTCGTTGTGGTTCCTATTGAAATGCATATGCACATGTTTTATAGCATGTAATGGAAAGAAGTTATAGAATGAAGTTCTTAGGAACAGAGGTTGTTTGGAAGAGCCAGGAATGGCTTGGTTTGCCTCTTTTGTGCAAAGAAACAGAAATTACTAAATTGATCTTAGTGTTTTAGCTACACACTAACCACTTTCCATAATGAACATAATAGATGAGCTGAAAAGATTTCAAAGCAACTGAAGAACAAGAACTCTAATGGCCTCAAAACTTTTACAGCATGTTCTACACTACCTAGGGATTTAGCTTGCCAAATTGTAGCTAATGTGGAGTCAATTTGTGTTCTCCATAATTCTCACATGTCTCTCATGTATTTCCACCTATACATAAGTATGGAGAATAAGAACAGGGAGTTCAGGGGTCAAATTTAGCTGATAATTTACATGTGAGTCCTTGGTCACATTAAAGTAATTTGGTCCAAAATTCAGCCCTTTTACTTGAGTAGTTCTTCCACAACGATTCTGTAAGCAATTCTACTCAAAAGAATTAATTCTGACATAATGTGGATTTTCATGCTCAATTAAGTGAACTACAATTTTAAATATGTCTCAGAGAGCTTGACTAAATTTTCCTATGATTTTTGGAGCTATGGATTGCCCAGAATAGATTTTTCAAGTGGGAAACATTTTCTGAAAATGTTTCTTGACTCTTATGAACACAGTAGATTGTTTTTAGAAAATTACTACTCAAATGATGTTCAAATGAGCTGAAAATTTGCTGGAAGGTCAAAACTATGCCCAATAATATTCTGGAAAAATTTGAGGATTTTTGGATAACCCAAACTCCCTCAATAATTCTTTTCCACAAAATATTCAAAGAATTTTCCAGAATACAATATTGACTTTCGTACATATCTGATTTCACATTTGGATAGAACTCTGAAAGATGAATCCAACCCAATTGGAATCTCTCAATTTGGAGGTTCTACAGAGAGCTATGAATTTCGAAAGTTTGAGCCATCAATGGAATTGTTTTCCTACTGAAAACTCCAATGGGCCCGCTTATTTAAATGCCAGCCAATCAGAAATGGGCCACACCGGGCCACAGCTCTTCAGCGTGCCAGAACACTGGATCCCAGACACAGCCGATCGGGGATTTAAATTTTTGAGCCGCTGACAGCCGGGGCCCACGACCTTCTTCTTCCTCTGTCCTTCTTCCCGCGCCCGCGCGCTCAGCTCGCCGGAGCAAGTCTGTGCTCGCCGGCCGACCGTTCCCGGCCGCCACCCAAGCTAAAACTCGCTGCCAGTGCGTGATATACATCGAGGAACACGGCTGTGGGATCAGTTTAAGCTGCCGGTGACCGAAAATACCCCGGCGACGTGCGGCGGCCTCGGTTGAGGTTCGGCGCCGTCGGCCGTGGGTTCTAACCCGCCGAAACCTCGACAACATAGCTCTACAGCATCAGTACACCTCTAGGAAGCTCGACAAGGCCTCAAAGATGTTCAAAAATGGCTGCAAGTCGGTCGGCACCGTGTGACCGATCATGTCCGCCATGAACGCCTTTGATCGAGCTCAAAATTCGTCGCTCCTAGCGGTTTCATGCAACAGATGCTAAAGGGAAAATGATCGCTGGCTAGTCCAGCGTCTATGAGCAAGATTTGATGAGCTACGGAGGATCAGAGTGGGGGAATTTGAGGAAACCGTACCCGCCGCTCGGGTTGAACTCGCCGGAGGAAAATCTTGAAATTCCCTGTCGATGCTTCATGGTGTGGCTCGAGCTTCGGTTGAGAGCAGCACCACCACAGCGCGCTCCCGTGGCTGTGCTTGATCGAGCTTGAAAACCACCGTAGTGGTCTGTCCACATGAAGCCGATTGCCAGTTTTGAATTAGGTCGCAGCGGGGGAGCTGTTCTTGGGCAAAGGAGGCCGGAGCTCGGGAGTTTAGGCGTCGGGGAAGTGGAGGCTGAGCTCAGGGTGCTGTCTAGACGCTCGGGGAGGAGAGGGTGCGATCATTTCTTCGGTTTCCCGATCGACCGAGCAGCGGAAGGAAGAGAAAGCTCCGCTCGGTGTTCGCTCACGAAGAGAAGAAAGCAAGTGAGCCTTCACTCGGTCTGAGGCGGTAAAGATCACGCTGAGGCACGAGGGAAACCGACCTGGGCGCCAGCGCGTGGGGGAGAGAAGCAGGAGGTGGCGCGGTGAGTTTCTCGGTGGCTCACAGTGAGCTGCTCGGTGGAGTTGAAAACAAAGGTTCAGTTGCTTAGGGTGCAGGTTTAATTCTTCAGCTCAATGACATGTGGGTCCTACCCCACATTCCCTCCCAAAATATCCCCTCATGTTAATCTTCTCAATTCCCAAAATTCTGAATTTGAAAAGTGGCTAGAATTTGAATTCTCCAACTTCAGTTTTAATTTGCATGACAAATTCGAATTTGGTAGGAGTTTGGAAAATGCTTCTACAATTCCTTTTTGGAGCCCACCCTAAAAATGAAAAGTTTGTGATACACTTTTCCCACAATTTCCATCCATAGGGCTGCATGTTTATTCAATGTTTTGGCCACCATAGTGTGAACTTTGAATTTCAAATCTGATTTTTAAACTTGCATGCAAAGAGGCACTTAAATCCTTATTGGTTCAGCACTTTCTAATAAAAATGTGAGCCTCATTTTTGGATGCTCATCCATGTATTACTTTGCATGAAGAAAAGTTTTAGAAAGTCCCATTTTCATTTCTTTGCCACACATATGAACTCAAACCTTAGTTTTATTCATGTACATGTTTTGGGACTTTTACATCGACCATCAACATTATTCAATTACGTGAAGGAGTAAACAATTCTTGCGCACATTATCTTTAGAAATAACGTAGTTCCACTTGTACATGGAAAGATTTGTACATGAAGATATATATATATACATACATATATATATATATATATATATATATATATATATATATATATATATAGTTGAGGAGGATTCAGGGGAGCAATCCTTAAAAATACACTTCCAGCCAATCAGAGGATTACATGTGGCAGTCCATGAATCCAATAGCCCACTTATAGGGGTATCCGAGGGAATCCAATGGTGTATAACCCGGAAAACACCTGAGGGCCCACCTAGCAGTCATCCGGAGGAAAACCAGGACGACGAGGATCATGCCAGGGTCAGCCGAACCCCTGGAATGGCCTAACTAGTCATTCCCCCAAACTCGGCCAACCCCTGTGGCTCACTAAAGGCGGTTCTGACTGCTTCGCGTGCAATTAGTGGCGGGAACTGACCTCAACTCGCGTATACATAGGACCCCTCACTTCAACATACATCACTTGAATATCACCTTCTTGTATACACTCTTTCCATGTTATTAGTGGAGTTTGTGCTGTCGGAAGGAGCCTCTAGTTCCCAACACTACTGGAATCTGAACTATTAACGACGACTACAAACCGTCGTTAATAAAGGTAAAACCATCATGAATAAGTTATTCACGATGGGGAAGCCTTATTCACGACGGTTTTCAGCCGTCACCGATAAATAGTCGTAAATAAGGTTGTCAACAACGGCTCCCGTCGTAAATAAAGTTATTTATGACGGCAAAATAATACCATCGCGAATAAGTTCCCCCGACTGCCATGTGGCTGGGGGGATTCATTCACGACGGGCTGATCTTGGCCGTCGTGAATAGAGCAGTTATTCACGATGGCTGCTCTTGGCCATCGTAAATAGTAGTACCTTATTTACGACGGCTGATCTTGGCCGTCTTAAATAGTAGTGACTTATTTACAACGGCCAGCACCAGCAAACCGTCATAAATAAGTTTGGTAATTTCTTTTCAAAAATTAGAAAATACTGCACTGGCTTTGAGGCCAGCCCTGGCTCGATGGCCAGCTCACAAAGGCAGTTATTAACGACAACAATATGCAGCAAAAATATTATAAACATCCAGACTACACACTTCCACACTACACACTACCACGTGCGCTACCTCCAGAACCCAGGAACTCGTCCTCCAGCCTTCGTCTTCCCAGTAGCTGCGGCGAAGGCGAGTGAGCCTCGGTCGTAGAGCCCTGTTATGTATAAGTGTAGTTAGACAAGTTATAAGTTTTAAAATGCATCTTTGCATAAGTGAGGTACCTCTGCTCCTGTAAACGGGACCTGTGGCTCCTGTGGGGGCTGCCACTGTGGAATGATGACCGGCTGCCCTGCCGCCATAGCCTGTGAACAGAAAACATTATCATACAACCATCATTGATATTTTAGAAATATTAATTAAAACGGCCGTTACATACCTACATTGCCGCATGCATCTGTAGCATGAACGAGCCTTGATACTCGTCCTGAGCCCTGCATGCTGTGCTTTGATGCTCCCTTTCTTGCCGGAGCTGCTCCCTTTCTAACCGGAGCTCCTCTTGTGTCCTGCGAAGCTTGTCCAAAACACTCTGGAGCTCTAGGGAGCTCGGCTGTCTCGATCCTGCCTGCCGCGATGAAGAGCCACTCGAGGAAGGTCGTGCCTCTCTCGAGTTGACAACTCTATCAAAGATGGCGAACCTACGAAAGAAGAAAAATTATTAAATTTTCAAATCTTAAATCTTAAATAATAAAAGAGAGAACTTACCATCTATGAGGTTTCCCGCCTCCGATTGTATACGCGGCTTCCGGGATAATTCGTGCGCTCTGCCAATCGAAGCCTTCACCGTGAAGCCGCTCCGCCTCCTGCCCATACCTTGACTACAAAGTTGAAAAGATAATATCATCAAAAATATTTAAGAAAACTCAATACAAAAACAAAAGAACTCACCAGTGCATCCGACGCCGTCTGAGAACACAGCTGGTCAGGCTGTGATGGGTCACTTCCCCTATGACCCCTCTTCCAGACCTGAATCGGAGTCGGCTCCTGACCGCTCTCGCGCTCCTATGTATATGTGTTAGTTCAATGAATAATTTTAACATATTTCAAAACAATAGTAATCACACTTACCATGCGTTTAGCCAGACGTAAGTAGCCGTCCGCACCAAACGGGTGCTTCACATCCCTCTCTCTGCTCTGTCGACGGCTCCTAGAAACTTCCTAGAACCCTTGCCTCGCCCAAAGAGCACACAGGGCACGGTAGTCCCCCGGACGGCCGTCTAACCACGCTACACCGACCTGCATACATTTATTATTATGTTATAGACTATTTATCTATTATGATTCTTCCACATTTTAAAATAAATATTTTACAAATTACCTCTGCGTACTGCTCCGCCGTCAAGTACCTGGAAGCCACGATTCTGAATGCCCCCAGATCGGCCTCTTCCGGATGCAGCTTCATGTATGCTCTCGTCGCTTGAATTCTTGCATTCGATAGAGACTACGTAATGAGCTTTCAAGCGTTCTTCTGGAACACGGCTCGGGCGTAGTCCATCTCAGCCTCGTCCTCCAAACAGTATCGTGCCTAAAAACATATTTATACATCATTGGTATTAACCATATTATAGACTTGTATTACAGAAATATATAATTGATACTTACCATAAAGTCGGACCACACATCCTCCTGGTGGTTACCGTGAGCAACATGCTGGATGGTGGCATAATCGTCCCACGACGTGGCGGTGACACCATTCACTACACCGGGGTAGTGCACACGGATAAGCCGCCCAAGGACACTGTTCACTTGCTTGTGGCGTCCTTGACCCGTGAACGAGTCATCGTACCAAGACCTGATAAAGAATTATAAATCAATACATCTACAACGCTAAAATTATCTAAATTGAAGGGCTAGAGATTTACTTGCATATCGCCAACCGGACGAATAACTATCTGGTCTTCTGGGTTTGCAGGAGCCGGAGGAGGAGCCACAAAGTGACTCCTCCTAGTTCGACGCCTCTAAGGTGGCTCGACGTCAGGTGACCCGGAGGAGTGGTCACCGGAAGAGTCCACAGGTGGGTCCACAGGCTGGCTATCCGACCCCGAAGGGTGGTCAGCTTGTGCTGGCTGCAGAGGACCTCTCGTCTGTGAGTCCTCGGACCTAGAGTCCTCCTAGACAATTTAAAAGAACCGTAATGTAGTTGAATGAAGTAATTATTGACATTATAAGATTCAGGAAATGTTATTTACCTCGTATGACCGCTTTAAGGCGACTGCTGCGCCTCTCAGCTCCGGTAGCTGACTCGTCAAAGCAGCCCGTCTAGCAGAAAGTCCGCTAGACGTACTGTCCTGAAATACGTCAGCTGCCCTATGCAATAAACCCCTAGCTAGGCTCCTCACCTTTCCCTAACTACCACTGCTCGATGACATCCTATTCAATGAAAAATTGTTAATGAATGTAAAGGAAATATATAAGACGAAAGAAGAGATATAAGACGTTAATCAAAATCTGTTTCAAAATTCATCAGTATCACGACCATGAAATCTACTACTTATTCAGGACCACCGATCTTTTGTCATGATTGTTTTTCATTTTCGTTTTCGCATTTCACGAGTCTCTAAATCTTGAGCATCTCCAACTAACTCATAGAGACCTACACCAGGTTCAATGACAAAAGAGTCCGGCAACTCTTGTTCTTGGTAAACCTCATCAATCTTAACATTCAACAAACTTTCTTGGTACCCAGCATCATCTGGTGTATATAAATACTCACGAGGATTCACCTTGTGTACAACCCACCAAGCATGTAGTTTTTTGCATGGATAATGTAAATAATACACTTGCTGGACTTGATAAGGAAGGACAAAGGTGTCGTGGCCCTGTAGCCGTTTGTTGTGTTTGAATTCTATCATGCTAAATTGGTTATGTCGAGTTGTTGTCAAAGCATTCTCAGTCAAAGAAGACTATGTTAAGCTCCTTATTCCTGGCAAAACTGAATTCAAGGATATTTTTAATAATTCCATAATAATTAGTTTCCCGTCCTTCAGCGTCAACAGCCATGTCTGAGGTTGTACCTTCAAACTAGACAAATCATTATTAGTACATTTTTATGTCTTGTCCCGGCCACTACAACTAGGCAGATAGGTCCTAAACCCACCTAAGAGTGACCGAGGTAACGTGATTATGACGAGACACGGTGTCCGAATCTGGACTAAATTTCGGCAGCATAACCCCACCAACTGCACGCCCACCCCGACCCAGGCGGGTTGAATAAGGTAAACTAAATTAATTTAAAGTAATTAAACTAAACTAATTAAATCATAATTACAAACTAGACTAAACTAATTATAAAATCAACTAAACTAATTAAAATAATCTAATTACAACTATATATTTAAGATAAACTAAACTATACTAAAAAATCTAATTAATTAAAGTAATTAAAAAACCTCGGGTCGGGGCGGGGAGGCACCGGGTCGGGGCGGGGTGGCGCCGGGTCTGAGGCGGGGCGGTCGGGGCCGACCGGGTCTGGGAGGCGCCGGGTCGGGGCGGGACCAACGGCGGGTGGCCGGCCGGGGCATCAGCGGGGGCCGGACGGGGCGGCGCTGCTAGGAGGCCGGGAAGGGGCGCTGTGGGGCGGCTGTAAAATCCCCAAAAAGTGGTAGCAAGAAAAATTTAGCTCATGTACACTTAGGAAAAATGAGGGATATTAAAACTTTGAAGTATAACGGTGTAAGTTTAAAGTGAGGGTCTATACTTCCCAAAAACTTCCCAACATGGATATCTAAGTTCATAACTTGGGTATTCATATTTCAAATATTCAACCTTCCAAATTTCAGCTCATTTGGAGGGGTTTTAGTATTCGTTTGGGATTAAAAGAGGAAGCCCTCTAATCTGAATTTCAAATTCATTTTCAAATTCCAATTTCCTCAATTTGCAAATTTGGTTCCACAAATGTGATATTCACATTTGAATTAGCAGCCATGCCAAAAATTAGAAATTTTGGAGTTGGTTTGCTATGTTTTTGGAACAATACAAAATAGAGAATTCAAATTCCATTCCAAATTCAAATGACCAAACAGAATTCAAACTTCACACTAGAAGTCAAATCATTTGAATTCAGAAAGTTTAAACCATGATTTGGTGTGAAAGTATAGCCTTAAATGTTGAGTAGCTGGGGGGAAAATTTGGATTAAGAAAATAAAGTGGTGGGGCCCAACAATCAGCCTCACAAATTCACTTTTTCCCTCTCTCTGTTTTCCCGGTTGATCACAGCGCGCCAGCTCCCAGAAAAACATCCGCCCGACGATTCCACCGAGCTGCTTCACGCGCCGCTCCCGATGTCGGTTCGATCGCGTGATGATTAGGCGGCAGCCGAGTGCCTGTTATCGCTTATCCCCGTTGCCCCGCGGACTCCACAGCCCTCTGCTCGAGCGCAAGAGCAAAAACACAGAGCCACGCTGGTCTGCTCAGATCACCGTTGCTGCTCGGCCTCCAGCAACTTTAGCGCCCAGATGAGCTGAGCAGAGAGTGCGCCGACCTTCACTGGACGTCATCCGCACCTCCACGGCTCGTGCCCGGCCTTCTCTGATCGGTGCCAACCAGTTTTCCTCCAGCGAAGCAGAGCCGATGCCGCACCTTGCTGTTCCACGTCTTCCGGCCGACTCCGACCTCCCCAGCACGAGGAACACCACCCGGAGGTGCATCATGGAGTCTAGTTTCTCACACCAACGTTCTTTTGTACTTTACCACCGCCGGTTAGCCGGAATTTGGAAATTTCGGACGGTGCACGCAGAGGACCGATCGAGACAACTCCGGGAAATTCTCCCCACACGTTGGATCATCGGGTGTCTGGTCTTAAACGCAGATACTAGAGCTCCTAGTGACCTCCCATGCCAAAGCACGAAGGGAATCACCTGTTCTTCACCCCGGGCGACAAGAATCCGTCGCCGCCGGCCAAAAACACCTCGGTTCACCATGGAGCTCCCATTTGCGGGCATTTCCAGCTCGGGCTGGGGGTAGCATCATGATCTACGTACTCCATGGGTGGTGTACGCCCCTTTCAATCATCGGTTGAGGCTTGGGACGTGCGGGTCATCGCGGGCGGCTGCTAGGCCGTGATCCGAGGGGGATGTAGCACGAAACAGTAGGAAGAATGGTGGAGAAACGGGCGAGAACATGGCACGCCATCATCGGGTCCGGCGTGCGCGCGCGGGGGCCTGTCGAGAGGGTGAAGAAACGTCTGACAGTGGGCCCCCCTTGAGTCTCTGTGTGAATTTCAAACAGAAGGTTATACCAATTTGAAAAATCCATAACTTTGTGTAGAGGACTCCAAAAAGGGTGAGACTAATTTTGTTGGAATCCTTATGACGAGTACTTCACAGAGGAACAAATTGCTCGCTATGAAAATGCCCAGGAACTTCTGTAGAATTGTTTTTAGTAAATCATTTGGAGAATTATTTCAGGAGCAATTCTTTATGAAACATTCCCAAATTTGGGCAGCTAATCCTTTTCATAGTAACAGATCTCCAGTAAAAATTTGGGCTTCATTGGAGTTCATCTGCTAGGCTAAATTTCCTTCCAAAGTTCAGCTTTTATTTGAAAATTCAAATTTAAACAAAAACTTTTCAGAACTCCTGTCCAACTTAAAAAATTCATATCTCTCTGTTGGTAGCCCCAAAAATGGTGAAACAAATTTTGTTAGAACCATGGAGACTTACCCTAATCAGATCTTCCACTGTTAGCCATGTCAAATCTCCTGATTTGGGCTCAAAATTAAGAGAAGCCTTGTGCTTGTGGGAATTTTGGAGACCACAATGTGCAATGACATTTCTCCAAATTTTGCTCAGATCATCCTTAGAGAGTCTATTCTCCACTGTCAAAATCCCAAAGCCAATTAAGGATCCTAAATAGCAGTATCTATGAATAGAAGTTACTTCTCATAATTCCTTAATACTTATACATATATTTTGCTACATTTCATTTAGTGACCGAAGTTGAGGATGCACCGGAGCCCTTGGACGTCCTCCCACCAGAAGCTAACTTCTCCTCTGACTCGCAACCAGGCAAGCCCCGTTTTGCATTTAAGTATTTTTGCAAATTATTTATTTGTATCACTTATGTCTAGGGTGAATGCTTGCATTAGAGTTAGGGTGATTGAAACCCCACTTGCATAGCCTTTTAAATCCTATGAAGGGTTGGGTAGTTTACTTGACGAGTAGAGAATGTCGTGCTAATGTTCTTAGGATCTCGGTAAGACTCTACTGAGACAAAAAGATGGGCTGTCAAAAAGAAGTCGAGTGGTTGGAAATTACTGGCGAGATAGAATTTATCACACGGGATGAGAAGAGGTAGAAAATGACTTAAGTTGTGAAAATGAGACCCAGCAAGGGGGATAGGATACAGTGAGTGGAGGTCTCACGAGCGTAGCCCTGTTGGTGTTGAGTGAGGACCGCGCCGTGTGCGGCCCTGCTGGACAAGTATCGAACAGTACCGGATGCATACTGGCATATGGGAACCAGGAAACCGATGTAAATTTTTAACCTGGGTGCCGAGGCTTACGCAACCATTTTATAGGAGTGGGTTGAGGGTAGAAAGGTGGAAATCTGCCAGTGGGCATAGTCACGCTCCACGCAGGGACCTCCTGCCCGGTACGGATGGACCAGTTCGGCATTTGGGTTGCCTTTGAAAGGTTGTTGCATACAACAGAGTAGGAAGGGGTGTGGAGTCACGCTTCTGAAAAGTGGGTATATGTGATGTGTTATCCGGGTGTCTCCTGATTGCAATCACCATCCCTCGTGGTTATTTGAGTACCCGCTTGTTCACTGCGCTTTGACGTAGTAAGAAGTGAAATAAGCCAACTTAATATGCTGTATTGAACTTTAATGTCTTGAAACCTTGTATGCTGTAGTTATAGAGCTAAGTAAGTTTATATTCCACTTTGGGCATCACCACATCGAAGGAAAGCGTTTCTTGTTTGATTGTGGACTTCCGATGTGAGGGCTGCCTAAGGCTCAATAAACTGTTGCTAGAAAATTGAAAGTAAGGATCAACATGTAGGCGTGTCTTTATTGCAAAGTCATTTTCCCTATCTTACACATCCTTGCATGTAGAGTTCCATGCCTAGGGTTGTCGGTTAAGCCTTGCTGAGCCATCGTGCTCACGGTTGCAATATTTGAGCTGTATGCAGGTGAGAGCTACAAGGAGGGGTCCGAGGACGAGACGATGCCCCCGTCGGGGTACACGGCCGAGCTGGAGCCCTGCACGCCGCCGTGATCTCCGGTTCCATGTTGCTAGTGTGTAGCGTCCTCGGGCTGGACGGCTGCACTTTTGCGTAGAGAGGAATAGAGAGTAGCTATGTATATACTTCCGCTGTATAGTTAAGCTTTTGTAAAAAGACCTCCGCTGTTTTATATCAAATAAAAGTTTGTATGTTGTTCTTAAATTCTTTTCGTATGTGCTGTTGGGTGCCGCATCGCACGGCACCACCCTATGCGATCCTGGAGTTGGTGAACCATGGGTGGTCCCCACAGCGGCCAGGGCAGCGCCGGGTGGCGGACAGGCCGGGGCACTTGGGCGGCCGGTGGGCGGGGCGGCGGCGGCGGCCGGGCCAGGGTGGGGCAGCACCGTGAGGGGGGTGGTGCCGAGGCGGCGGCGGCCGGACCGGGACGGGGCGGCGGCGCGTGCAGCAGCGGCGGCGGCGGCTTGTGCTACGGTGGTGGTGGCGCGTGCAGCAGCGACGGAGGCGGCGTCGAGTCAGCCGGGCGCATGAGTGGGGCGGACGGGCGGCCGCACGACGGATACTATGGCTTTATTTACGACGGTGCGGCTCAACCGTTGTGAATAAGGTGCTTATTCACGACGGGGACAGGCGCTGTCGTAAATAAGGCGCTTGTTCACGACGGTCTAGGTCAGCCGTCATGAATAAGTCGCTTATTCACGACGGTCTAGGTTAGCCATCGTGAATAAGACCATTATTTATGACGGATGCTTTCAACCGCCGTAAACAATTTTATTAACGATGGTATCGTCGTTAATTTGCCGTTTTCTTGTAGTGCAAGTTGTAGTTGGGAAAGGTATGACTATGTATATTCTCTTTTATTTGTGATTTTATTATTATTCATAATACTAGTCTTCTCATATTCATATGCTTGGGTGAAGTGTTTGTTGTTTGTTATGGAATCAATGAACGTGTTAGGTTTAGTTGTTATTATGATAGTATAGTGACCTTGTTATTATGTTATCATAAACACCATAGGCCTCCACTATAGTATAATTATGTATTATATAAATATGTTAGTACCAATAACATAGTGTTGGGTCCCAACATTGATTCAATGATGTTTAGGTTAGTTATTGCTTTAGGATGGTACTTGTATTGCTGCTCCTAAGGTATTTACGTAGCATGCAAGCGTGGTGCTTGGATAGTTAAGTAGTGTTGGATGTCTCGTAGACCCACGGATTGTAGGGGTAGGCGGAAAGTGGTGACAGCCCCATCCGTCCTCTGTACTCCCCCATGTTAAGCTATCTCACAAGCTCTTGGCGGGAGTCTATCTGATATTATCACGGGTAAGCCCTGCCTGATATGTTGGACCACTAAGCCATAGTATTCACTACTAGCATACACATATGTGTACTATTTGGCTATGCATATGTATATTAGAAGCACATTAGGAATAACCCTTACCTTAGCTTAACTCTCACTCAGACTTTAGAGTAGATTGCTTTAGTGTGTGTCAGACTACCATTGATATCTTTTATCCATCTTACTTGGCTTCCTACTAGAACACCCTACCCTATCCATCATCTTGCCACACTTCACCTAGGGAATACTCCTGGGTGAAATGCTACAGCGGTATTTTCCGTGTGCTTGCAAAACTCATCTTGCTTTGGCCCTAGGTTAGCCTAAATGTCAGAAGAATTGTTGTCATCCATTGCCAGGATGAAATGTAGACGTTAAGAAATACCAACAAGCATTTCTGGCGCCGTTGACGGTGAACACACAGAAGTATAGAGATTTAGTAGGATAACCCCACTTGTTTTTGCATTCCTTTGATGCAAAAAATGGGTAGTGTATAACTGGTTTCCGCTTGCCGACAACCTACATTGAAAATCCCGAATAACTTCTGAGAAGAGTTCGACCTCGTGTCGTAATACCTCAAGTGATCCTTTCGGTAAGAAAACCAGTCATCTCTGCACCATCAGGTTTCACGTCATGGCTCGGAAGACCCTTCGTGAGTTTTCGGGTCCCTCTGTTGACAATGTGACTGTTGGGCCCACTGTTGTTGACGGTCGTTAAATACCAATTTAGACCATCAATATAACTGAATTATATGACGGAATGATTATTTCTTGAACGCATTATCCTTACAAATAACAAAGTTCCACCTGTACATGGAAAGAGTTGTGCATGCAGGGAATATATGGAGAATTATGGAGGATTTATGGGAGCAATCTTAAATTATACACTTCCAGCCAATCAGAGGACGACATGTGGTAGTCCATGGATTCAATGCCCCACTTACTGGAGTATCCGAGGGAATCCAATGAAGTATCACCTGGGAAACACTTGAGGGCCCACCGGGAACCCACCCGGAAGAAATACACCGACTTTGGGAGCACCCCAGGTTTGGCCGACCTGGTCAGGCCCCCAAACTCGGTCATCTTTCACATGTCGGCTCCCTGTGGCTCCCTGAAGGCTATTCTAGTTGATTCACGTGCATATTCTGGCGAGAACCGACCTTAACTCGTGTATAAATAGAACCCCATACCGCTCACTTAAAAACACACCACTTGAGTAATACTCTCATGTATCAAAACTCTATCCAAGTCCTTAGTGAAGTATAGGCTGTAGAAAAGAGCCTCTAGTTCCCAGGTCCAAGTTGGGAAAGTTATGGCTCATGTATCTTTCCCTGTATTTAAGATTTTATTCTTATTTATAATATTAGCCGTATTTTACTCATGTTGGATGAAACATTTCTCGTTTGATGGTGGAATCCATGCATGCGATAGGTTTAGTTGTTATTAGGATAGTATAGTAACCTTGTTTTTATGTTATCATAAACATCGTAGGCCTCCACTATAGCATAATTAGGTAATATGTGATATGTTAGTATGAATAATATAGTGCTTGGTCCCATAATTGGTTCAATGATATTTAGGTTAGTCATTGCCTTAGGATGGTAGATGTACTGCAGCTCCTAAGGTATTTACTTAGCATGCAAGTGCCGTTCTTGGATAGTTAAGTAGCATTGGATGTTTCATAGGCCCACGAATTGTAGGGGCAGGCGGGTAGGTGGTGACAGCCTTGTCCGTCCTTAGTACTCCCCCACGCTAGATATGCCACAAGCTCTTGGTGGGAATCGCTCTGGTATTACCAGGGGTAAGACCGTACCCGATATGTTGGATCACTAAGCCCTAGTATTCACTACAATCATACCCAAATGTACATTATTAGGCTATGCATATGTATACTAGAAGCACATTAGGAACAACTCCTTACCTTAGCTTTACTCGCACTAGGACTATCTTATCCTTAGAGTAGATTGCTGCTGACAGTCATTAAGTACCAATTTTGACTGTGAATATTACTCAATTATGTGAAGGAATAAACATTTATTGGACACATTATCTTTAGAAATAAAGTAGTTCCACTTATACGTGGAAAGAATTATGCATGTAGGGAATATATACATAATTGAGGAGGATTTAGGGGAGCAACATAAATTATACACTTCCAGCCAATCAGAGGATGACACGTGGCAGTCCATGGATCCAATGGCCCACTTACAAGAGTATCTGAGGGAATCCAATGGTGTATCACCCGGGAAGCCACCCAAAGGAAACCAGGGCAAAAGGGACCGAAGAATCCTAACTAGAATCCTAACTACCTTAAGCTTTCCAGTAGAGACTTTGACAGGGTTCCTGACCCCAACCTCCAGGAGAAGCGACGATTCTCTCCCTTGGCACGCAGACGTAGGGCGAACCCGAAGGAGGAGGCCCGAGCTCAAGCTCGGAAAGAGACGAATTATGAGTGGCAGGGGTCCTGACCCCGGCCTATGGGGAGGATAGACCCTCCCCCTCATCGCCTAGGTGGAGGATGGACTCAGAGGAGAAGGCCCGAGCCCAAGCTCTGAAATGAGAGAAGCAGTTGGCCTTCAGGCACCACCATGACCATGTTAGAGGGCATTCGAGTGCCACCCCTGACGTGCGGATTGAAGCCCCATCCTGTCCGATCAAATGGAAGAGGAGGAGTGCGCAGGACATGCGTGCGATCCAGTACGGCTCACCCTAGCGACAAGACAGGAGCAAGCAGAGCGACGGACTTCCGATACGGCAGCCTCATCTAGCGCTCCAGCTAACACACGATAGGACAGCTGTCCCTGTAGCAACGACTCCCTCCCCACTTGCAGAGAGTTAAGAGGGAGCTGTCTGGAACGAGTATAAAGGGGGATCGATCGCCCCCCCTCGAGAGGCAACTCTCGCACTTGTAAGAGAACAACCCCCATTTTCAACAAAGAGCAGCAAGATACCCGAAACTGGACGTAGGGCACATTGCCCGAACCAGTATAAACCACTTGTGTTCATAGTTATTCCATCTCGAGGACAAACTCCCAGTACATTCATTATTAGTTGGAAATCCGAACACCGAGAGTCGGTGCGCCACGTAGGGGGACCGCCGCGCTTTCCGTTCTCCATTTCCTCAATGGCTTCCCATGTTTGACTCTCGTACCTGGCACGAGATTCTTCTTCAGTGACTTTGAGTTCATCGCCGCTGCAGGCAATGATATGGAATCCCAGTTCGCCCTCACACGCCAGACCTCTCCGCTTTGGGAGCTTGGACTTCTTTGCTAGTAGTGCCGGCACCGTCCGAGTCTCTAACAGGGGACCCAACGTTCGATTTGGGGAAAGTTGGATGACCGACGCCCCTGGCGCATATGCCGCATGTGACGCCCCGGCGTCGACCTTCACAAGGATGATGGAGCGCGTGCTTGTTGATGGTCGTTAAGTACTATTTTTGACCGTCAATAATACTCAATTATGTGAAGGAATAAAGATTTCTTGCACGCATTACCCTTGCAAATAACATAGTTCCACTTCTACGTGAAAATAAATGTGCATGCAGGGAAAATATGCAGAATTGAGAAGGATTTAGGGGAGCAATCCTAAAATATGAACTTCCAGCCAATCAGAGGATGACATGTGGCAATCCATGGATCTAATGGCCCACCTACAGGAGAACCCGAGGGATTCCCACAATGTATCACCCGGTAAACACCCGAGGGACCACTTGGAAGCCACCCGGAGGTAGCACACCGGGTCTGGGGCCACGGCAGGGTCCACGTGTGGACTCCATGTGGTTCCCTGAAGTCGGTTCTGGTGGATTCGTGCGCATATTCTAGTGGGAACCGACCTCAACTCAAGTATAAATAGGACACCATACTCCTCACTTCTCACACACACCACTTGAGTAGTACTCTCTTGTATACAGACTCATTCCCAGTCCCTAGTGGAGATTAGACTGTAGGAAGGACCCTCTAGTTCCCAAGTCTTCTTTGGGAAAGGTATGGCTCATGTATCTTTTCCTATGTTTATGACTTTATTCTATTTAGCAATATTAGTCTTCTCTTATTCATATGCTTGGATGAAGCGTTTCTTGTTTGATTGTTATGAGGACCGAGGGTCCCGACATCCTATGATCTCGCCAAGGGTGTTGTATTGCGCAACACCGGATAGCACACGTATAAAGACCAACATATTTTCATACAGCGGACACTTAATTATTATTACACAAATAGTCTCCTAAAACTTAATTTACATTAAAATACGTAGTATTTCATAGTCTACACTCTCGCGCTTAGGCTAAACAAAAGCCTTATGTTCAGCCCGTGGACATGATTCTACTAGCAGCACACACACACACTAATACGGCGGCGTGCACGGCTCTCACTCAACGGTGCAGCCCCCTGGGGGACCCGTCTCATCATCGGAGCCCTCTTCTTCTTTGTACTTACCTGCAGCAAAGCTTAAACAACAAACAGGGAGGACGAAGGCTCAGCAAGTCTTACCCGACGCCGCTAGATCATGCAACTCTACATGCTAGAGTTAACCGACACTGGATTGTAGTTTTGCAGAAAACTTGCCTAATTAATGGAACCTTACTTTCAGATTTTAGTATCATATTAATAACTTCGTGCCGAGCAACATAGGAAATCCACAATCAAACAAGAAACACTTCATTCCCATGTTACTTGCCTAAGGTGGAAAAATAACTTCAATTTTCTCTACTCTACACCACGTACTTAACATCACAAGTAATTAATCAAACAGCAGTTTAATCCATGAAAACAATCCTTTTTATCTACGTCAAGATACAATGAACAAGTGGTACTCACTAACTGTGAGGGACAGTGATTATAATCGATTTATACCTGCAGGGTTCACCCGAGAAACACGCCACGTAAGCCCACACTCGATGTTGCCACGGCACACATCCTGGGCGTCGTACGGGACAACCTTTCACCCGCTAGCCAATTGTTGAACCGGTCCTACCGTCCCGGGCAGGAGGTGCCTACGTGGAGCAACCACATGCCCGCTAGCTGATTTACACCTTGCTGCCCTCAACCAACTCCTCTAGACAGAAAGTAATGCCTCAAAATCCAGCTACCCGAATTACATCGGTTTAACAGTTCCCATAATCCCGGTATGTCTTCGGTACATGCCAAGTTTGTTCAACAAGGCTGGAAATGACTCAGTCCTCAACCGACACAAGCAGAGCTACGGCTTGCAGGGCCGCAAAGTCCTGCTGCTCCTACCCTCTGCTTGGTCTGAAGTTCATGTCATGTTTTCATATTTTGTCTCTAAACCTGAGTGGTGTCCCCCTTAAGCCTAACCATTCTGAGTAGTTCTGGCTACTCGACTTGTACCGAATCCTATGCAATTTAGAGGATGGCAATGTCTACTCGGTGGTTCTAAACTGGACTCAAGCGCCCTGGGTTTCATAGGCTATGCATTTGGATTTTTCAACCATAGACCTAATGCACACTTCATCTATGATCTACATCCGATGTGAAAGTAAAACTTTAATAAAAACGGTGTTAATGCTAACAGGAGCTTGCCTTGCTGCGATTCATCGACTAAGTTAATCTCTAGAGGGATGCTGTCGAGGATCTCCGGGGCTTCGTCGACTTCGGCGACGACAGGTAATGGAATCAAGTATGCATATGTCAATATGAAATGCAATTGGAATAATTGGCAATATGAAGACTATAACTCAAACTAGACAACAGTATTGAATTTGAAATTTTTACTGTGAATTGGTTAAGACATGAACTGGGGATGGACCAAATTTCCTTTGAATCCAAGATAACTTGCTTGGCATAGAATTAAATGTATGACAAGCCATTTTTAGAGCCTCTCACTAATTCTGTAGATTTTCATGAAGCAAATTTAGACTTTCTAGCAACTATAGTTTATACTGAGTCTAATGGAAGTGATTTCATGTTTTTCTAATCATTATAGAGAATGTTATGGCCTTGTGAAGATTGGGGAAAATTCGTAAAAATGTTTCTGTACATTTTCCATTTTCCCAAGAGCAGTTCACTTAATCCCACAATTAAGTAGACCTAATAAACCCGGATTGATCTGAAATTTTTTATGGTAGTCAAGGATATTAAAAGGAAGTTCCTGACCAAATTTGAGAATTTTCTACCAAGTGGATCTTCAGTAATTAATTATGATAGTTTAAAATTAGGGATTTAATTCTGGAAAATTAAGGACTTTCAAGGAATGAAACTTGCACTGCTGGATATTACTCAAAGATATGAGTCCAAAAAAATTTGTTTGACTAAATTTGGATGATTTTTCAGAATTATGGATTTCTAAAGTTTGGATCAAATTCGGATTTATTTTTCTACTGGAAATCTTTTCCCCGCACTGATCCCCCATTGACACCGGGGCCCCGCCCGTCTAAATTAAATTAAACTGCGCCACGCGCTTCTGCGGCTGATAACTGGGACCCGCCCCTTCGTCTACCTCTCGCCCCCTCCCCCAAAGTTTCTCGTGCTGACGCACTCCGGCAAGCCTCGCCGCCTGCCGTTCTACGGTGCCAAACTTCACGAAACTCGCAACTAGGGCCTAGTTCTTCATGGGGAATATGCTGGTGGGGTCGATGGTGGCCGGGAATGACCGGAGAGTAGCTCGCGACGGTGAACCGTGGCAGATGAACTCCAGCAACCTTGATAGGGCTCGGGAAAGCATGAAATGATCGATGGTTGCCTCCTACAGCACCAGTGCAACACGTACATCACAAAAATTGATCAAGATGGCAGTGAAAATGGTGGCAAAATAGACCTCACCGGTGACCCAAGGTGTTTTGTCTGGCGATCACAAAAAATGGGTAAAGCCGAGGCTATACTCGAGGGTTTTGATCGCTGTTTGCTTTTGGATGATCACAGTGAGCTTGAGAAGCTAACCCTAGACCCGGATGAACCCTAACCGGGTGTGGACGATGAATTTCAAGTTTTTCACACGTTGTTCAAAGAACCCGCTGAGGCAAAACCTCAAAATTTGGCCGGTACGGTTTACGGCATGGCTCCAAACTTGGAGGACAGCAAGGAGGGTTGAAGATGAACCTCGGAGACCGTTTGGATGATGGAAAACTGGATGGAGGCGGCTGGTCGACGAGTTGGCATGTTGGCAGAAAAATGGAGCACCGGTAAGAAGAAACCCGTCGGTGCTCGGCCAAGGCACGGAGGAACGACCGTTGCTGGGATAACCAATGGCTGGAACAACTATCACGTATGTTGTACGAGACAACCTTTCACCCGTTAGCCAAGTGTTGAACCGGTCCTATCGTCCCAAGCAGGAGGTCCCTACGCGGAGCAACCACGTTCCCACTAGAAGATTTACACCGTGCTGCTCTCAACCAACCTTTTTGGACGACAAGCAAGGCCTCAACATCTAGCTACCGGAATTACACCGGTTTCCCGTTCCCATAATGCCGGTATGTCTTCGGTACAGTTCTAGCTTGTTCAACAGGGCCGCACACGGCTTTTTCCTCAACCGACACAAGCAGAGCTACAGCATCACAGGCCTCCAAAGTCCTGCTGCTTGTATCCTCTGCTCGGTCTCAGTTTCATGTCATGTGTCTCATAATTGTTCTCACTAACCGAGTTCTGACAACTCGACCTGTACCGAATCCTATACCAATTGAAGCATAGCAGTGTCTACTCGAGGTTCATAACCTAGACTCAAACTCCCTGTTTTTCATGGTTATGCACTTGGGTTTTCAATCAAAGACCTAATGCACACAAGTTCTACATATGCCATAACAATTGAGAAATGTAAAACTTTAAAAGTGGTGTTAATGCAAACCGGAGCTTGCCTTGTTGCCTAATTAATGGAACCTTACTTTCAGATTTTAGTATCATATTAATAACTTCGTGCCGAGCAACATAGGAAATCCACAATCAAACAAGAAACACTTCATTCCCATGTTACTTGCCTAAGGTGGAAAAATAACTTCAATTTTCTCTACTCTACACCACGTACTTAACATCACAAGTAATTAATCAAACAGCAGTTTAATCCATGAAAACAATCCTTTTTATCTACGTCAAGATACAATGAACAAGTGGTACTCACTAACTGTGAGGGACAGTGATTATAATCGATTTATACCTGCAGGGTTCACCCGAGAAACACGCCACGTAAGCCCACACTCGATGTTGCCACGGCACACATCCTGGGCGTCGTACGGGACAACCTTTCACCCGCTAGCCAATTGTTGAACCGGTCCTACCGTCCCGGGCAGGAGGTGCCTACGTGGAGCAACCACATGCCCGCTAGCTGATTTACACCTTGCTGCCCTCAACCAACTCCTCTAGACAGAAAGTAATGCCTCAAAATCCAGCTACCCGAATTACATCGGTTTAACAGTTCCCATAATCCCGGTATGTCTTCGGTACATGCCAAGTTTGTTCAACAAGGCTGGAAATGACTCAGTCCTCAACCGACACAAGCAGAGCTACGGCTTGCAGGGCCGCAAAGTCCTGCTGCTCCTACCCTCTGCTTGGTCTGAAGTTCATGTCATGTTTTCATATTTTGTCTCTAAACCTGAGTGGTGTCCCCCTTAAGCCTAACCATTCTGAGTAGTTCTGGCTACTCGACTTGTACCGAATCCTATGCAATTTAGAGGATGGCAATGTCTACTCGGTGGTTCTAAACTGGACTCAAGCGCCCTGGGTTTCATAGGCTATGCATTTGGATTTTTCAACCATAGACCTAATGCACACTTCATCTATGATCTACATCCGATGTGAAAGTAAAACTTTAATAAAAACGGTGTTAATGCTAACAGGAGCTTGCCTTGCTGCGATTCATCGACTAAGTTAATCTCTAGAGGGATGCTGTCGAGGATCTCCGGGGCTTCGTCGACTTCGGCGACGACAGGTAATGGAATCAAGTATGCATATGTCAATATGAAATGCAATTGGAATAATTGGCAATATGAAGACTATAACTCAAACTAGACAACAGTATTGAATTTGAAATTTTTACTGTGAATTGGTTAAGACATGAACTGGGGATGGACCAAATTTCCTTTGAATCCAAGATAACTTGCTTGGCATAGAATTAAATGTATGACAAGCCATTTTTAGAGCCTCTCACTAATTCTGTAGATTTTCATGAAGCAAATTTAGACTTTCTAGCAACTATAGTTTATACTGAGTCTAATGGAAGTGATTTCATGTTTTTCTAATCATTATAGAGAATGTTATGGCCTTGTGAAGATTGGGGAAAATTCGTAAAAATGTTTCTGTACATTTTCCATTTTCCCAAGAGCAGTTCACTTAATCCCACAATTAAGTAGACCTAATAAACCCGGATTGATCTGAAATTTTTTATGGTAGTCAAGGATATTAAAAGGAAGTTCCTGACCAAATTTGAGAATTTTCTACCAAGTGGATCTTCAGTAATTAATTATGATAGTTTAAAATTAGGGATTTAATTCTGGAAAATTAAGGACTTTCAAGGAATGAAACTTGCACTGCTGGATATTACTCAAAGATATGAGTCCAAAAAAATTTGTTTGACTAAATTTGGATGATTTTTCAGAATTATGGATTTCTAAAGTTTGGATCAAATTCGGATTTATTTTTCTACTGGAAATCTTTTCCCCGCACTGATCCCCCATTGACACCGGGGCCCCGCCCGTCTAAATTAAATTAAACTGCGCCACGCGCTTCTGCGGCTGATAACTGGGACCCGCCCCTTCGTCTACCTCTCGCCCCCTCCCCCAAAGTTTCTCGTGCTGACGCACTCCGGCAAGCCTCGCCGCCTGCCGTTCTACGGTGCCAAACTTCACGAAACTCGCAACTAGGGCCTAGTTCTTCATGGGGAATATGCTGGTGGGGTCGATGGTGGCCGGGAATGACCGGAGAGTAGCTCGCGACGGTGAACCGTGGCAGATGAACTCCAGCAACCTTGATAGGGCTCGGGAAAGCATGAAATGATCGATGGTTGCCTCCTACAGCACCAGTGCAACACGTACATCACAAAAATTGATCAAGATGGCAGTGAAAATGGTGGCAAAATAGACCTCACCGGTGACCCAAGGTGTTTTGTCTGGCGATCACAAAAAATGGGTAAAGCCGAGGCTATACTCGAGGGTTTTGATCGCTGTTTGCTTTTGGATGATCACAGTGAGCTTGAGAAGCTAACCCTAGACCCGGATGAACCCTAACCGGGTGTGGACGATGAATTTCAAGTTTTTCACACGTTGTTCAAAGAACCCGCTGAGGCAAAACCTCAAAATTTGGCCGGTACGGTTTACGGCATGGCTCCAAACTTGGAGGACAGCAAGGAGGGTTGAAGATGAACCTCGGAGACCGTTTGGATGATGGAAAACTGGATGGAGGCGGCTGGTCGACGAGTTGGCATGTTGGCAGAAAAATGGAGCACCGGTAAGAAGAAACCCGTCGGTGCTCGGCCAAGGCACGGAGGAACGACCGTTGCTGGGATAACCAATGGCTGGAACAACTATCACGTATGTTGTACGAGACAACCTTTCACCCGTTAGCCAAGTGTTGAACCGGTCCTATCGTCCCAAGCAGGAGGTCCCTACGCGGAGCAACCACGTTCCCACTAGAAGATTTACACCGTGCTGCTCTCAACCAACCTTTTTGGACGACAAGCAAGGCCTCAACATCTAGCTACCGGAATTACACCGGTTTCCCGTTCCCATAATGCCGGTATGTCTTCGGTACAGTTCTAGCTTGTTCAACAGGGCCGCACACGGCTTTTTCCTCAACCGACACAAGCAGAGCTACAGCATCACAGGCCTCCAAAGTCCTGCTGCTTGTATCCTCTGCTCGGTCTCAGTTTCATGTCATGTGTCTCATAATTGTTCTCACTAACCGAGTTCTGACAACTCGACCTGTACCGAATCCTATACCAATTGAAGCATAGCAGTGTCTACTCGAGGTTCATAACCTAGACTCAAACTCCCTGTTTTTCATGGTTATGCACTTGGGTTTTCAATCAAAGACCTAATGCACACAAGTTCTACACATGCCATAACAATTGAGAAATGTAAAACTTTAAAAGTGGTGTTAATGCAAACCGGAGCTTGCCTTGTTGCGAGTCGTCGACTAAATTCTCTTCTACAGGGATACAATCCAAGATCTCTGGGGCTTCTTGAAAGGGCCCGGACCCGATCACGGGTCCGTGCCGCTCGCCCGGGAATCGCATCGGGTGGTGCCGTGATATGCGGCACCCAATAGCACACATATAAGGAAAATATATTACATAAATAAAAAATGGAAACTTACAAATGTTCTTTGTAAATAATTTACATCAAATAACTACAGCGGAAGGCTATAATCATCTCACGTCGAATAACTACTAAGCACTCGAGAAGATGTCCAGCCCACGGACTCTTGTCGCTAGCAACACGAAGACACTGCAGCGGTTGGTTCTCCATGTGTTAAACGACTCGGAAGTCTCCAAGTCTCACCGGACAACCTCCTCATAGCATCGATGTTAACCTCCAAAACAATTCATATAGTAAGCGTGAGCACATAGGCTCAGCAAGACTGATCCTTCTCCTCTAAACAAGAAACTCTACATGCACAACGGATTGAAAAGGGTATCTGAATTTGCATAGAGGACTCGCCTACAGTTGATCCTTAACTTTCAGGTTTTTAAGCCTCATTTTTAGGACCTTGAGCCATACAGCATCGCAACTCCACAATCAAACAAGAAACGCTTTGTTGCGATGCTTCTTGCACAAAGTGAAGTAAAGATTAATTAGCCCTATCCCTAATTCAAGCATGGTTACAATACAAGTTAAAAATTATAAGCCTTATCAAATTCAAAGAAAATCACTTAAGTTCTTACTACGTCAAGACACAGTGGGCAAGTATGCTCATATGACCGCGAGTGACAGTGAATTGAATCAGTACACGCCCGGACTACATGACACGTACACCCATGCTCCAAGTTGCCGGCAGCAACCTCGACTGATGTTGTACGCAGCCACCTTTCTCATGTTCTCCCACACAGGATGCTGTCCAATCGCCCAGAACAGCAAGCTCCCTCAAGGTACATACCTGCAGTAATATGTTCTTGAGCGAGTTACCTCTTGCTGTAATAATGCCGAAAGCCTAAGCCGATTAGAAAAGTTCCAATGTGGATCTCACAAGGTACATCGGTTTCCTGGGTCCCATATAGCCAGTATGCGCCCGGTACACAACTCAAACTTGTCCAACAGGGCCAAGTACGGACGGGCCTTAACCGACACAGGCAGGGCTATGCACGCACGGTCCGCAGCCTCCTGCATCTAAACCTCCCTGCCCGGTCTCCATTTCTTATGTAACAGCCCTAACTTTTGTGTCACATGAAATGATGAACATAGACTATAATTGTGTCACATGAAATGATGAACACATAAATGGACATGTGAGGGAGTTAAAAATTTTCTCTAGCTCATGCTCAACACATGTTAACCTAGGGGAAATAATTACACTCCTAAAACTCTAACTCATGTGCACCTCCTCTATGAGTAGAGTGGAGGGAATTTAAACACAATTTGAATCTTTTGAAAGGATTTCTATTCAGTTTGTCCAAAGGCCTATATGTGAGATCATAGATACATCTCTCATGTATTCAAGAGCCTAAGTTTCAAATTTGGAGAATTTTTGGTTTCATATACTATTTATTCTGAGGATTTAATGAGGGCACGTTCAAATTTAAACTTAGATTTGAATTTTGAACCAAACAAACCCAATTTCAAAATCTGATTTCAGATTTGAGTTCCTCATAATTCTTTTGGCCTATCCTCCAAGTTTGATAACAATTGGAGCTCACTTGCTATTTTAAATCGAATTGGGGGATAAGAAGCAAAATTGGGGCTGTGGACCCCACCGGTCAGTCTCACAAGAATGAGACCGACTCTGCTCTGTTCTTCAGCGACGGAGCGCTCGACAGCAGCTCCTCCCGAGTCTCTGCCGATGCCACCTCCTGCTTTGATCTTTTGCCGTCCTAATCCACGCCCATGAGTGCAGCAACGCCATTTTGCCTTCTCCCAACCGAGCTCCCGCTCTCTGTTCGTTCTCCCGAGCAGAACAGCGCCCCTCCTTCTCTCGATCCTACACATGCTCTAGCCGGCTAGACACTTTACCCCGCAGTCCTGAGCTCACCGGCGCCTAGAAACGGCAAAGTTTCCACTGTCCCGAACTGAAACTGAAGAAGCTGGAACTGGACGCCGTGGACAGCCCGAACCAGAAGGGATCACGCCCAAGAAAGCCACCCCATCTGTGAACCAACAAGTCTAGTTGCTCACCTCCAAAGCTCAGCTCTAGCCATTGATCACAGAGGGAGAATTTCAAGTTTTTCTCCCGGGCGGCAGAAACGGACCTTGAGGTAAGGAATTATAAAATTCGTCCTCAAATCGTGTTTGTTGGGTCTCAAACTTCACACACAGGTTGTTAACTGCCTAGCACACCTCCTCCATCGATTTTAGACCAAGAAATTAGTGTTGAGTGAGCAATCCGAGCTCTTTTAGAGGGTATGCCGCTGGACCCTATCGGGTGCACGGTGCCGATAGGTTTAGAGCCATCTCCAGCTGGTTTAGACCTCATGCCGGTCTTCTACATGATCCCCTGGTGCTGTAGAGCCCAAGAACCGACCATTTGGTGGAGAATTCACCGTTCAAGACCTCGCCGGAGCTCTATGGTTTGCTGTGACCGGTGCACCCTGTTTTCCGGCGAGTTTCAGCCGCTGGCGACCTCACCAACGTGTTCAGCGTGGGGAAATATGGGGGGGGGGCGGCCAGCAGGGGGTCTGGAGGTGGCTGGGAACTGGTTTTCCGGCGACCTCACCGGAGGGAGCCGCCACTGGTGCGTTTGGCGCGAGTCTGGAGGTTAGGGATGACAGGTGGGACCCACTGTCAGCATTTAAACATTTTCCAGATTTTCCCACTTTAGTTCAAACTTTGGAGAGCCATAACTTTGTGTAGGAGTGTCCAAAAATTGTGAAACAAATTTTGTTGGATTCCTATCAAAGAGTACTATCCAGTGGTGCAGACCAATGTTTATGAAAATCCCTGAATTTGGCTCATTAATTCATTTAACAACAATTGTTTCTGAATTTTTACAGGAGTTCTGTTTATTGGAAAATTCCCAAATTTGGACAGGACATTCTTACAGAATTCCTTGAACTCCAGTAAAAATTTCAGAGGCATTGGACCTCATTTGCTTGGTCAAAAGGATGTGTTCATTCCTTATGTCTCTGAAAAATGGGAAAATAAACAGAGACATTTTCAGCTTTTCCCCAATCCTTGTAAAATCTATATCTCCATGTAGGAAACTCCAAAAATGATAAAACCAATTCCTATGGACTCAGGACATTTTGTACTTCACAAAAAGTCTACTTTTCAGCATAGGAAAGCTTAATACCTAGGGGGTAAAGGCAGGTTAGTGAAAATCACATAAGGAATTATTGTCATCACCTTGAGCCATGTCATGAGCTCAATTTTTGCACACTGCCTAAATACCTTCCATAGAGGCTGTGGTTAAATTCTCAGCTTCATTGGACCTTTGGAACTTGAGCTACCATCTTTTAGGTTTAAGTGTCCATATAATGGACTTAATCACATGGTAATTACTAGTATTTCTTTTCACCCTAGCTTTATCATCTCTAAGGTTTTAGATCCAACAACAGAAACCTTGCTGTTGTTTGTCCCTTTTAGTTGTGAGTTAACTGGTACAACAGTTTTGAATACTTGTGCATAAATCATCTTAATAGCACATGACGTCGACGTTCGACGAGGACTCGACTCTGCAGCAAGGATCTCCATCTCGTGACGAGTTGGCGGATTCTCCGGAGGAAGACTAACTCCTAGCTTCTAACAAAACCGTTGAGCAAGGCAAGCGCCGGTTTGCATATCGTTACCGTTTTAAATTTTGCTTTACTTCACCTCATGGTTATTAGACTTGATATTGTGCATTATGTCCAGGATGCTTGAAACCCACTTGCATGCCTATTACATCCCTCATTAGAAGGTGTAGTGTAGGCTTTGCCTCGTTGTAGATGCTAGGCTAATGTTGTATCTAGCTCGGTAGAAGTCGAGTAGTAAAAAGCTACTCGCGAGAAAGGTCGAGTAATGGAGTTACTCGTGAGATGTTTGATGATAAGAGCACCCTCATGAATATGAGATGGGGACGGGGATGTTCCTGTAGGATGAAGCGCTCAAGGTTGGTCTTGACCTGCGATGGGTGTGACAATGCTTGAGACCACATTTGGCCTGGACCGGGATGGTAAGGCAAATGTGGAGGTTGGTTGTAGCCCCGATCGTGTCGGTTAAGGACCGTATGTATGCGGCCCTGCTGGACAAGATTGAGCTGTACCGGATATATAGTGGGGTATGGGACCCATGAAACCGATGTAACTCGATGGACCGTGATGTAGAAACTCATCCTTCGCGTGGGAATTCCATTGAGAAGGCGGGAGGTGTAAATCCTTTAGCGGGCAACTTCGACGTGTCCGCGTAGAGGACCATCCTGCTCGGCGCGAAGCGTTTTTCTATGTCGGGGTGTCGTGTGAAAGGTTGCTGCATACAACGTAAGAAAGAGCTCCTGAGAGAGTCTTTCTGTAAAATCCCCAAAAGTGGTAGCAAGAAAATTCTGCTCATGTGCACTTATGAAAAATGAGGAGAATTAAAACTTTGAATTATAATGAGGTAAGTTCAAAGTGAGGGTTTAAACTTCCCAAAACTTCCAAACCTGGGAATCTAAATGCACAGCTTGGATCTTCATAGTCCAAATATTCACCCTTCCAAATTTTAGCTCATTTGGAGGAGTTTCAATATTTGTTGGGATTAAAAGGAAGAGCCCTCTAATCTGAATTTCAAATTCAGTTTCAAATTCCAATTCCCTCAATTTGAAAATTAGGTTTCACAAATGTGTTCTCCACCTTTGAATGAGCAGCCATGCCAAAAATTGGAAATTTTGGAACTGGTTTGCTATATTTTTGAGGCAATACAAAGTGGAGAATTCAAACTCATTTTCAAATTCAAATGATCAAACAACATTCAAATCTACACCAGAATTCAAACCATTTGAATTCTGCAAATTCAAACTTAACTTTGGGATGAAGTAAGGCCTTTAATGTTGAGTTGCTGGGGTAAAAATATCAGTGGTAATTGGATAACAATTTGAGGTGGTGGGACCCACATGTCAGCAACACAGTTTCCTTTTTCCTCTCTGTGTTTCACCTCGGCTGTTCACCGTGCGCCACCGAGCTGCGCTGCCTCCACCGAGCAGCTTGCAATGACTTCCTCCTGAAGGCAGCATCATGCGTGATTTATCCAGAGCTAAAGCAGCAGCACGGTGGAGTTTCTTCTCTTCTCCACAGCCTCTGCTCGAGCTCCTCCGAAGAGAAACACAGTGCGCCCCTCTCTGTGCTCGTGGGTCAGCAGCCCTCCACCCCTCCCAGCAGTGGTTGATCGCCCCAGGAGCTGCGCCAGCGACTCCTCAACGTGTTCCACCGCTCCTCAGCTCATCCCCGAGCTCCCCTCGCAGTGCCCGGGCCGTTCTTCACCGGGAGAACACAGAGCACGTCGCCCCTCACTGCTCCTCACGTTCCGGCCGCTCCAACGCCTCACCTGCACGTCCAGCACCTCCCTAAGGTGCGCCAAGGTGTGTAGATCATGCTACCGCAGTCCCCTTGCCCTTCCCCATCACTGTCTCGCCGGAATTTAGGTTTTGGCGCCGGTACACGTGAAGAACAGCCCCAATCCAAAACTGTAAATTCGACCAACGTGGTTGATCATCGGTTCTACAATTCAAGCCACAGAAACTAGGGATCCTAGCGCCCTCCCATGCCAAAGCACACATCAAACCGTCCACCACAGGCCCCGGGCGACGAGAGATTGCCGGCGGCGGCAAAAACGGGTCGGTCCTCCGGTGAACCTTATGTTCCGGCCATTTGCTGCAAGTTTTAGCCTGTGTTCCATGTTTCCCGATCATTGGTGATGCTTTAGGGCAAGGTAGCTCGTCGGGAGAAGCTTCGGACGCGCCAGAACGCGTTGATGCCGAGTTCCCGAGCCGCCCCACCGGTGCCGGCCTATTTTCAGCCGTTTTCATGCGTGGAAACCTTGCCCGGCAGCTGCGCCATGTTCCCAGGAGCATGTAGGGCGAAACCGGAGCTAATTTGGTGGAGAAATGAGGGAGAACGAGCCATGCCACGATTTGAACTGGTGTGCACGCGCGCCTCTGGCGGGAGGTTGAAGAAGGACCTGACCAGTGGGCCCCCCTGTTAAGTCTCTGTGTAGATTTTAAACAGAGAGCTATCACAGTTTGAAAAATTCATAACTTTGTGTATACAGCTCCAAAAAGGGTGAGACAAATTTTGTCTGAATCCTTAGGATAAGTACTTTACAGAGGAACAAATTTCATGCTATGAAAATGCCTAGGAATTTCTGTAGAATTGTTTTTAGTAAATCCTTTAGGGATTTATTACAAGAGCAATTCTTTATTAAATATTCCCAAATTTGGGCAGCTAGTCCTTTTCATAGTGCCTGACCTCCAGTAAAAATTTTAGGATTTTTGGAGCTTATTTGTAGGGCTTAATCAGTAGGTTATCTCAGGATTAAATAAATTAGCTAAAAATCATAGAATTGATTTCCAGAAAAATGTTTCAACCTTCATAGCTCCATAACTTTCTGTAGGGATGTCCAAAATTTGTTAAACAAATTTTTTTGGATTTCTCACAGTCAGTACTTTGCAGAAATGCAAAGAAATTGATCTGAAGGTCTCTGGATATTTCTCCAAGATTCATCAAAGTTAAATCTTTGGGAATTTAGTCTAGAATGTCTCTGTTATGGAATTTCTTCAAATTTGGCCAGGAAGTTCCTCATGACATTACTGATCTCCAGTAAAAATTTGAGCTTCATTGGAGTTCATTTTCTAGGTCCAATTACCTTCCAAAGTCCAGCCTTTATTTGGAAATTCAAATTTAAACAGAAACTTTTCAGAACTCCTGTCCAACTTCAAAAATTCATATCTCTCTGATGGTAGCTCCAAAAATGGTGAAATAAATTTTGTTAGAACCATGGAGACTTGCCCTAATCAGATCTTCCACTATTAGCTATGTCAAAGCTCCTGAATTGGGCTCAAAATTCAGAGAAGCATTGTACTTGTAGGAATTTTAAAGACTACATTGTGCAATGACATGTCTCCAAATTTGGCTCAAATCATCCTTAGAGAGTCTAGTATCTACTGTAAAAATCCCAAAGCCAATTAAGGATCTTAAATAGCAATAGCTATGAATAGTAGTTTAATTCTTATAAATCCTTAATACTTACTCATGTATTTTATTACATTTCATAATAGTGACCGAAGTTGAGGACGCACCGGAGCCCTTGGACGTCCTCCCACCAAAAGCTCACTTCTTCTCTGACTCGCAACCAGGCAAGCCCCGGTTTGCACTTAAGTACCTTTTATAAAATTCTTTATTTGTATCACTTATGTCTAGGGTGAATGTTTGCATTAGAGTTAAGGTGTTTGAAACCCCACTTGCACAACCTTTTAAATCCTATGAAGGTTTGGGTAGCTTACAGAGCCGACGAGTAGACAAGGCCCCGCTAATATGCTTAGGACCTCGGTAGAAGTCGAGTAGTTGGAATCTACTCGCGAGGTAAGGTTTATCACACGGTTTGGTCAAAATAGAAAATGGCTTAAGAGTGGTAAAAATGAGACCCAGCAGAGGGGATAGGAAACAGCGAGCGGAGGTCTCACGTGCGTAGCCCTGTTGGTGTCGATTGAGGACCGAGTCGTGTGCGGGCCTGCTGAACAAGTATCGAACAGTACCGGATGGCATACTGACATAAGCAGGAAACCGATGTAAATGGTTAACCTGGGTGCCGAGGCTTACCCATCCGTAAACAGGAGTGGGTTGAGGGTAGCAAGGTGTAAATCTGCCGGTGGGCACAGTCACGCTCCACGCGGGGACCTCCTACCCGTTACGGATGGACCGGTTCGGTGTTTGGGTTGCCTTTGAAAGGTGGTTGCATACAACAGAGTAGGAAGGGGTGTGGAATCACGCTTCTGAAAGTGGGTGTATGCAACGTGTTGTCCGGGTGTCTCCTGATTGCAATCACCGTCCCTCGCGGTTATTTGAGTACCGCTTGTTCACTGTTTCGTGACGTAGTAATAAGTAAAGTAAGCCAGTTGAATGATAATATGCTGTGATGATAGAGTAATGTTTTGGAAACCATGTTTGCTGTAGATGTAGAGCTAATTAAGTTTACTTTCCGCTTTGGGCATCACCACATCGGAGGGAAGCGTTTCTTGTTTGATTGTGGACTTCCGATGTGAGGGCTGCCTAAGGCACATGAATTTGCTGCTATAAAACTGAAAGTAAGGATCAACTTATAGGCGTGTCTTTGTTGCAAATTCCTTTTCCTATCATACACCTCCCTGCATGTAGAGTTCCATGCCTAGGTCAGACGGTTAAGCCTTGCTGAGCCATCGTGCTCACGGTTGCAATATTTGAGCTGTATGCAGGTGAGAGCTATGAGGAGGGTTCCGAGGATGAGGCGATGCCCCCGTCAGGGTACACGGCCGAGATGGTGCCCTGCACGCCGCCGTGATCCCCGGTTTCATGCTGCTAGCGTGTAGCGTCCCCGGGCTGGACGGCTGCACTTTTGCATAGTTAGGATGAGAGGCTACTAATGTACATTACCTTCCGCTGTCTAGTTATATTTTGTAAAAGACTTCCGCTGTTTTATATCAAATAAAAGTTTGTATTTTGTTCTTTATTCTTTTCGTGTGTGCTGTTGGGTGCCGCATCGTACGGCACCACCCTATGCGATCCTGGAGTGGGTGAACCACGGGGTGGTCCCCACAGTCGTGGTATCAGAGCCGCATTGGGAATAGCATGCTTGAAAAGAGCCTATTTTCAAAAACTTAGGAGTAGTCGAGTGAGAATTAGTCATTAAGCCCACATAAGGTCTATGATAGTAGTAGTTAGTAAGGTGGAAAAGCTAACTTATGTGTTATACATTCTGTAACGACACTCCGACGTCAGGTAAGAGGTAAGGTACGCCACCGTAGGCGGATCAATTACGGTAGCTCGCCATACGAGTAATGGTATGGAAGGTTATACCGTGGCTTGGCACGGTAGTTAATATGAGTCTTTGAACGTCTCCATGGTTCTGAGAGCATATGAAAACGCTGATCTCCAGCGTGCTTTAGGCAAAAGTGAGAATACCCCATCGTATGGTAAGCAACACGATAGTATGCAACTCTTGAACGTTCAATGTTCAAAGGGCCATACGCAGCGCTCGCCATCGGCGTGCCTCAACGGTCATGAGGCAGTAGGTGGTATCCGTTGGGTTGATAAAATTCCAAACCGTGACGACCCGTTCGCGCTCTACTCGGGTTCCCCGTCGTTTGGTGTGAAAACACGACCATGTACCTTGAGACGTGGCTTGACTCAAGGACGATCCGTATGGCAATGATACGGACCGTATGTTTTTACTATGATATGGAACTGCCTGCAATGTTAAAACCTTTGTGTGCATCATTATTGTGTGTTTTTCTGCAGGTACACTAACTACGTTAGTGCATGACGTGTAGAAACCGTTTGGGAGTGACGACTTTAGTTCCACCATTTAACACGTATATGCCGGAATAACAGTTTAGGATTTTTCTTTGGTGAGGAAACGTAGTACCGACTGCATAAAAGTTTATTTTCAAAGAAAAGAGTCAAATGAAGTTTAGGAATCCATGTAGGGGTTAGTAAACTCCTATATTGAACTGAGAGTCAATGGGAGTATAGGTTCAATCTCAAAAGCTTAGGAACAATCTCCCCTGTTTTTGGCAGAAATTTTTCTGAATTTGAACAGGGCATAACTTAAGATTGGTTGAACCAATGGAGGTATGTGATACCATTCTGGAAAAGTTTTGAAGTCCTCTACAATTTTTCTGCAGAGTTCCAGAACAAAATCTCCCTCCAAAGGGATGAAAATCTCAGATGAGTAGGTACTGTCCAAAAACAGGGCAGACCAAATGCTCTCTGGAATTTTCTGTATTTCAACCAAAACACTTAGTTTCACCGTTTGACGTCCAGTGGCTGTTGTAAAACAGCGGTTTGGAGTCGAGGGGTTTATGTATTTGACATATCACTTCGAGTTAGTACATGTTTGGGTGCAATACAATAGCGAGGAATTACGCATGCTAACACACTTAACATCCCGTGGTGACCCCGATGGTCGAAATGAACTTTTAACCCATAAAGTTCAATACTTTGGAACTCGATCGTATGACACGGTCCAGGGATGTATATGGTGCATAAAGTTTATACTTTATCCATATGTGTGATTGTTATGCGCATTGTTTATCCCATTCTCGCATTACTATTGTATAGGCTGGATGAGCTAAACCCACATGTGCTGATCGATTGAATGGTATGAATGCAGAATGGTGTGGACACGTTCAACGCAAGAGGAGGGAGGTCCGAGTCAAGTTCGTGGTGATGAGTCTCCACCTCCGGAGCAGACCACGATGCAGCAGAAACCACCTCCTCCACCGCCAGAACTTCCAAGGAATCTTCCGGAGGTTCTCGCTGCAGTGCTCGGCTCGCGCGACGAGCAAACCGAGTTACTGCGGATGTTGGTGCAGCAGAATGCGTCCCATCAGGGAGGACGCCAAGACAATGGGCAACGCCAGCCCCAACAAAGCTCGTATTCAGAATTCATGGCGACCCATCCACCGGTCTTCACGGAGGCCGAAGAACCTTTGGAGGCGGACAGCTTTATCCGCACTCTGGAGGCAAAGTTCGGGCTGCTACGATGCACCGAACATCAGAAGGCGCTGTACGCAGCGCAACAGCTTCAAGGAGAAGCCGGTACCTGGTGGGCGAACTACACCACCTCCTTACCGGCTGGCCATGTCGTCACATGGATGGAGTTCCGGGAGGCGTTCCGCGCCTATCACATACCTCCCGGTGTGATGGAAATGAAGCTCCAGGAGTTCCTGGCGCTACGACAAGGCGAGAGGAGTGCTCATGAGTACTCCAGGTTATTCAACCGGCTGGCGCAGTATGCGCCAGGATTTGTGGGCACGGAAGACAACAAGCGCAATGCGTTCTTCCGGGGCCTGAACTCCAAGATGAAGGTCCATCTCGCCCAGAGCAATCGCAGCACATTCAACGACCTAGTTAATGCCACGATTCTACAGGAGAATGCTCAGCGCGAGCGCGGTTCTGACAAAAGGAAACACAGCGCGCTGACGAGCAGTAGTGGTGGAACGCCACAGAAATACCGCGTGGTATATCGTTCACCATCCGGTCAGAGATGGCAGCCACCGGCGCGACCGCCTCAGTTTCGCGGTCGGCAATATAATGCGCCGGGCTTTCGACCGGCGTATCCACCACAGCAACAGCAGCAGCAAAGGATGGTCCCGCGTGCACCCCAATTTCAACAGCGTGCACCGGGATTCCGTCCTCAAGTCGGCGGGACCCCGACACCTTACATGTGCTATACGTGTGGCCGTGTCGGGCACATTTCGAGAGACTGCCCCGAGCCGCGACAGGGCAGGAGTGCAGCACCATATCAGGGTGCTAATCAGCCCCGCAATCAGCCCAAGAAACCAGCACCAAAACCCGGCAACGTCCACCACTTAGCTATCGAAGACGTACCGGAAGGCGAACCCGTCCTCGCGGGTACGTTCTCTTACCTGGATCATCCCGTAGTCATACTTTTTGACTCCGGTGCCACCCATAATTTCATAAGTCAGTCTTATGTTATTAAATATCAACTGCCTATCATTCCCACAAATAATTCATATTTGATATGTTCTCCGGGTGGGAAAATAACAGCTGATAGAATGGTCTATAGAGCACCATTACAGTTGGGTGGGAATCTATATCCAACTTCTCTAATCATGTTAGAGAGTCAAAAACTTGATGTCATTTTAGGAATGTCATGGCTACATCGCCATGGTGCTGTTCTTGACATCATTCCACGTGTGGTTCGTTTAAACTCTCCACTTCATGAACCACATGTTCTTATTCTTGACCGTTTGGTTCAAGAAACCCCAGCCACATATAACACGGAAGCCACGAAACTTGAGGATATTCGTGTGGTCCGTGAATACCCGGATGTCTTTCCGGATGATCTTCCGGGCATGCCACCTGAAAGAGATGTTGAGTTCAAGATTGAACTCGTACCTGGGACGACACCAATCTCACGGAGACCATATAAGATGGCTGCGAATGAGCTGGCTGAACTAAAGGAGCAGCTCAACGATTTGATGAAGAAGGGTTTCATTCGACCGAGTTCCTCGCCATGGGGATGCTCGGCGCTGTTTGTGAAGAAGAAGGATGAAACCTTGAGGTTGTGTGTGGACTACCGACCTCTCAACGCCGTCACCATCAAGAATAAATATCCACTGCCCCGCATCGATATTCTCTTTGATCAACTTGTGGGTGCGAGTGTATTTTCCAAGATGGATCTTTGCTCCGGATATCATCAAATCAAGATCCGAGCGGAGGATATCCCAAAGATGGCCTTCTCGACGAGATATGGGTTGTATGAATACCTCGTCATGTCCTTTGGTCTCACCAACGCCCCGACACACTTCATGTATCTCATGAACTCAGTGTTCATGCCGGAGTTGGACAAGTTTGTGGTGGTGTTCATAGACGACATCTTGGTTTACTCCAAGACTGAAGAAGAACACGCCAAACACTTGCATATCGTACTTCAATGATTAAGAGACCATAAGCTTTATGCTAAGTTCAGCAAGTGCGAGTTTTGGATCAGCCAAGTGCCATTCCTTGGTCACATTATTTCTGCAGAAGGCATTGCAGTTGATCCAAGCAAAATTGAACAAGTGCTGAAATGGAAGTCCCCCACATCAGTCCATGAAGTCAGGAGTTTTCTCGGGTTAGCAGGATATTATCGGAGATTCATACCAAATTTCTCCAAGCTTGCTAAGCCGATGACTGAACTGTTGAAAAAGGGGATCAAATATGTTTGGAGCTCAGCATGTGAAGAAGCTTTCCAAGCATTAGTGAAGCATCTTACAACAGCCCCGGTGTTAGCTCAACCGGATACAACTAAGCCCTTTGACGTATATTGTGATGCGTCTGGCATCGGGCTTGGCTGTGTATTGATGCAAGGAGGAAGAGTGGTCGCCTATGGCTCACGTCAACTTCGTAACCACGAGCAGCACTATCCGACTCATGATCTTGAGCTCGCTGCTGTGGTATTGGCCTTGAAGATGTGGAGGCACTATTTGCTTGGGAACTTAGTGCACCTCTACACCGACCACAAAAGTCTGAAATATATATTCACTCAAAAGGAGTTGAATATGCGGCAACGGAGATGGCTAGAACTGATCAAAGACTATGAGATCGAGATTCACTACCATCCCGGGAAGGCAAACGTGGTTGCCGATGCCTTAAGCCGCAAATCCCATGTCAACAGTCTGTCCATCACCCCACTTGAAGAGGAGGAGCCGAGTCTGTACTTGGTTCCATATGGGGCATTGTATAATCTTGCTCTCGTCCCTACCATACGAGAGGAGATTATGGAAGCGCAGAAGAAAGACGTGGGAATGTCGCACATTCGGAGAAGGATGAAGAACCGTATAGTGGTACCCCGCGACATGAAGCTTCGGAGAAAAATATTGGACGAAGCTCATTTGTCCAAGTATTCTATTCATCCGGGCAGCAACAAGATGTACCAACAACAACAACAACAACCAAGCCTTTATCCCAAGCCTGTTGGGGTCGGCTAGACATGAAACCCAATATCAATGAAGTAAAACAGAGGAAGAGATATGAGAACAAGGGGAAAAAGGAAAAAAAAGAAAAAAAAGGAAAAAAGAAAAGGAAAAAGAGAAAAGAGAAAAGAAATAAGAAAAAGGAAAAGAAAAAGAGAAAAGAAAAAAGAAAAAAACAAGACTACGATTCTGGCACATGAATTGCTACTTTCCATGCGGTCCTATCATGAGCTAAGTCTCTGGATACATTCCAATCTCTCAAATCTCGTTTTACCGCCTCCTCCCAGGTCAACCTTGGTCGTCCTCTACCCCTCCTAATATTTTCTCTACCTCTTAAAATCCCACTGTTAATCGGTGCTTCTGGAGGTCTCCGTTGGATATGTCCAAACCACCTAAGCCGATGTTGGACTAACTTCTCTTCAATCGGCGCCACCCCTACCTTATCACGAATCGCCTCATTCCTTATTCGGTCTCTTCTCGTGTGCCCACACATCCACCGTAGCATGCGCATCTCTGCGACACTCATTTGTTGGACATGTTGCCGTTTAGTTGGCCAACATTCCGCCCCATAGAGCATCGCGGGTCTGATCACTGTCCTATAGAACTTCCCTTTTAGCTTTTGTGGGACTTTCCTATCACATAGGATTCCAGAGGCTTGTCGCCATTTCATCCACCCTACCTTGATCCTGTGGCAAACATCCTCATCAATATCGCCATTGCTTTGTAACATTGATCCTAAGTATCGGAAAGAGTCCCTTCTAGGTACTATTTGTCCTTGTAGACTAACATTTCCCTCTTCACGACCAACACCACTAAAGTTGCACCTCATATACTCGGTTTTGGTCCTACTAAGTCTAAACCCCTTGGACTCTAAGGTTTGTCTCCATAACTCTAATTTCTTATCAACACCATCTCTAGTTTCATCTACCAGCACTACATCATCAGCAAAGAGCATGCACCAAGGGATATCCCCTTGTATATCCTTCGACACCTCATCCATGACCAAGGAAAAGATGTATGGGCTCAAAGCTGATCCTTGATGTAATCCTACCGTGATAGGAAATGCATCAGTCTCACTATCACTTACGTGCACACTTGTCCTAACATTATTGTACATATCCTTGATAAGGGTAATGTACTTTGTTGGCACTTTATGTTTCTCTAGTGCCCACCACATGACTGACCTTGGTATCTTGTCGTACGCCTTCTCCAAGTCGATGAACACCATATGCAAGTCCTTCTTCTGCTCCCTATATCTCTCCATAAGCTGACGAAGCAAGAAAATCGCCTCTATTGTAGACCTCCCAGGCATAAAACCAAACTGGTTTTTAGTGACATTGGTCACTTTCCTCAGGCGGTGTTCAATCACTCTCTCCCAAAGCTTCATAGTATGACTCATAAGCTTAATACCTCGATAATTAGTACAACTTTGAATATCTCCTTTATTTTTGAAGATAGGTACTAATATACTTTTCCTCCATTCTTTAGGCATCTTGTTTGACCGAAAAATGTGGTTGAATAGCTTTGTGAGCCATACTATTGCGACGTCCCCAAGACATCTCCACACCTCAATAGGGACATCGTCAGGGCCGAGGGCCTTTCCTCCTTTCATCCTTTTTAAGGCCTCCTTAACCTCAAACTCTTGTATCCTCCGCACGAACCGCCTGTTGGAGTCATCAAAGGAGTCATCCAACTCAACCATAGTGCTCTCATTCCCATCATTGAATAGCCCATTAAAGTAATCACGCCATCTATTCTTAATCTCTTCATCCTTCACTAGAATGCGGTCAGTCTCATCTTTGATGCATTTAACTTGATTGAGATCCCTCATCTTTCTCTCGCGGATTTTTGCTACCTTGTATATGTCTTTTTCACCTTCTTTTGTCCCTAGTCTCTCATATAACTTATCATAGGTTTGTCCTCTTGCCTTACTTACAACCCGCCTTGCATTCTTCTTAGCCTCTTTGTACTTAAGCATGTTGCTTGCGTTTCTATCATTATGCCAACTCTTATAACACTCCTTCTTCTCCTTAATGGCCTTTTGTACATCCTCATTCCACCACCAAGTGTCTTTATCTATAAGTTTCTTTCCCTTTGTCACACCGAACACCTCACTAGCTACCTTCCTAATGCAAGTTGCCATCTTCATCCACATACTATCTGCATCTCCATTTTCTGCCCAGGGTCCTTCTGTGATCACCCTATTTTTAAAGGATTCTTGTGATTCTCCATTCAACTTCCACCACTTTGTTCTTGTGATTTTGACACCTTTGTCCCGCAAAGAACATGTATGGAAGCGAAATTCAGCTACCACAAGCTTATGTTGTGTCACAACACACTCCCCCGGGATCACCTTACAATCTAGACACTCCCGTCTATCCTTTCTCCTAGTGAGGACAAAGTCAATCTGGCTAGAGTGTTGGGCACTACTAAAGGTCACTAGGTGAGATTGCCTCTTTCTAAAGAGGGTGTTAGCTATCAACAGATCATAGGCTACGGCAAAGTCTAGGATGTCCTTACCCTCTTGATTTCTATCGCCGCATCCAAAACCTCCATGTACTCCTTCAAATCCTAGGTTAGTTGCACCCACATGACCATTGAGATCTCCCCCTATGAGGAGTTTCTCGGTTATCGGTACACTACTAACCATATCCTCCAAGTCCTCCCAAAATTGCCTCTTAGCACTCATGTTGAGCCCAACTTGTGGGGCATAAGCACTAATGATGTTCAAGACAATGTCCCCAATTACTATCTTGATTAAGATGATCCTATCCCCTCGTCTTCGAACATCCACTACTCCATCCTTAAGACTCTTATCTATTAGAACACCTACGCCATTCCTAGTCCCAGCCGAACCAGAATACCAAAGCTTGAAACCGGTATTCTCGACTTCTCTCGCCTTTTGACCCGCCCATCTAGTCTCTTGTACACAAAGGATATTTACTCGTCTCCTAATGGCAACATCTACTAACTCACGTAGCTTCCCCGTCAAGGATCCTACATTCCAACTACCCACCCGAAATCTATGTTCCTCGGCTAGCTTCCTTACGCTTTGCACCCGTCGAGTAAGATGCAAAGACCCTTGCTCACTTATCACTACATCCGGGCGATGATGTAGCGCGCCACTAAGGTGATGGCGATCCGGCCCTTGCTCATTTAACACCATATCCGGGTTCCGATATGGCGCGCCACTAAGGCGGTGGCGACCCGGCCCTTGCCCACTTAACACCATACCCGGGTTCCGATATGGCGCGTCGCTAAGAGGGTTACGCCCCAACGAATTTATATTGGGTTTCATTTCCATGAGAGTGGCTAAGTGTAGTTGTTGGCTCGCCAAGCCTATCACAACCCCCTCCTCCTTTACCCGGGCTTGGGACCGGCTATGTCATTACAACATAGGCGGAGTTAGCAACAAGATGTACCAAGATATGAAAACAAGGTTTTGGTGGACGCGGATGAAAAGAGAAATTGCAAAGTACGTATCCGAATGTGATACGTGTCGGCGGGTGAAAGCCGACCATATGCGTAAAGCCGGACAGCTGCAACCGTTGAACATTCCGGCGTGGAAGTGGGAGGATATCAGCATGGACTTCATTGTTGGATTACCTCTCACGTCTCATAAACATGACTTGATTTGGGTGATAGTCAATCGACTAACCAAGTCGGCTCATTTCATTCCCGTACATACCAGTTACGTGGCCAAGCAACATGCGGAGCTTTATATTGCAAGAATCTTATGCTTGCACGGTGTTCCCCGCTCCATTATTTTAGATCGCGGTGCGCTGTTTGTCTCTCGGTTTTGGGAACAGCTGCACACATCATTGGGGACCAAACTGATCCGAAGCTCCGCGTATCACCCGCAGACAGATGGTCAAACTGAACGGGTGAATCAAGTGCTTGAAGACATGCTACGCGCTTGTGCCATCCACCACGGCAAGAATTGGGACGATCATTTGCCGTTGGCGGAGTTTTCTTACAACAATGGCTATCAAGCTAGCATCAAGATGGCGCCGTATGAAGCTCTCTACGGCCGGAAATGTCGCACACCTCTCAACTGGTGCGAGTCCGGCTAGCAAGTCATCTACGGCATTGAACTGGTGAATGAAGCTGAAGAACGAGTGTGAGTGATACAAGACAACCTCAAGGCTCCTCAATCTCGTCAGAAAAGCTATGCGGATAAAAGACGCCGTCCTCTCCACTTCAACATCGGGGACCATGTGTATGTCCGTGTGTCTCCGATGAAAGGAGTTCACCGTTTCGGAGTGAAGGGTAAACTTGCGCCACGGTTCATTGGTCCATTCATCATTATTAAAAAATGCGGACCCGTGGCCTATCGCCTAGATTTACCGGTGTCGCTCGCAGACATTCACAACGTCTTCCACATCTCTCAGCTGAGGAAATGCCTCAAACCCTCCGCTGAAATCCGCACTGAAGACATAGAAGTTCTTCAACCGGACCTCACGTACACGGAGTATCCAATCCGGATCATCGATGAAAAGACTCGTGCCACAAGAAACCGGACCTTATGGTTCTACAAGGTCTTGTGGAGTAACCATACCGCTGATGAAGCGACATGGGAAAGCGAGGATTATCTACGAGCGTATTATCCGGACTTGCTATCATCATATAACCGGTAAGGTTTTCCCCACTTTACTTTTCCTTTGGAATCTCGGGACGAGATTCATTTTAAGGGGGGAGGGATGTAAAATCCCCAAAAGTGGTAGCAAGAAAATTCTGCTCATGTGCACTTATGAAAAATGAGGAGAATTAAAACTTTGAATTATAATGAGGTAAGTTCAAAGTGAGAGTTTAAACTTCCCAAAACTTCCAAACCTGGGGATCTAAATGCACAGCTTGGATCTTCATAGTCCAAATATTCACCCTTCCAAATTTCAGCTCATTTGGAGGAGTTTCAATATTTGTTGGGATTAAAAGGAAGAGCCCTCTAATCTGAATTTCAAATTCAGTTTCAAATTCCAATTCCCTCAATTTGAAAATTAGGTTTCACAAATGTGTTCTCCACCTTTGAATGAGCAGCCATGCCAAAAATTGGAAATTTTGGAACTGGTTTGCTATATTTTTGAGGCAATACAAAGTGGAGAATTAAAACTCATTTTCAAATTCAAATGATCAAACCACATTCAAATTCTACACCAGAATTCAAACCATTTGAATTCTGCAAATTCAAACTTAACTTTGGGATGAAGTAAGGCCTTTAATGTTGAGTTGCTGGGGTAAAAATATCAGTGGTAATTGGATAACAATTTGAGGTGGTGGGACCCACATGTCAGCCACACAGTTTCCTTTTTCCTCTCTGTGTTTCACCTCGGCTGTTCACCGTGCGCCACCGAGCTGCGCTGCCTCCACCGAGCAGCTTGCAATGACTTCCTCCCGAAGGCAGCATCGTGCGTGGTTTATCCAGAGCTAAAGCAGCAGCACGGTGGAGTTTCTTCTCTTCTCCACAGCCTCTGCTCGAGCTCCTCCGAAGAGAAACACAGTGCGCCCCTCTCTGTGCTCGTGGGTCAGCAGCCCTCCACCCCTCCCAGCAGTGGTTGATCGCCCCAGGAGCTGCGCCAGTGATTCCTCAACGTGTTCCACCGCTCCTCAGCTCATCCCCGAGCTCCCCTCGCAGTGCCCGAGCCGTTCTTCACCGGGAGAACACAGAGCACGTCGCCCCTCACTGCTCCTCACGTTCCGGCCGCTCCAACGCCTCTCCTGCACGTCCAGCACCTCCCTAAGGTGCGCCAAGGTGTGTAGATCATGTTACCACAGTCCCCTTGCCCTTCCCCATCACTGTCTCGCCGGAATTTAGGTTTTGGCGCCGGTACACGTGAAGAACAGCCCCAATCCAAAACTGTAAATTCGACCAACGTGGTTGATCATCGGTTCTACAATTCGAGCCACAGAAACTAGGGATCCTAGCGCCCTCCCACGCCAAAGCACACATCAAACCGTCCACCACAGGCCCCGGACGACGAGAGATCGCCGGCAGCGGCAAAAACGGGTCGGTCCTCCGGTGAGCCCTATGTTCCGGCCATTTGCTGCAAGTTTTTGCCTGCGTTCCATGTTCCCCGATCATTGGTGATGCTTTAGGGCAAGGTAGCTCGTCGGGAGAAGCTTCGGACGCGCCAGAACGCGTTGATGCCGAGTTCCCGAGCCGCCCCACCGGTGCCGGCCTATTTTCAGCCGTTTTCATGCGTGGAAACCTTGCCCGGCAGCTGCGCCATGTTCCCAGAGCATGTAGGGCGAAACCGGAGCTAATTTGGTGGAGAAATGAGGGAGAACGAGCCATGCCACGATTTGAACTGGTGTGCACGCGCGCCTCTGGCGGGAGGTTGAAGAAGGACCTGACCAGTGGGCCCCCCTGTTAAGTCTCTGTGTAGATTTTAAACAGAGAGCTATCACAGTTTGAAAAATTCATAACTTTGTGTATACAGCTCCAAAAAGGGTGAGACAAATTTTGTCTGAATCCTTAGAATAAGTACTTTACAGAGGAACAAATTCCATGCTATGAAAATGCACAGGAAGTTCTGTAGAATTGTTTTTAGTAAATCCTTTAGGGATTTATTACAGGAGCAATTCTTTATTAAATATTCCCAAATTTGGGCAGCTAGTCCTTTTCATAGTTCCTGACCTCCAGTAAAAATTTTAGGATTTTTGGAGCTTATTTGGAGGGCTTAATCAGTAGGTTATCTCAGGATTAAATAAATTAGCTAAAAATCATAGAATTGATTTCCAGAAAAATGTTTCAACCTTCATAGCTCCATAACTTTCTGTAGGGATGTCCAAAATTTGTTAAACAAATTTTTTTGGATTTCTCTCAGTCAGTACTTTGCAGAAATGCAATGAAATTGATCTGAAGATCTCTGGATATTTCTCCAAGATTCATCAAAGTTAAATCTTTGGGAATTTAGTCCAGAATGTCTCTGTTATGGAATTTCTTCAAATTTGGCCAGGAAGTTCCTCATGACATTACTGATCTCCAGTAAAAATTTGAGCTTCATTGGAGTTCATTTTCTAGGTCCAATTACCTTCCAAAGTCCAGCCTTTATTTGGAAATTCAAATTTAAACAGAAACTTTTCAGAACTCCTGTCCAACTTCAAAAATTCATATCTCTCTGATGGTAGCTCCAAAAATGGTGAAACAAATTTTGTTAGAACCATGGAGACTTACCCTAATCAGATATTCCACTATTAGCTATGTCAAAGCTCCTGAATTGGGCTCAAAATTCATAGAAGCATTGTACTTGTAGGAATTTTAAAGACTACATTGTGCAATGACATGTCTCCAAATTTGGCTCAAATCATCCTTAGAGAGTCTAGTATCTACTGTAAAAATCCCAAAGCCAATTAAGGATCCTAAATAGCAATAGCTATGAATAGTAGTTTAATTCTTATAAATCCTTAATACTTACGCATGTATTTTATTACATTTCATAATAGTGACCGAAGTTGAGGACGCACCGGAGCCCTTGGACGTCCTCCCACCAGAAGCTCACTTCTTCTCTGACTCGCAACCAGGCAAGACCCGGTTTGCACTTAAGTACCTTTTATAAAACTCTTTATTTGTATCACTTATGTCTTGGGTGAATGTTTGCATTAGAGTTAAGGTGTTTGAAACCCCACTTGCACAACCTTTTAAATCCTATGAAGGGTTGGGTAGCTTACAGAGCCGACGAGTAGACAAGGCCCCGCTAATATGCTTAGGACCTCGGTAGAAGTCGAGTAGTTGGAATCTACTCGCGAGGTAAGGTTTATCACACGGTTTGGTCTGAATAGAAAATGGCTTAAGAGTGGTAAAAATGAGACCCAGCAGGGGGGATAGGAAGCAGTGAGCGGAGGTCTCACGTGCGTAGCCCTGTTGGTGTCGATTGAGGACCGAGTCGTGTGCGGGCCTGCTGAACAAGTATGGAACAGTACCGGATGGCATACTGACATAAGCAGGAAACCTATGTAAATGGTTAACCTGGGTGCCGAGGCTTACCCAACCGTAAACAGGAGTGGGTTGAGGGTAGCAAGGTGTAAATCTGCAGGTGGGCACAGTCACGCTCCACGCGGGGACCTCCTACCCGTTACGGATGGACCGGTTCGGTGTTTGGGTTTCCTTTGAAAGGTGGTTGCATACAACAGAGTAGGAAGGGGTGTGGAATCACGCTTCTGAATGTGGGTGTATGCAACGTGTTGTCCGGGTGTCTCCTGATTGCAATCACCGTCCCTCGCGGTTATTTGAGTACCGCTTGTTCACTGTTTCGTGACGTAGTAATAAGTAAAGTAAGCCAGTTGAATGATAATATGCTGTGATGATAGAGTAATGTTTTGGAAACCATGTTTGCTGTAGATGTAGAGCTAATTAAGTTTACTTTCCGCTTTGGGCATCACCACATCGGAGGGAAGCGTTTCTTGTTTGATTGTGGACTTCCGATGTGAGGACTGCCTAAGGCACATGAATTTGCTGCTATAAAACTGAAAGTAAGAATCAACTTATAGGCGTGTCTTTGTTGCAAATTCCTTTTCCTATCATACACCTCCCTGCATGTAGAGTTCCATGCCTAGGTCAGACGGTTAAGCCTTGCTGAGCCATCGTGCTCACGGTTGCAATATTTGAGCTGTATGCAGGTGAGAGCTATGAGGAGGGTTCCGAGGATGAGGCGATGCCCCCGTCAGGGTACACGGCCGAGATGGAGCCCTGCATGCCGCCGTGATCCCCGGTTTCATGCTGCTAGCGTGTAGCGTCCCCGGGCTGGACGGCTGCACTTTTGCATAGTTAGGATGAGAGGCTACTAATGTACATTACTTCCACTGTCTAGTTATATTTTGTAAAAGACTTCCGCTGTTTTATATCAAATAAAAGTTTGTATTTTGTTCTTTATTCTTTTCGTGTGTGCTGTTGGGTGCCGCATCGTACGGCACCACCCTATGCGATCCTGGAGTGGGTGAACCACGGGGTGGTCCCCACACTTTCGAGGCGGGTGGATGTGTCTTGTATTCCGGGTTGTTATTGATTCGAATCACCGTCGCTCGCGGAAGAGGATTGAGCATACTTGCCCATTGCGCCGTGACTTAGTAAGAAGAGGAACTAAGTCTCTTAACTTGCTGTTTGTGGATTAATCACTGTATTGGAACCTTGACTGAAGTAGATATAGAGCCAACTAAATTTCACTTCCACCTTAGGCTAGCAACATCGGGATAAGCGTTTCTTGTTTGATTGTGGACTTCCGATGTTGTGAGGCGTGAGGACCACTAAAATGAAGGCTAAAAGAATCTGAATATAAGGATCAAGTTTAGTCGAGGTGCATTTTGCAAATTCCTATTCCTACTGTCTTGCTACCCCTGCATTTAGAGTTACATGTTTAGGAGTGACGGTTAAGTCTTGCTGAGCCTTAGTGCTCACGGTTGCTTCTGAGTTGTTTTGCAGGTAGCAGGATGCCTGCTATGAAGAGGGTTGTTCGGTGAGACAACGAACCTCACGGTTTGTTCAACTCATCGGAAACCTAGCCGCTGCCTTTCTTTGGTGAAGCTAGTAGGAAGCGTTCACGGGCTGAACGACTTCTCTTCGGCGTAGTTCGGGTCGAGAGTGAGTAGTTTGTCCAGCTAGTTTTAATTTCTGCTGCGTGTGTACTTATGTTGTAAAAGAAATTATCTTGAGTAACAAAATGGTTTCGTTATGTTCTTATCGTCTCTTTTCGTGCTTGCTGTTGGGTGCCGCATCGCATGGCACCACCCACTGCGATTCCCGGGCCGGGCCTTCACAGACGTGGTATCAGAGCCGCATTGGGGATAGCACGCATGAAAAGAGCATATTTTCAAAAAATTAGAGGTATACGAGTGAGGAACGTATAGTATGCCAACATAAGGAGTATTATTAGTATAGTTACTTAAGGTGGCAAGCTAACAGTGTGTTACTTTTCAGTATTTAAATTCAGTTACGACGCACCTACGTGGAGGTAAGAATGGTATGGAACGCCACCGAAAGCGGATCAATTTCGGTTAGCTCACCCATACGAGGAAAGTAGTGTGGGATGTCCCGTTCAGCAATGGACGTGAAGTGAATATGTTTTCTAAGACTCTTCATGTCTTAGAGACATATGAATGGCACTAGCCTCCAGTGCGCAAACCCAGCGGCAAGAGGAGGAGACCCCATCGTGTGGTTTGTAACACGAAGTGTGTTCTCTAGGACTATTCATGTCCTATGAGGCATACGAAAGCTCTGTTCCACCGGTGTGCTTTATTGCAAAGGTGTGGAGCCCCCGACGGGTGGTGAATAACCCGATCATGTACCTTGAGACGTGGCTTGACTCAAGGACGACCCGTATGGCAATGATACGGGGCGTATGTTTTTACTATGATATGGACCTGCCTGAAATGACAAACCAATGTGTGCATCATTATTGAGTGGTTTTCTGCAGGTACCTTAACCACGTTAGTACATGTCGTGTAGACAACGTTTGTGAGTGATCGTTTTAGTGCCACCATTTGAAACGTATATGCCGGTATAAAGCCGGTTAGGATTTTAATTTGGTGAGGAAACGTAGTACCGTGATGTGTTTTGAAACTGCATAAAAAGAGAAAATTTTAAATAAAAAGAGTAAATTTGGAGTCTAGGATTCCATTACGGGGTAATGAACTCCTATATTGAACTAAGAGTCAATTGGGAGTATAGATTTATTCACAAAGACTTAGGAATAACCTCCCCTGTTTTCAGCAGAATTTTGCTGAAGTTGAACATGGAATAATTTTTGTTTGGTTGAACCAATGGAGGTGAGTGATACATTTCTGGAAAGGTTTTGATGTCTTCTACAATTTTTCTGTAGAAGTCCAGACCAGAATCACCCTCCAAATGGATGAAATTCTCAGATGAGTGTGAACTGTCCAAAAACAGGGCAGACACAAATTGCTCTCTGGAAAATTTCTGTATTTCGACCATATTTTTCTGTAGGAAATTTTCTAAGGGTCATGTAATACGCTGTTGGAAAGCTTGTGATATATGCTATGACTTTGTAGTTCAAAGTTTCCCCAGATTTGGAGTTTAAAGTGATGAAATCTTGCGGACAAAACAGCTACTTTCAAAGGAGGTGCTGTCAAAATTGTTCCAGATTTCTGTTATCTTTGAAATATCACAATTTCTGATCCAGAACATATATGAAGGCAAATGAATACTCTTTGGAAAGATATTGAAGTTAACTATAACTTTGATATTCAACTTTAGATATGAAATTTCCATTTTCATATTTAAATTCTGGGGTTAAGACCAATTGGTCATTCTGAACAGAGTAGTGCTTATTGCCTATGTAACTTAAGACTTGTTGTGGACAGGGATGTTTCAGACTTCTCTACGCTCCATAACATGTTCATGAGTTATTTTTCAGTTTTTCCGACTATTGGAATTAAGGTTTTGGACAAACTTGCTCATGTTTGGTAGATTTCAGAATTGTCGAAACCCTAGTTAGCTTGTGTAATGCTGCAATATTGATGTGATGCTTTTACGGTTAGGTTTTCAATTCAAGTTGAGTTTAAACTTTGAATTTTAACCGTAAATTGCTCACTATTGCAGCATGGATCATGCTCATTCCAGGAGTGAGGTTGGTGAGTCGAGTCACGGCGAAAGTAATTCGCCACGACAAGAAGTGCCGACATCATCAATCGGATTGGCGGAAATCTTAGCAAAGATGGCTGAGTCTCTGGATCTGTTGGTGCGACAAGGCATACGACAGGAGACACTACAGCAAAATCCCCCGCCAAGCACTTATCTAGATTTATTGGCAAGACAACCACCGGTTTTCTCGGAAGCGAAAGAACGGTTGGAGTCGGCTCATTGGCTCCAATTTATTGAAGCCAAGTTTGATATGCTTGAGTGCGATGAATATCAGAAGACTCTATTTGCCGCTCAACAACTCCACGGAGCTGCTGGTGTTTGGTGGGCGGAGTACATTGCTACTCTTCCTGAAGGTCATCGAGTGACGTGGGATGAATTCCGGAATGTTTTCCGGTCCCGTCACGTTTGTTCGGGAATTCTTCGAACAAAGTATCAAGATTTTCTGGAGCTAAAGCAAGGAGAATGGAGTGCGTACGAGTACTTCAAGGAGTTTGAAGACTTGATGCAATACGCAACTCATATGGTTGACTCAGAAGCGTTGAAGTGCGAGTATTTCTTCCGAGGTTTGAATGTGACCTTGTTCAATAATGGTATTTACAATGAGTTGGTAAATGCCGCTATCATTAAGGAAGACATTCATCTTCGTTGTGAAGCGGAACTGAAAAGAAGTATACCGCCGGATAGTGATATCGAGGTTCGTCCGAACTATCGAGTGCGGTATTACTCGGCCTGTGGTGCAACTCTCACAACCACGGCTGGAGTTGATCACTTATGAGCCTCCACCTCAACAGCAGCGGACAGAAATTATTCGTGCAACGCTACCGCAACCAGCTACGCACGAATTATCTCCACCTCGTGTTAGTAGAGAGCTGAAGATTTCTACAACACTAAACCGTCGTGGAGCTGAGTAGAGTCACACTCGTGTGTTGCCTCGTCAATGCTCAGATCAGCATCGTGAACCTCCACAGAAGAATCTTTCAAAAGCTAGCAGGGTTAATTATACTGCTATTGAGGACATTGCAAAAGGCGAACCAGTTTTGGCGGGCATGTTCACTTTACATGAACAGCCCACTTTCGTGTTGTTTGATTCCGGAGCCACCCACAATTTTATTAGCAGAGACTATGTGCTGAAGAATAATCTTCCATTTAGCACAGTTAAGCATCCGTTTCATATCAGCTCACCCGGAGGCAAGATATCAACAGATGAGATGGTCTCTCGGGCACCGTTATGTTTGGGTGGAAACATCTATCCTGCAAGCCTTATCATACTCAAAGGCCAAAGGATTGATATTATCTTGGGGATGTCAAGGTTGACACATTATGGAGCTATCTTTGACATCAGCTCTCGGACTGTCCAACTGAATTCCCCAATACATGGTTGCAACACATTGAACCTTGTGGACCCATCACAACAAGTTGCAGCAGTGCATCAGATTGAAGCTCCTAAACTTGAGGATATTCCAGTGGTATGTGAATATCCAGATGTGTTTCCCGAAGACTTGCCGGGCATGCCGCCCGAACGTGATGTAGAGTTCAAGATTGAACTAGCACCGGGAACAACACCTATTTCTCGGTGACCATACAAAATGGCACCGAAGGAGCTAGCAGAATTGAAGGAGCAGCTTAATGACCTCATGGACAAAGGTTTTATACGCCCAAGTTCATCACCTTGGGGCTGTTCCGCACTCTTCATGAAGAAGAAGGACGAGACTTTGAGACTATGAGTAGATTATCGTCCACTGAATGCTGTCACTATCAAGAATAAGTATCCACTACCGCGCATTGACATTTTGTTCGATCAACTAGTGGGTGCAAAGGTATTTTCCAAGATGGATCTTCGGTCCGGATATCACCAGATAAAAATCCGGGCAGAAGACGTACCTAAGACGGCGTTCTCGACAAGATATGGTCTTTATGAATATCTTGTCATGTCTTTTGGGTTGACTAATGCTCCGGCTCACTTTATGTATCTCATGAACTCTATGTTCATGCCGGAGTTAGACAAGTTCGTCGTGGTTTTCATCGACGACATCTTGGTCTATTCAAAGTCAGAAGAAGAACATGCTGAACATTTTCGTATTGTACTCCAACGCTTGAGAGATCACAAGCTTTATGCAAAGTTCAGTAAATGTGAGTTTTGGATCAGCAAAGTGCCGTTTCTTTGGCATATTATTTCAGCGGAAGGCATCGCTGTGGACCCAAGTAAAATCGAGCAAGTGCTGAATTGGAAATCTCCAACATCTGTTCATGAAGTGAGGAGTTTCCTAGGTTTAGCGGGTTATTACCGGAGATTCATTCCAAACTTCTCCAAAGTCGCTAAACCCATGACAGAGCTGTTGAAGAAAAGCACCAAGTATGATTGGAGCAATTCATGCGAACAAGCTTTTCAAACTTTAGTGAAGTATCTCACTACAGCTCCAGTTTTGGCCCAGCCGGACACCACGAAGCCTTTTGATGTCTATTGTGATGCATCCGGCATTGGTTTGGGTTGTGTGTTGATGCAAGAAGGACGTGTGGTCGCGTACGGATCACGACAACTAAGGGGTCATGAGCAGAACTACCCGACGCACGACCTTGAACTAGCTGCAGTGGTCTTAGCATTGAAAATGTGGAGACATTATCTACTAGGCAATCTAGTACATCTCTACACTGACCACAAAAGCTTGAAGTACATCTTCACACAGAAAGAACTGAATATGAGGCAACGAAGATGGCTCGAATTGATCAAGGACTATGAACTTGAAATTCATTACCATCCGGGTAAAGCGAATGTGGTTGCCGACGCACTTAGTCAGAAAGCCCACGTTCACCATTTAGCCATGGCTGCACATGAAGAAGGAGAACCAAGCCTGCGCTTAGTTCCCTATGGGTCGCTGTTCAACCTCGCTCTTATTCCTACAATCCGAGATGAGATTGTAGAGGCTCAGAAGAGAGAGAGAGGTATGTCTCATATCGGGAGAAGAGTGGACAGCGGTGAATTGAAGATGTTCCGCAAGGATGAAGAGGGTACTCTATGGTTTAACAACCGCATAGTGGTACCCCGAAACAAGAAATTGCGGAGGAAGATATTGGATGAAGCACATTTATCCAAGTACTCCATTCATCCGGGAAGCAACAAGATGTAGAAGGACTTAAAATCTAAGTTCTGGTGGACACGGATGAAAAGAGAGATTGTGAAGTACGTATCCGAGTGTGATACGTGTCGGCGGGTTAAAGCCGACTATATGAGGAAAGCCGGACCACTTCAACCGCTGAAGGTTCCAGCATGGAAGTGGGAAGACATAAGTATGGACTTCATCGTCGGTTTACCCATGACCAGCAACAAGCATGATTCTATTTGGGTAATCGTCGATCTTTTGACCAAGACTGCTCATTTTATTCCAGTCCATACTAAATATGTGGCAAAGAAGTATGCGGAGCTGTTCATCTTGAGAATCGTGTGTTTATACGGGGTTCCCGCACCATCGTGTCTGACCGAGGTGTGTTGTTCGTATCCAGATTTTGGGAGCAACTGCATGCTTCCTTGGGAACCAAGTTAATTGGGAGTTCACCGTATCATCCGCAAACTGATGGTCAAACAGAGAGAGTAAATCAGATTCTGGAGGATATGCTACGGGCATGTGTCATCAATCATGGGAAGAATTGGGATGACCATCCACCGTTAGCAGAATTCTCATATAATAACGGTTATCAATCCAGCATCAAAATGGCTTCGTATGAAGCTTTTTATGGCCGGAAGTGCCGCACAGCAGTGAATTGGTGTGAATCCGGCGAGAGAGTAGTCTACGGGATTGATCTTGTGAATGAAGCCGAAGAACGAGTGCGAGTGATCCAAGCCAATTTAAAGGTTGCTCAATCTCGGCAGAAGAGTTATGCAGACAAAAGACGTCGACCTCTTCACTTCAACATCGGGGACCACGTTTATCTTCGTGTCTCTCCGATGAAAGGGGTTTATCGTTTTGGAGTGAAAGGGAAGCTCGCTCCGCGATTCATCGGGCCGTTTGCTGTCACTGAGATATGCAGACCCGTGGCCTATCGTCTGGAGTTACCGACGTCACTTTCAGGTATTCACAATGTTTTCCACGTCTCTCAGCTGCGGAAATGTCTTAAGTACCCAACCGCAGTTCATATGGAGAACATTGAGGATCTTCAACCGGATCTCACTTATTCGGAGTATCCGATACAGATTATTGACGAGAAGACTCGCGCCACAAGAAATCGGACATTGCGATTTTACAAAGTCTTGTGGAGCAACCACACCGCTGATGAAGCCACGTGGGAAAGCGAGGATTTTCTCCGTTTAAATTTTCCCGACTTGTTTGTACCATATGTCCAGTAGTCATTCTCCCTTCTTCTTTCTTTTTTTAATCTCGGGACGAGATTCTTTTAAGGGGGGAGGAATGTAACAGCCCTAACTTTTGTAAAGTTTGATGTCAGCTCATAAAACAAAGTTAAGGCAACAAAAGACTATAATTGTGTCACATGAAATGATGAACACATAAATGGACATGTGAGGGAGTTAAAAATTTTCTCTAGCCCATGCTCAACACATGTGAACCTAGGGGAAATAATTACACTCCTAAAACTCTAACTCATGTGCACCTCCTCTATGAGTAGAGTGGAGGGAATTTAAACACAATTTGAATCTTTTGAAAGGATTTCTATTCAGATTGTCCAAAGTCCTATATGTGAGATCATAGATACATCTCTCATGTATTCAAGAGCCTAAGTTTCAAATTTGGAGAATTTTTGGTTTCATATACTATTTATTCTGAGGATTTAATGAGGGCACGTTCAAATTTAAACTTAGATTTGAATTTTGAACCAAACAAACCCAATTTCAAAATCTGATTTCAGATTTGAGTTCATCATAATTCTTTTGGCCTATCCTCCAAGTTTGATCACAATTGGAGCTCATTTGCTATTTTAAATCGAATTGGGGGATAAGAAGCAAAATTGGGGCTGTGGACCCCACCGGTCAGTCTCACAAGAATGAGACCGACTCTGCTATGTTCTTCAGCGACGGAGCGCTCGACAGCAGCTCCTCCCGAGTCTCTGCCGATGCCATCTCCTGCTTCGATCTTTTGCCGTCCTAATCCACGCACATGAGTGCAGCAATGCCATTTTGCCTTCTCCCAATCGAGCTCCCGCTCTCTGTTCGTCCTCCCGAGCAGAACAGCGCCCCTCCTTCTCTCGATCCTACACAGCCACCTGAGCGACGGATGATCGAGGTCTCCACAGCAAAGATCATCGCATACACATTCTCTAGCCGGCTAGACACTTTACCCCGCAGTCCTGAGCTCACCGGCGCCTAGAAACGGCAAAGTTTCCACTGTCCCGAACTGAAACTGAAGAAGCTGGAACTGGACGCCGTGGACAGCCCGAACCAGAAGGGATCACGCCCAAGCAAGCCACCCCATCTGTGCACCAACAAGTCTAGTTGCTCACCTCCAAAGCTCAGCCCTAGCCATTGATCACAGAGAGAGAATTTCAAGTTTTTCTCCCGGGCGGCAGCAACGGACCTTGAGGTAAGGAATTGTAAAATTCGTCCTCAAATCGTGTTTGTTGGGTCTCAAACTTCACACACAGGTTGTTAACTGCCTAGCACACCTCCTCCATCGATTTTAGACCAAGAAATTGAGTGTAGAGTGAGCAATCCGAGCTCTTTTAGAGGGTATGCCGCCGGACCCTATCGGGTGCACGGTGCCGATAGGTTTAGAGCCATCTCCAGCTGGTTTAGACCTCATGCCGGTCTTCTACATGATCCCCTGGTGCTGTAGAGCCCAAGAACCGACCATTTGGTGGAGAATTCACCGTGCAAGACCTCGCCGGAGCTCTAGGGTTTGCTGTGACCGGTGCGCCCTGTTTTCTGGCGAGTTTCAGCCGCCGCCGACCTCACCAACGTGTTCAGCGTGGGGAAATATGGGGGGGCGGCCAGCAGGGGGTCTAGAGGTGGCTGGGAACTGGTTTTCCGGTGACCTCACAAGAGGGAGCCACCACTGGTGCGTTTGGCGCGAGTCTGGAGGTTAGGGATGACAGGTGGGACCCACTGTCAGCATTTAAACATTTTCCAGATTTTCCCACTTTAGTTCAAACTTTGGAGAGCCATAACTTTGTGTAGGAGTGTCCAAAAATTGTGAAACAAATTTTGTTGGATTCCTCTCAAAGAGTACTATCCAGTGGTGCAGACCAATGTTTATGAAAATCCCTGAATTTGGCTCATTAATTCATTTAACAAAAAATTTGTCTGAATTTTTACAGGAGTTCTGTTTATTGGAAAATTCCCAAATTTGGACAGGACATTCTTCCAAAATAACTTGAACTCGAGTAAACATTTCAGAGGCATTGGACCGCATTTGCTTGGTCAAAAGGATGTGTTCATTCCTTATGTCTCTGAAAAATGGGAAAATAAACAGAGACATTTTCAGCTTTTCCCCAATCCTTGTAAAATCCATATATCCATGTAGGAAACTCCAAAAATAATAAAACCAATTCCTATGGACTCAGGACATTTTGTACTTCACAAAAAGTCTACTTTGCAGCATAGGAAAGCTTAATACCTAAGGGGTAAAGGCAGGTTAGTGAAAATCACATAAGGAATTATTGTGATCACCTTGAGCCATGTCATGAGCTCATTTTTTGCACACTGCCTGAATACCTTCCATAGAGGCTGTGGTTAAATTCTCAGCTTCATTGGACCTTTGGAACTTGAGCTACCATCTTTTAGGTTTAAGTGTTCATATAATGGACTTAATCACATGGTGATTACTAGTATCTCTTTTCACCCTAGCTTTATCATCTCTAAGGTTTTAGATCCAACAAAAGAAACCTTGCTGTTGTTTGTCCCTTTTAGGTGTGAGTTAACTGGTACAACAGTTTTGAATCATTTTCTAAATTGCTTTTGAATACTTGTGCATAAATCATCTTAATAGCACGTGACGTCGACGTTCGACGAGGACTCGACTCTGCAGCAAGGATCTCCATCTCGTGACGAGTTGGCGGATTTACCGGAGGAAGACTAACTCCTAGCTTCTAACAAAACCGTTGAGCAAGGCAAGCCCCGGTTTGCATATCGTTACCGTTTTAAATTTTTCTTTACTTCACCTCATGGTTATTAGACTTGATATTGTGCATTATGTCTAGGATGCTTGAAACCCACTTGCATGCCTATTACATCCCTCATTAGAAGGTGTAGTGTAGGCTTTGCCTCGTTGTAGATGCTAGGCTAATGTTGTAGCTAGCTCGATAGAAGTCGAGTAGTAAAAATCTACTCGCGAGAAAGGTCGAGTAATGGAGTTACTCGCGAGATGTTTGATGATAAGAGCACCCTCATGAATATGAGATGGGGACGGGGATGTTCCTGTAGGATGGAGCGCTCAAGGTTGGTCTCGACCTGCGATGGGTGTGACAATGCTTGAGACCACATTTGGCCTGGACCGGGATGTTAAGGCAAATGTTGAGGTTGGTTGTAGCCCCGTTCGTGTCGGTTAAGGACCGTATGTATGCGGCCCTGCTGGACAAGATTGAGCTGTACCGGATATATAGTGGGGTATGGGACCCATGAAACCGATGTAACTCGATGGACCATGATGTAGAAACTCATCCTTCGCATGGGAATGGCGTTGAGAAGGCGGGAGGTGTAAATCCGTCAGCGGGCAACTTCGACGTGTCCGCGTAGAGGACCATCCTGCTCGGCGCGAAGCGTTTTTCTATGTCGGGGTGTCGTGTGAAAGGTTGCTGCATACAACGTAAGAAAGAGCTCTTGAGAGAGTCTTTCGAGGCGGGTGTATGTGTCGTGTATTCCGGGTTGGTATTGATTCGAATCACCGTCGCTCGCGGAAGAGGATTGAGCATACTTGCCCACTGCGCCGTGACTTAGTAAGAAGAGGAACTAAGTCTCTTAACTTGCTGTTTGTGGATTAATCACTGTATTGGAACCTTGACTGAAGTAGATATAGAGCCAACTAAATTTCACTTCCACCTTAGGCTAGCAACATCGGGATAATCGTTTCTTGTTTGATTGTGGACTTCCGATGTTGTGAGGCGTGAGGACCACTAAAATGAAGGCTAAAAGAATCTGAATATAAGGATCAAGTTTAGTTGAGGTGCATTTTGGAAATTCCTATTCCTACTGTCTTGCTACCCTGCATATAGAGTTACATGTTTAGGAGTGACGGTTAAGTCTTGCTGAGCCTTAGTGCTCACGGTTGCTTCTGAGTTGTTTTGCAGGTAGCAGGATGTCTGCTATGAAGAGGGTTGTTCGGTGAGACAACGAACCTCACGGTTTGTTCAACTCATCGGAAACCTAGCCGCTGCCTTTCTTTAGTGAAGCTAGTAGGAAGCGTTCACGGGCTGAACGACTTCTCTTCGGCGTAGTTAGGGTCGAGAGTGAGTAGTTTGTCCAGCTAGTTTTAATTTCCACTGCGTGTGTATTTATGTTGTAAAAGAAATTATCTTGAGTAACAAAATGGTTCCGTTATGTTCTTATCGTCTCTTTTCGTGCTTGCTGTTGGGTGCCGCATCGCACGGCACCACCCACTGTGATTCCCAGGCCGGGCCTTCACATCTTACTTGTGAACTTTCCTCAATGATTCTATTAACGGCCCACTCCAAAGAAACTAAGCCCTAAACTCGCGAGTAGATTCCAACTATTCGACTTCTACCGGTCCTCCCAAAGTACATTTAGCGTAGCCTAAATCCATTCGAGGAGGTGCTACACTACCCATTCTCTCTTGGTTTAATCTGGTCATGCAATTGGGTCTTCAATATCACCTAGACCTAATGCAATCAATAATTCAAAGCTATGATATCTAGAAATGAGAAGACTTTATAGAATTGCTTGAATGCAAACCGGGGCTTGCCTGTTTTGCAGGTTACTAAGAATGTATAAAATTTTCAGTTAGTGATGACCACTTGAGGCTTGATCACTTTCTTTCCTCCCTCTTTGATCTCCACTTCAATTACTTCACAATATTCACGTCAATGCTACACGTTATGAATATGCACAAGTATTTAATTTTAAAGCTTTTGCTAACAAGGTCTAATGACAAGTTAGAAACTGGAACTCTGTTTAAGAATTTAAAATGACACTGGTGCTACTGGTTGGGTTTGGGTTAAGCAAGATGATCAAGTGATTAGTGCATTCCTCACTTGTGTTTTGATCACCTAAAGAGGATAGACAAAAAACCGATGATCCAGAGCTCAAATGGAGCTGAAACTTTTCATGTGAGTTCCTTGTAAGAAGAAAGTGTTCTGGACCAAAAATTAGCACTTTTAGTGGTTTATTTAGAACAATTTCCTAAGCAATTAAGCAAAAAGAAATTAATTCTGAAGTGATTCACATGTTCATGTAAAACTTAGTGAACTAAAATTTCAATTATAGTTCATAGAGCCTGCATGAGTTTTCCTAGAAATTTTGGAGCTAAGAATTGCCCAAAACAGAATTTTCAAGTTTTGGGAATTCTCTGAAAAAGTTTTTGTATTCATTTGAACACAGCAACTTGAAATCTGAATTCTCCTAACCAAATCAACTATAAATGAGCTAAACTTTTTACAGGAGTTCAACAACATCCTAAGGAATATTCTGACAGAATTTGAGGATTTTTAGACGAACCAAACTCCCTCTAAAATTCTTTTGCTGAACAGTTTTAACAAATTTTCCAGAATTATTTGTTGACTTTCATACAAACTGAGTTGCATAGTTGGATAGAGTTTTTCAATCTGAATCTAAGCCAATTTGAATCACTAGTTTTGGAGTTCCCTAGCAAAAGATATGGCCTTCTAAAATTTGGAGGAAAGCTGTAATTTGAATTAAATAGGGAAAAGTTCAAATTCTGACTGTGGGTCCAGGGGCTACGTGTCACTTGCTGAGACAAAGACACACGGGGCTACAGGGTCATCTCTGTGCAGCCACAGACTAATCCGAGGCCGCAGAGAATCCTCCCCCTTTGAACTCGGACACTGAAGTGTGGGGCCGAGCGAGTCATCGTCTTCCTCCCGCTCCCGCGCGCCCGCGCCGCCCCCCTCGCCGCCAGCCCCTGGCCTCCTTTCGAGCTCCTGCTCGCCGCCAGCCCCTAACCCGTCACGCTGAGCACGATGGTGAGGTTTTCCTGGACCGGTGATGGCTCAAACACGGCTAGCGACGGTGCGGCGGCACGGTGGAGCTTCGGCAGCGTCTACCCGACGCTCTAAACCCTCAAACCTTCGGTTTCCAATCCCTAGAGCATCGGTGATTGCTAGAGAAGGTCATCAAGCAATCAAAACAGCTCAGGAAAGTTCCTAACTAAGGTTGCACAATGCACTCGATGGCTTCCGCCATTGACGCCATTGGAAAACCTCGAAATAGTCCGGCTACAGACGTTTTCACGCCAGGGTTGTGAAGCAAAGTTGTTCGCCATCGAGTCTAGCTCGTGCGAGTGCAATTTTGTGGGCTCTAAGAAAGAATTGATCGGGAATTTGATGATTTCATACCCGAGGGTTGTTTTGCACCGGCCGAAGGACAATTCCGAAATTCATCGACGACGATCCACGGTTGGGCTTGAGCTTCCGAGGTGAGCAGCGTGGAGGTTGTGCGCATCCAAGGGTGCTCTTGCTCGGCTATGAAAAGCTACGGGTGAGGCTGTCCCCTGGAGGACCTTGTCGCTATTATCTCTTGGCCGCCACGAGAACAAAGGTTTCACTGGTTAGGAAGCCGATCACCTCTCGGTTGTGGATCGAGGAGGTAGAGGGAGAGTTCTCAGTGCCGTTTTGCTACTTTGCTGAGGCTTTACACGCGAGGAAACACCGACTTCCGAGCTACTGAGGTGTGGTGGTGGCATCTCTGTTCTTGAGCACGAGAGAGAAGGGAAACAGAGACGGGTTCTCGGTCCTGTGGGCAAAAGGAGCACGGCAGGGGTGAAGAACCACACACACAGCTCTCCAGCGCGAGGAACAGCAGAGAGGAGGTGTCCTCGGCGCCGCTCGGTGTCGCACGGGTCATAGTTCGAGTTGCCTCGGTGGCTTGCGAGTGGAAAAACAAAGATTGAGGACTGAAGCTTCAATTGCAAGTTTTACTGCCCCAATGACATGTGGGTCCCACAAGTCAGCTCCCTCTTATCCTCTAAAATATCTCCAAATTTGACAAATGACCAATTCAATTGTTTGGAGTTGAAATCTGAACTGCATTTGGATAATTGGACAAATTTCATCCAAATTCAAATGTGTATTTGAATTCATGCAAATATAAGTCCATTTTGAAAATGGATAGCAGAACATTTCAAAAATTTATGAAACTTTGCATCTTCACTAATTTGGACCCAAGGAATTCAAATATGAAATATGATTTTAGTGTTAGCTGCTGCAAATGAGAGTTTGAACACAACAGTTTGCATTTCCATGTGTTTCCCTCATTTGAAATTTGCATTGAACAAATGGTGTTCAAAATCTGATTTTTAAACTTTCTATTGCACATGAGACTTCAAATATGTGGTTTTAATCCACCTTGGGTCCAAGAATGTAAGTAACCATAAGCTTGTGTAGAGAGAGCTCTCATGTGCATTATCACATGTGAAAGTTTTAACAAGTTCCAATTTTCATACACATGAAACCAACTTGCATTCAAACTTGAGTTTCTTTGTATTCATATTTTTGGGACCTTTACACTTCTTTGATCTCAGCGACAACACGTAATAAAAAGAACAATGCATATTCAGTTTAAATGCAATTGAAGTGAATTGACGATGTAAAGACTGTAACTCTAGATAGAGATCAGCACTTGGTCCGAAATTTTTACAGTGGCTTTGTGAAGACCTATCCAAAGACTTTCCAAGTTTCATTTGATTCAAAGCTTAATTGAGCCCTGTAAAAATAAATGTATAACAGGCCATTATTAGAGCTTCTAAGGATTTCTATGGATTTTCATGAAGCAAACCTATACTTTCTGGAAACTAGAGTTTATAATGGTTCTAATGGAATTGGTTTCATGTAAATTGAAGAATCCTAGCGAAAGTTATGGCTAAGGAAAATTTGAGAAAAATCTAAAAAATGTTTCTGTACATTTTTCATTTTCTCAGGGACAGTTCACTTAATCACACAATTAAGTGAACTTAACTAACTCGGATGGAACTGAAATTTCTCATGTGATTCAAGGATATTAATATGAACATCCTGACCAAGTTTGAGAATTTTCACAAAGTGGATCTCCAGTTAAAATTCCTAACAGTTTAAACTTTTTAATTCTGGAAAAAGAAGGATTTTCAAGGAATATAATTTGTTTTGCTGGATAGTACTCAGAGAGATGAATCCAACAAAATTTGTTTGACTAAATTTGGACACTCCTACAGAAGTTATGGATTTCTAATGTTTGGGCTGAAATCTGATTTATTTTCCTACAGAAAATCTTTCCCGCGCCTAATCAGCTGCTGACAGCGGGCCCTGCTCGTTTAGTTTAAACTAAAAGCAACCGCGCGCACGCCCGCTGAGGGTGACACGTGGGGCCGGCGCCTTCTTCTACCTCGCTACGCTGCCGCCCCATGCCGCCAGAGCTCCGGCGAGGTCCGCCTTCCCGGCGACCTAGCTCATCGGCGACGGAGGAACTCGCCGCTCCCACCTACTTTTGGACGCTGAACACGATGGACACGGTGCTGCCGACGGTTAACTTGGACGCTGAACACGATGGACACTGTGCTGCCGACGGTTAACTGCGAACCTCATTGGCGACGTGTTCTCGACGTTCCGGCCACCCATTTCATGCGCTAATCGCGTCACTATGTTCAGTGGTTCAGTGCAACCTCGGGAAGCTCAGCATGGCCTCGGTTTGAACCCGAAATCATGGGAAACCGGACCTCTCCTGATTACCCCCCTTTCTGCCGTGCGGTTCACCGACGGTTCTAGGGTTCCGGTGGAACTTTCTTGCCGTGTTTTACTCGAGGAGGGGCACAAGACTCTGGAGATGCTAAATCTAAACTCTGTTTAGCTTAACACGTGATAATCATGCCAAATTCTTCCTAAACCTAGTCGGTCCCGAAATGAGCTCCCGGTAGTAAACTTTGAAATTCGTTGCGTATGAGGTACGGACCAAGGAACAGTTTGCATTGTGAGCTCTCGATGGAGCTGGCGCACAATTTTATTGTTGGTGTCAAGATCGGAGACCGTCAGGATTGGACTTCAGCAGTGGTACTCGAGCGGGTTGTGCGATTGTTTCGAGAACGGAAGAAAGGGTTGGCCGTCAGCCGGGACTACCCGTTTTATGGCCGAAAGAGGAGCGAGGAGGGCGCAACACCTGTTGAACCACGTCCTCAGCCGAAGCAGGAGCTGACCAGCGCCTCTTCGGTAGAGATCGATGCGAAGCACTGGCGCTTCCTCCCACTGAACGCGTGAAACACCTGAGAGGCTGACATGTGATTACCTCAGCCACTAATACTCATCCAAATATTGTGCTTAATTACTTTGGACTCTAATGCCCCTGCATTTTGCTAGAATTACACAAGGACATTTGGGAATTTGTATTCCTTAGATTCGAGGCTGGTTTTGCTAAATTTAATTCGCACATGAATCTGAAATTCAAATTCAGTTTTGAATTAGTGCAAATCTAGCTACCGTCAAGATAAACTCCAATTGAGATGAAAATTGGTGGAGTAACTCAGAAAAATATGCTGAGTTTGAATATGAAGAAATCTTGGGACTTCATGTGATGAACATAGTTTGAATTTGAATCTGAATTCAAACTGTCCCTTTTATAATTGTATCAAAAAGTACCCCAAACATGTTTTGATTTGCATGAAACATGGCATGAGCATTCCTTAAGAATATTTAGAACTCAATAGAGAGCTCAGCCTCAGAAGGTAACGTGTTGGAACTACCACTTTTGGATTATGTGCCTTCTTCCTCTAATTATTCCATTGATGGTTGTTACTTGCTCTTCAACCATGTCTACATGATCTCTACAATTTGAGCTGAGGTGTGTGTGAGTTGATAAGCATTTTACAAGCCAAAAACTGGTCCTTTACATTCCCTCCCCCCTTAAAAGAATCTCGTCCCGAGATTATAAGGTGAAAATTAGAGAGGATTGTGAAATCCCCAAAATTCTAGCAAGTGAATCAGCCAAATCACACTTAGGAAAATGAGGGGGAATTAAAAACTTTGGAATAAAAAGGTGTGAGTTCAAAGTGCTGACTTATACTTGCAAAAACTTCCAAACATGGAGAGCTAAATCCACAATTTTGTTCCACATAAACCAAATAACCCTGCCAAATTGCATTTCATTTGGAGAGGGTTTACCATTTTTTTGGAATTAAGTGAGGAAGCAATTCAGATTTGAATTCAAACTTCAGTTCCAAATTCAAACTTCATCAAATTGCAAATTGGGTTTCACAAATGTGTTTATCACATTTGAAATAGCACCCCAGCCAAAATTCATATAATTTGGGCTTGGTTTTCTTTGTATTTGAATCAATGGAAGTGGAGGGATTCAAATCCTAATTCAAATTCAAATATCCAAATGCAATTCAAACATTACACACGAAACTGTATTCAGTTGAATTAAATTCAAAACCATAACTTTGGTAGTATGCAAAGTTTGTAATTTGGAGGGAAATATCAGAAGCTATTAGGTGGGGTGGGACCCACAAGTCAGTGGCACAAGTCACAACTGTTGGTTCCCTGTTTTTTTTCACCGAGCTGCTTGCGCGAGCTGCCGGCAGAGGCACCGCTGCCGACGTGCCTCTCCACATTTTAAGCCACAAAGAAGTTTCCAAGTACGTGTCATTCCACGTTTCACCGGCGTTCCACCGAATCATCGCGTCTCACAGGCGTGTTCTTCTCTGTTGTGGCCGCCACCCGCTTGCCCCTCTCTGGTCCTCGGTGTCCCGGTGCTGTGGTATGTATCACGGCCAACCTTCCACAGAAAATAGAAGCGCCATCCTCTACTCAACACTCCGGTGAAAACCGCATCCTATTTCATGCACCATCGAGTGAAAATTTCCCGTTTTCCTGAGGGCTAGTTCATAGGAACCCCGTGATCAATTCTTGCAAATTCTTGCTACTCGATCCCAGCCGGCCGGTTCTGGTTTAACCATGAGTCCTAGACCCTCCTACGAGCATCCCAGGTCAAGAATTATAGAAAACCATCGATTATAGGCACTGGTCTTCGAGTTTTTCGTGTCACCACCGATTTTAGCCCTAGGTCGACGGTTAGATCATGTTTCTGGCAATTTTCTAGGAAAGCTTGATTGATATACGTGCTTAGCATTTTGCCACGGAGCTGTAGGAAGAAACAATGCTCAACATAAGGCTTTGTAGGGCTCGGGCGACCTTGCCGGAGTTAGAGCCGCCACTGTCACCATCGCGGACTAAGTTCCGGCCACCGTTTGCCCTAACTGACCCCACAGCCGAGTTCCCCGAGGTCTAAAACCTAAGGGTGGCGAGTATCCACCCCGGAGACGGCCGGGAATCCCGTTCCGGCAGACCTCGCCGGCGCGCGACGCCACTTACCCGAGGAAGACTTGGGTGGGGCCCGCTGTCAGGATTTTAAACTTTTCCCTTTTTTATTTTCAGAATTCCATTCAAACTTCAAACCTTCATAACTTTCAGTAGAAGTGTCCAAATTTGTGAAACAAATTTTATTGGATTCCTCTCAACCAGTACTTTGCATAAATGCAATGAAATTGGTCTGAAAATCTACGAAACTTTCTCCATGATTCCTCAAAATTAAATTTTGGGGAATTAATTCCTGGAGATCCCTGTTATGAAATTTGCTCAATTTTGGTCAGAAGATCCTTCATAACTCTAGTGATCTCCTTTAAAATTTTTAGCATCATCGGACTCCATTTACTAGGCCAAACCCTGTTCCAATTTTCAGCCTTCATTGAAAATTCCAAAATAAACAGAAACCTTTTCAGCATTTCCCACAAACTTCAAAGATCCATTTCTCCCTGTAGACAACTATAAAAATTATGTAAAAAATTCTGCTAGAACCAGGGAGACCTTCAATAATTAGATCTTCCACTATTAGCTATATCACAGCTATAGAAATAGGATCAAAACTCAGAGGAGCCATGTACTTGTAGGAGCTTTAGAACCAACAAGCTTCCATGAAACTTGCTCGATTTTGGCTCAGATCAAGCAATCATCATTTTATTTGATTCTGGTGCAACGCGCAACTTCATAATGCATCATATGTGGTTAAGCATCAATTGGAAGTCTTTCCAACCGAGTGCTCTTATATGATCTGCTAACCGGGAGGGAAGATTTCAGCAAATATGATGATTCCGAAAGCACCACTGTGCTTAGGTGGGAAGATATATCCCACTAGTATGATTATTCTTGAGGGGAAGAATATTGATGCAATCTTAGGGATGTCATGGTTAAGTTACCATGGCGCTGTCCCAGAAACATTATGACGGACGGTTCACCTCAACTCCCCACTACACCGTCCGCAGTCCCTCATACTAGACAATCCAGTACCGGAAGTTTCAGCCGTCTATAATACTGAAGCTTCCAAGTTAGAGGACATCACTCTAGTCCGAGAGTATCCCGACATGTTCCCGGATGATCTTCCGGGCATGCCACCGGAACGGGATGTGGAGTTCAAGATAGAACTTGCACCCGGGACTACTCCCATATCACGGAGACCGTACAAAATGGCTCCGAACGAGCTGGCTGAGTTAAAAGAACAGCTCAATGATTTGTTGAACAAAGGTTTCATTAGACCGTGTTCCTCACCTTGGGGATGCTCGGCGCTGTTCGTTAAGAAGAAGGATGAAACCTTAAGGCTGTGTGTGGATTACTGGCCGCTCAACACCGTCACCATCAAGAACAAATATCCACTGCCCCGCATTGACATCCTGTTTGATCAGCTTGTGGGTGCAAGTGTGTCCTCCAAGATGGACCTTCGCTCCGGGTATCATCAAATAAAAATCCGGGCAGAGGATATCCCGAAGACGGCATTCTCGACGACATATGGACTATATGAATATCTCGTCATGTCTTTTGGTCTCACTAATGCTCTGGCACATTTCATGTATCTCATGAACTCGGTGTTCATGCCGGAGCTGGACAAGTTCGTTGTGGTGTTCATTGATGATATCTTAGTTTACACCAAGTCAGAAGCAGAACATGCCGAACACTTGAGAATCGTTCTTCAATGATCGCAGGACCATAAGCTCTATGCCAAGTTCAGCAAATGTGAGTTTTGGATCAGCCAAGTGCCATTTTTGGGACATATCATCTCAGCGGAGGGCATTGCGGTTTACCCAAGCAAAATTGAGCAAGTGCTGGAATGGAAAGCCCCCACTTCTGTCCATGAAGTCAGAAGCTCCCTCGGTTTAGCGGGATATGAGATTCATTCCAAGCTTCTCCAAGCTTGCTAAGCCGATGACAGAATTATTGAAGAAAGGAACAGAATATGTTTGGAACTCAGCATGTGAAGGAGCGTTTCAAGCATTGGTGAAGCATCTCACAACAGCCCTGATATTAGCTCAACCGGATACGACCAAGCCCTTCGACGTGTATTGTGATGCGTCCGGTATCGGGCTCGGCTGCGTGTTGATGCAAGAAGGATGTGTGGTCGCGTATGGCTCACACCAACTTCAAAACCATTAGCAGCACTATCCGACTCATGATCTTGATGTGGAGGTACTATCTCCTAGAGAATTTGGTGCATCTCTACACCGACCACAAGAGCTTAAAATATATGTTCACCCAAAAGGAGCTGAATATGAGGCAAAGAAGGTGGTTAGAACTAATCAAAGACTATGAGATCGACATTCATTACCACCCCGGCAAGGAGAAAGTGGTTGCCGACGCGCTGAGTCAGAAATCACATATCCATAATCTTACCATTACACAGATGGAATAGGAAGAACTGAGTTTATACTTGGTTCCATATGGATCACTCTACAACCTTGCCCTCATCCCTACTATTAGGGAATATATTATTGCAGCTCAAAAGAGTGACAAGGGCATGGCACATCTCCGGGAACGGATAGACAGCGAGGATATCAAATGTTTCCGGAAGGATGATGAGGAGACGCTATGGTTCAATGACCGCATAGTCGTACCCCGGAACATGGAGCTGAAAAAGAAGATCCTTGATGAAGCTCACATGTCTAAGTTCTCCGTTCATCCGGGCAGCAACAAAATGTACCAAGTTTTCAAAAGAAAATTTTGGTGGACACGGATGTGTAAAAGCCCAAGAAAAGGGACTTGCAAAAACTATTCATCACCTCACAACACCACAGTTTTTGTGGTGGATATCTTGTGAAGAATTGTGAAGAGCAAGTAACCTCCATCAAAAGGGTGATTAGAGGGGAAAAACCCTAACCTACACAAAGTAGGATTTCTACACATGAACATGAGAGGCTGAGCTCACCCCTAGAACTTAAAAAGTCTTGGGAAGGTTCAGGCCAAGTTTCATGCAAATCCAACACTTTTTTAGGCACTTTTGGAGGCATTTGAAAAAGAGGCCAATTTGAATGTAAATTCAAATTGCAGCAACTTTCATCACTTAAATTCAAAAGTTGGCTTCATATTCAAACTCACCACATTTTTCTGAGTTGGTCCACCAATCTTCATCCCCATTGGACTTCATCTTGTCAATAGCTAAATTTGCAAGAATTCAAAAACTGAATTTGAAGTTCAGTTCAAACATGAAGCAAACTTAGCCAAACAAAGTTCAAATTTAAGAACTCAAATTCAAACCAACACTTGGGGGCTAAGTCTCACATTCAATTGTGAGTAGCTGGGAATATTTGAGTACCACAGAAATGAAAAGAATTTGAAAAGCAATTAGAGAAAAGGGCCCACTAGTCAGCTAGACTTCTGATCGAAGTAAACACCGGGCGAGCTCGGTTTACCGGGCCTCGGCAGTGCTTGACACCGAGCCATCCGCGCGTCGACCTCGCCCCCCAGCGCACACTCAGCTGGCGCATCGCGTGGTGATCGCTCACGAATACGCCTGACCGCGGCAGAACCCGGACCCTCCGCTATTCCGTGCTCGGCCACCGACACAGTCGTTCGCCGCCCCTCCGAGGAATTCAATCGGGAGACGATCAATCTCATGTTCCCGAGCTTCCCGAGCTGCACAAACGGTACTGGAGGACCCCCCCCCCCCCCGCTATCTTCTCCACACCTCACTAGGCTAGCTAGGTGGTCCATACGCCAGGAACACAAAGCCGCCGTGGCAACCTTGGCGCACCGGCGACTGGTCGTCCGTGGGCAGCTTGTCACAGAGGGTTTCACGGCCAAGCAAGCATGTCCCCGGGAGCGCCCTGTCCTGGTGCTGCTTCCACCCGAAAATCGGAGCAACCCGTGGACCCTAGCGACTGAATTCGTCATTTTTCTTCCAGAGCGGTTCCACGGACCTCTCGGGAGGGAATCCAAAAAATCGCACCCAAACCGCGCTTAGAGTTCATCAGATCATATACAAGGGTGCTAGAGTAGTCGTCGACCGATTTCCCTTCACATCCCTAGCTTGATCATGGCTGTAGCCGACGTGTTTTCCGTTTTTCCAACCGCGGCTATGGCGGGGAGGATCGGGCTCACGGTGACCACTAGGTTAGAGCCTTCCTTGAGCCTTTGCATGGCCATGTCGACGTTCCCTGGGATCCCCCGGTTCTGTAGAGCCCTCTCACCGAGGTTTTGGCGGGCTAAAGGAGTCGGGTGACATAGCCGAAGTGATCCCGAGCCGCTGCACCGTCGCCGGCTAGGTTATGGCCACCGCCGGCCGGGAAAGATGGTGCCATCGTGTTCAGCGCACGAGTTTAGGCCCTGGCAGCGAGGGAGAGCGCAGGAGTTGTCCGGACGGCAAGGATCAGCGCGGCTCCGGCGAGCCCGGCGGCGCGCGGGCGCGGGAGCGCGAGGAAGAAGACGAGTGGCCGGGCCAGCTCGTCAGTTGCTCAGTAAACAGTGTGGGGATTTTCTGTTGCACCCGATCATCTGTGACAAACGGAGAACAGTCCTGTGGCCCCGTGTGGGGTAGCCGAGGGGGTGACACGTGTGGGCCGGACCCGCTGTCAGGGATTTGAACTTTTCCCGGTTAATTCAAATTCCAGAATTTCCCCAAACTTTAGAAGCTCATAACACTTGCTAGGAAGCTCCACATTTAGTGATTCAAATTGGGTTGGATTCATCTTGCATAGCTCTATCCAAACATGCAACCCAATTTGTATGAAACCCATTATTTAATTCTGGAAAATTCATTAAACCTTTTCACCAAAAGAATTTTAGAGGGAGTTTGGTTCATCCAAAAATCCTCAAATTTTGCCAGAATATTCTTTAGGGTTTTAGTGAACCCCTGTAAATGTTTCAGACCATTTGGAGTTGATTGGGTCAGGGCGATTCAGATTTGAAGCTGCTGTGTTCAATTGAATACAGAAACATTTTCAGAGAATTTCCAAAACTTGGAAATTCTGTTCTGGGCAAATCTTAGCTCCAAAAAATTCTAGGAAAATTCATGCAAACTCTATGAGCTATAATTGAAATTGTAGTTCACTAAGTTTGGCATGAACATGGGTGTTATCTCAAAATTAATTCTTCCTTGCTTAATTGCTCAAAAATATTATTCTGAACAAACCACTCAATGAAAAGTGCTAATTTTTGGTCCAGAGGGTTTTCTTGAGACAAGGAACTCACATGAAAATTCTCAGCTCCATTGGAGCTCTGGATCACCCCTGTCCTGTTTAACCACTTGAGGTGATCAATATAGAAGAGGGGGAAAACCACTTAGCACTTAATCATGTGCTTAGGTCCCAAACCCAAACCATTAGCCCCAGTTTCATTTTAAATTCTTAAACAGAGTTCCAGTTTTTGAAAACTTGTTAGGATAACTTGTAGCAGAATCTTTACAAGTAAACTTATGTGCATATTCATAAACGTGTAGTCGCTGAAGGCGAGGAGACTCCGGGAGTGCTCGACTTCCTCCTTCCGGAAGAAGACCTAACCACTGACCAGCAGCAACGAGGCAAGCCCCGGTTTGCATTATTATTTTTATAAAGTTTTACTTTGTTACATACGTAGTGTGAAGTGTGTATGTGCATTAGGTGTAGGATGGATGAATACCCAACTGCATAACCAGAATTTTTCCCCAAGAGTGAGGGTAGTGTCTAGGGTCTCGAATAGACAGGCTATGCTTAATGATTCATAGGACTTCGGTACAAGTCGAGTAGTTGGAATCTACTCGCGAGTTAGGCTTGGGACACCCGGGATTGGTTCGAGTGATGTGAGATCACCTTAGTAATAAAAATGAGACTTGGCAGGGGCTAGGGCGCAACAAGAGGGAGTCTTGTGTGCGCATCCCTGTCCGTGTCGATTGAGGACCGATCCATGTGCGTCTCACGCTGATCAAGTTTGAACGTACCGAAGGCATATCGGATATATGGGCCCCGAAAAACCGATGTAACCTAAACCTCCGTGCGTTGAGGCATAACGCACCGATTTATAGGTGTAGGCTTAGGGAAGCAAGGTGGAAATCTGCTAACGGGCATATAAAGATGCTCCGTGTAGGGAACTTCCCGCTCGTTTCGGTGCGACCGGTTCGACGTTTGGGCTGTTGGGTGAAAGGTTGTCCCGTACGACATTGAGTTAGCATGCTGTACAGCTCCACGGGTGGGCGTACGTGACGTGCTCTTTGGGTGTCCCTGCAGGTGTATGTCGAGTCGATTCGCCGTCCCTCGCGGTGAAGAGTACCACTTGGTCACTTAGTCGTGACGTAGGCTAATGTATGAAATGTGATGATTCAATATTGCTGTTATGATATAAATGTATTGCTACATGTGTGCCACCAAATATTGCTTACTAAATTTCAGATTCCTGAACTGTTAACTTGTTGCTAAAAGATGAATTAAGGATGAACTTGTAGGCGAGTCCATTTGCTGCAATGTTACTATCCTCTGTTCATTGTACACCTCATGTAGAGTTTCATGCCTATGTGAGTCGGTTAAGTCTTGTTCAGCCCTCGTGCTCACGGTTGCTGCTTAAGTGTTTTTCAGGTGAGGAGCCACCCACGACTCAGGTTACGAGTCCACCGGCGAGGGTTACCCTCCGTCGGGGACCACGGCTGAGTGGGAGCCGTACACGCTGCAGTGAGCTGAGGAGTGCAGCTAGTGTGGGTTGCCATAGGGCTGGGCAACCAACTTTTGCTAGATAGGCGGGCGTGAGTTGTATAAAAGAATCTTACGCTGTGTAATAGAGACACTGGTTTGTAACTGACTATTGTACTAGTTTGTACAGTTCCAGTTGGTTTTCCCATGTAATATAATATGTCCTTATGACGTGTGCTATCGGGTGTCGCATCGCGCGGCACCACCCTCTGTGATCTTGGCTGAGCGGACCCCGGTCCGCCACAGCCTGGTATCAGAGCCGCATTGGGGATAGCACAGTACTTAAGGACTGTATTACAGGGAAGACTTAGATTTACGGTGAGGATTCGGTTGTTTGCCCAAGTAAGGACTATATTAGCATAGTTACTTAAAGTGGCAAGACTAACATATGTGTTATAATTCTGAATTTCAATTACTGTAACGACGCACCTACGCTATGGTAAGAATGGTAAGGAATGCCACCGAAAGCGGTTCAATTTCGGTTAGCTCCACTGACGAGGAATGTGGTTCAGGGATTGGTCTCACAGCTTGGTGTGAGACGTCAATATGAAACTCTTGGACTCTTCATGTTCCTGAGTTCATATGAAACGCTGATCCCTAGCGTGATTAGGCAATTAAGTGGAGACCCCATCGCGTGGTCAGTAACGCGAGAGTGTGTTCATCTGGAAGTAGTCCAGGAGGACATACGCAGCGCTTGCCATCGGCGTGCCCTGCAGGGCAGTAGGTGGTATCTGTTGAATTGATAACATTCCCAACCGTGACTACCCGTTCATGATATACTCGGGTTCCCCGTCGTGTGGTGTTGAAACACGATCACGTACCTTGAGACGTGACTTAATTCAAGGACGGCCGTATGGCAACGATACGGGCGTTTGTATTTACTTTTAAATATGGAACTGCCTGAAATGAAACAACCTTTGAGTGCATCACTATTTTGTGGTATTCTGCAGGTACTAACCACGTATGTATCCGAGTAGACAACATGTGCGAGAGACCGTTTAGTGCCACACTTGAGACGTATATGCCGGTATAATCCGGTTAGGATTTTCTTTTTGTGAGGAACGTAGTACCGACATAGTATAGGCATGTGCATGAAAAATAATGACGACCAGGAATTAAAATCACTAAGTTTCAACATTTAGGACTCTGGTTGGGTAGAAAAAGTTGATAATTGATCAGTGTAGTTCCAAAGGAATGAAAAACAGAGTGCTCTGTTTTGGGCAGTAAGTTTGCTGATCTTCAGCAGAGCATAAGTCACAGGTATTTTAGCCCATGGAGGTGTGGTATATAGTTCTCGAAAGGTATTTAAGTACTCTACAACTTTGTTGTAGACTTCCAGAGCTGAATCACAACTTAAGATGGCTTAAATTCCAGAGGAATGTAAACTGTCCAGAATCAGGACGGAGTGAAACACTCTCTGGACTGTTCTGTTTTTCAAACATAACTCCCAGTAGAAAAATCTAAAATTTTCATATGATACATCTTTAAAAAGGGTATAAGATGTGTTACATCTTTGCAATTCAAAGTTTCCGAAATTTCAGCACATAATTCAGTGGAAATCAGAGTCGAAAACAGCAACTTCCCAAAGGAGGTGCTGTTGAAATTCTTCCATAAATTCTGTTGATATTGAATTACCATAACTTTTTAACCATAGCTGATCTGAGGGCAAATAAATAGTCTCGGGAAAGATACTGAAGTTAACTTTAACTTTGGTATTCAGCTTGAGTCATGAAAATGCCCACAACCAGGTCAAAATCTTGGATATGTAGAAACTGGTCATTCTGACAGAGGAATGACAGTTGAACTCATGTGAGAGATTGTTGTACCCGAGAGGGGGTTTGAGTACTTCCAATGGGGTAGAACATGCTCATGAAAGGTTATCTTCAACTAGTGAAAGATCTGAGTATAGGTCTCACTCAAGTTTCTTTTACTAGAGACCATGTTTGTGTCGTATTGAAGGTAAAAGGGTGGTCTACGTGATGACAAAGCGATAGTAACATCTCGTAGCGACCGAACTAGTTGTGATGAACATCCAAAGAGGAAGTCCATCAGTTTGGATGTAAACTAGCTTGTATTTGTGACACGACCCCACGGTCTTGTCGAGCCAGGATCACGCTGAGGGGTGCTGCGTTGCACAGCACCGGATAACACACATCAAAGGTACAAAGCAGAAGCAAAGTTTATTACATAAAGAGGTTTATGAACAATTTTACATCAAAATAGGTTCAGTCTGCACTCACGGGCGTAGACTACGGATCAAGTCCATGTTCAGCCCGTGAACGTGTCCTTGCTAGCACACACGCACACTAACACGGCGGCGTACACGACTTCCACTCGACGGGGTTCCCCTCCTGGGGTTCCGTCTCCTCCTTGGGAGTCCCTTCCTCATAGAACCCTGCAAAAGCTTCAAACACAAGCAGTGAGCATGAAGGCTCAGCAAGACTGACCCGTCTCTTCTAAACATGGAACTTCTACATGAGGGGTGATAGGTGAATGAGATAAAACAAATTGCAAAGGACTCGCCTAATTAGTGGAACCTTACTTTCAAGTTTTAGCAGCAGGTTGTGGAGCACCTTACGCTAAGGGACATGAGAGAGCCGCAATCAAACAAGAAACGCATTTCTCTCATGTACTTTGCCCAAAGTTGAAACGAACTTTAGTTAGCTCTAAACTACAACAATTCATTAACAATCAAAGTCCATCTTTCAATCAGCAACATTTTAACATGTAACTAGCCTGCTCTTTCTACGTCACGGTACAGTGAACAAGTGGTACTCACTGACCGCGAGGGACGGCGATTATAATCGATTTACACCTGCAGGGTTACCCGAATAACCCATCACGGACGCCGTACGCAACCACCTTTCAACTGTCAGCCAAATATTGAACCGGTCCCATCGTCCCGAGCAAGAGGTCTCTGCACGCGCATCTCAGTGCCGCCAGCCGATTTACACCTCAAGCTCTCAACCTACCATCTGAACGACGGGCAATGCCTCAATACCCAGCTACCCGAGTTACATCAGTTTCCCGGTTCCCATATAGCCGGTAGGTTTTCGGTACTGTTCTAGCTTGTTCAACAGGCCCGCACACGGCTCGGTCCTCAATCGACACAAGCAGAGCTATAGCATCCAGGCCCCAAAGTCCTGTTGCCCTTACTCTCTGCTCGGTCTCATTTTTCTTGCCATGTGTTTCATTTGTTATCTCTACCCGAGTCGAGTGCCTCTAGCCTATGCTCGCGAGTAGTTCCAACTACTCGACTTGTACCGAATCCTACACTATCTTAGCATTGCAGTAGCTAATGGGGTTTGCAATCCTAAACCCAACCCATGGTTTTCTTGGCTATGCAGTTGGGTTTCCAAACAAGACTCTAATGCAAGGATTAATGGTACTCAAGTAAGTGCTCAAAACAATAAAAATTTGTAAAAAGGTTAATGCAAACAGGAGATTGCCTTGCTGCTCTTGGTCGTAGGCTAGCTGCTCCTCCGGAGTCATAAAGTCTAGGACTTCGGGTTCCTTCTCGACCTTAGTGACTACATGCTATAAGAAGTACATGTATTAATTAAATGCATTTGAATTGAGTTTTAAACTTGTGAACCTTCTACGTCTCCCTAGACAGACCCAAAGACTGTGAAACTTTTACTGTGGCTTCGTTACAACCTAAACAGAGACTTGGTCAATTTTTAGTTGCAGCAAAGCTCATTTGAACCCTCCACAATTAATTATGTCCTTGACCTTAATTGGGACTCTTATGGCGTTCTAGGGATTTTCATGGGGCAACTTATGACTTTCTGAAAACTAGATTTTCAGAGGGTTCTAATGGAGTTGGTCTCACTTAATTTGAAGGTTCCTAACTACAGATATGAGCTAAACAATTTCAGAGAACATTCTGAAAATGTTCCTGAACATTTTCTATTTTCTCTGAAACAGTTTCATTAATCACACCATTAGATAAATCAAATGAGCTCAAATGGATCTGAAATTTTTATGGTTGTTCAGGGATATTTTGGTGAACATCCCAGAAAAAAATCAGAATTTTCCTCCAAGGGATTCTCCAGTTAAAATTCCACAATAGTTTAAATTTTGAGGAATTAATTCTGGAGTATTAAGATTTTCATGAAGTGAAACTTGATTTGCTGGAAAGTACTCAGAGAGCTGAATCCAATAAAATTTGGTTCACTGGATTTGGAGCTTCCTAACCAAAGTTATGAGGATTTGAAGTTTGAATGAAATCTGAAAATCGGGGAAAAGTTTAAATCTGCCGGTGGGCCACGGGGACACGTGTTGCGCGCTGAGGTGTCGGCACACCGTGGTCTACGGGGTTTTTGCGTGCCAGCACACCGGATCCGAGCCGCAGCCCGATCCCGATTTAAAATATCTGCCGCTGACGGCTGGGGTCCACCCCCTTCGTCTACCTCCCGCCGCCCTGGCTCTGCCACCGGGGTACCTCACCGGAGAGCTCGCCGGCAGCCTATGTGGAGCTCCAAGCTTCATGATCCCGGCCGCCCCTGCCTATTTTCACTCGGGGAACACGATTCCGGGCTCAGCTCGTCATGAAAATGGCCGGCACATGGTCGGCGACGAGCAGCAGCCTCGGGAGAAGTTCGGCCGTGTTGCCCGTCCCCCCTAGCACCTTACCCGATCGAGCTAAAGGTCGTCGAGCATCAGTGGACCATAGGAAAGGTCGACATGAGCTCCACGGAGCTCGGGAAGGGCTGTGTTGGGCTGTCACCGTGCGACCTAGGCCAGAAATCGGGATTTCTACTAAAACTTGAAGAACAGCGGCTTCCCTCCATGGTTCTTCGTGGTTCCGGCTCCTATGGACTCGTACGGGCAACTAGAAGTGATCCTCTCCATCAGAGGATGAGTGATGCAGTGTGGCTTAATTCAATGAATTTCTCTGATCGGTACCGAATACACTTTTGCACACCGTCGCGAAAACATGAAATTCCGGCCTGAGCAGTGTTTGTCACGCCGCCGGAGCTTGCGGGAATGAAAGAGGGACTGAAGGCGAACCTCTTTGCTGTTCACAGCTCGGTGATCGGTGGGCTGTGGTGGCCGGAAGGATGGTTCCCGCAGCAGCGACTCGAGCTGAACCGGCAGAGGAAAGAACACCGCGGTGGAGCTCGGGGAAGACTGCGCAGGGTCCGGAACCAATGCGAGGGTGCTGAAGATGTCTTGGCGTACCCGGTGCTGGACTCAGATCGCCGGGAGGATCGCTGGATCGGCCGGGCGATGAGGAACTGAAAATTCAACCGAGCGGCGAGGAGCTTCGGCTTTCTGGGTGGAAACGCGACGAGGCAGCGGTGGAAGGCACCGGTGACCGCTCGGGCGGTTAGATAAAGACACAGAGAGTCGGTTCCGCAGCTGAGATCGGCAAGCAGCTGGTTGCTTCGCCATTCCTTCGCCGTGGTGGCAGCTTGGTTCAGCGCAAGAACCCGAGTGCAGAGTTCAGTCGGCTGGGTTCTCTTCAGTGGCTGACCGGTGGGTCCCACCCTCACTTTTAACACCTGAAATTAACTCCAATTAACTGTTGTAAACAGTAAGCCCCAAGATGACCATGGTGATTTGAATTATTCACCCCTGAACCATTTGAATTGGTTAGGATTCAAATTGGGTTTGGTTTGGATAAATTTCAGCACATGTTCAGTTTGAAATTCAAATAAAGTTTGAATTTGCCCCACTTAGCTCATGTCAAGATCAACTCCAAATGGAGTGAAAATTGGTGTGTGAGCTCACAAAAATGTGCTGAGTAGGAATATGCCTCCCACTTTTGAATTCATGGGATAAAAGCAGTTTGAATTTGAATTTGAGTTCAAACTGCCCTCTTTCTAGCTATACCCAAAATGACCTCAAAAGGTTTTGAATTTGGGTGAAACTTGGCATGGACCTTCCTAACACTGTGTAGGAGTTTTCATATGCCCAGCCCCTGTATATCACATGTGGGAAATGCCACTTTTGCAATATGTGAGTTTGTTCCCTAATGAGCATGTTGATGGTGATTACTTGCTCTTCAAATGTGTTTATCAACTTGCTTCAAATGAGGTCTGTGTGTGGTGATGACACTTCAAACATGTGTCAAAAACTGAGGCCCTTACAATTTGGTCTGGTAATGGTGTAGCTTGTGCAAAGTTATTACATTATCTACATACGAGATGTATCGCATGATGTTATTGTCATTATGTTTTTACGCCTATTTCATTTGACTGCATGAAATATGTTGCGGGACTGATGTTTATTGGCGTATGGTTGTAGATGGTTAGCACTAGGACCACGCACGAGGTTGGTGGCTCTAGCCAGCAGGGAGGCGATGACTCCCAGCCACCTGCCTACGACAGCACCCCGCAGCAGCAACCACCACCGCCGCCTCCGCTTACTCAAGCGGATGTGATAGCGGCACTGGTGGTGGGTCGTGAGGAGCAGACCGACCTGCTCCGCACGATCGTGCAGAATACGTCCCAGGCGGGGGGGCGTCAAGAGAGGGGGCCCCGTGAGCCCCGTGATGTGTCATACTCGGATTTCATGAGTACGCACCCTCCAGTGTTCACTGAAGCAGAAGAACCACTGGAGGCCAACAACTGGCTGCGGACCATCGAGTCCAAGTTCAGGCTGCTACAATGCACGGAGCGGCAAAAGACTCTGTTCGCAGTGCAGCAGCTTCACGGTGCCGCTGGTGCGTGGTGGGCGAACTATGTCGCCTCACGTCTGGCTGGCCATGCCGTGGAGTGGGAAGAGTTCCGGGAGGCGTTCCGCGCCTATCATATCCCTCCCGGGATAATGAATAGGAAGTTCCAAGAATTTTTGGAACTGAAGCAGGGCGGGAGGAGTGCCCATGACTACTCCCGTGCCTTCAACCACCTGGCGCAATACGCGTCAGACTACATCTCCACCGAGGAGAAGAAACGGGAGCACTTCTATCGGGGGTTACACCCCGAGGTGAAGACACATCTCGTTCAATGGAATCGCGGCACCTTCGACGACCTCTTCAATGCCACGATTATGCAAGAGGACGCACAGCGGGAGTTGGCAGCTGAGCAGCGGAAGCGCAGCGCTGCACCCAGCAGTGGCGGTGGCGCTACCCAGAAGTACCGCATGGTGTATTGGACACCATCCTGACAGCAGTGGCATCCACCGGCGCGACCTCAGCAGTTCGGGGGACGATCTTTTCAGTCACCTCCGTTCCGACCGCCGATGCCACCACCGCGACAGCAGCAGCAGCAGCATACGACACCCTGGGCGTTTCCACCACCACAACGCGCCCCGGGTTTCCGTCCACCGATCAGCGGGGGATCGCCCCACTTCACTTGTTTCACTTGTGGCCAGGCGGGCCATTTCGCGAAGGACTGTCCCCAGGGGCAGCAGAGCAGCGGGCAAGCCCAGTTCCAGGGCGGTGCTCGAAGCCGACCTCTGGTCAAGAAGGTTGGTCAGCGGACTGGGGGCATTCGCAACCTCGATAATGAGGACGCCCCAGAGGGAGACAACGTGCTGGCGGGTACATTTACTCTCAACAACCAAGCCGTCATCATATTGTTTGATTCTGGTGCAACCAACAACTTCATAAGTGCATCCTATGTGGTTAAGCATCAGCTGGAAGCCTTTCCAACCGAGTGTTCTTATATGATCTGCTCACCGGGAGGAAAGATTTAAGCAACTATGATGGTTCCGAAAGAACCACTGTGCTTAGGTGGGAAGATATATCCCACCACTATGATATTCTTGAGGGGCAGAAGATTGATGCAATCTTAGGAATGTTATGGCTAAGCTACCATGGCGCTGTCCTGGAAACTTTATCACGGACGGTTCACCTCAACTCCCCATTACACCATCCACAGTCCCTCCTATTAGATAACCCCGTCCGGGAGGTTTCAATGATCAATAATACTGAAGCTCTCAGGTTAGAGGACATCCCTGTAGTCCAGGGGTACCCCGACGTGTTTCTGGATGATCTCCTGGGCATGCCAGCTTAGCGGGATGTCGAGTTCAAGATCGAGCTTGCACCCGGGACTACTCCTATCTCTCGGAGACCATACAAAATGGCTCCGAACGAGCTGGCTGCACTGAAGGAGCAGCTCAATGATCTGTTGAGCAAGGGTTTCATTAGGCCGAGTTCCTCGCCTTGGGGATGCTCGGCGCTCTTCGTGAAGAAGAAGGATGAAGCCTTGAGGCTGTGTGTAGACTACCGGCCGCTCCACGCCGTCACCATCAAGAATAAGTACCCACTGCCCCGTATTGACATTTTATTTGATCAACTTGTGGGGGCAAGTGTGTTCTCCAAGATGGACCTTCGCTCTGGATATCATCATATAAAGATCCGGGCGGAGGATATTCCGAAGAGGGCTTTCTTGACGAGATATGGATTATATGAATATCTCGTCATGTCCTTTGGTCTCACAAATGCTCCAGCCTATTTCGTGTATCTTATGAACTCGATGTTCATGCCGGAGCTGTACAAGTTTGTGTTGGTATTCATCGATGATATCTTGGTTTACTCCAAGACAGAAGCCGAACATGCCGAACACTTGAGGATCGTTCTTCAACGATTGCGAGACCACAAGCTCTACGCCAAGTTCAGTAAATGTGAGTTTTGGATCAGCCAAGTGCCATTTTTTGGGACATATCATCTCCGCGGAAGGCATTGCGGTTGACCCAAGCAAAATAGAGCAAGTGCTGAAATGGAAAGGTCCCACTTCAGTTCATGAAGTCAGAAGCTTCCTCGGGTTAGCGGAATATTATCGGAGATTCATTCCAAGCTTCTCCAGACTCGCTAAGCCGATGACATTATTGCTGAAGAAAGGAACGAAATATGTTTGGAACACGGCGTGTGAAGGAGCGTTCTAAGCATTGGTGAAGTATCTCACCACAGCCCCGGTCTTAGCTCAACCGGATACAACCAAGGCCTTCGACGTGTATTGTGACGCGTCCGGTATTGGGCTCGGCTGCGTGTTGATGCAGGAAGGACGTGTGATCGCGTATGGCTCACGCCAACTTCGGAACCATGAGCAGCACTATCCGACTTATGATCTTGAGCTTGCTGCAGTGGTTTTGGCGCTGAAAATGTGGAGGCACTATCTCCTGGGGAATTTGGTGCATCTCTACACCGACCACAAGAGCTTGAAGTACATCTTCACCTAGAAGGAGCTGAATATGAGGCAAATGAGGTGGTTAGATATAATCAAAGATTATGAGATTGAGATTCACTACCACCCCGGCAAGGCGAATGTGGTCGCCGACGCGCTGAGTCGGAAATCACATGTCCATAACCTCACCATTACACCGGTGGAGGAAGATCCAAGTTTATACGTGGTTCCTTATGGATCGCTGTAAAACCTTGCCCTCATCCCTACCATTAGGAAGGACATCATTGCATCTCAGAAGATTGATAAGGGTATGGCACATCTCCGGAGACGGATAGACAACGGGGAGATTAAGTGTTTCCGGAAAGATGATGAGGGGACGCTATGGTTCAATGACCGCATAGTCGTACCCCGGGATATGGGGCTAAGGAAAAAGATCCTAGATGAAGCTCACTTGTCTAAATACTCCATTCATCCGGCAGAAACAAAATGTACCAAGATTTGAAGAAGAAATTTTTGTGGACACGGATGAAGCGGGAGGTAGCGCAGTACGTATCCGAGTGTGATACGTGTAGACGAGTGAAGGCGGATCATATGAGGAAGTCAGGGCTGCTGCAACCACTGAAAATTCCAGCATGGAAATGGGAGGATGTGAGCATGGATTTCATTGTGGGATTACCCCTAACATCCAACAAACATGATTCCATTTGGGTGATCGTTGACCAACTAACCAAGTCGGCTCACTTCATTCCCGTGCATACACATTTCCATGCAAACAGATATGCGGAGTTATATATTGCCAGGATCCTATGCTTGCATGGCGTACCCAAGACCATAGTCTCAGACCGAGGTGCATTGTTTGTATCTCGCTTTTGGGAGCAGTTGCACGCTGCTTTGGGTACTAAACTGATTAGAAGCTCCGCCTATCACCCTCAGACAGATGGCCAAACGGAGAGGGTGAATCAAGTATTAGAAGACATGTTGAGAGCATGTGCCATCCACCACGGTAGGAACTGGGATGATCACTTACCGTTGGCAGAATTCTCGTACAATAATGGTTATCAGGCGAGCATCAAGATGGCACCCAACGAAGCTCTCTACAGCCGCAAATGCCGCACCCCATTAAACTGGTGCGAGTCCAGTGAAAGGGTCACATTCGGGGTTGATATGGTAAACGATGCTGAAGAGCGTGTTCGGACGATTCAAGCTAATTTGGAGGCCACCCAATCCCGGCAAAATAGCTACACTGATAAGAGGCGTAGACCGCCGCACTTTGACGTCGGGGAACACGTGTACCTCCGCCTGTCTCTGATAAAGGGCGTGCACCAGTTCGGTGTGAAGGGGAAACTCGCTCCCCGTTTCATTGGACCCTATGCTATCACCGAGATGTGTGGACCAGCGGCGTATAGACTGGAGCTACCGGCATCTCTTGCTGGTGTTCATGACGTTTTCCATGTTTCGCAACTGCGAAAATGTCTGAAGCATACAGCCGCTGTTCCTACCGAATACATCGGCGAGTTGCAACCGGATTTGACATATGATGGGTATCCGGTGGCAATTATTGATGAGAAGGCCCGGACCACGTGTAGCCGAACGTTGTGGTTCTACAAAATACTCTGGAGCAACCACACCGCCGAAGAAGCAACGTGGGAGAGCGAGGAATTCCTTCGCTCAAATTACCCAGAGTTCATGACGTCTCAGCAAGTGTAAGTCCCTGTTACATCGCTGTCTCTTCTTTTGTAATCTCCAGACGAGATTATTTTAAGGGGGGAGGGATGTAAAAGCCCAAGAAAAGGTACTTGCAAAAACTTTTCATCACCACACAACACCACAGTTTTTGTGGTGGATATCTTATGAAGAATTGTGAAGAGCAAGTAACCTCCATCAAAAGTGTGATTAGAGGGGAAAAACCCTAACTTTCACAAGGTAGGATTTCTACACATGAACATGAGAGGTTGAGCTCACCCCTAGAACTTAAAAAGTCTTGGGAAGGTTCAGGCCAAGTTTCATGCAAATCCAACACTTTTTGAGTCACTTTTGGAGGCATTTGAAAAAGAGGCCAATTTGAATGTAAATTCAAATTGCAGCAACTTTCATCACTTAAATTCAAAAGTTGGCTTCATGTTCAAACTCAGCACATTTTCCTGAGTTGGTCCACCAATTTTCATCCCCATTGGACTTCATCTTGTCAAGAGCTAAATTTGCAAGAATTCAAAAACTGAATTTGAAGTTCAGTTCAAACATGAAGCAAACTTAGCCAAACAAAGTTCAAATTTGAGAACTCAAATTCAAACCAACACTTGGGGGCTAAGTCTCACATTCAATTGTGAGTAGCTGGGAATATTTGAGTACCACAGAAATGAAAAGAATTGGAAAAGGAATTAGAGAAAAGGGCCCACTAGTCAGCTAGACTTATGATCGAAGTAAACGCCGGGCGAGCTCGGTTTACCGGGCCTCGGCAGCGCTCGACACCGAGCCATCTGCGCGGCCACCTCGCCCCCCCCAGCGCACGCTCGGCTGGCGCATCGTGTGGTGATCGCTCACAAATATGCCCGACCCCGGCAGAACCCGGACCCTCCGCTATTCCGTGCTCGGCCACCGACACAGTCGTTCGCCGCCCCTCCGAGGAATTCAATCGGGAGACGATCAAGCTCACGTCCCCGAGCTTCCCGAGCTGCACAAACGGTACTGGAGGACCCCCGCTATCTTCTCCACACCTCACTAGGTTAGCTAGGTGGTCCATACGCCGAGAACACAGAGCCGCCGTGGCAACCTTGGCGCACCGGCAACTGGTCGTCCATGGGCAGCTTGTCACAGAGGGTTTCACGGCCAAGCCAGCACGTCCCCGGGAGCGCCCTGTCCTGGTGCTGCTTCCACCCAAAAATCGGAGCAACCCGTGGACCCTAGCGACTGAATTCGTCGTTTTTCTTCTAGAGCGGTTCCACGGACCTCTCGGGAGGGAATCCAAAAATTCGCACCCAAACCGCGCTTAGAGTTCATCAGATCATGTACAAGGGTGCTAGAGTAGTCGTCGACCGATTTCCCTTCACATCCCTAACTTGATCATGGCTGTAGCCGACGTGTTTTCCGTTTTTCCAACCGCGGCTATGGCGGGGAGGATCAGGCTCACGGTGACCACTAGGTTAGAGCCTTCCTCGAGCCTTTGCATGGCCATGTCGACGTTCCCTGGGATCCCACGGTGCTGTAGAGCCCTCTCACCGAGGTTTTGGCGGGCTAAAGGAGTCGGGTGACATAGCCGAAGTGATCCCGAGCCGCTGCACCGTCGCTGGCTAGGTTAGGGCCACCGCCGGCTGGGGAAGATGGTGCCATCGTGTTCAGCGCACGAATCTAAGCCCTGGCAGCGAGGGAGAGAGCAGGAGTTGGCCGGACGGCAAGGATCAGCGCGGCTCCGGCATGCCCGGCGGCGCGCGGGCGCGGGAGCACGAGGAAGAAGACGAGTGGCCGGGCCCGCTCGTCAGTCGCTCAGTAAACAGTGTGGGGATTTTCTGTTGCACCGGATCATCTGTGACAATGCGGAGAACAGTCATGTGGCCCTGTGTGGTGTAGCCGAGGGGGTGACACGTGTGGGCCGGACCTGCTGTCAGGGATTTGAACTTTTCCCGGTTAATTCAAATTCCAGAATTTCCCCAAACTTTAGAACCTCATAACGTTTGCTAGGAAGCTCCAAATTTAGTGATTCAAATTGGGTTGGATTCATCTTGCATAGCTCTATCCAAATATGCAATCCAATTTGTATGAAACCCATTATGCAATCAAATATTTAGAGGGAGTTTGATTCATCCAAAAATCCTCAAATTTTGCCAGAATATTCTTTAGGGTGTTAGTGAACCCCTGTAAAAGTCCCAGACCATTTGGAGTTGATTGGATCAGAGCAATTCAGATTTGAAGGTGCTGTGTTCAATTGAATACACAAACATTTTCAGAGAATTTCCAAAACTTGGAAATTCAGTTCTGGGCAAATCTTAGCTCCAAAAAAATGCTAGGAAAATTCATGCAAACTCTATGAGCTATAATTGAAATCGTAGTTCACTAAGTTTGGCATGAACATGGGTGTTATCTCAGAATTAATTCTTCCTTGCTTAATTGCTCAAAAAAAATTATTCTGAACAAACCACTAAATGAAAAGTGCTAATTTTTGGTCCAGAGGGTTTTCTTGTGACAAGGAACTCACATGAAAATTCTCAGCTCCATTGGAGCTCTAGATCACCCCTGTTCTGTTTAACCACTTGAGGTGATCAAAATAGAAGAGGAAGAAAACCACTTAGCACTTAATCGTGTGTTTAGGTCCCAAACCCAAACCATTAGCCCCAGTTTCATTTTAAATTCTTAAACAGAGTTCCAGTTTTTGAAAACTTGTTACGAGAACTTGTAGCAGAATCTTTACAAGTAAACTTATGTGCATATTCATAAACGTGTAGTCACTGAAGGTGAGGAGACTCCGGGAGTGCTCGACTTCCTCCTTCCGGAAGAAGACCTAACCACTGACCAGCAGCAACGACGCAAGCCCCGGTTTGCATTATGATTTTTATAAAGTTTTACTTTGTTACATACGTATTGTGAAGTGTGTATGTGCATTAGGTGTAGGACGGGTGAATACCCAACTGCATAACCAGAATTTTTCCCCAAGAGTGAGGGTAGTGTCTAGGGCCTCAAATAGACAGGCTATGATTAATAATTCATAGGACTTCGGTACAAGTCGAGTAGTTGGAATCTACTCGCGAGTTAGGCTTGGGACACCCGGGATTGGTTCGAGTGATGTGAGATCATCTTAGTAATGAAAATGAGACATGGCAGGGTCTAGGGCGCAGCAAGAGGGAGTCTTGTGTGCGCAGCCCTGTCCGTGTCGATTGAGGACCGATCCGTGTGCGGCCCACGCTGATCAAGTTTGAACGTACCGAAGGCATATCGGATATATGGTCCCCGATAAACTGATGTAACCTAAACCTCCGTGCATCGAGGCATAACGCACCGATTTATATGTGTAGGCTGAGGGCAGCAAGGTGGAAATCTGCTAACGGGCATAGAGAGATGCTCCGTGTAGGGAACCTCCTGCTCGTTTCGGTGCGACCGGTTCGACGTTTGGGCTGTTGGGTGAAAGGTTGTCCCGTACGACATCGAGTGAGCGTGCTGTGCAGCTCCACAGGTGGGCGTACGTGACGTGCTCTTTGGGTTTCCCTGCAGGTGTATATCGAGTCGATTCGCCGTCCCTCGCGGTGAAGAGTACCACTTGGTCACTGAGTCGTGACGTAGGCTAATGTATGAAATGTGATGATTCAATATTGCTGTTATGATATAAATGTATTGCTACATGTGTGCCACCAAATATTGCTTACTAAATTTCAGATTCCTGAACTGTTAACTTGTTGCTAAAAGATGAATTAAGGATGAACTTGTATGCGAGTCCATTTGCTGCAATGTTACTATCATGTGTTCATTGTACACCTTATGTAGAGTTTCATGCCTAGGTGAGTCGGTTAAGTCTTGTTGAGCCTTCGTGCTCACGGTTGCTGTTTAAGTATTTTTTAGTTGAGGAGCCACCCATGGACTCGGGTTACGAGTCCACAGGCGAGGGTTACCCTCTGTCGGGGACCACGGCTGAGTGGGAGCCGTACACACCGCGCTGAGCTGAGGAGTGCAGCTAGTGTGGGTTGCCCTAGGGCTGGGAAACAACTTTTGCTAGATAGGCGGGCGTGAGTTGTATAAAAGAAACTTTCGCTGTGTAATAGAGACACTAGTTTGTAACTGACTATTGTACTAGTTTGTACAGTTCCAGTTGGTTTTCCCATGTAATATAATATGTCCTTATGACGTGTGCTGTCGGGTGTCGCATCGCCCGGCACCACCCTCTGCGATCCTGGCTGAGCGGACCCCGGCCCGCCACAGCCTTGTATCAGAGCCGCATTGGGGATAGCACAATACTTAAGGACTGTATTACAGGGAAGACATAGGTTTACGTTGAGGATTCGGTAGTTTGCCCAAGTAAGGACTATATTAGCATAGTTACTTAAAGTCGCAAGACTAACATATGTGTTATAATTATGAATTTCAATTATTGTAACGACATACCTACGCTCTGGTAAGAATGGTAAGGAACGCCACCGAAAGCGGTTCAATTTCGGTTAGCTCCCCTGACGAGGAACGTGGTTCAGGGATTGGTCTCACAGCTTGGTGTGAGACGTCAATATGAAACTCTTAGACTCTTCATGTTCCTGAGTTCATAAGAAAGGCTGATCCCTAGCGTGCATTAGGCAAGTAAGTGGAGACCCCATCGCGTGGTTAGTAACGCGAGAGTGTGTTCGTCTGGAAGTAGTCCAGGAGGACATAGGCAGCACTTGCCATCGGCGTGCCCTGCAGGGCAGTAGGTGGTATCTGTTGGGTTGATAAAATTCCCAACCATGACGACCCGTTCATGATATACTCGGGTTCCCCGTCGTGTGGTGTTGAAACACGATCACATACCTTGAGACGTGACTTAACTCAAGGACGGCCGTATGGCAACGATACGGGCGTTTGTATTTACTTTTAAATATGGAACTGTCTGAAATGAAACAACCTTTGAGTGCATCACTATTGTGTAGTCTTCTGCAGGTACTGACCACGTATGTATCCGAGTAGACAACGTGTGCGAGAGACCGTTTAGTGCCACACTTGAGACGTATATGCCAGTATAATCCGGTTAGGATTTTCTTTTTGTGAGGAACGTAGTACCGACATAGTATAGGCATGTGCATGAAAAATAATGACGACCAGGAATTAAAATCACTAAGTTTCAACATTTAGGACTCTGGTTGGGTAGAAAAAGTTGATAATTGTTCAGTGTAGTTCCAAAGGAATGAAAAACAGAGTGCTCTGTTTTGGGCAGTAAGTTTGCTGATCTTCAGCAGAGCATAACTCACAGGTATTTTAGCCCAGGGAGGTGTGGTATATAGTTCTGGAAAGGTATTTAAGTACTCTACAACTTTGTTGTAGACTTCCAGAGCTGAGTCACATATTAAGATGGCTTAAATTCCAGAGGAATGTAAACTGTCCAGAATCAGGACGGAGTGAAACACTCTCTGGACTGTTCTGTTTTTCAAACATAACTCCCCGTAGAAAAATCTAAAATTTTCATATGATACATCTTTAAAAAGGGTAGAAGATGTGTTACATCTTTGCAATTCAAAGTTTCTGAAATTTCAGCACATAATTCAGTGGAAATCAGAGTTGAAAACAGCAACTTCCCAAAGGAGGTGCTGTTGAAATTCTTCCATAAATTCTGTTGACTTTGAATTACCATAACGTTTTAACCAGAGCTGATCTGATGGCAAATAAATAGTCGCTGGAAAGATACTGAAGTTAACTTTAACTTTGGTATTCAGCTTGAGTCATGAAAATGCTCAGAACCAGGTCAAAATCTTGGATATGTAGAAACTGGTCATTCTGACAGAGGAATGACAGTTGAACTCATGTGGGAGATTGTTGTAGCCGAGAGGGGGTTTGAGTACTTCCAATGGGGTAGAACATGCTCATGAAAGGTTATCTTCAACTAGTGAAAGATCTGAGTATAGGTCTCACTCAAGTTTCTTTTACTAGAGACCATGTTTGTGTCGTATTGAAGGTAAAAGGGTGGTCTACGTGATGACAAAGCGATAGTAACGTCTCGTAGCGACCAAATCTAGTTGTTATGAACTTCCAAAGAGGAAGTCCGTCAATTTGGATGTAAACTAGCTTGTATTTGTTCTGGTAATGGTGTAGCTTGTGCAAAGTTATTACATTATCTACATACGAGATGTATCGCATGATGTTATTGTCATTATGTTTTTACGCCTATTTCATTTGACTGCATGAAATATGTTGCGGGACTGATGTTTATTGTCGTATGGTTGCAGATGGTTCGCACTAGGACCACGCACGAGGTTGGTGGATCTAGCCAGCAGGGAGGCGATGACTCCCAGCCACCTGCCTACGACAGCACCCCGCAGCAGCAACCACCACCACCGCCTATGCTTACTCTAGCGGATGTGTTAGCGGCACTGGTGGGGGTCGTGAGGAGCAGACCGACCTGCTCCGCACGATCGTGCAGAATACGTCCCAGGCAGGGGGGGGCGTCAAAAGAGGGGGCCCCGTGAGCCCCGTGATGTGTCGTACTCGGATTTCATGAGTACGCACCCTCCAGTGTTCACTGAAGCCGAAGAACCACTGGAGTCCGACACCTGGCTGCGGACCATCGAGTCCAAGTTCGGGCTGCTCCAATGCACGTAGCGGCAAAAGACTCTGTTCGCAGTGCAGCAGCTTCACGGTGCCGCTGGTGCATGGTGGGCGAACTATGTCGCCTCACGTCCGGCTGGCCATGCCGTGGAGTGGGAAGTGTTCCGGGAGGCGTTCCGCGCCTATCATATCCCTCCTGGGATAATGAAGAGGAAGTTCCAAGAATTTTTGGAACTGAAGCAGGGCGGGAGGAGTGCCCATGACTGTAACACCCCAAAACTGCTAAAGAGGGGAATTTAAAAATTTTTGGACGTATTGCATGTGGTGCAGAAATTCAAATTCAAACTGGAATTCAAATTCAAATCAAAACAGAAAAAGAAAAGGAAAAAGAAAAAGAAAACCGGAACCGGCCAGTGGGCCGAAACCCGCCAGCCGGCTAAAGAAACCCCCGCGCCAGCCCAAGACCGCGCGCCCCTCTCTTCCTCTCATTGACACGTGGGGCCCGTGTGTCATCCCTCTCCTCCCGCGCGCCCACCCGACCCCGGACTCTCCTCTCGCGCCCGATCAAAACAACCCCCGGAACCCACGCTCCCAGCCCCGATATCCGGTCCCGGACGCCCCCAACATGATCTCAACCGACCGCCGCCCTCCCTCGCTTCTTTAAACGCCGACAATCACCCTGTTCCCCCCCCCATCGGCCGTTTTTCTCTCCGGTGAGAACCAAAGTTTCTACAGCCGATTTCCATCGATCCTTGCTCAAATTTCCTGATCTAACGTGCTGATCACATTCCACCCCGCCGGGGAGCCCTGCAGGTGAAGGAAACGACGTGTCTTGTGCCCCAACTGCCACCCCGACGTGCACCGAAGACCATCGCCGTTGAAGCTCGCCGCCGACCAACTTCCAGGGCCTCCGAGTGCAGGAAAACCCCTCGGTGAGCATGCCCTACCCCTCCGCGGTCGATCTGTGCAAAAAGATGCGAGTTCTAACGCACAGCGGAAAAAACCGAGGCTGCGCCGGCGAGATCGCCGCCCCCGCCGCCGCGTGCCGACGCGCGCGCGGGCTGGCTCCGGCCAGGGCGACGTGGCCCCTTGAGGGCCATCTATTTTAAATCGCATGGTAGAAATAAAACCGACGCGTACCGGTTTGGTGATCTAATCTGAGCCGTCTGTTTTAAATTGGACGGTCCACGTTGGCCCCGCATTATAAAAGGCCGGGATTCTTACGCGCTACCCCCTGGGGATCTCGGAAAACACGAGCTAGCCCCGGAAACTTCTGATCTAGCCCCTGGACTTTCAGAAAATTCATGTAAATTAATTTAAAAATCAGTTCTAGCCCCTGGACTTAATAAAAATTAGGAAAACCCCTCTGTTATGTGTAGTTAGACCCCTGGAAATTTAGGAAATAGCAAATTAAACCCTGCAGTAGGGTGGATTTACCTTTCTGACCCTATATGATATTAAATTCAGAAATTTGAATATGTGACTAGGATTTAAATTTAAAAGGTAAGGCAAACACATGTGCAAATTCAAATTTAAACTCTCCTAGCCCTTGGAAAACTTTAGAATAAGTTAAAAATAGATTTTAGGCTGAAATGAAATCTGCCTAAGTGTTGCTTATTTTTATTTTCTCTAGAGACACATTTTAGGCTAGGAAATAATTCTAAAAACTAATAAAATAAATTTAATTTGTTCCACAACAGAGAGGAAGTTCAAAAATATATTATTGAACATTTTAGATCAGAACCTATTCTGTTTAGATGATGTGTATTACTATTTTCATAATAAAGTTCACTTTTAGGCATAGAAAATAAATCTGAAAATATAGGAAAATAAGTATGCATAATTAGAAAAGGATAAATGAGTTCTCCAAATCCAAAGGCTTCAATTTAGGGTTTTGTAGAAGATCTGAAAACCTATTTGGAGTAGGAAATTACTTTTCATGCAAACTTTGTAGCTAAGAAGTATATTAATTAAATATAAAATATTTGTTCAAATTGGAAATTCATATATAGTGTGCAAAAGAAATCTGAAATACAAAAGTTAAAATCATATACATATGTTTAAAAGTGCATGTAGGCCAAAAATCAACACATGTAGAGTAACCACGACACTTAGAAATATGAATGACTTTCATAGGTATGTATGTGTGGTTTGCATGAAGTGAAAGTGTGAACTATGTCTTATGGATTGTTGTTTTCTTTTGCTATGTGTATTGGCATGAGTAGAACCTGCCCCAGAGCAATTTCTCCCCTTCCGAGACCAAGACTTTCCATTCTCAGAGCAGCAGGAGGAAGGCAAGTGTCCTTGACCACTTTGATCCTATACTAGGATGTGTAGATAGAATTATTTGCATTGTCAATTGAAATATGAAACCCATGCTAGGAAGTTTCCCTAGAATTGCATTATCTTGTTTCCTTGTAGCTTGGATTGGGATTTATTTTACTATGTCATTCATTCATATTACTTATGCTTAGCCATGCTTAGAATGGGATAAGTGGGATATGAGATCATCAACTTATTTACCTTACTCTTGAATGAAATATTATGAGTTATGTAGAGGTAGGTATCGAGGCAAGTTGGATGATTTGGTTGGTGCTGGGTGCACGAGACTCGAGTTTGTGTTTAGTACTTGCCTGGATCCTAAGGACCGGTTCATGGAGCATGTAACCTGGCTTTACCGTGCCAACCACATGCTGAGATGGGACAGCTTGGCCAATTAATTAGGTGTATCCCCGGCGTAGTATGGGTGTGTTGGATGGTGCGGGGAGTAGGTGTCAGCTGGACTACCATATGAACCGCAAGGCTTAAGAGGGGGCCACTGCAGCGGGGTTGGAGCCTCTTGTATGCTGTTAGGGGTGAAACCTCAGTGGGCCCACGATTGTCGGGAATCCCTTTGTAAAGGCCTCGTAGTGATCTCCTGGCTACACACCTAGGAAGTGTGAACGTGGTTCGCGGCCACTGGCATAATGGAGGTTCTTTTAGTCAACCCGGCAACGGGGGATGAAATCACTACATGTGGGTATAGTGGTGCAAACTCTGCAGAGTCAAAACATTCATGACAGCCGTGCTCACGGTCAAGAGCTGCTTGGACTTATTCATGATTAGAGGACGATGAATTTGGAAGTTGAGGATGTTAAGCGGGGAGCTTGACACTGGATATGATGTTATGGTTACTTGATTTTGATGATGGGTTGGGAGATTGGGACCATTCCACCTGTGTAGTAATGCAGGTGCTTAATAAGTTAAGGTGATAGGTATTAATTGTGTAGTGCTTTAACCATGAGTCAAACTCTCCTTGCTCTAGCCATGCATGACATAACTTTCCCACACTTGCTGAGTACCAACGGTACTCAAACTTGCTTTTCTGTTAGTTTATATTGCTGCTCAGGTCAAGAGAATGATGTGGTGTTTAATGACCAAGACTTTGGTCCCGAGGAAGGATTCTAGGTTCACGGAGTCCCCCGGGCAACACCTGTGACGGAGCCCATAAGATTTATATTCCGCTGCTGCTTTATTTACATGTTCTAAACTTATTATCGTCCATCGAGACGTATGCTATGTAAGACTTATTTATATTCGACACCTGGCTTGTAATAAATGATGCTTCACTATTTGTCATGACATGTATGAGAGAATGATCCTGGCAAACATGTGTTATTCACTCGGTTGATCTTCAGAGAAACCGGGTGTGACAGAATTTGGTATCAGAGCCAGGTTGCCCGTAGGAACGTGGACCTAGGTAGAAATGGACGTATTTAAGGACCCTATTTTCTTAAAAACTATTTTACAAAGGTGTGGGTTGAAAGTGTTAGTTTAATAGGGTCACTTTATTCATCTTGCCCCAACTTTTATTCAAAATATAATTTTTATTTAAATATTATCCAACTTAATTTTAAATGCTTTATGTTTTAGATGGTTCGCATGATCCGTACCGCCCGCAAGTCCACCAGAGGGAGAGTTCCTGTAGTTGCCCTTGCCTTGAGAGAGGAGAACCGTCCAGTGACGTACCACTCCTACGGGTTGGCAGTAGAAGGCTTGTTGCGCCGTCTTCGGCATGTGCTCCACGCCGTCGGCAATACGGGCAAGCTAATCATACACTACAGCTCCACCAGGACCGTCCGTGAGAAGCGGGAAGAATGGAGCTCAGAGATGAGGATTATCCATGAAAATCAGCTGCTCAAGATCCACCGGTCTCCAGCTTGTCGGGCGACACAAGCCGATGCTGACAAGGATGTCACCTAGGAGGCCATCACCTGCCAGAGTTACATCAACCGTCGCCACCTGGACAGGATTAAGTACATGTATGTCCTCCAGCGTGAGAGTGGTACAGTGGAGTACATGTACCCACCAGTGCAGCAGGGGACTTCCCATGAGCACATGGACTGTGCTTGGAGGATGCTGCTATGCTCAGCACTCGACTGCAGGAGTGCCAGCAGGAGCTTCAGGATGTTCGTGACACCCTGAAGGAGACTGAGGCGTTGCTTCGTGCCAGCTTGAGGGCGAGAGAAAAAGGAGATGGAAATGAACTGTGTGTCACCGTGAATGACACATGGACTCCTAACTCCCCAGACCGCCGGGCGAGCAGGCGTCGCCGCACTTCTCCACCAGCAGCTTCCCCACCCAAAGCGGAATCAGAGGGCAGCCGCAATAATGAGGAAGAGCCCGAGGACCCAGCTCAGTGATATGAGTCGTTTAGAGTTCTTTCCCTTATTTCAGCAGGTTATCGAGTAGTCGAGTCAATACCTTAGTTATTTGTGTGTTAATGTTTGGTGTGTGACGTGAGTTGTGGAAGCCATGGGCATTTGTCCACAACCTCGTCTTTAGGTTGCTTTGATTTGATGTGTGAACCCCTATGAATTAAGAGTGCATTTGTTTTCGCATGAGACGTGATTCCCAAAATTCTACATGGAACCCTCAGAAAATGTTTAATTTATTAAGGCCTCAAAAGTTTAAGTTTAAACAAGCAATTTGGGAAGTTAATACGTAATGCTTTAAGTTAACATTTGGTTGATCATGATAGATGGCTGGAAGAGGAAAGGGTCATGGTGCCAACCCAACCAACAACAACGATGAGGACGACAACCCTCATCTTTCTGGAGGACAAGACAGGGGTGGTCGCCGTGAAGGAGCTGATCCTATCCACCAAATGCTTGAAAATCAGAATCAGCTCATCCAGAGTCTAACTCAAGTGGTGGCCAACTTGCACCAAGCTCCACCCCCACAAGCTGCACCACGCCAACCAAGGTTGAGTGAGTTTCTAGGGACTCAACCTCCAATGTTTGCAAGTGCTGCTGAACCTCTAGAGGCAGATGACTGGCTAAAGACCATTGAGAGCAAGATGAGGATCATACAATGCCAAGGGTATGAGAGGGTGCTGTTTGCCTCTCACCAATTGCATGGACCTGCTGCTGATTGGTGGACCGCTTACGTGGCAGCCCATCATGACCCCGAGAACATCACTTGGGAAGAGTTCAAGCGCAGTTTCCGCAACCATTACATACCAAGGGGTGAACTCAAAAACAAGAGGAAGGAGTTCTTGCGACTGCAGCAAGGAAACATGACTGTGAGGGAATACCTCACTAAGTTCACCCAACTATCCCGTTATGCACCACGGGACATCAAAACTGATGAGCAAAAACAGGACTGTTTTGTGGAAGGACTTACTATGGAAATGCAGTGTGCAATGTCCTCCAACGAGTATGAAAGCTTCCAAAAGATGGTAGACAGAGCATTTGTCATGGAGAGGAAGCTGAAGGTCTTGGAAAATGAAAACAAGATGAAGGCAGGATGGTCACACCAAGCCTCAGGTAGCAACACACGTCCACGTCTGATGCCGCAACCCGCAGGGCAGACGAGCCATGCTGTGGTACCCTACTCAGCACCAAGAGGGTACAACCCGAATTTCAGGCCTCCATCAGCACCAGCGCAGCTGCAGCGTCAGTTTGTACAGCAGCCTCGCCCCACATATCAACCTCGACCAGCAGGACAAGGACCACCAAACCAACCTCAAGACAACAAAGGCCAGGCACCTAAAGTTGGGGTACAATGCTTCTGTTGTGGTGAAGTGGGGCACTACGCCCATAAGTGCCCAAAGAAGAAGCCCATGCAGCCACAACAGCAGAATGTGATGCGAGGACGGGTGAACCACGTGACCATGGAGGAAGCGCAAGAGGCACCTGACGTGGTAATTGGTAAGTTTCCTGCCAACTTACACATTGCAACCCTGTTGTTCGATTCTGGTGCCACCCACTCGTTCATTGCTTAAGGGTTTGTTAAGAAGCATGATCTAGCAACAACACAAATGAACCATATGCTAGCAGTAAACTCTCCAGGGGGAGAAATAAGGATAAGACGAGTGTGTCCCAAGGTGAATCTAGACATTAATGGGGTAGTATTTACTGCAAACCTCATAGTGATAGACTCACAAGGGATAGATATTATTTTGGGTATGGATTGGTTGACCAAACATAAAGGAACCATCCATTGTTCGACAAGAACGGTGGAACTAACTCACCCTAGCGACACAAAAGTGAAGTTCATAGCCGTACCTGAACCTAGGAGGTACCTTAAACTCAATCAAGTTGAGGTGGAAGTGGAAGAGATCAGGATTATCAGGGAATATCCAGACGTTTTTCCGAAAGAGTAGCCAGGTATGCCCCCTGATCGTGAAGTAGAATTCACAATTAAACTAGTGCCTGGAACAACCCCGATATACAAGAGACCTTATCGGATGGACTCCAAACAGCTAGAAGAACTCAAGGAACATTTAAGAGAATTGACAGAGAAAAGGTACATTCGTCCTAGTTCCTCACCGTTGGGAGCTCCGGTGATATTTGTGCCCAAGAATGACGGGACCCAAAGGTTATGCGTAGATTACCGTGCGTTGAATGAAGTAACCATCAAGAACATGTACCCATTACCCTGCATTGAAGACTTATTTGATCAGTTGAGGGGATCCTGTGTATTCTCAAAAATTGATCTCAGGTCGGGATACCACCAACTTAAGATAAGACAAACCGATATTCCAAAGACAGCTTTCGTATCTCGGTACGGGCTGTACGAATACACCGTCATGCCGTCCGGGCTAACTAATACCCCGGCATACTTCATGTATCTCATGAACAAGGTATTCATGGAATATCTGGTCAAATTTATGGTGGTTTTCATTGATGATATTCTTGTCTTCTCCAAAGATGAAGAAGAACATGAGGGACATTTAAGGTTGGTGTTGCAAAAGCTGAGAGAACACCAACTATATGCCAAGTTGAGCAAGTGTGAGTTTTGGTTGAAGAGAGTTCTCTTCTTAGGACATATAATCTCAGAGGGAGGAATCTCCGTAGGTCCCGCCAAGATCGAGGATGTGCAGAAGTGGAAGACCCCTGAAAATGTCGGGGAAGTTCGAAGCTTCTTAGGATTGGTTGGGTATTATCGATGGTTTATCGAGGGTTTCTCCAAGATTTCGAGACCCCTCACCAAATTGTTAGAGAAGGGAATCACATTCACATGGACACCGCAGTGTGAGATGAGTTTTCAATAACTGAAGAAAAGATTGACAACAGCCCCAGTGCTAGTTATGCCAGATATGCAGACAAAAATTTCAGTGTATTGCGATGCCTCTAGACACGGGTTGGGATGTGTTCTCATGCAAGAGGGGCATGTCGTGGCGTATGCGTCCCGGCAGCTCCGAAAACATGAGAAGAACTATCCTATGCATGATCTAGAGCTAGCTGCGGTAGTACATGCGTTGAAGATTTGGCGGCATTACTTGATGGGGAAGAGGACAGAGATATATACGGATCATAAGAGCTTAAAGTATATTTTCACACAGCCAGATCTCAAGCTCAGACAAAGGAGATGGTTAGAGCTAATCAACGACTTTGATGTGGGCATCAACTATCATCCTAGGAACGCGAACGTCGTGGCAGATGCTTTAAGCCGGAATGTGCAGGTCAATAGGCTGAGCTTAAAGGACATGCCTACAGAATTGAAGGAAGAGGTTGTAAAACTCAATCTATGTCTGGTGAATAGTGGTGAGGCCATCGCCATGCAAGTGGACTCCACATTAGAGCAAGACATACGCAACGGCCAGAAGAATGACGAGAAGATACAAGATATTAGAGAACTCATCAAAGAAAATAAAGCCCCTGGGTTCAGAGAGGATGAACAAGGTACGGTGTGGCATGGGAAAAGAATCTGTGTGCCTGAAGTGAGGGAGATCCGTGAATTGATTTTGAAGGAAGCTCATGATTCCGGCTATTCCATTCATCCTGGGAGTACGAAGATGTATCATGACCTCAAGAGCAGGTATTGGTGGTATGGCATGAAGCTAGATGTCGCGGAACGTGTTGCCCTATGTGACACATGTCAGTTGGTGAAAGCAGAACATCAACGACCCGTGGGACTATTGCAACCACTCAAAGTGCCTGAATGGAAAGGGGAAGAAATAGGTATGGACTTCATAGTGGGACTACCCAGGACCCAATCGGGATATGATTCGATATGGGTCATCATCGACAGGCTAACCAAGGTAGCTCATTTCATACCCGTGAAAGAAAGCTACAACGGATCCAAATTGGCGGAATTGTACATGTCAAGGATCGTGTGTTTCCATGGAGTGCCAAAGAAGATAGTGTCGGACCGAGGGACACAGTTCACCTCCAGGTTCTGGCAGAAGTTACATGAAATCATGGGAACTCATCTAAATTTTAGTTATGCCTATTACCCCCAGACTGATGGGCAGACGAAACGAACCAATCAGATCCTTGAGGATATGCTGAGAGCGTGTGCGCTCAAGAACAATAGGAGTTGGGATAAAAACTTACCATATGCGGAGTTCTCCTATAACAACAGCTATCAGGCTAGTATGAAGATGTCACAATTTGAGGCTTTGTATGGGAGGAAGTGCAGAACTCCACTATTTTGGAACCAAACAGGGGAAAGTAAAGTGTTTGGGCGCGAAGTGCTACAAGAAGCTGAGGCGAAAGTGAGGGAAATTCGCAACAATTTGAGGATAGCACAGACCCGACAAAAGAGCTATGCCGATGTACGGAGAAGAGAGCTCGTTTTCAACATGGGGGACTATGTCTATCTCAAGGTGTCCCCTATCCGAGGACTTCGTCGGTTCAAGGTGAAAGGGAAGTTATCACCTCGATACATCGGACCCTTTCAGATTTTGGAGAGGAAAGGCGAAGTGGCATATCAACTAGAACTACCAGCTCGCCTATCGGATGTGCACGATGTATTCCATGTGTCTCAGCTCAAGAAATGTCTAAGGACGCCTGAAGAGATACTACCCATGAGTGAGGTTGACGTACGAGAGGATCTGTCTTATGCCGAGCGACCGGTCAAGGTTTTGGAGACAATGGAACGCCTCACAAGAAATAAAAGAATCCGGATGTGCAAGGTGCAGTGGAAGCATCACTCGGAAGAGGAAGCCACATGGGAGCGAGAAGACGAGCTTAAGGCACAGTTTCCGGAATTGTTTTCCTAGAACCACCAATCTCGAGGACGAGATTTCTTTTAAGGGGGTAGAGCTGTAACACCCCAAAACCGCTAAAGAGGGGAATTTAAAATTTTTTGGACGTATTGCATGTGGTGCAGAAATTCGAATTCAAACTGGAATTCTAATTCAAATCAAAACAGAAAAAGAAAAGGAAAAAGAAAAAAAAAAGAAAACCGGAACAGGCCAGTGGGCCGAATCCCGCCAGCCGGCCCAAGAAACCCCCGCGCCAGCCCAAGACCGTGCGCCCCCCTCTTCCTCTCACTGACACGCGGGGCCCGCGTGTCATCCCTCTCCTCCCGTGCGCCCACCCGACCCCGGACTCTTCTCTCGCGCCCGATCAAATCAACCCCCGGAACCCACGGTCCCAGCCCCGATTTCCGGTCCCAGACGCCCCCAACATGATCTCAACAGACCGTCGCCCTCCCTCTCCTATTTAAACACCGACGATCGCCCTGATCCCCCCCCGATCGTCCATTTTTCTCTCCGGTGAGAACCAAAGTTTCTACAGCCGATTTCCGTCGATCCTTGCTCAAATTTCCTGATCTAACATACTGATCATGTTCCACCGCCGTCGGGGAGCCCTGCAGGTGAAGGAAACGACGTGTCTTGCGCCCCAACTGCCACCCCGATGTGCACCGAAGACCATCGCCGTTGAAGCTCGCCGCCGACCAACTTTCAGGGCCTCCGAGTGCAGGAAAACCCCTCGGTGAGCATCCCCTACCCCTCCACGGTCGATCTGTGCAAAAAGATGCGAGTTCTAACGCACAGCGGCAAAAACCGAGGCTGCGCCGGCGAGATCGCCGCCCCCGCCGCCGCGCGCCACCGCGCGCGCGTGCTGGCTCCGGCCAGGGCGACGTGGCCCCTTGTGGGTCGTCTATTTTAAATCGCACGGTAGAAATAAAACCGACGCGTACCGGTTTAGTGATCTAATCTGGGCCATCTGTTTTAAATCGGACAGTCCACGTCGGCCTCGCATTATAAAGGCCGGGATTCTTACATGCTACCCCGTGGGGATCTCGGAAAACACGAGCTAGCCCCAGAAACTTCTGATCTAGCCCCTGGACTTTCAGAAAATTCATGTAAATTAATTTAAAAATCAGTTCTAGCCCCTGGACTTAATAAAAATTAGGAAAACCCCTCTGTTATGTGTAGTTAGACCCCTGGAAATTTAGGAAATAGCAAATTAAACCCTGCAGTAGGGTGGATTTACCTTTTTGACCCTATATGATATTAAATTCAGAAATTTGAATATGTGACTAGGATTTAAATTTAAAAGGTAAGGCAAACACATGTGCAAATTCAAATTTAAACTCTCCTAGCCCTTGGAAAACTTTAGAATGAGTTAAAAATAGATTTTAGGCTGAAATGAAATCTGCCTAAGTGTTGCATATTTTTATTTTCTCCAGAGACATATTTTAGGCTAGGAAATAATTCTAAAAACTAATAAAATAAATTTAATTTGTTCCACATCAGAGAGGAAGTTCAAAAATATATTATTGAACATTTTAGATCAGAACCTATTCTGTTTCGATGATGTGTATTACTATTTTCATAATAAAGTTCACTTTTAGGCATAGAAAATAAATCTGAAAATATTGGAAAATAAGTATGCATAATTAGAAAATGATAAATGAGTTCTCCAAATCCAAAGGCTTCAATTTAGGGTTTTGTATAAGATCTGAAAACCTATTTGGAGTAGGAAATTACCTTTCATGCAAACATGGTAGCTAAAAAGTGTATTAATTAAATATAATGAATTTGTTCAAATTGCAAATTCATATATAGTGTGCAAACAGAAATCTGAAAAACAAAAGTTAGAAATCATATACATATGTTTAAAAGTGCATGTAGGCCAAAAATCAACACATGTAGAGTAACCATGACACTTAGAAATATGAATGACTTTCATAGGTATGTATGTGTGGTTTGCATGAAATGAAAGTGTGAACTATGTATTATGGATTGTTGTTCTCTTTTGCTATGTGTATTGGCATGAGTAGAACCTGCCCCAGAGCAAGTTCTCCCCTTCCAAGACCAAGACTTTCCATTCCCAGAGCAGCAGGAGGAAGCAAGTGTCCTTGACCACTTTGATCCTATACTAGGATGTGTAGATAGAATTATTTGCATTGTCAATTGAAATATGAAACCCATGCTAGGAAGTTTCCCTAGAATTGCATTATCTTGTTTCCATGTAGCTTGGGTTGGGATTTATTTTACTATTTCATTCATATTACTTATGCTTAGCCATGCTTAGAATGGGATAAGTGGGATATGAGATCATCAACTTATTTACCTTACTATTAAATGAGATATTATGAGTTATGTATAGGTAGGGATCGAAGCAAGTTGGATGATTTTGTTGGTGCTGGGTGCACGAGACTCGGGTTTGTGTTTAGTACTTTTCTGGATCCTAAGGACCGGTTCATGGAGCATGTAACCTGGCTTTACCCTGCCAACCACATGCTGAGATGGGGCAGCTTGGCCAATTAATTAGGTGTATCCCCGGCGTAGTATGGGTGTGTTGGATGGTGCGGGCAGTAGGTGTCAGCTGGACTACCATATGGACCGCAAGGCTCAAGAGGGGGCCACTGCAGCGGGGTTGGAGCCTCTTGTATGCTGTTAGGGGTGAAAACTCAGTGGGCCCACGCTCGTCGGGAATCCCTTTGTAAAGGCCTCGTAGTGATCTCCTGGCTACACAACTGTGAAGTGTGAACGTGGTTCGCGGCCACTGGCATAATGGAGGTTCTTTTAGTTCACCCGACAACGGGGGATGAAATCACTACATGTGGGTACAGTGGTGCAAACTCTGCAGAGTCAAAATGGTCATGACAGCCGTGCTCACGGTCAAGAGAGGCTTGGACTTATTCATGATTAGAGGACGATGAATTTGGAAGTTGAGGATGTTCAGCGGGGAGCTTGACATTGGATATGATGTTATGGTTACTTGATTTTGATGATGGGTTGGGAGATTGGGACCATTCCACCTGTGTAGTAATGTAGGTGCTTAATAAGCTAAGGTCATAGGTATTGATTGCGTAGTGCTTTAACCATGAGTCAACCTCTCCTTGCTCTAGCCATGCATGACATAACTTTTCCACACTTGCTGAGTACCAACGGTACTCAAACTTGCTTTTCTGTTGGTTTATATTGCTGCTCAGGTCAACAGAATGATGTTGTGTTTAATGACCAAGACTTTGGTCCCGAGGAAGGATTCTAGGTTCACGGAGTCCCCCGGGCAACGCCTGTGACGGAGCCCACAAGATTTATATTTTGCTGCTGCTTTATTTACATATTCTGAACTTATTATCGTCCATCGAGACGTATGCTATGTAAGACTTATTTATATTCGACACCTGGCTTGTAATAAATGATGCTTCACTATTTGTCATCACATGTATGAGACAATGATCCTGGCATACATGTGTTATTCACTCGGTTGATCTTCGGAGAAACCGGGTGTGACAATGACTACTCCCGTGCCTTCAACCACCTGGCGCAATATGCGTCAGACTACATCTCCACCGAGGAGAAGAAACAGGAGCACTTCTATCGGTGGTTACACCCCGAGATGAAGACACATCTCATTCAATGGAATCGCGGCACCGTCAACGACCTCGTCAATGCCGCGATTATGCAAGAGGATGCTCAGCGGGAGTTGGCAGCTGAGCAGCAGAAGTGCAGCGCTCCACCCAGCAGTGGGGGTGGCGCTCCCCAGAAGTACCGCATGGTGTATCGGACACCATCCGGACAGCAGTGGCATCCACCAGCGCTACCTCAGCGGTTCGGGGGATGATCTTTTCAGTCACCTCCGTTCCGACCGCCGATGCCACCACCACGACAGCAGCAGCAGCAGACGACACCCCGGGCATTTCCACCACCACAACGCGCCCCGGGTTTCCATCCACCGATCAGCGGGGGATCGCCCCGCTTCACTTGCTTCACGTGTGGCCAGGAGGGCCATTTCGGGAAGGACTGTCCCCAGGGGCAGCAGAGCAGAGGGCAAGCCCATTTCCAGGGCGGTGCTCGAGGCCGACTTCCGGTGAAGAAGGTTGGTCAGCAGACTGGGGGCGTTCGCAACCTCGACAATGAGGACGCCCCAGAGGGAGACAACGTGCTGGCGGGTACGTTTACTCTCAACGACCAAGCCATCACCATATTGTTTGATTCTGGTGCAACCCACAACTTCATAAGTGCATCCTATGTGGTTAAGCATCAGCTGGAAGCCTTTCCAACCGAGTGTTATTATATGATCTGCTACTCGGGAGGAAAGACTTCAGCAGCTATGATGGTTCCGAAAGCACCACTGTGCTTAGGTCGGAAGATATATCCCACCACTATGATTATTCTTGAGGGGCAGAAGATTGATGCAATCTTAGGAATGTCATGGCTAAGCTACCATGGCGCTGTCCTGGAAAATTTATCACGGACGGTTCACCTCAACTCCCCATTATACCGTCCGCAGTCCCTCCTATTAGATTATCCCGTACGGGAGGTTTCAGCGATCAATAATACTGAAGCTCTCAAGTTAGAGGACATCCCCGTAGTCCGGGAGTACCCCGACGTGTTTCCGGATGATCTTCCGGGCATGCCACCTGAGCAGGATGTCGAGTTCAAGATCGAGCTTGCACCCGGGACTACTCCTATTTCTCGGAGACTATACAAAATGGCTCCGAACGAGCTGGCTGAACTGAAGGAGCAGCTCAATGATCTGTTGAGCAAGGGTTTCATTAGGCCAAGTTCCTCGCCTTGGGGATGCTCGGCGCTGTTCATGAAGAAGAAGGATGAAACCTTGAGGCTGTGTGTGGACTACCGGCCGCTCAACGCCGTCACCATCAAGAATAAGTACCCACTGCCCCGTATTGACATTTTATTTGATCAACTTGTGGGGGCAAGTGTGTTCTCCAAGATGGACCTTAGCTCTGGATATCATCAGATAAAGATACGGGCGGAGGATATTCTGAAGACGGCTTTCTTGACAAGATATGGATTATATGAATATCTCTTCATGTCCTTTGGTCTCACAAATGCTCCAGCCCATTTCATGTATCTCATGAACTCGGTGTTCACGCCGGAGCTGGACAAGTTTGTGGTGGTGTTCATCGATGATATCTTGGTTTACTCCAAGACAGAAGCCGAATATGCCGAACACTTGAGGATCGTTCTTCAACGATTGTGAGACCACAAGCTCTATGCCAAGTTCAGTAAATGCGAGTTTTGGATCAGCCAAGTGCCATTTTTGGGACATATCATCTCCGCGGAAGGCATTGCGGTTGACCCAAGCAAAATAGAGCAAGTGCTGAAATGGAAAGCTCCCACTTCAGTTCATGAAGTCAGAAGCTTCCTCGGGTTAGCGGGATATTATCGGAGATTCATTCGAAGCTTCTCCAAACTCGCTAAGACGATGACAGAATTGCTGAAGAAAGGAACGAAATATGTTTGGAACACGGCGTGTGAAGGAGCGTTCCAAGCATTGGTGAAGTATCTCACCACAGCCCCGGTCTTTGCTCAACCGGATACAACCAAGCCCTTCGACGTGTATTGTGACGCGTCCGGTATTGGGCTCAGCTGCGTGTTGATGCAGGAAGGACGTGTGGTCGCGTATGGCTCACGCAAACTTCGGAACCATGAGCAGCACTATCCGACTCATGATCTTGAGCTTGCTCCAGTGGTTTTGGCGCTGAAAATGTGGAGGCACTATCTCCTAGGGAATTTGGTGCATCTCTACACCGACCACAAGAGCTTGAAGTACATCTTCACCCAGAAGGAGCTGAATATGAGGCAAAGGAGGTGGTTAGAATTAATCAAAGATTATGAGATTGAGATTCACTACCACCCCGGCAAGGCGAATGTGGTCGCCGACGCGCTGAGTTGGAAATCACATGTCCATAACCTCACCATTACACCGGTGGAGGAGGAAGAGCCAAGTTTATATGTGGTTCCTTATGGATCACTGTACAACCTTGCCCTAATCCCTACCATTAGGGAGGACATCATTGCATCTCAGAAGATTGATAAGGGTATGGCACATCTCCGGAGACGGATAGACAACGGGGAGATTAAGTGTTTCCGGAAAGATGATGAAGGGACGGTATGGTTCAATGACCGCATAGTCGTACCCCGGGATATGGGGCTAAGGAAAAAGATCCTCGATGAAGCTCACTTGTCTAAATACTCCATTCATCCGGCAGCAACAAAATGTACCAAGATTTGAAGAAGAAATTTTGGTGGACGAGGATGAAGCGGGAGGTAGCGCAGTACGTATCCGAGTGTGATACGTGCAGACAAGTGAAGGCGGATCATATGAGAAAGTCAGGGCTGTTGCAACCCCTGAAAATTCCAGCATGGAAATGGGAGGATGTGAGCATGGATTTCATTGTGGGATTACCCCAACATCCAACAAACATGATTCCATTTTGTTGATCGTTGACCGACTAACCAAGTCGTCTCACTTCATTCCCGTGCATACACATTTCCATGCAAACAGATATGCGGAGTTATATATTGCCAGGATCCCATGCTTGCATGGCGTACCCAAGACCATAGTCTCAGACCGAGGTGCATTGTTTGTATCTCGCTTTTGGGAGCAGTTGCACGCTGCTTTGGTACTAAACTGATTAGAAGCTCTGCCTATCACCCTCAGACAGATGGCCAAACAGAGAGGGTGAATCAAGTACTAGAACACATGTTGAGAGCATGTGCCATCCACCACGGTAGGAACTGGGATGATCACTTACCATTGGCGGAATTCTCGTAAAATAATGGTTATCAGGCGAGCATCAAGATGGCACCCTACAGAGCTCTCTATGGTCGCAAATGCCACACCCCATTAAACTGGTGCGAGTCCGGTGAAAGGGTCACATTCGGGGTTGATGTGGTGAACGATGCCGAAGAGCGCGTTCGGACGATTCAAGCTAATTTGAAGGCCGCCCAAGCCCGGCAAAAGAGCTACGCTGATAAGAGGCGTAGACCGCTGCACTTTGATGTCGGGGAACACGTGTAGCTCCGCGTGTCTCCGATGAAGGGCGTGCACCGGTTCGGTGTGAAGGGGAAACTCGCTCCCCGTTTCATTGGACCCTATGCTATCACCGAGAAGTGTGGACCAGCGGCGTATAGACTGGAGATACCGGCATCTCTTGCTGGTGTTCATGACGTTTTCCATGTTTCGCAACTGCAAAAATGTCTGAAGCATACAGCCGCTGTTCCTACCGAAGACATTGGCGACTTGCAACCGGATTTGACATATGATGGGTATCCGGTGGCAATTATTGATGAGAAGGCCCGTACCACGCGTAGCCGAACGTTGTGGTTCTACAAAACACTCTGGAGCAACCACACCGCCGAAGAAGCGACGTGGGAGAGCGAGGAATTCCTTCGCTCAAATTACCCGGAGTTCATGACGTCTCAGCAAGTGTAAGTCCCTGTTACATCGCTGTCTCTTCTTTTGTAATCTCGGGACGAGATTCTTTTAAGGGGGGAGGGATGTAAAAGCCCATGAAAAGGGACTTGCAAAAACTTTTCATCACCTCACAACACCACAGTTTTTGTGGTGGATATCTTGTGAAGAATTGTGAAGAGCAAGTAACCTCCATCAAAAGGGTGATTAGAGGGGAAAAACCCTAACTTTCACAAAGTAGGATTTCTACACAAGAACATGAGAGGTTGAGCTAACCCCTAGAACTTAAAAAGTCTTGGGAAGGTTCAGGCCAAGATTCATGCAAATCCAACACTTTTTGAGGCACTTTTGGAGGCATTTGAAAAAGAGGCCAATTTGAATGTAAATTCAAATTGCAGCAACTTTCATCACATAAATTCAAAAGTTGGCTTCATATTCAAACTCAGCACATTTTTCTGAGTTGGTCCACCAATTTTCATCCCCATTGAACTTCATCTTGTCAAGAGCTAAATTTGCAAGAATTCAAAACTGAATTTGAAGTTCAGTTCAAACATGAAGAAAACTTAGCCAAACCAAGTTCAAATTTGAGAACTCAAATTCAAACCAACACTTGGGGGCTAAGTCTCACATTAAATTGTGAGTAGCTGGGAATATTTGAGTACCACAGAAATGAAAAGAATTGGAAAAGGAATTAGGGAAAGGGCCCACTAGTCAGCTAGACTTCTGATCGAAGTAAACACCGGGCGAGCTCGGTTTACCGGGCCTCGGCAGTGCTCGACACCGAACCATCTGCGCAGCCACCTCGCCCCCTCCCCCAGCGCACGCTCGGCTGGCGCATCGCGTGGTGATCGCTCACGAATACGCCGGACCGCGGCAGAACCCGGACCCTTCGCTATTCCGTGCTCGGCCACCGACACAGTCATTCGCCGCCCCTCCGAGGAATTCAATCGGGAGACGATCAAGCTCACGTCCCCGAGCTTCCCGAGCTGCACAAACGGTACTGGAGGATCCCCTGCTATCTTCTCCACACCTCACTAGGCTAGCTAGGTGGTCCATACGCCGAGAACACAGAGCCGCCGTGGCAACCTTGGCGCACCGGCGACTGGTCGTCCGTGGGCAGCTTGTCACAGAGGGTTTCACGGCCAAGCCAGCACGTCCCCGGGAGCGCCCTGTCCTGGTGCTGCTTCCACCCAAAAATCGAGCAACCTGTGGACCCTAGCGACTGAATTCGTCGTTTTTTTCCAGAGCGGTTCCACGGAACTCTCGGGAGGGAATCCAAAAATTCGCACCCAAACCGCGCTTAGAGTTCATCAGATCATGTACAAGGGTGCTAGAGTAGTCGTCGACCGATTTTCCTTCGCATCCCTAGCTTGATCATGGCTGTAGCCGACGTGTTTTCCGTTTTTCCAACCGCGGCTATGGCGGGGAGGATTGGGCTCACGGTGACCACTAGGTTAGAGCCTTCCTCGAGCCTTTGCATGGCCATGTTGACGTTCCCTGGGATCCCCCGGTGCTGTAGAGCCCTCTCACCAAGGTTTTGGCGGGCTAAAGGAGTCCGGTGACATAGCCGAAGTGATCCCGAGCCGCTGCACCGTCGCCGGCTAGGTTATGGCCACTGCCGGCCGGGAAATATGGTGCCATCGTGTTCAGCGCACGAATTTAGGCCCTGTCGGTGAGGGAGAGCGCAGGAGTTGGCTGGACGGCAAGGATCAGCGTGGCTCCGGCGAGCCCGGCGGCGCGCGGGCGCGGGAGCGCGAGGAAGAAGACGAGTGGCTGGGCCCGCTCGTCAGTCGCTCAGTAAACAGTGTGGGGATTTTCTGTTGCACTGGATCATCTGTGACAATGCGGAGAACAGTCCTGTGGCCCCATGTGGTGTAGCCGAGGGGGTGACACGTGTGGGCCGGACCCGCTGTCAGGGATTTGAACTTTTCCTGGTTAATTCAAATTCCAGAATTTCCCCAATAACATCGAGTGAGCGTGCTGTGCAGCTCCACGGGTGGGCGTACGTGACGTGCTCTTTGGGTGTCCCTGCAGGTGTATATGGAGTCGATTCACCGTCCCTCACGGTAAAGAGTACCACTTGGTCACTGAGTCGTGACATAGGCTAATGTATGAAATGTGATGATTCAATATTGCTGTTATGATATAAATATATTGCTACATGTGTGCCACCAAATATTGCTTACTAAATTTCAGATTCCTGAACTGTTAACTTGTTGCTAAAAGATGAATTAAGGATGAACTTGTAGGCGAGTCCATTTGCTGCAATGTTACTGTCCGGTGTTCATTGTACACCTCATGTAGAGTTTCATGCCTAGGTGAGTCGGTTAAGTCTTGTTGAGCCCTCATGCTCACGGTTGCTGCTTAATTGTTTTTCAGGTGATGAGCCACCCATGGACTCGGGTTACGAGTCCACCAGCGAGGGTTACCCTCCGTCGGGGACCACGGCTGAGTGGGAGCCATACACGCCGCGCTGAGCTGAGGAGTGCAGCTAATGTGGGTTGCCCTAGGGCTGGGCAACCAACTTTTGCTAGATAGGCGGGCATGAGTTTTATAAAAGAAACTTCCGCTGTGTAATAGAGACACTAGTTTGTAACTGACTATTGTACTAGTTTGTACAGTTCCAGTTGGTTTTCCCATGTAATATATTATGTCCTTATGACGTGTGCTGTTGGGTGTTGCATCGCGCGGCACCACCCTCTGTGATCCGGGCTGAGCGGACCCCGGTCCGCCACAGGATGAAGCGGGAAGTGGCTAAATACGTATCCGAGTGTGATACGTGCAGACGAGTGAAGGCAGATCACTTGAGAAAAACAGGGCTGTTGCAACCCCTGAAAATTCCAGCATGGAAGTGGGAAGATGTAAGCATGGATTTCATTGTGAGATTACCCATGACTTCCAACAAGCAACATTCCATTTGGGTAATCGTTGATCGGTTAACCAAGTCAGCTCACTTCATTCCCGTGCATACACGTTACCATGCCAGTAAGTATGCGGAGTTGTACATAGCAAGAATCCTATGCTTGCATGGGGTACCCAAGACCACAATCTGAGATCGAGGGGCACTGTTTGTAGCTCATTTCTGGGAGCAGTTGCACGCTGCATTGGGTACCAAACTGATTCGAAGCTCCGCGTATCACCCTCAGACAGATGGGCAAACTGAGAGGGTGAATCAAGTATTAGAAGACATGTTGAGAACATGTGCCATCCACCACGGTAGAAATTGGGATGATCATCTACCGTTGGCGGAATTCTCGTACAACAATGGCTATCAAGCGAGTATCAAGATGGCACCATATGAGGCTCTCTACGGTCGCAAATGCCGCACCCCATTGAACTGGTGCGAGTCCGGTGAAAGGGTCACGTTCGGGGTTGATGTGGTGAACAACGCCGAAGAGCGCGTTCGGATGATTCAAGCAAACTTGAAGGCCGCTCAATCCCGGCAGAAAAGTTACGCTGACAAGAGGCATATGCCACTATACTTTGATGTCGGGGAACACGTGTACCTCCGTGTATCTCCGATGAAAGGCGTGCACCGATTCGGCGCGAAGGAGAAGCTCGCTCCCTGATTTATTGGACCCTATGCTATCACCAAGAAGTGTGTACCAGTGGCATATAGACTGGAGCTACCGGCATCTCTCGCTGGTGATCACGACGTTTTCCATGTTTCACAACTACAGAAATGTCTGAAGTATACGGCTGCTGTTCCCACCGAAGACATTGGCGAGATGCAACGGGATTTGATGTATGCTGAATATCCGGTGGCGATTATTGATGAGAAGGCTCAGACCACGCGTAATTGAACGCTGTGGTTCTACAAGATATTGTGGAGGAAACACACCGCTGAAGAAGCGACATGGGAAAGCGAGGACTTCGCTCAAACTACCCGGATTTCATGGCGTCTCATCACGGGTAATTCCTCATACATCTTCGTCTCTTCTTTTCTAATCTCGGGACAAGATTCTTTTAAGGGGGAGGGATGTAAAAGCCCATGAATTGACTTTCTAAAATGTTCATCACCTCACCACACCACAGCTCATTTGGTGGATAGCTCATGAACATTTGTGAAGAGCAAGTAAACACAATCAAGAAGGTGATTAGAGGAAAAACCCATAACTCCAAAATGTATGAGCTCGCACACAAAAACATGAGAGGATGGGTTTCCCATTAGGCCCTAGACACTCTTGGGGGTGCTCATGGCAAGTTTCATGCAAATCCAAACCCTTTTGAGCCACATTTGGAGACATTTGTGAAAAGGGCTATTTGAATGCAAATTCAAATTTCAGCTAGTTTTCATCACTTGAATTCAAAAGTTGACTTCATAGTCAAACTCAGCTTATTTTTTCTGAGTTAGTTCACCAATTTTAATCCTCATTGGAGTTCATCTTGTCGGGAGCTATATTTGGATCAATTTAAACTGAATTTGAATTTTCGAATTTAAATGTGAACCAAATTTAGCCAAACCATTCAATTTGGTGTATTCAAGTTTACTCACTGACCTGGTGGCTATGTTTACCATTTAAGTGTGAGTAGATGGGATATTTGCAGCAGGAACTGGCAAAGAAGTAGAGGGGAGGATTGGGCCAACAGGTCAGTCCTACAAACAGATGGAACCGCCATATACTCAGTGCTCTGTTTTGTTTCTCCCGAGCCTCCTCACCGAACGACGCCACCGAGCTGCTCGGCTGCCACCTCCTCAGCGCACGACGGGCTGGCATACTGCACAGCTGCTCGCTTGCTCACGAAGGCACCGCAACGCTGCAACCCACGAACCCCGTGCTCGGTTTCGCCGCTCGACAGAAAACTCAGCCGCATCGCCGCACCTTTGCCTCTCCCTCGGTGATCATCCACTCCGGTGGTTCTCACGATAGACCGAGTTGCTCAGAGGTTGTACCCACCGTCCCTTGACATCCCCGAAGCGAGGAATCAGAAGTAGCTGCCCTAGAACGGGACAGCGAGCTCGACTTGCTTCGTCAACACCGTGTGTCGCCGCCGCTATAAAATCGCGTCGCCCGGCCATGAGCATCCTTCTTCTTCGGAGTTTAGCATGCCAAAAGGTTCTCCTAGGAGTACACTTCCTTTCCGGCAACCACGGCCGCATGCCACCGAGTGTGCTCGCCGGAATTTCAGTTCTTGCCGATAGCATGTGATATAGCCCATGTCCGTCTAAATCAAAAATTTGGGCTAACCGGTCAAGCAATCGTTCCTCAACTTAGATAACCGTCCAGAAACATCCGTGCGAATCCACACGATCAAGAATCATGGGAAACCGTCGAGAAACCACTGAGTTCCTCGGGTTTTTTGTTCTTCATCGGATTTAGGCCTAGGTCGCACGGTGAAGTCCTGTTTGCCGCCACTTTGAGCAAGATCAGGTGCTGGATCGTTGCTCCGTAGGTCATGGCAATGCTGTAGGAGCCAACAGAGGTGGTTTTGAGGCACTACATTGCCATACCGACCTCGCCGAACTCACCACATTGACTGTTGCCGTCGCACGACCATTTCCGGTGATCGCCGGCCGGCGACAAGGTTAGCAACAGGTTCCCCGAGCAATTTTAGGCGGAGGCGCCAAGTTTGGTCGAGTTCTGGTCACGGTAACCCTCTTCCGGCGAGTGCTCCAGCGAAGGGGGCGGCGGTGAGCCCCGGGAGTGCGAGGAAGACAAAGCCTCACGGGCCCCACATGTCGGTCTCTGATTACTACCGCGCCGGATCTGCGGTGGTGCCGGGATCTCGTGCGGCTACGAGAGAGATTAAGTGGACCCCCGTGTGGTTTGGCTGTAGAGCTGACATGTATCCCTGGGGCCCACCAGCCGGTTTAAACTTTTCTTTGAATTTCAGAATTTGGTTCAAACTTCAACTAGCCATAACTTTTGCTAGGAAGCTCCAAATTGAGTGAACCAATTTTTTTCGGATTCATATTTTCGAGTAATATCCAGCAAAATAAGTTTCAGCTCATCAAACTTATTATTTTTCCAGAATTAATTCCCTAAAATTTAAACTGCTGGTAATTTTATCTGAAGAATTCTTTTATGGAAAATTTTGAAATTTGACTAGGATGTTCATTTGAAAATCCTTGAGTCACAGGAAAATTTCAGATCCATCCAAGTTCATTTAGTCCCCCTAAGGGTGTGATTAAGTGAACTGCCCTGAGAAAATGGAAAAATGTACAGAAACATTTTCCAGATTTTCTCAAATGTTTTTTAGGGCATAACTTCCTCTAGGATTCTTCAAATTACATGAAACCAATTCTATTAGAACCATCTCAAACTCTAGTTTCCAGAAAGTAATGGTTTGAGCCATGAAAATCCCTGGAAATCCATAGAAGCTCTAGTAATTACCAAATAGACTTTTATTTGTACAGAGCTCAAATGAACTTTGTTTCAAATGAAACTTGGTCAAGTTTCTGGTTAGGATCCTACCAAGCCACCATAAAAATTTCAGATCCAAAGTGGAGGGATAGCTAGAATTATGGTCTTTACATACTCAATTTAACACATTGCATTTAAATTGACATATCGTACATTGCTCAAGTGTAATCACTGAAGGCGAGGAGACCCCGGAAGTGTTGGACTTCCTACTTCCGGACAATTCGCTAACATCTGACCAGCAGCAACATGGCAAGCCCCGGTTTGCATTTAACAAGTTTACAAAGTTTTGCTTTATGTACACATAGCTTGAGGTATGTTTGTGCATTAGGTGTTGAATGGATGGAACCCTAAGTGCATAACCATACTATTCCTACAAGAGTGAGGGTAGTGTCTAAGTCCTGGAGTAGTCAGGCTGTGCTTAATGTTCATAGAACATCGGTACAAGTCGAGTAGTTGGAATCTACTCGCGAGTATAGGCTTCGGGACACACGGGATTGGTTCAAGTGAAGTGAGATCACTTTAGTAAGAAGATGAGACTAGGCAGGGGCTAGGTCACAGCAAGAGGAAGTCTTGTGGGCGCAGACCTGTCCATGTCGATTGAGGACCGATCCGTGTGCGGCTCTGCTGAACAAGTTTTGAACGTACCGAAGGCATATCGGATGTATGGGCCCCGATAAATCGATGTAACCTATACCTCCGGGTGTCGAGGCATGATGCACTGATTTATAGGTTTAGGTTGAGGGCAGCAAGGTGGAAATCCGCTAATGGGCTTAGAGAGATGCTCCGTGTAGGGAACCTCCTGTCTGTTTGGGTGCGACCGGTTCGACGTATGGGCTGTTTGGTGAACGGTTGTCCTGTACGACATCGAGTGAGCATGCTGTGCAGCTCCATGGATGGGCGTACATGACGTGCTCTTCTGGTATCCCTGCAGATGTATATTGAGTCGATTCGCTGTCCCTTGCGGTTATGAGTACCGCTTGTTCACTGCGTCGTGACGTAGATTAACATATGAAATGATGTGATTCAATATTGTTGTCATGAATAACTTGTATTGCTACATGTGTGCCACCAAATATTTCTTACTAAATTTCAGATTCATGAACTGCGAATTTGCGGCTAAAGGATGAACTAAGGATGCTAAGTTGTACATGCCACGCTGAGCTGAGTGGAGCTAGTTGTGATATCCTGACTCCCGGCTTAATAGGATTGATAGAGTACTCATACCACCAAGGTATACCTTCTTTTCCGGAAGCCCACCTGCAAAGAACTCCGGGGTTAAGCGTGCTTGGCCTGGAGGAATTTGGGGATGGGTGACCGACCGGGAAGTTTTCCCGGGTGCGCACGAGTGAGGACAAAGTGCGCAGAAAGGACGAGTGGTGGTATGTGGGGCTAGTCTATGATCCTAGAGAGCCATTACAAATGGTATCAGAGCCGACCCTCGCAGTTTCATGGGTGCGTACGGGTCAGTGAGAAGGATACAGTAGCGTACGGGTCGGGGACGTGGGTACATATCCATGATGCGTGGGTCCTCTGTGTGGGACACAGTATGGTACGTATGCTGCTAACCGGATGTACGGTATGCGTATGCCAGCACTGAACGTACGGACGTGGCTAAGAGGGGACGTTCCTGTCTTGGCATTGACCGACGAGGACGTCGGTCTTCTAAGGAGGATGGATTGTGTGATATACTGATTCCAGGCTTAATAGGATTGATAGAGTACTCATACCACCAAGGTATACCTTCTTTTCCGGAAGCCCACCTGCAAAGAACTCCGGGGTTAAGCGTGCTTGGCCCGGAGGAATTTGGGGATGGGTGACCGACCGGGAAGTTTTCCCGGGTGCGCACGAGTGAGGACAAAGTGCGCAGAAAAGACGAGTGGTGGTATGTGGGGCCAGTCTATGATCCTTGAGAGCCATTACACTAGTGTGGGTTGTCCATATGGCTGTACTTAGTTGTAAACTGAATGTTTGTACTACTTTGTACATATTCAGTTATTTTCTATGCAACAAAATGTTTGCCTTATGATGTGTATTGTCAGGTGTCGCATCGTGCGGCACCACTCTCTGAGATCTTGGGTGCACGGATTCCGGTCCGTCGCATAGACGACAAGAAATACCTCAATAGATCGCTACCCGAATTACATCGGTTTCCTGGTTCCCATATATCCGGTAGGTCTTCGTACTGTTCTAGAATGTTCAACAGGCCCGCACACGGCTCGGTCCTCAATCGACACAAGTAGATCTATGGCACCCAGGCTCCAACATCCTGCTGCCCTTAATCTCCCCTCGGTCTCATTTTTCTTGCCATGTGATTCATTTGCTATCTCTAACCGAGTTATGTGCATCTAGCCTATTCTCGCGAGCAGTTCCAACTACTTGACTTGTACCCAATCTTACACTATCTTAGCATTGTAGTGGCTACTCGAAGTTTAAAACCTAAGCCCAAAACCCTGGTTCTCTTGGCTATGCATTTGGGTTTTCAAACAAGATTCTAATGCTCAATTGTATGAAATACATAAAGTTAGTTCTCAAAACATAAAACTTTATGAAATGGCTTATGCAAACTGGAGCTTGCCTGTTCTGCAGGGTAGTAATATATGTAAGAAGTTAGTGATCTTTTCTCCCTTGATCCTCCTAAGCTCTGATCAAGAGATCCACACTTCACGGGATGACTCTGTTGAAGTCCTTCGTTGTGTGTACTATCGACATGAATATGCATAAGCTTTTATAATGCAATGTAAGGAATTAAAGACTTGAACTTCTTAAGAACAGAGGTTTTGTGGAGGTGATAGGATGATGTTGTTGCCTCTGTTGTGCAAAGAAATCAAGGAAACTAAATCTGCCTTAGAGGTTTAATTACATCCCTAGCTAAGTTCCTAATGAACATATAAGTTGAGCTAACATGATTTGCGTATAACTACAGATCCTTATCTCCAATGACTTTGAAATTTTTACAGGAAGTCATACACTACACAGGGATTTAGCTAGCCAAATTGCAACTAAAGTGGAACTAAATTGTGTCTTCCATAATTCCTACAAGACTCTTATGTGACCCCGCAGCCGTTGCAAGACTATACGCAGGTTCTTCTCGTGTTCTTCCTCCGACTTCGAATAAACCAGTATGTCGTCGATGAAGACCATGACAAACTTGTCCAGCTCTGACATGAATACCGAGTTCATCAAGTACATGAACTGAGCTGGAGCGTTGGTGAGGCCAAGGAACGTGACAAGGTACTCATAAAGCCCGTACCTCATCGAAAAGCTGTCTTCGAAATATTCTCAGCCCGTATCTTAATCTGATGGTACCCTGATCTTATGTCTATCTTGGAAAAGATCTGGGCCTTGACCAACTGATCAAACAACATGTCGCTCTGTGGTAACGGGTACTTGTTCTTGATTGTCACAGTGTTAAGCGGACAAAAATCAACACAAAGCCGTAGTGTTTCGTCCTTCTTCTTTACAAACAATACTGAACAACCCCAAGGTGACGAAGTCAGTCGTATAAAACCTTTGCTCATAAGGTCATTCAGCGGTGTCTTCCACCCTGCCCATTCATTGGGTTCCATTTTGTACGGCCTTCGTGAACTCGGTCGTGTTCCCGGTGCAAGTTCAATCTTGAACTCTACATCCCGTTCGGGTGGCATGCCTGATAAATAATTGGGAAACACATCCAGATATTCACATACCACAGGAATATCCTCTAACTTAACAGTTTCCTGGTGGTTCAATGTTGCAATCTGTTGTCGCCTGGCGTCCAGATCTAATGTATGAAGACCGTGCTATGGGGAATTGAGCTTAATGGTTCGAGAACTGATGTTGAGAACCGCATTATGGTAATTCAACCACGACATCCCCATAATAGTGTCAATCTTCAGACCCCCGAGAATAATGAGGGTCGTGGGTTTTAGTCTAACCCCTAAATAAAGAGGTGCTCGGAAGACAACATCACTTGCTGTAATGCTGCCCTGGTCGAAGATATGAGGTATTGCTTCTTTGTAAATGTGGTTTGGAGCTGATGTTGAGCCACAAAAGATTAGCTAATAAAGTTATGGGTGACACCGTAGTCAGAGAGAATTAATACCGGTAGCTGATTCAGAGAAAACATCCCTGCTAACGTGGCTTCTCCTTCCGGAACATCATTATTCACTGTGTAGTGAATGTTGCCCCTTGCCTGCCCTCTTTTCTGCAGATATATGTACGGACCTGAATATTGAAAATATGATTACCCGCAGCCTTCAATTCCCTACGAACAATACCTAGCATAATGGCCCATCTGACCACAAGTGAAGCACGGATGTCCCTCCCTTTCTTCACTGACTTGTGGTTGGAAGCTAGGTACATATGGCTGCAGCGATGGAGCACAAACCACCGTCTGATGCTGCTGCTGTGGAGGTGGTGCAAGTTGTGGTACTTGACCAGCAAACAACCTCTGAGGAGTTAATCATACAGGGGTCTCCATATTTCATCGGATGGCATTCGGGACAACAACCGGTACTTTTGGAGCACATAACTTGTGCTAGCCTGCACGATATCACTCATTTTCCACTTCTCTGTACAGAACAGACCTTTATGCACTAAATACATATTTTGATCCTGACACGACCCCACGGTCTTGTCGAGCCAGGATCACGCTGAGGGGTCCTGCGTTGCACAGCACCGGATAATGCACATTAAAGGTACAAAGCGGAAGCAAAGTTTATATTACATAAAGTGGTTTATGAACATTTGTACATCAAAATAAGTCCAGTCTACACTCACGGGCGTAGACTACGCATCAAGTCCACGTCCAGCCCTTGAACGTGTCCTTGCTAGCACACACGCACACTAACTCTGCGGCGTGCGCGACTCCCACTCGACGGGGTTCCCCTCCTGGGGTTCCGTCTCCTCTTTGGGAGTCCCTTCCTCATAGAACCCTGCAAAAGCTTCAAACACAAGCAGTGAGCATGAAGGCTCAGCAAGTCTGACCCGTCTCACCTAAACATAAACTTCTACATGAGGGGTGATGGGTTACATGAGGAAAAATCATTTGCAAGGACTCGCCTAATTAGTAAAACCTTACTTTCAAGTTTTAGCAGCAGGTTGTGGAGAACCTTACGCTAAGGCACATGCGAGAGCCGCAATCAAACAAGAAACGCATTTCTCTCATGTACTTTGCCCAAAGTTGAAAGGAACTTTTGTTCGCTCTAAACTACAACAAATCATTAACAATCAAAGTCCATCTTTCAATCAGAAACATTTTAACATGTAACTAGCCAGTTCCTTCTACGTCACGGTACAGTGAACAAGTGGTACTCACTGACCACGAGGGACGGCGATTATAATCGATTTACACCTCCAGGGTTACCCGAACAACACGTCACGTACGCCCGTACTCGATGTTGCCTACAACAACCATCACGGACGCCGTACGCAACTACCTTTCACCAGTCAGCCAAATATTGAACCGGTCCCATCGTCCTGAGCAAGAGGTCTCTGCACGCGTATCTCCGTGCCGCCAGCCGATTTACACCTCGAGCTCTCAACCTACCCTCTGAACGACGGGCAATGCCTCAATACCCAGCTACCCGAGTTACATCAGTTTCCCGGTTCCCATATAGCCGGTAGGTCTTCGGTACTGTTCTAGCTTGTTCAACAGGCCCGCACACGGCTCGGTCCTCAATCGACACAAGCGGAGCTATAGCACACAGGCCCCAAAGTCCTGCTGCCCTTACTCTCCGCTCGGTCTCATTTTTCTTGCCATGTGTATCATGTGCTATCTCTACCCGAGTCGAGTGCCTCTAGCCTATGCTCGCGAGTAGTTCCAACTACTCGACTTGTACCGAGTCCTACCTTACTCAGCTTTGCAATAGCTAACGGGGTTTGCAATCCTAAACCCAACTCATGGTTCTCTTGGCTATGCAATTGGGTTTCCAAACAAGACTCAAATGCAAAGAATAATAGTATTCAAGTATGTGCTCAAAACAATAAAAAGTTGTGAAAAGGTTAATGCAAACCGGGGCTTGCCTGCTTTGTAGAGTAGTTGTATATAATAGAAGTTAGTAATCTTCAATCCCTTGATCTTTCTGAACTCGTTCAACTGATCCATACGTCAAGGGATGGCTCCGTCGAAGTCCTTCATCGTGAACCCTATTGACATGTATATGCAATTGTATTTTATAATGCAATTTAAGGACTTAGAGATTAAAACTTCTTAAGAACAGAGGCTGTGTAGAGGTCCTAGGATGAAGTGGTTGCCTCTGTTGTGCAAAGAACTCACAAAGAAACTGAATCTACCTTAGATGTTTCATTACATCCCCAGCTAAGTGTCTAATGACATATAAGATGAGCCCTAATGATTTGGACATAACTAAAGATCTTGATCTCCAATTACTTCGAAATTTTTACAGGACGTCTTACACTACACAGGGATTTAGCTTGCCAAATTGTAGCTAAATTGGAATGAAATTGTGTCTCCCACAATTTCCACACTAACCCTATGTTGTTCTTCACGTCCAATAGAACGGAGAACCAGCAAAGGGAGACTCAAGGCTCAATTTGAGTTGAAAATTTGCATGTGAATTTCTGGTCACATTAAAGTGCCCTGGACCAAAAATGAACACTTTTCATTGAGTGTTTTATTCAGAACAATTCCCTTAGCAATTAAGCAAAAAGAAATTAATTCTGAATTAATTCACATGTTCATGCCGAACTTAGTGAACTACAATGTTAATTATAGTTCATGGAGTCTGAATGAATTTTCCTAGGGTTTTTGGAGCTAATAATTGTCCAGAATTGAATTTCTAAGTCTTGGAAATTTCTCTGAAAATGTTTCTGTATTTATTTGAACACAGCAACTAAAAATATTAACTTTTCCTGCCCAAATCAACTCCAAATGAGCTGAAACTTTTACCGGAGTATAGTAACACCCTAAAAACTATTCTGGCAAAATTTTATGATTTTTGGATGAACCAAACTCCCTCTAAAATTCTTTTGCTGAAAAGCTTGAAAGACTTTTCCAGAATTAAATAAGGACTTCCATAAAAATTGGGTTGCATATTTGGATAGAGTTTGTCAACCTGAATCTAACCCAATTTGAATCACTAAATTTGGAGGTTCCTACACAAGGATATGAGCTTCACAAGAATTGGGAACAATCTGAAAATGAGCTCTGTTCTATTTTCACATTTTCAGAGACATAAGGAATTAACACCATATTTGACCAAGCAAATTAGGTCCAATGCCTCTAAAATTTTTACTGGAGTCCAAGTATTTTTGGAAGAACCTCCTGCCCAAATTTGGGAATTTTCCAATACATAGAACTCCTGGAATAAATCCTACAAAATTTTCATTATATGAATTAAGGAGCCAAATCCAGGGATTTTCATAATTATTGGGCTACACCCCTGGATAGTACTCTTTGAGAGGAATCCAACAAAATTTGTTTTACAAATTTTGGACGTCCCCACACAAAGTTATGGCTCTTCAAAGATTGAACTGGAAACTGAAAATCCCAGAAATGTTTAAACGCTGACGGTGGGTCCGGGCTACGTGTCACTCACAGAAACAAAGGCACACTGGGCCACACATATTCCTCTGTGCAGTCACACCGGATCCCACATCCACAGAAGATCAGTGTTTTAAACTTTCTCTCACTGACGACAGGGCCCGCCGACCCCTTCTTCCACCTCGGGTCAGTTCCCGCGCTCAGGGTGCCCGCGCCGCCGCCCTCGCCGGAGATCACCGGAAACCGATCTCCCGGCCTCTGCCCGAGCCCTTGCTCGCTGCCAGGGCCTAACCTTCCCTGCTGAGCACGATGGTGAGGTTTCCCTGAGTCGGCAAAGCCTGCAGCCCAGCACCTCATCGGCGACGTCGGCCGGCCATCCTAGTGCGCTAAAAGCTTGGCAAAACGGTGCTACAGCACCAGTGAATGATGGGGAAGCTCGACCTAGCCTCAAAAACGTTCGGGAACTATGGCAACTAATCTTTCACCGTGCGACCGCGGTCCCCCGGTTTGGTTGCCGGTAGAAAACCACGAAATACTCGCTCTAGGTGCGGTTTCAGGCTAGAACCGTGAAGAGCAAAGGATCGCCTACCCCTTTGGGCCCTTTGTGCAAACTTTGACGCCCACAGAATGAGAATTGAGAGGGAATTTGGGGTTACCATGCCGGGAGGTCGATCAGGGCATGCCGGAGAAACTTCTCCAAATTCTCTTGGGGTGCTTCATGACATGGCCTGAGGCTGGGAGGCGGGCAGCACTGTACCTTGGCGCGTCCAAGGGCGCCTGTACTTGGCCATGACAAGCGCCCGGCTGGGCTGCCCGCAGAAGCCTCCTCATCGGGTCATGTTCGGCCTTTGCGCGGCCGTGTTGCTCCCGGGGTTGGAGAGCCGATCACCGGTCAGGGATGCGTTGAGGAGGGAGAGGGAGCTGCGCCGGTGCTATTTGGCTACTGACCAGCTGCTGCTCGCGCCCGTTTGAGCTGGCTGCCGATCGATCGGTGATGGCGGCAGTGTTCTCGCTCGGCTCTGCGTGAGGGAGAGGAAGAGCCTCTGTGCTCTGTCCGTGAGCAGAGGTAGACGCACGTTGTGGGTGGATGAGACCGCTGAGGGGGCCTGAATCGACGCTGGAGTCGGTTGCGGGGATGGTCGACCAGCTGCCGGTGTGCTGTCCCGAGCAGATGCTGTCGATCCCCTGAAGACAGCAAAACAGAGACCCAACTCCTTTGTATAGATACTTTGGTACATATGACATGTGGGTCCCATCTCCCCCTTATCTCTTCCAAAATATCCCAAAATTGGCAAGTGATGAAATTCAATTGTGTGGAGTTGAGAACTGGACTGTATTTGGATAATTGGGCACAATTCATCCAAATTCAAATAGGTATTTGAATTCATTGCACATTTAGGTCTATTTGGAAAAATGGGTAGCAAATATCTTCAAAAATTCATGAGACTTTGCATACCCCTTAATTTGGACCTAAAGAATTCAAATATGAAACCTGATCCTTGATTTGGCTGCTGCAACTGAGATTTTTAATACAAAAGTTTTGAAAACCATTGTGTTAATCTCGTTTGAATTTTGAGTGGAACCAACTTGCTCCAAAATCTGAATTTAGCTCTCTCACACATATGGATACTTCCCTACTTGGTGTCAAATTCCATTTTGTTTCATGTTTTCAAATAACCATTGAACTTGTGTGGAGGGAGCTTTCATGTGTATTATCACATGTGAAAAAGTTTAAACAAGTCCCATTTTTCCTACATATGAACTAACTTTGTGCAAACATGATTTTCTTTGTGTTCATATTTTTGGGACCTTTACATTCCTCCTCCCTTAAAAGAATCTCGTCCCGAGATTATAAGGTAAAAATGAGAGGGAGGATGGTGGAAAAATCATAGGATGTGCGACGTCAAAAGTCGGGATAATTGACGAGAAGAAATCCTTCGCTCTCCCATGTCGCTTCAACCTTGGAGTAACATCTCCATAAAACTTTATAGAACCACAACATATGGTGGCGTGTGGTTCGGTCCTTTATGTCGATGATCTGAACCAGTCCCTCCTAATATGTGAGATCTGGTTTCAGTTCCTCGATATTCCCTAGCTGAGTGGTGGTTAAACATTTGAGACACTTCCGAGAATGATGGAAGATGTCATACACACCGGTGAATATTGGTTGTAATTCCAGCCGGTATGCAACAGAACCACATCTTTCCAAAACCTGGAATGGACCGATGAATCGGGGTGAATAGAAACTCTGACAAGTGAACCCCGTCCAAAAATGTACTTCCTAAATTCCGGGTTACGGGGTACGACAATTCTGTCCTTCAAACCACTGGACGTCGTCTCCGTCTTTCCGGAAACATTTCAACTCCCCACTATCGATATGTCTCCGCAAATGTGACATGCCCCTGTCCTGTTTCTGGGCTGCCACCCTTTCTTCACGGATGGTGGGGATAAAAGCTAAATTGTAGAGAGCTCTAGGGGGAACCACATGTACTGTTGGCTCGGTCTCTCCAAACGGCGTGATGGTCAGATTGTTGACGCGTGACTTGTGACTTAGCGCATCCGCCACTACGTCTGCCTTGCCGGGGTGATAATGGATCTCTATTTCGTAATCCTTTATCAATCCTAACCATCTTCGCTGCCTCATGTTCAACTCCTTCTGAGTGAATATGTACTTGAGGCTCTTGTGGTCGGTATATAAATGCACAAGGTTACCGAGTAGGTAGTGCCTCCATATTTTCAGTGCAAGTGCCACGGCAGCGAACTCCAAGTCGTGCGTTGGATAATTCTGCTCAGGGTTTCTGAACTGCCGTGATCCATACGCGACCACTTTTTGGTATTGCATCAGCACACATCCGATCTCAATGCCGGATGCATCGCAGTACACATCGAATGGTTTTGTTGTGTCTGGCTGCACCAAAACTGGTGCTGATGTCAGGTGTTTGACTAAAGCCTTGAATGCCGCTTCACATGCTGGACTCCAAACCTATTTGGCAGTCTTTTTCAGCAGCTCTGTCATTTTCTTGGCAATCTTCGAGAAGTTCAGGATGAACTTCCGATAATGTCCCCCGAGTCCGAGGACACTCCGTACCTCGTGAACAGTTCTCGGGGACTTTCAATGCAGAACTTGTGCGACCTTACTCGGGCCTACAGCGATGCCCTTCGCTGAGATGATATGCCCGAGAAAAAGTACTTTTGCTATCTAGAATTCGCACTTGCTGAATTTCGCGTATAGATTGTGATCCCGCAGCTTTTGCAAGTTGCTTCTCGTGTTCTTCCTCTGACTTGGAATAAACCAGCAGGTCGTCAATGAAGGCCACAAACTTTTCCAGGTCCGGCATGAATACCGAGTTCACTAAATACATGAAGTGAGCTGGAGCGTTGGTGAAACCAAGGAACATGACAAGGTACTCATAAATACTGTACCTCGTCGAAAAGCTGTCTTTTAGAATATCCTCAGCCCGCATCTTAATCTGATGGTACCCTGATCTTAAATCCATTGTGGAAAAGATCTTTGCTTCGACCAACTGATCAAACAATACGTCGATCTGTGGTAACGGGTACTGGTTCTTGATTGCCACATTGTTAAGCAGACGAGCACTACACAAAGTCGTAGTGTTTCGTGCTTCTCCTTTGTAAACAATGCTGAATAACCCCAAGGTAACGACCCAGTCGTATAAAACCTTTGCTCTTAGGGTTATTCAGCGGTGTCTTCCACTCTGCTCATTCATTGGGTGCCATTTTGTACGGCCTTCGTGAACTCAGTAGTGTTCCCGGTGCAAGTTTCATCTTGAACTATACGTCCCGTTTGGGCGGTATGCCCGGTAATAATTGGGAAACACCCCTGAAATCTAGGTACCACAGGACTGCCCTCTATCTAAACGGTTTCCAAGTGGTTCAATATTGCAATCTGTTTCAGACTGGCGCCCAGAACTAATGTATGAAGACCGTGCCGTGGGGAGTCTGAGCTTAATGGTTTAAAATTGATGTTGTGAACCGCTTTGTGGTAATTCAACCACGATATCCCCAAAATAATGTCGATCTTCAGACACCAAGAATAAGAAGGGTCATGGGTTATAGTCTAATCCGCAAACAAAGAGGTGCTCGGAAAACAACATCACTTCTTGTAATGCTGCCCCAGCGAAGATATGAGGCATTACCTCTTTGCAAAAGTGGTTTGGAGCTGATGTTGAGCCACAAAAGATTGACTAACAATGCTAGGTGTGGCACCTAAGTCCAAAAGAATTAATACCGGTAACCGATTCAGAGAAAACATCTCTGCTAACACGGCTTCTCCTTCTGGAACATCATCACTCACTGTGTAGTGAATGTTGCCCCTTGTCTGCCCTCTTTTCTGCAGATAGCAGTACGGGTCTGAACATTTTTAATACGATGACCCGCACCCTTGAATTCCCCCCAGAAAATACCTAGCACAATGGTCCATCCGACCACAATTAGAGCATGGATGTCTCTCCGGCTCTTCTCTAACTTGCAGTTGGAAGCTAGATACACATAGCTGCAGCGATGGAGTACAAACCACCGTCTGATGCTTCTCCTCTGGAGGTGGTGCAAGTGGTGGTACTTGAACAGCAATCAATCTGTAAGGTGTTAATCGTACAGGGCCTACATTTCACCGAATGGCGTTCGGAACACCAACCGGTACTTTTGGGGCACATAACTTGTACTAGCCTGCACGATATCACTCATTTTTCTCCTTTGTACAGAACAGACCTTGATGCACTAAATCTACACTTTGATCCAGTTAGAAGCATTTTCATCACTCAAGTTGTATACCAAAGTTGAAGTTAACTCCAATATCTTTACAACGAGTATTCACATGCTTCTATATCACTTCTGGATCAAAAGTTATGATTTTTCAAAGTTGACAGAATTCCTGGATAAAATTTCCCAGCATCTCCTTTGTATGTGGCTGGTTTTATCACAGTTGTATATGCAAATACAATAGGAATCTGAACAAACTCTAAACTACAACAATGTTCCTTATCTCATAACCTTTCCAACGGTGTATCATATGACCTTTAAGGATTTTGTTTCTATGGAATGTTATAAGTGTTTTACAGAAACATCCAGGGAGATTTGCATCTGTCCTGTTTTTTTAACAGTTTGCATTCAACTGGACATTCAACCAATTTGGCTTGTGATGTTGCTCTGGAGTTGTACAAACAAGTTGTATAGCAATTAAAAACCTTTCCAGAACTGTATCAAACACCTCCATTGAGTCAATCTTCTCAGAGTTATGCTCTATCAAAGTCCAGCAAAAATTTCTGCCAGACAGAGCACTGTGGTTTTGAGAAACATAGAAACCTATGAATTCTCCCCTTTGAAACTTAGTTCAAATGAAGAGTTCAATAACTAATATGTGTTTTCCAACTTTAATTTTTAGTTTAAGGTTATTCATGAATACTTCTTCACAGGAAAGAAGTTACAAAGTGTAGTACGGTGGCGATGCACCATAAGACATATGGCGGTACTACGTTGCCTCACAAAAAGAAAATCCTATACCGGACTTAGCCGGCTTCGTTAGTTCAGTGGCACTAAACGTCACTCGCACATGGATACTACACGTCTACCGTTTCGTGGTTAGACTACCTGCAGAAAACTCAAACAATCGTCAAACTCGGCTGCACACCGAGTACGGTATCCATACAGTCCGTACACCCGGCCGTCATCACTCGCCCGGATGTTCTCAAGCCAAACACGCCTTGAGTTACGTGTTCACGTTTCAGACCACGTGACGGGGTCTCCCAAATTGCACCATGCACGCCAGGGACAGACGTTGCTCGAATACCCCAAACGACATGAAGAGTCGTAGAGGATATCAAAGCGGGTCGGATTACCTGCCACCCGTGGGGCTCCACCCTTCAGCTTGTGCGCACTGGTGGACAGCGCTTATGTGCACCCCCCAAGACATAAACGTCCTGAGATGCACGATTTTCTGACATAGACAGATAGGTTAGTATGATACTTTCTATACACTAATAACATCCTTATACGGGCTACTAACTCGTTCCTCACTGGTTTTTTGAAAAAGATGTCCTTTTTAGTGTGTTAAACCTCAAGCGAGCTTTGATACAAACGCTGACACGACCCCACGGTCTTGTCGAGCCAGGATCACGCTGAGGGGTGCTGCGTTGCATAGCACCGGATAACGCACATCAAAGGTACAAAGGAGAAGAAAAGTTTATATTCCATAAAGTGGTTTATGAACATTTGTACATCAAAATAAGTCCGGTCTACACTCACGGGCGTAGACTACGCATCAAGTCCACGTCCAGCCCTTGAACGTGTCCTTGCTAGCACACACGCACACTAACTCTGCGGCGTGCACGACTCCCACTCGACGGGGTTCCCCTCCTAGGGTTCCGTCTCCTCTTCGGGAGTCCCTTCCTCATAGAACCCTGCAAAAGCTTCAAACACAAGCAGTGAGCACGAAGGCTCAGCATGTCTGACCCGTCTCACCTAAACATGGAACTTCTACATGAGGGGTGATGGGTTACATGAGGAAAAATCATTTGCAAGGACTCGCCTAATTAGTAAAACCTTACTTTCAAGTTTTAGCAGCAGGTTGTGGAGAACCTTACGCTAAGGCACATGAGAGAGCCGCAATCAAACAAGAAACGCATTTCTCTTATGTACTTTGCCCAAAGTTGAAAGGAACTTTAGTTCGCTCTAAACTACAACAAATCATTAACAATCAAAGTCCATCTTTCAATCAGCAACATTTTAACATGTAACTAGCCTGTTCTTTCTACGTCACGGTACAGTGAACAAGTGGTACTCACTGACCGCGAGGGACGGCGATTATAATCGATTTACACCTGCAGGGTTACCCGAACAACCCGTCACGTACGCCCGTACTCGATGTTGCCTACAACAACCATCACGGACGCCGTATGCAACTACCTTTCACCCATCAGCCAAATATTGAACCGGTCCCATCGTCCCGAGCAAGAGGTCCCTGCACGCTCATCTCCGTGCCGCCAGCCGATTTACACCTCGAGCTCTCAACCTACCCTCTGAACGACGGGCAATGCCTCAATACCCAGCTACCCGAGTTACATCAATTTCCCGGTTCCCATATAGCCGGTAGGTCTTCGGTACTGTTCTAGCTTGTTCAACAGGCCCGCACACGGCTCGGTCCTCAATCGACACAAGCGGAGCTATAGCACACAGGTCCAAAGTCCTGCTGCCCTTACTCTCCTCTCGGTCTCATTTTTCTTGCCATGTGTATCATGTGCTATCTCTACCCGAGTCGAGTGCCTCTAGCCTATGCTCGCGAGTAGTTCCAACTACTCGACTTGTACCAAGTCCTACCTTACTCATCTTTGCAATAGCTAACGGGGTTTGCAATCCTAAACCCAACCCATGGTTCTCTTGGCTATGCAATTGGGTTTCGAAACAAGACTCAAATGCAAAGAATAATAGTATTCAAGTATGTGCTCAAAACAATAAAAAGTTGTAAAAAGATTAATGCAAACCGGGGCTTGCCTGCTTTGTAGAGTAGTTGTATATAATAGAAGTTAGTAATCTTCAATCCCTTGATCTTTCTGAACTTGTTCAACTGATCCATACGTCAAGGGATGGCTCCGTCGATGTCCTTCATCGTGAACCCTATTGACATGCATATGCAATTGTATTTTATAATGCAATTTAAGGACTTAGAGATTAAAACTTCTTAAGAATTGAGGCTGTGTAGAGATCCTAGGATGAAGTGGTTGCCTCTGTTGTGCAAAGAACTCAAAAGAAACTAAATCTACCTTAGATGTTTCATTACATCCCCAGCTAAGTGTCTAATGACATATAAGATGAGCCCTAATGATTTGGACATAACTAAAGATCCTGATCTCCAATGAGTTCGAAATTTTTACGGGAAGTCTTACACTACAAAAGGATTTAGCTTGCCAAATTGCAGCTAAAGTGGAAGGAAATTGTGTCTCCCACAATTTCCACACTAACCCTATGTTGTTCTTCACGTCCAATAGAACGGAGAACCAGGATAGGGAGACTCAAGGCTCAATTTGAGTTGAAAATTTGCATGTGAATTCCTGGTCACATGAAAGTGCCCTGGACCAAAAATGAACACTTTTCATTGAGTGTTTTATTCAGAACAATTCCCTTAACAATTAAGCAGAAAGAAATTAATTCTGAATTAATCACATGTTCATGCCCAACTTAGTGAACTACAATGTTAATTATAGTTCATGGAGTCTGCATGAATTTTCCTAGGGTTTTTGGAGCTAAGGATTGTCCAGAATTGAATTTCCAAGTCTTGGAAATTTCTCTGAAAATGTTTCTGTATTTATTTGAACACAGCAACTCAAAATCTGAACTTTTCCAGCTCAAATCAACTCCAAATGAGCGGAAACTTTTACAGGTGTCTAGTAACACCCTAAAGAATATTCTGGCAAAATTTGAGGATTTTTGGATGAACCAAACTCCCTCTAAAATTCTTTTGCTGAAAAGCTTGAAAGACTTTTCCAGAATTAAATAAGGACATTCATACAAATTGGGTTGCATATTTGGATAGAGTTTGTCAAGCTGAATCTAACCCAATTTGAATCACTAAATTTGGAGGTTCCTACACAAGGATATGAGCTTCACAAGAATTGGGAACAATCTGAAAATGAGCTCTGTTCTATTTTCACATTTTCAGAGACATGAGGAATTAACACCACATTTGACCAAGCAAATGAGGTCCAATGCCTCTAAAAGTTTTACTGGAGTCCAAGTATTTTTGGAAGAACCTCCTGCCCAAATTTGGGAATTTTCCAATACATAGAACTCCTGGAATAAACCCTACAAGATTTTTTTATATGAATTAAGGAGCCAAATCCAGGGACTTTCTTAATTATTGGGCTGCACCACTGGATAGTACTCTTTGAGAGGAATCCAACAAAATTTGTTTCACAATTTTTGGACATCCCCACACAAAGTGATGGCTCTTCAAAGATTGAACTGGAAACTGAAAATCCCAGAAATGTTTAAACACTGACGGTGGGTCCGGGCTACGTGTCACTCACAGAAACAAAGGCACAAGGGGCCACAAATATTCCTCTGTGCAGTCACACCGGATCCCACAGCCACAGAAGATCAGGGTTTTAAACTTTCTCTCACTGACGACTGGGCCCGCCGACCCCTTCTTCCACCTCGGGTCAGTTCCCACGCTCAGGGTGCCCGCGCAGCCGCCCTCACCGGAGATCGCCGGAAACCGATCTCCCGGCCTCTGCCCGAGCCCTTGCTCGCCGCCAGGGCCTAACCTGCCCTGCTGAGCATGATGGTGAGGATTCCCTGAGTCGGCAAAGCCTCTACGGTAGCTAGCGACGCTGCGGCAGCCCGGCACCTCATCGGCGACGTCGGCCGGCCATCCTAGTGCGCTAAAAGCTTGGCAAAATGGTGCTACAGCACCAGTGAATGATGGGGAAGCTCGACCTAGCCTCAAAAATGTTCGGGAACTATGGCAACTAAGCTTTCACCGTGCGACCGCGGTCCCCCGGTTCGGTTGCCGGTAGAAAACCACGAAATACTCGCTCTAGGTGCGGTTTCAGGCTAGAACCGTGAAGAGCAAAGGATCGCCTACCCCTTTGGGCCCTTTGTGCAAACTTTGACACCCACAGAATGAGAATTGAGAGGGAATTTGGGGTTACCATGCCGGGAGGTCGATCCGAGTATGCCGGAGAAACTTCTCCAAATTCTCTCGGGGTGCTTCATGACATGGCCTGAGGCTGGGAGGCGAGCAGCACGGTACCTTGGCGCGTCCAAGGGCGCCTGTACTTGGCCGTGACAAGCGCCCGGTTGGGCTGCCCGCGGAAGCCTCCTCATCAGGTCATGTTCGGCCTTCGCGCGGCCGCGTTGCTCCCGGGGTTGGAGAGCCGATCAACGGTCAGGGACGCGTTGAGGAGGGAGAGGGAGCTGCACCGGTGCTATTTGGGTACTTACCAGCTGCTGCTCGCGCCCGTTTGATCTGGCTGCCGACCGATCGGTGATGGCGGCAGTGTTCTCGCTCGGCTCTGCATGAGGGAGAGGAAGAGCCTCTGTGCTCTGTCCGTAAGCAGAGGAAGACGCACGTTGTGGGTGGATGAGACCGCTGAGGGTCCTGAATCGACGCTGGAGTCGGTTGCGGGGGCGGGCGACCATCTGCCGTTGTGCTGTCCCGAGCAGCTGCTGTCGATCCCCTGAAGACAGCAAAACAGAGACCCAACTCCTTTGTATAGATATTTTGGTACATATGACATGTGGGTCCCATCTCCCCCTTATCTCTTCCAAAATATCCCGAAATTGGCAAGTGATGAAATTCAATTGTGTGGAGTTGAGAACTGGACTGTATTTGGATAATTGGGCACAATTCATCCAAATTCAAATAGGTATTTGAATTCATTGCACATTTAGGTCTATTTGGAAAAATGGGTAGCAAATATCTTCAAAAATTCATGAGACTTTGCCTACCCCTTAATTTGGACCTAAAGAATTCAAATATGAAACCTGATCCTTGATTTGGCTGCTGCAACTGAGATTTTTAATATAACAGTTTTGAAAACCATTGTGTTAATCTCGTTTGAATTTTGAGTGGAACCAACTTGCTCCAAAATCTGAATTTAGCTCTCTCACACATATGGATACTTCCCTACATGGTGTCAAATTCCTTTTTGTTCCATGTTTTCAAATAATCATTGAACTTGTGTGGAGGGAGCTTTCATGTGTATTATCACATGTGAAAAAGTTTAAACAAGTCCCATTTTTGCTACATATGAACTAACTTTGTGCACACATAATTTTCTTTGTGTTCATATTTTTGGGACCTTTACAGATCCAGTTAAAAGAATTTTCATAACTCGAATTGAATTCCAAAGTTAGAGTTAACTTCAATATATTGCCAACAAGTATTCATATGCCTCCATATCATTCCTGGATCAAAAGTTATGCTTTTCCAAAGTTCACAGGATTCCTGGATAAAATTTGCCAGCATCTCCTTTGCATATGGCTGGTTTTATCACAGTTGTATGAGCAAATACAATATGAATCTGAACAAACTTTGAACTACAACAATGTTGCATATCTCATAACCTTTCCAACGGTGTATCATATGACCCTTAGGGATTTTTCTACAGAAGGTCATAAGTATTATAAAGAAACATCCAGAGAGGATTGCATCTGTCCTGTTTTCTGAACAGTTTGCATTAACTGGACATTCAACCAATTTGGCATGTGACTTTGCTCTGGAGGTCTACAAAGAAGTTGTAGAGAACTTAAAAAACTTTCCATAAATGTATCATACAGCTCCATTGGGTAAATATACTAAGAGTTAGGGTCTGTCAAACTCCAGCCAAAATTCCTGCCAGAACAGAGTACTCTGTTTTTTGAGAAACATAGATGCCTATCAATTCTCCCCTTTGAATCTTAGTTCAAATGAAGAGCTCAGTAACTAATATGTGTTTTCCAACTTCCATTTTTAGTTGAAAGTTAGTCATGAATTATTTCTTCATAGGAAAGAAGTTATAAAGTGTAGTACGGTGGTGATGCACCGTAAGACATATGACGGTACTACATTGCCTCACAAAAGAAAATCCTAACCGGCTTACACCGGCATATAAGTATCATTAGGTGGTGCTAAGATGATCACTCATAAACTTATTCTACTCAGACAACGGTTTCATGGTTAGCACCTGCATAAGTTACACACAATCATCAGGTCTGGCTGCACACCGAACCTGGTCCCAATACAGTCCATACAACCGTCCGTCATCACTCGCACGGTTGTTCTCAAGCCAAACATGCCTTGAGGTACGTGTTAACATTACTAACAACGTGACAGGGTCTCCCATACTTGCTTGTAGCATGCCAGGGAAGGGCGTTGCTCAAATACCCCAAACGACATGAAGAGTCATAGAGGATACTAAAGTTTGCCGGGTTACCTGCCACCCGTGAGGCTCCACCCTTAAGCTTGTGCGCCCTGGTGGACGGTGCTTACATGCACCCCCCAAGACATATGAAGTCCCGAGATGCATGACTTTCCAACATAACACATAAGTTAGATTGCCACCTTCATATTAGACTAATATGGTAGTCCTTATGTGGGCCTAGTACCGTTTTCTCACCGTATCCTAAGTATTTGTCGTAATACGATCCTTATTCCATGCGCTATTACCAATGCGGCTCTGATACCATGCTGTGAGGGCCCAACCCGATCATGGGGCCGTGCCTCTCTACCAGGAATTGCATTTGGTGGTGCCGTGATATGCGGCACCCAACAGCACACATATAAGGAAACATGTATTACATAAATCAAAAGTGGAAGCTTAAAATGTTCTTTATAAATAATTTACATCAAATAACTACAGAAGAAGACTAGTTTAGCTCACGTTTAATATCTACTAAGCACTCGAGGAGATGTCCAGCCCGTGGACTCTTCTCGCTAGAAACACGAAGTCATACGGCAGCGGCCAGGTTCTCCATGTGTAAAACGACTCGGAAGTCTCCGAGTCTCACCGGAAAACCTTCTCATAAGCACCGATGTTAACCTGCAAAACCACTCATGTAGCAAGCTTGAGCACATAGGCTCAGCAAGACTGACCCGTCTCACCTAAACATTGACTCTACATGCTAGAATTGCAATGTATAATAGGAAAGTAAGTTGCAAGAGACACACCTATTTAGTTGGCTCTTATTTTCAAGTTTTAGCAGCAAGTGTGTGGAAAACCTCATGCTAAGTCACATAAGAAAGCCGCAATCAAACAAGAAACGCATTTCTCTTATGTGCTTTTCATAAGATCAAAAAGAACTTAAATTAGCTCTAAACTATAACAAGTCATTAACAAACAAAGTACAACTTTCAACCAGCAATCTTTTATGATGACATTAGCCCGTTCTTTCTATGTCACGGTACAGTGAACAAGTGGTACTCACTGACTCCGTGGGACAGCGATTATAATTGTTTTACACCTGCAGGGTAACCCGAATAACCCGTCACGTACTCCCGAACTCAATGTTGCCTTCAGCCACCATCACGAACATCGTATGCAACCACCTTTTATTCGTCAGCCAAGTCTTGGACCGGTCCTATCGTCCCGAGCAAGTGGTCTCTGTGCGGCGCATCCGCAGTGCCCACCAGCCAATTTACACCTCATGCTCTCAATGTACCCTCTGGACGACAAGCAATGCCTCGACAGATCGCTACCCGAATTACATCGGTTTCCCGGTTCCCATATATCCGGTAGGTCTTTGGTACTGTTTTACCTTATTCAACAGGCCCGCACACGGCTCGGTCCTCAATTGACACAAGCAGAGCTATGGCACCCAGGCCCAACGTCCTGCTGTCCTTATTCTCGCTCGGTCTCATTTTTCTTGCCATGTGATTCATTTGCTATCTCTAACCAAAGTGTGTGCCTCTAGCCTATTCTCGCGAGCAGTTCCAACTACTCGACTTGTACCAAATCCTACACTATCTTAGCGTTGCAGTGGCTACCCGATGTTTAAAACCTAAGCCCAAAACCCTACTTCTCTTGGCTATGCATTTGGGTTTTCAAACAAGACTCTAATGCTCAATTGTACGAAATACATAAAGTAAGTTTTCAAAACATAAAACTTTATGAAATGGCTTATGCAAGCCGGAGCTTGCCTATTTTGCAGGGTAGTAATTGTAAGTGCTCAAGTTTTGCATGCACTCAAAGTGTTCATCACACCACACCACCAATATTTGAGGGAATTTTATGAACACATTTGAAGAGCATGTAAACACCATCAACATAGTTATTAGAGGATAAACTCACAAAATGCAAATGTGGTATTTCCCACATGCATCATATAAAATAATGCTCATGCCAAATTTCACGCAAATCGAAAACCTTTTGAGGTATTTTTGGGCATAATTAGAAAGAGGAAAGTTTGAACTTCAATTCAAATTCAAACTCCTTTCATCCCATGACTTCAAAAGTGGGATCCATATTCACACTCAGCACATTTTTGTGAGCTCACACACCAATTTTCACTTCATTTGGAGTTGATCTTGACATGAGCTAAATTAAGAAAATTCAAATTCCATTTGAATTTCAAACTGCATATGTGCTGTAAATACATTTCAAACACTTCACAATTTGAATCATTCAAATCCAAATGGACATTTGGCGAATTATTCAAATGAACAAGGGCATTAGGGTCCTCAAAGTTTAGAGCAGTGGGAAAATTAAAGTTCAGAGGTTAAACTAGGGGTGGGGCCCTCTTGTCAGCCTCTAAAGTGAGCAAACCGACTAAAACACTCGGTGCTCGGGTTCTCGCGCGTTGCCGAGGCCGCGGCGATGCCGCGGCGCCAGCAGCTGCTTCCAGCACGGTAAACGGCGGCCGACGTCTCCAGCGTCTTATCTTCGAGTCCCGGCCGTCCCAAAGCGATTTCACTACTGTCCCGACGCCTCCTCGCACTGAAAACTCAAAGAGAGCCGCTGCACACCCAAACTCACCACCTCGCCGTCGACCGGCCAAACCCGTCCTTGCACTTCGAGCTGAGGCCATAAACGGCACCGCCGACCTTCAATGGACGTGCTCCAGCCCTCAGCTGCCCGTGATCAGCTCCCCTTGAGCTTTGCCGAGTCGATTTTCCACTGCTCTGTTCATCCCGAAGCGCCTCCGACTTGACACCGTCACCCGGATAGCTCCAAGCTTCTCCGGCGCCGCCAACTGCTCTCTGAGGTTAGCATCGAGGTCTAGTAGCATTCCCCGAGCTCCCTTGCTCCCTCTTAGCGCTGGCTAGCCGGAATTTCAGGTTTTCCGAGGATGGCCGTATATAACTGAAGCTCACAAAAACGTAAAATTCCGTTCGCATGGTTGATCATCCCAAAAACTGGTCGATCTAGAGCAACTAGGGTCCTTCACAACCACCCTGACCAAAAACCACGAAGAGACATCCATCCGACGGGTTGAGCAATGCAAACTCGCCGCCGCCGGCCGAAATGCCTTGGGTTGCTGTTGAGCTCATAGCTCTGGTTGTTTTCCGCGTGGTTTGAGTGCGCCAACACCTTCCTCGAGCTTCAGTGGTGCTTTACGGCCGCTTCGGGCATCGAGAGAAGTATTGGACACATTGGTCATCGTCGGTGACGCACCACCGATTGTCGCCGTCAATGCCGACCGGTTTTGCGGCGATGGCAATGCTGCACAACCATGTCCGGCCGCTAGGGCTTGGTCTGAGGAGCGTGTAGCGCAAAAGATCAGTGGAAATGGTGCACCGTAGATGGACCGATCCACGGCCTCTGTTCGTCGCGCGCTCGGGCGCCGGGCGGGGGTTGAACACGACGCTGTGTGGTGGGCCCGGTTGTCAGCCATTTAAACTTTTCCCTGATTTTCAGTTTCTAGTTCGAACTTCAAACCCACATAACTTTTGCTAGGAAAATCCAAATCGAGTGAACCAAATATTGTTGGATTCAGCTCTCTGAGTACTTTCCAAAAAATCAAGTTTCAATGTATGAAAGTCCTTATTTCTACAGAATTAATTCTTCAAAGTTTAAACTGTTTAGAATTTTAACTGGAGAACCCTTTGATGAAAAATTCTGAAATTTGGCCAGGATGTTCCTCATAATATCTGAGCTACAATAGAAATTTTATATCCAGTTGAGCTCATCTGATCCACCTAATGGTGTGATTAATGAAATTGTTCCAGAGAGAATGAAAAATGTCCAGAAACAATTTTTCAGATTTTCTACGAATTTATTTAGCTCATAACTTTTGCTAGGAATCTTCAAATTAGGTGCCAACTCCATTGGAACCCTCTAAAAATCTAGTTTCCATAAAGTCATGGCTTGCTCCATGAAAATCCCTAGAACATCCTAAGAGCTCTAATTAATGCCAAATACACATTTATTTGTGGAGGGCTCAAATGAGCTGTGCTGCAAATGAAATTTGGTCAAGTCTCTATTTAGGTTGTATCCAAACCCCAGTTAAAAATTTCAGAGTTATTAGGCCTGTCTAGCTATACTTATAGTCTTAATAATACCAACTTCAAATTCAAATGCATTTAAATTGACACACATACATATTTATATTGTGTAGTCGCTAAGGTTGAAGAGGAGCCAGAGGTGTTGAATTTCATCACCCCGGAAGAACAGCTAGCGTACGACCAGCAGCAGCAAGGCAAGCTCCGGTTTGCATTAGCATTTTATAAACTTTATTGTTTTGAGAACTTACATTGAGTACCCACCTTATTTATGCATTATAGTCTTGTTTGAAAACCCAAATGCGTAGCCAAGAAAACCCTGGTTTTGATATTAGGTTTTTAAACCTCGAGTAGCCACTGCAATGCTAAAATAGAGTAGGATTTGCTACAAGTCGAGTGGTTGGAACTGCTCACGAGAATAGGCTAGAGGCACACCACTCGGTTAGATATAGCTAATGGAACACATGGCAAGAAAAATGAGGCCGAACGGAGAGTAAGGGCAGCAGTACGTTGGGGCCTAGGAGCCACAGCTCCGCTTGTGTTGATTGAGGACTGAGCCGTGTGCGGGCCTGTTGAACAAGCTAGAACACTACCGAAGACCTATCGGTATATGGGAACCGGAAAACCGATGTAATTTGGGTAGCGATTTGTTGAGGCATTGCTTGTGGTCCAGAGGGTAGGTTGAGAGCTTGAGGTGTAAATCGGCTGGCGGCACTGCAGATGCGCACATAGAGACCTCTTGCTCATGACGATAGGACCGGTTCAACATTTGGCTGACGGATGAAAGGTGGTTGCGTACGACGTCTGTGATGGTTGCTGTAGGCAACATCGAGTACGGGCATACGTGTCTGGTTATTCGGGTAACCCTGTAGGTGTAAATCGATTATAATCACCATCCCTCGCGGTCAGTGAGTACCACTTGTTCACTGTACCGTGACGTGGAAAGAACAAGCTATTTCCATGTTAAAACATGGCTCTCTCAAGGCTTTACTTTGGTTGTTAATGAATTGTTGTAGTTTAGAGCTAATTAATGTTCTTTTTAACCTTGGGCACAGCACAAGAGAGAAATGCGTTTCTTGTTTGATTGCGGCTCTCTTATGTGCCTTAGCACAAGGTTCTTCCATGGCTTGCACTAAAAACTTGAAAGTAAGGTTTAACTAATTAGGCATGTCCTTTGCAACTTACATTCCATTACACCATGCAAACCCAGCATGTAGAGTTTTATGTATAGAAAAGACGGGTGAGTCTGACTGAGCCATCGTGCTCACTGCTTGTGTTTGAAGCGTGTGCAGGATGCTATGAGGAGGAGGGTCCCGACGAGGAGACGGATCCCTAAGAGGGCAACCCCGTCAAGTGGGAGTCATGCACGTGTGATTCTCCCATAACACTTTGAAAAATCGCAGCGTCCGGTTTCTGGTCTCGCGAGTTTTTTCATCAATTATCCGTGTTGGATGCTCAACATAAGTGAGGTACGGCTTCAAATCTGCGATGCCTCCCTTGAGAATCTCTGTTGGAACTTTCAAACACTTCCACAACTGAGATATGTGGACGACGTTATGAACTCCGGCTAAGACTGCCGGTAACTCCAAACGGTATGCCACGGGTCCACATCTTTCGATGATGGCGAAGGGACTGATATAATGCGGAGCTAATTTTCCTTTCACTCTGAATCCGTGAAATCCCTTCATAGGAGATACACGGAGATACGACGTCTCCTATCCGCATAGCTCTTTTGTCTGGACTGAGCGGCTTTAAAATTTGCTTGAATAAGCCTTACCCGCTCTTCAGCTTCATTTACGAGATCAATCCCGTAAATAACTCTCTCTCCAGATTTACACCAAATCAAGGGTGTGTGGCACTTCCGGCCGTAGATAGCTTCATACGGTGCCATCTTGATACTTGCTTGATATCCATTGTTATAAGCGAATTCCGCCAACGGTAGATGCTCATCCCATCCTTTACTGTGGTGAATGGCACATGCTCGAAGCATATCTTCGAGAACTTGGTTCACCCTCTCCGTTTTCCCATCGGTTTGAGGATGATATGCAGAGCTTCTAATCAATTTGGTCCCCAGTGAGGCATGTAGCTCCTCCTAGAAACGAGCAACGAACAACACGCCTCGATCGGAGATGATCGTCCGGGAAACTTCATGTAGGCATAGTATTCTTGCAATATACAGCTCTGCATACTTCTGGGCATGGAATCCCGTATGTACCGGGATGAATTGTGCTGATTTGGTTAGCCGATCAACGATCACCCAAACCGAGTCATGATTATTAGCCGTGAGAGGTAGTCCAACAATGAAATCCATACTAATATCCTCCCACTTCTATGCCGGAACACTTAGCGATTGCAAGGTTCCCGCTTTCTTCATGTGGTCGGCTTTAACTCACCAACACTTATCACATTCTGATACGTATTTAGCAATCTCTCGCTTCATCCGGGTCCACCAAAATTTAGTCTTCAATTCCTGGTACATCTTGTTGCTGCCCGGGTGAATAGAAAATTTAGATAAGTGAGCCTCATCCAAAATTTTCTTCCGCAGCCTCATATCACGGGGTATGACTATCCGGTCCTTGAACCATAGAGTACATTCATCATCTAACCGGAAACATTTTACTTCCCAGTTCTTCAACCTTCTCCTAATATGAGACATGACCTTGTCTCGCTTTTGAGCTTTCATAACCTCCTCTTTTAATGTGGGTATGAGAGCTAGATTATGTAAAGCTCCATATGGAACCAAGTAGAGACTCGGTTCTTCCCCTTCTATCGGCGTAATGGTCAGATTATGAATATGAGATTTCTGGCTAAGTGCATCGGCAACCACATTTGCCTTGCTCGGATGATAATGAATTTCAGTCTCATAGTCCTTGATCAGCTCCAACCATCGCCGTTGTCGCATATTCAGCTATTTTTGAGTGAATATGTACTTCAAGCTTTTGTGGTCGGTGTAGATATGAACTAGATTTTCCAATAGGTAGTGTCTCCACATCTTCAACGCTAACACCACGGCAGCAAGCTCGAGATCATGAGTTGGATAATGTTGTTCATGATTCCATAATTGCTGTGATCCATACGCGACCATGCGTCCTCCTTGCATGAGTGCACAACCAAGTCCGATGCCAGTCGCATCAAAATAAACATCAAAAGGCTTGGTTGTATCCGGTTGAGCTAGAACCAGGGCTGTTGTGAGGTGTTTCACCAACACTTGAAAAGCTTCCTCACATGGCTTGCTAGAATCATATTTGATGCCCTTTTTCAGTAGCTCCGTCATAGGTTTAGAGATTCTTGAGAAGCCCGGGATGAACCTCCGATAATATCCCGCCTAACCTAAGAAGCTACGAACTTCATGGAATGATGTTGGAGACTTCCATTGCAGCACTTGTTCAATCTTGCTTGGATCAACAGCGATGCCTTCCGCTGAAATAATATGTCCAAGAAATGGCACTTGGTTGATCCAGAATTCACATTTACTAAACTTTTCATAGAGCTTGTGATCTCTCAATTGTTGGAGCACAATATGCAAATGTTTAGCGTGTTCCTCCTCTGATTTGGATTAGACCAAGATATCATCGATGAATACCACGACGAACTGATCCAACTCCTGCATGAACACCGAGTTCATAAGATACATAAAGTGAGCCGGAGCATTGGTCAACCCAAATAACATGACAAGATACTCATAGAGTCCGTATCTTGTCGAGAATGCTGTTTTTGGGATATCCTCCGCTCTAATCTTGATTTGATGATATCCTAACCTTAAGTCCATCTTTGAGAAGACTTTAGCACCCACTAGTTGATCGAAGAGAATATCAATTCTTGGTAGTGGATACTTGTTCTTTATCGTCACAGCATTTAACGGACGATAATCGACGCATAGCCTCAGCGTCTCATCCTTCTTCTTCACAAATAAAGCCAAGCAACCCCGTGGTGATGAACTTGGACAAATAAACCCCTTGTCCATCAGATCTTTTAGTTGCTCCTTCAATTCAGCTAATCCATTCGGAGCCATTTTGTATGGTCTCCAAGATATCGGTGTGGTTCCCGGTATCAACTCTATTTTGAATTCCACCTCACGCTCTGGTGGTAAGCATGGAAGATCTTCGGGAAACATGTCCGCATATTCATGGACTACCGGAATGTCTTCTAACTTGCAAGCTTCGGCATTACATACTTACGGGACTTTGGAAACAGCTTTGCCGAAATACAACATACGACGCCCGTGAAGTGGAGAGTCCAAATGAACACTCCGGTTCATGATGTCCAGAACAGCCCTATGGAAAGTTAACCATGATATTCCCAATATGGCATCGATTCCTTGATCTTCGAGAATAATGATGGTGGTAGGATAAATTTTTCCACTCAAACAAATTGGTGCTCTAGAAACCTATGGTGATAATTGTAGCAATCTGATCCTGGATCACCGTCGCCTTGCTAACGAAGTTATGTGTTGCACCAGAGTCGAATAGAATGACAACCGGCTTGTCATTTATGGTGAACCTGCCTGCAAGAACAGGTCCTCCCTTCGGCAGATCATCAACTGACACATAATTAACAATTCCCACTTTGGACATGGCTTTTCTTTGCTATACAAAATGATTATTTAGAACTGGACCTGCAGACATTCTGTTGCTGCTCGGTTCAGTTGCTTCATGGACGTTGTGTTTATTGTCAATTTGAAGTGGTATACCACTCAGTTCAGCTGAGAAATCACCTTGATCATCTTCAATATCTTGAGGGGAATAATATTCTGGTGCACACTGTTGTACTGAGGTGCACAAGAAGTAAGTTGTTGCTGCGGTGGATGTAAATATAACCTCTTTGGAGTATAAGCGTCGTAATACTCCAAGAATGACTGCACCTTTTGTGGAACCTCTCGACCGGAAGGTGAACGGATTACCCACCGATACTTCTGAGGCAGATGATTGCATTCATCCTGTGATGAGTCCCTCCCCCTCTTTTCTTTAAGGTGGAGATTGGAATAATATTCCTGAGTGATAGCACAGCTAACAAACGCATCAAAATTCTTTTGGCTAACTTGAGCCAACTTACATCGCAGCCTAGCAGTTAGCCCTCGATAAAATGATAACTCTTCATGGTTGGTGATCTCACATAATCCGGTACATATTGAGCTAAGCGATTGAATTCCTTCGCATACTCAATAACACTCATTTCTCCTTGTTTTAGATTCCAGAATTCATCAAGACTTGTTTGCATTATGCCCACAGTAATGAAACAAGCATGAAATGCATCCCGGAACTCTGTCCACGTGACACGATGCCCTTCTTGTTGGATAGCAAGGTATTCTGCCCACCATGCTCCAGCAAAGCCGTGAAGATTCTGAGCTGCAAATAGTCTTCTGGAAGTCATCACATTGAATCAACCAAAACATGGACTCAATGACACGTAACCAGTGATTTGCTTCACAATGGTCAGCCGCTTCGGAGAATACCGGCGGTTATGTCGCCAAGAAATCCAGATAAGTGCTAGGGGTTTGCATGTGATGTTGAGCTTCTCTATTTATTCTTTGCTGAACTAGATTTCTGAGAGTTTCATTCATCTTCGCCATAAATTCCGCCAATCCGGTTGGCGATGGCTCTTGTGATGAAGTCGAGTCATTCCCACCTTGACTCGAATCTCCAAGCTCCATTTGAGAATGTGCGCGTACCACACTGCACGAACAAATTTTGAGTCAATCAAAATTATATCCCAGCAGTAAGTAAAGATAAGCAAAACATGAACATGCCATGAACTTTATGAAAGCATAACTACATTCATGTTTAGACAAATCTTAAGTACGATAAACGAATCAGCTTGACTACCCTGACCAGTTCACACAAACTCCAAAATTTACTCAGGTTAACTACAGATTCCTGACTTGAGTTCAATAACAAAGTTTTATTAAACTTCAGTATCTTTCCAATGCTTATTCATATGCCTCTAGATCTTTTCCGGATCAAAAGTTATGATTTTCCAAAGTTGACAGAATTCCTGGATAAATTTTTCCAGCATCTCCTTTGTACGTGGCTAACTTTATCACAGTTGTATATGCAAATACAATAACAATCTGAACAAACTTTGAACTACAACAATGTCGTACATTTCATAACCTTTCCAACGGTGTATCATAGGCTCCTTAAGGATTTTTCTACTTACAGTTATGGCTTAAAAAAATAAAGGTCCAGAGAGGTTTTGCTGCTGTCCTGGTTCTGGAGAGTTTGCCTTCAACTGGACTTTTCACCAACTAAACGTGTGATTTGCTCTGGAGGTCTACAGATAAGTTGTAGAGCACTTCAAAATCTTTTCTGAACTGTATCATACAACTTAATTGGTTAAAGCTACTCAGAGTTATGCTCTGTCAAATTCTAGCAAGAATTCCAGCCAGAAACAGAACACTCTGTTTTTGAAATCTTTGAGGCCTAATCATTCTCTCATTTGAATCTTAGCTCAAAATAAGAATTCAGTAACTAATATTTGTTTAAAACTTCCATTTTTAGTTGAAAGTTAGTTCATTAATCGTTTCTTCATAGGGAAGATATTTATAAATGTAGTACGGTGTCGATGCACCATAAGAATCATGTCGATACTACGTTCCTCACAAAAAGAAAAATCCTAACGCGATTATACCGGCATATACGTCTCAATTGTGGCACTAAAGGGTCTCTCGCACATGTGTACTACACGGGATACATACGTGGTTAGTACCTGCAGAAGAACACTCAGTAGTGATGCACTCCGAGGTTGTTATCATTTAAGGCAGGTCCATATTTGAAGGTAAATACATATGCTCGTATCATTGTCATACGGCCGTCCTTGAGTTAAGCCACGTCTCAAGGTACGTGATCGTGTTTTCACACCACACGATGGAGAACCCGAGTAGAGCACGAACGGGTCGTCAAGGTTCGGAATTTTATCAACCCAACAGATACCACCTACTGCTCTGGAGGGCATGCCGATGGCAAGCACTGCGTATGTTCTCCTATGCTATTTCCAGAAGAACACACTATCGTGCTACCGACCACACGATGGGGATTCCAGTTTCTAGCCTAATGCACGCCAGGGACCAGCGTTTCATATAAACTCAGAAACATGAAGAGTCCAAGAGTTTCATATTAACGGCCCACACCAAGCTGTGAGACCTATCCCTGAACCACATTCCTCGTCGGAGGAGCTAACCGAAATTGAACCGCTTCCGGTGGCGTTCCTTACCATGCTTACCCGAGCGTAGGTGCATCGTTACATAATCAACATTCAGAATTATAACAACTATTTTAGTCATGCCACTTTAAGTAACTATACTACTATATTCCTTATTTGGGCATACTAGCGATTCCTCATCGTAATTCTAAGTTTTCCCATAATACTGTCCTCATTTAATGTGCTATTACCAATGCGGCTCTGATACCATGCTGAGGGGGACCCCGGCACCCGTGTCACAGGGCCGTGCCTCTCGCCCGGGAATCGCATTGGGTGGTGCCGTGTTCTGCGGCACCCAACAGCACACATATAAGGAAAACTATATTACATAACTCAAAAGCGGAAGGTTACAAATGTTCTTTGTAAATAATTTACATAAAATAGCTACAGCGGAAGTCTATAAACATCTCACGTCCAATAACTAATGAGCACTCGAGAAGAGGTCAAGCCCGCGGACTCCTCTCGCTAGCAACACGAAGACATTGCAGCGGCTGGGTTCTCCATGTGTTACATGACTCCGAAGTCTCTGAGTCTCACCGGACAACCTTCTTCATAAGCGTCTATGTTAACCTGCAAAACTACTCATATAGAACGAGTGAGCACAAGGCTCAGCAGGACTTAACCGTCTCCCCTAAAGCATGTAACTCTACATGAAGGTAACTTGCACAATAAACAAGAAATTTGCATAAAGACTCGCCTACTCGTTCATCCTTAACTTTCAGATTTTAGCCATCACATTAGTGACCTTGCGCCGAGCAACATTGGAACTCCACAATCAAACAAGAAATGCTTCATTCCAATATTACTTGTCTCACGGTCTAAATTAACTTTAGTTTTCTCTATCACTACTTCATACATGATTTTCATGCAATTCCGATTATCATAGCAGCAATTTAAAACATGCAAACTGTTCTCACACAACTTGCTTACTACGTCACAACACAGTGAGCAAGCGGTACTCATAACTGCGAGGGACGGTGATTTGAATCAAACACTGTCCGGATAACTCGACACATACGCCCGCCTCTGAAGACCCAAATCTGGTGTCCTTCATTACGTCGTATGTGGCAACCTTTCACAGGACACCTGACTGTAGAACCGGTCGTGCCGTCTCGGGCTCATAGGTCTAACGAGACGATGTGGTATGCCTCTACCATCCAGTTAACCTGGTACGTCGGTTTCCAGGGTCCCATACAGCAGTAAGCATCCAGTACACAACTCAATACTTGCTCATAGGTGCCGCACACGCATCGATCCTTAACCGACACAGGCAGAGATACTCGACAAATACCTCATCTTGTCGCTGCCTAACCCTCTTGCTCGGTCTCATCTTTAGAAATATAAACTTTAGTTTGCCTCTTCCAACCACACCCATGTAATCCCGAACTATAGCTCGCGAGTAGATTCCAACTACTCGTCTTCTACCGGATCTCATAACCTATTTAGCACGGCATTATTCTACAGCGGTGACACTTCTCTATGGGGTCCACCCCGTGGTTCACCCACTCCAGGATCGCATAGGGTGGTGCCGTGCGATGCGGCACCCAACAGCACACACGAGAAGAATTAAGAACAACATACAAACTTTTATTTGATATAAAACAGCGGAAGACTTTTACAAAACTTAATTAACAGCAGAGGTACTATACATAGATGGCCTCTCATCCTAACTATGCAAAAGTGCAGCCGTCCAGCCCGGGGACGCTACACAGTAGCAGCAAGTAACCGGACATCACGGCGGCATGCAGGGCTCCAGCTCGGCCGTGTACCCCGATGGGGGAATCGCCTCATCCTCGGAACCTTCCTCATAACTCTCACCTGCACACAGCTCAAAATATTGCAACCGTGAGCATGATGGCTCAGCAAGGCTTAACCCACAACCCTAGGCATGGAACTCTACATGTAAGGATGTGTAAGATAGGAAAAAGGACTTTGCGATAAAGACATGCCTACATGTTGATCCTTACTTTCAGTTTTATAGCAACAGTTTATTGAGCCTTAGGCAGCCCACATCGGAAGTCCACAATCAAACAAGAAACGCTTTCTTCCGATGTGGTGATGCCCAAAGTGGAATATAAACTTAATTAGCTCTATAACTACAGCACACAATGTTTCAGGACATTAATAGTTCAATACAGCATAATCAGTTGGCTTAATTCACTTCTTACTACGTCACAGCGCAGTGAACAAGCGGGTACTCAAATAACCGCGAGGGATGGTGATTGTAATCATGACACACCCGGATAACACGTCACATACACCCACTTTCAGAAGCGTGATTTCACACCCCTTCTTACTCTGTTGTATACAACAACCTTTCAAAGGCAACCCAAATGCTGAACAGGTCCATACGTAACGGGCAGGAGGTACCTGCGTGGAGTGTGACTGTGCCCACCGGCATATTTACACCTTGCTACCCTCAACCCGCTCCTATTTACGGTTGGGTAAGCCTCGGCACCCAGGTTAACAAATTACATCGGTTTCCTGGTTCCCATATGTCAGTATGCACCCGGTACTGTTTGATACTTGTCCAGCAGGGACGCACACGGACGGTCCTCAACCGACGCCAACAGGGCAACGCACGTGAGACCTGCTCACTGCATCCTATCCCCCCTGATGGGTCTCATTTTCATAATTCAAGCCATTTTCTACCTCTTCTCATTCCGTGTGATAAGTACTATCTCGCGAGTAGCTTCCAACCACTCGACTCTACCGAGAGCCTAAACATTAGCATGGCATTCTCTACTCATTGAGTTTGTAAACTACCCAACCCTTTATAGGATTTAAAAAGGCTATGCAAGTGGGGTTTCAATCACCCTAACTCTAATGCATACATTTCAACCTAGACATAAGTGATACAAATGAAAACTTTATAAAAGGTACTTAAGTGCAAACCGGGGCTTGCCTGGTTGCGAGTGAAACGAGAAGTTAGCTTCAGGTTGGAGGACGTCCAAGGGCTCTGATGTCTCTTCGACTTCGGTCACTATATGAGATGTAGCAAAATATATGTATAAGTGCTCATGAAATATAAGAAGTAAACTTTTATTCATAGCTACTGCTATTTAGGATCCTTAATTGGCTTTTGGATTTTTACAGTGAAGACTAGACACTCTAAGGATGATCTGAGCAAAATTTGGACAAATGTTATTGCACATTGTGGTCTCCAAAATTCCCACAAGCACAAGGATTCTCTGAATTTTGAGCCCAAATCAGGAGCTTTGACATAGCTAAAAGTAGAATAACTGATTAGGGTAAGTCTCCATGGTTCTAACAAAATTTGTTTCACCATTTTTGGAGCATCCAACAGAGAGATATGAATTTTTGAAGTTGGACAGGAGTTCTGAAAAGTTTCTGTTTAAATTTGAATTTTCAAATAAATGCTGAACTTGGGAAGGCAGTTTAGCCTAGCAAATGAACTCCAATGAATCCCAAATTTTTACTGGAGACCAGCAACTATGAAAAGCACTAGCTTCCCAAATTTAGGAATATTTCATAAAGAATTGCTCCTGTAATAAATCCCTAAAAGATTTACTAAAAACAATTCTACAGAAATTCCTGGGCACTTTCATAGCAAGAAATTTGTTCCTCTGTGAAGTACTCCTCATGAGGATTCTAACAAAAATTGTCTCACTAATTTTGGAGCTTTCTACCCAAAGTTATGGGCTTGTAAAGATCAGCTAATTTCTGGAATTATTTCCCTAACAGAAACTTGAAATAATTGTGACCGGGCCTGTCGAAGTGTGTGGTCGACACTTCCCCCGGACCTGCTCTGGGCAGCCCGCGGAGGTTCTTTTTCGGAGGGGCTAGTCGCTTGCGGAGAGCCTAAGCGTAAGGGACGAGTGAGGGAGAAGCTTGACACGGCGAGTTTTACGTGGTTCGGGCCGCCGGAGCGTAAAACCCTACGTCCACGGTGAGCAGAGGTGCTCGCTGTATTGCTTACTGCTCAGAACCGGAGTCCTGAGCTTGAGGATGAGTTATGCCTAGGGTGTGAGTTGCTGGAGTGTGAACCCTTGCTAGCGTTGCCTACCCAAGCCTTTTATAGTCCAAGACTCGTGTGGCTTACAAGGGGGGCCCGGGACCCGACAGGTGGTCCCGAGGAAATTGCTTGCCGACTATCGTATCTGCAGTTATGTCGGTAGTTGTCTCTGACGAAGGCTTCCGAGTCTTCGTCTAGCCGCCCTGCCCATGCCGCATGCTAGTCGTAGTGGTTGATGACGGCGGGGGCGGCAGGGGATGTCTTGTCGCTGTGTTTATTGCCTGGCAGGTTCTGACACTGCACGCCAGTCTGCGATGCGACTGGGCGCAACGGCACCTGACAGAGGCGTGCTCCACGTCTCCGCATCTTGGGAAGGCGCGGGCCTTGAATACCTTGTACGGGCAAGGTATGGTGCGTCTTTATGCCCGCTGCCTACCGCTCGGGGGCAGGCAACGCTGTTCTGCTGGACACGTGGCGGGCCCGGAGCTCTCCTCTGAGGAGAGGGAGGTCCGGCCCCGCAGGACACGTGGAGCCTTCAGACCTCTTTCCGCGGAGGGGGGAGGTCCGGCTTCTGTCGGCCACGTGGCGGGCCCGGAGCTCTCCTCTAGGGAGGGGGAGGTCCGGCCCCGCGGGACACGCAGCGCCTTCAGAGCCCACCCCACGGAGGGGAGGTCTGGCTGCTGTTGGCCACGTGGCGGGCCCGGAGCTCTCCTCTGAGGAGAGGGAGGTCCGGCCCCGCTGGACACGTGGCGCCTTCGGAGCTCTTCCTGCGGAGAAGGACGAGATCCTTAGACATTTTGCCCTGTGCGCGGGGGTACCCCATATCGCGGGTACCGACAGTGGCCCCCGGGCCCATCTCGGGGGAGATAGCGAGCCCGAGGTGGGGCCTCCATCTCTTCTGTTCCGCGCACTTTCTCTAAGTCTCGCATTGACCGCTGCCGGAGCATGAACAATCGCGGGATCGTGGGAGCGTGCGCCCACTTGATGGTTGCTTTTACTGCGGCAGTTCCCAAGGCTGCCACTTCTGCACGTTGCGGCGCTTTCTTCGGTAACCACCGAAGCGCCTTGCCGGCTCGTCTTCTTGGGAGACTGACTCCTTGACCCACCGCTTCAGCTGGGCGGCTTGGGCCCACCTGTCATCGGCGCTCGGTCTTGGAGCCGATGTGGTGTATTCGAAGGTTTTCGAATCACTTCGAATCGTTCCTGGAAAGTTTTAAAAGGGGATCTTACCCGCATCGCGGCTTCCCTTCGCACTTCCTAGCGCTCGCTCTTTCCTTGAACTCTTGCGCCTTTGTCTTCCTGTCCTTGAGCTCTCCCCTGCCATGGCTTCCAAATTGCTCCCGACGTGTCTCGTTCGTTCCATCGAGCTTGGTCCAGTGCGCAGGCTGCTGGGCTGGCACACGGAGGAACAGAAACGCCGGCTCCGCCGGGGATCTCTCCCCCTGCTACTGGAAAAGGAGGAGATGGTCTTCTTTACTGCCTATGCCCTGGCGGGGTTCGTCCCGCCAATTTCCTCTTTCTTTGTCACATTGCTGGAGACGTATGGTCTCGAGCTCCACCACCTCTCTCCCAACTCCTTCGCAATGGCCGCTGTCTTCGTCCACTTCTGTGAGATGTTTGTGGGGGTGCACGCTTCGGTGACGCTCTTTCGCTACTTCTTCATGTTGCGGACGACCGGGCGCGGCTCGAAGACCCAGATGGGGCGTACTATTTCCAGCATCGCTGCAAGGACCCAAAGGTCTCTGGGTACCTTCTGCATTTCAGTGCGTCGAGGTGGGAAAACTGGAGGGAGAGCTGGGTGGTCGTGCAGATCGACGAGCACGATCGCCTACAGCTCCCAACCGCTGGCCCAACCACCGAGCGTCGCTTCTGGGAGGAGGTCCCAGAGTTGGAGCAGGAGTACGCACCGGTCTTGGAGCGGATCCGGTTCTTGGCCAACAAGGGGCTAACGTCCCTGATGGTGCTGATGGACTTCATGTCGCGCCGTACTGCGCCCTTGCAGCAGCGCAGTCGCCCAGCGTGGTACTACACTGGCGATCAGGACTGTACCAGGTTGGAGAGAGGTCCGGGCTCTGATCCTTCCGACGAGGAGCTGTACGAGATGGTGGGCAAGGTGAGCGGCGACTTCATCCCCAGTGGTGACCCCGCCCTTCCGTCCTCTGCCACTCCCCTCTTCTTAGAGCCGCAGAGGAGGTCAGAGCTACTACAGAAGATGCCGAACCTCGATGACATCGGGATCGCCGTCCGGCATGTTGGGGATGCCTTCCGTGGCATCTCGATCCTGGGAACCGAGCGCTCCGGATCGGGGCGCGAGGCGTCTGTCGCTGCCCAACCCGTCCCAAGAGCCGGAGGAACTCAAGCCACCGACAAGGGGAAGGGGAAGGAGCCAGCTCCCGGGTATCCAGAGAAGAAACGCGCCCGGTCTCCTCCGAGGGCGCCGACTGTGTCGAGTCAGGGAGCTGGAGCACCCTTGCACCCATCGACCCGAAGAGGCCCCGGGTGTCCCACCCCAGCGGGTCTCTTCTCGGAGAGCGGCAGTCCGAAGAACCCCAAGCGCCTCGTCATCCTTCCTCAGGCGGAGGGGCTTCTAGGACGAACGCTGGTGGGGCGACGCCGGAGAGTGTGCCGGGGGTCCAGACGCCACAGCCCACGACCGTTCCAGCGGCAGGACCTGGCGGTTCAACTACGGCCCAGAGGCCGGGGCTACAAGCCCGTTGGAGCGCTCATGTCGCCCAGTAAGTGTTGCTCCTTCTGGCTTGTAGGAGCCGCGTTCTCGTCCCCTCTCTTAGCCTGAGAGCTTTCTTTTCTTGCAGGGACCGACCGGCTGCCGGGGGCGGGCCTCTTACCCGGCCATCCCCAATTGGCGGAGGCTCCGCGCCACAACATCTGGGAACCACGATGGTTCCCATGGCCCCCAAGCCGGCGGGGGCTTCCTTTGTGCCGGCGAGTTCACCCTCCGCGGTGGCTGCAGCCGCACCTGTCCGCCCTCCTTCACCAGCCCGGAAGTCCGGTCCTGAGACTGGAAGGGCCGCTGTAGGTGCACCTGCTGGCCCCCTGGCTCCCTCAGGACAGCGTCTCGCTCCAGTTGCTGAGGCACCAGCACCTCCGCTGGTCTTAGACGCGACAGGGGGGTCAGGGGCGCGACTCCTGTCCCCTCTGTCCCGGCACCCATGTGGGATGCCCTGGGGCGTGTCCAGACCAGCACCCGACAGTTCCAGGTCGCCTTTGAGCGGGAGCGGGGGGCGCTGGCCAGAGAGAGGGAACACCTTCTTAGCTGGGAGCACCTCCTGCAGCAGCGGACCCAGGAGGCTAGGGCGGAGCTTGACTCGAGGCAGTCAAGACTTGAGGCCATGAGTGCTCTGCTTGACACTCAGAAGAAAGCCATCAGCCGCCTGGAGTCAGAGACCCAGCGACTTCGCGCTTCCTACTGCGAGGCCCTGTCCCATGTTGAAGCCAAGGCCGAGGCGCGCTCTGCCGCCGCGGAGGAGTTGCGGCTGCAGGTAGCTCGTCGAGAGTGCGCCGTCGCCGATCGGGAATGTGCTGCAGCGGCTGAGGAGGAGAAGATCGCCGCACGGCTGAAGGCCAAAGAGGGCGAGCTGAGGGCTCGGACCGAGGAGCTGGAGCTCCGTGAGTCAGCTGCTTCTGCGAGGGAGGAGCAATTCACCCAGGAGCGCCAGGCGGCGTTGGATCACGAGTTGGCGGCTCGCCAATAGGTAGAGAAGCTCCAGTCTTCGCGGTCTACCGAGGCCCAGGCGGTCTGGGGCTTTATTGCCGAGGCGGGGTCCGCCTTGGCTCCTCTTGGTTTCAGCACGGTGCGGATGGAGGCTCCGGCGCAGGAGATGTCCGAGGCAATCCCGGCACTTGAGTCCATCGGCGGCAAGCTGGGCCGGCTCGAAGCGGTGATCGCCGACGAGCTTGAGGTGGAAGGACGGGGCCTGGTGAAGGAGGTCGCTACGCACGTACTGCGTGCGTCCGGAGCCAAGACCCTTCCTTCTCTCTAGAGTTAGTCCGTCTAGGACCCGTTGCCGAGCGGGAGGAAGCTGCGAGGGCCGAGGTCGAGGACGTGGCCGCCCTTGTGGCCTCTAGGTTCCAACGGGAATCCGGGGACTCTTAGGCATCTGCCCCCGTGGCCACAAGGCCCTGTACCTCCTTTTTTATTTTTGTTGAGTCTGTAGCCCAGCTCATGGAGCCTTGTATGAACAGACTCTTGTTTTCTTCTGTGTCTATGTGCTTTAGTCTTCTTCTTGGTTTTACCAGGCCGAGTCCTTAGCTCCGCAAGGTACTCAGAGGCCTTGACCAATCTCGAAGCTCTGCATAGACACCTTCCCCGGGTCCTTACTGTATTAAGGGCCCCGGAGGTCTCCAGGACCCGCCCCATGAGAATGGGGGGGTCCGGGCCTGCTAGCCACGTGGCGGGCCTGGGGCTTTCCTCTGAGGAGAGGGAGGTCCGGCCTCGCGGGACACGTGGAGCCTTCGGACCTCTCCCCGTGGAGGGGGGAGGTCCGGCTTCTGTAGGCCACGTGGCGGGCCCGGAGCTCCCCCCTGAGGAGAGGGAGGTCCGGCCGCGCTGGACATGTGGGACCTTCGGGTCTCGCCCCTGTGGAGGTGGCGAGGTCTGGGTTCTTCGGTCTTACCTTGGAGTTTCGGTCTTGCGCGATCCCGTAGCGGCCCCCTGGTAGGTGCGTCCCATTGGTTGGATGTACCTACCATACTCCTGCGGGGAGCTGAGGCCGAGAGGTCCTGCACACAAGTAAGGGAAACGTAATTCTCCTTGGGGGCTCCCCCTCCTCTATCTCATAGTCTTATTTGGCTTACGGTCCCCATCCACTTATACGGTGCTTGGGGACTACCGTGCGCGAAGTGCCGGGACCTCGGGGCCCCCCTGGCTATCGGCAGGTACCTCCAATGCAACCGCCTTTGGTAGAGAAGCAAATGCCGACTAGAGGTGAGAATGAGAAGAGGGAGCTGAGCGCATGGTGAGCATGCGCCAGAAGTGCAGTCATAAAAATTTAATACGTAATTTAAATGAGCACCATGGAAGAGCAAAGTAGGACAGGTTTCTTTTCATATAAATTTCCATAGGAGGAAGGCAGGCTAAACATGGAGGCCACGACCCGCCCCATTAAGAAGGGAAGCAAGACTCTACACGCTTGGGGTCGGAACCAAGCAAAGCTGAACGTAGTCCTGGACCATCCCCTGAGGCTTAGCTGCTCCGAGCACTGTTCCTGGACTCTATGTAATCTATTACAAAAAGAAGAGTCTGTCCTATTGTTGCTCTAGGGGTAGAACTTATGGAGGTGTTCTATGTTCCAAGGGTTCGGGAGCGGGTTCCCATTTTCGGTGGAAAGGCGTACGCACTCGGGACGGCACACTTTTGTGACTCGGAAGGGACCTTCCCAACTAGGGGAGAGTTTGTGGGTCCCTTCGCGAGAAAGTATGCGCTGCAGCACCAGGTCGCCTTCCTGCAGCTCCCGGGCACGTACAGGCCTCTGGTGGTAGCGGCGGAGCGCTTGTCTGTACCGTGCATTACGGAGGGCTGCATGCAATCGGACCTCGTCGATGAGGTCGATTTCTCCACGCCGGAGGTTGTCCTGCACGGCTTCATCGTAAGCTCGGACACGGTGAGACTTCATGGTGATCTCTGGGGGAAGCACAACTTTGGCCCCATACACCATGAAGAAGGGTGTCTCTCCCGTGGCCCGGCTCTGTGATGTCCGGTTAGCCCATAGTCTGCTCGGAAGCTCATCCACCAAATTGGCACCATGTTTCTTCAGGCTGGCATATGTGCGAGTCTTGAGGCCCCTAAGAATCTCGGCGTTGGCCCTCTCAACTTGCCCATTGCTCATTGGGTGAGCAACAGAGGCATAGGACACATGGAAGCCGAGGTCTTCGCAGTAGTCTTGGAACGCTGCGCTGGTGAATTGGGTCCTGTTGTCGGTGATGATTCTGTTCGGGACCCCGAACCGGCAGACAATCGACTTGATGAACTTTACTGCGGATTGCTTATTGATGGTGGCGACTGGTGTGGCTTCCGGACACTTGGTGAACTTGTCGATGGCGACATAGAGGTACCGGAAGCCCCCGACGGCTCTGGGGAATGGTCCCAAGATGTCCAGCCCTCATATGGCAAACGGCCATGAGGGCGGGGTCATCTGTACCGCCTGAGACGGTGTATGGATCTGCTTGGCGTGGAACTGGCACGCCTTGCAGCTCTCGACCAGCTTGACGGCATCCTGGAGTGCTGTCGGCCAGTAGAAGCCATGCCGGAAGGCTTTACTGAAAAGCGTGCGTGAGGAAGAGTGACTCCCACATTCGCCTCCATGGATCTCAGTGAGCAAGTCACAGCCTTCCCCCTGGGTTATGCACCGCAATAGGACGTGGTTGGCGCCACGTCGGTAGAGATCCCCTTCTACCAACGCGTATCTGTTAGCCATGCGCACGATCCGTTCAGCGGATACACGTTCATCAGGGAGGATGTTGTCTTTCAAGTAGTCCCGGATCTCCGTGATCCATGCATCGGGTCTGACTTGAGCGTCTGGATCTTGAGCGCTGGGTTGCACAGAGTCCCCGGTGACGCTTACGATCCTTGGCGGCGTCCATGGCTGCAGGGCCGCCGGGACCACCAGCTTCGAGGTGCTGGTCCAGCCCCCTTCGCCCGGCTCGGCGGACCGGGCTGTGGGCCGCAGCAACGTCCTCTCGAAGACTCCTTCGGGCACAGAGGCTCCGGTGGAGGCCTTCATTGAGAGGTCGTCAGCTGCGGCATTGCCAGCGTGCGGTACGTGGCGCAGTTCCAAGGCGAGGAAGTCTTTCTCCAACATCTGCACATGGAGCAGATAAGCAGCTAGCTGTGGGTCATTGCAGGAGCATTCACCCTTAACATGCTTGATAACTAGCTGGGAGTCGCCCTGTGCCAACAACTGGCGAGCACCCAGAGACAGGGCTGTCTTTAGGCCAAAGATGAGTGCTTCATACTCTGCCATGTTGTTGGTTGCCTTGAAATTGAGACGCACCATATACCCAAACTGCTCCCCCGATGGCATGAGAAGCAGTACGCCGGCACCAGCCCCCTGCATTCGCGAGGAGCCGTCGAAGAAAAGCGTCCAGTAAGGCCTAGTGAAGGCCTGAGCTCGGCGCTCTGGTTCACCGTCTTCATGGCCCCCTGGGTCAGCCTTCGTTGGCGTCCACTCAGCCACGAAGTCAGCCAATGCTTGGATCTTGACTACGTGACGAGGAAGGAAGACCAGCTCAAACTCCGCCAGCTCCACTGCCCATTTAGCGACATTTCCAGTCGCGTGGGGGCTGTGGAGGACAGCCTTCAGCGGATAGGAGGTGATCACCGAGGCCCGGTGGGCTTGAAAGTAGTGGCGGAGCTTTCTGGACGCCACGAGCACTGCATACAGCAGCTTATGGACCTCCAGGTACCTTGTCTTGGCGTCATGGAGGACCTCGCTGATGTAGTAGACAGGCCTCTGGATGGTCTGGACCCTCCCTCCCAGGTCAGAGATATCTTCATCCATGGGCTCAGGCCTACGGGAGGTGGGTGGGCCCAGGGAGGCTGCCGGGAGCTGATACTCGAAGGCTCCCAAGCCGTCTTGGACCTCCGGGAGGTCCCGCTGATTTCCCGGGAGCTCCGGGAGGTCTTGTTGGACATCCGGGAGGTTCCGTTGGACCTCCGGGGGGTCCCGTTGCACCTCCGGGAGGTCCTGCTGGTCTTCCGGGAGGTTGTCATGGGGGTCTGGGGGTCCGTTTTGGACCTCCGGGGGGTTGTCTCGGAGACCCGAGGGGTCGTCTTGGACCTCCGGGGTTTCCTGGCGCCTGTCTCCTTCTACCGGAGCAGGCTATGGCGATGAGAGGTCCGGCCGCTCTGCGACGAGGACCATACTCACCACTTCATCCGTCGCCGCGATGTAGAGCAACAGATGCTCTTCGGGCTCGGGGGCTACCATTATGGGTAGGGTCGTCAGGAGTTGCTTCAGCTCCTGGAAAGCTTCTTCTGCTTCGTCGGTCCAAGAAAATAGGCCGGATTTTTGCAGGAGCTTAAAGAAGGGGAGCGCTCGCTCTGCTAACCTCGGTATAAACTGATTCAGCGCGGCTAGGCATCCCGTGAGTTTCTGGACTTCTTTGGTGCGGGTGGGGGGCTGCATCAAGTCGATGGCTTTGATCTTCTCTCTGTTAGCCTCAATTCCTCGGTGTGAGAGCAGGAATCCTAAGAGTTTTCCAGAGGATACGCCGAACACACACTTGTCGGGGCTCAGCTTGGTGCGCGTAGAGCGCAGTTTGTCGAAGACTAAGGCCAGGTTATCTAGTAGGGATGAACTCTGCCTGACCTTAACAACGATGTCATCGACATACACCTCAACTAAGTCTCTTATCAACTCCCCGAAGGTTTTGTGCATTGCACGTACAAAGGTAGGGAGAGCGTTCTTTAGGCCATAAGGCATAGAGACATAACAGTACAGACCGTCTACTGTGATGAAGGAGGTGTGCTCTTCATCTTCTCTAGACATAGGGATCTGATGGAAACCCGAGTAGGCGTCTAGGAAGCACAGCATATCGCAGCCTGATGTCGAGTCTACTATTTGATCTATTCTAGGGAGAGGGAATGGATCTTTGGGACATGCCTTATTGAGACTAGTGTAGTCGATGCACATCCGGAGCTTCCCGCCGTCCTTCGGGACAACAACAGGGTTCGCCAACCACCGGGGGTGGTGGACTTCCCGTATGAAGCCAGCGTCCAGCAGCTTCTTGATTTCTTCGCGGATGAAGTTTTGCCGCTCGATGGACTGCTTGCGGGGCTTCTGTTGGACTGGCCGGCGTCGGGGAAGACCTTTAAGTGGTGCTCGATCACCTCCCTAGGGATCCCCGGCATATACGACGGCTGCCATGCAAACATGTCGACGTTGTGCCGGAGGAAGGTGACGAGCACGCCTTCCTATTTGCTATCCAGGCCCCCGGCTACCCGGGTAGTCTGGGTGGCATCGGCGCTGATTTGGACGAGCTTCAAGGGGACGTCGACCACGTCGAGGGGTTGCATACGGGGTGCTGCGGTAGAGGCACGGTGGCGTTTACTCGGGTGGAGCCGGTTTGGTTCTGCACTGCCAGGGGTTGGTGCTCTAGCTGTTGTAAGCGCTTGGAGCTTTTCCGAGGCTGACACTGTGGCAGTGCGGTCTCCATGAATCCTGAGGATGCCTGTTGGTGTAGGCATCCTCAAGACGAGGTAGCCGTAGTGGGCTACTGCCATGAATCGGTACAGGGCTGGCCTGCCAATTATGGCGTTGAAGGGGAGGTCGATCTCCGCCACGTCGAACAGAATGTACTCTGTCCGATAGCTGTCCGGTGCCCCAAAGGTCACCGGGAGGCTGATGTGGCCATAGGGAATGACCTGTCCTGGCCCTACCCCTGAGAACGGACTCGATGGGGTGAGCTTGGCCATCGGGATCTGCAGCTTCTGGAAAGCTGCGCGACTGATGAGGTTCAGTCCAGCCCGGCCATCCACCAAAACGTGGTACATCCTCACGTTGGCGATGGTGGGGGCAACCAAGAGCGGTAGTTGGCCGGCCCCAGCCATGTTCCTGGGGCAGTCGGTGGCATTGAAGCTGATGCGGGTTCCCATCCACATGAGGTGTGGTGCGGCACTCGGGAGGGGAGCCACCGACGCTACCGCTCGGCGCAGGGTCTTAACCGCGCTTTGGGACGAGGGGTCAGCGGACCCACCATAGATGACGTGGAGCATCTTCCGGTGCTCGTCATCACTAGAGCTGGAGCTCTCATGATTGCGCACCGCCTTCACGGCGCGCTGAGGCTCCTGGAACTCCACCTGGTGGTCGACGTTGTCTGGGGCATCGACCTTCTGCTTGCCCTCCCTTTGACGGTAGGGTGGGGCATCAGTTAGAAGGTTCTTCCCTTTCCGGAAGCGCTCCGCGAGCTTCTGGATCTCCCGGCACTTGGCAGCAGTATGGTAACTGGTGCCGTGCACGGGGCATAGCTCGTCCTGGCCACCGTCTGGAGCTGGTGACTGTCGCGGCCTTTTGTCGGGGCGCGGCCCCCGAGCTCCACTGGGTGCCGCTGCTGCGGCAATGGGGGCCGCGGCCGGTGGTTTCATCTTGCCACCGCCCCGGTTCTTGATCTTCCTGCCGCTTCCATAGGAAGCGGCGCCAGATCCTGGCTGCCCTCCTGACTCAGAGGCTGGCAGGGAGTGCCAGTTCCGCCCTTCTGCTGCTCTGGCACACTTGTCTGCCAGGCTGAAGAGCTCTGAGACGTCGCGGACCTCTCTGGTCGCGAGCTTCTCGAGCATCTTCTTGTCCCGAACGCCTTGCCGGAACGCCACCACCACAGAAGCGTTTTGGATGTGTGGGATGGTGTTCCGTACCTGGGAGAACCGCTGGATGAAGGAGCGCAGCGACTCCCCAGGTTGTTGCTGGATGGCGTGAAGGTCGAGCTCCGTGCCAGGCCGGGTGTAGGAACTGCCGAAGTTGGCGGTGAACTGCCGGCAGTGCTCTCCCCAGGAAGTTATGGAACCCTAGGGGAGGTTCATGAGCCAAAACCGGGCTGGGCCGGTCAAGGCAACGGGGAAGTAGTTGGCCATGACGGCCTCATCCCCTCCTGTGGCAAGTACGGCGGTGGAGTAGATCTGGAGGAACTCCGCCGGGTTGACGCTGCCGTCGTACTTCTCGGGCAGGTGCAGCCGAAACTTGCGCGACCACCTCCCAAAGCAAAGGTGGGGCGCCAGGGCCGCACATCCTGCTCCTGTTGCTGCAGGCGTTGGTGCCGCGGACGCTTGGTTCGCCGCTGGCACAGTGTACCCCGGTATGGGCAAGGCTGCGCCATAGACCGGGGATGCCGTTTGCAGGGCATATGGCTGTGGCATATGCTGCACGGCGTATGCCTGGGGCAGAGATCGCGTGGCGAAGGTCTGGGCCTCAGGCTGGGTCGAGGCTGATGTCATGCTATCGCCAGCCTCTTGGTTGCGACGCCTTTCTCGACGTCGCTCGAGGTACACCCGGGCATCCTGGCCCAAGTGGCACCGTTCCAGCTCTGTCCTCAGGTCCGTCGACTGAAGCCTGGTGGAGCTGGAATCCGCCGTCTGCCCGTCAACCGTTGGCGTGCGCGTCAGCGACAGAGCCGGTTGGCCGGAGCGTCGTCCCCGCCGAAGTCGAGGGTTTGCGGCTGCGACGACGAGACGGTCTACCTCGCGAATCCACTGCTGGGTCGCTGCCTGAGGCGCGTCCCCAGCAGGTGGATTGTGCAGTAGCGCTCTTGCTGCAGCTAGCGCATCCCCGTGGGGAACGCTCAGCGCTGCAGAAGATCTCACGCTAGTTGGAGCCTGCATTGCCGGAGTCGGCGTTGCCGGAGTCGGCTGCTGGCTTCCAGCTTGCGCCGACACACTCCGTCCTGACTGTGTCGACACATATTCCCCGCTAGTCACGGTCCGTCGTGAACGCGGGGGAGGAGAGCTTGCTGCTGAAGGTAGCTTCGTCATCTTCGTCGGTAGAAACTCGTCGCGCAAGGGAAAAGCCCCCTACCTGGCGCGCCAAATGTCGAAGTGTGTGGTCGACACTTCCCCCGGACCTGCTCTGGGCAGCCCACGGAGGTTCTTTTTCGGAGGGGCTAGTCGCTTGCGGAGAGCCTAAGCGTAAGGGACGAGTGAGGGAGAAGCTTGACATGGAGAGTTTTACGTGGTTCGGGGCGCCGGAGCGTAAAACCCTACGTCCACGGTGAGCAGAGGTGCTCGCTGTATTGGTTGCTGCTCAGAACTGGAGTCCTGAGCTTGAAGTTGAGTTATGCCTAGGGTGTGAGTTGCTGGAGTGCGAACCCTTGCTAACGTTGCCTACCCGATCCTTTTATAGTCCAAGACTCGTGTGGCTTACAAGGGGGGCCCGGGACCCGACAGGTGGTCCCGGGGAGATTGCCTGCCGACTATCGTATCCGTAGTTATGTCGGTAGTTGTCTCTGACGAAGTCTTCCGAGTCTTCGTCTTGCCGCCTTGCCCATGCCACATGCTAGTCGTAGTGGTTGATGACGGCGGGGGCAGCAGGGGATGTCTTATCGCTGTGTTTATTGCATGGCAGGTTCTGACACTGCGTGCCAGTCTGCGATGCGACTGGGCGCAACGGCACCTGACAGAGGCGTGCTCCGCGTCTCCGCGTCTTGGGAAGGCGCGGGCCTTGAATACCTTGTACGGGCAAGGTATGGTGCATCTTTATGCCCGCTGCCTACCGCTCAGGGGTAGGCAACGCTGTTCTGCTGGACACGTGGTGGGCCCGGAGCTCTACTCTATGGAGAGGGAGGTCCGGCCCCGCAGGACACGTGGAGCCTTCGGACCTCCCCCACGGAGGGGGGAGGTCCGGCTTCTGTCGTTCACGTGGTGGGCCTGGAGCTCTCCTCTGGGGAGGGGGAGGTCCGGCCCCGCGGGACACGCGGCGCCTTCAAAGCCCTCCCCACGGAGGGGAGGTCTGGCTGCTGTTGGCCACGTGGCGGGCCCGGAGCTCTCCTCTGAGGAGAGGGAGGTCCGGCCCCGCTGGACACGTGGCGCCTTCGGAGCTCTCCCTGCGGAGAAGGGCGAGATCCTTAGGAATTTTGCCCTGTGCGCGGGGGTACCCCATATCGCGGGTACCGACGGGGCCCACTGTTTTAAATTGGATCAGTGGGATTGCGGCAACACCGGGGGCTACGGAGTTAACCCGCGCAGCCACAACAGATCCTGAGCCGCACCCTGGTCCCGTGGCTAACCCGTGCCACTGACAGGTGCGGCAGACCCCCATTGTCTTCTTCCTTGCGCCCCCAAGCATTCCCGCGGCTGCCCTCTCCGGAGAGCTCGCCGGAACGGTGTTTTCGTGCTCCAAATTTCACCAAACTCGCCGCTACTACCTATTTCCACCCGGAAAACTTGCTGCCAGTCTTAGCCCTCACCGACGATGACCGGAGATGGGCGTGCGACGGTGGCAGTAACTCGGGTGACTCCGGCGACATGGTACTCACCTGGCGAGCCTGGAAACCGACCACGGTTTGGTCCTACAGCACCACCGTGACATGGGGAACCCGGAACACTACCCTGATCCCTCGGAACACGACCGGAGGCCTAAGCTCACCTTGCGACTGAAGTGGTTCTTCACCGCCGTGAGGGAAAACACAGAGAACCCTTCAGAATCTGCATGGTTTAGCTTGCTGTTTGCCCGAGGAGGGTCGTCATGGCTTGGAGAACCTATGCCTAGACTGTTGTGAACCCTAACTCAAGATGGCCGAGGAATTTCCCATTTCTTTAACCTCGGCTCCAAGAACCCGCCGGTGAAAATCTACAAATTCCGGCCGACCTAGGCTACGGCCTAACTCCAAACTCGGAGGACAACAAGAAGTGTCGATAACGCACCTAGAACACCGGTGGGTTGAGCATGAACGAGTCCGAGGTGACCGGTCGACGGTGCAGCGTCATGACGGCAAAGTTGAACGTGGAACGACGAACTATGCTCAGTTCTCGGGATCGGTTCAGAGGAACGTTATGGACTGTCGTCAGGGAGGAACCAGAGATCCTTGCGCACCTTCCTATGGCCTCAACCAGGCGCGACAACACCGGGTTTGCATCGGTGACGGGAGGGCGGCGCGGAGCAACCGAGCGGCGGTCGAAGCTACTCGAGCTGAGCAGAGGGGCGAATGTGAGAGTGATGCGACGTTCACGTGGGCAACCGGGGCGGTGAAATATCCCTCTCGGCGTGCTGATCTCCTGAGCAGGAGGTGGCGCAGTGGAAATCAGCGGGAGTGGGTCGCAACCGGCGCTGGCGTTCGCACGCTGTTCGACCGAAGGAAACAGAGGCGGTTAAGGAAATTGGGTGGCTGACAATTGGGCCCCACCATTTCTAATTCTTATCCAATTTTCCACTGATATTTCCTCCCCAGCAACTCAACATTTAAGGCTAAACTTTCACACCAAGTCATGGTTTAAACTTTCTGAATTCAAATGATTTGAATTCTGGTGTGAAAGTTTGAACTGTATTTGATCATTTGAATTTGAGATGCATTTGAATTCTCCATCTTGTATTGTCCCAAAAACATAGCAAACCAGCTCCAAAGTTTCCAATTTTTGGCACGGCTGCTCATTCAAATGTGGAGAACACAGTTGTGGAACCAAATTTGCAAATTGGGGGAATTGGAATTTGAAACTTAATTTGAAATTCAGATTAGAGGGTTTTCTCCTTTTAATCCCAAACAAGTATTGAAACTCCTCCAAATGAGCTTAAATTTTGAAGGGTGAATATTTGGACTATGAGGATCCAAGTCATGAATTTAGATCTCCATGTTTGGAAGTTTTTGGGAAGTCCAAATCCTCACTTTGAACTTACACCTTATAATTCAAAGTTTTAACTCCCCTCATTTTACTTAAGTGTACATGAGCTGAAAATTCTTGCTACCATTTTTTTTTGGGATTTTACATTTTCTACCCTTGACTCCAGGGTTCTTTTGGTCATGCATTTGGAGTATAAAACATACTTGACCTAATGCACATACAAACTCTAAACCATAGTAGTGAACAAAGTAAAAACTTTATAAAACAACTTAAATGCAAACCGGAGCTTGCCTTGGTTTGGCAGGTGACTAAGTATCTATTCAGTTAGTGAAGACCACTTGTGGCTTGATCACTCGCTTTCCTTCCTCTTTGATCTCCACTTCAGTTGCTTCACAATCTTCACGTAGAGGGTACTTGTTATGAATATGTATATGTGTTTAATTGTAAAGCTTTTGCTATCATGTTCTAATGACAAGTCTAAACTGCAACTCTGTTTAAGAATTTGAAATGACACTGGTGCCAGTGCTTTGGGTTAAGCAACATGATCAAGTGATAAGTGCATTTCATCACTTCTATGTTACTCATCTAAAGAGGTTCAAAAGAACAGTGGTGATCCAGAGCTCCAATGGAGCTGAAAATTTTCTTGTGAGTTCCTTGTCATAAGAAAGTAATCTGGACCAAAATTTAGAATTTTTCAAGGAGTAGATCAGAATAATTCCCTAAGCATTTAGGCGAAAGGAATTAATTCTGAATAAATTTGCACTTTCATGCAAGTTCAAGTGAACCACAATTTCGAACATAGCTCAGGGAGCATGCATGAATTTTCCTAGGATTTGTGGAGCTAAGAATTGCCCAGAATTGAATTTCCAAGTTTTGGAAATTCTCTCAAATTGTTTCTGTATCCATTTGAACACAGCCACTTAGAATCTGAATTATCCTAACTAAATCAACTCAAAATGAGCTTTAATCTTTACAGGAGTTCACTAACATCCTAAACAATATTCTGGAAAACTTTGAGGATTTTTGGATGAACCAAACTCCCTCTAAAATTCTTTTGCTGAAATCTTTAACGAATTTTGCAGAATTATTAATAATTTTCATACAAATTGGGTTGCATATTTGGATAGAGTTTTTCAATATGAATGTAACCAATCTGAATCACTAAATTTGGAGCTTCCTACACAAAGATATGACTCTTCAAAGTTTAAACCGATTTAGGAAAAATCTGGAAATATTTAAACTCTGTCGCGGGCCCCACACATCAGTTCATCCTGTTCCTCATGCCAAACAGAGGGTGGCGGCAGCGTGCTCTGGTGAGGGCCACCGGAACCAACTTTCCGGCCACCCCCCGGCATCCAACCTGCCGCCCCCCACTAATTTGGCGTGCTGAACTCAATGGCACGGACTCCGGTGGCCGGCGATGCCCGGAGAGGGGTGCGCGACGGGGGCAGCGCGTCACTAGAGTTCCGGCGAGGTCAACCAAGCCCCATCCTTCACCAAACTCTCAGATTTTTGGCCCTAGAGCACCAGTGTACGATGTAGAAGCTAGAATTGGACTCTAACGCCGGTGAAATTACCGGCACCCGGGTGCTCCACGGTGACCCGAGGTGCTTTTACACCGGCAGCTATGAAAACTGCTAGAACTTCCTCATTCCTTGATGTTTTTGCTTGGTTCTTCGTCGAGGAGCGGCGATAAGAAGTGTAGAAGCTGTGTGCAAGCTTGCTCGAGCTTTGGTGGACCGTGCAACTCAAATTTGTGGGTAGACCGAGCCCTACCCATATGTACTAGGTTTCAGAAAACGGCGAAATTCTTGCTACCGGTTCTAGCAAACGCTAAACAGCCTCCGGCTACACGATCAGGACATGCAGGCGCACCTCTTTCATGTAGAAAAGTGGCGATGACAAGGACCATAGCTCGCTGTCCATGGTGACCCGAGTTGAACTTTTGCTGGTGAGTTTTGGTTCTTCGCGCCAATTGTTGATTTGCGCGGACTACGAGCTAGGAAAGTCGGAGTTGTGGGGATAGCGTGGTAAAGCACACGCGGGCGCTGCTTTTCTGTGTGGCAAGCATGAGCAACAGAGGCTCAGTTGGGGGCATGCGATCGGGAGACACCGAGCGGCCGAGGCGGTTCTGTTTTCGCGGGAGCAGACCACCGAGGGCGGGAGCAAGCTGGGAGAGGCGAAGTAACTCTGTTGCACTCGCGGTGGAGTGATCAGAACGCGTAAACTCGAGGGAAAACAGGAGGTGGCGCCAGAGGCCTCGGGAGTGGATTGCACCGGCGCTCTGTTCAGCTGGTTTCAGTCGGTTTGGATGAGAAACAGAGATTTCCCAGTGCAAGTCTGCCCATCTCAATGACAAATGGTCCCACTGTTTTTCCCTCTCCAAATATCTCCAATTTTTGGGACATTGCAACCTCAGTCGTGAGAAACTCAAATTTGAAAACCATTTGGCAAATTGACAAAGTCTACATTAGTTTCAAATTTGAATTAAAATTCCAAATAAATTCGAAGCCCCATTGACATACATATCAAAGCAACTCCAAACTTTCTCAAAATTTGCATTCCCACTAATTCGAACCTGAAGAATTTGAATATGCCATCTGATTTTTGAGTTGGCCACTGCAAATATGAATTTTGAACCAACAGTTTGGAACTCCCTTTATGAAATGGCCCCTATATGATTGAAGTGGACAATTTAGTTCAAAGACTGAATTTAAACTCCTTTTGCACATGACCACATTCACATGTTTATAAAAGTTTTTGCAAGTCCCATTTCTTGAAATTGAACTCAACTTTATTCACTACTCCCATTTTCCATTTACACGTTTTTGGGACTTTTACACTAAGGTTTTCTCGAAGATGGATCTTCGGTATGGATATCATCAGATCAAAATCCGGGAAGAAGACATACCAAAGACGGCATTCTCGACGAGATACGGGTTATATGAGTATCTCGTCATGTCATTTGAACTCACCAATCTCTGGCTCATTTTCTGTACTTGATGAATTCAGTCTTCATGCAGGAGCTGGATAAGTTCATCGTGGTCTTCATCGACGATATCTTGGTATATTCTACGTCAGAGGAAGAACACGCCGAACATCTGCACATTGTGCTCCAACGCCTACGGGATCACAAACTATATGCAAAATTCAGCAAGTGCGAGTTTTGGATCAACCAAGTGTCATTTCTTGGGCACATTATATCTGCGGAGGGCATTGCGGTTGATCCGAGCAAGATTCTCCAAGTGCTGAATTGGAGTTCACCAAAATCAGTCCACGAAGTCCATAGTTTTCTCAGTTTAGCGGGTTACTACCGGAGATTCATTCCGAATATCTCCAGGGTCTATTCTGAAGAAAGGCAAGAAATATGTGTGGAGTGAAGCATGTGAGGAGGTGTTCAAAGCGTTGGTAAAGCACCTCACAACAGCCCCAGTGTTGGCGCAGCCTGATACAACTAAGGCTTCTGATGTTTATTGCGATGCATCCGGTATCGGCCTTAGCTGCGTGCTTATGCAAGAAGGGCGAGTGGTCGCATATGGATCCCAGCAGCTTCGGAATCATGAGCAGAATTATTCGACACATGACCTCGAGCTAGCTGCTGTGGTCCTTGCTCTAAAAATGTGGAGGCACTATTTACTTAGAAATTTAGTTCACCTCTACACCGACCACAAAAGTTTGAAGTACATCTTCACACAAAAGGAATTGAATATGAGGCAGCGAAGATGGTTAGAGTTAATTAAAGACTATGAAATAGAGATATATTACCATCCTGGAAAAGCGAATGTGGTTGCCGACGCACTTAGTCGGAAATCACATGTTCATAACCTAACCATGGCAGCAATGGAAGAAGAAGAAGCAAGCCTGCGCTTGGTTCCCTATGGGTCATTGTTTAACCTTGCCCTCATTGCTACAACTCGAGATAAAATTGTAGAGGCTCAAAAGAAAGATAAGGGCATGGCACATATCCGAAAGAGATTAGACAAAGGAGAGGGTTAAGTGCTTCCGGAAAGATGAGAACGGTACGTTATGGTTCAAGAACCGTATAGTCGTACTGAGGGACATGAGCTCCTAATCAGATTGGTGCCCAACGAGGCGTGCAGCTGCTCCCAAAACCGAGCAACGAACAGCGCACGTTGATCTGAAATGATGGTCTTCGGGACACCATGTGAGCATACCATTCTGGAGATGTATAACTCCGCATGTTGCTTGGCTCGAAAGTGGGTGTTCACAGGTATGAAATGAGCTGATTTCGTCAACCTGTCGACGATCACCCATATCGAGTCATGCTTTCGGGATGTGAGTGGTAATCCAACGATGAAATCCGTACTCACATCCTCCCATTTCCATACCGGTATCTTCAGAGGTTGTAGCGGTCCGGCTTTCCGCATATGATCAGCCTTGACCCGTCTACAAGTATCACATTCGGATACGTATTTAGCGATTTCCCTCTTCATCCTCGTCCGCCAAAATTTCTGTTTCAAATCTTGGTACATCTTGTTACTTCCGGGATGCATGGAAAACTTCAACAGGTGGACTTCATCCAAGATCTTCTTCCAGAGTTTCATATTGCGCGGTACCACTATACGGTCATTAAACCATATCGTACTGTTTTCATCCTTCCGGAAACATTTCACTTCTCCGTTGTCTATTCTTCTGCATATGTGAGACATACCTCTGTCTCTTCTTTGAGCCTCAACAATATCTTCACGGATCGTTGGAATGAGCGAGAGGTTATAAAGCGCGCCCTACGGAATGACACGGAGACTTGGTTCTTCATCTTCCAACTCAGCAATCACCAAGTTGTGAACGTGGGCTTTCCGACTAAGCGCGTCGGCAACCACGTTTGCTTTCCTGGATGATAGCGGATCTCAATTTCATAATCTTTGATGAGCTCCAACCATCTCCCTTGTCTCATATTCAGCTCCTTCTGCGTGAAGATATACTTCAGGCTTTTATGGTCAGTGTAGAGGTGAACAAGATTACCAAGTAGATAATGCCTCCACATCTTCAACGCCAACACCACAGCAGCAAGCTCGAGATCGTGAGTTGGATAATGCTGCTCGTGGTTTTCACAGTTGACGAGACCCATAGGCGACTACACGCCCTTCTTGCATAAGAACACAGCCGAGACCGATGCCGGATGCATCACAGTATACATGCAATGGCTTCGTCGTGTCCGGCTGAGCAAGAACTGGAGCTGTTGTGAGACGTTTCACCAAAGTTTTGAATGCGGCTTCACATGCTGCATTCCACATGTATTTAGAGCCATTTTTCAGCAGCTCCGTCATGGGTTTAGCAATTTTTGAGAAGCTCGGAATGAACCTCCGATAATACCCCGCTAAACCTAGGAAACTTCGGACCTTATGGACAGATTTGGGAGATTCCCACTTCAGCACTTGTTCAATTTTGCTGGGGTCCAGGCAATGCCCTCTGCTGAAATAATATGGCCTAGGAAAGGCACTTGATCAATCCAGAACTCGCACATGCTGAACTTGGCATATAACTTGTGCTCCCTCAACCGTTGTAGCACAATACGCAGATGTTCAGCGTGCTCTTATTCAGATTTGGAGTGAACCAATATGTCATCGATGAATACCACGACGAACTTGTCTAACTCTGGCATGAACACAGAATTCATCAAGTACATGAAATGTGCTGGAGCGTTGGTTAACCCAAATGACATGATGAGGTACTCATAGAGTCCGTATCTCGTCGAGAAAGCTGTCTTTGGTATGTCCTCCGGCCGGATCTTGATTTGGTGGTAGCCTGACCGAAGATCCATCTTCGAAAATACCTTTACACCCACAAGTTGATCAAACAAGATGTCGATGTGGGGCAAAGGATACTTGTTCTTTATCGTGACAGCATTTAGAGGACCATAATCAACACATAGCCGTAGTGTTTCGTCCTTCTTCTTAACGAACAGCGCAGAGCAACCCCAAGGTGAAGAACTTGGTCGTATGAAACCTTTGCTCATGAGTTCGTTCAGTTGCTCCTTCAACTCCGCCAGCTCGTTAGGCACCATCTTGTAAGGCCTTCGTGAGATAGGTGTTGTTCCCGGTGCCAGTTCAATCTTGAACTCGACGTCCCGTTCGGGCGGCATGCCTGGTAAATCATATGGAAACACGTCAGGATAATCACGTACCACCGGAATATATTTAAGTTTAAGTGCTTCCGTGTGGTAGGTCTCTACCATATCTTGGTCTTCACTGTCTAAAAACAGCATGTGCTGTCTGTGAATCGGCGAGTCAATCTGGACAGTCCGGTTACCGATATTGAGAACGGCACTGTGATGATTTAACCAAGACATCCCCAATATTATGTCTATCTTCTGCCTATCCAACATAATCAGCGATGTTGGGTATATTTTTCCGCCCAAACACAAAGCTGCTCGGGACACAATCTGATTAGCAGAGATATTTCCTCCCGGTGAACGTATAAGATAACTTGTTGTGGGAGTATTGGTGGATAATTGGTGCTGATCCACGCAGGTTTTGCTGATAAAATTGTGAGTTGCACTGGAATAAAAAAGTACAAGCACGGGCACGTCTTTGAGAGTGAACACGCCCGCCAACACCGGTGCTCCCTCCGGGACATCCTCAATAGCAAGATGTAGCACACTCCCGGACTGCAATGCTGTTATATTCACTTGAGCAGGTGGCGGCATACCACCTGATGATGATGGTTGTCTACTCTTCAACCACTTCTTCCGGCATTCCTGCCTAAAATGCCCAGAACGGTGGCCATAAGAACACGGAGGTTTCCCCGGTTCTTCATTGACTTGTGGTTGAGAAGCTGATGTACTTGGCTGCAACAATGATGCACTAGGTATGATTTGTTGCTGTGGCAAAGGTATTGCTTCAAGACATGATTCTTGAGCAGGAAATCTGTACGGAGTTGATCTTACTGGTGCTTGCCATATTTCATCGGATGGTGTGTGATACACCACACGGTATTTAGAGGAACAACTGGTGCGTCTTCTTGCACATCATCCCGGTCCCTCTTCTCTGCTTGACACTCAAGTGTCGCTTGTTCTTGCAGTAGAGCAGAACTGATCAACTCGGTGTAACTGCCTTGATTGAACAAAGCCAACTTATCTTTTATTATGGCACTCAGGCCATAGAAGAAGTAGTCACACCTTGCAGCTTCGCTCGTCGCATAAGCAGGAGCATATTGTGCCAAAGGATGAACCGTTTGACATAATCGAGGACACTCATGTCCCCCTGCTTCAAGTTCTTAAATTCTTGCGGCTGGGCCTTGATAAAACCCATAGGAATGTGACGAGCACGGAATGCTTCACGAAATTCCGTCCATTCCGCTTGATGGCCTTCCGGAACGGTGGCGAGTTAGGCGAACCACCAATTACCGGCGGCTCCATGGAGCTGTTGAGCTGCAAATAACGTCTTCTGATACTCATCGTACTCAAACACTCCAAACTTGGACTCCATAACCCGAAGCCACTGATCACCTTTGTGACGCCCCGGTTCTGTGGAAAACCACAGAACACTGGAACTGATGCGTATGTGTGCCCAGGATGTTCATCACACATACACATATCATCCGCAAACTGAATTTCAGAATATATATAACCACGAATTACAGAGTTTATTAAAATGTCTCATGAGTCTTGGACTCATGCTTGCAGCGGAAGTCTATCTTAGCAGCGGAAGTCACACCTTGCAGCTTCGCTCGTCGCATAAGCAGGAGCATATTGTGCCAAAGGATGAACCGTTTGACATAATCGAGGACACTCATGTCCCCCTGCTTCAAGTTCTTAAATTCTTGCGGCTGGGCCTTGATAGAACCCATAGGAATGTGACGAGCACGGAATGCTTCACGAAATTCCGTCCATTCCGCTTGATGGCCTTCCGGAACGGTGGCGAGTTAGGCGAACCACCAATTACCGGCGGCTCCATGGAGCTGTTGAGCTGCAAATAACGTCTTCTGATACTCATTGTACTCAAACACTCCAAACTTGGACTCCATAACCCGAAGCCACTGATCACCTTTGTGACGCCCCGGTTCTGTGGAAAACCACAGAACACTGGAACTGATGCGTATGTGTGCCCAGGATGTTCATCACACATACACATATCATCCGCAAACTGAATTTCAGAATATATATAACCACGAATAACAGAGTTTATTAAAATGTCTCATGAGTCTTGGACTCATGCTTGCAGCGGAAGTCTATCTTAGCAGCGGAAGTCTAAATCTAGCAGCGGATGTCTTTATTCTAGCAGCGGAAGTCTTCTATCTAGTGCGGAAGCAATATAAGCAGCAGCAGCGGCTCCATCTCCATTCCATCCCCACAGGCAAGGTTAAGGACAGATCACACGCCTAATTCTCCACTTGGTCTTCATACTATTCTTCTTCTGTTGCTGATGATGAAGTAATAATGCAAGTTTGAGTACACTGATGTACACAGCAAGTGCGGGAAAATTTGATATGTAGCTCACAGCAAAAAAAGGGCATACCCAGTGCTGAAAGCTCCCACACGTTGTGGGGTCTGGGGAAGGGAATTTCTAGGCAGCCTTCCCCTCGCTTATTTTGCAAGGAGGCTGATTCGAACCCAGGACCTCCAGGACACAAGTGGAGAGACTCTACCACTGCGCCAGGCCTGCCCTTCATATGTAGCTCACAGCAAGGAAGGTATAAAAAGGCTCATTGCAGAAAGCAAAGTTTATTTCTCAAAACACAATAAAAACAGCAACTTAACATTAAGTGAATGTAATCCCAACATGTATTAAAATACCAACATACCTCCATTATGATTCATCCTTTTTCCATGTCTCAACCAGACATTAATCAACTTTGCTCATGAATACCATCTCTTATTCACTACCATCTCACGAATACCATCTCGTATTCGCTACTATCTCACAAATACCATCTCGTATTCGCTGCCATTCAATTATGTCTCATTCCGAGACCAAATCTCGTTGCCATGACTCAACAGTCATGCAACCAATCTTATTACCCGGACTCAACAATCCCAAAAACCAGACCAAAACCCAACCATAACCAAGAACCCTAACCTCCCAATAACCATCCCATCTAATCATGTGAGTTGTCCAGTCGCTCGTGACCGTAAGCTCAGCTATCATGATAGTTTTAGACTCTGCAGAGTTTGCACCTCTTTACCCACAAGTTTGTGATTTCGTCACCCGTCGGCGACCGCAGAACCTCCATTATACCAGTACACAACCGTCGGTGTATGGCCAAGAGATCACAAAATAGCCTTTACAAAGGGGTTACTAGATGTATGGACTCACTGAGGTTTCACTGGCAGGCCAGAATCTCCAATTCTCCCACCCATGGGCCCCTTCTTGTGCCATGCAATTCCTAGGGCAGTCCTCACTCGTCTCCCATTCCCCGCGCCTTCCACGGTCCATAACAATCTAGTAACTTACCTAATTACTCAGCTAAGCCGCACCCATACTTGGCCTTGTGGTGGCACTGTTATCCTGGCGTGGCTGGCATGAACAGGTCCTTAGATGTACGGCATGTAACCACCATCTCATACTACCTCATTCACAAACCCAGGCTTGCCTAGATCTCCCTCTGATCCATGTTCATTAACAACATCAGTTTCTCATCATTCTTACGAGTGCAGTTAGCTAGACACATCTATCTCGCTTCCCATAATCCCGTGGACTCAGCGAAGCATAAAATCAAAAAACCATACCCGACTCATTAACTTTCTCGGTGACAAGGGTGGCTAACAAAACTAGTAAACTCCTAGGAAAGGGTTTCCCATCATGTTGACTCAAGCACACACACCTTTTTACAAACAATACAGTTTTTCCAAAACATAGGATCAATATGGTCAAGGGGCACTTGCCTTGTTCTTGCGGTTCCTGTTGCTCTTGGATCTCGAAACCTTGTTGTTGCAGCTCGTCGTAGACAGCTCCCTGAGCTTGTCCGTCTATACGGGATCACACACATACAAGATTCATAGGAATCAATCATCATGCACAAACTCTACTTTAAGATGCAATGATGCATATGCATGTTAATCCTATAATGCAGTTTAGTCCGTACGTGTTTTTTTGCATGTCTTGCATGGGTTTTACGATGAACAGAGGTGTAAAGATCAATTGTAGACGTGGCAATGATCTTGACTTTAGATCAAACCGATCAACACGTGATCTGTCCATGAAAAAGCTTCTGTTCGAAAGGAATCGAAGAACAGATGCAAAGAAAACACGATGATGTAGTAAGGTGGTATTGGAGACCTACCTTACGTTCCTTCGGGTCCTTCCTAAGAACAGATCGTTGTCTCTACTCCGGCGATGTCAATTGTGTTCCAGGCTCATCGGCGGTCTCTCCGGTGGTTGTACTTCGGCGAAGGGGTTTAGCTCAGCGAGTTTGGGGCTAGGGCTCTAAGTTGTCGGCTCAGGAGGTGGAAAAGAATTCGTTGCGGCCAAAGGTTTTGGTTCTATTTATATTCGGGAAGAGAAGAGTCTTAATCTGATTGGAATTTGAATAAGAGTCCTATTCAAATTGATTTTGAATCTTAACAACTTATCTTTAGTTGATTTGGTGCGGTAGCGTGGAATTTGTGTCGGTTTCCCCCCGTACCGGTATTCCCGTGCGTACAGAAGCAGAACGGCTTCAAATCTCGTCACCCTCGCGGTGATGAGCTCCGGAAGCTCCCCGTGTCCTGCGGGAACCTAGGCTCCCTTTTTCCGCAGAGAAAAGCTCCGGTTGTGCCACGCGTCAGGCGGGCGAGACCTCCCTACTCTCAGAGGCGACCTCCGCGAGCGCCACGTGTCTTGGCGGTCGGGACCTCCTCTCTCTCAGAGACGAGCTCCACGTGCGCGACGTGTCTGGTGGGTCGGGACATCCCCTTTCAGAGGCGAGCTCCGCGAACACCACGTGTAAGTTCCGGACCTCCCCCTCTCTTCGGAGGTGGCTCCGTGTGTGCCATGTCTCAATTTTGGACCTCCCGTCTCTTCGGAGGTGAGCTCCGAGAATGCCACGTGTCAAGTAGCGCCGGACTTCCTTTCTGCTCGGGGACGAGCTCCGAGGTCGGCACGTGTCCAATAGTGACGGACCTCCCGGAGATAAGCTCCAGAGGTGACACGTGGCCAGTAGTGTGAGACCTCCCGGAGGTGAGCTCCGGAGGTGACACGTGTCTAGTAGGACCGGACCTCTCGCAGGTGAGCTCCAAGAGCGACACGTATCTGGCGGGCCGTACCTCTCAGAGATGAGATCCGAGAGCGACACGTGTCCCACGCGGCTGATCCTCTGTTTTCTACGGTGACTAGTTCCGGAGACGACACATGTCCTGCGGGACCGGCGTCGCTCCTCCGCAGAGGCTAGCTCCGAGGGCAACACGTGTCCCATGGGGTCGGATCTCGCCCTTTGCCGCAGGGATGAGCCTCGAGCCTGCCACGTAGCCAGTTTAGCGGCGGACCTCTCCCCCTTTGCAAAGATGAGCTCCGAAAACGCCACGTGGCCAGCGAGCCGCGGGAGTTGTCTTCGGCACTCTCGGTGAACTGGAATTTGCTCTTTTTGGCTAACTTTTTGATATTTTCTCTGTTTCTACTTATTTTAAAATGTTTTTCTACATAAAACATGAATACATGCAGAAATCAAAAATGAGGGTGTCACAAATCTATCCCGCTTAAATTGAACCTCGCCCTTGAGATTCGTTAGTAGAGAATAGATGAGGGAACTCTGTCTTGATATCTTCCTCCGCTCCCATGTAGCTTCTGCTTCCATGTGATAACTCCATTGTACCTTGCACCATCGGATCACTTTGTTCCTCGTGACCCTTTCCTTTACATCCAAAATTCAGACAGGGTGCTATGCATAGGTCAGGTCCTCTTGAAGTTCAAGTTCATCCATCGCTACTTGCTCTTCCGGCACCCTCATGCACTTATTGAGCTGGGATACATGAAACACATCATGTACATCGGAGAGGTGCGTTGGGAGCGATAGTTGATAGGCTACTTCTCCTCGCTTGTCCAGAATCTTAAATGGTCCGATGTAGCGAGGTGCTAGCTTGCCTTTGACGTTGAAATGTCGTTGGCCACGGATAGGCGATACCTTAAGGTATACGAAGTCTCCTACTTCGAAAGTCAACTATCTTTGCCTATTGTCCATGTAGCCTTTCTGTCGTGACTGAGAAGCCTTCATGTTCTCCCGTACCGTTTGGACTTGCTTTGCAGCTTCCTGCAGCACTTCTGGTCCAAACACTTGTTTCTCTCCGGTCTCATTCCAAAACAACGGCGTTCTACACCGTCTACCATACAACGCTTTGAAAGGTGACATCTTCAAGCTAGCTTGATAGCTGTTGTTATGGGAGAATTCAGCGTACGGTAAACTCCTATCCCAACTACGCCCATGTTTCAAGGTGCCAGCTCTCAACATGTCCTCCAAAATTTGGTTTGTCCTTTCGGTTTGCCAATCAGTTTGTGGGTGGTAGGAAGAGCTAAAATCCAGTCGTGTACCTATAGCTTTCTGCAGCTTCCTCCAAAATCTAGAGTTAAACTGAGAACCCCGATCCGAGACTATCCTCTTCAGGACTCCATGGCGGCACACAACTTGCTCCATGTACAGCTCGGCTAGATCTGCCACACGGTACGTGGTTTTAACAGGAAGAAAATGAGCGGTTTTCTTTAATCGGTCCATGATAACCCAGATGGAGTCGGTAACCCGACCGAGTACGTGGCAATCCGATGATGAAATCCATACTGATATCTTCCCACTTCCACTCGGGTACATTCAAGAGTTGCAACAGTCCAGCGGGTCTTTGATGGTCGGCCTTCACCCATTGGCAAGTGTCGCATAGGACAACATACTTGGCTATGTCCCTCTTCATACCATCCCACCAATAACAAGTCTTCATGTCCTTGTACATTTTGGTACTTCCGGGATGTATGGAATAAAGTGAGTCGTGTGCCTCTTTTAATATCGTGTCTCAGATGTGCTTCACGTTAGGCACACGAATCCTTTTTTGTAGCCAAAGGGTACCCTTCTCGTCTTCCTTGAAGTCCTTCTCTATTCCTTGCTGGATCCATTCCTTGATCTCCTTGATCTCTTCATCTGTAGCTTGGCCATCCTTTATCTTTTGTTCCAATGATGAGTGCAGTTCCATCACTTCCATCTCATTCAATAAAGCGAGATGTGACCGTTCGAACTCCTTGCGTAGCTCGGGTGGTAGCTCCCGAACCGTAAGTTGGTGACATGCTCCCCTCCGGCTCAATGCATCGGCTACTACATTGGCCTTTCCGGGGTGATAGTTGATTCCAACATCATAATCCTTGATGATATACAACCATCGACGTTGCCTCAAATTCAAATCCGTTTGAGTGAATATGTACTTGAGGCTTTTATGATCCGTATAGATCTCACATTGATGACCAAGGATATAATGTCTCCAAATCTTCAATGCATGCACCACGGCTGCTAGCTCCAGGTCATGTGTAGGGTAATTAAGCTCGTGCTTCTTTAATTGTCGTGAGGCATAATCTACCACTTGTCCTTCTTGCATGAGCACACATCCAAGCCCTTGTCTGGATGCATCACAATATATGTCAAAGCTCTTGCTCACGTCCAGCAATACCAAAACCAGCGCTGTGGTTAGCCTTTTCATGAGCTCCTCAAAGCATTCATGGCATGCTGGTGTCCATTGGAAGGCTTTTCCCTTTGTTAGCAACTCCATCATAGGCTTTGCTATCTTAGAGAAGTCCTTAATGAATCGGCGGTAGTATCCAGCCATCCCAAGAGAACTCCGAATATCCCTTACATTTTGCAGTTGGTTCCACTTCAGAACATCTCCCACTTTTCCGGGATCAACCGATACTCCTTCCTCGGAGATGATGTGGCCTAGGAACGATATCTCCTTTAGCCAAAATTGACATTTGCTGAGCTTGGCATACAATTGATGCTCCCACAGCTTTTGCAATGTCAATCTCAAATGTTGTTCATGCTCCTCCTCACTCTTCGAATACACCATGATGTCGTCGATGAAAACCACGACGAACTTATCCATGTACTCCATGAAGACCTTATTCATGAGGTACATGAAGTATGCGGGTGCATTCGTTAACCCAAAAGACATCACGGTATATTCATACGAACCATACCATGTTCGAAAGCCAGTCTTGGGTATATCGGAGGGCTTAATCTTCAGCTGGAAATATCCCGACCGAAGATCAATCTTGGAGAAGACTTGGGCTCCCTTCATTTGGTCAAACAGGTCCTCTATACGGGTCAGAGGGTACTTGTTCTTGATCATCACCTCATTGAGAGACCTATAGTCCACACACATCCTTTGGGTTCCATCCTTCTTGTCTACGAAGAGCACGGGGGCTCCCCATGGTGATGATCTTGGACAAATAAAACCCTTCTCCAGCTGCTCCTGAATTTGCTTCTTGAGCTTCACGAGTTCATTGACGGGCATCCTATATGGTCTCTTTGCTATAGGTGCGGTTCCAGGTACTAGGTCAATGGAAAACTTGATATCCCGGTCAGGTGGCATACCGGGAAGTTCTTCCAGGAACACGTCCGAGAACTCTTGAACCACCGGAATGTCTTCCAATGTTGCTCCTTCGATATGGTTCAACGTTGCCTTCTCGGTTGTTGGCTGGGCTGACTCGAACTCGATACGGGTTCCGTGCTCGTTGGTCAACTGCACGCTCCTTTCAACACATTGGATTGCTCCGTTGTGCTTACTTAGCCAATCCATTCCGAGTATTATGTCAAGCCCTTGGGAATCCAAGACAATGAGGTTGGCAAGGAAGTCCACCCCTCTTATTTTAAGGTTTACTTTCGGACATACTATATTAGTCCTCATCTCTCCACCGGGAGAATTAACCAAAATAGTATATTTCAAGTGTGATATGGGTAGACTATACTTCGCAACATACTTGGATGATATGAAGGAATGTGATGCTCCGGAATCAAATAGAATGGTGGCTGGGTTGGAGTTGGCAAGGAACATACCAATCACGACATCCTCAGCCTGTTGTGCTTCCTCAGCAGAAACATGGTTCACGTTGCCGCGAGCGTAGTTCTGCTGTAAAAGCCCAAGAAAAGGGACTTGCAAAAACTTTTCTTCACCTCACAACACCACAGTTTTCGTTGTGGATATCTTAGGAAATATTGGGAAGAGCAAGTAACCTTCATCAAAAGAGTGATTAGAGGGGAAAGTCTTCCTTTTCACAAAGTGGGATTTGGACATAGGAACATGAGAGGTTGAGCTCACCCCTAGAACTTAAAAAGTCTTGGGAAGGTTCAGTCCAAGTTTCATAGAAATCCAACACTTTTTGAGGCACTTTTTGGGTTATTTGAAAAAGAGGCCAATTTGAATGTAAATTCAAATTGCAGCAACTTTCATCACCCAAACTCAAAAGTTAGCTTCATATTCTTATTCAGCACATTTTTGTGAGCTCACACACCAATTTTCATTCCATTTGGAGTTGATCTTGACATGAGCTAAGTGGGACGAATTCAAACTTTATTTGAATTCAAAACTAAACTTGTGCTGAAATTCACCCAAGCCGAACCCAATTTGAATTCTATTCAATTCAAATGGCTCAGGGGTGAATAATTTGAATCACCAGGGGTATTATGGGGCTCACTGTTTACAACAGTGATTAGGAGTAAATTCCAGAGGTTAAAACCCCGGGTGGGACCCACATGTCATAGAGGGGAGAAGGAGAAACTTGCACCCAAAGTCAGAGTCTCGGTGGGAAATTCCGCCGAGCAGCTGTCGGCTATGCCACCGAGCAGCTACCGGCGCCACCAGCTGCTTCCCTCTCCGCGCGCTGGCGCCCAGGGCGGCTGGCTCGCGCCCCCACGCGACCGGCACCGCCTCAGCCGAGCAGGAGTCAGCCGGCTTTATCTTCTCGCGGCCAAACCCGAGCAGCGGCATTGTTTCTCGCCGCAGCTCTCTGCTCAATCGGGAAAACCAGCAAAACCATCTCCTCCTTCGTCCCTGAGCTGCTAGACAGCCACCTGAGCTCGCACTCCACCTCTCCAACGCCGGAAACCTCGAGCTCTGACCTCCTTTGCCCGAGAGCGATCGCCACAGCGGCGACTCAACCTCAGCCGAGAGTCAGGCGCCCGTGGGCAGCGTTCCACAGGCGTTTTCACGGTCCAGCGAGAGAGGCAACAGGAGCGCGCGACCACCGTGCTGCTCTCCTCTAACTTTGGAAGCCAACCGTGAAGAATCCACAGAGAAATTCCAGTTTTTTCTCCGGCAACCGTAAACCGAGCTTCCGGTACGGTTTCTGTAAATTCTCGCTCTATGATCTTTCGGAGGTCATCAAATCTTGCACATAGACGCTGGACTAGCCGGCGATGAAGTTCTTTTCTGCATCCGAAGCGTGAAACTGTCTAGGAGTGATGAATTTCGAGCTCGATCGAGGGCGGTCGTGGCGGGCACGGTCAGTCGCACGGTGCCAACCAACTTGCCGCCATCCCTGAACCCTTTTGACACCTTGTCGAGCTTCCTAGAGGTACACTGATGCTGTAGGGACGTTTGTTCGAGGTGTTGGCGGGTTTAGAAACCACGGTCGACGGTGTCAAACCTCAATCGAGGTCGCGGCACGTCGCCGAGCTATTTCCGGTCACCCCCAGCCTGACCTGTCACCATCGACGTGTTCCTCGACGTCGACAACCCCCTGGCGGCGATTTTCAGACCATGGGAGGTCCGGCAGCGGCGAGCCGGCGAGCCCCGAGTCTGCTCCGGCGAGGTCGGCGGCGCGAGCGCGAGAGAACGGCGGGAGGAAGACGAAGCCGGCTGGCCCACGTGTCAGCGGCTGGAGAATTTAAATCAGGATCGGGTGTGGCCGGGGATCGGGTGTGCTGGCGCGCAAATACCGTGTGAGCCCCGGTGTGCCGGACACCTCCACGCTCGACACGTGTGGTATCCCCGGTGTGCCGGACACCTCCGCGCTCGACACGTGTCCCCGCGGGCCCCGAGAGTTCAAACCTTTCCCCCGATTTTCAGAATTCTTCCAAACTTCAAATACTCATAACTTTGGCTAGAAAGCTCCAAATCGAGTGAATCAAATTTTGTTGGATTTAGCTCTCTGAGCACTTTCCAGCAATACTAAATTCAGCTCATAAAAGTGAATAGTTTTCCAGAATTAAATCCCTAAAGTTTAAACTGTTGGGAATTTTATCTGGAGAACTACTTTATGAAAAATTCTGAAATTTGGCTGAAAGGTTCATTGGAAAATCCCTGAATACCAGTAAAATTTTCAGACTCATCCAAGTTCATTTAATTACCCTAATTGGGTGATTAAGAGAACTGCCCTGAGAAAATAGAAAAATGTACAGAAACATTTTTCAGATTTTCTCAAATCTTAATTAGGGCATAACTTTCTGTAGAATTCTTCAAACGACATGAAACCAACTCCATTAGAACCATCTTAAAGTCTAGATTCCAGAAAGTCATGGTTGGAGCCATGAAAACCCCTGGAATTATTCAGAGGCACAAATATTGACCAAGTGGGCTTTTTTTTGTACAAGGTGCAAATGAACTTTGTTTCAAATGAAACTTGGTCAAGACTCTGGTTAGGACCCTACCAAGCCACAATAAAAATTTCAGAACCAAAGGGGAGGGCTAGCTAGAGTTAGTAGTAAATAAGTATTTAAGTTCACACATTGCATTTAAATTTTACATGTAGTATTGTATTCAACGTGTAGCCATTGAATAAGAGACCCCGGAAGTGCTGGATTTCCTTCTTCCGGGCGAAGAACTAACTACTGACCAGCAGCAACAAGGCAAGCTCCGGTTTGCATTAACCTTTTTTATAAGTTTTTACTTTGTCTACATGTGTCATATGAAGTATGTATGTGCATTAGGTATAGGATGGATGGAACCCCACTTGCATAACCAGAATTTCCCCTAAGAGTGAGGGTAGTGTCTAAGACCTCGAGTAGACAGGCTATGCTTAATGATTCATAGGACTTCGGTACAAGTCGAGTAGTTGGAATCTACTCGCGAGATAGGCTTGGGACACACGGGTTCGGTTGAGTGATGTGAGATCACTTTAGTAATGAAAATGAGACTAGGCAGGGGCTAGGGCGCAGCAAGGGGAAGTCTTGTGTGCGCGGCCCTGCCCGTGTCGATTGAGGACCGATCCGTGTGCGGCCCTGCTGAACAAGTATTGAACGTACAGAAGCCATATCGGATATATGGGCCCCGATAAACCGATGTAGCCTAAACCTCCGGGCGTCGAGGCATAACGCACCGATTTATAGGTGTAGGCTGAGGGCAGCAAGGTGGAAATCTGCCAACGGGCATAGAGAGATGCTCCGTGTGGGGAACCTCATGCTCGTTTCGGTGCGACCGGTTCGACGTTTGGGCTGTTGGGTGAAAGGTTGTCCCGTACGACATCGAGTGAGCGTGCTGTGCAGCTCCACGGGTAGGCGTACGTGACGTGCTCTTTGGGTTTTCCCTGCAGGTGTATATCGAGTCGATCGCCGTCCCTCGTGGTGATGAGTACCGCTTGTTCACTGTGTCGTAACGTAGATTAATGAATGAAATGTTATGATTCAATATTGCTGTTATGATATAATTGTATTGTTACATGTGTGCCACCAAATATTGCTCACTAAATTTCAGCTTTATGAACCGTTAACTTGTTGCTAAAAGATGAACTAAGGATGAACGTGTAGGCGTGTCCGTTTGCTGCAACATTGCTATCCTATGTCTTGGTATACCTCATGTAGAGTTTCATGCTTAGGTGAGTCGGTTAAGCCTTGCTGAGCCTTCGTGCTCATGGTTGCTGCTTAATTGTTTTACAGGTGAGGAGCCACCCACGGACTCGGAGTACGAGTCCACCGGCGAAGGTTACCCTCCGTCGGGGACCACGGCTGAGTGGGAGCCGTACACGCCGCGCTGAGCTGAGGAGTGCAGCTAGTGTGGTTTGCCCTAGGGCTGGGCAACCACTTTTGCTAGATAGGCGGGCGTGAGTTGTATAAAAGAAACTTCCGCTGTGTAATAAAAGACCCTAGTTTGTAACTGAGAAGTGTACTATTTTGTACATTCAGTTTGTTTTCCCATGTAATATAATGTGTTCTTATGACGTGTGCTATCGGGTGTCGCATCGCGCGGCACCACCCTCTGCGATCCTGGATGAGCGGATTCCGGTCCGCCACAGCCTGGTATCAGAGCTGCATTGGGGATAGCACAGTACTTAAGGACTGCATTACGGGAAAAACTTAGGTATACGGTGAGGAATCGGTAGTTGCCCAAGTAAGGACTATATTAGCAAAGTTACTTAAAGTGGAAAAGACTAACCTATGTGTTATAATTCTGAATTTCAATTATGAAATGACGCACCTACGCTCTGGTAAGTATGGTAAGGAACGCCACCGAAAGCGGTTCAATTTCGGTTAGCTCTCCCTGACGAGGAACGTGGTTCAGGGATTTGTCTCACAGCTTGGTGTGAGACGTCAATATGAACCTCTTGAACTCTTCATGTTCCTGAGTTCATATGAAACGCTGATCCCTAGCGTGCATTAGGCAAGTAAGTGGAGACCCCATCGCGTGGTCAGTAACGCGAGAGTGTGTTCGTCTGGAAATAGCCCAGGAGGACATACGCAGCGCTTGCCATCGGCGTGCCCTGCAGGGCAGTAGGTGGTATCTGTTGGGTTGATAACATTCCCAACCGTGACGACCCGTTCATGACCTACTCGGGTTCCCCGTCGTGTGGTGTTGAAACACGATCACGTACCTTGAGACGTGACCTAACTCAAGGACGGCCGTATGACAATGATACGTGCGTTTGTAATTACTTTCAAATATGGAACTGCCTGAAATGAATAACCATTGAGTGCACCATTATTGTGTGGTCTTCTGCAGGTACTAACCGCGTATGTATCCGTATAGAAAACGTGTGCGAGAGACCGTTTAGTGCCACACTTGAGACGTATATGCCGGTATGATCCGGTTAGGATTTTCTTTTGTGAGGAACGTAGTACCGAGATATTGTAGGCATATGCATGAGAATAATGATAACAAAGAATTAAAATCTATAGGTTCAACATTTAGGACCCTGGTTGGGTATAAGAATGGGATAGTGGAGCAATATAGCCAAAAGTATGAAAAGCAGAGTGCTCTGTTTTGGGCAGCAAGTTTGCTGATCTTCAACAGGGCATAACTCACAGGTCTGTTAGCCCAGGGAGGTGTGCTATATAGTTCTGGAAAGGTATTTAAGTACTCTACCACTTTGTTTTATACTTCCAAAACTGAAACTCACCTTAAGATGGCTTAAATCCCAGAGACATGTAACTGTCCAGAACTAGGACAGTGTTAAAACATTCTCTGGACTGTTCTGTTTTTCAAGGATAACCCCCAGTAGAAAAATTTAAATTTTCATATGATACCTCCTTTGAAAGAGTAGAATATGTGTGACATCTTTGCAATTCAAAGTTTCTGAAGTTTCAGCACAGATTTCAGTGGAAACCAGGGATGAAAACAGCCACTTCCAAAGGAGGTGTTGTTAAAATTCTTCCAGAACTTCTGCTGACTTTGAATTAACATAACATTTGAACCAAAGCTGATCTGAGGGCAAATGAATACTCGTCGGAAAGATACTGAAGTTAACTTTAACTTTGGTATTCAACTTGAGTCATGAAAATGCACAGAACCCGATCAAAACTTGGAATAGGTAGCAACTGGTCATTCTGACAGAGGAGTGACAGTTGAACTCATTGGAGAGGGTGTTCTACCCTAAGGGTGGTATACGTGATGACAACGCGATAGTAATGTCTCATAGTGACCAAACCTAGTTATGGTGAGCTTCCAAAGAGGAGGTTCATCAAGTTGGATTAAACTAGCTTGTGTTTGGTCTGGTAATGGTGTAGCTTGTGCAAAGTTATCATATTATCTACTTACGAGATATATCGCATGTTTTTGTTGTCATAATGTTTTACGCCCATTTTTATTGGACTGCATGCAAAAATGCTGCGGGACTGATGATTATTGTCGTGTGGTTGCAGATGGTTCGTACTAGGACCACGCACGAGGTTGGTGGCTCTAGCCAACAGAGAGGTGATGACTCCCAGCCACCGGCCTACGACAGCACCCCGCAGCAGCAGCCACCACCGCTGCCTCCGCTTACGCTAGCGGATGTGATAGCGGCATTGGTGGGAGGTCGTGAGGAGCAGACCGACCTGCTCCGCACGATCGTGCAGAATACGTCTCAGGCGGGGGGACGTCAAGACAGAGGGCCTCGTGAGCCCCGGGAAGTGTCGTACTCGGATTTCATGAGTACGCACCCTCCAGTGTTCACCGAAGCCAAAGAACCACTGGAGGCGGACAACTGGCTGCGGACTATCGAGTCCAAGTTCGGGCTGCTCCAATGTACGGAGCGGCAGAAGACCCTGTTCGCAGCACAGCAGCTCCACGGTGCCGCTGGTGCGTGGTGGGCGAATTATGTCGCCTCACGTCCGCCTGGCCATGCCGTGGAATGGCAAGAGTTCTGGGAGGCGTTCCGCGCCTACCACATTCCTTCCGGAATAATGAAGAGGAAGTTCCAAGAATTCTTGGAGCTGAAGCAGGGCGGGAGGAGTGCCCACGACTACTCCCATGCCTTCAACCATCTGGCGCAGTATACGTCAGACTATATCTCCACGGAGGAGAAGAAGAGGGAGCACTTCTATCGGGGGTTACACCCCGAAATGAAGACACATCTCGTTCAGTGGAATCGCGGCACATTCAATGACTTAGTCAATGCCGCGATCATGCAAGAGGACGCTCAGTGGGAGTTGGCAGCTGAGCAGCGGAAGCACAGCGCTCCACCTAGCAGTGGGGGTGGCGCTCCCCAGAAGTACCGTATGGTGTACAGGACACCATCCGGGCAGCAGTGGCGACCACAGGCGCGGCCTCAACGGTTCGGGGAACGTCCGTTCCAGTCGCCCTCGTTCCGTCCGCCGATGCCACCACCAAGACAGCAACAGCAGCAGCAGACGGTACCCCGGGCGTTTCCACCGCCACAACACGCCCCGGGATTCCGTCCACCGATCAGCGGGGGACCGCCCCGTTTCACCTGCTTCACGTGTGGCCAGGTGGGCCACTTCGCGAAGGACTGTCCCCAGGGGCAGCAGAGCAGCGGGCAAGCCCAGCTCCAGGGCGGTGCTCGAGGCCGACCTCCGGTGAAGAAGGTTGGTCAGCGGACTGGAGGCGTCCGCAACCTCGACAATGAGGACGCCCCAGAAGGAGACAACGTGCTGGCGGGTACGTTCACTCTCAACCATCAAGCCATCATAATATTATTCGATTCTGGTGCAACCCACAACTTCATTAGTGCATCATATGTGGCTCAGCATCAGCTGGAAACCTTTCCAACCGAGTGTTCTTATATGATCCGCTCACCGGGAGGAAAGATTTCAGCAACTATGATGGTTCCAAAAGCACCATTGTGCTTAGGTGGGAAGATATATCCCACCACTATGATTATCTTAGGGGGGCAGAAGATTGATGCAATCTTGGGAATGTCATGGCTAAGTTACCATGGCGCTGTCCTGGAAACTCCAACACGGACGGTTCACCTCAACTCCCCGTTACACCGTCCGCAGTCCCTCCTATTAGATAACCCCGTCCGGGAGGTTTCAGCAGTCAACAATACTGAAGCTCTCAAATTGGAGGACATCCCCATAGTCCGGGAGTACCCCGACGTGTTCCCGGATGATCTTCCGGGCATGCCACCTGAGCGGGATGTCGAGTTCAAGATCGAGCTCGCACCCGGGACTACGCCCATATCACAGAGACCATACTAAATGGCTCCAAATGAGCTGGCTGAACTGAAAGAACAGCTCAATGATCTGTTGAGCAAGGGTTTCATTAGGCCGAGTTCCTCGCCTTGGGGATGCTCGGCGCTGTTTGTGAAGAAGAAGGATGAAACCCTACGGCTGTGTGTGGATTAACGGCCGCTCAACGCCGTCACCATCAAGAATAAGTACCCACTGCCCCGTATTGACATATTGTTTGATCAACTTGTGGGTGCAAGTGTGTTCTCAAAGATGGACCTTCGCTCTGGATATCACCAGATCAAGATCCGGGCGGAGGATATCCCGAAGACGGCCTTCTTGACGAGATATGGACTATATGAATATCTCATCATGTCCTTTGGTCTCACAAATGCTCCAGCCCATTTCATGTATCTCATGAACTCGGTGTTCATGCCGGAGCTGGACAAGTTCGTGGTAGTGTTCATCGACGATATCTTGGTTTACTCCAAGACAGAAGCCGAACATGCCGAACACTTGCGGATCGTTCTTCAACGATTGCGAGACCATAAACTCTACGCCAAGTTCAGTAAATGCGAGTTTTGGATCAGCCAAGTGCCATTCTTGGGACATATCATCTCAGCTGAAGGCATTGCGGTTGACCCAAGCAAAATAGAGCAAGTGCTGAAATGGAAAGCTCCCACTTCAGTCCATGAAGTCAGAAGCTTCCTCGGGTTAGCGGGATACTATAGAAGATTCATTCCAAGTTTCTCCAAGCTCGCTAAGCCGATGACAGAATTGCTGAAGAAAGGGACGAAATATGTTTGGAACACGGCGTGTGAAGGAGCGTTCCGAACATTGGTGAAGCATCTCACAACAGCCCCGGTGTTAGCTCAGCCGGATACAACAAAGCCCTTCGACGTGTATTGTGATGCGTCCGGTATTGGGCTTGGCTGCATGTTAATGCAGGAAGGACGTGTGGTCGCTTATGGCTCACGCCAACTTCGGAACCATGAGCAGCACTACCCTACTCATGATCTTGAACTTGCTGCCGTGGTGTTGGCGCTGAAAATGTGGAGGCACTATCTCCTGGGGAATCTGGTGCATCTCTACACCGACCACAAGAGCTTGAAATACATTTTCACCCAGAAGGAGCTGAACATGAGGCAAAGGAGGTGGTTAGAATTAATCAAGGACTATGATATTGAGATTCACTACCACCCCGGCAAGGCGAATGTGGTTGCCGACGCGCTGAGTCGGAAGACACATGTCCATCACCTCACCATTACACCAGTGGAGGAGGAAGAGCCAAGTTTGTACTTGGTTCCGTATGGATCGCTGTACAACCTTGCCCTCATCCCTACGATTAGGGAGGACATCATTGCAGCTCAGAAAGATGACAAAGGCATGGCACATCTCCGGAGACGGATAGACAATGGAGAAATTAAATGTTTCCGGAAAGATGATGAGGGGACGCTATGGTTCAATGACCGCATAGTAGTACCCCGAGATACGGAGTTGAGGAAAAAGATCCTCGATGAAGCTCACTTGTCTAAATACTCCATTCATCCGGGCAGCAACAAGATGTACCAAGATTTGAAAAAGAAATTTTGGTGCACACGGATGAAGCGGGAAGTAGCGAAGTACGTATCCGAGTGTGATACGTGCCGGCGAGTGAAGGCTGATCACATGAAGAAATCAGGGCTATTGCAACCCCTGAAGATCCCGGCATGGAAATGGGAAGATGTGATCATGGATTTCATTGTGGGATTACCCCTAACATCCAACAAGCATGATTCCATATGGGTAATCGTTGATCGGTTAACCAAGACGGCTCATTTCATCCCAGTGAATACACGTTACAATGCCGGCAAATATGCGGAGCTATACATAGCGAAGATTATATGCCTATACGGAGTACCCAAGACCATTGTCTCAGATCGAGGTGCATTATTTGTATCTCGCTTTTGGGAGCAGCTACACGCTGCATTGGGTACTAAGTTGATCAGGAGCTCCGCCTATCACCCTCAGACAGATGGCCAAACAGAGAGGGTGAATCAAGTTCTGGAAGACATGTTGAGAGCATGTGCCATCCACCATGGTAGGAACTGGGATGATCACCTACCATTGGCGGAATTCTCGTACAACAATGGCTATCAGCCGAGCATCAAGATGGCACCCTACGAAGCTCTCTACGGTCGCAAATGCCGCACCCCATTAAATTGGTGCGAGTCCGGTGAAAGGGTCACATTCGGGGTTGATGTGGTGAACGACGCCGAAGAGCGCGTTCGGACAATTCAAGCCAATTTGAAGGCCGCTCAATCCTGACAGAAGAGCTACGCTGATAAGAGGCGTAGACCGTTGCACTTTGACGTTAGGGAACACGTGTACCTCCGCGTGTCTCCGATGAAGGGCGTGCACCGGTTTGGTGTGAAGGGGAAGCTCGCTCCCTGTTTCATTGGACCCTATGCTATCACCGAGAAGTGTGGACCAGCAGCGTATCGATTGGAGCTACCGGCATCCCTTGCTGGTGTCCATGATATCTTCCACGTTTCGCAACTGCAAAAATGTTTGAAGCATACAGCTGCTGTTCCTATTGAAGACATTGGCGAGTTGAAACCGGATTTAACATATGATGAGTATCCGGTGGAAATTCTTGATGAGAAAGCCCGAACCACGCGTAGCAGAACGTTGTGGTTCTACAAGATCCTCTGGAGTAACCACACCGCTGATGAAGCGACGTGGGAGAGCGAGGAGTTCCTTCACTCAAATTACCCGGAGTTCATGGCTTCTCAACACGGGTAAGTCCCTACTACATCGCTATCTCTTCTTTTGTAATCTCGGGACGAGATTCTTTTAAGGGGGGAGGGATGTAAAAGCCCAAGAAAAGGGACTTGCAAAAACTTTTCTTCACCTCACAACACCACAGTTTTCGTTGTGGATATCTTAGGAAATATTGGGAAGAGCAAGTAACCTTCATCAAAAGAGTGATTAGAGGGGAAAGTCTTCCTTTTCACAAAGTGGGATTTGGACATAGGAACATGAGAGGTTGAGCTCACCCCTAGAACTTAAAAAGTCTTGGGAAGGTTCAGTCCAAGTTTCATAGAAATCCAACACTTTTTGAGGCACTTTTTGGGTTATATGAAAAAGAGGCCAATTTGAATGTAAATTCAAATTGCAGCAACTTTCATCACCCAAACTCAAAAGTTAGCTTCATATTCTTATTCAGCACATTTTTGTGAGCTCACACACCAATTTTCATTCCATTTGGAGTTGATCTTGACATGAGCTAAGTGGGACGAATTCAAACTTTATTTGAATTCAAAACTAAACTTGTGCTGAAATTCACCCAAGCCGAACCCAATTTGAATTCTATTCAATTCAAATGGCTCAGGGGTGAATAATTTGAATCACCAGGGGTATTATGGGGCTCACTGTTTACAACAGTGATTAGCAGTAAATTCCAGAGGTTAAAACCCCGGGTGGGACCCACGTGTCATAGAGGGGAGAAGGAGAAACTTGCACCCAAAGTCAGAGTCTCGGTGGGAAATTCCGCCGAGCAGCTGTCGGCTATGCCACCGAGCAGCTACCGGCGCCACCAGCTGCTTCCCTCTCCGCGTGCTGGCGCCCAGGGCGGCTGGCTCGTGCCCCCACGCGACCGGCACCGCCTCAGCCGAGCAGGAGTCGGCCGGCTTTATCTTCTCGCGGCCAAACCCGAGCAGCGGCATTGTTTATCAACGCAGCTCTCTGCTCAATCGGGAAAACAAGCAAAACCATCTCCTCCTTCGTCCCTGAGCTGCTAGACAGCCACCTGAGCTCGCACTCCACCTCTCCAACGCCGGAAACCTCGAGTTCTGACCTCCTTTGCCCAAGAGCGATCGCCACAGCGGCGACTCAACCTCAGCCGAGAGTCAGGCGCCCGTGGGCAGCGTTCCACAGGCGTTTTTACGGTCCAGCGAGAGAGGCAACAGGAGCGCGCGACCACCGTGCTGCTCTCCTCTAAGTTTGGAAGCCAACCGTGAAGAATCCGCAGAGAAATTCCAGTTTTTGCTCCGGCAACCGTAAACCGAGCTTCCGGTACGGTTTCTGTAAATTCTCGCTCTATGATCTTTCGGAGGTCATCAAATCTTGCACATAGACGCTGGACTAGCCGGCGATCAAGTTCTTTTCTGCATCCGAAGCGTGAAACTGTCTAGGAGTGATGAATTTCGAGCTCGATCGAGGGCGGTCGTGGCGGGCACGGTCAGTCACACGGTGCCGACCGACTTGCCGCCATCCCTGAACCCTTTTGACACCTTGTCGAGCTTCCTAGAGGTACACTGATGCTGTAGGGCTGTTTGTTCGAGGTGTTGGCGGGTTTAGAAACCACGGTCGACGGTGTCGAACCTCAATCGAGGCCGCGGCACGTCGCCGAGCTATTTCCGGTCACCCCCAGCCCGACCTGTCACCACCGACGTGTTCCTCGACGTCGACAACCCCCTGGCGGCGATTTTCAGACCATGGGAGGTCCGGCAGTGGCGAGCCCCGAGTCTTCTCCGGCGAGGTCGGCGGCGCGGGCGCAAGAGAACGGCGGGAGGAAGACGAAGCCGGCTGGCCCACGTGTCAGCGGCTGGAGAATTTAAATCAGGATCGGGTGTGGCCGGGGATCGGCTGTGCTGGCGCGCAAATACCGTGTGAGCCCCGGTGTGCCGGACACCTCCGCGCTCGACACGTGTGGTATCCCCGGTGTGCCGGACACCTCCGCGCTCGACACGTGTCCCCGCGGGCCCCGAGAGTTTAAACCTTTCCCCCGATTTTCAGAATTCTTCCAAACTTCAAATACTCATAACTTTGGCTAGAAAGCTCCAAATCGAGTGAATCAAATTTTGTTGGATTTAGCCCTCTGAGCACATTCCAGCAATACCAAATTCAGCTCATAAAAGTGAATAGTTTTCCAGAATTAAATCCCTAAATTTTAAACTGTTGGGAATTTTATCTGGAGAACGACTTCATGAATAATTCTGAAATTTGGCTGAAAGGTTCATTGGAAAATCCCTGAATACCAGTAAAATTTTCAGACTCATCCAAGTTCATTTAATTACCCTAATTGGGTGATTAAGAGAACTGCCCTGAGAAAATAGAAAAATGTACAGAAACATTTTTCAGATTTTCTGAAATCTTAATTAGGGCATAACTTTCTGTAGAATTCTTCAAACGACATGAAACCAACTCCATTAGAACCATCTTAAAGTCTAGATTCCAGAAAGTCATGGTTGGAGCCATGAAAACCCCTGGAATTATACAGAGGCTCAAATATTGACCAAGTGGGCTTTTATTTGTACAAGGTGCAAATGAACTTTGTTTCAAATGAAACTTGGTCAAGACTCTGGTTAGGACCCTACCAAGCCACAATAAAAATTTCAGAACCAAAGGGGAGGGCTAGCTAGAGTTAGTAGTAAATAAGTATTTAAGTTCACACATTGCATTTAAATTTTACATGTAGTATTGTATTCAACGTGTAGGCATTGAAGAAGAGACCCCGGAAGTGCTGGATTTCCTTCTTCCGGACGAAGAACTAACTACTGACCAGCAGCAACAAGGCAAGCCCCGGTTTGCACTAACTCTTTTATAAAGTTTTACTTTGTTTACATACGTAGGGTGATGTATGAATGTGCATTAGGTATAGGCTGAATGAAACCCCACTTGCATGACCAGAAATTTTCCATAAAAGTGAGGGTAGTGTCTAAGACCTCGAGTAGACAGGCTATGCTTAATGTTTCATAGAACTTCGGTACAAGTCGAGTAGTTGGAACCTACTCACGAGTTTAGGCTTGGGACACACGGGTTCGGTTGAGTGATGTGAGATCATTTTAGTAATGAAAATGAGACTAGGCAGGGGCTAGGGCGCAGCAAGGGGAATTCTTGTGTGCGTGGCCCTGCCCGTGTCGATTGAGGACCGATCCGTGTGTGGCCCTGCTGAACAAGTATTGAACGTACCAAAGGCATATCGGATATATGGGCCCCGATAAACCGATGTAGCCTAAACCTCCGGGCGTCGAGGCATAACGCACTGATTTATAGGTGTAGGCTGAGGGCAGCAAGGTGGAAATCTGCCAATGGGCATAGAGAGATGCTCCGTGTGGGGAACCTCCTGCTCGTTTCGGTGCGACCGGTTCGACGTTTGGGCTGTTGGGTGAAAGGTTGTCCCGTACGACATCGAGTGAGCGTGCTGTTCAGCTCCACGGGTGGGCGTACGTGACGTGCTCTTTGGGTTTTCCCTGCAGGTGTATATCGAGTCGATTCGCCGTCCCTCGCGGTGATGAGTACCGCTTGTAAACTGCGTCGTAACGTAGATTAATGAATGAAATGTTATGATTCAATATTGCTGTTATGATATAATTGTATTGTTACATGTGTGCCACCAAATATTGCTCACTAAATTTCAGCTTTATGAACCGTTAACTTGTTGCTAAAAGATGAACTAAGGATGAACGTGTAGGCGTGTCCGTTTGCTGCAACATTGCTATCCTATGTCTTGGTATACCTCATGTAGAGTTTCATGCTTAGGTGAGTCGGTTAAGCCTTGCTGAGCCTTCGTGCTCATGGTTGCTGCTTAAGTGTTTTACAGGTGAGGAGCACCCACGGACTCGGAGTACGAGTCCACCGGCGAAGGTTACCCTCCGTCGGGGACCACGGCTGAGTGGGAGCCGTACATGCCGTGCTGAGCTGAGGAGTGCAGCTAGTGTGGTTTGCCCTAGGGCTGGGCAACCACTTTTGCTAGATAGGCGGGCGTGAGTTGTATAAAAGAAACTTCCGCTGTGTAATAAAAGACCCTAGTTTGTAACTGAGAAGTGTACTATTTTGTACATTCAGTTTGTTTTCCCATGTAATATAATGTGTTCTTATGACGTGTGCTATCGGGTGTCACATCGCGCGGCACCACCCTCTGCGATCCTGGATGAGCGGATTCCGGTCCGCCACATCTGCTGTCCATGGTTTCCTTGATTGCCTCCTCCGTTCGGCCGTGGGTTCTGCTTGGGCACATTGCCTTGCTGTCCATTACCTCTCCTCGGGCATTGGCTCGTGAAGTGTCCTGTTTCTCCGCATGCAAAGCATGCCTTGTTGCCCACGACAGCAGGTATGTTGGGGTGGGGGTTTTGAACAGGAGCACCCATGTTTGGTCGGGGCGCAGGAGGCAAAGGCACACTAGGTGCTTGCATAGCAGGACGTGGCTGTGGTGGTTGTTTGGGGCGAAAGGTAGGAGTAGTCGACCCATACTGTGGTGCAGCTGGGGGCATGTACCGAGGTCGTACGTTGCTCCCTTGTGGCTGGTAAGGCATCTTCGTCTTGCCCTCTAGCTCGATCTCCCGGATCTTGCTTTCAACCACTATGGCTTTGTCAACCAGTTTCTAGAAGCTCGCATAGTCATTGTTGAGGAGCTGAACCTGAATCTCATTGTTCAGCCCTCTCATGAACAGGTACTGTTTCCGTTGGTCCAAGTTGACATCTTTAGGGGCATACCGTGACAGTTGCGTGAACTTGTTGAGGTACTCATTCACGCTCTTCTGTCCTTGGCGGAGACCTTCAAACTCTAGCCCATTAAGCATCGTTACACCAGCATGGATGTAATGAGATCGGAAACTCTCCTTGAACTCAGTCCAAGTAATAGTCTCCGAGTCGACGTGAGCGTTACAAAGGGCATCCCACCAGTCAGCGGCAGCTCCCATGAGTTGGTGCGACGTAGAGAGAACCTTCTCTCGGTCATTGTACTAAACTATGGCAAGCTTCTTCTCCATGGATTTCAACCAGTCGTCGGCCTCCATGGGGTCATTAGCTTGAGCAAAAGTAGGCGGTCGAGTCCTCATGAACTCTCCCAGCCTGTTGTGAGCCGGTGCTGGTGGCGGTGGTGCCGGAACAGGGTTGTTGTTGTTGGCCTGCAGCTGCCCCAAAGTTTGGATCATGGTCTGCATAAGCTGATTCTGCATGGCCATCAACCGTTCCAGGTTGTTTCCACCAGCTCCAGGGTTAACAGGAACTTTATCGTGGCCATCCTCTTGGTTGGCACGGACGTTTCTTCCTTGGCCGCCGGCGTTTTCTCTCACCATCTGTGAGAGACAATGGAATAGAATAGAGGTTAGAAGGTTAGATGGATTCCTCCCAACTATATGCATCAAGGAGGATGGACTATATGTATTAGCCCATATGAGGATGTGAACAAGTGCCGAGGCATCTCACACCTCTCTCTACTTATGTGTGGATATGGACAACGCTTGAGACTCCCACAGCTCACACTAAGAACACAAGCACAACAATCATCACAAAGGCTCACACAACTCCTATTCAAGGCTTTTTCAGTGGGAGTCCTATGTGGTTTAGGGTGATACCAATCTGTGACTTCACCCTATGTCAAGGTGGTTTGGGGTGATACCAATCTGTGATCCAACTATGGCTTCTCCTAGGCTTGCATCCAATGTCAAGGTGGTTCCAATGCCAATCTATGCAACCTAGGCTTGCATCCTATGGTCAGCGTGGCTTCTAATACCGATCTGTTACTAGGGTGCATCCTACAGTCAACGTGGTTCAGCTACGAATCTGTGATCAATCTAGGCTTGTGACCTACAGTCAACCATGGTAGCTTGATATCAATCTATGGATTGTACCAATCTGTGACTAGGCATGGCAGCTCTAATATCAATCTGTGACCTTATCTAGGCTGTGTGTTTCTACGATCAACCCGTGGCAGGTTGATACCAAATTGTGTTTTCTATCTAGGCGTATAACCTACCGTCAACCGTGGCTCTGATACCAATCTGTGACGCCCCGGTTCTGTGGAAAACCACGGAACACTGGAACTGATGCGTATGTGTGCCCAGGATGTTCATCGCACATACACATATCATCCACAAACTAAATTTCAGAATATATATAACCACTTATAACAGGGTTTATTATAATGTCTCATGAGTCTTGGACTCATACTAGCAGCGGAAGTCTATCTTAGCAGCGAAAGTCCAAATCTAGCAGCAGAAGTCTTTATTCTAGCAGCGGAAGTCTTCTATCTAGTGTGGAAGCAAACTAAGCAGCAGCAGCGGCTCCATCTCAATTCCATCCCCACAGGCAAGGTTGAGGACAGATCACACGCCTAATCCTTCACTTGGTTTTTAAGATTCTTCTCCTGTTGCTGATGATGAAGTAATAATGCAAGTTTGAGTACAATGATGTACTCAGCAAGTGTGGGAAAATATGATATGTAGCTCACAGCAAGGAAGGTATAAAAAGGCTCATTGCTGAAAGCAAAGTTTATTTCTCAAAACACAATAAAAACAACAACTTAACTTTAAGTGAATGTAATCCCAGCATGTATTAAAATACCAACATACCTCCATTATGATTCATCCTTTTTCCATGTCTCAACCAGACATTAATCAACTTTGCTCATGAATACCATCTCATATTCACTACCATCTCACAAATACCATCTCGTATTCGCTACCATCTCATGAATACCATCTCGTATTCGCTACCATTCAATTCCGTCTCATTCCGAGACCAAATCTCGTTGCCATGACTCAAAGTCATGCAACCAATCTAATTATCGGGACCCAACAGTCCCAAAAACCAAACCAAAACCCAACCATAACCAAAAACCATAAGCTCCCAATAACCATCCCATCTAATCATGTGAGCTGTCCAGGCGCTCGTGACCGTAAGCTCGGCTATCATGATAATTTTAGACTCTGTAGAGTTTGCACCTCTTTACCCACAAGTTTGTGATTTTGTCACCCGTCGGCGACTGCAGAACCTCCATTATACCAGTACACAACCGTCGGTGTATGGCCAAGAGATCACAAAATAGCTTTTACAAAGGGGTTACTAGATGTATGGACTCACTAAGGTTTCATCGGCAGGCTAGAATCTCCAATTCTCCCACCCACGGGCCCCCTCTTGTGCCATGCAGTTCCCAGGGAAGTCCTCACTCCACTCCCATTTCCCTCGCCTTCCACGGTCCATAACAATCTTGTAACTTACCTAATTACTCAGCTAAGCCGCACCCATACTTGGCCTTGTGGTGGCACAGTTATCCTGGCATGGCTGGCATGAACCGGTCCTTAGATCTACGGCAAGTAACCACCATCTCATACTATCTCATTCACAAACCCAGGCTTGCCTAGATCTCCCTCCAATCCATGTTCATTAACAACATCAGTTTCTCATCATTCTTACGAGTGCAGTTAGCTAGACACATCTATCTCGCTTCCCATAATCCCGTGGACTCAGCGAAGCATAAAAGCAAAAAACCATACCCGACTCACTAACTTTCCCGGTGATAAGGGTGGCTAACAAAACTAGTAAACTCCTAGGAAAGGGTTTCCCATCATGTTGACTCAAGCACACACACCTTTTCGCAAACAATACAGTTTTTCCAAAACATAGGATCAATATGGTCAAGGGGCACTTGCCTTGTTCTTGCGGTTCCTGTTGCTCTTGGATCTCGAAACCTTGTTGTTGCAGCTCGTCGTAGACAGCTCCCTGAGCTTGTCCTTCTATACGCGATCACACACATACAAGATTCATAGCAATCAATCATCATGCACAAACTCTACTTTAAGATGCAATGATGCATATGCATGTTAATCCTATAATGCAGTTTAGTTCATACGTGTTTTTTTGCATGTCTTGCATTGGTTTTACGATGAACAGAGGTGTAAATATCAATTGTGGATGTGGCGATGATCTTGACTTTAGATCAAACCGATCAACACGTGATCTGTCCATGAAAAAGCTTCTGTTCAAAAGGAATCGAAGAACAGATGCAAAGAAAATGTGATGATGTCGTAAGGTTGTATTGGAGACCTACCTTACGTTCCATCGGGTCCTTCCTAAGAACAGATCGTCGGCTCTCCTCCGGCGATGTCAATTGTGTTCCAGGCTCATCGGCGGTCTCTCCGGCGGTTGTACTTCGGCGAAGGGGTTTAGCTCGGCGAGTTTGGGGCTAGGGCTCTAAGTTGTCGGCTCATGAGGTGGAAAAGAAGTCCGTGGTTGCGGCCAAAGGTTTTCGGTTCAATTTATAATCGGGAAGAGAAGAGTCTTAATCTGGTCAGAATTCGAATAAGAGTCCTATTCAAATTGATTTTGAATCTTAACAACTTATCTTTAGTTGATTTGGTGCTGTAGCAACGTGGAATTCATGTCGGTTTCCTCCCGTACCGGTATTCCCATGCGTACAGAAGCAAAACTGCTTCAAATCTCGTCACCCTCGCGGTGATGAGCTCCGGAAGCTGCACGTGTCCTGCGGGAACCTGGGCTCCCTTTTTCCGCAGAGACAAGCTCCAGTTGTGCTGCGTGTCAGGCGGGCGAGACCTCCCTCTTCTCAGAGGCGAGCTCCGCGAGCGCCACGCGTCTAGGCAGGCGGGACCTCCCCTCTCTTAGAGACGAGTTCCGTGTGCGCCACGTGTCCGGTGGGTCGGAACCTCCCCTTTCAGAGGCGAGCTCCGAGAACACCACGTGTCAGTTCCGGACCTCCCCCTCTTTTTGGAGGTGGCTCTGAGTGTGCCATAGGTCAATTCTGGACCTCCCCTCTCTTCGGAGGTGATCTCCGAGAATGCCACGTGTCAAGTAGCGCTGGACTTCCTTTCTGCTCTGGGATGAGCTCCGAGGTCGGCACGTGTCCAATAGTGACGGACCTCCCGGAGATAAGCTCCAGAGGTGACACGTGTCCAGTAGTGTCGGACCTCCCGGAGGTGAGCTCCGGAGGTGACATGTGTCCAGTAGGACCGGACCTCTCGGAGGTGAGCTCCGAGAGCGACACGTATCAGGCAGGCCGGACCTCTCAGAGATGAGCTCCGAGAGCAACACGTGTCCCGTGCGGCTGATCCTCTCTTTTCCGCTTGACTAGCTCCGGTGACAACACGTGTCCTGCGGGACTGGCCTCGCTTCTCCGCAGAGGCTAGCTCCGGGGGCAACACGTGTCCCACGGGTTCGGACCTCACCCTTTGCCGCAGGGACGAGCCCTGAGCCTGCCACGTAGCCAGTTTAGCGGCGGACCTCTCCCCCTTTGCGGAGATGAGCTCCGAACACGCCACGTGGCCAGCGAGCCGCGGGAGTTTTCTTCGGCGCTCTCGGCGAACTGGAATTTGCTCTTTTTGGCTAACTTCTTGATATTTTCTCTGTTTCTACTTATTTTAAAATGTTTTTCTACATGAAACATGAATACATGCAGAAATAAAAAATGAGGGTGCCACAAATCTACCCCCTTAAATTGAATCTCGCCCTCGAGATTCGTTAGTAGAGAATAGATGAGGGAACTCTGTCTTGATATCTTCCTCACGCTCCCATGTAGCTTCTGCTTCTGTGTGATAACTCCATTGTACCTTGCACCATCGGATCACTTTGTTCCTCGTGACCCTTTCCTTTACGTCCAAAATTCGGACAGGGTGCTCTGCATAGGTCAGGTCCTCTTGAAGTTCATGTTCATCCATCGGTACTTTTTCTTCCCACACTCTCAAGCACTTCTTGAGCTGGCATACATGAAACACGTCATGTACATCGGAGAGGTGCGTTGGGAGCTCTAGTTGATAGGCTACTTCTCCTCTCTTGTCCAAAATCTTAAATGGTCCGATGTAGCGAGGTGCTAGCTTGCCTTTGACGTTGAAACGTAGTTGGCCACCGATAGGCGATACCTTAAGGTATACGAAGTCTCCTACTTCAAAAGTGAACTTTCTTCGCCTATTGTCCGCGTAGCCTTTCTGTCGTTACTGAGCAGCCTTCAAGTTCTCCCGTACCGTTTGGACTTGCTTCTCAGCTTCCTGCAGCACTTCTGGTCCAAACACTTGGTTCTCTCTGGTCTCGTTCCAAAACAACGGCGTTCTACACTGTTTACCATACAACGCTTTGAAAGGTAACATCTTCAAGCTCGCTCGATAGCTGTTGTTATGGGAGAATTCAGCGTACGGTAAACTCCTATCCCAACTACGCCCATGTTTCAAGGCGCAAGCTCTCAACATGTCCTCCAAAATTTGGTTTGTCCTTTCGGTTTGCCCATCGGTTTGTGGGTGGTAGGCAGAGCTAAAATCCAGTCATGTACCTATAGCTTTCTGCAGCTTCCTCCAAAATCTAGAGGTAAACTGAGAACTCCGATCCGAGACTATCCTCTTCGGGACTCCATGGCGGCACAGAATTTGCTCCATGTACAGCTCGGCTAGATCTGCAACACGGTATGTGGATTCAACAGGAAGAAAATGAGCAGTTTTTGTCAATCGGTCCACGATAACCCAGATGGAGTCGTAACCCGACCGAGTACGTGGCAATCCGACGATGAAATCCATACTGATATCTTCCCACTTCCACTCGGGTACCTTCAAGGGTTGCAACAGTCCAACGGGTCTTTGGTGTTCGGCCTTCACCCGTTGGCAGGTGTCGCATAGGGCAACATACTCGGCTATGTCCCTCTTCATACCATCCCACCAATAACAAGTCTTCAGGTCCTTGTACATCTTGGTATATCGGGGATATATGGAATAAAGTGAGTCGTGTGCCTCTTTTAATATCGTGTCACAGATGTCCTTCACGTTAGGCACACAAATCCTTTTTCCTAGCCAAAACGTACCCTTCTCGTCTTCCTTGAAGTCCTTCTCTATTCCTTGCTGGATCCTTTCCTTGATCTCCTTGATCTCCTCATCCGTAGCTTGGTCATCCTTTATCTCTTGTTCCAATGATGACTGGAGTTTCATCACTTCCATCTCGTTCAACAAAGCGAGATGTAACCGTTCGAACTCCTTGCGTAGCTCGGGTGGTAGCTCCCGAACCGTAAGTTGGTGACATGCTCCCTTCCGGCTCAATGCATCGGCTACTACATTGGCCTTTCCGGGGTCATAGTTGATTCCAACATCATAATCCTTGATGAGCTCCAACAGTCGACGTTGCCTCAAATTCAAATCCGTTTGAGTGAATATGTACTTGAGGCTTTTATGATCCGTATAGATCTCACATCGATGACCAAGGATATAATTTCTCCAAATCTTCAGTGCATGCACCACGGCTGCTAGCTCTAGGTCATGTGTAGGGTAATTAAGCTCGTGCTTTTTTAATTGTCATGAGGCATAGGCTACCACTTGTCCTTCTTGTATGAGCACACATCCAAGCCCTTGTCTGGATGCGTCACAATATATGTAAAAGCTATTGCTCACGTCCGGCAATACCAAAACTGGCGCTGTGGTTAGCCTTTTCTTGAGCTCCTCAAAGCTTTGTTGGCATGCTGGTGTCTATTGGAAGGCTTTTCCCTTTGTTAGCAACTCTGTCATAGGCTTTGCTATCTTAGAGAAGTCCTTGATGAACCGGCGGTAGTATCCAGCCATCCCAAGAAAACTCCGAATATCCCTTACGTTTTGCGGTTGGTTCAACTTCAGAACATCTCCCACTTTTCCGGGATCATCCGATACTCCTTCCTCGGAGATGATGTGGCCTAGGAACGATATCTCCTTTAGCCAAAATTGACATTTGCTGAACTTGGCATACAATTGATGCTCCCGCAGCTTTTGCAATGTCAATCTCAAATATTCTTCATGCTCCTCCTCACTTTTCGAATACACCATGATGTCGTCGATGAAAACCACGACGAACTTATCCAAGTACTCCATTTTGAGAGGAGTAAAAACTTGATCTCAGCAGTATGTGAAAGTATGTAAAACATGAACACGCTAAACTTTATGAAAGCATAACAAAATTTCATGTTTACACATCTTCCTAAAGCCAACAGATTCAGTCCCCTATTCTGTACAGAACATACCTTTCTGCACTTAACCCAGATTTTGATCTGGTTAGAAGCATTTTCATAACTCAAGTTGAATACAAAAGTTGTTAACTTCCGTATGTTTTCAACGAGTACTCATATGCCCCTAGATCATTTCTGGATCAAAAGTTATGACTGTTCAAAGTTGACAGAATTTGTGGATAAAATTTGCCAGCATCTACTTTGTATGTGGCTGTTTTCATCACAGTTATACATAAAAATGGAGTATAATTCTGAACAAACTATGAACTACAAAATTGTTGCAAATTTCATAACCTTTCCAATGGTGTATCATGTGACCCTTAGAAAGTTTTCTACAGAAAGTTATGACTAATTTGCAGAAACATCCAGAGAAAGTTGCAGCTGTTCAGATTTCTGAACAGTTTGCATTCATTTGGACATTCAACCAAGTTGGGGTCTGATTTTGCTCTGGAGGTATACAGAAAAGTTGTAGAGCACTTAAAATTTTTTTCCAGAACTGTATCATACAACTCAATTGAGTCAAGCTATTCAGAGGTATGCTCTGTCAAAGTCCAGCAAAAATTTCTGCCAGAACAGAGCACTCCGTTTCTTAGATCAAAAGAAGCCTAGTAAGTCTCTTCTTTGAAACTTAGTCCAAACGAAGAGCTTAGTATCTAACATGTGCTTTCCAACATCAATTTTTAGTTTGAGAGTTAGTTATGAATAATTTCTTCATAGAAAAGAAGACTATCATGTGTAGTACGGTGGCGATGCACCGTAAGACATATGACGGTACTACGTTGCCTCACCAATGAAAAACCTAACCGGATTACACCGGCATATACGTATCCTTAGGTGGCACTAAAATGTTTACTCGCAAACGTGTTCTACACGCAGTAAGGTTTTCGTGGTTAGTACCTACATAAAACACACTCAATCATCAGGTTTGGCTGCACACCGAACCCGGTATCCATACAGTTCATACACCCGGCCGTCATCACTCGCCCAGGTGTTCTCAAGCCAAACTGCCTTGAGCTACGTGTTCATGTTACTGACCAGGTGACGGGGTCTCCCATACTTGCCCAAAGCACGCTAGAAAAGGCGTTGCTCGAATACCCCAAATGACATGAAGAGTCGTAGAGGATACTAATGCGAGTCGGGTTACCTCCGACCCGTGGGGCTCCACCCCTCAGCTTGTGCGCACTGGTGGACACCGCTTACGTGCACCTCCCAAGACATAAAACTTCCTGAGACGCACGATTTTCCAACATAACATATAGGTTAGCTTGCCACCTTCATAATATGCTAATAGTAGTCCTTATGTGGGCCTAGTACCATTATCTCACCGTATCCTAAGTTTTTAACGTAATATGATGCTCAATCCATGTGCTATTCCCAACACAGCTCTGATACCAATTGTCACAGCTCTAATACCACACTGTGAGGGCCCGCCCCGTCGATAGGACGATGCCCCAAACAGGACCTCGTTGTGTGGTGTCGTGATATGCGACACCCAACAGCACACGGGTCAAAGAAACACATTACATTACATAAATTATTTGCGGAAGCGTACAAGAGTATTTTACAAATACTTATCTCAAAATAAGATACAGCGGAAGACTATAACTCTCATGACTCATTTCTAACTTAGCAACAAAGAAACAGTCCAGCCCGCGGATGTTTCTTACTAGCAACACAAAGAACAATCTGCAGCGGCGAGGATGCCCTTGAGTAACCACTCGGAGGTTCCCGAGAGCCATATGCATCCCTTCATAAGCATGAAGTCAACCTGCAAACCAACTTGGATAGCATCCGTGACCATAACGCTCAGCAAGACTTAACCGTCGCCCTAAACATGAAACTCTATGTGAGGTTATGAACCTAAAGTAGGATAGCAAAACACATAATAAAACTCGCCTAAAAGTGAATCCTTACTTTCAGATATTATTGAAGCAATGTTAAGTAACCTTGGGCACGCCACATCGGGAGTCCAGAATCAAACAAGAAACGCTTTCCCCTGAAGTAATTTGCTCACGGCATAAAAGAATCGAGTTCGCACTAGCCTATTCATCAAGATCCAATACAAAGATAGTATGAATTTCAAACCAATGTGATTAGTTCCTTTCTCATGCAAGTTCTTACTACGTTATGACTGTGAGAACAACTATGCTCGGTCATTCCGCGAGCGACGGTGATTCGAATCAATAACACCCGGACTGCACGACACGTATGCCCGTACTCGATGTTGCCTACAGCAACCATCACTGACGTCGTACGTGGCAGCCTTTCCCCCGTTTCACCCCCGTTGAATTGACCAAGTCACCCTGTACAGTAGCCATTCTCATGGTGCACCTGCCGACATGAGATGTCATAAGAATGTTCCCCACATACTGCACACCTGCCGTCTTGCCTGAGGCGACCCGAAAAGGCTCAACGACAGCTTCCCGAGGTACATCGGTTTACTGGGTCCCATAATACCAGCATGAGTCCGGTACACAACTCAAACTTGTTCAACAGGGCCGCATACGGATCTGTCCTTGAACGATATGGACAGGTCTATAGCACCCAGGCCCCTATGTCCTGCTGCCCCTACAACCTTCCGGTCTCAACTTTAACTTGCCAATTCATTTATGAACCAATCCCGTATGCCCCTGTTGTTCCTGAACATGCGAGTAGCATCTCACCACTCGACTTCTACCGAACCTTACTTAAGCATGGCAGTTCTACATGGTGAAATACATCTACCCAATAATCCATGGATCATTTGGTTATGCAAGAGGAGTATCAAACACTAGACCTAATGCACAGTTCATATCTTAACCGAAAGTGAATACAAAGTAAAAGCTTAAAGCTGTTAAATGCAAACCGGAGCTTGCCTGTTTTGCAGGGTAGTCATATATAATCAGTTAGTGATCTTGCTGATCAACCCTTGATTCTCCGGAGTATGATCCACTTCAATGAATCGATCCTTTGAATCCCCTTCGTCGGGAATCCTAATGAAATGTATATGCACAATTTTTATGGAATGCAATGGAAATAATTATAGAATGGATTTCTTAGGAACAGAGGTTGTGTGGAAAAGCCAATAATGGCTTGATTAGCCTCTGTTGTGCAAAGAAACAGAAATAAACTCACTTGGTCTTAAGGTTTTAGCTAGACACTAACTAATTTTCCTAATGATCGTAATAGATGAGCTGAAAAGAATTGGTTGCAACTGAAGAACAAGAACTCCAGTGGCCTCAAAACTTTTACAGCAGGTTCTATACTACCTAGGGATTTAGCTTGCCAAATTGCAGCTAATGTGGAGTCAAATTGTTTTCTCTATAATTCTCACCATGTCTCTCATGTATTTCAACCTATACATAAGTATGGAGAATAAGAACAGGGAGTTCAAATGCTCAACTTGAGCTGATAATTTTATGTGAGTTCCTGGTCACATGAAAGTAATTTGGTCCAAAATTCAGCCCTTTACTTGAGTGGTTCTTCCAGAACAATTCTTTAAGCATTTCTACTCAAAAGAATTAATTTTGAAGTAATGTGCATTTTTATGCCCAAATAAGTGAACTACAATTTCAAGTATGTCTCATAGAGCTAGCCTAAATTTTCCTATGATTTTTGGAGCTATGGATTGCCCAGAATAGATTTTTACAAGTGGGAAACATTTTCTTAAAATGTTTCTGGACTCTTATGAACACAGTAGTTTGTATTTAGCAAATTCCTACTCAAATGAGCATCAAATGAGCTGAAAATTTTGCTAGAAGGTCAAGAAGATGCTAAAGAATATTCTGGCAAAATTTGAGGATTTTTGGATAACCCAAACTCCCTCAATAATTATTTTTCAGAAAAACTTCAAAGAATTTTCCAGAATACAATATTGACTTTCATACAAATCTGAGTTCATATTTGGGTAGACCTCTGAAAAATGAATCCAACCCAATTGGAATCACTCAATTTTTAGGTTTCTACACAGAGCTTGATTTTCCAAAGTTTGAGCCATCTCTAGAAATATTTTTCCTACAGAAAATCAACTGGGTCCACGTGTTTAAACCTCAGCCAGTAGAATTGAAGCAACACCTGGGTCACAGGATCCTCAGCGCACCAGCACACCGGATCTCGGCCACAGCCGATTGAGGATTTAAATTTTGAGCCGCTGACAGACGGGCCCGGCCCTTTCTTCCACCTCCCGCCGGTTCCCAGCGCGCGCCGCCTCCCCTCGCCGGAGCAAAACTGGTGCTCGCTGGATCGCCGCTGCCGGCCACCGCACGAGCTGAAGTTCACCGCCAGAGGGTTATCGACGTCGAGGAACATGGCTGTGGGGTTATCTAGGGCTGCCGGTGGTCGGAAATACCCCGGCGACGTGCGGCGGCGTCGGTTGAGGTTCGGCGCCGTCGGCCGTGGTTTCCACCCGCCAAAACCTCGACTGACTAGCTCTACAGCACCAGTGCACATCTAGGAAGCTTGACAAGGCCTCAAAATGGCTCGGTATCGGCCGCAAGTTGGTCATCACCGTGCTACCGATCGGGTCCGCCATGAACGCCCCTGATCGAGCTCAAAATCCGTTGTTCCTAGCCGGTTTCATGCAACGGATGCTAAAAGGGATTTTGCTCGCCGGCTAGTCCAGCTGCTACGTGCAAGATTTGATGTCCTATGGAGGAGCAGAGAGGGGGAATTTGCAGAAACCAACCTGCTGCTCGGGTTGAAATCGCTGGAGCAAAATTCCAAAATTTTGTCGTCGATGTTTCAGGGTTCGGTTCGAGCTTCGGTTGAGAGCAGCACCACCACAGCGTGCTCCCGTGGCCGTGCTTGATCGAGATTGAAAACCCCCATAGTGGTCTGTCCACGTGAAGCCAATCGTCGGCTTTGAGCTAGGTCACGGGCGGTGGAGCTGTTCTCGGGCAAAGGAGGCCGGAGCTCGCTCGTTTCCGGGTTCGGAAGGTGTGTACTGAGCTCAGGGTGTGGTCTAGCAGCTCGGGGGAGGGTGACACGATGGTTGCCGCCGAGTTCCCGATCAAATCGAGAGCGGAGGGCGAGGAGAAACTTTGCTTGGGATTCACGAGAGGAGGAGGAGGCAACTGAGCTTTTGCTCGTTCTGAGGAGAAGTGATCACGCTGAGGCACGAGGGGGGGGGGGCACTCATTCGGTCTCCAGCGCATTGGGGCTATGAGCAGGTGGTTGCATGGTGGCTTCCTCGGTAGCGCCCGGGCAGCTCTCGGTCAGTTCGAGTAAAACAGAGACTTTTTCTTCCTTTGCAAGTCAAAAGTTGTTCACTGACTTGTGGGTCCCACCCCACATTTTCCTCCCAGATATCTTCTCATGTTGATCTCCCCAAAACCCAAAGTTTGAAATTTAATTGTGGGTTAACAATTGAATTTCCCCAACTTCAGTTTAAACTTGCATAGTAAATTTGCATTTCGATGGAATTTGAAAATGCTTCCCAAATTCCTTTTTGGAGCCCACCGTAAAAATGAAAAGTTTGTCATCCACTTTTTCCCAAATTTCCAACTCTAGGGCGGCATGGTTATTCAAAGTTTTAGCCACCATTGTGTGAACTTTGAATTTGAAATCTGATTTTTAAACTTTCATGCAAATAGGTATTTAAATCCTTATTGTTTCAACACTTTCAAATAAAAATGTGAGCCTCATTTTGGATGATCATCCATGTATTACTTTGCATGAAGAAAAGTTTTAGCAAGTCCCGTTTTTCATGTCTTTGCCACACATATGAACACAAACCTCAGTTTCATTCATATACATTTTTGGGACTTTTACAATATGTTGGTAGTACGTTCCTCACAAAAAGGAAAATACTAACCGGATTATATCGGCATATACGTCTCAATTTTGGCACTAAACGGTCTCTTGCACACGTGTACTACACAGGGTACATACGTGATTAGTACCTGCAGAAGAACACTCAATAGTGATGCACTCAAAGGTTGTTGTCATTTCAGGCAGGTCCATATTTGAAAGTAAATACATATGCCCGTATCATTACTATACGGCCGTCCTTGAGTTATGCCATGTCTCAAGGTACGTGATCATAATTTTACACCACACGTCGGGGAACCCGAGTAGAACGCGAACGGGTTGTCATGGTTGGGAATTTTATCAACCCAACAGATACCACCTACTAACCTGCAGGGCACACCGATGGCAAGTGCTGCATATGTCCTCCTAGGCTATTTCCAGAAGAACACACTATCGCGTTACCGACCACACGATGGGGTTTCCACTTTCTTGCCTAATGCATGCCAGGGACCAGCGTTTCATATGAACTCAGGAACATGAAGAGTTCAAGAGTTCCATATTGACGTCTCACACCAAGCTGTGAGACCTATCCCTGAACCACATTCCCCATCAGGGGAGCTAACCGAAATTGAACCGCTTTCGGTGGCGTTCCTTACCATTTTTACATGAGCGTAGGTGTGTCATTACATAATCAAAATTCAGAATTATAACACATATGTTAGTCATGCCACTTTACGTAACGCGTAGGCAAACATTGTATTACATAGAAAACAACTGCATATGTACAAAGTAGTACAAACCTTCAGTTTACAACTAAGTACAGAGTTTGTAACAGCGGAAGCTAAATTTATACAACTCACGCCAACCTAACTAGCAAAAGTCGGTTGTCCAGCCCTATGGACAACCCACACTAGCTCCACTCCTCAGCTCAGCGCGGCGTGTATGGCTCCCACTAAGCCGTGGTCCCCGACGGAGGGTATCCCTCGCCGGTGGACTAGTACCCCGAGTCTGTGGGTAGTCCTCACCTGCAAATCACTCATAGCAGCAACCGTGAGCATGATGGCTCAGCAAGTCTTAACCGACTCCCTGCACATGAAACTCTACATGCAGGTTATAACCAATATAGGATAGTAAATTGCAGCAAAGGATACACCTACAAGTTCATCCATAGTTCATCTTTTAGCCGCAAATTCGCAGTTCATGAATCTGAAATTTAGTAAGAAATATTTGACGGCAAATCGACTCGATATACACCTGCAGGGATATCCAAAGAGCACGTCACATACGCCCACCCGTGGAGTTGCACAGCATGCTCCCTTGATATCGTACGGGACAACCTTTCAACAAACAACCCAAACGTCGAACCGGTCGCACCCAAAGGGACAGGAGTTTCCCTACACGGAGCATCTCTCTATGCCCATTAGTGGATTTCCACCTTTCTGCCCTCAACCTACACCTATAAGTCGGTGCATTATGCCTCGATGCCCGGAGGTATAGGTTACATCGGTTTATCAGGGCCCATATATCCGATATGCCTTCGGTACGTTCAAAACATGTTCAGCGGGGCCGCACATGGATCGGTCCTCAATTGACACAGACAGGGCTGTGCCCACAAGACTTCCTCTTGCTGCGCCCTAGCCCCTGCCTAGTCTCATCTTCTTACTAAAGTGATATCACATCACTCGAACCAATCCCGTGTGTCCCGAAGCCTATACTTGCGAGTAGATTCCAACTATTCGACTTGTACCGAAGTTCTATGAACATTAAGCACAGCCTTACCCTCACTCTTGTAGGAATAATCTGGTTATGCACTCGGGGTTCCATCCATCCTACACCTAATGCACAAACATACCTCAAGCTATGTGTATATAAAGAAAAACTTTGTAAACTTGTTAAATGCAAACCGGGGCTTGCCTTGTTGCTGCTGGTCAGATGTTAGCAACTCGTCCGGAAGTAGGAAGTCCAACACTTCCAGGGTCGCCTCGTCTTCAGCGACTACACGTGAGCAATATACGATATGTTAATTTAAATGCAATGTGTTAAATTGAGTATGTAAAGACCATAAATCTAGCTAGCCCTCCCCTTTTGCTCTGAAATTTTTATGGTGGCTTGGTAGGATCCTAACCAGAGACTTGACCAAGTTTCATTTGAAACAAAGTTCATTTGAGTTCTGTACAAATAAAAGTCTATTTGGGCATTACTAGAGATTCTACGGAATTCCAGGGATTTTCATGGCTCAATCCATTACTTTCTGGAAACTAGAGTTTGAGATGGTTCTAATGGAATTGGTTTCATGTCATTTGAAGAATCCTAGAGGAAGTTATGCCCTAAACAAGATTTGAGAAAATCTGGAAAATGTTTCTGTACATTTTTCCATTTTCTCAGGCAATTCACTTAATCACACCCTTAGGGGGGTTAATGAACTTGGATGGATCTGACATTTTTCCTATTACTCAAGGATTTTCAAATGAACATCCTAGTCAAATTTCAGAATTTTTCATAAAAGAATTCTTCAGATAAAATTCCCAACAGTTTAAATTTTAGGGAATTAATTCTGGAAAAACAATAAGTTTCATGAGCTGAAACTTATTTTTCTGGATAGTACTAAAATAAATGAATTCAACAAAATTTGGTTCACTCAATTTGGAGCTTCCTAGCAAAAGTTACGGCCAGTTGAAGTTTGAACAAAATTCTGAAATTCAAAGAAAAGTTTAAACCGGCTGTTGGGCCCCAGGGCTACGTGTCAGCTCTACAGCCAAACCACACGGGGGTAAGCTTAATCTCCCGCGTAGCTGCACGAGATCCCCGCATCACAGCAGATCCAGTGCGGTAATAATCAGAGACCGACACGTGGGGCCTATGAGGCTTCGTCTTCCTCGCGCTCCAGAGGCTCACCGCCGCCCCCCTCGCCGGAGCACTCGCAGGAAGTCGGTTCCCGTGACAGGAACTCGACAAAACTTGCCGCCTCCACCTAAAATTGCTCGGGGAACCTGTTTCTGACCTTGTCTCCTGCCTGCGATAACAGGAAATGGTCGTGCGACGGCGACAGTCAACGTGGCGAGTTCGGCGAGGTCGGTATGGTGCTGTAGTGCCTCAAAACCTCCTCTGTTGGCTCCTACAGCATTGCCATTACCTACGGAGCAACGACCCAGCCCCTGATATTGCTCAAAGTGGCAGCAAACAGGACTTCACCGTGTGACCTAGGCCTAAATCCGATAAAGAACGAAAAACCCGAGGAACTCAGTGGTTTCTCGATGGTTTCCCGTGATTCTTGATCATGTGGATTCGCACGGACGTTTCTGTATGGTTGTCTAAGTTGAGGAACGATTGCTTGACCGGTTAGCCTGAATTTTTTATATAGATGGACACGGGCTATATCACATGCTATCAGCAAGAACTGAAATTCCGGCGAACACACTCGGTGGCATGTGGCCGTGGTTGCGGGAAAGGAAGTGTACTCCTAGGCGAACCTTTTGGGTTGCTAAACTCTGAAGAAGAAGGACGTTCGTGGCCGGGCGACATGATTTTGTAGCGGCGGCGACGCACGATGTTGACGAAGCAAATCTAGCTCGCTGTCCTGTTCTAGGGCAGCTACTTCTGATTCCACGCTTCGGGGATGTCAAGGGACGGTGGTGCAACCTCTGAGCAACATGGTCTATCATGAGAACCACCGGAGTGGATGATTGCCGAAGGAGGCAGAGGTGCGGTGGTGCAGCTGAGTTTTCTGTCGAGCGGCGAAACCGAGCACGGGGTTCGTGGGTTGCGGTGCCTTCGTGAGCAAGCGAGCAGCTGCGCGGTGCGCCAGCCCATCATGCGCTGAGGAGGTGGCAGCCGAGCAGCTCGGTGGCATCGTCCGGTGAGGAGGCTCGGGGGAAACAAAACAGAGCACTGAGTATATGGCGGTTCCCTTTGTTTGTGGGACTGACTGTGGGCCCAATCCTCCCCTCTACTTCTTTTCCAGTTCTTGCAGCAAATATCCCATCTACTCAGACTTAAATGGTAGACTTAGCCACCAAGTCAGTGAGTAAATTTGAATACACCAAATTGAAATTGGTTTGGCTAAATTTGGTTCACATTTGAATTTGAAAATTCAAATTCACTTTGAATTGATCCAAATATAGCTCCCGACAAGATGAACTCCAATGAGGATGAAAATTGGTGGACTAACTCAGAAAATGTGCTGCATTTGAATATGAAGTCAAATTTTGAATTCAAGTGATGAAAACTAGCTGAAATTTGAATTTGCATTCAAATAGCCCTTTTCACAAATGTCTCCAAAAGTGGCTCAAAAGGGTTTGGATTTGCATGAAACTTGGCATGAGCACCCCCAAGAGTGTTTAGGGCCTAATGGGAAACTCATCCTCTCATGTTTATGTGGGTGAGCTCCTACTTTTTGGATTTATGGGTTTTTCTTCTAATCACCCTCTTGATTGTGTTTACTTGCTCTTCACAAATGTTCATGAGCTATCCACCAAATGAGCTGTGGTTGTGGTGAGGTGATGAACATTTTAGCAAGTCAATTCTTGGGCTTTTACAGTCCAAATGGTAGGTTGAGAGCATGATGTGTAAATCGGCTGGCGGGCACTGCGGATGTGCCACGCAGAGACCTCTTGCTCGGTACGATAGGACCGGTTCAACACTTGGCTGACAGATGTAAGGTGGTTGCGTACGATGTCCGTGATAGTTGCTGTAGGAAACATCGAGTACGGGCGTACGTGACGGGTTATTCGGGTAACCCTGCAGGTGTAAAACAATTATAATCGCCGTCCCTCATGGTCAGTGAGTACCACTTGTTGACTGTACCGTGACGTAGAAAGAACAAGCTAGTGCCACGATAAAAGATTGCTGGTTTAAAGTTGTACATTGTTTCTTAATGAATTGTTGTAGTTTTGAGCTAATTAAAGTTCTTTTCGAGCTTAGGCAAAGCACATAAGAGAAATGTGTTTTTTGTTTGATTGCGGCTTTCTTATGTGACTTAGCATGAGGTTTTCCACACACTTGCTGCTAAAACGTGAAACTAAGAGCCAACTAAATAGGCGTGTCTTTTGCAACTTACTTTCCTATTATACATTGCAATTCTAGCATGTAGAGTTACATGTTTAGGTGAGACGGGTCAGTCTTGCTTAGCCTATGCGCTCACGCTTGCTATATGAGTGGTTTTGCAGGTTAACATAAGTGCTTATGAGAAGGTTGTCCGGTGAGACTCGGAGACTTCCGAGTCGTTTTACACATGGAGAACCCGGCCGCTGCGGTAGGACTTCGTGTTGCAACCGAGAAGAGTCCGCGGGCTGGACATCTTGAGTGCTTAGTAGATATTAAACATGAGCTAAACTAGTATTCCTCTGTAGTTATTTGATGTAAATTATTTACAAAGACCATTTGTAAGCTTCCACTTTTGATTTATATAATACATGTTTCGTTATATGTGTGATGTTGGGTGCCGCATATCACGGCACCACCCAATGTGATTCCCGGGCGAGTGGCACGGCTCCGTGATCGGGTCAGGCCCTCACAACCACATACCTCGCGGTATCATGAAGACGAAGCTCTAGGAATTTATGGATACGAGACAAGGAGGGAGGAGTTCTCAGGAGTACTCCCGGGCCTTCAACCAGCTGGCGCATTATGCGTCAGAATATATCAATACGGAGGACAAGAAGCATGACAGCTTCTACCAGAGTCTGAACCCTAAAATGAAGGACAAACTTGCACAGTTCAACCGCGGCACCATTAACGACATGGTCAATGCTGCCATTGTGCAAGAGGACGCTTCTTGTGAATTGACCACGCAGAAGAGGAAGAGGAGCGCCCCACAGGGCAGTGGGGGAGGCAATCCCCAAAAGTATCGTATGGTGTATCGCTCACCATCCGGTCAGAGGTGGCAACCACCAGCATGGCAGCCGATGTTCCATTGTCGGCAATTTAACACACCCAGCTTCCAACCACCTCTGCCACAAGAGCAACGGGGATTTCCGCATGGATACCCACCACAACAACGTGCACCCGGATTCTGTCCCGAAATCAGCGGGGGACCAACCAACTACACATGCTTCACGTGTGGCCAGGTTGGTCATTTCTCCAGGGAGTGTTCAGAGAAGCCACAGGGCAGCGGGCAAGTAATGCACCAAGGTGCAAGTCAGCCCCGTGGTCAACCCAAGAAACCAGACCAAAACCCGGCAACATCCGCCATCTTGCTATCGAGGATTTTCTGGAAGGTGAACCCATACTCGCGGGTGCATTCACTCTCCACATCCACCTCACAATCATATTATTTGATTCTGGTGCCACTCATAATTTCATATGCTAGCAAGTATCAGATTCCAATATTACCCACAAAAAGTTATTACTTGATTTGCTCACCGGGTGGGAACATAGCTTATCATACTATGGTCCCAAAAGCACCACTTGATTTAGGTGGAAAAATATACCCCACCTCTCTTATTACCCTAGAAGATCAAAAGATAGATATTATCTTAGTGATGTCAGGGTTATGCCACCATGATGGGATTCTCAACACACACCTTAGAACAATTCAGCACAACTCTTCCATTCATGGCCCCCATCTATTGGTTCTTTAAACCCATGTTTTGGAAAATTAATGGCATACCATGGTGAAGCCGTCAAATTGGAAGAGATTGTGGTGGTTTGTGAATACCCGGATATATTTCCCAATGATTTACCATGCATGCCACCAGAACGGGATGTGGACTTCAAGATTGAACTTGCACCGGGTACTACACGATCTCTCGGAGGCCGTATAAAATTGCTCCGAATGAGCTTACAGAGTTGAAAGTGCAGCTGAATGACCTTAAGAGGAAGGGTTTCATTTGACCGAGTTCATCGTCATGGGGATGCTCGGTGCTGTTAGTAAATAAGAAGGACGGACGTTGAGGTTATGCGTAAATTATCATCCTCTCAATGCGGTTACTGTCAAGAACATGTATCCACTACCTCGCATCAACATTTTATTCAATCAATTAGTGGGTGTTAAAGTTTTCTCCAAGATGGACCTTCGGTCCGTATATCATCAGATTAAAATCCGGGCGGAAGATGTAGCGAAGATGGCGTTTTCAACGAGATACGGCTTATATGAGTTTCTCGTCATGTCCTCTGGTCTCACCAATGCTCCAGCTCATTTCATGTATCTCATGAATTCGGTATTCATGCCAGAGTTGGACAAGTTCGTTGTGGTCTTCATCGATGGCATTCTGGTATATTCCAAGTCGCAAGAAGAACATGCCAAACATTTGCATATAATGCTTTAAACTATATGCCAAACTCCGCCTATGTTGTAATGACATAGCCGGTCCCAAGCCCAGGTAAAGGAGGAGGGATTGCGATAGGCTTGGCCAGCCAACAACTACACTAGCCATTCTCATGGAAATGAAACCCGATAGAAATTTGTTGGGGCGTAACCCTCTTAGCGACGTGCCATATCGGAACCCGGGTACGGTGCTAAGTAGGCAAGGACTAGGTCACCACTGCCTTGGTGGCGTGCCATATCAGAACCCAAATATGGTGTTAAATTTGCAAGGGCCAGATCGCCACCACCTTAGTGGCGTGCTACATCATCGTCCGGATGTAGTGATAAGTGAGCAACGGTCTTTCCATCTTACTCGACGGGTGCAAAGTGCAAGGAAGCTAGCTGAGGAACATAGATTTGGGGTGGGTAGTTGGAATGTAGGATCCTTGACGGGGAAGCTAGTGAGTTAGTAGATGTTGCCATTTGAAGACGAGTAAATATCCTTTGTGTACAAGAGACTAGATGGGCGGTTCAAAAGGTGATAGAAGTCGAGAATACCGGTTTCAAGCTTCGGTATTCTGGATCATCCGGGAATAGGAATGGCGTAGGTGTTGTAATAGATAAGAGTCTTAAGGATGGAGTATTGGATGTTTGAAGACGAGGGGATAGGATCATCTTAATCAAGATAGTTATTGGGAACATTGTCTTGAACATCATCAGTGCTTATGCCCCACAAGTTGGGCTCAACATGAGTGCTAAGAGGCAATTTTGGGAGGACATGGAAGATGTGGTTAGTAGTGTACCGATAACCGAGAAACTCCTCATAGGAGGATATCTCAATAGTCATGTGGGTGCAACTAACATAGGATTTGAGGGAGTACATGGAGGCTTTGGATGCGGCGATAGAAATCAAGAGGGTAAGGACATCCTAGACTTTGCCGTATCCTATGATCTGTTGGTAGCTAACACCCTCTTTAGGAAGAGGCAATCTAACCTAGTGACCTTTACTAGTGCGCAACACTCTAGCCAGATTGACTATATCATCACTAGGAGAAAGGATAGTCGGGAGTGTCTAGATTGTAAGGTGATTCCTGGGGATTGTGTTGTGACACGACATAAGATTGTGGTAGTTGATTTTCGCTTCCACACATGTTCTTTGTGGGACAAAGGTGTCAAAATCACAATAACAAAGTGGTGGAAGTTGAAAGGATAATCACAAGAATCCTTTAAAAACATGGTGATCACAGAAGAGCCCTGGGCAAAAAATGAAGATGTGGATAGTATGTGGGTGAAGATGGCTACTTACATTAGTAAGGTAGCTAGTGAGGTGTTTGGTGTGACAAAAGGAAAGAAGCTTGTAGATAAAGACACTTGGTCGTGGAATGAGGATGTACAATAGGCCATTAAGGAGAAGGAGTGTTACAAGAGTTGGCATCATGATAGAAGCGCAAAAAAACATGCTGTAGTACAAAGAGACCAAGAAAAATGCAAGGCGGGCTGTGAGTAAAGCCAAAGGTCAGACCTATGAGTTATATGAGGGACTAGACAAAAGAAGGTGAAAACAACATATACAAGATAGCAAAAATTCACAAGAGAAAGATGAGGGATTTCAATCAAGTTAAATGCATCAAAGATGAGACATATCACATTCTAGTGAAGGATGAAGAGATTAAAAATATATGGCAGGATTACGTTAATGGGCTATTCAATGATGGGAATGGGGGCATTATGGTCGAGTTGGATGACTGCTCTGATGACCAACCGGCGGTTCGTGCGAAGGATACAAGAGTTTGAGGTTAAGGAGGCCTTAAAAAGGATGAATGGAGGAAAGGCTCTCGGCCCTAATGATGTCCCTATTGAGGTGTGGAGATGCCTTGGGGACATGGAAATAGTATGGCTCACAAAGCTATTCAACCAAATTTTTCAGTCAAACAAGATGCCTGAAGAATGGAGAAAAAGTATATTAGTATCTATCTTCAAGAATAAAGGAGATATTCAAAGATGTACTAGTTATCGAGGGATTAAGCTCATGAGTCATACTATGAAGCTTTGGGAGAGAGTTATTGAACAGCGTTTGAAGAAAGTGACCAATGTCACTAAAACCCAGTTTGGTTTTATGCCTGTGAGGTCTACTATGGAGGCGATTTTCTTTCTTCGTCAGCTTATGGAGAGATATAGGGTGTAGAAGGACCTACATATGGTGTTAATTTACTTGGAGAAGGTGTACGAAAAGATACTAAGGTCGGTCATGTGGTGGGCACTAGAGAAACATAAAGTGCCAATAAAGTACATTACCCTTATCAAGGATATGTACAATAATGTTAGGAAAAGTGTGCACGTAAGTGATAGTGTGACCAATGCATTTCCCATCACGGTAGGCCTACATCAAGGATAAGTGTTGAGCCCATATATATTTTCCTTAGTGATGGATAAGGTGTCAAAGGATATACAACGTTATATCCTTTGGTGCATGCCTTTTGCCGATGATGTTGTGCTGGTAAATGAAACTAGGGATGGTGTTGATAAGAAATTAGAGTTATGGAGACAAACCATAGAGTGCAAGGGATTTACACTAAGTAGGACCAAGACCGAGTATACGATGTGTGACTTTAGTGGTGTTGGTCATGAAGATGGAAATGTTAGTCTACAAGGACAAATAGTACCTAGAAGGGAATCTTTCTGATACTTAGGATCAATGTTACAAAGCAATGGCGATATTGACGAGGATGTTTGCCACAGGATCAAGGAAGGGTGGATTACATGGCGACAAGTCTCTGGAATTCTATGTGATAGGAAGGTCCCACAAAAGCTAACAGGGAAGTTCTATATGACGTGATCATACCCGCGATGCTATATGGGGCGGAATGTTGGCCAACTAAATGGCAACATGTCCAACAAATGAGTGTCGCAGACATGCGCATGCTACGGTGGATATACGGCACACAAGAAGGGACCGAATAAGGAACGAGGCGATTCATGATAGGGTAGGGGTGCCACCGATTGAAGAGAAGTTAGTCCAACATCGACTAAGGTGGTTTGGACATATCCAGCGAAGACCTCCAGAAGCACCGGTTAACTGTAGGATTTTAAGAGGTAGAGAAAATATTAAGAGGGGTAGAGGACGACCAAGGTTGACCTGGGAGGAGGCGATAAAACAAAATTTGAGATATTGGAATGTGTCTGGAGACTTAGCTCATGATAGGACTGCATGTAAAGTAGCAAATCATGTGTCAGAATCCTAGTCTTTTTTCTTTTTCTTTTCTTTTTTTCCTGTTACTCTTATATCTCTTCCTCTCTTTTACATCATTTAGAATATATATATATATAAATTGTTGGGCATGTCTTCTTGACCCCAACAATCTTGTGATAACGGCTTGGTTGTTGTTGTTGTTGTTGTAAACTATATGCCAAGTTCAGCAAGTGCGAGTTTTGGATCAAACAAGTGCCATTTCTTGGACACATTATTTTAGCATAGGGTATTGCTGTTCATCCAAGCAAAATTGAGCAAGTGCTGAAATGGAAGTCTCCCAAGTCTGTCCATGAAGTCCGCGGCTTCTTGGCTAGCTGGATATTATCGGGGATTCATTCTGAGTTTTTCAAGTATTGCTAAACCAATGATGGAGCTGCTGAAGAAGGGGATTATGTATGTCTGGAATGCAGCATGTGAAGAATCTTTCCAAACATTAGTGAAGCATCTCACAACAGCCCCAATTTTAGCTAAACCGGATACGACGAAGCCATTCGACGTATATTGCGATGCATCTGGTATTGGACTCAGCTGTGAATTGATGCAAGATGGGCGTGTGGTCGCATACGGATCACAACAACTCAAAAATCATGAGCAGCATTATCCTACTCATGATCTTGAATTCGCTGTGGTGGTCCTTGCCTTGAATATGTGGAGACATTACCTACTAGGGAACCTAGTACATCTCTACATCGACCACAAGATGTACCAAGAATTAAAGATCATGTTTTGGTGGACTCGGATGATACAAGAGATTGTAAAGTACGTGTCTGAATGTGACACGTGTCGGCGAGTTAAAAGCCGACTACATGAAGAAGGCAGGAACTTTGCAACCACTAAGTATTTCAGCATGGAAGTGGGAAGACATTAGTATGGATTTTAATTGTTGGGTTACCTCTCACGGCCAACAAGCATGATTTGATTTGGTAATTGTAGATTGGTTAATCAAGTCGGCACATTTCATCCCAGTGAATACAAGGTTCCATGCCAAGAAGTATGCAGATCTATACATTGCAAGAATATTATGCTTGCACGAAGTTCCCCGTATGATCACTGATTAGGAGTTCTGCATATCACCCTCAAACGGATGGTAAAATAAAGAGGGTGAATCAAGTACTCGAAGATATGCTTCGAGCATGTGCCATACACAACTGTAAAAGTTGGGATGATCATTTACTGTTGGTGGAATCCGCCAATAACAATGGTTATCAAGCGAGCATTAAGATGGCACCTTATGAAGCTCTCTACGGTCGGAAGTGCTGCACACCCTTGAATTGGTGTGAGTCCGGCAAATGAGTTATTTATGGGATTGATCTCTTAAATGAAGCCGAAGAGCGGGTAAGGCTGATTCAAGCTAATCTTAAAGCCGCTCAATCTCGGCACCAGACTTATGCTGACAAAAGGTGTGGCATATGCAAATTGAAGTCGAAGATCAAGTGTAGCTCTGTGTATCCCCAATGAAAGGCATTCATCGTTTTGGGGTGAAGGGAAAGCCAGCTCAACGATTTGTTGGTCCATTTGCCATCACGGAGAAATGTGGACCTGTAGCTTATCGTTTGGAGCTACCGACGTCATTAGCGGGATTCCATGATATTTTCCATGTGTCTCAACTAAGGAAATGTATCAAGTTCACTACCGCTGTCCGACCCAAAGATGTTGAAGGGTTGCAACTGGACCTCACTTATAAAGAATATCCGGTTCAAATTCTGGATAAAAAGACACGAACCACAAGGAATCTAACTTCGTGGTTCTACAAGGTCTTGTGGAGCAACCATACCGCTGATGAAGCGACATGGGAAAGCGAGGATTTTCTCCACTCCAACTATCCAAAAATATTATCTGACTTTATCCTGTAATTCCCCCACTTCGCCTATTCCTCTGAAATATCGGGACGAAATTCTTTTAAGGGGCGAGGGATGTGAAATCCCAAGAATTCAAAAAGTGAAGTTCAGCTCATGAACACTTTGTAAAAATTTGACGAATTAAAAATATTTTGAACACAATGATGTGAGATCAAAGTGGGAACCAAAAACAGGAACATAGCACCTAAAAATCTTCATATGATCTCACATTTCAAATCATTAGGTTCAAACTAGGCAGCCTACCAAAATTTCCCTAAATTTGGAGCTAAGTATTTTAGTACACAAGAAAGTATTGTTTAGTATAGTTCCCTACTAAATTCTGAATTCTACTTACAACATTGCCAAACCTTGAAATCTAATTTCACAATTAGGTTCTCCATAGTCTATATAGTATCCATGCCAAATTTCATTGAATTTGAACTTGGTTTGCAATTTATTTGGATGAGGTAAAGTGGGAATTCAAATTTATATTCAAAACATCAGATTCTGAATTAAACTTTATCCAAATTCAAATTGAATTCCTCATACTCAGTTTAGCCGACATGCAAATTTTTACTATTTTTGGAGTCAGTTTACTATTTTGAAATTGAATTTACAAAGTGGATAAGAGAGAGGTCGGACCCACATGTCAGTTTGTGACTGTTCTGTTTTTCTTTCTCCCTCTCTCACGCACGTGCACGACGCTCATGGGCGTTCCTGCGTGATACTCGCTCTGGCGAGCTGCTGCAAATACCTCCCTGACCGCCTCACACCAGTACATATCCCCTCCCAGCTGTGGGTGGTAAAATCTACTGATTTCTCTGTGTTCTTCACTCGTCGCGCCCGAGCTTCCACCGCTGCCGCTTCGGACCTCCGACACCCGGATGATCTAGCCATCCTCATTCCCCGATCCCAAAAGGAAAACGTGCATTGGAGATCAATCTTGCTTACGGTGATAGCTGTTCATTGTTTCATTAATCGGGTGCCGAGTATTCTCAGTTTTTCTCTCGGTATGTTCATTTGAGCCGAGTAGGTTTTGAGGTTAAATTTACCTCACACGATCTATTAGTGATCATGCGCGTTTAAGGACATGATCTAGACACCCATACAGAGGTGTAGGAAGAAGTAGAGCAAGTTTTATCCAAGAAACCGAGGAGTTCACCGAGTTTTTACCCTGGGCGGCAAAAACCTGTAAGGGCCCAAGTTTTCACTTGCTAAAAGTGTTCATCACACCCACACCTCACCTCATTTGTGGTAATCACATGAACACATTTGAAGAGCAAGTAACCACCATCAATAGATTTAATAGGAGATATACTTGGTATTTCCCACATGCATCATATAGGGGCTGAGCATATGATTATCTCCTAAACTTTGTTAGGAATGCTCATGCCAAATTTCACCAAAATCCAAAACATTTTGAGGTACTTTTTGGTACAACTAGTAAAAGGCTAGTTTGAACTTAAATTTAAATTCAAACTCCCTTCATTCCATGAATTCAAAAGTGGGGTTCATATTCACACTCAGCACATTTTTATGAGCTCGCACACCAATTTTCACTCCATTTGGAGTTGATCTTGACATGAGCTATTTGGAGCAAATAGAAATCAAATTTGAATTTCAGTTCACAAATGCTGCAAACTCAGTCAAACCAAATCACAATTTGAGTCATTCAAATTCAAATGGGCATTTGGTGAATTAGTCAAATTGTCAAGGGTATTATGGTCCCTAATATTTTGGAGCAGTAGGAATTTAATTTGTGAGGTCAAATTGGGGTGGTGGGGACCCCCTGTCAGCCACCCATTGAAATGAACCGACTGAAGTCTCGGTTCCTTGGTTTCTCGGGCCGGCGCTGTGATCGCCACCGAGCCAAAGCTGGCGCCACCTCCTGTTTTGCTCACGCGCGCTGGAGACCTGCTTGGCTACTTCACACCACGAGACGATCTTTTGCCTCATAAACAGCATCAACTCAGCTTTGCTTCCTCCTCGTGCGCACGAATAGAGCCGCCACTGCCGCTGCCGTCGAGCGATCGGCCGCCAGTAAAACCTCTGTGCACCCAGCGTCCCTGAGCTGCAAAACAGTACTCTAGCTTCTCCTACCTCCCCGTAATGAAAACACGCCGAGTTGGGCTTCCCTCGACCACAATCGAAAGTTTTCGCGGCGACCGAAAGATTTCCGCACCTCGGGCTCTCGTGGACAGCCATAATGGGAACTTGTCACGGCTGAGCTAAGGCATCCTGAGACACGTTACGACGTCGTGTTGCTCACCTCCAAACTGTAGCCCGAGTGGTTGATCACCAGCGACGAATTTCCAGTTTTTCTTCCACTCGGTGTAAACCGACCTTCGGTTAAGGTTTAGAGAAATTCGCAACCACGGATTGTTTAGGGTTCCTCAAACTGCAAACACACGAGCTAGACTCAATAGTGAACAACCTCTCTTCCTAACCCTAGCGTGAAAACCACTGTAGATAGCCTATTTCAAGTTTTGCTAACGGCGCCAATGGCGGGAGTGGGCGCACGGCGCGAGCTCAGTTAGAGCCCCTCCCGAGCTAACTTGAGTTCATGTCGAGCATATACATGTAACACCGGTTCTGTAGGGCTTGAAAACTCAGTGTTTGCCAGGCTAGAAGTGGCAGGCGACGCTACCGGAGTGAAGCCGATCCGCTGCACCATCTCGGACGAGGTTGGAGACCTTGCCAGCTCGGGGAAGCTTCACCAGAAGGTTTAGAACGTCGGGTTAGGACTTGGCAGCGAGCCGGAGCTCGGGAGATGGCCGGGAGATTGGTTTCCGGTAAACTCCAGCGAGCTCGGGCACAGGCCCCACGCGTCAGCCACTCGGGGAATTATATCGGATTCGCTGTGGATCGGGATCTAATTCTGGCAACACAGCGAAACTCAGTGGCCCCATGTGGCATTCGCAGAGGAGCCAACACGTAGCCCTGGACCCACCGGCAGGATTTAAACATTTCCCCAATTTTCAGATTTAGTTCAAACTTCAAACTCACACAACTTTTGATAGGAAGCTCCAAATCGAGTGAACCAAATTTTGTTGGATTCAGCTATCTGATTACTTTCCAGCAAATCAAGTTTCACTCCATGAAAACCTTTATTTCTCCATAATTAATTCTCCAAAAATTTAAACTGTTTAGAACTTTAACTGGAGAACCCTTTCGTGGAAAATCATGAAATTTGGCCAGGGTGTTCCTTTTAATATCCATGAGCTACCATAAAAATTTTATATCCATCTGAGCTCATTTGGTCCACCTAATGGTGTTATTAATGAAACTGGTCCAGGGAAAAAGAAAAATGTCCAGAAACATTTTTCAGATTTTCTCTGAACCTGTTTAGCTCATATCTTTTGCTAGGATGCTTCAAATTAGATGAAACCAATTCCATTACAACCCTCTGAAAATAGAGTTTCAATAAAGTCATGGCTTGCTCCATGAAAATTCTTAGAAAACCCTAAGAACTCTAATTAGGGCCAAATACACAATTATTTTTGCAGTGCTCAAATGAGCATTGCTTCAAATGAATTTGGCCAAGTACCTTTTTAGGTTATTACATAACCACAGTAAAAATTTCAGAGTCAATAGGACTGTCTACCGATACCTATAGCCTTCACATTATCAAATGCACTTAAATTGACACACATTATATGTTTATTTCGTGTAGTCGCTAAGATCGAAGAAGGCCCGGAGGTTTTGGATTTCATTACTCCATAGGAACAACTAGCTTACGATCAGCAGCAAGGCAAGCTCCATTTGCATTAGCCATTTCATAAAGTCTTTTGTTTTGATAACTTACTTTATGTATTTCTTACAATTGTGCATTAGAGTCTTGTTTGAAAACCCAAATGCATAGCCAAGAGAACAAGAGTTTTGGGCTTAGGTTTTAAATCTCGAGTAGCCACTGCAATGCTTAATTGGTGTAGGATTTGGTACAAGTCGAGTAGTTGGAACTACTCGCGAGAATAGGCTAGCGGCACACAACTCGGTTAGAAAGATAGACAATGATTCACATGGCAAGAAAAATGTAACCGAGCGGTGAGTAAGGGCAGCAGGACTTTGGGGCCTGGGTGCCATAGATATCCTTGTGTCGATTGAGGACCGAGCCATGTGCGGACCTGTTGAACAAGCTAGAACAGTACCAAAGACCTACCGGTTATATGGGAACCGGGAAACCTATGTAATTCAGGTAGCAATATGTTGAGGCATTGCTTGTCGTCCAGAGGGTAGGATGAGAGCAGCGAGGTGTAAATCGGCTGGCGGGCACTGCAGATGCTCTGCGCAGAGACCTCCTGCTCGGAACGATAGGACTGGTTCAACACATGGCTAACGAATGAAAGGTGGTTGCGTATGACGTCCGTGGTGGTTGCTGTAGACAACATCAAGTATGGGCGTCCGTGACGGGTTATTCGGGTAACCCTGCAGGTGTAAACCGATTATAATCGCCGTCCCTCGCAGTCGAGGGTACCACTTGTTCACTGTACCATGACGTAGAAAGAACAGGCTAGTGTCATGTTAAAAGATTGCTGATTGAAAGCTTTACTTTGTTTGTTAATGAATTGCTGTAGTTTAGAACTAATTAAAGTTCTTTTCAACCTTAGGCAAAGCACATAAGAGAAATGCGTTTCTTGTTTGATTGCAGCTTTCATATGTGTCTGAGCACGAGGTTCTCCAACAACTTGTTGCTGAAACTTGAAAGTAAGATTCAACTAACTAGGTGTGTCTTTTGAATATACATTCCATTATACACTGCAAACCCAGCATGTAGAGTTTCATGTGTAGGTAAGACGGGTCAGTCTTGCTGAGCCATCGTGCTCACTGCTTGTGTTTGAAGCGTTCGCAGGGTGCTATGAGGAGGAGGCTCCCGAGGAGGAGACGGACCCCCAAGAGAAAAACACTGTGTATGATCGAAGTACACGTGTAAAGCTACCGGAGGGGGGGTGAATGGTAGATAAAAACTTTTCAGCGGAAGCAACAAAACACCCCTCAGCAGAAAACCGATCTGTTAAAGAAACCGTGTGTGCGACTAATCTAAACGTGTTCAACTGTAACAAAACTAGTATAGATTGTAGATAATCAAGTCACGAAGACGTCACAACAAGAATCATGAATATCCGTTGAGAGAAACTCAAGTTACGATCGAAAGATCGAACAAAGGTCAATCTGTCCTATGCGAGAAAAACAGTTCTGGAATACTGCAAAGAAACTCGTGTAGATCAGAAACCACAAATTCAATGACCGTGAAATTTTAACAGATATATATAATCAAGTTGTGAAGACAACCCAAAAAGAATCACGTCAATTGGATCTGTAAAACTCGAGTTATGATAAAACCACCGAAGCAAGGTAGTGCTGAACAGAAACTCGACGAGAAAAACTTGTCTGAAACAAGTCGGACGAACAAGGCACAAAAGTTCCTTTAGAATACGAATTTTATGTATAAAAACAAAAGAGGAACAGCCCCAAAGTCGTGCACCACGAGCTCTGGCCTCCCTTGTGTATATAACCAGCCCGAAGGCTAACTCAACTCAAACTAGGACTCCTACTCCTACTTGGATTCAAACTGTAACTTTCCAATACTGCTCAAGACTCTTCTATACGCAGATAGAAGCAGTCTTAAGACTTCCAAACACCTTAGGAACGTCCCAAACATTCCTAAAACAACTCAACTTCATGTCCCACACGAAATCCTATCATAACCAACTCAAAACTTTCTATATTTGAGTCAAACACGACTCAGCCGCAGCCTGAGTCCATAACCTAGTCGGTTGGACCTTTCCGACCAATTCTTTACGTCCATATCTCTTCATCACGCCTTGGAACCATGCAGCCACGTCGATGCACATCTTGCACACGTGCAAACATCTTCCAACGACGTCCAAGATACCTTCATATGCATTGTTCTTGATTCAAACATACTGCGCAACCTCCCGATCAACTCAACCACAATTCCTCCCGAACTTGGTTGTTGAACCTCATCTTCTACCTAAAACTAGTTCAATGGATCCCGTCACCAGCCATGTCTTGAACTCAAGCAACACCTGCACATGAATAAACAACCAATACTTCCGAGCACAAGTACTCGACTTGACTCTTGTTAGTTCCGAAACTACAACATCTTACGTGAGCACCTCACATAAGCATGTTGTAAACCATAGCAAAATGATATCAGCCATAACCACCAAAACACACCAAAAACTTAGTAAAATAATACTAAGAAAAATTTCCATAAGAGTAAAGAAAGTTCGAAACATTGCAGGTTAAAAGCAGAACCATTGCAATCAAGCTCCAAATCTTACCAAAGCTAACCGGACCCTGAACCGGAGCTTACCAAAGCTAGTCGGACCCAGCGCCGGAGCTTACTAAAGTTTAGTCGGACCTAGCACGGAACTTAACAAAGCTAGTTGAACCTAGCACCGGAGCTAGCAAAAACAAGTCGGACCTAGCCAAAATAAGTCAGACCTAGACAAAGCAAGTCGGACCTTACGTTGGACCTTGCCGGAGCTACCCAAAACAAGTCGGACCTATCGTCGGACCTTGCAGGAGCTCGGACCTTGAGTCGGACCTTGTTAAAAAGGTTTTTTGGTAGTATTCAAAACATTATTGTCAAAGCCAATGTATTCAGGACACATAGGTATCACACACTGTCTAGTTAGAGCCGTGCATGCCGCCGTGTTAGTGTGCATGTGGCTAGTGGAGACATGTTCATGGGTTGAACGTAAACTTCTTTTTCTTAGTTTACACCCGTGAGCGTAGACTTAATTATTTTGATGTAAATATATTCATAAACCCATCTATGAACTTATTTTTCGTAACGCAGCTCCCCTCAGTGTGATCCTTGCTAGTCGAGACCATCGGGTCCTCATACTAAATATGTGTCCGAGTGTGATACATGCCAGAGGGTTAAGGCTGACCACATGAAGAAACCGGGATTAGTACAACCGCTAGGCACTCCTGCCTGGAAGTGGGAGGATGTGAGCATGGATTTCATCGTCGGTTACCCACTACATTTCAAAAACATGATTCAGTGTGGGTGATCGTCGACCGGCTCACGAAGGTTGCCCATTTTATCCCGATCAATACCAACTACAACGCTAAGAAGTATGCTGAACTGCACATCTCATGGATTATTTGCTTATACAGCGTACCCCGCACTATCATCTCGGATCGGGGCACTTTATTTGTGTCTTGTTTTTTGGAGCAGTTACATGCTGCATTGGGTACGGAACTGATCCGCAGTTCAGCGTACCACCCGCAGACAGATGGGCAAACCGAGCGGGTTAATCAAATCCTAGAAGACATGTTACGAGCTTGTGCTATCAACCACGATAAGAATTGCGATGATCACTTACCGTTAGCCTTGTTTTCGTACAATAATGGGTACAGGCCAGCATCAAAATGACGCCCTATGAGGCGCTATACAGGACAAAATTCCGCACACCGCTGAATTGGTGTGAGTCCGGCGAAAGGGTCACCTTTGGGATTGATCTTGTCAACAATACGGAAGAAAAAGTTCAGCTGATTCAAGCAAACTTAAAAGCTACCCAATCCCGACAAAAACAATATGCGGACCGCAGAAGACGTCCTCTACAGATGTGGCCGGGGATCACGTGTATCTACGTGTTTCTCCGACGAAGGGCGTGAACAGATTCGGGGTCAGAGGAAAGTTGGCACCCCGATTCATCGGTCCATTCCAGGATATGGAAAGATGTGGATCCATTGCATACCGGTTGGACCTACCAGCGACACTCTCCGGTGTGCACGACATCTTCCACATTTCTCAGCTGAGGAAGTGCCTCAAGTTTTCAACCACCGTTCAGCTGGGAGAGATCGAAGAACTAAAACTGGATCTCACGTATCGGGAGGAACCGGTTCAGATTATTGACGAGAAGGCCCGAACCACACGCAACCATACTTTGTGGTTCTACAAAGTTTTATCGAGTAATCACTCCGCAGATGAAGCGACATGGGAGAGCGAAGGATTTCTTCATGCCAACTACCCAGACTTTTTAACGTCGCACATCCTGTAATTTTTCACCATCCTCCCTCTCATTTTTACATTAGAATCCCAGGACGAGATTTTTTTAAGGGGGGGAATGTAAGGGCCCAAGTTTTTCACAAGTTTTTCACTTGCTAAAGGTGTTCATCACACCCACACCTCAGCTCAATTGTGGTAAACCTATGAACACATTTCAAGAGCAAGTAACCACCATAATAGATTTATTAGGAGATGAACTCACAAAATGCAAAAGTGGTATTTCCCACATGCATCATATAGGGGCTGATCAGATGATTAACTCCTAAACTTTGTTAGGAATTCTCATGCCAAATATCACCCAAATCCAAACCTATTTGAGGTACTTTTGGATATTATCATTAAAAGGGTAGTTTGAACATAAATTCAAATTCAAACTCATTTCATCCCATGAATTCAAAAGTGGGATTCATATTCACACTCAGCACATTTTCAGGAGCTCACACACCAATTTGCACTCCATTTGGAGTTGATCTTGACATAAGCTAATTTGAGCAAATTCAAACCAAATTTGAATTTCAGCGTCACATGTGCTGTAAATTCATTCAAACCAACTCACACTTTGAATGATTCAAATTCAAATGGTCATTGGGTGGTTTAATAAAAATTCCAAGGTTATTTGGGTCCCCAATATTTAGAGCAGTAGGAAAAATCAATTTTGTGGGACAAAATTTGAAATAGGGTCCACCAGTCAGTGGAACAGAGGTTTCAACCGACTCCACCGAGAGTGCTCGGTTTCTCGCGCGCGCGCCTGTGAGCGCCACGGCGCTGGAGACTGGCGCCACCTCCTGCTCGCCGAATTTTGCAGCTGGGCGACGTTCTCAGCTTCTTATCCTTGAGCAACCGACAGCCAAAGCCCATTTTCCACTGCTTCGACGCCTTCCCGCACAGAAACCCTGAAAAAACTTCGCCGCTTACCCGAGCTCTCTGCTCCACTGTCGACCGGTGGAACCAGTGTCTTGCACACCGATCTGAGGCCAAAATGAGTTTGCCGACCACCCTTAAACGTCCTCATACCGGTGCCAGCTCGTGATCTGTTTCCTCTGGGCCATGTCACCGCCATCTTTTTCCTCCACCCCGAGTGAAGTCGCCGGCGGAAGTTTGCATTGTCTGGCCATACCACGCCCGTCGGGCTTGAAAAACTGATCACAGAGATTAGCCACAAACCCTAGTTCCTTCTCCTAGACCCAGTCGATCTAGTTCAACGCCGGTGAGCCGGAATTCCATTTTGTCCGTCAGCCACAGTGTAGAACAGAGAAAACTAAAACCCAAAATTCACCTCAATCACTGGGTCACCGCAGTTTCTGGTCTAGCTAGAGCTAGAGTAGCACCCAACAATCACCTAGGACGAATTCCAGCAAGGATGATCCCTCCGGTGAGCTCAGCGCCGTGTTTTCGCCGCCGCCGGTGAAAATGCTTCGGGTCACCGGTGAGGTCTATCTTCCTGGCGATTTCCGGCCAAGAGGAGGGTATGGTTAGATTCATCGTGTCACCGTGGTGCTGTACGACCCTTCGGTTGGTCGTGTTCACTGCCGTGATGCGTGCTCACCATCGGACCCAAACTAAATTCCGCCGCCGTCGTCGTCGATGAGGTTGCCGGCGAGTCCGCGGTGCAGGGGGCTGTCCGGTGTGTGTACCACGGTCCTAGGAGGGTGTATGAAGAAGCCGTTTGGAAAATCATCCATTGTCGGCCGAGAACAGTGTGCGCCGCTGCCTCTGTTCGCCGCACGCTCGGGCGCTGGCGAGAGGTTGAAGACAACACTGTTCGATGGCCCCGGGTGGCAGTAGTTTAAACAATTCGAATTGATTTTCCAGTTTTCCCTCCAAAACTTTAGAAGCCCATAACTTTGGCTAGAAGTGTCCAAATTGAGTGAACCAATTTTTTTTTGGATTCAGCTCCCTGAGTACTTTCGAGCAAAAGAAGCTTCACTCCATGAAAACCCTTATTTCTCCATAATTAATTCTCCAAACTTTAAACTGTTCGGAGTTTTAACTGGAGATTCCTTTGGTAGAAAATTCCGAAAATTTGTCAGGATGTTCCTTGCAATATCCTGAGTCACCATAAAAATTTCAGATCCATCCGTGCTCAATTATTCTACCTAATGGTGCGATTAAGCAAACTAGTTCAGAGAAAAAGAAAAATGTCCACAAACATTTTTCAGAATTTCTCTGAACTTCTTTAGCTCATATCTTCTGCTAGGATTCTCAAAGTTAGATGAAACCAATTCCATTAGAACTCTCTGAAACTCTAGTTTCCAAAAGGTCATGGCTTGCTCCATGAAAATCCATAGAAAGCCATAAGAGCTCTAAATATGACCCAATACACATTTATTTGTGCAGGGCTCAAATGAGCTTTACCTCAAATAAAATTTGGGCAAATTTATGTTTAGGTTGTCACCAAACCACAGTAAAAATTTCATATTAAAAGGGTCTGTCTAGCTACACCTATAGTCTTCACCATCTCAATTCAATACAAATGCTTTCAAATTTGACACACATCGTATTTCCTTTTCATGTAGTTGCTAAGATCAAGAAGTCCCGGATGTTCTGGACTTTATTACTCTGGAAGAACAATTATTTGAGACCCTCAATTTCGATTTCTGCATGCATTCATGTTTTATATAGAGAAAACATTTTAAAATAAGTTGAAATGGAGAACGAATAAAAAAGATAGCCAAAAAGAGCCAATTCCAGTTCGCCAAGGAGCGCCGAAGACAACTCCCCGCGGCCCGCTGGCCATGTGGCGCCTTCGGAGCTCATCCCCGCAAAGGGGGAGAGGTCCGCCGCTAAACTGGCTACGTGGCAGGCTCGGGGCTCATCCCCACGAAGGGGGAGAGGTCCGACCCCGTGGGACACGTGTTGCCCCCGGAGCTAGCCTCTACGGAGGAGCGAGGCCAGCCCCGCAGGACACGTGTCGCTCTCGGAGCTCACCTCCGAGAGGTCCGGTCCTATTGGACACGTGTCACCTCCGTAGCTTACCTCCGGGAGGTCCGTCACTCTTGGACACGTGTCGACTTCGGAGCTCATTTTTGAGGAGAAAGGAAGTCTGGCGCTACTGGACACGTGGCATTCTCGGAGCCCACCTCCGAAGAGAGGGGAGGTCCGGCTCTGACACATGGCGTACGTGGAGCTCATCTCTGGAAAGAGGGGAGGTCCTGCCCATCAGGACGCTTGGCGCACGCGGAGCTCGCCTCTGAGGAGAAGGGAGGTTCCACCCGCCTGACACGAGGCACAACCAGAGCTCGTCTCTGCAGAAAGGGGAGACCAGACCCCCGCTAGACACGTGGAACCTCCGGAGCTCATCACCGCGTAAGAATGCGATTCTGAAGCAGTTTTTGCTTCTGTACGCGTGGGAATACCGACACGGAAGGAAACTGACACGAATTCTACGTTGCTACCGCACGGAATCAATTGAGGATAAGTTGTTAAGGTTCAAAAACAATTTGAATAGGACTCATTCAAAATCCATTCAGATTAGAACTCTTCTCTTCCCGATTATAAATAGAACCCGAAACAACCCCTTGGTCGTAACATCTTTTCTAAGCCAACAACATAGAAGCCCTAGCCCCAAACTCACCGAGCTAAACCCCTTCGCCGGAGTTCAGTCGCCGGAGAGACCGCCGACGAGCCCAGACACGATCTCCATCACCGGAGGAGAGCCGACGATCTGTTTTTGCTAGAGAAAGGACCCGAAGGAAGTAAGGTAGGTCTCCATTACCACCTTACGACATCATCGCGTTTTCTATGCATCTGTTCCTTTGATCCTTTTGAACAGAAGTTTTATCATGGACAGATCACGTGTTGATCGGTCTGATCTAGATCTTGAGTCAAGATCATCGCCACATCCACATTTGATATTTACACCTCTGTTCATCATAGAACCCATGCAAGCCATGCAAGATCATGTACAAACTGATCTAATAAAACAGCACCATAGGAGTAGCATGCATATGCATCATTGCATCTTAAGTAAAGTTTGGGCATGATAATTGATTGCTGTGAATCTTGTATGTGTGTGATCGTAAGTAGAAGGACAAGCTCAGGGAGCTATCTATGAAGGATTTCAGAACGAAGATTTTGAGATCCCAGAGCAACATAAGCTGCAAGAACAAGGCAAGTGCCCCTTGACCATATTGATCCCATGTTTTTGAAAGACTGTTTAGTATGAGAAAAGGTGTGTGTGCTTGAGTCAACATGATGGGAAAACCCTTTTATAGGAGTTTACTAGTTTTGTTAACCACCTTGTCACCGGGAAAGTTAATGAGTCGGGTATGGTTTTTGCTTTTATGCTTCGCTGAGTCCATGGGATACGGGAAGCGAGATAGATGTGTCTAGCTAACTGCACTCTTATGAATAATGAGAAACGGATATTGTTAATGAACATGAATCGGAGGGAGATCTAGGAAAGCTTGGTTTGTGGATGAGGTAGAATGAGATGGTGGTTTACTTGCCGTAGATCTAAGGACCGGTTCATGCCAGCCACGCCAGGATAACAGTGCCACCACCACAAGGCCAAATATGGGTGTGGCTTAGCTGACTAATTAGGTAAGTTGCTAGATTTTTATGGACCGTGGAAGGCGCGGGAAATGGGAGTCGAGTGAGGACTGCTCTGGGAACTGCATGGCACAAGAGGGGGCCCGTGGGTGGGAGGATTGGAGATTCTAGCCTGCTGGTGAAACCTTAGTGAGTCCATACATCTAGTAGCCCCTTTGTAAAGGCTATTTTGTGATCTATTGATCGTACACCGACGGTTGTGTACTAGTATAATGGAGGTTCTGCAGTCACCGACGGGTGACGAAATCACAAACTTGTGAGTAAGGCGGTACAAACTCTGCAGAGTCTAAAACTATCATGATAGCCGAGCGTACGGTCACGAGCACCTGGACAACTCACATGATTACATGCGATGGTTATTGGGAGGTTATGGTTTTTGTTTTGGTTTGGTTTGGTCTTTGGATTTGGTTTTCGGGACTGTTGAGTCCGGGTAATCAGATTGGTTGCGTGACTGTTGAGTCATGGCAATGAGCATTGGGCTCGGTATGAGACGGAATTGAATATGAGATGAAATGGTAGTAAATACGAGATGGTATTCATGAGATGGTAGTGAATACGAGATGGTATTCATGAGATTGAGAAAAGTTGAGAAAGATAAATGTCTGGAAGAGACATGAAAGTGATGGAACATGATGGAGGTATGTTGGTGTTTAAATACATGATGGGATTACATTCACTTAAAGCTAAGTTGCTGTTTTTATCGTGTTTTGAGGAATAAACTTTGATTTTATGCAATGAGCCTTTTATACCTGCCTTGCTGTCAGCTACATATCATAATTTCCCGCACTTGCTGAGTACGTCATGTACTCGAACTTGCATTATCATACATCATCAGCAACAGGAGAGGAGTACTATGAAGACCATGTGGAGTACTAGGAGTGTGATCCACCGTCAACTTGCCTATGGGGATGAAGTAGAGATGGAGCCACTGCTGCTGCTTAGTTTTCTTCCACAATAGTTCAGAAGACTTCCGCTGCTAGGATAAAAACTTCTGCGGCTAAGATAAGACTTCCGCTGCTAGAATGAGTCCAAGACTCATGAGACATTGTAATAAACCCTGTTATTCATGGTATTATTCTGAAATTCAGTTTGTGGATTATATGTGTATGTGTGATGAACATCCAGGGCACACATACACATCAGTCTCGGTTCCAAGAGGTTTCCTCTAAGAACCAGAGTAATCACAGATTGGTATCAGAGCCACGTTGACTGTAGGTCACACTCCTAGATAGAAATCACAGATTGGTATCAACCTACCACGGTTGATCGTAGGTCACAAACCTAGATTGATCACAGATTGGTATAGAACCATGTTGACTGTAAGACGCACCCCTACTCACAGATTGGTATTACAAGCCACGCTGACCATAGGTTGCAAGCTTAGGTAAAATGCATAGATTGGCATTGAAACCACCTTGACTATAGGACTCCCATTGAATAAGCATTGAATAGGAGTTGTGTGAAACTTTTGTGATGATTGTTTGTGCTTGGGTGCTTAGTGTGAGTTGTGGGACGTTTCAACGTTGTCCATATCCACGCATAGTAGAGAGGTGTGAGATGCCTCGGCACTTGTTCACATCCTCATATAGGACGATATTAAGTCCACCCACCTAGATGCATATAGTTAGGGGGATCCATCTGACCTTCTAACCTCTATTCTACTCAACTCTCTCTCACAGATGGTGAGAGGAAACGCCGGCCGTCAAGGAAGGAACGTCCGTGGCAACCAAGAGGATGACCACGTTGAGGTTCCTGAGAATGACAACCCTGGAGCTGGTGCAAACAACTTGGAATGGTTGATGGTTATGCAGAACCATCTTATGCAAACCATGATCCAAACATTGGGTCAGCTGCAAGCCAACAACAACAACCACGTTCCTGCACCATCGCCACCACCACCGCCACCAGCGCTGGCTCATAACCGCTTCGGAGAGTTCATGAGGACTCGACCATCCACTTTTGCTTAAGCTAATGATCCCATGGAGGCCGATGATTGGTTGAAGTCCATGGAGAAGAAGCTTGCCATAGTTCAGTGCAATGACCGAGAGAAGGTTCTCTTTGTGTTGCACCAACTCATGGGAGCAGCCGCTGACTGGTGGGATGCCCTTTGCAACGCTCATGTCGACCTGGAGACTATTACCTGGGCTGAGTTCAAGGAGAGTTTCTGATCTCATTACATACCTGCCGGAGTCATGATGCTCAAGAGGCAAGAGTTTGAAGGTCTCCGCCAAGGACAGAAGAGCGTGAATGAGTACCTCAACAAGTTCACACAGCTGTCAAGGTATGCCCCGAAGATGTCAACTCGGACCAACGGAAGCAGTACCTGTTCGTGAGAGGGTTGAACAATGAGATCCATGTTCAGATCCTCAACAATGACTATACGAGCTTCCAGAAGCTAGTTGACAAAGCTATAGTGATTGAGAGCAAGATCCGAGAGATCGAACAAGAGGGCAATAGAAAGATGCCGTACCAGCCCCAAGGGAGCAACGTACGCCCTCGGTACATGCCCCTAACTGCACCGCAGTATCGCTCGTCCGCTCCTGCTTGTCGCCCCAACCAACCACCACAGCAACGTCCTGCCATGCAAGCACCTTGTGTGCCTTAGCCTCCTGTGCCCCGACCCAACATGGGCGCTCCTGTTCAAAACCCCTGCCCCAACGTACTTACTGTTGTGGGCAACAAGGCATGCTTTGCATGCGGGGAGACGGGACACTTTGCGAGCTAGTGCCCAAAGAGAGGTCCTGGACAACCAAGCAACTTGCCCAAGCAGAACCCACAGCCGAACGGAGGAGGCAATCAAGGAAACTGTGGACAGCAGAACTACGCTCGCGGTAACGTGAACCATGTCTCTGCTGAGGAAGCGCAACAGGCTGCAGACGTCGTGAAATGTATGTTCCTTGCCAACTCCAACCCAGCCGCCATTCTATTTGATTCCAGAGCATCACATCCATTCATATCATCCAAGTATGTTGCCAAGTATAATCTACCCATATCACACTTGAAATATACTATGTTGGTTAATTCTCCCGGTGGAGAGATGAGGACTAATACAGTATGTCCGAAAGTAAACCTTAAAATAAGGGGAGTAGACTTCTTTGCCAACCTCATTGTCTTGGATTCCCAAGGGCTTGACATAATACTCGGAATGGATTGGTTAAGAAAGCACAACGGAGTAATCCAATGTGCTGAGAGGAGCGTGCAGTTGACAACGAGCACGGTGCTCGCATTGAGTTCGAGTCAGCCCAACCAACAATCCAGAAGACAGAATTCCCTCATCTATTCTCAACTAGCGAATCTCGAGGGCGAGATTCAATTTAAGGGGGGTAGATTTTTGACACCCTCAATTTCGATTTCTGCATGCATTCATGTTTTATATAGATAAAACATTTTAAAATAAGTTGAAACAGAGAAAGAATAAAAAAGATAGCCGAAAAGAGCTGATTCCAGTTCGCCGAGGAGTGTCGAAGACAACTTCCCGTGGCCCGCTGGCCAAATGGCGCCTTCGGAGCTCATCCCCGCAAAGGGGGAGAGGTCCACCGCTAAACTGGCTATGTGGCAGGCTCGGGGCTCATCCCCGGGAAGGGGGAGAGGTCCGACCCCGTGGGACACGTGTTGCCCCGGAGCTAGCCTCTGCGGAGGAGCGAGGCCAGCCCCGCAGGACACGTGTCACTCTCGGAGCTCACCTCCGAGAGGTCCAGTCCTATTGGACACGTGTCACCTCCGGAGCTTACCTCCGGGAGGTCCGTCACTATTGGACACGTGTCGACTTCGGAGCTCATTTCTGAGGAGAAAGGATGTTTGGCGCTACTGGACACGTGGCATTCTTGGAGCCCACCTCCGAAGAGAGGGGAGGTCCGGCTCTGACACGTGGCGTATGCGGAGCTCATCTCTGGAGAGAGGGGAGGTCCCACCCACCAGGACACGTGGCACATGCGGAGCTCGCCTCTGAGGAGAAGGGAGGTTCCGCCCACCTGACACGCGGCACAACTGGAGCTCGTCTCTGCGGAAAGGGAAGACCGGACCCCCGCTGGACACGTGAAGCCTCCGGAGCTCTTCACCGTGTAAGGATGCGATTCTGAAGCGGTTTTTGCTTCTGTACGCACAGGAATACCGACACGGAAGGAAACCGACACGAATTCTACGTTGCTACTGCACCGAATCAATTGAGGATAAGTAGTTAAGATTCAAAAATAATTTGAATAGGACTTGTGGCGGACCGGGATCTGCTCATCCAGGATCGCAGAGGGTGGTGCCGCACGATGCGACACCCGACAGCACACGTCATAAGAACACAATATATTACATGGGAAAACAACCGAACTGTACAACAGGTACAAACTTTATTTACAACTATTGTTTCTATTACACAGCGGAAGTCTACACTATACAACTCACGCCGCCTATCTAGCAAAAGTCAGTTGCCCAGCCCTAGGGCAACCCACACTAGCTGCACGTCTCAGCTCAGCGCGGCGTGTACGTCTCACACTCAGCCGTGGTCCCCGACGGAGGGTAACCCTCGCCGGTGGACTCGTACTCCGAGTCCATGGGTGGCTCCTCACCTGAAAAACACTTAAGCAGTAACCATGAGCACGATGGCTCAACAAGACTTAACCGACTCACCTAAGCATGAAACTCTACATGAGGTGTACAAGGAACATAGTATAGTAATAGTGCATCAAATGGACACGCCTACAAGTTTATCCTTAGTTCATCTTTTAGCCACAAGTTAACAGATCGAAAATCTGAAATTTAGTAAGCGATAATTGGTGGCACACATGTAGCAATACAATTATATCTGATGTGGACATCACTCCTGCAGATATACACAACACTCACATGGTAGACATGCAAGGTCCAATTACTAGAGCTCGAGCACGAAAATTGAATTTAGAGGTGAGCTCGTTCCTGAACAATTCTTTATATGTGAATTTTGAGAGTATGTTGCTACCTAATGGATTAATTATGATTAGGAACCATGGAGAGGACATGGAGATACATGGAGAGGGGTTTGGAGGCATGGAGGACCAGAAAATACGCCAACAAGAAATTAGAGACCGAGCCCAACTCAAACTCGAGTCCAACTTGGGCCCAGGAGCAGTCCACCTTAAAATGGATGCACAGGAGGCATACGGACTCTGTTTTTGACGTTCTACATATGCACGGAAAGCTGAGAGGATAAACTTTCCAATGGAACTGGCCCCACGTCAAAATTCCCCGGAGTCGACGGGAAACTTCGAAACAATATAAAGTTTAGAGTCTGTAAGGGTGTTGCATCACCTAGTTGGGCCATTGGGCCTTGTATCGAGTCCAAGTCCATTATGTACGTGTATTAGGGTTAGGTCACGACCCTAGCACCACCCTGGTCGTCCTCCACCTCCTTTATACCCCCTAGCCGCCGTCACAAACAGCTGGGTTTTGCTTAGTTACAATCTGTCATTGAACAGTGTCGCCGATCATCGGTTGTGATACCCCAAATTCATGATCAATTCAGTTTTGATTGCAACTTCTCTGTTCTTGCTTGTGTTCTTGATTGCGCTTGCAGGGATAAGCCTTCGTGGCGAGGTCATTCGTGTGACACGGGTGATAACCAACGGAGCAGTGGTGTAGTGATTGCGGGGTTTCGTTCGTTCGGAGCCTTGGATCATCAACGTCGAGATCTCCACCCAATCAAGTTTACCCTACCTCTCGGAAGATCGGGACTCATCCTCCTATCAACTGGTATCAGATTTCCAGGTTCACCGTGAGGTATACTTGTGTGCCCTTTAGATTTATTTTGTTTCAGTCCTATCGTCCACAAAAAGCCACAAAAAAAATTTTAGTTTCCCTGACCTACAACCCCCGCTCAACCTTTTGCACAATTTAGTTTCGGAGTCCGTAGTTCTGAGTTTGTGTCCTAGGTTGAGTCTGGTTGCTGGTTTAGATTTGTTTTGGTTCAGTTTTGTTTCTTCCATCTGCTGCCATCTACAAAAAACCAATCTACAAAAGAATTCCATCCACCGATTCGTTTCTGTTGCAATTTCCACCACCACCAAAACCTGATTCGGGGTATCCTCCTTAAAACAGGCATAACTTTTCGCTCGTAACTCCGATTGAGGTGCATTTTTTTCCCAAGAAAGGTCTCAAAAAAATCCACATACGGCGTTTTCAAAAAAAATTAAGAAGGCCCTCGCTTCGAACTCAGAAGTTCCAGCACCAGTTTTTCCAATCACTCTTGAATTTGTGCCGATCTCATCTTTCACCGGTTTGAGCTAATACTTGGTGCTGTTTCTATTCTTGTGCCCCTGGTTGAGAAAAAATATCAAAAAAAAGAGAAAAAAAAAGATTTTGATTTCTACTAGTGCTTCAAGATAAAAACAGGAGGCTAAGGGGTGTGCTATTTCTGTGCGAGTGCTGGATACTTGCTGATATTATCCTTGTTGTTCATCATCATTCATCCTTGTCCTTGCTTGTTGCCACAACTGTTCTAATACATTCTTAGGCCAGCAACTGGGTGAAATTCTTTGGACACTTATTCAGCATTGCTATCTGTTACTAAATTGTGTGCCACATACATATACTGCATTTGAGCCTTCCAAGCTCCACCTTCTCTCAAGCAGAACAGGTAACCTTTGCAATCACACCCACTCTCTGCTTCCTTCACACCGGTCACCGTTGGCCACCTGCAGTGCCGGTAAGAAACTTGTAAGAGCGGGGTAAGACGCATCTTACTGATCGATTTTCCACCCACTTCGGAGAGCGTAGTAATACGGTTCTTCACGATCTTTTTGTCTTCGTTTCTGTTTTGTACTAACAATGACAGGAAAGAAGCCTATGGATAAGACCTCTGGTTCTACACCTCTGGATGATGATGAGTGCGTGTCGCATATGGAACTAAAGGACATGATGCGGGCAATGACCGAAGCTTTCAACAATTACCAGACCACTACAACAGCCATCTTTCAGAGGCTCCATACAAGTGCTGCTGGTCTGACCACACGGTTGGACGAGATGGAGACTCGTCTTCCCCAACAAGCTACACCCTCTATCACCCTTGATGGTGATGCACATGCTCACTACGACACAGAGGATGACTTCAATAACGATGAGGTTGATGCACAGCAGCGCCGTCGCCCTCGATGAAATCGTCAAGGTATGGGAGGTAGACCTCGTCCTCATGCTCCTGAACAAGATAATGATCCTTATGCTAAGATTAAGTTTTCTATTCCAACATTTTATGGATCTTATGATGCTGAGACTTACTTGGATTGGGAGATGACAGTAGAACAAAAATTTAGCTCTCATCTTGTTCCTGAGCGACATAGAGTTAGACAAGCCACTAGTGAGTTTAAAGATTTTGCTATAGTTTGGTGGAATGAACTTGTCAATACACGTAATGCACCACAGACATGGGCTGCGTTAAAAGAAGAGATGCACACTAGGTTTGTTCCTCCTTCATATAGACGTGATCTTCTTAAGAAATTGCAACGCTTTGATCAGGGTAACATGACTGTCCAAAAGTACTACCAAGAGTTGCAGAAAGGTATGCTTCGTTGTGGGGTACTTGAGGATCAGGAAGACCAAATTGTTAGGTTTTACGGGGGCTTGCGGCGTGAGATCCAGGACATAGTTGACTACAAGGAATATCATTCTATTCAACGTTTATTTCAACTTGCCATGTTAGCAAAAAAAGAAGTGCAGGGTCGCCAACAGCAGCGGCGGAACAACACCTTCACGCTACGACAATTTCTGGTGCCATCCAAAGCAGCACCCTCCTCGAGCGTACGTGATTCTACACCACCCTCCACGGGTGTTGTACGCAGCAGCATCGCACCTTCTACATCACGGGGACAAGATAACAGCAAGTCCCAGATGCCTCCAGGTGTTGCAGCAAAGGAGGCTGCACCCAACACTTCGACAAGTCGCAGCTCCGACATCAAGGGCCACCGCTGCCAGGGACTTGGCCATATGCAACGAGATTGTCCCAGCAAACGGGCGATCATTGCCACTGCTGATAGTGGGTAAGTTAGTGCTTCTGATATTGAAGATGAAAATATTATTGCAACTAACATTTCAGGTTCGGATGATGGTGCTGAGGAGGTTCTTGGTACATCTGCGACAAACAACTATAGGACTTTGATTGTGCAGCGAGCTTTGAGTGCCACGGTTCGAGAGGACGACAACCGCCAACGTCACAACCTTTTCGACATGTTTCTCGTCGTCAAGGACTGCCGTGTACATACCATCATTGATGGTGGTAGCTGCAACAATTTGGTGAATGTTGAGGTGGTCAAGAAGCTTGGCTTGACCACACGGGAGCATCCCCACCCTTATCACGTTCAATGGTTTAACAACAATGGTAAGGTTAAGGTAACACAAACAGCAAGGATACATTTTTCCATTGGTTCTTATCATGATTTTGCTGATTTTGATGTGGTACCTATGGATGCTTGTTCTCTTTTGTTGGGATGTCCTTGGGAGTTTGATACTGATGCTATTCACCATGGTCGATCTAATAAGTATACTCTCATGCATAAGGGCAAGAAAATTGTGTTGCTTCCTTTGAGTCCCACTGAAATTGTACAATTTGAGCAGGAGAAAAAGAATAATGCTAAGCAAAAGGGTGTTTTCAATTCTGAAATTCAGCAACCTATTAAGTTGAACAATCCTATTTTGCTTGCAACTAAATCTGATCTTGATGATTTATATACCTCTAATGGAACTTGCTATGGTTTAGTGTGCAAACATGCTTTATATTCCATTGAGGATACATCCATTGTCTTGCCACCTGCTGTTGCTAACCTTTTGCAGGAATATATGGATGTTTTTCCATCAGAGATACCCCCTGGATTACCACCTGTGCGAGGCATTGAGCACAAGATTGATTTGGTTCTAGGGGCGAGCTTGCCAAACCGTGCTGCCTACAGGACCAACCCCGACGAGACTAAGGAAATTCAGTGACAAGTCCAAGATCTTCTGGACCGCGGGTACATTTGTGAGAGTCTTAGTCCTTGTTCTGTTCCTGTTCTTTTGGTTCCAAAAAAAGATGGCACTTGGCGCATGTGTGTTGATTATAGAGCCATCAATAACATTACCATTCGTTATCGCTATCCTATTCCTAGATTGGATGACATGCTTGATGAGTTGAGTGGTTCTGTTATTTTCTCCAAGATTGATTTGCGTAGTGGGTATCATCAGATTCGTATGGCTTTAGGTGATGAATGGAAAACTGCTTTTAAAACTAAATTCGGACTTTATGAATGGTTAGTCATGCCATTTGTTTTAACTAATGGGCCCAGCACTTTCATGAGGTAGATGAATGAGGTTTTACGTGCTTTCATTGGTAAATTTGTGGTGGTTTACTTTGATGATATCCTTATTTACAGCAAGTCATATGATGAGCATCTTGAACATTTGCGTGCTGTTTTTAATATCTTGCGTGATGCACGTTTATATGGTAACCTTGAGAAGTGCACCTTTTGCACCAATCGTGTGTCTTTTCTTGGGTATGTTGTTACTTCGCAGGGCATTGAGGTGGACGAGGCAAAGATTGTTGCCATCACGAGCTGGCCACTTCTGACTACGGTCACACAGGTTCGGAGTTTTCTTGGTCTCGCAGGTTTTCTACCGGCGTTCCGTGTGGGATTTCAGCACCATTGTGGCACCTCTCCACGAGTTGACAAAGCATGGAGTGCCGTTTCGATGGGGACCAGCACAACAACAAGCTTTTGATGTTCTCAAGTCGAAGCTCACACAAGCACCATTGCTGCAACTTCCTGATTTTGAGAAGACCTTCGAGCTTGAATGTGCTAATTCAAGGATGTAAACATGTTGCCTTCTTTAGTGAAAAATTGCATGGGCCTTCGCTGAATTATTCTACATATGACAAAGAACTTTATGCTTTAGTGTGTGTCTTGCAAACTTGGCAACATTACCTATGGTCTAAAGAATTTGTCATACATTCAGATCATGAGTCTTTGAAGTATCTTAAAGGACAAGCTAATCTGAACAAACGTCATGCTAAATGGATTGAGTTCATAGAATCATTTCCTTACATCATTAAACATAAGAAAGGGAAAGACAATGTGATTGCCTATGCTTTATCTAGACGTTATACCATACTATCCCAACTTTCTCATAAAATTTTTGCTTTGGAAACCATAAAGAGGTGATATGATACTGATTTGGACTTCAAAGATGCCTTTGAAAATTGTAGAGAGGGAAGAACGTGGCAAAAATTCCTGCTGCGTGAAGGCTTTCTCTACCGTGCTAACAAGCTGTGTGTTCCAGCTAGCTCCGTTTGTCTTTTGTTGTTGCAGGAAGCGCATGGAGGTGGTTTGATGGGACATTTTGGTGTTAAAAATACAGAGGATGTGCTGGCCGCTCACTTCTTTTGGCCACGAATGAGGCGTGATGTGGAGCGCTACGTTTCACGTTGCACGACATGCAACAAAGCTAAGTCTCGACTTAACCCACATGGTCTTTATATGCCTCTTCCGGTTCCTAGTGCACCTTGGGAGGATATTTCTATTGACTTTGTTTTAGGATTGCCTAGAACAAAGAGGGGGAGGGATAGTGTCTTTGTGGTTGTTGATCGTTTCTCTAAAATGGCTCATTTTATACCCTGCCACAAGACCGATAATGCTTCATATGTTGCTGATTTGTTCTTTAATGAGGATGTGCGTTTGCATGGTGTTCCCAATACTATTATTTCTGATAGGGATGCTAAGTTTTTGAGTCACTTTTGGAGAACCTTATGGTATAAATTGGGAACAAATTTGCTGTTTTCTACTACTTGTCATCCACAAACTGATGGGCAAACGGAGGTAGTTAATCGTACCTTATCTACTATGTTGCGGGCTGTTTTGAAACACAATTTGAGGTTGTGGGAGGAGTGTTTGCCACATATTGAGTTTGCTTATAACAGGTCTATTCACTCCACAACCAAGTTAAGTCCGTTTATGGTAGTCTATGGTTTCAATCCTCGTGCTCCAATTGATTTGCTACCTTTACCACATACTGAAATTGTGAACTTAGATGCTACACAACGTTCTGAATTTATTCTTAAGTTGCATGAAACTACTAAGTTACAAATTGAAAAAATGAATGTAAAGTATCGCATTGCTGCTAGTAAAGGTAGAAAGGAGGTAAAATTGGAACCCGGTGATTTGTTGTGGGTTCATTTGAGAAAAGATAGGTTCCCGGATTTGAGAAAGTCCAAACTCATGCCACGTGCTGCTGGACCCTTTAAGGTTCTTGAGAAGATAAATGACAATGCATATAAACTTGAGTTGCCTCCCGAGTTTGGGGTTAGTCCCACATTTAACATTTCAGATTTGAAGCCATACTTGGGAGAAGAAGATGAGCTTGAGTCGAGGACGACTCCAATGCAAGAGGGGGAGGATGATGTGGACATCACTCCTGCATATATACACAACACTCACATAGTAAACATGCAAGGTCCAATTACTAGAGCTCGAGCACGAATATTGAATTTAGAGGTGAGCTCGTTCCTGAACAATTCTTTTATATGTGAATTTTGAGAGTATGTTGCTACCTAATGGATTAATTATGATTAGAAACAATGGAGAGGACATGGAGATACATGGAGAGGGGTTTGGAGGCGTGGAGGACCAGAAAATACGCCAACAAGAAGTTAGAGACCGAGCCCAACTCAAACTCGAGTCCAACTCGGGCCCAGGACCAGTCCACCTTAAAATGGATGCACAGGAGGCATACGGACTCTGTTTTTGACGTTCTACATATGCACGGAAAGCTGAGAGGATAAACTTTCCAATGGAACTGGCCCCACGTCAAAATTCCATCGCAGTCACGGGAAACTTCGAAACAATATAAAGTTTAGAGTCTGTCAGGGTGTTGCATCACCTAGT